>CM046962.1:34045053-36445053 GCA_025698475.1 Gossypium anomalum | reverse complement strand
GTAGAAATAAAATGAAAATAAGTATCGAGATAATGAGGTTAGACATCTCGGAGGTCAATAGACTATTTGTCTCGATCCACATGAGAACCCTAGTAGTGTTTTAAACGTTGTCCATTGACTTTAAATGTGACCCTCCGTCTACATATCCTTGACATCAACTGCTCTATGAGGGTAAAATTTGGCTACTTCAAAGGGACCTGGCTAGTGGGATTTCAGTTTGTCAGGGAATAGTTTCAACCTTGAGTTGAATAACAACACCTGTTGTCCTAGTTCAAATTTTCATGGCATAATTCTCTTATCATGCCAGTGCTTGGTCTTCTCCTTATAAAGTTTAGCGTTCTCATACGCTTGTGCCCTGAATTCTTCCATCTCATTTAATTCATGCAATATTCTATTGCCAACAACTTTCTAATCTATGTTCAATTGCTTCACAGCCCAATATGCCCCATGCTCTAACTCAACCGAAAAATGGCATGGTTTCCCATGGACGAGCTTGGATGGTGACATTCCTAACAGAGTTTTGTAAGCAGTGCGATATGCCCATAAGGCTTTATGTAATCTTAAGGACCAATCCTTACGATTTGGATTAGCAGCCTTCTTTAAAATCTGCTTAATTTCCCTATTGGAAATTTCAGCTTGCCCATTCGTTTGCAGATGATATGTCGTGGCTATCTTCTATTTTACTCTGTACTTGTGCAAAGTGTCGGAAAAAAGCTTGCAATCAAAGTGAGACGCTTCACCATTGATGGTGGCTTGAGGCATATTGAATCTCGTGAAGATGTTCTTGTGTAGGAACTTCTCACTAACTTGGTGTCATTGGTAGGTAGAGCTATGGATTCTACCCATTTGGTGACATAATCTACTACCACAAGTATGTATAAATTGCTGAACGAGGGTGAAAATGAACCCATAAAGTCTATCCCCCAAACATTGAACAACTTAATTTCCAGAATATTTTGCAGTGGCATTTCGTGTCTCATTAACAGGTTGTTTATTCTCGGACAACGATTGCATGTATTAATAATTTCATGGGCATCTTTGAACAAATTCAGCCAGTAGAACCCAGATTGGAGTACTTTTGCTGCAGTTCTTACTCCTCCAAAATGCCCTCCATACGTGGCTGAATAACAATGTTGCAATACAATGTTCATCTCTTCATTAGGAATACATCTTCAAATTATTTGATTAGCACACTGCTTATATAAATAAGGCTCAACCTAATAGTAGAATATTGCATCATGTAAGAATTTTTGTTTGCCCTAGCTATTCAGATTAGGTGGCAATAGTCCACTAACTAAGAAGTTTACAATATCGACATGCCAGGGCAATGTCGTGGCAATTAAGAACTTCTCATCTCGGAAGTCTTCCTTAATAAGCTTGATATTGTCGTCTTCATTGCCAACTTCTAATCTTGATAGATGATCTACCACTTGATTTTTGGTTCCCTTTTTGTCTCGAATCTCCAAATCAAACTCTTGCAGCAGGAGTATCCACTGAATCAGTCTTAGCTTTGCATCTTTCTTAGTCACAAATTACTTAATGGCAGAATGGTCTGGGTAAACCATGACTTTAGTACCAACTAAATATGATAGAAATTTATCGAATGCAAATACCACAACCAATAATTCCTTTACGGTAGTGGTGTAATTAAGTTTTGCATCAATCAGGGTCTGGCTTGCATAATAGATCGCATGAAATATCTTGTCTTTGATTTGCCCCAGCATTGCTCCTACAGCATAACCACTAGCATCACACATGAGCTCGAATGGCAATGTCCACTCAAGAGCTATTACAATTGGTGCAACCACCCAATCACTTTTTTAACTCCTTGAAAGGTAACAGACAAGGTTCGTCAAAGAAGAAAGGTTTATTCTACTCCAACAAAGCACACAACAGTTTAGATATCTTTGACAAGTCTTTAATGAATCTTCTACAAAAACCTGCATGGCCTAAGAAACTTCTAATGCTTTTGCCTAAGAAACCTACGGCAATTTTTCTATCACATCAATTTTTGCCTTGTCAACTTCAATTCCTTGCTGCGATACCTTATGCCCTAGAACAATGCCTTCACGTACCATGAAATGACATTTTTTCCAATTCAAGACAAGACTCGTTTCTTCATATTGGTGAAAAACAAATTCCAAATTTTTCAAACAACCTTCAAAATTATTCCCAAAGATAGAGAAATCATCCATAAAGATTTCGAGAAAAATTTCCACCACATCAGAAAATATTATCATCATACAATGCTGAAATATTTCTAAGGCATTATATAAACCGAATGACATTCTTTTAAATGTGAAATTACCATATGGACAAGTGAAGGTTGTCTTCTCTTGGTCATTGGGAGCTATAGCAATCTGATTATACCCCGAATATCTATCCAAGAATATGTAGAAGGCCTTCACAACTAATATGTCCAACATTTGGTCAATAAATGGCAAGGGAAAGTGATCCTTCCGAGTTGCCTTCTTGAGCTTGTGATAATTGATGCCCACTCTCCATCCTATGATAGTGCGAGTTGGACTAAGCTCATTGTTACCATTACTGACCACTATGACACCTCTTTTCTTGGTCGCAAATTGTATAAGACTCACCCAAGAGTTGTCTAGATAATACATGCATCAAGCCATTTGATTATCTCTTTCTTAACAACTTCTGTTATGATAGGATTCAACTTTCTCTGTTGTTCAATAGAATATCCATGGCAATCCTTAAATAAAATTTTATGCATGCATAGAGCTGGACTAATTCATTTGATGTCAATAATTGTCCATCCTAATACTTTTTTAGATCTCTAGAGAACTTCTAACAACTTTACCTCTTGATTGGGTTTCAACTCCGCAAAAATAACTACCGACAAAGTGTTGTTTTCTCTTAAATAAGCATATTTCAAATGCAACGGTAAAGGTTTCAAATCTAGTGTGGGAGGCTACTCTATAGCTAATTTAGGAGGATTGAAGGTACGACCCGATAAATCCAACGACTCAAACTTTTTCCCTAGTCTATCCACAATCTGCTTTACCTTCATGAACTCACAAAATTCTCCAAAAGTTTCTGCTTCATTTAGCTCAATCGAATTTGTATCACTATCTAAATTTCCATGGTAAAATCTTGCGAACTCTTCTTCCACTGTTGTTTCTGGCAAACTAATGGCATGGCAATCTTCATTCTCATCAACATATTTCAGGGCATCGAATACGTTGAAAGTGATCTGCTGATCATTCCTCATGGTCAGTTTACCTCTTTACACATCAATCAAAGTTCTGCCTGTAGCAAGAAAAGGTCTTCCAAGGATAACCAACACATCTTTGTAAGCTTCACCTTTTAAAATAATAAAGTCAGTTGGAGAAATTAACTTATCTACTATTACCAATACGTATTCAATTTTACCTTTCGGATGTGCATAGGATCGATCAACTAATTGAAACATTACTGTAGGTCTTGCTTTTCCAATTCCCAACTTCCTAAATACAGACATAGGCATTAAGTTGATACATGCTCCTAAATCACATAGTGCCTTCCAAACATAATGATTTCCAATTGAGTATGGGATAGTAAAACTCCTCGGGCGCTTCAACTTTGGAGGCAATTTATTTGTCAACATAGCCATGCACCATTTAGTGAGAGCAACCATTTGAAATTATCCCAATCTTCATTTCTTTGACAATAAATCTTTCATGAATTTTACATAATTGGGAATTTTCTCCAAAGCTTCTACCAATGGTATGTTGATGTGAAGTTGTTTAAAGACGTCCAAAAATCTTTTGAACTGGTGATCTTATTTACAATTGTGGAAGCACTAAGGAAAGGTGGAGGTGCCCAACCTTCAAGCTGTTGAGATTGTTTTATTCTGACATTTCTGTGGGAAAAATTACCTGATTTTGCCTCAGTAATGCTATGTTTAGCCTTTTCAGTTGCAGTGTGCTTTTTGGGTTGTTCTGAGATTTTTTTATGGTTGAGATTTGAATTGTCCGTTCCTGTAGTTGTATCTTTAATAGCTTCATCCAGTTTAGTCCCACTTCTAAAAGTGATCGTCTTGCAATGCTATTTCACCTTTGGTCTTGTATTCTCGGTATCACTTGGCAGAGTTCCTTGTGGTCTCAAACTCGAAGCATTTACTATATGCCCCACTTCATTCTCAAGGGCTCGTAAGGTTGCGGCTTGACTTGAAATTACAATATCATTCTTAGCCATATATGCTTTTAGCAGAGATTCAATAATTGATGAAGATGATGCTCGACCTTGTTAGATATTTTTCCGTGGCATAGGTTGATTATAACTAGTTAGTGCACTCTTGGCATTCTGTCTAACAACAGTGTTTGAATTTCTAGTGCCTTGATTATTCCAACCAAAGTTTGGGTGTTGTTTCCACCCGCAATTATAAGTTTTGGAATAGGGATTATTATTCTGATTGAATTTACCCATGTAGTAAATGGATGCTTATTTTGATGGACATTTATCAAGCATGTGGCCTTCACCATAATAAACACAAGATGACTCGACTGATTTCAGCTCCTGGACAACAGCTGGCTTCTGCATTGTCTTGATCATATTAGCTAGAGAATATATATGGGCTGTTAATGAAGTGATTGCATAAAGCTCAATGGTGCCAGCAGCTCTCCTGCCAGTCCTAACTCACGTGGTGGGATACTGATAATAATTGTTGGCAATCATTTCCAAAATCTCGTATACTTCATTGTAGGATTTATGCAACAAAGTACCATTGATAGATGCATCGATTACCATCCTTGTATGTGCATTCTGCCCATTATAAAACATCTCCATTTAAGTCCAGTACTGGAAACCATGCATATGACATTTCTTAAGCAATTCCTTAAATCTTTCCCAAGTTTCGTACAATATTTTGTTCTTTGATTGCCGAAAATATGTTATGTCATTTTTGAGCTTGGTATTCATGTTTGGTGGATTATACCATAGCAAGAACCTCTGGAAAAGGTCATTCCATGATGCCACTATTTCCGATGGCAAAACATTAAGCCACACTCTTGCACGATCTCTCAAAGAATATAGGAATATTTTGTGCTGCAATACGTCTTCAGGAACACCCTACCATCGAAATGAATCCTAAACTTCTAGAAAAAGTCTCAAATGTAGTATTAGATCTTCAGTTGGCAACCCACTGAATTGTCTAACTGTTTGCAGCATCTGAAACATTACCGATTTCAACTCAAAATGTTGAGCTTGTATGTGTGTGGTCTGACTATCCCTAGATTTAGGTAATCCAAAATTGGGACTACATGCTCTCGATTAGCCTGTCTCAGTCATCTATCACACGATAAATAGAAAGGTTAACATCCTGACCATTAGGGTTTAATTGATCATTCCAAACAGGATCTTTCCCGTCCCTAGCCATATTATGTATTTCTCTTCTCCTTGTGCATAAAGTTCTCTCGATCTTTGGGTCAAAAGGATACTCTGCGTTAACTTGAATGCCTCCACTCATGCACTGATGGAAAATCTATAGAAATTAAATAACAGCAAAGTTAGATAAAACTAATGAAACAAAATAAAAAAGAACAAAACAAAATTTCACCAATTGCCAATCCTCGGCAACGATGCCAAAAACTTGTTGGTTGCACAACTGATATGCAAGTCGTGCAAGTATGCACGTCGAACAAGTAATAAAGTGATGAGTGAGATCGTCTCCATAGGGATTAGATAGGTATAATTTGGTCGAGTTATTATAGTTAAGTTTGATTAATGCTAAAGAAAAATAATAATAAGAATGTAAGGGAAAAATGAGAGAATGATGATGTATAAAATGTGCAAAAAAAAAAAAAAAAAAAAACAAACAAAACAAGAATGCCACGGTAAAATCACTACGAACAAGGTTTGAGGAACTAAAATGTTGATTACGACGATTGGGATTACTAATGAATCTACCTTCACTAACTATTAATGCCACACCAAAGTCCTAAATATTCTACTGTTCGATAGGTTTCTACAGTAGTCTGCTTCTCTCAAGAGCAATACTTTGGGTTCCCTCCTCTAGGGCATTATATGTCTATAGGTTTTGAGTTCAACTACCACTAATATTTTCTACCTTCTTTTGTATGAGGCAAGGCTCTATGTCTAAAGGTTTCTACGAATAAGTGATTAATCATTCACTCATATTATCCAACGTCTATCAAATTAACCTAACCTTATCAAAATTAAGTTATCTTTATAAACCTGTCACATATTCGTTAATGTACAGCCTGCATATAACATGAAATACCATTGAATAAAATAGTAGAACAAACCAAGCTTAAACTTTAAACATTAACAGAAAAATGGTTTCATCAAAATAATCCCGGGCTTAAAAGACTTAGCTCATGCTTGGGCAAATCAAGTTTGAGTTTAATACGATAAACAGCATCATCAGTAACAAATAAGCTTTAAAAAAAGCACAATAGGAAACAAAGGAGGAAATCTGAAATGATAGCTTTCGCCTATCCAACTCTCAACACAGGCAGAGTAATGTCTTGTTGCTGCCAAAGATGATTGCGGTTGTTTTTCTCCTTCTTCTGCACCCTCGTTCTTAGCCCCTACCTAATACTTTTTGTTTCATCCAAGGTTGTTCGCCCTAATGCAGGTTCCCTGCTTGGCTTTTATATGTTTCACCTTCTAAGGTAGTTCCATCAGCCCCTAGTCCTTCCTCTATTTTCCATCTAGATATATTAGGTACATGTACGTTTGGGGCCAGGAACGATACGCCTTAAGTGCTAACTAGGCATTTTCTCGGTATTGCCATGGCAATTGTGTTGGAAAACTGTCCATACTTTGCCATGGGAAACCTTCAAAAATTTTTCTTTTTTTTACACCCTGCACCTGGCAAACAAATCCCTCCCACAAGTGGTTAAAAGCAATATGTAATAATAATTAAGCATAATCCAAGCTCTTTAATGCAGTGCTTTAAAAATGCCAATGCAATATCCTAAAAGGCAACTAAAAAAACTTAAGTACAAGCAATCAACTAAGTCTAAGGGCACGAAATATAACTCTTTTCAAGAGTTATCATATGTTATAAACTATTTTGCAGAAAGAGAAGCTCTGTGTTGGAACATGGATATATAGAAGCATGATTCGTTGCATTCATGAAGAGAAAGTGGGACTACTCCTCCCGCATCTCATAATGGGCAAGTCTAAATAGTGGTTGCACCCAACAATGAATTTAATTGGAGACTCCATGTATAAACAACTCATTGCGTCACATAACAAACAAGTCACTGAACGAAAGTGAATACAAGAACAACGAAGAGGAAACACACACACTAAGAAAAGAAAAAGGGTAGCAAATCATTGACAAAATCGAGATAAGAACCATGTCCCTAGCTTTGAATGGATAGAATGATAGATGTAAGAGATAGAGGCATTATACAAGGATTATGCAATAAGGCATACAATGAGGATGCCACATTTCCTGCCCATCAAATATAGACAAGTACAAGAGAATAATACAAATGAAGAGGAGGATCCAGAAGAAAAAGACAAGGAGGAAAATAAAAATGATGGGAACTCAGAAGAGTCAGAACCTGATTTTGACTAAATTTATGCTTTAATTTTTCTTTTTGTTTTATGCATTTTATTTTATTTTGAGACTTTAATTAATTGTGGATTTGGAAAATTTTATTTATCTCTTTGTTGATTTAGTTTATTTTACATATATATATATATGTGTGTGTGTGTGTGTTAACTCTATGTAGGAACCCTACAAATTAGGTGACACTATAATATGGAGCTAAACCAGCATGAGGAGGATCATTCGACTACTATTGAGGCACTTCAGCGCTTAAATCGGGTAGTCTCTTCTCTTATAATTAGGTGCACATTAGAGGCAATGTGCCAAATAAAGTGTGGGGGGTAACATATAATTTTTTCCAAATTTTTTCCAAATTTTTGCAAAATTTTTGAATTTTTTATTTGTTTTTGTAGTTATTTTTAATTTTTAATTTTGATGTGCTTATTTGTGCTTGAGCTTGCAGAAATACAAGTGATTGGCTAGGAGCATGTAAATAGGATTTTGTGTATAAACTATAAATTTAACTCGATAGTAATTGATTTTAGGTTGTTTAATGTTAAACTAATTAATTCACTTTGTTAAACTGTAAATAGGTGAAAGTGTGTTAAGTATACCAAATGCAAAATAAGTGTATGAAAAGCATATATGTTTGTTTGAATTATAGGTTGTTAGAATGTTAAAATTCAATTAATTGAATCCATGAATTGAAACACTTAGGGATGACCTAAGGTAGTGAGCCAAAAAGCCAACCTTATTTATAAATTCCCCAGTACCTTAATTTTGAGCCTAAGTCCATTTTCTTGATGAACCTTGAATGAAACCATGAGCCTAATATATAACCTCTTAATCCTTTTCCTTTTGGTCCCAACACGAATGTAGATGTTGGGCCATTAATATTGAGGGTTAGGTAGATACATAACAGAGGTTTCAAAATGAAAACAATTAAGAGTGAAAACTAAGAAATAATATAGTATTGTGAGTATAAAATACTTGCAAAGTTATGCTTTATTGAAGAAAAAATCAAGTGAAGAAAACCTCTGTGAAGGCTAAAAGTCAAGCGAGAAAATCTCGAATGAACAAAAGAAAAGTGAGTAAAAAGGAAGAGAACAGAAGATCAAAAAAAGAAAAAAATAAAATAAAACTCATTTTTGCATAAATAATATATTGTACCTTAGGAAATGAAGAGAGATGTAAGACAAAATAAGTGGATATAAGGTGGTGAGCTAAATGATATAATTTAGGTAGCATTAGGGTCAATATAATGTGTCAAACTATTTTTGTGCTTAAATCATTTTGTAGAGCCAGTTCTTCAATTCTGAACCAACCTAAGGTACTGAACGTTACAAGCCAAAAAGTCCAATGTAACCAAAATGATACGAATCATGGATGAAAATTAAATTGAATGTTAACATTTCTGAACACTTGTATTCTTTGAACATAAATTTGTACTTGTGTATTTGTTTAGATGGAATAATATGTTTAACATTCATGAATTTGTTTACTTTTTAACTTAGTGAACTAATGTGTCTAATATTCAAAATTGGAAGTAAATGATATATTGTGCTAGAATTACATGTTTAGTGACATTGTCTTATTGATAATTTTCTAAATCAATATCGTGTATTAAGCATGGTCAAGCACCGTTTAGTCATTTAATTTCTTATTTATGTGTGTTTTTGTTTTGTTGCTTAAGGACAAGCAATGAGTTAAGTATGGGGGAACAAATTGTTAAATTAGAGTCTTTTCGGTATTTAACGAGCTTGTTTTCTAGCTATTTTCTATGATTTTGTTACATTTTTTGTTTTTAGTAGTTCATGTTTAATTTTGGTAAAATAAGCGTTTTTACGCAATCTTTACCCATGTGATAACCTAACAGCCCAATATGGGCTTAGGGAAGAACTAACAAGTCATTTGAGTGTGCATGATATTGTTTTTGGCCTAAGAATGCGAAGAACGACGATAGTGTCATGAAACTGACATCTGGTATCGCAACATTGTACTTCGAATCCAAACAAGTCAGCCTCAAAAGGCAGTGTCCCAACACCAATCCTGTGGTGTCGTGACATAATGGAATTTTATGTTAGGGGTATTTTTGTCTCATGCATATTATTCAATTTTAGGGCTGCTAATTGACCTAGTTAAGGTAGAACATTTTTGCTATAAATATGGATGTTCAGCCTCAGTTTAGTAAGCTTGGCCGTGTGAGCCATTTAGATTAGTTTTAGGATTTTGTTTTAATTTTACTTCTATTTCAATTTAGTCCTTTCTTTGACAAAACATAAATTTTCCTTTGTTTTAAATTGGATTTGATTTGGAGTTAAGCTCTTGTTTATTTAATTTATATTAGTTTCTTTTTACTTTTCGATTACAATTTACATTATCCTCACAAATTGCCAAAGGAATTTAATATTTCCTGCGCAAATCGATATCGAGATGGATCAATTTCTTTATTCCCTTTCTATATTTAATTATTTTTCTTGCATGTTGAATATGAAATTAGAGAAATTTGCATCTAGATCCATGAGTGGCTAATTCCCTTAGGGAGATTAATAATCGGATGTGGGAATAATTGATGAAAGAATTAGGATTTGTTTCTGAGATAGTTGTTTTAAATTATGTGCGATTAAACCCTAGGATTGATGACCATAGGAAGTAATATAGAATAAACGAGATTGAAAGATAAGTTTACCGAGTAAATCATAATTTATCTCGGTAAAGAAAGTGAGGTTGAAAGATAAGTGAGTATTGGGTGATTAATTAGTTAGTTAGAGGCTAAAAGGTAACAATTGGTTAGTTAATAGCTCATTCGATAAAACCTGAATTCTGAAGTTAATTAGGGACACTGATGTAAGTTAATCTTCTACTTGTTTAATTGGATTAGTTTCGATTGTTAATTTGTTTTCTTTAGTTTTATTTGATTTCTGTAATTTTCATAAATTAATTTCAATTTCGTTATTCGTACGATAATTTTAGGTTAACACTATTTAGCCATGTTAGTGTAAACAATTTTTAATTTAATTCAACTTCCTTTGGGTACAATTCTCGGAATGCTTCTTGGAGTGTTTCGTTGTAACACTTTAATATATTACAATTTGACACGTATACTTGCAGACACCGTTTCTTATTAATTATCTTTTTATTGTAGTGTTTCCACTCCAAACGTTAGCACGTTTGGTGGTGGTCAAGTTGTTAGCACCGTTGCCGGGGAGGTTTTGGCATTAAATTAAAATTTTATTTTCTACAAATAATAGGATAAATAGGAAAATTTTAAAATATAGATACAATTTATTCTATTTTAATTTTGTTTGATAGTTATTAATTTCAAGTTGAATTTTTTTAGGGATTTGATTCCTCTTTGGAAAGAAAGATGGCATCTCTCTTGGGACGAATAATATTCAACACAAACTAGATTCAACCAAGTACAACAAAACTATTTATTTGTGAAACTCAATTTGAGATTAATCAAGCATTGTTAACTTAGGTGTCAAAGAATCTTCAATATGGTGACAATATTGGTATGGGCCCAGTTGGATTTCTTCAACTATTTGTACAGATCTGTAGTACGGTTGGGTATTCAAGAGTTTCTGGTGAAGCAATCAAGTTATTGTGAATCCATTTTGCAGTTGGAAGTCAAGTAAAAAAGTGGTTGGAAGCATTATCACCTGGTACCATCACTTTATGGGAAGAGTTTGTACAACTATTTTTGCGTAAAAGTATACCAATGCTCACTATTCTTATCAAATATGATGAATAGTTAAAATTCAATCAAGATCCAACAAAAACATTAGGAAAAACATGGGATCGATTTAAAATAATTCTTCAAAAAGTGCTTGGAAGGGGTGTTGATTTATCTATCCAACTACAACATTTTTATAGAGGTTTAGATTAGGATGGCAGAAGCCAATTTGAAATCATTGTAGGAGGAAGTGTTTGGACTAAAACAACTCATGAGATAATTGTGTTACTGGAAAAAGTAAATGGCAACGATCGTACGTAGAGAAAATTTAGAGAATCGAAACTCGTAGATGAGTTAATGAAGGTGATAGAACTAGTTGACTTAGAAACAAATGAGGATAATTCATATAACGAAGATTTTGAAAATGATGATGAGTAGTGGATAGCAAATCTAATATCTCAGATAAAAAAAAGGAATAATGGAAGAAAAGATTAACGAAGAAGCAATAAGGAAACAACTAGAACAGATCTATCGGATAGATTTGTGGAAACAGTGTAAGGAATCGTTGGGTCAGGAAGGACATTTTCTTGATAAGATGGTCCCATCAATCATTAAGCCACCAAAATTGGAACTAAAACCATTCCCGACACATTTGAAATATAGGTATCTCGGTGGAAACAATACTTTACCTGTTATTATAGCAACCCACTTACCTTTCGAGCACAAAAAGGCATTGTTACAAGTGTTGAGAACGCAGAAGAGGGCAATTGGATGGACCATTGCCAATATAAAAGGGATCAACCTTGCTCTATGCCAACATAAAATTCGGCTAGAAGAAGGAAAGAAGCCGGTAGTGGATGCACAAAGGCATCTTAATCCAGTAATAAAGGAAGTGGTAAAAAATGAACTATAAAAATGGTTGGATACAAGAGCTATTGATTCTGACTTCCAATCATGTCGGGATTCGAGGAAATCAATATCAGGCTATGCTTTTTACCTAGGTAGCTGGTCCATTATGTGGAAAAGTGTAAATAAGAGTTGTACTGCTGACTCCACTATGGAGGTCGAATATGTGGCTGCTTTTGAGGCTACCAAAGAAGCAATATGGCTTCAAAAGTTCCTTACGGATCTTGAAGTTGTTCCTAGTATGGGAAAAGCTATCACATTATATTGTGACAACAGTGCGACAATAGGTAATACTAAGAAGATGAGAAACCACAGGAGGACAAAACATATTGATCGCAAGTATCATATCATAAGAGGGCAGCTGCAGATGGAATCATGTATATAGTCAATGTCGCATTTGAGGGGAACTTTTTAGACCCGTTTACCAAGACTCTACTAGTTAGGAGTTTCGAGAAACATGTGGAGAGCATAGGAATGCGTAATATGACTCATCTACTTCACTAGGGCAAGTAAGAGACTATTGGATCCAATGTCCTAAGTGTAGTATATTCATTTGTAAACTTGTAATTTTTTCGGATAGATTGTGTAACATCCCTAACCCGTATCCGTCGCCGAATTGGGGTTACAAGGCATTACTGTACAAAAGCACTGTTTCGAACATTCTCATATTAACTCAAGTCATAATCATTTATATAAAGCATATAACTAATTAAATATTAAACATACATTTAAAAACCATATTACATGTGTGAATCATATGTTCATCACTCTAATAATAATCAAATACTTAAATAAAAAACATTTAATTTCTTAATACTTTACATGCGCATGTTTAATCAAATAATACATATCACATGACTTTCTATCAATTAGCATATGTGGCATTATCTAATATCACACATTGTTCAAATGTATTTCATTAAACGATAAAATCTTACATGTATTTAACCACCCAAAATTTGTACCATTTTCATACTTTAATAATGATACATATTCGACCTAATTCACATAACATACTTACATCCAATGTTATAAAGTGTCAAAATCAAATTTAAACATAATAACATCACTTAATGCACAGTTTAAATAATATGTTTAGCCATCATGTACTCGAATCAAACATACCTCAATGAATATGTTAACTTCATGAAAAAATTACAAATACATATTCAATTCATTTACTTACCATATTCGGCTATTAAATTTAATCATTAAAGTCATACCAAATCCACCATTCAACTTAAGCTATTTTTGACACAATTAACAACTCAATACCAAAACATGCATAACTCAATATATCTTCAATCTGACATTTAATCGCGAATAACAACATCTGCGCAACCTTATAATAAAACCAATTGAAACATATTACATAGTTTAATATGCATTCACATGTACATCTTTGGTACTTTATGACATGGTCAAATATGCTTTTGATGCATATATATATAATGTGCAACTTACCCTAAAAATTAAGGCCATACCTAACATTTATATACATACCAAAACAATTAACCAAAACAATTATAGAACACATTTATCACTTACCATATAACAATTGAACCTGAACCTAACTAGTTAATAAACAATCATCCATCACTCTAATTATGTCATATTTCATAATTTCATCATGAATTAACTATTATACCAAATACATATTATACCTATTATCAATCATAGTCGAATCATGTTACTAAAAACCACATACACATCCAAAATTTCCTTCACCGAATTATCAAAACCAAGCTTATTAAACATTATAACTAAGCACAAATAAAACTAAGTCTAAGCATAATTAGCAAGCCATTTTCGTATGGCTTTAAATATATATACGTTCAAAATAATCTAACTCCAAGGCTAGCCTATACATGACATAGATTTGATAGTTCACTTATAAAGATATCGAAGACAGTCGATAGTGTGATTGACTTTACTGACGATCCCCGAGCTCGTAACTTGAATCCAAAAATCTATAAAACAGAGTAAACATGAACACACAGAGAAAGTTATCATAGCTTAGTAAGTCATAAGCAATTAAACAACCTCATGATATAATTAACTCATTCTAAAACTAAACCAAATTACATTAACATTACCATACTTAATCTTAAACTTACAAATTCCATAAATAATACATTTTCATAGACAATTTCCTACCTTGGCCGAATGCTCACATAATCAAAATATAACTTCATATACATATACTAATCACGTGACCGAATATACCTAATCATATATGCACATATTTAAAAATCATTTCAATGATACACAAGTTACTCATTCAGAAAGTCGAATACACATACCACATACACATGTATTCTTCATTTGCATCATACATGATTTGTAATAAATAATCAAGTTACTTACTTACCTTATTTCAAATAGGTAACAAGTTAATTCATATCTGGTCATTTAGCTCGTTTTATACATTCGATCACAACTTATCTTTGCCCGATGAACCATTCGAAATTGAATTGGATACTCGGATATTCACATATATCAAACAATGCCAATGTCCCAGACGTGGTCTTACATGTAATCACATATCGATGCCACTATCCCAGATAGGGTCTTACTTGCACACATATATCAGAATCACATATCGATGCCAACGTATTAAACGTGGTCTTACTCGCACACATATATCGAAATCACATATCGATACCAGCGTATTAAACGTGGTCTTACTCGCACACATATATCGAAATCACATATCGATACCAGCGATACCAGCGTATTAAACGTGGTCTTACTCACACACATATGTCAGAATCACATATCGATACCATCCAAGTATCAACTTTGAAATTGGCCGAAATATACATAAGTTCATTAACAAAGTTATCATTCACTACCAAGGTCACATTATCATCATATATTCGAATATATATATATATTTAACCATGATTCACACTTTAATATCACATACATATTTATTTAGTCGAATATAGACTTATAATTAATATACAAATAATCAACATTTAACATATATAATTCATGTAATCAATTTAAACACTAAACATATTCATTACTTTATCATCAAACATAAATTATTTTCATTTCTCAATGCTGATTCGTAATTTACTTCTAATCAATATAACTATCTATTGATCACATATATTGTACTTACTTTGGATGATGTAAAACGGAACGGGACAATTAGTCGACAACTTTCGTTTTTCCCCGATCCAAATTCGAATTATTTGGTTCTTGATCTAAACATATTCAAATTAAGCTCATTCAAACATATTTTCATTCAATTTAGTCCAAAAACACATAAATGGGCAAATTACCATTTTACCCTTGACATTTCACACTTTTTACAATTTAGTCCCTATTGCACAAAACTCAAAATATACAAAATTCACTTCACCCATGTTAGGCTAAATGTTACCCATATTCATACAAGTCCATATATTTCATTTATTTCACATTTTAGTCCCTCAAATTATTATTTTTGTAATTTAGTCCTAATTACTCAAAATCATCAAAAACTCCAATACAAAACATGTTAACCCAAATCATATCTTTCATATTTCATCATCAAACAACAAAAATGAAAATCTTTCAACAATGGCGTAACTCAAAATATTCACCAAAATAAAAATTTTAAGCATGGATTTACTAGTCCTTGAAGCAACGATATCAAAAACGTAAAAATTATCAAAAACCAAACTAAACACATACCTTGATTGAGCGTAAGAGATGACCGAACCATAGCTTTTTTTATTTATTTTACTTTGCTTAAGTTTTGGCAAGAAGAAGAAGTATGAAAAGCTTATTTTAATTTGGTATATTATAACATATAATAACATTTTACTTTATTACTTATTTAACCTTTATTATTAAATTATAAAACCATTATAACCAGGACCATTACCATCCACTTTACTTAGAAATGGGCTAATTGCAGCATAAACCCTCCACATTAAAAGAATAACCACTATTCGACCCTTTTAAAAAATAACCACCAAATTTTCATTTTACGCGATTAAGTCCTTTTATTTAATCGGACACTCAAACGACAAAATTAAATTGCGAAAATTTCACACATACTAATTCACACATAATAAACATAGAAAATAATTTTTAAATCTTTTTCTGACTCAAATTCGAGGTCCTGAAATCACCGTTCCAATTAGAGTCTAAATCTGGCTATTACAGATTCAATAAATAAAACAAATTCATGAATTACACTAATATACTTTGTAATGTTTAAACTAATATTAAGCGGTATTAGGTGGTTGGATCATAGTATGAGAAGACATCTTATATTAGTAGACGAACCTAAACTTGTCCTTAGTCAAATCGAAAATGAGCAAACCAATTGAAAGACTAATATGTTGTCTATCAAGTCCAGTTGGGGAGATGCTTTTTCTTAGGCATCGGAGCAAATGACACCTAGAAGGTAGAGACATAGATGTGACTGACTGGACTGACAGTACATTAGACTGGACCCACGATCAATAGATCCTGAATCTATTTATGAATTTATTCACTTGTGACGTTTATAGTGTGGCATACCTAAATTTTGAGTGGATGACAGATTATGTATGCGTGACTTGTACACTTTGATGTAAGTAAAAACCTAAGTTAGAATAGATAAGGAACCGGAAGTTGGTGCATTGGGTGTACAACTTTGATCGCCTCATAACGTACGAACATTTAGAGTAAAAATCATGCAAATAAAAATATATATATATATATAATTAAAATGTGGTATCTACAAGAGCACATATCAAATTGTAATATAGAAGTGTTACAACGAAGCACTGATAAGTATTCCAAGGATTGTACCTAAGGGGTTGAAGATTGGAGAATTTTATTATTAATTGATTAGAGAAAATAATTACTAATCTAATTGAGTCACGAGTTAGTAATGTTGATTTATAATTAAAATATTAATTAAACTAATTAAATTAATTAACCTAATGGAATTTCCTATTCCTAGTGTCAATGATGTGAGCTCTCGGCCTATGATCGATTAATAGACAGAATATCAACTTGATTTAGTGGTTGTAATTAACTTCAGAACTCGGGTTGTTTTTAGTGAATTAATTATTACTAACTAGTATTACCTCTCGGTATCTACTAATTAATTAATCGACCAATACTCACTTATCTCTTGACCTCACTTTCTTGATCGAGATAAACATGATTTACTCGGCAAACTTATCTGTCGACCTCATTTAACCTACATTACTTCCTAGGGTCGTCAATCTTACGGTTTAAGCACATGTAAATTTTGTACCAACTAATTTGCATGAGAAACCCTCATTCATGTTTTAATTACTCCTTAATCAATTAATCTGTTCCATAACTAAATCATGCAAGATATAAATAAAGCACAAGTGTCACACCCCAAGTCTGGCAGATCTAAGATTTAAGTGTAGACTTGTGAACTTATCTGTTTGGCGCAGTGTAATCCGTCATGTTGCAATCTTCTGGCCAATTGGAATGTAGCATATAGTAACTGTCGTTGAGGTGAATAAATTTTTTAGGTTATTCTCTTATTTAAGAAAAGAATCTGCCAAGTGAAGAGTAATCAAGGAGAGAGTTACCATCAAATGCATAGTACGCCTATTTGTCTAAATACTATGCTAGTTGGGTTGTAAAGTGACATGGTTAGGAACCAACTGGATTCACTGGTCTAATATCAATTATACAGGATTTTCATTTATGTTTCTCTCAGAATCTGTAGCCCATTAAGAAGGACAAATTATGAATTAAGTGAAACTTGTTAAGTTCTACTAAGCGTGATTGGGCTATATATATGTGTGAAAAGGGTTCTAAGAAAGGTTTTTTCTTTCTTGAATATTACTCTCTGATTATTTTCTTAAATCTAATTGTATATGTTCCTGATTAAGATGAAAGCTAAGGTTCTTGGTTTAATCAGTGGTCATTTCATCTCCAGGTAAGTATTATAGCTCTGCAAGTTAAGTTTTGAAAGAGTAAGTCTGTAAGAGGTATTTGAACAATAAGTTGTAAGTACAAGGCCTTGCATGGGGGTTATCTACGATTGAGATGTTAAGTAATTTGCATGTATTGGGGTTGTAATAGTGAATCTATGTGCTTTAAGTAGTTGTTGCTACTGGTTCAAGAAGGATACTGAGTTTGGAGCTTCAAGTTATTGTAGGTGAGTATTAGGTGAGGCCCCATACTAGTTTTGCATGTGAATTATTCAAGTAAAGTTATATAAATAATGATAATGTGTCGTATAAATAGTAAGGGTATAAGGTAGAGTAAAGATGTTATATGTGCGATGATGATATGTATGAAATACGACTGAATAGGAAATTGAATGGAAAGTATGCAGGTGAAATATGATCTAGGAAACTACGAATCAATAAGATGTGCGAACAAACTTGGGTAAGTGAATCATGAGTAAAATGTCTCTTTTGATGCCTCTAGTAGGGCAGGTAGATTGCTAACTAGACTGAGAGATCACGATATGAAAATAAGTGCATGACTATGTGGCTGGGACCCATGACATTTTATGGTATGAAGACACTCATGGTGATGCCTCCAGTAAGATGAAAACTGGATTGGCAGATTACGACATGAAAGTGTGTAAGTCCATGTGGCTGAGACCCATGGCATAATATGATATGATGATATGAATATCCATGATGATGCCTTAGGTAATTTGCAATTTAACTGGAAGATCATGACATGAAATTATGTATTAGTCTATGAGGGACTTATAAGGGAGAAACTCATGGCACCTTTTGTGAAAATTCGTCAAGATAATAAACATGGGATTTTGTATGTTTCCTATGTGGCATGACATGGTAAGCCTTTGTGGCGTAATGTGAGTTGCCTTTGTGGCTAGTCCCAATATGTCTATGTGGCATATTCAACAATATGTATGGGTATGGAAAGTTTGTTTATTCTCTTTTGTGTTAAGATATGGGTAAGTTCTATGATCTCCTCAATAACTAATTCTATGATAAGTTTCTAATGAGTTTTAAGATGGATTGGATTGTTCGATCTTGTAGTAAAGTTTGATAAGTCATACTCTAAATGAGAAATTTAATCTATACTTTTAAAACGAATTCACCATAATAGTATGTTAGATTAGGATACAAGCATATTTGTATTATGAAATGTATAAGTGTTCATTAGTTCGAATTTGACTATGTAAGATTGAAATTTGAGTCATCTGCTATCTATCACATTTGAGTAGTATCATGTCTTGTTCTAGGCGTTGTTGGAATCTAAGTCTTCAGTAAGTCTAGTGCTTTTATGCTATGAAATATAAATTTTTTGATTTCTTCTGAACGACCTGAACTATTCCTCATTAGTGTGAGTATGTATTGGGTTGAATCACAATATGATCTGATTGATAATCTAATTTAGCAAACTCAGTATGGTAATCCCCCAAAAGCAAGATTAGTAAGTAGTATTCGCCAAGACAATAGTACCTGTGATCAACTGTTTTGGAATAACCATTGACAGTTGTCTGAAAAGAAGAGACTTGCAATATCGTATGGTAAAAATCTAGAATCATCCATTTAGATTGATGAAAGATGATAAGCTAAGAATGGTAGGCATATAAGTATGTCTTTATTCAATGATGTGAAGGTATCTACCAAAGACAGAAATGGGTAATCCAAATATTCAAGAGGAAGAATTCAACAAGAAATTTTTAAAGGTAATTTGTATTCAAACTCACTAAGTTCATGTAACTTATAAGTGTTATGTTTATATTTCAAGTATTATTGGAAGCATGAGTTTGCCAAGAGTGACTACGCCAGGAATGCACCAAGGAGGCAGCTATCCGGGTTATTATGCATACAGTGGACTTGTAACGCCCTCAACCCGACCCGATTCAGTGAGTCCAAATCTTGAGTGTTAGTACACATAATACTTAACAAAATTTTAAAATAGTTGACAAATACTCTTTACTAAAAACAGTTCTCTTATTATTATAACTGAAAGACTTAATATCTAAGAACAAAGGAAAATATTAAAAATAAAATACTACATCAGACCTTTCACTAAAACTTTTACAATACAGTATTTATTAAACACAGACTCTTAAGGTGAAAGCCCACATGTAACACCCCTAACCCGTCTATGTCACAGAATTAGGGTTATAGAGCATTATCGAGCAATCAAAAAAACTTTTAACATCTTATCTAAAAATAAATTTAATATATTATAATCCATTCAATCAGATGCATTTTGTCCCTAAATCAAGCCTTTTCGGCCCTAAAAATGTTATAGAAGCAATTCAGGATTAATTTGAAACAAAATGAAAAATTTAAGAAAAAGATGCAAAAATTGGAAAACAGGGGTCACACAACCGTGTGACATCGCCCTAGGCTGTGTAACTTTCTAACAAGGGACACACAACTGTGTCCCAACCTGTGTCCTCACTCGTGTAACTCACTGAGTTGCCCCACACGCCTGTATGCCAAGCCGTGTGCTAGGCCGTGTAACTCTCTGAGTTGCCACACATGCCATTGTACCAGGCCGTGTGCTAGGCCATGTAACTCACTAGCTTGAAACACTAAGAAACTCCCAGATGACGCATAACCATGTTGCCAGGCCGTGTGAACCCAAAATTTACCTAAAATCAAACCATTTCATAACTAATTCATGCATAACTAACCAATCCACTTATGCACACTTTCAAGGGACTTAAGCATCATTCAAAGACACATAATCATGTAATTTCAAGCAACCTAATTCACCTAACAAATATGCCATTCAAAGGCACCAGAATTGCATCCAAACATCATTTATGAAAACAAGTCAACATTGTCTTATTTCAACCATAAAAACCTAGTTCAAATATCTACCAATACATATCACAAATGACCATTCTCAAGCCATCACAAACATATCAAAAGACCATGCATTTAAATTACATAAATGTGGCCAAGATGACCTAATTTAACAAGCATTACAAGTCCATCAACAAAACATAAACTTCAAAGACATAAGCATACTAAATCAACCATTTTATACATCCATGAACTATAAATACAAAAGACCTATACATGCCATCATTAACCGTGGCCAAAATATTCAAAATCTACTGAAATATTTGTTGTATATTGTGATAAGTCTCCGACGAGTTTCCAAACCGATCGAGCTTTCAATAATCTATAAAATAAAGGAAAAAATCATGTAAGCAACGAGTGCTTAGTAATCACGTATAAACTTAAACATAACTTACCAAGTCAATTATACAATTCATAGATTAAGCATAAATAATTATCAATTCCATAAGCTTAGTAAAAGCCTATACAACATCATCAAATTCACAAGTTAGTATTCTTGTCCATAATACAAATGAAATCAACCATAAGATGAGTAAATTTCGATAGATAAATACATCATTTAGCTTATAAATCCTTTTCATAAGGTTCTGATTCAATCCATTTACATACTCATCATTTCGTTTCCTTTTCTTACCCATTGAACCATCTAGAATCACATTGGATACTCAAGAAAGCTCATACATAATGTGCCTTTACATATAGCTGTAACCTTTCTTTTACATCAATGTTCACACGAGTTGTGGAGAATTCACAAAAATTACAGGACCTCAGCCATCGATAGGACATTCAAGACCAGCACTAGAAACATGAAATCCCTAATGACATGTCATTTGTATCCTAAGAGTTCTTAAGGTTCAACTAGGACTTGATATCTGTCAAATCATCATAGCATAAATACATTCATATATTGTTTCATTTACATTAAAAAAATTAGTAAACATTCAATTTAGATAACATTAAAATGATTACAATTCATATGAACTTACCTCGATAACTAGGGCGTAATGATATTGTCGAACTAGTCCGAAGCTTTAGGTTTTCCTCGCTTTAAGTTCGAATATAATTTATTTGGATCTAAATAGATAATTTCAATTAATTAAATACTTCTAGTATTCAATTTAATCCATAATTCTTATTTATACAAAACTATAACATTACCCTTAATACTTTAACTTTTCACAATTTAGTCATTAAGCTCATAACTTAGAATCTAACCATTTTAACCTATACCCTCATTAACCTAAGCTACAAGGGATCTTGGAACAACCCATCATTATCAACAATTCAAACTAAAACCCATAGATTTACACTTTTAACAGTTTAATTCCTAATTCTAAAGCTCATCAAAAATCACTTAATAAAACATGTTTACTTTTAACCAAGATTAATAATGTAACACCCCTAACACATATCTGTCGCTGGAATAGGGTTACAAGGTATTACCAGAAAATCACAACATAATTCATACATATATACATTCATAATCAAAATCCATTCAACACATTCATATTGTCCCTTATAAGGCTCTACGAGACCTTAAAACATGCTTATTAGTGGCTCGAGACTAAACCGATAATAATTGCAAACTTTAGGAAACTTAGAAAATTTTCAAACATATAAGGGTCACACGCCCGTGTGAACAGGCCATGTGCCGCACAAGGTCACTAGACATGCCTGTGTCATAAGCCGTGTAAAAATAGGGCATACATACTGACTTGTACCACATGGCCGAAGACAAGCCCGGGTGCCATGGCCATGGGAAAACTTGGGAGGTTACTAACTTGGGTCACACGGCCAGCCACACACCCATGTGCCAGCCCGTGTGCCACACACGACCAGTAGACATGTAACATCCTGATTTTGGGCCTAGTCGAAACAATAGTTTTGAGACCACAAATACAAGATAGAAATATTTATTTTATGATTATTAAAAGGTCTATGATATATTTCTATGCTTGTGTGAAGATTTCATGAAGAAATTTTATGTGAAAAATGCTTAATTGGACTTTAAGGACTAAATTGAATAAACTACAAAACTTTTGTTCTAGAAGCATCTTGTATGAAATTGAATTAGATTATTAATTAGAGGTCATCAAAGAGTAATTTTACCAAGTTCTAAAAATTTGGACAAAAATGGACTTGGAAGGGTAAAAATTTAAAGAATAGTAAAAAGGGCATTTTGGTCATTTAGGGGTAAAATGAATTAAAATACAAAATTAAAAACCAATTTTTCTCATCTTCTTCACCATGGCCATTTATATCAAGGGAGACTCCATGGCTAGGGTTTCCAAGCTTCCAAGCTCGATTGTAAGTCCATTCTAGCCTCGTTTTTAAAGTTCTTTACATTTTTGAAATCCCGGTAACTTGATTAAGCTTATTCTAGCAACAATTTAACCTAGGGTTTATATTTGGAAAAATACCCATCGATGAAATGCATTTATTTTGATGTTTTATGGTAGAATATGAAGTATGAAATTGTGTTAAACAACTTTTGCTAAGCGATTTTATGTGAAAACGAGTAAAACGACACAATCGGTAAAAATACCTAATGTTCATAAGTACATGTTAGAGTGAGAATTTGATGTTTCTATAGAAGAAAAAAATGATCAGCATATCATAAAACATAAGAAAATAGGATGAAGTTTAATTTACGAGCCTAGGGGCAAAAATGTAATTTTGACAAAGTTTAGGGGCAAAATTGTAATTTTTCCAAAATATGATTTTGGGTCAATTTGAATAATGTGAGTCCTAATTAGGCTATATTTGTAATGATAGAGTAGGGAAAATTCAAATTTGGGCTAGAATCGGGAAAATACCAAGTTGTGAACTAGAATGGTAAATTGTTGTTTCTGGATCCGAGGTAAGTTCATGTGTAAATGTGGTAACATAATTGTCATTTTAAGTAATTTAATGATATTTATATGATATGATGATTAATATCATGAAATATTATGCTTTGTTTTTATTATTGAGTAATATGCAAATTATGTGTGCTACTTGTTAAATATGAATTGCTACCAAGTATTGGTTCTGACATTCCGTGGAAGACAGCAAAGATGTGTGATCGAGGAAAATCCCGTTTGAACCTTGGGAATAGATTAGGATACAAGTGACATGTCACTAGGATATTTGAGTTCCAAACTCGTTGAGTTGAGTCCGAGTTCGTGAGATGTAATAGGCATTCGAGCTTGTTGAGTTGAGTCCGAGTTCACTTATGGATGCGAAAGCCCGAGCTCGTTGAGTTTAGTCTGAGTTCGCTTATGGGCAGGTTACATGGCAGCTTGGCTACATAAATTCTGCAGGCTATTGAGTTTGTCTAGCTGCGGATATGGCACTTATGTGCATGCAATCCGTGTATCCAAATTATATTTCAATGTGTTCAATGGGTGAATCTTAAGTGAATAAGGAGAATGCCTAAGACGGAAGTGACATGTTGGTAAGTGTGGTTAATGAGAAAGTTTGACAGGTATGTGTTTAAACCCTCGGGTTGAGAACTTGGTATGGTGAAATCGTGGTAAGATAGTAAATACACATGTAACATGAATGTCTTGGTGATATTTATGCAAATGATGTTTTAGGTTGGATTGTATGATTATGTTACTTGCTATTTGCATGTGAACTTACTAAGCATTTATGCTTACTCCCTCCTTTACATTCTTTGTAGTTTTATCAAACCAGCTCAAAAATCAGGAATAGTCGGAGGCTCGCTCACACTATCCGTGGACCATTTTGGTATAGTGGCTTGTATATTTTGAGTATGACATGTATAGCATTATAATCATTTTGTGTATATGATCTTATGATATGGCTATTGAGTGGTAAGAAAATGCTTGGTAATGATTAGCCATTGGAATGGCTAATCAAGATCATATTTGGTGTTATGCATGTTTAATATGCTATCTAATCCATGGAAATTCATAAAAAGGTGAAATTTGCTATAAAACAGCATCATACAACATCAATGACGTGAGTTTGAAAAATCACTAAAAATATGGAAGAAACAAAACAGGTAAATTAGTTGTATTTTATGAGATATTTGAGTTCTGGTGGAACAGGGTTAGAGCAATTTCTAAATCCCCTGTTTTGACTTTAGAAATTCACTAAAAAATGTAAAAATATAATTAGGAGTCATAATTTATATGTATAGATTGCTGTTTGAGTCTAGTTTTAAGAAAAATAAACAGCATAGTCATTTGAATTCTGTACAGAGAGAAAAATGATTTATAGTGAACAGAGGTTAGAGTAGTCAAATACTAAAACAGGGGAAATTTTAACTAATAAACTGTACTAATTTGCCCAATCAAAAATTCTGGAAAAATATTTTTAAATATATATATGAGTCTAGTTTCAGGGAAAATTTACGGATTTGAATTTTGAGTTTCGTAACTCAAGATATGAATTTTTTTAGCGACTGTGACGCAAGTGTACAGTTTATTACGAAAGGTGAAATAAATTGTTTGAAATTGTTTAAGTGATAAATTAAGTCTGTTAATGCCTCGTGCTCGACTCCGGTGACGTCTCGGGGAAGGGGTTGTTATATTTGGTGGTACCAGAGCCACGGTTTAGTCAGTTCTCGAACTAACGTGGCGTATGTACGGGTTTTGCTATACATGCCATATATATATTGTGATAGTGTGATGACTCCTGAACTTTAAAATGATTTTTTTTATAGTAAATGGATCCCGATCCAGCTGTGGTTGATGATGTAGATAGCAATGCACCAGCTCCTGTTGAAGGGGCGGTGCCGACTGAAAATAAACTGAAAAATGTCATTGTCCTGATTTTGACGTTGAATGTTGATGATTGACAATGATATTTTTTATGAGATAAATGATTATAATGAAATGAACTTATCTATGTTAAATTGTTTGGATTGGATTATATGATTGTAATGATATGTACATGATGATGCACGAAATGAAAGTTGTGATTGTGATGCAAATATCTATGTTTGTTTAGCCCTTATACGATGTCATGAGTATGATTTGTTTGAGTAAATGAATGGGCAAGTAAAGCTATCCAGAAAACATAGGATGCATGCATAAGTATATTTGTCTAAATGGGATAATTGGAAAATTGGTGTAAACCAACATGAATGTTGCATTACCTGAAATGAATGACATGATTTTGACGATGTTGCTATGATGATGAAAATTGTGTCATATGTATATGCATAAGAAAGTCGAGTCAGAGGCCCTACAACCCCTCCCCCCTTACCGAAGTGGTGCTTATAATGGAATTTCATGAGACTTGTACTGAATAAGTTTCTGGTTGAAAAACCAAAGAGTTCAGTGATAGAATAATTATGAGTATGATTAGAGATTGAGAATGAGTTGATAAATAAAGTCAGCTAGAAAAGTATCAAGTTGACATAAAGATTATTGGAGTTATGCACTGTCCCAGTTAGAGAAAGAATTTACTTTGGTAAATCGAATTACTCAGGTACAAGGTCGAGAAAAGTGTAAATCAAAATTTATTCAGAACTGGTCTTCTTTAGTGAAAGGTATAATACGAAATTTGTGATGGCAGAACTAGTTGTGGGAAATGATATTTGAAATGTGTAATATCTGAGTGAGACAGTTACGACTGGATAGATTTAACAGTTTCTTCTGAGATGTTTTATGTATTTATCTGTTCTCAAAAAATTTTTTCTATGGCTGTTGATCTTTTGAAGAAATTCTTGTTATATGAGAATTTTTTCTAATCCTGGTGTTAGATGGAAGCATTGGTAGTCTGACTGGTTTATAATTTGTATTGCTATATTTCCTCGGGCATTTTATTACATTTCGTCTGATAAGAATTGATGAGAGGATATGTATGATATTATGATACTGTTTCTTCTACTTGATGCTTCATTTGATATATACACATGTGGGAAGATACATTGTTCTTGTTATATTTGATTCCAGTGGGATTAAGTGATGTTTTCTTCTGGACTTCTTTTCTTTGAGGAATATGCGAGATCTTCCATATCTTACTATGAGTTTGGTTTTCGATTTTTTGGCATAGTATCATATCTTGGGTTTCTTTATTTTTGATTTCCTTACTCTGGATTTCTTTATTCTGGGTTTTTCTATATTTTGGATTTCTTTATTCGGATTTCTTGTTATCTTTATTCCATAATTTGTCAATTATGACTCATGTTCGAAGTGCATTCTTCAGCTCGTGATAATCATGCCAAGTATGACTATACTTCTGATTTGATCTTGGTAATGTGGTGATTTTAGTATTGGGATTTTTCTAATTTTCGTGTAAGGATTTGACATCAGTACGGGCACAGGTGATAAAAGTGCGAGTTTCAATCGGCATGGTGGATTACTTCTCTCAAGTAAGTCAATTATAGTTAATGACTTCAATTGAGATATTTTGGTTACTTGAGCTAATTCAATTGAGATGGTTTTGATTAGCGTAAGGAATGAATAGTAAAGGACTGCATGATAAATTGTTTTGTAACTAGAAGAAAGGATTACTTGAATTGTCATTCATTGGTGATTAAGATCGGCTCGAGTGTTTAATCTGTGTGAATTATTTATTTGAAAGACTTCATATGACGATTATGTCAGGATCATTTTTCTCAAGTCTAATAATAGAATTTCATTTCCTTACGGGTAAAAGACAAATGGTCTGAACGAGAAGTGTATATCTCTTAGAAAAGTTTTGATATGAGTTGAAGCTACTGAGAATGATAAAGTTTTCGTCTTGTGAAAGTTGAAAAGTTTATTACATGTTAGCAAGGTTTGGATAGATGAGAATATTGTTGACCGAAGTGTCTGAACTAGACTAGTCTGCATTGAATAAAGATTTCCTAATTTTCAGTAATGCACTGTTGTATGAATGGTGATGTGTTTCAAGAAAATAAGGTAATGTGATAGTTTGGAGCATTTGATGCCACAGAAAATTTGAGTTGTTGATGGGGTTAAAGCTGAGCATCAGGATCTACCAGAACTATCTCTATTAGGATGAGAATGAGAAGGATTATTTTCGAGGCTATATCAGAATTATTTCCGTAGTGAAAAGAGGAAAATGAATTGTATTTCCTCGGGCATTTTATTATATTTTGTCTGATAAGAATTGATGAGAGGATATGTATGATATTATGATACTGTTTCTTCTACTTGATGCTTCATTTAATATATATAAATGTGGGAAGATACATTGTTCTTGTTATATTTGATTCCAGTAGGATTAAGTGATGTTTTCTTCTAGACTTCTTTTCTCTGAGGAATTTGCGAGATCTTCCATATCTTACTATGAGTTTGGTTTTTGATTTGGCATAGTATCGTATCTTGGGTTTCTTTAATTTTGTATTTTAATTCATTTTACCCCTAAATGACCAAAATGCCCTTTTTACTATTCTTTATATTTTTACCCTTCCAAGTCCATTTTTGTCCAAATCATTAGAACTTGGTCAAATTACTCTTTAAGGATCTCTAATTAATAATCTAATTCAATTTCATACAAGAGGCTTCTAGAACACAAGTTTTGCATTTTATTCAATTTAGTCCCTAAAGTCCAATTAAGCATTTTTAACATAAAATTTCTTCATGAAATCTTCACACAAGCATAGAAATATATCATAGACCTTATAATAAACATAAAATAAATATTTCTATCTCAGATTTGTGGTCTCGAAACCACTGTTCCGACTAGGCCCAAAATCAAGATATTACAACTCTCCCCCCTTTAGAGATTTTCGTCCCCGAAAATGTTACCGAAAAAGTGGTCTTCACTTAGATTCCTCAATATCATATTCGATACCGAAGAACTTTCTCTCAGGCGGTGCCTCCAATACATTTCTTTAATTTCAGTAACAACCCGATTTAGACCCTAATTGGAACGGTGGTTTCGGGACCACGAATCTGAGACAGAAAAATATTTTAAAATTATTTTCTGTGTTTATTTTGTGTTAATTTATATCTGTGAAATTTTCGTGATTTAATTTTATCGTTTAGGTATCCGATTTAATAAAAGTACTTAATCGCATAAATTAAAAATTTGTAGTTTAATGTATAAAGGGTTGAATTGTTACTGGCTTTATAAAAGGAACCCCTTAAGTGGTAAATAGTCCATTGGATTATTAAATGAATGGTAGTGGACATATATTATATTGTTTGGTTATAACTTTAGCATGGATAAATAAGTAAATTAAATGTTAAGTTAATAAAATATATTATAACATAAAACATAAATAATAATAAAAGAAAGCCATGTCCATTTTATTTCTATCATTGTCGAAACTAAAACAAGAGAGAAAAAGTAAATAAAACCTAGGTTCGGTTGCTTTTCAAGCTCAATCAAGGTAAGAGTTTAACTCGGTTTTTGATGATTTTTATGTTTTTGAGATCGTTGCTTCGAGAACTACAAAACTCATGCTTAAATTTTTGATTTTGATGAATATCTTGAGTTGTGCCATTGTTGATAGTTTGTGATTTTTTTGGTTTGATGATGAAAAATGGAATATATGTTTTAGCTGAACATATTTTGTATTGGAATTTTTGATAATTTTTGAGTAATTAGGACTTAATTGCAAAAATAATAATTTGAGGGACTAAAATGTGAAATTAATGAAACATATGGACTTGTATGGTAATGGGTAAGATTCGGCTAAACATGGGTAATTGGAAATTTTGTGTATTTTGTGTTTTGTGCAATAGGGACTAAATTTTAAAAATTATAAATGTTAGGGCTAAAATGGTAATTTTCCTATTTATGTGTTTTTCGACTAAATTGAATGAAAATATGTTTGAATGAACTTAATTTGAATATGTTTAGATCAAGAACTAAAGAAATTAGATTTGGACCGGGGAAAGTCAAAAGTTGTCGACTAGTCGATCTGTACCGGTTTTTCGTTATCCGAGGTAAGTTTTTAAGCAAATAGACGTGTTTAATTGAAGCTAAATATAAAATATACATGCTGTTATGAAATATTAGAAGTTATGTTTGCTATAGCCGAGTATAAAAAGGCTTGGTTACTATATATTCGAGTTCGATTCGACCGAGATACGACGTTTGAAGGCCCTGTATGAACCTTAGGAATAGCTACGATACATATGTCATGACATAGGATTTCGATATATGTGTGCGAAGCAGTGCATGGCATCGATTTGTGATTCTGATATGTATTTACGAGTAAGACCCTGTCTGGGACAGTGGCATTGATATGTGGGTACATGTAAGACCACGTCTAGGACGTTGGCATTGTACAGTTTATGTGATTATCCCAGTGTCCTATCCAATTCTGAATGATTCATCGGGCAAAGGTAATTGTGTTCGGATTGTATAATACGAGCTAAATGGTCAGGTATGAGTTAACTTGATATCTATTTAAGATAAGGTAAGAAAGTATTATTGTTATGAGCTATAAATCATGTATAATGAAAATGAAGAATTCAGGGATAATGACATGTGTATTCGGCTTGTGAATGATTAATTTGTGTAACATTGAAATGTTATTCAATATATGTATATAAGATTTGTATATTCGATTACTTAAGTATTATATATGAGATATTAATAGTTGACTTTTAAGTTGCATAAAAAAATAATAAATGGATGTGTGGATATTATGATTATTAGATTTTGGAAATTGATTTGTGTTGCATTAAACGATTGTACATGTATTGGGCTTAGGTGGTTAATGTTGTTAATGTAATTCGTATATTTAATATGAGTTAATAATGATAATGAATTGTTTATTCGCTTATGACTTACTAAGCTGCGGTAGCTTACTCTGTGTATTATGTTACTCTATTTTATAGATTTTTGGAAGTCAGCTGCAAGCTCGGGGATTTGTCAGCCAAGTTCATCACACTGTCTACTGCTTTGGTACCTTTAAGCTAAACTTAAATTGTGGCATGTATAAGCTGGTCTTGGGGTAGTTATTTTGGAAATGAATGTGTATTGGCCATGCGAAAATGGCTTAACTACCTTGCTTAAAATAGGGTAAGTTTAGTTATGGTTTGTGTTCATTTTGATAGTAATATTAAGTGCTATGGTTGAATGTTTTTGGTGATATGTATTTTGTGCGTTGAAGTTGATTTGTGGGCATGATGTATTTTGAATGACTTGGCCTTGACAAATTGGTAAGTATAAAATATATTTGATATGTTACCTTGGTTTAAATACTACGGTATTGACTTGTACTGAAAGTAATAACTTCTTTGGTTAGCAAGCTTATTCAATTAAATGGTAGCTAGAAATGTTGATTATGAATGAATATTATTCGGCATATATATATTTTCATGTTAAGTGTGGCAACTCATGATGTAAAAGGACGAGTTGTTATGTGGTCTTGGATTAAACTCAGGTTAAGGTTATATTCATGTTACAGAACATTTAATAAGTTGTTATGTGTCTCGGCTATACAAAGTATAAAGGTTGTAAAATGAACCAAGTTCATAACCTACTAGTTAAATGACAAGTAAGATCTATGTATAAGGTGTATTCGGTAATTCCTTATAGCTTGGAACAATGATATGTACTTATTATAATTTGTTTATCATAGTAAAAGACAAATGTTAATTTAATTAGATATGCCTTGTTAGTTGAGCTTACATATGTAAAAGTATGAATGCACTTACGCTGTGGTTGTTATATGAATAAAGTATAATAGTATTTATTTTTTTCGGTTTGTTTTGAGAGTACATACGCATGTGTCATGCATATATAATTTGTAAAATAGGTTTAGTTGATTAAAATAAATAGGGAGTACATGTTGACTATGTATTAATATTAAAATGGTTATTTTATAAATAACTTATATATATATAAAATATTTGTATGCAGATGTGCATTTAATAAGTGTTTTTTTTTTAACTTAAGTTTAAATGATAGAATTGTTATTATTTAATTTTTTTAGTGTGTTATTATTGATTATTTGTGAAATTAATTATGCCATAATTGTTAAGAGGCATAATATCTTGTAATATGACTTAGGTGGTTAAACCTGCACCTGTATAGAATTATTAAATAAAAGCTATAATTTTTATTATAGCATTAGATTATCATTAAGGTGATTAATCTGTGATTTGTAAATGTAACATGTTATATTTAATTAGTTTTATGCCCTTCTTATATATATAAGATAAGACCTGTGATAATATGTGAATGTTCAGAACTGTGTGCATATTCGATAATGCTTTACGACCCTATTCTGGGGATGGATACGGGTTAGGGTTGTTACATTTTATTGGTATCAGAGCTATGGTTTAGTCAGTTCTAGGACTAACATAGCGCGGGTGAGTTTAGCTATACATGCCATAATTATATATAGTGATAGTGTGATGACTTTTGACATTTGAAATGTGTTTTTATATAGTAAATGGATCCCGACAGAGTCAGAAATGATGATGTCGAGAGTGTTGCGCTGCTGCTCAAAGCAAGGGACAAACAAGCAGCTAATTTTCGGCCCGACTTCGAGTAATCAAGAAAATGAGGCTAAACAATCCTTCTATCAAATGATGAATGACTGGTTCACTCAATATATCCAGACTAACCAGGTTGCACAACAACCTTCACCTCCGATTAACCCATCTTCCATGCCTGTTGTGATCCGTTACGATTGAATAGACCACCTGTCAATAAAATCAGAAAACATGGAGCTGAAGAGTTTAAAGCCACTGATGATGATGATGTTAAGCGGGCTGAGTTTTGGCTTGATAATACCATTCGTGTGTTTGATGAGCTGTCCTGTACTCCAGATGAATGTTTGAAATGTGCTATATCCCTGCTTCGAGACACAAAGATACCACCGGAGAATATACCTAGTATCGATGAGTTCCGAGAGAGCGAGTAACTCAGGAATTCTTTCTGGACTAAGTTCCGTAAGAAATATATTAGTCAGAGGTTTATAGATCAGAAGCGTAAAGCATTTCTAGAGCTGAAACAAGGTCAGATGACAGTAACGGAGTATGAGCAAAAATTTGTGAGACTCAGTTGTTATGCCCGAGAGTGTGTTTCTACTGAAGCCATAATGTGTAAAAGATTTGAAGATGGATTGGATGAAGATATCAAACTGTTAGTTGGCATACTTGAGATAAAAGAGTTTGTGGTACTTGTTGAGCGAGCCTGCAAAGCTGAAGAGCTTAGGAAAGAGAAAAGAAAAGCTAACTTTGAAGCTAGAGATGCACGCAAAAGAGTACCCAGTAAGTCATTTCAGTCGGCATCAAAGAAGTCCCGAAATAATTTTAGTCGTTCAAAAGCCACTCCAGGTTTTTCTCAACGAGATCAAAACAGACCACCTATGAATTCGAGAGCTACCTCGGTAGCTAGTATGGGTAATATCAGATCTAATCAACCAGAGTGTGAGCATTGTGGTAAATGACATCCTGGCAGTTGCAGATTACATGATCGAGCTTGTTTTAAATGTGGGTCAACGGAGCACTATAGTCGAGATTGCCCAAGGTTAGCTGAAGAGAATCCAGTGCAGAACTCGAGATCGGGTAATACTACGGCTCGGGGTAGACCACCGAGAAATATGAGTAATGTGAGTGGCAGTTAGAGAGGAAATAAAAATACAGCAAACAGATCTGTGTCTCGCGCACCTGCCAGAGCCTATACTATACATGCACGAGAGGAGGCTTCATCCCCGGATGTTATTACTGGTACATTTACTCTTTATGATACTAATGTAATTGCATTGATTGATCCTAGTTCTACTCATTCTTATGTATGTGAGACATTAGTATTCAGCAAGACTCTACCTGTTGAGTCTACTGAGTTTGTGATTAGAGTGTCAAACCCCTTGGGCCGGTGTGTTATGATTGATAAAGTGTGTAAGAATTGCCCTTTGATGGTTTGAGATCTGTGCTTTCCAGCTAATTTGATGTTGCTGCCATTTGATGAGTTCGATATAATTTTGGGTATGGATTGGCTAACTTTACATGATGCTGTTGTGAATTGCAAAAGAAAGACCATTGATCTATGGAGTCAGAATGATGAAGTTATCCGGATTGAATCTAGTGATTTGTATGGTTTACCAGCAGTGATATCTTCGATGCTAGCTCAGAAATATGTGAGAAAAGGGTGTGAAGCCTATTTTGTTTATGTGCTCGACAGTAAAGTGACTGAAAGAAACATCGAATCAGTACTTGTTGTATGTGAGTATCCAGATGTGTTTCCAGAAGAATTACCAGGTTTGCCACCTATTCGGGAAGTAGAGTTTGGTATTGAGTTAATGCCTAGGACGACTCCGATATCTATAGCTCCGTACAGAATGGCACCTACAGAATTAAAAGAATTGAAAGCTCATTTACAAGAATTGACAGATAGAGGTTTCGCGCGACCGAGTTTCTCTCCGTGGGGTGTACCTGTGTTGTTTGTGAAAAAGAAAGATGGAACTATGAGAATGTGCATCGATTACAGACAGCTTAATAAGGTGACTATAAAGAATAAGTATCCATTACCACGGATTGATGATCTGTTTGATCAACTGAAAGGGGCTACAGTATTTTCGAAGATAGATTTGAGATTAGGCTACTATCAATTGCGAGTTAAAGATTCAGATGTGCCAAAGACTGCTTTCAGAACGAGGTACGGACACTATGAGTTTTTGGTTATGCCATTTGGACTCAGTAATGCACCTGCGATTTTTATGGATTTGATGAATCGGATCTTTAGACCGTATCTGGATCGATTTGTGGTTGTGTTTATTGATGACATTTTGATCTACTCCCGTGACAAAGCTGAACATGCCAAACATTTGAGACTTGTGTTAGAGACATTGTGAGATAAGTGGTTGTATGCTAAATTCAATAAATGTGAGTTCTGGTTAAGTGAAGTCAGTTTTCTAGGTCACGTGGTATCAGCATCAGGTATTCGAGTTGATCCGAGCAAAATATCAGCTATACTAGATTGGAAACCTCCGAAGAATGTTTCTGAAGTCCGAAGCTTTCTAGGACTTGTTGGTTATTACAGACGCTTCGTGAAAGGTTTCTCTATGATTGCAGCTCCAATGACAAAGCTACTGCGGAAAGATGTTAACTTCGAGTGGTCAGAGAAGTGTCAGAAAAGTTTTGATCAGTTGAAAGCCCTTTTGACTGAAGCTCTAGTGCTAGTTCAGCCAAAATCGGGTAAAGAATTTGTTATTTATAGTGATGCATCATTAAATGGTTTAGGCTGTATTCTGATGCAGGAAGGCAGAGTGATAGCTTATGCCTCGAGACAGTTAAAGCCACATGAAAAGAACTATCCCACACATGACTTGGAACTAGCAGCCATTGGGTTCGCATTAAAAAGTTGGCGTCACTATCTGTTCGGTGAGAAATGTCATATTTATTCTGATCATAAAAGCCTAAAATATTTGATGACTCAGAAAGATCTGAATTTGAGACAACGTCGATAGTTGGAATTGCTAAAAGACTACGAGTTTGTGATTGACTATCACTCGGGAAAGGCTAACGCTGTTGCTGATGCTTTAAGCCGAAAGTCACTGTTTACCTTGCGAGCAATGAATACACATATGGCTATGTCAGATGATGGTTCGATAGTAGCCGAATTGAAATCTAGACCGTTATTTGTTCAACAAATATGTGATGCCAGAAGGTTGATAATGAATTGATCGCAAAACGAGCTCAGTGTGAGACAGATGTTGATTCAGAGTTCAGAGTTGATGCTGATGACTGTTTGAGATTCAGGGACCGGATATGTGTTCTAAGGAATACAGAGTTGATCCAGATGATTTTGAATGAAGCACATAGTAGTCGGTTATCTGTCCACCCAGGTAGTACAAAGATGTATAATGATCTGAAACAGCTTTACTAGTGGCATAGTATGAAGCGAGACATTTTCAATTTTGTTACAAAATCTTTAGTCTGTCAACAAGTGAAAGCGGAACATCAGGTGCCTTCAGGATTACTTCAACCTGTCATGATTCCTGAGTGGAAATGGGATAGAGTCACGATGGATTTTGTATCTGATTTATCGTTGACACCGAGCAAGAAAGACGCAATTTGGGTTGTTGTTGATAGATTGACTAAATCGGCTCATTTTGTTTCGATATGTAAAGATTACTCACTTGATAAGCTGGCTGAATTGTACGTTTCTCAGATTGTAAGATTACATGGTGTACCAATATCCATTGTTTCGGATAGAGATCTAAGGTTTACATCGCGGTTTTGGAAGAAACTGCAAGATGCATTAGGTACAAAATTACATTTCAGTACTGCTTCCCATCCACAAACAGATGGCCAGTCTGAACGAATCATTTAGATACTTGAGGATATGTTGAGATATTACATTCTCGAGTTTGAAGGTACGTGGGAACGATACCTACCTCTGATTGAATTTGTGTATAATAACAGCTATCAATCAAGTATCAAAATGGCACCTTATGAAGCTTTATATGGCCATAAATGTCGTACGCCATTGTACTGGACTGAGCTCAGTGAAAATAAGATACAGGGGGTTGACTTGATCAGAGAAACTGAACAGAAAGTGAAAGTGATCCGTGAAAGTTTAAAAGCAGCATCGGATTGTCAGAAATCTTATGCGGACTTGAAACGTAAAGATATAGAGTTTTAGATTGGAGACAAAGTTTTCTTGAAAGTCTCACCATGGAAGAAAATACTCAGATTTGGTCGTAAAGGCAAATTGAGTCCTAGATTCATTGGGCCGAAATCATAGAGCGTATTGGGCCAGCCACTTATAGATTGTTGTTGCCACTTGAGTTGGAAAAGATACACAATGTATTCCACGTTTCGATGCTTCGAAGGTATTGATCTGATCCTTCACATGTGATTAGTCCGTCTGAGATTGAATTCAACATGATATGACCTATGAAGAAAAACCGATTCGCATTTTGACTCGTGAGGTTAAAGAGTTGCGGAATAAGAAGATTCCGCTAGTTAAAGTATTGTGGCATAAGCATGGAGTTGAGGAAGCAACATGGGAGCCAGAGGGTACAATGAAAGAATGTTATCCGAACCTATTCACCGGTAAGATTTTCGGGGACGACAATCCTTAAGGGGGGAAGAGTTGTAACAACCCGATTTAGACCCTAATCAGAACGATGGTTTCGGGTCCACAAATTCGAGTCAGAAAAATATTTTAAAATTATTTTCTGTGTTTATTTTGTGTTAATTTATATCTGTGAAATTTTCGTGATTTAATTTTATCGTTTAGGTATTCGATTTAATAGAAGGACTTAATCGCGTAAATTAAAAATTTGTAGTTTAATGTATAAAGGGTTGAATTGTTATTGGCTTTATAAAAGGAAGCCCTTAAGTGGTAAATAGCCCATTGGATTATTAAATGAATGGTAGTGGACATATATTATATTGCTTTGTTATAACTTTAGCATGGATAAATAAGTAAATTAAATGTTAAGTTAATAAAATATATTATAACATAAAACATAAATAATAATAAAAGAAATCCATGTCCATTTTATTTCTATCATTGCCGAAACTAAAACAAGAGAGAAAAAGAAAATAAAACCTAGGTTCGGTTGCTTTTCAAGCTCAATCAAGGTAAGAGTTTAACTCAGTTTTTGATGATTTTTACGTTTTTGAGATCGTTGCTTCGAGAACTACAAAACCCATGCTTAAATTTTTTTTATTTTGATGAATATTTTGAGTTGTGCCATTGTTGATAGTTTGTGATTTTTGTGGTTTGATGATGAAAAATGGAATATATGTTTTAGCTTAACATATTTTGTATTGGAATTTTTGATAATTTTTTAGTAATTAGGACTTAATTGCAAAAATAATAATTTGAGGGACTAAAATGCGAAATTAATGAAACATATGGACTTGTATGGTAATGGGTAAGATTCGGCTAAACATGGGTAATTGGAAATTTTGTGTATTTTGTGTTTTGTGCAATAGGGACTAAATTGTAAAAATTATAAATGTTAGGGGTAAAATGGTAATTTGCCTATTTATGTGTTTTTGGACTAAATTGAATGAAAATATGTTTGAATGAACTTGATTTGAATATGTTTAGATCAAGAACTAAAGAAATCAGATTTGGACCGGGGAAAGTCAAAGTTGTTGACTAGTCGATTTGTACCGGTTTTTCGTTGTCCGAGGTAAGTTTTTAAGAAAATAGATGTGTTTAATTTTAACTAAATATAAAATATACATGCTGTTATGAAATATTAGAAGTTATGTTTGCTATAGCCGAGTATAAAAAGGCTTGGTTACTACATTTTCGAGTTCGATTCGATCGAGATACGACGTCTGAAAGCCCCGTATGAACCTTAGGAATAGCTAGGATACATATGTCATGACATAGGATTTCGATATATGTGTGCGAATAAGTCCATGGCATCGATTTGTGATTCTGATATGTGTTTACGAGTAAGACCCTGTCTGGGACAGTGGCATTGATATGTTGGTACATGTAAGACCATGTCTAGGACGTTGGCATTGTACAGTTTATGTGATTATCCGAGTGTCCTATCCAATTCCGAATGGTTCATCGGGCAAAGGTAATTGCGTCCGGATGGTATAATACGAGCTAAATGGTCAGGTATGAGTTAACTTGATATCTATTTAAGATAAGGTAAGAAAGTATTATTGTTATGAGCTATAAATCATGTATAATGAAAATGAAGAATTCCGGGATAATGACATGTGTATTCGGCTTGTGAATGATTAATTTGTGTAACATTGAAATGTTATTCAATATATGTATATAAGATTTGTATATTCGATTACTTTAGTATTATATATGAGATATTAATAGTTGACTTTTAAGTTGCATAAAAAAATAATAAATGGATGTGTGGATATTATGATTATTAGATTTTGGAAATTGATTTGTGTTGCATTAAACGATTGTACATGTATTGGGCTTAGGTGGTTAATGTTGTTAATGTAATTCATATATTTAATATGAGTTAATAATGGTAATGAGTTGTTTATTTGCTTATGACTTACTAAGCTGCGGTAGCTTACTCTGTGTATTATGTTACTCTGTTTTATAGATTTTTGGAAGTCAGCTGCAAGCTCGGGGATTTGTCAGCCAAGTTCATCACACTGTCTACTGCTTTGGTACCTTTAAGCTAAACTTAAATTGTGGCATGTATAGGCTGGTCTTGGGGTAGTTATGTTGGAAATGAATGTGTATTAGCCATGTGAAACTGGCTTAACTACCTTGCTTAAAATATGTTAAGTTTAGTTATGGTTTGTGTTCATTTTGATAATAATATTAAGTGCTATGTTGAATGTTTTTGGTGATATGTATTTTGTGCGTTGAAGTTGATTTGTGGGCATGATGTATTTTGAATGACTTGGCCTTGACAAATTGGTAAGTATAAAATATATTTGATATGTTACCTTGGTTTAAATACTACGGTATTGACTTGTACTGAAAGTAATAACTTCTTTGGTTAGCAAGTTTATTCGGTTAAATGGTAGCTAGAAATGTTGATTATGAATGAATATTATTCGGCATATATATATTTTCATGTTAAGTGTGGCAGCTCATGATGTAAAAGGACGAGTTGTTATGTGGTCCTTAAACTCATGTTAAGGTTATATTCATGTTACAGAACGTTTAATAAGTTGTTATGTGTCTCGGCTATACAAAGTATAAAGGTTGTAAAATGAACCAAGTTCATAACCTACTAGTTAAATGACAAGTAAGATCTATGTATAAGGTGTATTCGGTAATTCCTTACGGCTTGGAACAATGATATGTACTTATTATAATTTGTTTATCATAGTAAAAGATAAGTGTTAATTTAATTAGATATGCCTTGTTAGTTGAGCTTATATATGTAAAAGTATGAATGCACTTACGCTGTGGTTGTTATATGAATAAAGTATAATAATATTTATTTTTTTTGATTTGTTTTGAGAGTACATGCGCATGTGTCATGCATATATAATTTGTAAAATAGGTTTAGTTGATTAAAATAAATAGGGAGTACATGTTGACTATGTATTAATGTTAAAATGGTTATTTTATAAATAACTTATATATATATATATATAATATTTGTATGTAGATGTGCATTTAATAAGTTTTTTTTTTTTAACTTAAGTTTAAATGATAGAATTGTTATTATTTAATTGTTTAGTGTGTTATTATTGATTATTTGTGAAATTAATTATGCCATAATTGTTAAGAGGCATAATATCTTGTAATATGACTTAGGTGGTTAAACCTGCACCTGTATAGAATTATTAAATAAAAGCTATAATTTTTATTATAGCATTAGATTATCATTAAGGTGATTAATCTGTGATTTGTAAATGTAACATGTTATATTTAATTAGTTTTATGCCCTTCTTATATATATAAGATAAGACCTGTGATAATATGTGAATGTTCAGAACTGTGTGCATATTCGGTAATGCTTTACGACCCTATTCCGGTGACGGATACGGATTAGGGGTGTTACAATTTCTCATATGATCTGAAAGCTTACAGACTTAACCCTCAATTGTTCTTAAATTTTCAACCTTTTTCAGTTTCCCCTGACATCAAGACATAAAAACCTAGATCTTAATTTGATTTATGGAGACTAGAATTCCAAGAAATCCAACAATCAAAGGGACCTGCACTCTTCCGAAATAATCATATAAATTTTCATCATCGATAAATCACAATCCAATAACATCTGAATCAAATTACAGTACATGCCATTACTCTCTGAATGAATAGGCAAATTTTCACTGTGGGCTTCGTACAATTCTTTCTGTATAGGCCTTGGAATAATAATAATACCATGAATCAGATCCAATCTGAAATTCAACATCAGAAGTCGATCCTTACTGTACTCTTTTAGTTTACTACTCACTATCACATTTTCCTCTTTCCGCTACGAAAATAATTCTAATATAGCCTCGGAAATAATCCTTCTCATTCTCATCCTAATAGAGATAATTCTGGTAGATCCTAATGCTCGGCTTTAACCCCATCAACAACTCAAATTTTCTGTGGCATCAAATGCTCCAAACTATCACATTACCTTATTTTCTTGAAACACATCACCATTCATACAACAGTGCATTACTGAAAATCAGGAAATCTTTATTCAATATAGACTAGTCCAGTTCAGACACTTCGGTCAACAATATTCTCATCTATCCAAACCTTGCTAACATGTAATAAACTTTTCAACTTTCACAAGACAAAAACTTTATCATTCTTAGTAGCTTTAACTCATATCAAAACTTTTCTAAGAGATATACACTTCTCGTTCAGACCATTTGTCTTTTACCCGTAAGGAAATGAAATTCTATTATTAGACTTGAGAAAAATGATCCCGACATAATCGTCATATGAAACCTTTAAAACAAATAATTCACACAGATTAAACACTCAAGCCGATCTTAATCACCAATGAATGACAATTCGAGTAATCCTTTCTTCTAGTTACAAAACAATTTATCATGCAGTCCTTTACTATTCATTCCTTACACTAATCAAAACCATCTCAATTGCATTAGCTCAAGTAACCAAAATATCTCAATTGAAGTCATTAACTATAACTGACTTACTTGAGAGAAGTAATCCACCATGCCGATTGAAACTCGCACTTTTACTACTTGTGCCTGTACTGATGTTAAATCCTTGCACGAAAATTAGAAAAATCCCAATACTAAAATCACCACATTACCAAGATCAAATCAGAAGTATAGTCATACTTGACATGATTATCACGAGCTAAAGAACGCACTTCGAACATGAGTCGTAATTGAAAAATTATAGAATAAATATAACAAGAAATCCGAATAAAGAAATCCAAAATATAGAGAAACCCAGAATAAAGAAATCCAGAGTAAGGAAATCCAAAATAAAGAAACCCAAGTTACGGTACTATGCCAAAATAAAGAAAAGTGGTTTCGAGACCATAAATCTGAGATAGAAATATTTATTTTATGATTATTAGAAGGTCTATGATATATTTCTATACTTGTGTGAAGATTTCATGAAGAAATTTTATGTGAAAAATGCTTAATTGGACTTTAGGGACTAAATTGAATAAACTGCAACACTTGTGTTCTAGAAGCATCTTGTATGAAATTGAATTAGATTATTAATTAGAGGTCCTTAAAGATTAATTTGACTAAGTTCTAAAAATTTGGACAAAATGGACTTGGAAGGGTAAAAATTTAAAGAATAGTAAAAAGGGCATTTTGGTCATTTAAGGGTAAAATGAATGACAATACAAAATTAAAAGCCAATTTTGCTCATCTTCTTCACCATGGCCATGTATACCAAGGGAGACTCCATGGCTAGGGTTTCCAAGCTTCCAAGCTCGATTGTAAGTCCGTTCTAGCCTCATTTTTAAAGTTCTTTACATTTTTGAAATCCCGGTAACTTGATTAAGCTTATTCTAGCAACAATTTAACCTAGGGTTTATATTTGGAAAAATAACCATAGGTGAAATGTGTTTATTTTGATGTTTTATGGTAGAATATGAAGCATGAAATTGTGTTAAAAAACTTTTGCTAAGCGATTTTATGTGAAAACGAGTAAAACAACACAATCGGTAAAAATACCTAATGTTCATAAGTACATGTTAGAGTGAGAATTTGATGTTGCTATAGAAGGGAAAAAATTATCAGCATGTCATAAAACATAAGAAAATAGGATGAAGTTTAATTTACGAGCCTAGGGGCAAAAATGTAATTTTGACAAAGTTTAGGGGCCAAATTATAATTTTGACAAAATATGATTTTGGGTCAATTTGAATAATGTGAGTCCTAATTAGGCTATATTTGTAATGATAGAGCAAGGAAAATTGAAATTCGGGCTAGAATCGGGAAAATACCAAGTTGTGGACTAAAATGGTAAATTGTCGTTTCTGGATCCGAGGTAAGTTCATGTGTAAATGTGGTAACATAATTGTCATTTTAAGTAATTTAATGATATTTATATGATATGATGATTAATATCATGAAATATTATGCTTTGTGGTTATTATTAAGTAATATGCAAATTATATGTGCTACTTGTTAAATATGAATTGCTACCAAGTATTGGTTCCGACATTCAGTGGAAGACGACAAAGATGTGTGATCGAGGAAAATCCCGTTTGAACCTTGGGAATAGATTAGGATACAAGTGACATGTCACTAGGATATTTGAGTTCCGAACTCGTTGATTTGAGTCTGAGTTCGTGAGATGTAACTAGGGATCCGAGCTCGTTGAGTTGAGTCCGAGTTCACTTATGGATGCGAACGCCCGAGCTCATTGAGTTGAGTCCGAGTTCACTTATGGGTGGGTTACATGGTAGCTTGGCTACATAAATTCCGCAGGCTATTGAGTTTGTCTAGCTGCAGGTATGGCACTTATGTGCATGCAATCCGTGTATCCGAATTATATTCCGATGTGTTCAACGGGTGAATCTTAAGTGAATAAGGAGAATACCTAGGACGGAAGTGACATGTTGGTAAGTGTAGTGAATGAGAAAGTTTGACAGGTATGTGTTTAAACCCTCGGGTTGAGAACTTGGTATGATGAAATCGTGGTAAGATAGTAGATACACATGTAACATGAATGTCTCGGTGATATTTATGCAAATGATGTTTTACGTTGGATTGCATGATTATGTTACTTGCTATTTGCATGTGAACTCACTAAGCATTTATACTTACTCCCTCTTTTTCATTCTTTGTAGTTTTATCAAACCAGCTCAGAAATCGGGAACGGTCTGAGGCTCACTCACACTATCCATGGACTATTTTGGTATAGTGGCTTGTATATTTTGAGTATGACATGTATAGCATTATAATCATTTTGTGTATATGATCTTATGAAATGGCTATTGAGTGGTAAGAAAATGTTTGGTAATGATTAGCATTGGAATGGCTAATCAAGATCATATTTGGTGTTATATATGTTTAATGTGCTATCTAATCAATGCAAATTCATAAAAAGGTAAAATTTGCTATAAAACAGTATCATACAATAGCAATGATGTGAGTTTGAAAAATCACTAAAAATAGTAGAGACAGAATTAGATAGTGAATAAAATATCAAGTTGAAGCTTATTGAGCCGATTTTCATATGGAAGAAATAAAACAGGTAAATAAGTTGTATTTTATGAGATATTTGAGTTCTGGTGGAACAGGGTTAGAGCAATTTCTGAATCCCCTGTTCTGACATCAGAAATTCACTAAACATTGTAAAAAAATAATTAGGAGTTATAATTTATATGTACAGATTCCTTTTTGAGTATATGTTTAAGAAAAAGAAACGACATAGTCATCTGAATTCTGTACAGAGAGAAAAATGATTCGTAGTGAACAGAGGTCAGAGTAGTCGAATACTGAAATAGGGCAAACTTTAACTAATAAACTGTACGAAAGGTGAAATAAATTGTTTGAAATTGTTTAAGTGATAAATTAAGTCTGTTAATGCCTCGTGCTTGACTCCAACGACGGTCTCGGGTAAGGGGGTGTTACAAGACACGCCCGTGTGTCTAGGCCATGTCAAAACTGTAAGGTATACTGACTTTAAATCGAAGGGTACCCCAGAGGACACAGGACCGTGTAACATAACTATGTGTCACACACAGCTGAGGCAAACACCTGTGTCTCTGCTCGTGTAGACAAAAATAGGCTATTTGCAAAGCCAATTTGTCATCCTTTTCTCATACTCACCTAACCAACAAAATGGTACCATTTCATAACATTTTTAGGTAGCCAAAATATACCGGTCCAATCACATATCATGCTATCTATCATCAACCAATTCAATTAATAAATTTCATTTACAAAACATACCAAATCATTATGCCAAAACTATCACAATTTACCTAATTCCAAATGCATTAACTCATCAACTTACCTTCAATTTTCAAGTCATTTAATATACCATATCATCATCTCAAAACAAACCACAATGTGCTAACTTCCAGGCATTAGCACATCAATTAACAACTAACCAAAATAACTAACACATAACCACACCAAATAAGTCAACATATAAGGCATTATATACATCACATATGTAACACTTACCAAACACAATTAAGCCAACTTTAATGGTAATACATACCAACATTTACAAGCCAATTCTCATGGCTAATATCATAATTCAAAACATACCAAAATGAACCTAGCCTATACATGCCATATACCATATATACAAATTTCCAAAAGTACCAACAAGTAGATGATAGTGTGATGATGGTTCCCGATGATCCCCGATGTTCGAGCTAGTTGCGATGATCTATAAAACATGAAAAGAACACACAAAGTAAGCTTTAAAAGCTTAGTAAGCCATATACAAATAAAGTCATCATATGAACATTTGTACATTAATTCAATCATGCTAAGCATAACAGATCATATACAAGTTCACAAACCTTTCACTTTGAACACATATTCTATATCTTAAACAAATTCATCATATACTTCACCTTTCAATACTCATATAAATCTCATATGTACTGAGTCATTTAACTCATTCACACATTCTTTCTTGACTTGACTTTGCCCGTTGAACCATTCGAAATGGTTAAGGATACATCGGAAATCATATAAGCTCATACAATGCCATATCCCAGATATGGTCTTACATGTTAAAACATATCGATGTCACTTTCCTAGACAGGGTCTTACACGAAATCGATTAACGATGCCAATGTCCCAGACATGGTCTTACATGTAATCACATCTCGATAACCTAATGTCATGACATTCGTATCCTATACTATTCCAAAGGTTTGTACGGGACTTTCTGATATCGTAACTCTGTCGTTTCATGCTCGTATTTTCTCGTTCGATATTCCTAGCAATTCAATGATAATAAAACATATATAATTCAAATAAAAGAGATTTATTTGCATATGAACTTACCTCATATGAAAACGAACGGATAGGATCCCCTGATCCAATTCTGATTTCTTCCTTTTTTGATCTAAATCAATTTAAATTTAACTTATTTAATTACATATTCATTCAATTTCATTGAAAAACACATAAATGGGTATTTTACACTTTAGCCCCTAATATTTCACATTTTCTCAATTAGTCCCTATTTCAAAACAACTCAAAATACACAAAATTTCAACATGCTCATGTTAGGCTGAATTTTCCCTAAGTCCCTAGCAGCCTATATTTCACATTTATTTACACTTTTAACCCTTCAATTTGCAAATTTCACAATTTAATCCTTATTTGACATTTTTATCAAAAATCACTTTACAAAACATAAGAATCTATTAACAATTACTCATTTTCCATCATCAACATTCAAAAACATCAAGCTGTCATCAATGGAAATTCACAAATTCATCAACAAATTCAAAAATTGGGGTACGGTCTAGCTAATACTCAAAGCAATGATCACAAAAACGTAGAAATCATCAAAACAGAGCAAAAATCACATACCAATTTGTTAATGCAATTGCCAAACCCTTAAACACAACAATGGCTTCTTCTTCCTTTAAATTTCAGTGAGAAAGATGATAAATCCCACTAATTTTTATCATTTGTTTTATTTAATTAGTCATTAATATACAAATTACTATAATAACCCTTAATTAAACATTATAAAACACTTAATGAATGGTTATATTTGTCCCTCACATTGACCAAAGTTAAAATAACCACATAAGGATTTACACAATTAAACTTCTTAGAAATTAAATCACTTTAACAAGTAGAATGCAACTTTTTCATTTTACGCGATTAAGTCCTTTTTTTTTGTCAAATTGAGCTATTAAACAATAAAAATTAGCTCAAGAAATTTTCACACATATATAGTCACATGCTGTAAACACCAAAAATAATATTAAATAAATTTATGACTTTAAATTTGTTGTTCCGAAACCACTGTTCCGATTTAGCTAAAACTGGGTTGTTACAACTCTCCCCCTTAGGGATTTTTGTCCCCAAAAATCTTACCAAGGAATAGATTTGGGTATTGCTTTCTCATAGCATCCTTGGGTTCCCACGTAGCTTCTTCAACTCTATGTCAATGCCATAATGCTTTCACTAATTTGATTTTCTTATTTCTCAATTCTTTAACCTCGCGATCTAAAATTCGAATCGATTCTTCTTCGTATGTCATATCAGATTGAATCTCAATCTCAGACGGGGAAATCACATGCAAGGGATCAGATCGATATCGTCGAAGCATCGATACGTGAAATACATTATGAATCCTTTCCAACTCAAGTGGCAACAAAAATCTATAAGCAACCGGTCTGATACGCTTGATAATCTCATACGGCCCGATAAATCTCGGACACACATTTATGTGCAGCCTCCTGACTGTTCCCATGCTCAAGACCTAATACTTCTAGGCCCAAAATTTGGAGCGTTCCAATGACACTTTCAAAAACACACGATCCTCAGTCTAAAACTTAATATCTTTTCGTTTCAAATCTGCGTAAGATTTCTGACAATCTGACGCTACTTTCATATTTTCACGAATCACTTTCATTTTCTGTTCAGTATCTTTAATCAAATAGACCCCGTGAATCTTATTCTCACTGAGCTCAGTCCAATGCAAAGGTGTTCGGCATTTGCGACCATACAATGCTTTGTAAGGTGCCATTTTTATACTCGATTGAAAACTATTATTATACGCAAATTCAATCAATGGCAGATATTATTCCCACGTACCTTCAAACTCAAGAATGCAACAACTCAACATATCCTCGAGTATCTGAATAATCTTCTCGGATTGACCATCTGTTTGCGGATGAAAAGCAGTACTAAAGTGTAGCTTTGTACCCAGTGCATCTTGCAATTTCTTCCAAAAATGCGATGTAAACCTCGGATCTCTATCTGAAACAATAGAAATAGGTACTCCGTGCAATCTCACAATCTGAAAGATGTACAGCTCAACAAGTTTATCAAGTGAATGATCTATACGTATCAAAATGAAATGAGTCGATTTAGTCAGTCTATCAACAATAACCCATATCGCATCTTTCTTACTCGAAGACAGGGGTAAACCTGATACAAAATCTATCGTGATTCTGTTCCATTTCCAATCAGGAATCATAATCGGCTGCAATAACCCAGACGGTACCTGATGCTTAGCTTTAATTTGTTGAAAAATTAAACATTTTGAAATAAATTAAGAGATATCACGCTTCATACCAGACCACCAGTAAAGCTGTTTCAGATCGTTATACATTTTTGTACTTCCCGGATGAATAGACAAACGGCTACTATGTGCTTCGCTCAAAATCATCCGAATCAACTCTGAGTTTCTTGGAACACATATTCGGCCTTTGAATCTTAAACAATCATCTAAATCAACTTGAAATTCTAAATTAGGGTTCGAATCACATTAAGCTCATTTTGCTAACATTTCATTATCAACTTTCTGAGCTACACAAATTTGTTGTGTAAATAACGGTCTCACTTTCAATTCAGCTACAATCGAGCCATCATCAGATAGAGCCAACTGAGTATTCATCGCACGTAGAGAAAATAGAGATTTCTGACTTAAAGCATCAACAACAACATTGGCCTTTCCCAGATGGTAGTCAATCACTAACTCGTAATCTTTTAACAATTCTAACCATCTTCTCTGTCATAGATTCAGATCTTTCTGAGTCATCAAATATTTTAAGCTCTTGTGACTCGAATAAACATGACATTTCTCACTGAATAGATAGTGGCGCCAAATCTTCAACGCTAACACGATAGCTGCTAATTCTAAATCATGCGTTAGATAATTCTTCTCATGCGGTTTCAGTTGTCTCAAGGAATAAGCTATGACTTTGCCTTCCTGCTACAAAACACAGCCTAGACCATTCAATGATGCATCACTAGAAATTACGAACTCTTTACCCAACTCTGGTTGAACTAATACTGGAGCTTCGGTTAATAAAGCTTTCAATTGATCAAAACTTTTCTGGCATTTATCTGATCACTCGAACTTAATATCTTTCTGAAGTAGTCTCGTCAACGGAGTTGCAATCATTGAAAAACCTTTTACGAATCATCTGTAATAACCAGCGAGTCCCAGAAAACTTCGTACTTTGAATACATTTCTCGAAGGCTTCCAATCCAATATTGCCAAACTCTTACTCGAATCTACTCGAATACCCGATGCTGACACAATATGCCCTAGAAAACCAACTTCGCGCAACCAAAATTCACATTTACTGAACTCTGCAAATAGCTGCTTATCTCGCAAAGTTTGTAACACTACTCTCAGATGTTTAGAATGCTCGTATTCATGATGAGAATAAATCAAGATGTCATCAATAAACACAACAACAAATTGATCCAAATACGGTCTAAAGATCCGATTCATTAGGTCCATAAAAACAGTAGGTGCATTCATTAATCCGAAAGGCATAACTAAAAACTCATAATGTCCATACCTCGTTCGAAAAGCAGTTTTTGGCACGTTAGAGTCTTTAACTCACAACTCATAGTAACCTAATCTCAAATCTATCTTTGAAAACACTGTAGCCCCTTTCAACTGATCAAACAAATCATCTATTCGTGGAAGAGGGTATTTATTCTTGATAGTCGCTTTATTGAGATGTTGATATGCACATCCTCATAGTTTCGTTTGTCTTTTTCACAAACAAAATTGGTGCACCCTAGGGAGAAAAACTCGGTCGTGCGAAACCTCTATCTGTCAACTCTTGTAACTAAGCTTTCAACTCTTTTAATTCGATCTGTGCCATTCTATACGGAGCTATCGATATCGGAGTTGTTCTTGGTACTAACTCAATACCAAATTCAACTTCCTGATCGGTGGTAAACCTGGTAACTCTTCAGGAAACGCACCTGAATATTCACACACAACTGGTACTGATTCAATCTTTCTTTCGGTCACTTTAGTGTCGAGCACATAAGAAAAGTAAGCTTCACACCCCTCTCTCTCATATTTTCGAGCTAATATCAAAGAAATCACGACCAGCAAGCCATTCAAATCATTAGACTCAATACGAATTATCTCATCATTCTGACATCTCAGATCTATCGTCTTCGTTTGTAGTTCACTATCGCATCATGCAGTGTTAACCAATCCATACCCAGAAGTAAATCAAATTTGTCGAATGGTAACAACATCAAATCGACCGAAAAATAGGAATCTGGAATCATCAATGGACAGTTCTGGCATATTTTATCAACCAGAACACACTTGCCTAAAGGGTTCGATACTCTTATCACAAATTTAGTAGACTCTATAGGTAAAGTCTTACTGGATACTAAAGTTTCACATGCATAAGAATGAGTCGATCCTGGATAGTCTACCTCTAGCTGCAGTGTTACTCGGCCTCGTATTCTGCACTGTACCTTGCTCGGCCAACTTAGGACATTCACAGATGAAATGATCTAATGATCCACATTTGAAACAACCTCGATCATTCAATCTACAATTGCCGAGATGTCATTTACTGCAATGTTTGCACTCAGGTTGATTTAGTCTGACGTTGCCAACACTAGCTATAGAGGTAGCTTTTGAACTCATAGGTGGTCTATCTCGATCTCGTCTAGAGTAGCCCACAGTAGTCTTTGAACGGCTGAAATCATCTCAAAACTTCTTTGATGCCATCTAAAATTACTTACTCAATGATCTTTTTCGCAAATCTCTAGCTTCAAAATTAGCTTTTCTTTTCTCTTTCCCGATTTCTTTAGCTTTGCATGCTTGCTCGACGAGTATCACAAACTCTTTTATTTTCAGAATCCTGACTAATAGCTTAATGTCTTCATTCAAACTGTCTTTAAATCTTTTACACATTATAGCTTCAATTGAAACACATTCTCGTGCATATTGACTTAATCTGACAAATCCTCGTTCATATTCTATAACAGATATACGACCCTGTTTCAACCCAATAAACTCTTTACGTTTCTGATTTATGAATCTTTGACTAATGTACTTCTTTCTAAACTCAGTCTGAAAGAACTCCTAAGTGACTCGTTCTTTCAGAACCACAGATATTAACGTTTTCCACCAATGATGCGCTGTATCTCTCAGAAGTGAAACAGACATTTAAGACATTCATCAGGAGTACATGACATTTCATCAAACACTTGTATCGTATTCTCGAGCTAAAATTTAGCTCTCTCAGCATCATCATCAGTAGTAGCATGAAACTCTTCAGCCTCATATTTTCTAATTTTATCAATGAGAGGCTTATTCATTTGAATTGGATTCAAAGCTTCTGGCATAACAAGGATTTGTGGAGGATTAGACAAGGGTTGAGGTTGTTGGGTAGCCAGATTTGTTCTAATATACTGAGTGAACCACTCATCCATTATCTGGATGAAGGATTGTTTAGCCTCTCCCTCGTGGCTACTCGTAATCAGCCTAGAATCAACCGGCGCTTCCCCTTGAGCAGGAGCAGGTACATTACTTTCCACATCATCATCAACGGCTTGATCGGGATCCATTTACTATACGAAAACACATTTTAACTGTCAAGAATCATCACACTATCGCAGTTTATATATATGGCATGTATAGCCAGACTCTTACTCGCTACATTAGTCTTAGAATCGACTAAACCGTAGCTCTAATACCAATAAAATGTAACACCCCTAACCCGTATCTGTCGCCAAAATAGGGTTACGAGGTATTACCGGACAATCACAACATAATTCATACATATATAAATTCATAATCAAAATCCATTCAACACATTCATATTGTCCCTTATAAGGCTCTACAAGACCTTAAACATGCTTAGTAGCGATTCAGGACTAAACCGATAACAATTCCAAACTTTAGGAAACTTAGAAAATTTTTAAACATATAAGGGTCACACGCCCGTGTGAACGGGCCGTGTGCCTCACATGGTCACCAAACACGCCTGTGTCATAGGCAGTGTGAAAACTGCGCATACATATTGACTTGTACCACATGGCTGAAGACACGCCCGGGTGCCATGGCCGTGGGAAAACTTGGGAGGTTACTGACTTAGGTCACACGGCCAGCCACACGCCCATGTGTAAGCCCATATGCCACACACGACTAGTAGACACACCATATGTCTAGCCCGTGTCAAAACTATAGGGTATACTAAATCTAAATAGAAGGGTACCCCAAGGGACACACAACTATGTAACATAACTGTGTGTCACACACGGCTGAGACACACGCCCGGTGTGGACAAAAATAGGCTATTTGCAAAGCCAATTTGTCACCCTTTTCTCATACTCACCTAACCAACAAAATGGTACCATTTCATAACATTTTTAGGCAGCCAAAACATACCAATTCAATCACATATCATGCTATCTATCATCAACCAATTCAATTACTAATTTCATATACAAAACATACCAAATTATTATGCCAAAACTATCACAATTTACCTAATTCAAAATGCATTAACTCATCAACTTACCCTCAATTTTCAAGTCATTTAATATACCATACCATTATCTCAAAACAAACCACTATGTGCCAACTTCTAGGCATTAGCACTTCAATTAACAACAAACCAAAATAACCAACATATAACCACACCAAATAAGTCAACATATAAGGCATTATATACATCACATATATAACACTTACCAAACACAATTCAAGCCAACTCTAACGGTAATACATACCAACATTTACAAGCCAATTCTTATGGCTAATATCATAATTCAAAATATACCAAAATGACCCTAGCCTATACATGCCATATACCATATATACAAAGCTTCAAAAGTACCAACAAGTAGATGATAGTGTGATGATGGTTCCCGATGATCCCTGATGTTTGAGCTAGTTGCGATGATCTATAAAACATGGAAAGAACACACAAAGTAAGCTTTAAAAGCTTAGTAAGCCATATACAAACAAAGTCATCATATGAACATTTGCACATTAATTCAAACATGCTAAGCATAACAGATCATATATAAGTTCACAAACCTTTCACCGTGAACACATATTCTATATCTGAAACAAATTCATCATATACTTCACCTTTCAATACTCATATAAATCTCATACGTACTGAGTCATTTAACTCATTCACACATTCTTTCTTGACTTGACTTTGCCCGTTGAACCATTCGGAATGGTTAAGGATACATCGGAAATCATATAAGCTCGTACAATGCCATATCCCAGTATGGTCTTACATGTTAAAACATATCGATGTCACTTTTCCAGACAGAGTCTTACACGAAATCGATTAACGATGCCAATGTTCCAAACATGGTCATACACATAATCTCAATGTAATGCCAATGTCCCAGACATGGTCTTACATGTAATCACATCTCGATAACCTAATGTCATGACATTCGTATCCTATACTATTCCTAAGGTTCGTACAGGACTTTTCGATGTTATAACTCTGTCGTTTCATGCTCGTATTTGCTCGTCCGATATTCATAGCAATTCAATGATGATAAAACTTATATAATTCAATTCAAAGACATTTATTTGCATATGAACTTACCTTGTACAAAAACAAACGAATAGAAACAACTATTCAACAACTTTCGACTTCCCCCGATCCAATTCCGGTTTCTTCCTTTCTTGATCTAAATCAATTTAAATTTAACTTATTTAATTACATATTCATTCAATTTCACTCAAAAGCACATAAATGGGCATTTTGCATTTTAGCCCCTAATATTTCACATTTTCTCAATTTAGTCCCTATTTCAAAACAACTCAAAATACACAAAATTTCAACATGCTCATGTTAGACTGAATTTTCCCTAAGTCCCTAGCAGCCCATATTTCACATTTCTTTACACTTTTAACCCTTCAATTTGCAAATTTCACAATTTAATCCTTATTTGACATTTTTGTCAAAAATCACTTTACAAAACATAATAATCTATCATCAATTACTCATTTTCCATCATCAACATTCAAAAATATCAAGCTATCATCAATGACAATTCACAAATTCATCAACAAATTCAGAAACTAAGGTACAGTCTAGCTAATACTGAAAGCAACTATCACAAAAACTTAAAAATCATCAAAAATCGAGCAAAAATCACATACCAATTTGTTAATGCAATTGCCGAACCCTTAAGCCCAACAATGGCTTCTTCTTCCTTTGAATTTCAGTGAGAAACATGATAAATCCCATTAATTTTTATCATTTGTTTTATTTAATTAGTCATTAATATACAAATTACTATAGTAACCCTTAATTAAACATTATAAAACATTTAATAAATGGTTATATTTTTCCATCACATTGACCAAAGGTAAAATAACCACATAAGGACTAACACAATTAAATTTCTTAGCAATTAAAGCACTTTAACAAGTAGAGTGCAACTTTTGCATTTTACATGATTAAGTCCTTTTTCTTAAATTGAGCTATTAAACAATAAAAATTAGCTCACGAAATTTTCACACATATATAGTCACATGCTGTAAACACCAAAAATAATATTAAATAAATTTACGACCTCAAATTTGTGGTTCTAAAACCACTATTCTGATTTAGCTAAAATCGGGCTGTTACAAATAATCTATCAACTAACATCAACACATATCCAAAAACATCCATGGTAAGTCCCTCAACCTTTAACAGTTTTGCAAATTGTCACCTGGGCTAGCTAGATTAAGATAAAACGATTTCAAAAATATAAAAATCAATAAAAATGGAACAAAACTACATACCATGCATGAAGAAAAATCAAAATTGAAGCTTCTCCCCCATTCAATGGTGATTTCGGTTCAAGCAAGTGAAAAATGAAAAAAGATGATAGTTTATGTTTTTCTTTTCTTTGTTTAACATTTAGTTTATTGATCAAATTACCAAAGTAACTTTTTAAAACTATTAAAATTTCATTAAAACTTATCCATAAACATCCACTATCAACATATATAGTATAATTACCATTCAAGTCTATTAACTCTCATTTCCATAGCCATTTAGCCCCTTTAACTAATAGAACTCAACTTTTACACCATTTACGATTTAGTCCTTTTCACCTAATTAATCAATTAAACGTCAAAATTTCCTAACAAAATTTTAATACGACCTTAATACAATCTCATTGACATTAAATAAACATTAAAATAATAATTTACTATTGGAATTATGGTCCTGAAACCATTGTTTCTGACGCCACTAAAAACGGGTTGTTACAACTCTCCCCCTAAAGGAATTTTCATCCTCGAAAATCTTACCAAAAAATAGGTTCGAGTATTGGACTTTCATAGCTTTTTCTAGTTCCCAAGTAGCTTCCTCAACTCCGTGACATTGCCAAATAACTTTAACTAAAGCTATACTTTTATTTCTTAACTATTTAATTTCCTGACCTAATATCCTGATCTATTGTTCACTGTACGACATATCTGGCTGAATCTCAACATCTACAGGTGAAATCAAATGTGAAGGTTTTGATTTATACCGCCAAAATATCGATACATGGAACACATTATGAATTTTCACTAACTTCGACGGTAAAGCTAACTGATAAGCCACTGGTCCAATCCTTTTGACGATCTCAAACAGCTCGATGAATTGCGAACTAAGTCTCTCTTTTTTACCAAAATGAAGAACTTTTCTCCAAGGTGATACTTTTAGAAATAATCTGTCACAGACTTCAAATTCAATATATTTTCTTTTCAAATCCACATAAGATTTTTGACGATTAGAAGCAGCTTTCAAACTGTCACGTATTACTTTGACCTTTTCTTCGATTTCTTGAATCAAATCAACACCGAACAGATTTTTCTCACTCAATTCAATCCAGTATAATGGAGTTCGACATTTCTGACCATATAAATCTTCGGACGGTGCCATTTTAATTCTTGTCTGATAAATTTTATTATAGGAAAATTCAACCAATGGAAGAAATTTCTCCCAGCTACCTTCCAACTCTAAAGTACAACATCAGAGCATGTTCTCGAGTACTTGTATCACTAGCTGAGATTGACCATCAGTCTGTGGTTGAAACATTGTATTAAAATGCAGTTGAGTACCCAGAGCTTCGTGTACTTTTATCTAGAATCGAGAAGTAAACTGTGGATCCCTATCAGAGATAATAGACACTAACACACCATGTAGTCTAACAATCTCAGAAATGTACAATTCTGCCAACTTTTCAAGTGAATAATCCATACGCACTGGAATGAAATGTGCGGATTTAGTCAAACGATCTACAATGACCCAAACAGCATCTCTCTTTTGTAGAGATAAAGGCAATCCCGATACAAAATCAATTGTAACTCATTCATATTTCCATTTTGGAATCATCACAGGCTGTAATAAACCAGAGGGTACCTGATGCTAGACTTTAACTTGCTAACAAATCAAACATTTCTATACAAACTTTGTAATCTCTCATTTCATACCCGGCCACCAATACATCTATTTCAAATCACCATACATTTTATTACTACCAAGATGTATCGATAAGCTACTGCTGTGAGCTTCTTGTAAAATCTTCTGAATGACATCAGAATTTCTCAAAACACAAATTCTATTGCGGAAACACAAAATACCATCTAAACTAACATGGAATTTTAAAATAGCTGTCGACTCAATCTGTTTCCGTTTGGCAAAAAACTCGAAATCATATTTCTGAGCCTTGTAAATCTATTGTAGAAATGTCGGTCTATCTTTTAATTCTGCTACAATAGAACCATCATCAATCAATCTCAACTGAGTGTTCAAAGCTTGTAAAGTAAATAAAGATTTACTACTTAAAGCATCAGCAACGACATTAGCTTTTCCTGGATGATAGTTGATGATTAAATCATAATCTTTTAGCAATTCAAGCCATCTATATTGTCTCAAGTTTAGATCTTTCTATGACATCAAATACTTCGGGTTTTTATGATTCGTGAAGATATGTAATTTTCTCTGTATAGAAAATACAATGGCTACAAGCTCTAAATCATGAGTCAAGTAATTTTTCTCGTGTGGTTTCAACTGTTGGGATGCAGAAGCTATTACTTTGCCTTCTTACATCAACACGTAGCCTAAACCATTCAATGAGCATCGCTATACATCACAAATTCTTTACCAGACTCTGGCTGAACTAATACAGGGGCTTCGATCAATAACATTTTCAACTGATCAAAACTTTTCTGACACTTTTTAGACCATTCAAACTTGACATCTTTCTGAAATAGCTTCATCAATGGCATAGCAATAATAAAAAATCCTTTAACAAATATACGATAATATCTAACTAAACCCAAAAAACTTCTAATTTTTGAAACATTTCTTGGAGGCTTCTAGTCCATTATAGTTGATATTTTACTCTGGTCAACCCTAATACCGCCTGTGGATACCAATGTCCCAAAAATCCAACTTCTCAAAGCTAGAATTCATATTTGATAAATTTAGGAAACAATTATTTTTCGTACAAAGTCTGCAAAATTAGTCTCAAATGTTGGGCATGCTTTGTTTCATCTCGAGAATAGATCATAATTTCATCAATGAACAGAACAAGAAATCTGTCTAGATACAATCTGAATATTATGTTCACCAAATCCATAAACACAGCAGTTGCATTGGTCAAACCAAAAGGTATAGCAAGAAATTCGTAGTGTCCGTACCTAGTTCTAAAAGCAGTTTTCAGCACATTTGAATCTTTTACCCGTAACTAATAATATCCAAAACGAAGATCAATCTTTGAGAATACTGTCGTACCTTTCAGCTGATCAAACAAATCATCAATAAGTGGCAAAAGATATTTTTTCTTGATCATAACTTTATTAAGTTGTTGATAGTCGATACATAACCATATTGATCCATCTTTTTTCTTAACAAATAATACAGGAGCACCCTAGGGAGAAAAACTAGGCCGAACAAAGCCTCTGTCTATCAACTTTTGCAACTGTGCTTTCAACTCTTTTAATTTTGTAGGTGTCATTCTATACAGAGCTATTGATAATGGAGAAGTTTCCAATATTAACTCAATAGAAAATTCAACCTCTTTAACCGACAATAATCTTAGTATTTCTTTTGGGAACACATTCAAAAATTAACAAACAGTGGAACTGACTCCAATTTCAATTCTGAAACCCTGGAATCGAATATATAAGGTAGGTATGCCTCACAGCCTTTTCTAACACATTTATGTGTCGACATAGCTGAGATAACATTAGATGTACTATCAATTCTATCTTAATCAACTCGGGTTACTTCACCATTCTGACATGTCAATTTAATTTGCTTTTTCTATAGTTCACAACAACATCATGCAGAGTTAACCAATCCATACTCAGAATCACATCAAACTCATCAAATGGTAACAACATCAAATCAACCAGAAAGTTGCAATCTTGAATCATCAAAGGGCAGTTTTTACAAACTTTATCAACTAACACATACTAACCTAAAAGATTTGTTACTTTGACCAAAAATTCAGTAGACTCATAAGGTATTTTCTTATTCGACACTAAAGTTTTGCATACATATGAGTGCATTGACCAGGTTCAATCAAAGCATTAACATTAGTATCAAAGATAGAAAATGAACTAGTAATCACATTAGGTACTGAAGCTTCCTCTCGAGCTCGAATCGTATAAGCCCTAGCCAGTTCCCGTGCCTCAAAGCTAATTGTAGAATCTTTCATTTCACTTTGACTGTTACCTGCATTTCCATTATTTTTTGACGATCTCCCTCTCATAGTTGTTTTACTCGAATGAGTATTCTGAGCTTTTTCTTTATCCGATCTTTTAGGGCAATCTCTAAGGAAATGATCGTAGGAACTACATTTGAAGCATGATACATCTCTCAATCTACACTCCCTGAAATGTCATCTATTTCATTGTTGACATTCAAGTTTATTATTTCAGACATTACCCACACTCACTACACATGCCCCGAGTCACACCTAGCTTTAGCAAGGAGCCTTTGGAGCTGCCTCAAGGTCCTATCACCTGAGCACGAGCCAAGCACTTCAAAGAGGCTATCTCGGACTTAATAGATCAAGTGTGGGGCGAGACTTTGGTTGGACACATCGAGAGAGCTTGGACCTGTAATGCCCTCACGCCCGAGACCGTCGCCAGAGTCGAGCTTGAGGTGTTACTAAACTTAATTCATTACTTATACAGCTCAAACAACTTATTTTAAAATTTCCAGACAAGCTGGCTAACTACGTCACAGTCGCTTAAAAATTCATATCTTGAGTTTCAAAACTCGAAATCAAGATCCGTAAATTTTCCCTGAAACTAGACTCATATATATATATCTACTAATTTTTTTCTAGAATTTTTTTGTCAGACCAATTAGAACAGTTTATTAGTTAAAGTATCCCCTATTTCAGGGTTTGACTGCTCTAACCTCTGTGAATTACGAATCAGATATCTCACTGTATAGAGTTCCAATGACTATGCCATTTGTTTCTAATAAAACTAGACTCAATAAGGAATCTGTACATATAAAGATGACTTCTAATTATCTTTGTAAAATTTATGGTGAATTTCCAAAGTTAGAATAGGGGATCCAGAAAACGCTCTGGCCCTGTTTCACAAAAATTTAAACCTCTCATAAAATATAACTCATATACCTGTTTTGTTCCATCCATATGAAAATAGGCTCATAATTATTCAATTCTATATTTTATTCATCGTCTAATTATATCTCTACTATTTTTAATGATTTTTCAAACTCACATCACTGCTGCTGTCTGAATTTATTTTATGGTAAATTTTACCTATTTAATGGTTTCCATGGATTAGCTAGCAATTTAGCATACATAACACCAAATATGATCATGATTATCCATTCCAATGGCTAATCATTACCAAGCATTTCCATACCACTCAATAACCATATCATAAGACCATATACATAAAATGATTATAATGCTATACATGCCATGCTCGAAATATACAAGCCATTATGCCAAAATGATACACGGATAGTGTGAGCGAGCCTCCGACTATTCCCGATTTTTGAGCTGGCTTGTCAAAACTACAAGGAATGGAAAGGAGGGAGTAAGCATAAAAGCTTAGTAAGTTCACATGCAAATAGCAAGTAACACAACTATATAAGCAAACATAAAACATCATTTGCATAATCATCACCGAGACATTCATATCACATTTTCATTTATCATCTTACCGTATTGTTGTTATATTGAGTTTTCAACCCGAGGGTTAAGTACATACCTGTTCAAGTATCCATTTCACAACACTTACCAATACGTCTCTTTCGTCTCGAGTATTCCTCCATTTGAGTAGAATTTTACCCGTTGAACACATCGGAATATAATTTGGATACATGGAAAGTTTGCACATAAGTGCCACATATGTAGCCAAGCTACCATGTAACCCGCCCATAAGTGAACTCGGACTCAACTCAACGAGTTCGGATGCCTAGTTACATCTCTCGAACTCAGACTCAACTCAACGAGTTTAGACATTCGAATCCATAAGTGAACTCAGACTCAACTCAACGAGCTCGGATGCCTAGTTACATCTCTCGAACTCAGACTCAACTCAACGAGTTTGGACATTCGCATCCATAAGTGAACTCGGACTCAACTCAACGAGTTCGGATGCCCAAATATCCTAGTGACATGTCACTTGTATCCTAATTCATTCCTAAGGTTCAACGGGACCATTTTTTCAATCATGTGTCTCAACCATCTCCTACGGATTGCCGATAAAGATACTCGGTAGTATTTCACATTTTCCAAGTATATCACATAATTTGACATATTATCAAACAATTATCACGAGTATAATATTTCATAATAATTATCATATCATTTAAATAACATAAAAACATTTAAAATAATAACTATGTTACCAACATTTACATATGAACATACCTCGTATGCGAAAATGGCTACTTTTACCATTTCATCCACAACTTGGTATTTTCCCCATTTTAGCCCGAATTTCAGTTTTCCTTGCTCTATCATTTAAAATATAGTTTAATTAGGACTCACATTATTCAAATTGACCCAAAATCATATTTTGGCAAAATTACAGTTTTGCCCCTAAACTTTCACATATTTACACTTTTTCCCCAAAGCTCGTAAATTAAAATTCAGCCTATTTTCTTATGTTTTATGATATGTTGATCATTTTTCCCTTCTATGGCAACATCAAATTCTCACTCTAACATGTACTTATGACTATTAGGTGTTTTTACCGATTAAGCCCTTTTACTCGTTTTCACTTAAAACTGAGTAGCACAGGTTGTCTAACATAATTTAAAACCTTATATTCTATCATAAAACACCAAAATACACAAATTTCACTTATGGATATTTTTCCAAATATAAACCCTAGGTTAAATTATTGCTAGCATAAGCTAAATCAAGCTACCGGGATTCCAAAAACGTAAAGAACTTGAAAAACGGGGCTAGAATGGACTTACAATCGAGCTTGGAAGCTTGAAAAACCCTAGCCATGGTTTCTCCTTGCTATATTCGGCCATGGGGTTGAAGATGGACACATTTTGGTTTTAAAATTTGTCTTTTAATTCATTTTACCCCTAAATGACCAAAATGCCCTTTTTACTATTCTTTAAATTTTTACCCTTCCAAGCCCATTTTTGTCCAATTTTTTTTAGAAATTGGTAAAATTACTCTTTAAGGACCTCTAATTAATAATATAATTCAATTTTATGCAAAATGCTTCTAGAACACAAGTTTTGCAATTTATTCAATTTAGTCCCTAATTTCAAATTAAACACTTTATGCATAGAATTTCTTCACGAAATTTTCACACAATCATGAAATCATATCATAGACCATTATTCTGACTAGTCCCAAAACTAGGATATTACAGGACCAGCCCTACGAGTTTACCTTGCAATCTTTTGCGACCTGAACTAAGCTCAAACTTAGCTCCATGAGCTCAATTCCAGCTCGATTTAATTTATGCATTTCTTTAGTTGCTGGAATAAATTAAATGTTTTAGTTAATTTAGTTAGTTCAGCTTAAATAGTTAAGTTGTATTGTAATGTGTCAAAAATCTGGACATTTTAATTATGTTTTAAATGTGTCTTAGTTTAATAATTATTTATTAGCTATTTTATTGTGTCTAAGTTTAGGATGAATTTATTTCATTTTACAATTTAATTTGGCCAGCCAAATTTTATGATCGTTTTTAATGTGTCCCAGCTGCTACCGAATTTAACATGTCTTAAGACTAATTAATAGCTGAATTAAATTTGGTATAGCTACGTACATTGGACGACATGAATATGGTGTGCTGAAGGTTCAGCTCTTCCAAACACCTCTTCGTGTATGCCAAGGGCCAAAAGAGCTGCTGATTTCTCTTCCCAAGCTGACCATCTAGATGCTCAATTATTTTCACATTGCTGGAGGTTCTTTTCACATGTGACGGTTGTTCAGCTTTGTGCACTCACGCACAAGGGGCTGATCACATTCGGCTTTCACACCTAATGGACATTGGAGTACTCAAGATACCATTAAAATCTTCAAGACCATTCAGCTGATCAAAGCAGCTCAATTAAAGCCTTTCACACCCTTTGGCCGAGCCCAGCTAGTCCAATCAGCTCCATTCAGCTCCTCAATTAATTTTTATTTAATTCCAGCTAATTAGAATCAACAAAGGACTTGCCCATTGGCGTCACCAATGATGGAGAAGCTTCAAGGAACTTGCTTGGAAACTTCCTGGAAGATTCAGCTCATTTAAGCTGCATACAAGCTGCCCATTCAGTTTCCTATTTGACTATTCGAGCTAGCCTAGTATTTGAGCCTATAAATATGAGGCTTCTAAGTTGTAATAGGGAGTTTTTTCTACTTGAATTAATTTTTATAACTTTGTGAGTTTAATTCAACTCTCAAATTTTGTTAAGACTCAAGTTGGCTTATCTAGCTTGCTAGTGGCGTCATTCTTGTATTTTTGAAATTATCACTCTTAAACCGAGTGTGGCATTCATCCAACATACCTCTCGTTCCTATCTCGATATAGATAGCAGGTTAAGAGTATTTTGAAAAATTCCATCACCTTAAGTGTTTTATAAATCTCGGGTTAATACTCTTCATAGTATTGGTTCATTCTTGACCTTAAGTTCGTTTATCCGTTTATTCATCACCTTATTTTAATTGTTTCTATTCCCTAGCCAAACTAATACCTTTATTCCTAAGCCATTGAACCTTTTGTTTTTGCACATAAACTTAACCGAATATCCATCAACTCTAACAAAAGTGATACTTCTCCTTCTTAACGATCGGGCACAACTACGACTCAAACACTTCCGCAATTCGAGATCGTATCACTACAGATGTAGCCTGTGGTCTCAAACTCAAATGTTGCTTTTCTTTATATCTTTCCAAGAATCCTACTAAAGTTGATGTACTACTGTCAGATTCCTTTGATTTCTTCGAGAGAGAAGAAAATGACTTTCCCATAGGTCCTTTACCAGTGTCACAAGCCATAAAATATGTTTTTCTTTTCGCTTTACTGAGTTCTTCAGCTTTATGTGCTCCATCCACTAGAACCATGAATTCTTTCAATTCTAGAATCTCAATTAGCAACTTGATATCTTCATTTAAACCGTCTTCAAACTGAGTACACATAATAGCTTCTGATGCTATACATTCTCGAGCATACTTGCTAAGTCGTACAAATTCTCATTCATACTTACCTACAGTCATACAACCCTATTTAAATTCGAGAAATTTTTTCTACTTTTTACCGAAAAAATGCTAGATAGCATATTTCTTTCTAAATTTTGTCTGAAAGAATTCCCAATTCACACAAACTTTAGGTACCACCATAATCAAAGTATTCCACCACTGAAATATTGAATCTTTCAATAGAGATACAACACACTTTAAACATTCAACAGGTGTATAAGATAATTCATCAAAAACTCTCACAATGCTTTCCAACCAAAACTCATCTTCTTCAGGATCATCTTCAGTTGTATTGCAAAACTCTTAAACCTACATTTTTGAATTTTATCAACCGAAGGCTTGCTTGCATGTACTTGTTCCAAACCTTAAGGAATAACAAGGACAGGTTGGGGTACATGAGGGGGTGGAGGTCGTTGAGCCATTGGGTTCTTCTCACAAACTCAGAGCTCCACTCAGACATCATTTCGAAGAATGCTTCTTTTGCCTCACTTCTCCGACCCTCAACTATGGGCCCACTACTACTACTAGCTGCTTCGTGTATGGAGGCTTGCGCGTTACTCTCAACCTCATTGGAATCAACTCAGTTTGATGACATCTTATCTATACAAAAACATAGTTCAATTTGAGTCAGGAGATATCACACTATCACATGTTATATAATGGCATATATTTCTAGACTCTATACAGGCTACATTCAGTCTGAGAATTGACTAAACCGTAGCTCTGATACCACTAAATATTGCACCCCTAACCTGTTTCTGTCATCAAATTAGGGTTACAGAGCATTACCAAACAACCAAAAAACATTTCACATCTTATCTAAAAATAAATTTAACATATTATAATCCATTCAACCATATGAATTTTGTCCCTAAATCGACCTTCACAACCCTAAAAATGTCATAGAAGCAATTCAGGACTAATTTGAAACAAAATTAGAAAACAGGGGTCACACGATCGTGTGGTAAGGCCATGTGACATCACCCCATGCCTTGTAACTTACTAACAAGGGACATAGGACTGTGTCCCAGCCTATGTCCTCACCCGTGTAACTCGCTGAGTTGTCCCACATGCTCGTGTGTCAGGCCATGTAACTCACTAACTTGAAACACTAATAAAATCCTAGATGACACATGGCCTTGTCGCCAGGCCATGTGTGTCACATGGTCATGTGAAAGCCAGTGTCCCAAGCCATGTGAACCCAAATTTTACCTAAAATCAAACCATTTCATAACCAATCCATGCATAACTAACCAATCCACTTATACACACTTTCAAGAGACTTAAGCATCATTCAAAGGAACATAATCATGCCATTTTAAACAACTTAATTCACCTAACCAATATGCCATTCAAAAGCACCAAAATTGCATCCAAACCTCATTTACCAAAACAAGTCAACATTGCCTTATTTCAACCATAAAAACATAGTTCAAATATCTACCAATACATATCACAAATGACCATTCTCAAGCCATCACAAACATATCAAAAGACCATGCATTTCAATTACCTAAAGATGGTCAAGATGACCTAACTTAACAAGCATTACAAGTCCGTCAACTAAACATAAACTTCGAAGACATAGGTATACTAAATCAACCATTTTATACATCCATGAACTATCAATATAAAAGACCTATACATGCCATTATTAATGTTACCCAAAATATTCAAAATCTACCGAAATATCTACTGGATAGTGTGATAACTTACCAAGTCAATTATACAATTCATAGATTAAGCATAAATCATTATCAATGCCATAAGCTTAGTAAAAGCCTAGACAACATCATCAAATTCACAAGTTAGTATTCTTGTCCATAATACAAAAGAAATCAGCTATAAGAGGAGTAAATGTCCATAGATAACTACATCATTTTGCTTATAAATGCTTTTCATAAGGTCATGATTCAATCCATTTACATACTCACCATTTCGTTTCCTTTTCTTACCCGTCTAACCATCTAGAATTACATCTACTTAGGAAAGCTCACACATAGTGTGCCTTTATATATAACTGTAAACTTTCCTTTACATCAATGCTTACACGAGCTGTGAAATGGGCTTGCTTGCATGAGCTGTGGGTTAAAATGTAAGCTACACGATGCTGCTCACACGAGTTATGGAGAGTCTGCAAAAATGTAAGACCTCAGTCATTGGTAGGACATTCAAGACCAGCATTTAAAACATGAAATCTCTACTGACATGTCATTTGTATCCTAAGAATTCTTAAGGTTCAACTAAGACTTGACATTTGTCAAATCATCATAGCATAGATACATTCATATATTGATTCATTTAGATTAAAACAACTTAGTAAACATTAAATTTAGATAACTTTAAAATGATTACAGTTCATACGAACTTACCTCGATAACTAAGGCGTAATGATATAGTCGAACTAGCCTAAAGCTTTAACATTTTCCTCAATTTAAGTCTGAATGTGGTTTATTTTGATCTAAATAGATAATTTCAATCAATTAAATACTTATAGTATTCAATTTAATCCATAATTATTATTTATACAAAATTACAAAGTTACCCCCAATACTTTGACTTTTCACAATTTAGTCTTTAAGCTCATAACTTAAAATCTAACATCAAAGCTACAAGGGACCTTGGAACTGTAACGTCCTGATTTTCGAGATTTTTTGGGTTTTTGTGATTTTTTGGTAAATTTTGAAATTTTGGTGTTCTGAGTATTGGAATTGTGTTTAAATGTATTAGTGGGCCTTTAGAAGGCCCAAGCCTAAGTTAAACACGGTAAAATATCAAGGTTGGATTTTAAGTAAATAGGAAACTTGGTTAAGTGGGCTTTTAAGAAGAACTTCGTAAATTATGACACAAATAATGCCTTGGTAATATGGCAAGGTGGCGCCACTAGGTTCCTAAATAAATGGCGCCTGGGAAGGAATTGGAGGTCCAGGGTTCAAGTTATAAGGTAGGGATATTTGTGACAGCCCTAATTTGACCTTAGACAGAATGTGGTTTCGGGACCACAAAATCGAGTCAAAAGTGATTTTAAAAAATTTAATTTGCATATCTTTATGTGTGGAAGTGCATGTGTGAAAATTTGATATTGTTAATTTAGTCTCATGAATGTGAATTTAATTTGATTGACTTAGTTGAAAACTTAAGAAAATATGATAGGTGAATATGTAAGGACCAAATAGTATTAAAATAGGAAAGTTTGGGTTTGCATGTCAAAATGCCAAGTTTATACAAAGTGGCCGGCCAAGTAATGATTTTCTCCACTAAGTTTATATTATTTATAATTAAATATTGGTAAGTAATTTAAAATAGATGAAAAATAAAGATGAATAAAAGAGAAAATAGAAGAGGGGTGTTCATCTTCTTCTCTACCTTGCCAAAACCGAAACAAAAATGAAGGAAATAGGGAAGTTTTCATTAAGGCAATTCGGCAACCCTTTTTCTAGTTGGAGGTAAGTTTTGAAATGTTGGTTTTAACTTTCTTTGTATGTTGAGCTAATTGTTAAAATGCATTTCGGCAATGCCATGAAAAAAATCAAACTTTTATGGTGGTTTGGGCATTAAGCCGTATACCAAGAGGTTAGTAGTAGAGGTTGTTTCATGTTGTATTGAATAAGTAGAGATTATTATGAGGTTGAAATTTGTGGAATTTTAGTTAAGTAATGCTTGGTACATTCGGCCATATGGGTTAATGGAATTTTTATTTTATTTGTTAATTTCTTTTATGAGAAATCGGTAATTGTTAAAGTCGAATGAGTTAGGATGGATAGGAGAGTACAAAATTTATGTTATGTGATAATTTAAGTAGTTGACTGAGACATGGAAGAAGGAATAAATTGATATTCTTATGTTTTGAGAGTGAAAGGTCTAATGAAGATATAGTAAATTTAAATGCATATTCTAGTTTAAATGTTAAGTAGAATTTGGTTAAAATAGCTTGATATATGTGTGTTTGCCGATTATTTTGTTTATCAAGATAGTTGAGTGACCTAATTTTTGTATTTGAAATTTTGTTTGATTAATTAAAATGGGCATTAAGATGTCGAATCCATGAAATTAAAAGTTTATGAGCTTGATAGATTTTAAATGATTGCTAACCAAAAATGAACTTAGCTACTAAAATATGAAAACGTGAGTTACCGAAGTTGATCTTGTAATGTGTCGAATTATTAGAATAGATGAAAAGTATGTTTGGATATGCATTAAGTTTAAAAGTTAAATTTTAAATTATGAATGGGCAAATACCGAATCTCTGTGTTTGTGACTATGAGGAAGAAGTATAAATTGGGGTTATGATGATTGAGTTATTTTATTTGCTTAGCTGGAGTTGACGTTCAAGATCAGAGGGAGCCAAGTTCGTTCAAAGGGAAAGCGAAAGCGGCGGAGTAGCCGATCGGAGTTGTTCATCCGATTAAAAAGGTAAGTCCTTAGGCAAATTAAGTTAGATAAGATATCATAGTATGTATGAGTTATTGGGAATAGAATGTGAAATTTTTGATCAATATATGTCAATGGGATGATTAAAGGTAAGAAAATACAGCACTATGTGTGCTAGATTATGTGGCACTATGTGTGCGAGAAAACATTGCACTATGTGTGTGAATAAGTAAGAGCACTATGTGTGCGGGCTTTCAAATCGAGCACTAAGTGTGCAATGTTGATTATGGAGTATTATTTGTGGAAATCTAAAATGCACTTCAAAATTTAATTGGAAATTTGATTGATAGATGGAGTGACTTGGCTTACGCTTTAAATTTTTGGTTTGTATACTATATATATATATATATATATATATATATATACGTCAATGGTAGTATATGACAATTGCCATGGTATTTTAATTATGTATATTTAGATTAGGAGTACATGGTGAATTCGGGTAAGTATGTACCAAATGCATAAGGAACGTTTGTGACCTAATGTTTCCTTGTGATATCATGGTTGAATTTGGATAATATGGAGTTAATTATTTAGTTTATATATGATTGAATTATTATAGTATTAAATTTTCTTAGGACTTACTGAGTTAACAACTCACTCGGTGTGTTTTTTTTGTTTTGACATAGATCATCTTATCAAGGAGAGCTTGAGAACCATCACGAAGTCATCACAACTTTTGTCAACCTTTTTGGTACTTTTGTTTTAAACTTTAGTAGACATTATACATGTATAGGATAGAAATTTTTGAGAGGTTTGCTATTTTGGTATAATTGTATATAAAGCCATACGAATATGGCTAAAGTTCTATATATGAAATTAAAAATGTTTGGTTACAAATCTCAAAACGTAAATTAACTTGATTTAGAACTTCATAATTGTGATAGGATTGAATCATATATTTTTACATTATGTATGTGTATTCGGTCAATTGGGGATAAATCGTTAAATGAACAGAAGGGTTTTAATCTGGTAATATTATTCGTTAGGTTTAAGGTTTCACTATTAAATATTCTTTTGTATCTCAAGTGTTCTACTGAAGAGTTGAGCAGGTTATGTTATATGACCCTATTTTAGTAATCGACTCGGATGTTAGGGTGTTACATTTTATTGGTATCAGAGCTACGGTTTATCGGTTCTAGGACTACCGCAGCGCGTATGAGTCTAGCTATACATGCCTTAATGTTAGTATATGATAGTGTGATGACTTCTGACAGTTGAAATTATTGTTTTGATTAGTAAATGGAACCCAATTTAGAGAGAGCCTTAGCGGATGACGTTGAGAGTGTAGCGGCTGCTCCTGCGCAAGGGACACAGCCTGTGGAACCTCAATCATCTGCGAATAATCAAGATGATGGGGCAAAACAAGCTTTCTTTACTATGATGAACGAGTGGGTCGCACAATATGCCCGAACTGACCCGTCTGCTCAACCATTCCAAAATTTAAATAATCCACCTCAGGTGCCTATAGTACCAGCAACTACTGATCCTTTGAGGCAGAGCAAACCTCCTGTGGATTTGATTAGGAAGCGCGGGGCCGAGGAATTTTGAGCCACAGCTAATGATGATGCTGAAAGGGCCAAGTTTTGGCTTGATAACACTATCCGTGTCTTTGAAGAGCTGTCTTGCATGCCTGATGAGTGTTTAAAGTGTGGCATATCCTTGTTACGGGACTCGGCCTATTATTGGTGGAGAACACTGATTTCTATTGTTCCGAAGGAACGAGTTACTTGGGATTTCTTTCAGGTGGAGTTTCGTAAGAAGTATATTAGTCAACGATTTATGGATCAAAAGCATAAAGAATTTTTGGAGCTCAAACAGGGTCGTTTGACAGTATCTGAATACGAACGTGAGTTTGTAAGACTTAGTCGATATGCTCGAGAGTGTGTAGCTGATGAAATTGCTATGTGTAAAAGATTCGAAGAAGGATTGAATGAAGATTTAAAGCTACTGGTGGGTATTTTAGAAATAAAAGAATTTGTAACACTAGTCGAACGGGCTTGCAAGGCTGAAGAGCTGGGAAAGGAGAAAAAGAAAGCTGAATCGAAAGCCAGAGACTTTCGTAAAAGATCGGCGGGTAAAACTTCTTTCTCGGCTGGAAAGAAATTCAGAGACGATACTAATAAATCAAAGATGACTGCAGGAATTTCTATTAGGGAGCGACCATCAACGGAATCTCGAGCTACTTCGGTTTCTAGTGTTGGTAACAATCGACAAGAAAAACCTGAATGTTCACAATGTAGAAGGCGACATGTAGGTGAATGTTGGGGTAAACCACTCCCAAAGCATGTTTAGGGCCTCGTAGGCTCGTATTAGGAACTTTATGATTAATTGCAAATGGTTTTAATTTGGACGCAAAATTTATGGCTCAAAATTGTATGATTGTTTGTGTGGTAAGTCCAGTAACGCCTCGAACCCTATTACGGGTAAGGGGTGTTACACACTTGATATTCACCTATTGTAGTTCTAAGCTCCAGACTCAGACATACTTCTCGAACCAGCAGCAACAACTTCTTCAAGAACATAGGATCACCATTAAAACTCATTTACATACAAATTACTGTCATCTCAAGCTCAGATACCCCATGCAAAGCCTTATACTTACAATTTACTGTTCATATAGCTTTTATAGACTTATTCGTTCAAGACACCTAATAGGCAGAGCTATAAAACTTATCCGGAGATGAAATAACCACTGATTATATCCAAAACCATAGCTTCCAGCTTAATGCGGAAGAGATACAATTAGACTTAAGAAAAAGAATTAGAGGGTGACATTGAAGGAGGAAGAAAAACTTTTTTCCAAAATCCTTCACACACACATATATATATGACCCATCCTACTTAGAGGAACTTAACAAGTGTTACACATTTCAGAATTTTTCTTCTTGATGGTCTACAATTTCTAAGAGAAACATAAATGAGTATCCTATATTATAGATATCACACCTTTGGCATTAAATTATACCATAATTACCTTTTTACTTAACAAAATATTTCTTTTTAAACGGCAGAATAATCTGAAATAAAATCTTCACTTACTTACACGGCAATTACTATATGCTAGCACATATATGCCAAAATAAACAATTAGGCAGATCATACTTTGCCACACATATTATTTTACTAAAATATGCATAAAATCTTGGACTTGTTAAACTTGGGGTATGATAGGACTATCTAGAAAAGTGGCATATTATAGGATTATGCCTTAAAGAGTTGGTCTTTAGCAAATTTTGTGTTGTAATAAGTTGTAACAAGTCTGATGTATTATTTTATTTTAAAAAAAAATGCTTTTCTTTATTTCTTTGATATTGAGTCTTTAAATAAATGATAAGAAAAAAATTTAAAAAAGGAGTACTCGCCAACTATTTGAAAATTTGCTAAATGATATGTGTAGTAACACCCGAGAGCCGGACCTGGTGGATCAGGTCGGGTTGAGGCATTACAATAAGAATTTATCCTAATATTCATACAAAAGTTGATTGACCAAGTTAACAAAATATAAATAAAAGAATAAAAGAAGAGAATAAAGAGAAGACTCATGAATAAATAATTGGAAGTGCCGTCATGGAGAAATCTCTGCTTGTGATTGTCTTCACATCGGAATAGAAAGATCCCAATTAAGAAAACATAAGAGAAACTAAAATATAAACTAAATAAAACTGGAAACTAAAATTAAGAATATGAAAGGTTGTTCGACAACTCTTTAGGGTGATTACCTAGGTCAACTCCCAAAGCTTAGTATAAGCTTGCTATGTAGAATCAAAGTTAGCTGGTCAATTAGGTCAATTACAAGCCTTAATTAAGCTAAATATGGGTTGTGCAGATAGAAACATCCTTAATGAATTTTTAGACTCTGTCGACCTGTGTCGCAACATAGGCTTATGCGTGTCGTGACACACAACTTCGAATGCTAATTCCGGAATTGGCTCAGTTCTGTTGTGACCCCTAAAACTTGTGTTGCAACTAGGCTATTGGTTTGCGCTTTAATGTACAAGTATACACAGTCGTTGTAAAGTAATAAGTAAGTAAATAGAGTATCGTCTCCATAGGGACTGTGTTGATAATTAGTAGCTATAAAATTAATGTTTTACAAGTTGGTTAAGAAATTACAATATTTGAAGGTGATGGATAATTAAATTAAATTAACAACTAATATGCAAATAAAATAAACAAAATGCTATGAAATGGTTTAGCAGCAATTATTCTTTATCATGAACAAGTTTTAACAACAATAACATGAATAAGTTAGAACAATTACAACTCTTAATTCAATTCATTTTTATCATGTTTAACAATGTTCCGGAAAAGTTCCATGGAAACTCGATCATTTATGAACTTGGAATCTAAATCATAAGCTCTTTCGAGATCTTAGATTTGTCACTTAGAAAAATGTGTATATTGCTATGTCATTGTTTAACTAAGGATTCCTTAGAATTTATGCAAAGTAGCAGGGACGGGTTAGGTTTGAAACAATTTAATTACATAAATCTAAAGTTATGCAAGGTAATAATGTTCTTTGGTAATTATTACGAACCTCTAATTCATTCTTATTCAGATATAAATTAAGCATGCATCTTCCAATTATTACGTCCATTAAACACCATGTGGTTCAGATTAAGTGGTTAATTCTAATGTAGTCAAACATATCTTAATGCATGAACAACATGAATGATTTTAATTGGAAGCATAAACAACTAAGGCGCAAAACAATATAACACGAATTGAATGAATCGAATCAAGGCATTGCAATCATTCTAGCTAAACAAATTTAAGTCATTATTATTAATGAAAAATTAATCAAATAATTTGCAGTCATGTTTATAAACTAAAAACAATTAAAAGAGAAAGGAAGAAAAAACTCTAAGATGAATTCAGTGATTTCCCAAGAACTATCCGTGGTGGCTTCCTCTGATTTCCACTGTTACTCTGATGCAAATTAATCCTCCAAGTGGTCGGCCATGAGATCTTATCTCTCAAGAATTGCTTGCTAAAAGAACTCTCAAAGAGAATGGGAAAATAAAAGGAAATGGATGGCTCGGCGTGAGAGAGAAAAGAATGATTAATTAAATGAATTATGGGATAAGGGATTAATAAGGGTGGTATTTATACTTGAGGGAAGGCTTGGAAGTTTACTAAATATTGCATGAACATCCCATAGAAATCTCCCATTCATGGTTGGCTATATTTCATGGAGAGAGGGGTTAATTGTTTCATGATTCAAGCTTGATTCTTGCTTGATTTGTGGCATGGGTTGGACGAAAACTATAGGGTTTGGTTAGGGTTTATTTGTGATTTTTTAAACATGTAAGGACCTTTAAATAATTATTCCAAATTTGTTTGGGCTGCTCTACCAAGTCAATGTTGTTTCCCACTTAATGAACGGTTTGGGCTCTAATGTGAAAGGCAGACTTGTTCTTTTCAACAACCCATTTCCAAGTTGGGTTAAAATGATTTTGTTGAGTCCAAATTCCTTAGCATGTCATCCCATTCTGATTATTGCTCAACTCATGTGCTTGCGCCACTCATACTGGCTCCAAACATCGAACAAATCAGTGTACCAAGCTGCAACAATTATAGCACAAATTATTAAATTTCAAAACACAGTAACGTAGAGTAGAATTATGTGAATTTAGCATTGAATTACTCAAAAATTATAATCTTACTTTAATTGTGCCAACATTCTCGATATGTACTAAAAACACATAATTAGTTATCAAAATACTCGGGATTTACACAAATTCTAAGTAAAATGGTGCTCTAAAAATCTATATAATTTAGAGTTATCATTTGTCATTCCTAATGCTTTTGAGCATAAATTGTATTTGTCCAATCGGTCCCTCTGCTAGCTCATTGAAACCATAAATGAATTGTTTGTTGAATCAAATGAACAAAAATGAATAGAAATGGTGAAATGGAGAAATAGGAAACATTTGGAAATGATTAAGGTTTTCTCTAAAATAAAAATAAAAATGAAAATGAAAATGGAGAAATTAAATTATTTGGAAATAAATGTGGTTTTCTCAAAAATGAAAATAAAAATGACCTAAAAAATGAATTTATGTTTTTCGAATAAATGAAGTTTGAAAATAGAAATAAATCATTTGGTCATAGTGAATCCGTTCAATGTAGAAATTAAATATATTTTCTTATAGATTCTTTTATGGTAAAGCTGTCATTATTTAACGGAATTAGAATTTGGTTGAGAAAATTATGTAATTGGAAAATTAATTTATTTAAATTAATTTAATAAATAATGTATATTTTTGGAAATAGAAAAACATGTACTGAGTTCGATTAAAGTATAAAGTGTTGAGTTAAAAGTCCAGCAAGCACGTATAATTTGATCTAATCCAAGAGAGGCTCAAATCCCCATCATAATACATATGACGGGAAGCACACCCTATTAACCCCTCTCTCTCCTAGTTCAACTAGGGGATTGTTTTTCTATTAAATAGGCATTAAATTTATTTTACAAATTCAGTTAGGGTTTAACTTCCTCTCCCTATAAATGGGTGGCATCATTAGGGCTAAGAATACAACAATAAGTTATATACAACTTTAAAATCTTATTATTTTGTCTGAAAATAGTTATAATTTATTTTTAAGTATGAATTCTATTTTCTAAGAATAATAATTCTAGTAGTTTCTATAAGAGAGAGATTTACTTTGCTACCAAAAGTAAGAAATTTATTTTTGGTTTTGTGTTTGATTTGCAATTATTTGAGCCCACACTCAAAGTATTCGTAGTATAAGAATAGCAGAAAAGGCCATTCGGTTGAAAGTTAGGAACGTCTAGGATCCATCTCATTCAAAGAATAAGTATTATTTCAAGAAAAGGTTTATTGTTATAAATATCACAAACCAACTCGGTTTTCAAATTTTTTATTTTTCTACTATATAAGAAAACCATTTTTAAATAGGATTTTTTTCCAACACGCCACACTATGAACGCCATAAGTGAATAAATCCATAAGTGAATAAGTCCAGTCAGTCATATCTATGTGTCTATCTTCTGGGAGTCATTCACTCTGATGCTCAAGACAAAGTATCTCCCCGATTGGACTTAATAGATGACATATTAGTCTTTCAATTGACTTGCTCATTTTTTTATTAGACTAAGGACATGTTTAGGTTTATCCACTAATACAAGTTGTCCTTCTTTATTACAATTTAATGATGTAATACTGCTTAGTATTAGGTAAACGTTAAATAACTAGTGAGTCAATTTTTCTACCATTTTGCATTGCATGCAAAAAACATTAAGGACAATATACAAAGAATATTAATTTAAACAATAGATTTTTTTTAAAACCAATTTGACCGAAAGATACATGTGTACAATGATGAATATAATACACTTAGGGCACCAAATCTAACCTAACATTGAATTCATTTCTCGTTATCTCGATCTAGCAGAGGGACCGGTTAGACATATATGATTAGGGTTCAAATAATTTTTAATCAAGTTTCAACTTTTCGCCTATTAATTGCAACATTATTAAGTCATGGAGCCATTCTACTAGCGTATCATGATTGAGATCTCCCTCATTATATAACATTACGAAAGCTACTCATCAAGTGCTCGTCTAATTATCTTGTCATTAGTGTATTACCCTCATAGGATATCCTCAATCTCTTTGGGATAAATTTATTCTCCCAATATGATCCTATTTTATCTCATGGTAACAAATACATCTTCCTTAGTAAAAGGTTAATTATTAATAAATAATAATTAAATCATTTATCTCTAAGAAAAATGACCTGTAGCTATTTTATATTTCATCTATCATGTAATGCCAATGAGAGGGTATTATTTACCCATTAGTTGGGCTATGAATTTCACAGTTGTGGAATGATGCTACATCATGCAGAATTCGTATACCCAAAGTACCAACTTTGGGTTCTTTACCTATTTGAGCATAGGCTTTCTTTTACATCAAAGTATCCGGGTCACGTATGTATAGTTCATTATCCACTCCAAAGTAAGGTATGTCACACTATGAATGCCACAAGTGAAAAAATCCATAAATAGATTTAGGATCTATTTTACTTGGGTCATGTTTAATGTACTATCAGTGTAGTCAATCACATTTATGTCTTTGTCTTCTGGGAATCATCCAGTCTGACATCCAAGGCAAGGTATCTCCCAAATTGGACTTGATAGATGACATATTATTCTTTCAATCGATTTACTTAATTCTGGTTAGATTAAAAAGCTACTCATATAAGTTGCCTTTTTGTATTATGATCTACTACGTAATATCGCTTAATGATAGTTAAGAATTAAATAATTGGTGAGCTAATACTTATTTTCATTTTGCTTTGTAAACAAAAACCATTAATGACAATATACAAAAGATATTAACGATACTGATGTATATTTTATTAAACCAATTTATTCAAAAAATTATAAATACATAAACAAAATAGCTAGACTAAATGTACTAGATTCTTATGTCGCAGACTTAGATTTTCGCTTACAATCCATGCAGCCTTAGGGGTTTTTTTCCTCAAAAAACACCTAAGTCAGCCTAACTCCCAACAATTGAAGATCAAACAAAATTATTCTAAGGCACCAACAAAGATCAAAGATGAAAAAATTTGAAATATAAGAATAAAGCAACAAAAGAGCTAAGAACACAAGAGAGAGTTTTGAGAGAATGCTCTCAGGAACTCTATTACTCAATGAATTATTCACAATGAGGGGGAGAGGCCTCTATTTATAGTTGAGCCTCCCAAAAATCAATGGTACAGATTAAAGTACATCAATGGCTAAGATTAAAAGCTATCTACAAATGAAATCTCTAATATTACATTTATTATATCTTCTAAGATTACAAGTTATCTCTAAGATTGCATATCTTTCACTTGGTCTTACTTTGTAGATGAGCCTTCAATCTCTCCAAGCAACGGGTCAGTTTAGTTGGGCCAAATAACCTCCATTGAACATAATGGACCACAAAATTGTGCCATGATTGCGGGATCCCATGCACAACCCATGAAATTCTCCCCTACCTATTTTAGCGACGTCCTCATCGCATCCTCCGCATGGAACTGGTCTATCCTGCCTTAGAATTTCCATAAGGCCTCAGCAGGTTCCCAACTTGCTTCACTATCAAGAATTCCCTTCCATCGCACTAAGTACTCATGCTCAAACATAGTAGTTTCATCTGATTACACAATCTACCTCGATGCTTTCAACTTCACGATCGTAGGAGACCTTTACTCCTATTGGTGCTCGTTCTGACTTGCCTCGATTTGGATCCTCTTGGTCCTCATGGAATGGCTTAAACATAATCAGATGAAACACTGGGTGGACTTTAAGCTTTACCGGTAACTCAAGCTTGTAGGCCATCTTGCCGACTCCCTTTACAACTTGAAAGGGTCCCTCATACCACAATATAAGCCCCTTGTGCAAACCATTATGTTGCAAAATCAAGTGTAGTTTAGCGAAAACTAAATTACCAACCTAAAATTGCACATCCCTTCAATTCTGATATGCCTATTTCTTGTTTCGCTTACTCGCCTTGTGTAGACAATCTTTGGCTAAGTCACGTTTCTCTTGCCAATCCTTTGCAAATCTATAAGTCGTTGGATTTGGTCCTGTATAACGAGTCACAAAAGCATTGGGTGTGAGTGGTGTTGACCCATCACTATCTCAAAAGGACTTTGATTCATGGCCCCACTTCACTGCAAGTTGTATAAAAATTGGGTGACATCTAATAACTTTGGCCAGTCCCTTTGTATGGCACTCACATAGTGCTGAAGATACGTCTCCAACAACGCTTTCACTCGTTCAATTTGCGGATACATGCTAGTGGAAAAGTTCAAGTTTGAGCCCATTAACTTGAAAAACTCTGTCTAGAACTAGCCCGTGAATCGCTTGTCTCGATCACTAATGATAGACAGTGGCACTCCCCAATATTTCACCACATGTCTAAGGAACAAGTGAGCTACCTCCTTGTAAGGCGCTCCTTGGTTACTAGAATAAATGTTGCATATTTGACCTGTCCACCATAACAAGAATACTTGCAAACCCATCAAACTTAGACAAACCAATAATAAAATCCATGGATACACTCACCCATGGTCTTTCTGGAATGGGAAAAGGTTGTAGTAGATCGACCGAAGACTTCAACTCAACCTTGTCTTGTTGGCATATTAGACAAGTTTTCACATAGGTCTCTACATCATCACCCATGTGAGGCCAATAGTAGCGATCCTCCAAAAGGGTTAAGGTGTTGTGCATTCCTAGATGGCCAGTCGATCTCGAGTCATGACACTCATTCATGACTTCCTTGTATGATTTCCCATAATGAGGCACATAAAGACGGTGCCCATGAGTATAAAACAACTCTCCCTTAAGCCAAAATCTCCTCGTTTTCCCCTCCTTGGCAAGCTCGATCAAGTTTTTGGCTATGGGATCATGAGACAATCTCTCTTTAATACGCTCTAATAGGGAGCCATCAGGTTTGTTGATTGCCGCAAACTCTATCCTTCAGCTAAGTGCATTAGCCAGAGTGTTGGCACCCCCCGACTTATACTCCATTGTGAAATCAAATTCTGGAAGGAAAACCTACGAACGAGCCTTTTTTGGGAAACAACTTTTTCTGGGTTAGAAAATAACTGTTTGCAACATTAATGGTAAAGGCCATGAACCTGGAACCTAGTAAATAATGTCTCCATGTCCACAAACAATGCACTACGGTGGCCATCTTCTTTTCTTGCATCGATTAACTCCGCTCCATATTATTAAGGTTTTGACTCCCGAAAGCAATTGGATACCCATCTTGCATCAGTACTCCCTCTAGGGCATAATATGATTCATCCGTCCGTACCTTGTACGACTTCAAATAATCTGGCAAAGCAAGTACGAGCTCCCTCTTCATTACTTGCTTCAATTGGTTAAAGGCCTTCTCACATTGAGGATCCCAATCTCATACCTTACCCTTTTTCAACATGTCCTTCAAGGGTGCAATAATTTTGGAGTAGCCTTCGATGAAGCGCCAATAGTAATTTGCCAACCCAATGAAAGATCTCAACTCCTTGGTTGGTGGCTCCTACTCAACAATATTCCAAAATTTTCTCTCATCCATCCAGATCTTGCCACCTCCAACAATGTGACCTATGAATGGAACCTCTCGTTGGGCAAATGAGCACTTCTCTTCTTTGACATATAGCTCATTCTCTTACAAGGTTTGGAATACATCCCTCAAATAGCATAATATCATCAAGATAAACAACCACAAAATGATCTAAGAAAGGTTGAAGTAACTTATTCATAAGGGTGCAAAATGTGGCTAGAGCATTCGTTAGCCCAAAGGGCATCACAAAAAACTCATACAACCATAGCGCGTCACACAGGCTGTCTTTGGCTCATCCCCTTCATCTATTCAAACTTGATGGTACCCCAATCTCAAGTCTAACTTGGTGAACCATCTTGCACTACCAAGTTGATCAAACAAATCAGCAATAAAGGGAATTGGGTACATATTCTTTACAATGATTTTGTTTAAGGCCCGATAATCGATACACATCCTCAATATCCCATCGTGCTTCTTTTGGAATAATACTAGCATAACGAACGAAGATTTAGATGGTCTAATGAATCTCGTATCTAAGGGATCCTTCAACTATTTTCGTAGTTCTTCTAATTCTGACGAGGACATAAGATATGGGGCCTTCACTAATGGCTCCAAGTTGGGCACTAACTCAATTATGTGATCCACCTCCTTCTTTGTTGGTAATTCTTTGGAAAACTTTGCAAGCATCACATCTCTGAAAGATCACAACAACTGTTCACTTCTTTTGGAATCTTACCAACGAGCTTAAAGACTTCCTCAGCCTTCAATGTGGCTATGTAGGAGGCTTCATCTCTATAGACTCCTTTGTCAAATTGGATTGCCGATAATGTTTTTCCTTTCATACCTCATTTCTTTTTTATTTGTACCATACATTGATGGTTTGGGTCCAATATCACCATATAATTGCAAGAAGGAAAAAATACTAGCATTAATCCGATCAAAGTCATCAAGTGGTATTACCTTAATGGTGTCTTACTAGTCTATTCACCAAGTTGGATCTCAACTCCTTTGTCCACACCCTCTATCTCAACACTTTTAGAATTGACAGTCTTGATCCAACCGGATTCTTTCTTTGTTTTGACCCCGAGATTACGAGCAGTCTCTCATACATGAACAAATCTGATGCACATATATCAATAAGCGCATTTAATCTTCTGCTCGCCACAGTGATGTCTACAAAAATCAGCCCATAACTTATGTAATGCCCTAAATTTTGGGCCGAGAAGTTTTAAGTCTTGAGTGGGTGCAGTTAGGAGACTGTTCATAAATTTTTAACGGTGTAAGAAAGTGACACAATTGTATGTCTGTTTCAGTTGTTAAGTGTTCTGGGAAGTTTTTGAGAAGTCTTGGGTTCAAGCCTGGTCAGGTGCAAAAAGTTTTGTTTTTAAAGGATTAAGCACTATCTCTAGTCAGTAGGCTTCTTAAATAAATATAGATAAAACATGACAGAAAAAGCCTGTTAGTCTAGTGGTAAGTGGCGTGTAGAGTGTTCCAAGAGGTTTGAGGTTCAAGTCCAGCTAACGCATGGGAGTGTTTATTTTTGCTGCACTGGCCATGTGGGTAGTAGAGGGTGACTGAAACACTGCTAAGTGGAGTGGAGTTTGATTTGGTCTTTGAGGGATTTGAGGAAGGATTTTAGGAGTGTATTAGGGAGGAAAATAGGGAATTTGAAATGTGAAAGAGTTGGTGTCAAAATGAGATTCCCTTCAACCATTCAATTTGTTTTGGTGTCCCTAACCATTCGGTCATAGGATAGTTTTGCCACTTAGTGCCAAAATTACTCTAGTTTTTACTCTCCATTTCGATAGCCATTACTCTCTTTGCTTCTTTTGCATCTTCGGTTTTGCTTTTTGTTGGTAGCCGAATGTTACTTGTAACCTTTTGAGTATTTTTGTGTTGGCTTATTTTGGGTTGCTCTCCAATATTGTGCTGTGCTTGATCGACTCTTCTCTTTCCCTCACCTTTCTTCCTTTATTTTCCTTACACTTTATCGAACCTCCATTCTTCCCCTCTCCAAGTCAGCCATTAGTGTTTACCTTTTCTTTTGCCTTAAGCTGAATATCTCATCAAATCCCCTCCATTGCTTTTGTTTCGGTTGGCTTCATTGATTCTCCTTCTTCCCTCTCTCAAATCTTTTTGTTCTTCTTGCTTTGGCCAAACCTCCTTGATTGACTATTGCCGAAAGTCATTTGAGTTATTGGTAAGGGTAAGTACAATCGCTTCATTATTCTTTTTCTAGCCGAATCTCTGTTCGCTCTACTGCCAAGTTTCAGTTTTCCCCTTCTCTTTCTCTTTGGGGCCGAATGTATGCTTTTCATTTAAACATCTTATGATCTGCCTAATCTTGCTAGGAGTGTGGATTCTATTGTGGATGTTCAGGCCGATTATTCTTCTCATTGCAAGCGGTCTATTCACTTTTGGGGTAAGTGCTTTAAGTGAGATGTGTTTTTATTAGATTTTAAATACTTATGAATCAATCGAATGTTTCTTATGAAGGTTGAAGTTTTGGAGTGGTACGTGGGTATTAAGTCAGTAAGGATTTGCGATTGTTGGTTTGGTAAGTGACAGTGGAGATCGAACAAATCTTTTTCAATATTGTAGTTTGGATTAACAATGGTTTTTAGGCTAATGAAGGATTGTTGTTAATCATAAGTACGTTGATCTCGGAAGCATTTTGGTTACAACCCCATAACAGGTGTGTGTAACACTGCCATTAGATGTGAAACTGCAAACGCTGAAAAGTCAAAAAGCCGAAAGGCTGAAAACCTGAAAAGTGGGTTGTCGACACCACACGGGCGTGTGGGCACCCTTGTGGCAGGCCATGTGGTCGATGAGATGGCCATGAACATTTTCATGGGCCGAATTGGTATTGGGCCATTTTAGGCCCAACTGGGCTATGTAGGCCCAATGGGCCTATAAGCCCCACACGAAAGCAATCACACAAAAGTGTGGTTACTATTGAGCTAAGCTGTGTGAACCACACAACTAAGACCAATTTGGGCTATGTGGGCCATACGAACATGTGGGCCCACATGGGTTCGCTGTAATAGCCCCATTTAGACCCTAATCGGAACGGTGGATTCGGGACCACGAATCTGAATCAGAAAAATATTTAAAAATTATATTCTGTGTTTATTTTTTGTGAATTTATATTCATGAAATTTTTGTGATTTAATTTTGTCGTTTAGATGCTCAATTAAATAAAAGGACTTAATCGCGTAAAGTGAAAATTTAATAGCTTAATGTGTAAGGGCTGAAATGTGTTTGTCTTTATAAATGGAGGTATTTATGTGGTAATTATCCCATGATAACATGAAATGGACGGTAATGGCCATATTATAACATGATTTTATATTTTAAATCAAAGGTTAATTAGGTAAATTAGTTAATAAGTTATTATATTATAAACATATCATAAAACAAAGCCATATATTAGTGTTTATATTTTTTCTTGCCAAAAATAAAAGAGAAGAAAGACAAGTTAGGTATTCGACCATTGTTGATTCAAATTCAAGGTTAGTTTGGTTTCAGTTTTTGATAATTTTTATGTTTTTGAGATCTTTGCTTTGAATACTATCCGACCCATGCTAGAATTTTTTATTTTAATGACTATTTTGAGTTATTCCATTGACGAATATTTGTGTTTTGTGATGTTTGATGATGAATTTTGGAAGATATATTTTGGATTAATATGTTTTGTATTGGAATTTTTGATGAATTTGAGTAATTAGGGTTAAATTGCAAAAATAATAATTTGGGGGACTAAAATGTGAAATAAATGAGATGTAACGACTTGTATGTATATAAGGAAGGTTCGGCCTAACTATGTTGTTGTGAGATTTTGCATATTTTGTGTTTTGTGCAATAGGGACTAAATTGTGAAAAATGTGAAATATCTGGGGTAAAAGGGTAATTTGCCCATTTTTGTGTTTTTGGATGAATTTGATTGAATAATTGATTTAATAAGTTTAATTTATATTAATTTAGATCAAGAAAAGAGAAAATTGGATTTAGATCGGGGGAAAACTAAAGTTGTCGACTAGCCGATCCATACCGATTTTTTATCGTTCGAGGTAAGTTTATAAGCAAATAGATGTACTTAATTTTAATTAAATGCAAATTATATATGCTGAAATGAAATGTGAGAATATTTAATTGCAAATACCGAATGTATATAAGCTTGGTAACCATGTTCACGTGTTTGTTTCGATCGAGTTACGACGTCCGAAAGCCCCGTATGAACCTTAGGAATCGTTAGGATACATATGTCATGACATAGGATTCCGACTTATGTGTGCGAGTAAGACCATGGCATCGATATGTGACTCCGATATATGTGTGCGAGTAAGACCCTGTCTGGGATAGTGCAATCGATATGTGATTACATGTAAGACCACGTTTGGGACGTTGGCATTATACGATATGTGTGATTATCCGAGTGCCCTATCCAATTCTGAATGGTTCATCAGGTAACGATAATTGTGATCGAATGTGTAAAACAAGCTACTTGACCAGGTATGAGCTAGCTTGTTACTTATTTGATTTAAGGTAAGTGAATAACTTGATTATTTCTTATAAATTACATTTGATGTAAATGAAAGACATATGTGATTATAGTATGTATATTCGGCCAAATAAGTAATATATTTACAAGATGTTATATATTGATTCTTGATTTTGTGTATTTGAGCATATGTATATTTGGTCATTTAATGACATTTTGATTATGAAAATTGAATAACATTTGGTAGATTTGATTACTTGAGCATTAGGTCAAGGTGGAAAATTGAGTATGAAACATATTATATATGAAATTTGTAGTTTGAATTTAAGGAATGATAACGTTATTATAATTTGGTTAGTTTAAAATGAATTGATTATATATTCTGGATTGTTTATTTGCTTATAACTTACCAAGCTATAAAAGCTTACTCTGTGTATATGTGTGTTTCTATTTTGTAGATTTTGGATCAAGTTACGAGCTGGGGATCGTTAGTAAGGTTTATCACACTATCCACTGTTTCGGTAATTATAGAGTTAAACCTGAACTATGGCATGTATAGGGTGGAACATACTTTTGAAATGTTGATTTTGGTTTTGTATAAAGGCCATGTGAAAATGGCTTAATTCCTATGTTTGATTTTGGTTATGTTTGGATGTGGCTTGAAACCGTTTTGGTTATATTGCTAAGTGTTATGAAGTAATGTTGTTCATGATAGGTATTTTTATGTTTTGGAAATGGTTAATGATTTTGAATGAATGTATGGGTGACTCGGTTAAGGTATTCATAGAATAGGTTATATGTGATTGAGGTGGTTGTATTAAGTTAATGAATTTCATTTGTTTCGGTAATTACAGGTTGATTATTATGTTCGAACATGAAATAATTTTCTCATGATATGGTTATTATTTGATATGGCAATATTTACGCTATTAATATAAGTATATATGTTAGTTAAATGACTGTAAAAGAATTAAGGTCATTCGGTTATGAGATAGGAGATTTGAATATTTCTTTTTGAGCTATATATGGTTCGGCATTTGTGATTAGGCATGTATTGAAGTGGTTTGATGTATCATTTGAATTATATGCTTATAAGATAAAATGATTTAAAATATGGGTATTAGAAATTCAGTTAAGATTTATGTTCTTTGATAAGTATGAAGTTTATATATATAGTTGTGAATATTTGGTCACTAAGATAAAACATTCATTAAGTTTTAAAGATTAGTTTCATAAATGATCTATTTCATGGTATTAACATGCTTAAATTTGTGGCAGAACTATGTGACTTATGTGATTGTTTTTTTTGTAATTAAATATTCAGTACAAATTGGATTAGTCATGCTGTAATTATTTATTAGGATATTTATTTGTATAATGTGTTGTCATTGATATTAAGTATAAATTCATTTGATATTACATATTTCAATGATGTTTGAGTTTGGGTTGGGTAATGATATTGTTAGCAGTTAATTTAGAAAGTCAGTGTATACTCATGTATTTATAATAGCTGAATAATTAGTTAGGTTATACCATATTCGCTTGCTGAAGTCTATAAATGTTTTTAGTAGTTGAATGTTATAATACATTTTATTGCATGTGTATGATATGACTGAATGAACAAGTGTGACATAAAATGTTTAAAATATATAAATCTTATGTCAGTTCATGAAATAAATTTTGACTGATTTTCAGGACTCGTTCATGTGTATATGTCAATGTTTGGAATTGTGCTTTTGATCGGTAATGCCTCATAACCTTAATCTGGCGACGGATACGGGTAGGGGTGTTACACCCGCAGTATGGGCCGTGGGCCCATTCTCATCGATTGACTGTTAAGGTTGCATGGGTCGCCCAAGACGACTATGGACCTACTGTTGGGCCAGTAAGTGTACCTGGACCCCTAGTTTGGGAAGATGACTGTTTTACCCCTATGTGATGTATGATTGTTAAAGCATGTCATTTTTATTGAATGTACATTTATATTATGTTGCATTGCATAGGGTGGGGTGGGATATTTGATTTTGGAGGAAGTGTACTGAAAGGCTATAAGCCTTTTTTTGGCAGCTCTGCTGCAAATACTAATTTAGTGTCGTAACTGGTACGACTTGGTGTGTAAGGTTGGGTGGGTCAATTTTATCCCCACATGGTGTGTAGGGCTAGTACAGAGATGGTGTGTAGCGGATGGATTGGGTAGGGTTATTTGTTTGCATACTTTATTGAAATGGGCTAAGGCCTAGACTACCATTGATACTACAATGGGTTCAGGCCCAAACTGTTACTGCTACTGAAAGAGGGGCTAAGGCCCCTAACTAAAACTGAGGGCTTAGGCCAAATTGTGTTTACTCTGACTGTATGCTTTTATGGGATTTCATACACTGAGTTTTCTTAAACTCACCCATCTGTTAATTGTGCGAAAAATCCCCAGCCTTAAACAGATCGAGGCGGTGGAGGACTCAGAGGTGGCCACTCGACGAAGTTTTCTTTTAATATTATAATTGAGATTTTATTTTAGGTTTTATTATGTAATATGGCCTCTTTAATTTTATATTTTGGATTTGGGTTTTTAGTTACTTTGGTTTAAAACTGCTAGTGATAGGAAAACGTGAGTTTCCAAAAAGTCAAAATGTTTTCAAAACTACCACAGATATATAACTCGTTTTCAAAGCTTCCGTGATTAACAAATCATTTTCAAAATTAATAACGTTTTATTAAAAGCAACCTTTAAAAGTACAACCACATTATGATTAAGCAATAAGGCTTTAAAATGGCTTTTCAACCTACACAAAGAGGCGAGTTAAAGAAAGGGCTTTTAAACGATGAGTCTTAGATTTCGAAAAACACTTTAGTGTGACTTCGCCAGATTTGGCCATAACGTTCAAGGCGGATTTGGAGTGTTACAAGTCATCTCGTCTTCGACACCTCCAACATCGAATTGAGATTTTTGGTCATCTCATCTTCCTCATTATTTGCTTCCATAGAAGAAAGAGTGACCTTTTTTGGATAGTCCTTGATCATATGTGGACCATCACAAAAGAAACAAGTTAAAGCCCCTCCTTCTTCCTATCCCACTGTCTTTGAGCCTTACCATCACAATCTTTAGTGGACTTGTCCTTACATCTCCCACCATTACCCATTGATTTGAATTTAGGCTTGGAAGACTCAGGCTTGTGTTTCCTCGAACCCAGCTCGACAAAAGATTCTGCTACAGACATGGCTTTGGTAAGCTCTTGAACTCCTCAACGTTGCAACTCTTGCTTCTCCCATAGCTTCAGTCTATCCATAAAAGAAAAGAATGTCTCTTTCTCGCCCATATCCAAGATTTAAAGCATGAGTTCACTAAATTCCCGCACATACTCCCTCACTATGCCTTGTTGCGTAAGCCAACGCAACATTGCCCGATCTTCATCCTCGGCATACTCCAGATAAAACTGTGCTTTGAACTCACTCTAGAACTCCTCCCAAGTCCCAATTTCAGTCCCACCACGTCTCACGTCTGTTGACCTAATACGCCACCACAACAAAGCAATGTCAGTGAAATACATAGCAGCAGTATTTACCTTAGTGGCATCGTCCATAATGCCTTTGGCACGGAAGTATTGCTCTACTCCCCCCAAGAAATTGTCTACATCTTAAATAACATGTTTTTCAGTGGTGCCAAAAATAGTGGTTTTGGGACCACAAATCTGACGAGTAAGTTTTTATAATTAATATTTAAATTATATGAGTCAATAATAATTTTATATTAAATTTTTATTTGTGAAATTTTAACTAATTGAATTAAAAGTTTGTATAAGTAGTTTGGTTCAAAAGTTAAGTGGTTATTCAAAACGATGTATTAGGACTTCATTTCTGCAATTTAAGGTCGTACATATTTTTATTAAATATTTATAGATTCGTATTATATGTGAATTGAAGTTTGGTTCGGTAATTTTGAAGATTTATTGCTTAATTACAGTAAAAGGATTAAATTGTAAAAGAGCTAAAAGTTAATTGTTATAGATTTAAAATAGTAAAGGGACCAAAATGGTAATTAAACCATGGTCAAAAAGTCCAAGTGGTGATGACATGATTATAATCCACTAACTTTTGGGCTAATTGCTTATTTAGTCCTAATTAGTTTAGGATTAAATGGAAATTTTAGTTTGTTTAGTTAAAAGTTAAAATAGTTGAAGGACTAGTTGTGTAGTTAAACCTTCCTTGGTTGGTAATTATACCATACACTTATATTATGGACATTTATGGACATGATTTAATAGTTTTACAAGTTATATTAATAGGGTAATTTAGTAAAGTTAAAAATTAAAGTTAAAATTAAAGAAATTAAAAGATTTATTTTCATTTTCCTTTCTTCTTCATGGGTAGAAAGCCGAAACACCATGGCTAGGGCATGGGAAGCTTCACCCAAGCTTTGATTTCATCATAGGTAAGTGAAATCTCATCTGATTTTAGTAATTTTTATGTTTTTGAGCTCGTATTAGCTTAATCTAGCTAACCTAAGGACTAATTTATAAAATTGTTAAACGTTATAAAAGTTTCCATTAACGATTTGAGTCGTTTCTTGAATATTTATGATAGATTATGAAACCTTGTTCTTACATTGGATTATTTTGTAAAGTAAATTTTGATGATTTTAACGTTTAAGGACTAAATTGTCAAAACGATAAAATTTCCTGTACTTGAGGTGAAATAATTGCAAATAGGGGGTGTCAGGAGACCATTAATGTTTCGGTTGTATTGGGTTTTAGGTAAAAATGGTTAATTTGCATGTTTGGAGTTTAAGGACTAAATTGCATTAAAGTAAAATATTTGGGACAATTCTGTAAAAATATCAAAATGACTTAAATGCATAAAAAAATTTTAATTTTACTATTGGATTTTGTTAATTGAATGAAATTAATATTTTATATTAAGAATAGATTGAAAATCCAGGCATAGAGAAGTTGAACGGTCCCTGTTGTAACACCTCTCGCCCATATCAGACGCCGGGACAGGTTTCGAGGTGTTACCTAACTTAAAATCAACCAACTATATAAAACCGGGCTGTGAAATCTCAAAAAATTTAAAAACTTTTCTTTTCACATGTAATCTGTCCCTTATACGGGCTCACGAGGCCCAAAATATACATATGGGGTGGTTGGGACCCAACCGAGAACTCATGAAAAACTTAGAAAATCTCATGCATCAAGGCTCCAGACGCCCGTATGGGTATAGAGCACATGCCCGTGTGCTAGGGACATGCCCGTGTCCCGAACCCATGTCCAAAAACCTGGACATTCTACCAAAGCCACACGGCCAAGGCACACGTCCGTGTCCTGTGATCGTGTCCTTCACACGGCTGAGACACATGGTCGTGTCTCTTGCCCGTGTACTACTACCATGCATACTGACCTAAAAAACATAGGTACAAGGGACACACGGCTGGACAACACGCCCATGGGGCATGTGGACAAATACAAGGCTATTTTCCAAGCCGTTTTGTCACCCTCACAACACATGCACGCATACTTATACAATAGCATACAACATGGAAAAATTAGGCACTTGACATCCATAACATGTTACGATCAGGACTATTTCTCATGCAATAGATATCATATCCTATCACTAAGCATTCATGATCACAGTCATAATTCATTTATACCAAGTCATTATAAACTCATCATACAAGACCTTGGTACTTGCATGCAATAATCACATAATCATGCACAAATTACTATCTCATTTCAACCTCTAGGTATACATGCTATAAGCCACATCACAAGAGATAGTATCATACATGCATATGAATAATCATATAGGCCCATAACGTCATTAGCCGACATAGGCCAATTTACATGACTACATACTACCTTAATAACAAGCCAATACCTTTGGCTAAATCATAATATCACATACTCAACATTAAAACCCAATACATGCCATAGACTCGAAACACTAGGATTTACTTACACAGATAGTGTTAACTCGACAGTGTGATAATATCTCTGACGGCCTCTAGCCCGATCTAACCTAGCAACACTAAGGAACATGGGAAAGAAGGGAGTAAGCTTTACGCTTAGTATGTACATACGTAAACAATAGCAACATGATTATACAAAATCCATGAAGGCAATATATTAACAACATAATTAGCCAACATACTTATTCTTATCTTCATTCTTCTCAATCAATCATCATATAGCAAGCTCATCACTCATGAGTTTAGGCACATACCTATACTAATTGGTATCTCAATCCTTTTCGTTCATATCTTTAACTTACCCGTTGAACTCTTGGAATACTAGCCGGATAGTCGGAAAACCTTTGCACATAAGTACCTAAAATGTAGCTAAGGCTACCTCATATCTCATGACTTTACATGCTCACTCTCGAGTTAGTCATCTATAGTCATAATTCCTAGTGACATGTCACCCGTATCCTATTCTATTCCTAAGGTTCAAACGGGATTCTATTCTTACTTAACAAGTCTTTATCTTAACACGTCTTTTCCAATCATACACACATTAATAATGCATAAATCATTTAATAAGAAGACATTTAAAATATATGTATAACATGGCATTATTTACCTATGAACTTACCTCGATACCACGAGGGTGGAAAAGATATAATCGTCTTTTATCCGATTTTCCTCGTTCTAGACCCAAATCTCGATTTTCATCATCTAAAACATCACAATTAGCTAATTAAAACCATGAACTAATCAATTTAGTCCATTCACACACTTGTGAAACCCCTATACTTTGCCAAAATTACCAAATTGCCCCTAGGCTCGAAAATTGATTTTTATTCAATTTATTTACTCCTTAATTCTAGATGAACCATTTTTCTAACTATTTCAACGCATGAAAACCACTATTTCACACATGTACACCTTACTTTACAACTTAGCAAACTAGCCCTTTTTAAGGTGTTTTCATGCAATTTCTTTCACAAAAGTTGTTCATTAGACAACTAGGACTCATAATCTTCCATAAAAACACAACAAACAACACATTTCCTCTCATGGAAAAACCCTAGACTCTTCATCATTTTGCAAACTAAACCCCTCATTTGAAAGCTCATGCTTTAGGGGTACCAAAAATGTAAAAATATGTTGCTGAAATTTTCCAGCTCTCAAACCCCCCATATTGCTGCCATTTTCGGTGAAAGAGAAGAAGAAAATGAAAAAAAAATGATAACTTTTTCTTTATTTATTTTATTACCCAAAAAGTCACTTTAAATCCCATAAAATATGGCTTTTTGACCAATCTTGTCTCCCTTGGCCGACCACTGAAATAAAAAGGGTCTAATTTCCATTTAAAACCCCCCAATTTTAGTTATCTAGCTATTTAACATCTTTAGACACTAAAATACAACTTTTACCTTTTACGCGATTTAGTCCCTTTTCGAAATTGGACTAGAAATCGCTAAAATTAATATACCAAAATTAACATGCACTTATAAAATCACATTATAACACATAAAATAACATTAAAATAATTTTCTCCGACTTCAGAATAGTGGTTCCGAAACCATTTTTTCGACTAGGCCCAAAATCAGGTTGTTACAATTCTCCCCCCTTTAGGGATTTTTGTCCCCGAAAATCTTACCAGAAGAAGTTGCTTTCACTTTCACGAGTCATTTATATCTTTTTCTCACAACTTACAAAACAACTCAGCTCAAGCTCATACTCAGGATTTCTGTAACCTTTCCATAGTTACCATAAAAGTCTCGGCTCAATTTGAAATACTAAAAACTGACATTATAAGAACTATAAGCTTAGAAACACAACTCGTCCAAATTCATCTAACAATACCTCTGTATATACCAAAATAGTCATGTGGACTACTATCATCAATCTATCACAATCCAATATGGAATCTCTTATTTAACCGGAGAAGAGAGATATCCCGGTACGAAATTCATAACAGTCCTTTCTCAATTTTCTCTTTCAATGTCAGCACTGACAATTATAATCTCAAATATATCTGATAATCGGCTTTACCTTGTAGACAATTCAATGCCCTTTGGAAAAACAAATAGGATGCTACTAAGAACTCTCTACACAATTCTCTACATAACTCGGAGCTTCTCGGTACTCAAATCTTACTCACTTATAGCCTCCTCTCTATGCTCTGGCCCTTAACTATTTTGAAACTTTACAATAACCACGTCTCTCGAATAAAAGAAATCCAACTAATTAAGTTTTCCATATCATACATATAAGAATAAAACCTCATCATTTCTGACTGTATAACTACTTACCAAAGAACACGTAACAGTATTCTCGAACCAGAGAATAAACATAAATGCACTTAACTTAGTTTATCTTTGCTGATAATAATTCTTTACACGAAGATTAGAGAAATCGAAATACTAGAATCCCCACACTTCCATAGTCAAGCCACAAGCATAATCATAATAGACTCTAGTATCGCAAGTCAAAGATTACTCGTAAAGATAAGCCAAGTTCAATAATTATCGAAACAAGAACGAGAGAAAAACCAATATAAGAAATTCCAAGATATAAGACTATATCAGAAATCCGAGAATATAATCCAGAAAAAAATAATAAAAATGATCCAAAAAATCCCTCAGAGAAAACCAGAAGGAAACTACTGTCTATACGCTCTAGAATTCCTTATAACAGAGATAATATAATTCCCGCATATATAAACCATAATCAATAGAACATCAGAATAATCACACATAGATTTTTACTATCAACTTCATTCCAATATATCAGAATAGAAATCTGAAGAGATGGAGAAATGTCGATCATAACTAACTGGACCAATAGAGCTTTTCATCTAATATCACAATCACTAGCATCCTCATACGATAAAATTCCCACTCGAAAGGGATAACCATACGTATTCCCAAGAATAGAGGAAAACATAGAATACTCAGAAGAGAAAGATAGCCATAACTTTTATTTAATTGAATCCATCATACTCAGACATCTGTGCAAGTCCGACATTATTCCTCTAACTAATTTTGTCTTCACTAAACCAATACTATTCCATTATTGTACTCTTTAGTTTCACTTTTGCAAGCTTATGTAACATATCTCTCGAGAATCTCATCGTATAACTCTATTCTGGTAAGGGGCGAAGATTGTAAAGCCTCTAAACTTTTGACTCTCAAGCAAATACATATTCAACAGCAACATAGCATTACGCACATTGATTCAAACATTTCAAATTTCCAACTTGTTATGAACACACTTTCTTAAACATCTTAGTAACACATGCAACTTTATTTCATGTGAATATTAGCTAAACATAAGTGAACTTCTCACAATTCAAACTTTCATTTCTTTTACTCAAATTACCATTGATGTCTCATCAAGTTCCCACGTTTAGTCTTAATCACTTGCCAATATTTATCAAATTGGAGAACGTCTTACGGTTTTGAGTACATCGCTTACTTGATGCCATAGTCCAACTATGGTCTTGTACTAGCTCTTGTCCATCTGTGTCGATACCGTGTCCCAGACAGGTCTTACACTGACACATGTAATCGTGCCGATGCATGTCCCAGACATGTCTTATACTAGCACATCTCATAGCTGACGCATATCCCAGACATGTCTGACACTGGCTAACATCTCGAGGCTGATGCATGTCCCAGACATGTCTTACACTAGCACTCGTCTCAATGCTGATTCCATGTCCCAGACATGGTCTTACACTGGCTCTCATTATGTGGCCGATGCATGTCTCAGACATGTCTAACACTGGCGCACATATCTCACGTATTGCCATGGTCCAACCATGGTCTTCCGTCAATTCATTAGTGAACGATCGCACTCATTCCCTGCGTTCCACCCAATTTGATTTTTGATTACAACTTTCATGCTATTGTGACAATTATGATTCTGTAACTGAGATTATAAAGCATAACATTACGATATCTTGACTTCATTAATCTAGACATACACGTCAACCTCATGTATATACTGATTACTAATCGTGCAATAAAAGCATTCAAACATACATTCTGTCATTTCAAGCAATTTTTTCTTTTCATAAACACTTGGCCAATCAAGTTGGACATTTAACATCGTATGAATACTAACATGCCTAAAAGAGCTTTTCACAACTTAACTTTGTTTTATTCCACTATTTCACATTCTTTAACTCAAGAGTATCACATAATGAATACTAGTTCATGTAATAAACATGAATTTCTTTTCATACCTTTCCCATTTTCAGCATATCACAAGCATGATTCAATAATCTCAACTTTACTCTTATCTCTATCAAGATTTGCTCTGTTGGAACTCATTCTTGTCTTAACCAACAGCTCTGTTAGGGTTGGGAGATATCAAACTATCACGAGTAATACTATGGCATGTATAGCTAGACTCTCTTACCCTAGGTTAGTCCAAGAATCGACTAAACCATGCTCTAATACCACTAAATGTAATACCCCTCACCCGTATATGACGCTGGGACAGGGTTCGATGTGTTACTTGACTTAAACTCAACCAACTATATAAAATCGGGCCTTGAAATCTTAAACAATTTAAAAACTTTTCTTTTCACATGCAATCTGTCCCTTATACAGGCTTACGGGGCCCAAAATATACATCCAGGGTGGTTCGAGACCCAATCGAGAACTTATGAAACACTTAGAAAATCTCATGCATTAAGGTTCCACACACCCGTGTGCTAGGGACACGCCCGTGTCCCGAACCCGTGTCCAAAAACCTAGACATTCTGCCAAAGCCACACGGCCAAGGCACACGCCCGTGTCCTATGACCGTGTCTTTCACACGGCTGAGACACATGGCTGTGTCTCTTGCCTGTGTACTACTACCATGTATACTGACTTGAAAAACTTAGGTACAGGGGACACACAGCTGGACAACACGCCTACGGGGGTGGACTGTGTGTCACACACAGCTTAGACACATGCCCGTGTAGACAAATACAAGGCTATTTTCCAAGCCATTTTGTCACCCTCACAACACATGCACGAATACTTATACAATAGCATACAACATGGAAAAATTAGGAACTTGAACATCCATAACATGTTACGATTAGGACTATTTCTCATGCAATAGATATCATATCCTATCACTAAGCATTCATGATCACATTCATAATTCATTTATACCAAGTCATTATAAACTCATCATACAAGACCTTGGTACTTGCATGCAATAATCACATAATCATGCACAAATTACTATCTCATTTCAACCTCTAGGTATACATGCTATAAGCCACATCACAAGAGATAGTATCATACATGCATATGAATAATCATATAGGACCATAATGTCATTAGCCGACATAGGCCAATTTACATGACTACATACCACCTTAATAACAAGCCAATGCCTTTGGCTAAATCATAATATCACATACTCAACATTAAAACCCTATACATGCCATAGACTCGAAACACTAGGATTTACTCACGCAGATAGCGTTAACTTGACAGTGTGATAATATCTCTTACGGCCTCCAACCTGAGCTAACCTGGCAACACTAAGGAACATGGGAAAGAAGGGAGTAAGCTTTACGATTAGTAAGTACATAAGTAAACAATAGCAACATGATTATACAAATTCCACGAAGGCAATATATTAACAATATAATTAGCCAACATAGTTATTCTTATCTTCATTCTTATCAATCAATCATCATATAGCAAGCTCATCACTTATGAGTTTAGGCACATACCTGTACTAATTGGTATCTCAATCCTTTCCATTGATATCTTTGACTTACCTGTTGAACTCTTGGAATACTAATCGGATACTCAGAAAACCTTTGCACATAAGTAACTCAAATGTAGCTAAGGCTACCTCATATCTCATGACTTTACATGCTCACTCTCGAGCTAGTCATCTATAGTCATAATTCCTAGTGACATGTCACTCGTATCCTATTCTATTCTTAAGGTTCAAATGGGATTCTATTCTTACTTAACACGACTTTATCTTAACATGTCTTTGCCAATCATACACACATTAATAATGCACAAATCGTGTAATAAGAAGACATTTAAAATACATGTATAACATGGCATTGTTTACCTATGAACTTACCTCGATACTATGAGGGTAGAAAAGACATAATCGTCCTTTATCCGATTTTTCTCGTTTTAGGCCCAAATCTCAATTTTCATCATCTAAAACATCACAATTAGCTAATTAAAACCATGAACTAATAAATTTATTCCATTCACACACTTGGGCAAAATTTACGATTTTACCCCTATACTTTGCCAAAATTACCAAATTGCTCCTAAGCTCGAAAATTGATTTTTATTTAATTTATTCTTTAAGCCTAGATGAACCATTTTTCTAACTATTTAACTCATGAAATCCACTATTTCACACATTTACGCCTTATTTTACAACTTAGCAAACTAGCCCTTTTTAAGGTATTTTCTTTTAATTTCTTTCAGAAAAGTTGATTATTAGACAACTAGGACTCATAATCTTCCATAAAAACACAAAAAAAAAACATATTTCCTCTCATGGCAAAACCCTAGAGTCTTCATCATTTGCAAACTAGGCCCACTCATTTGAAAGCTCATGCTTTAAGGGTTCCAAAAATGTAAAATTTATCAAGAAAAGGCATTAAAAACACTTACTTACTAGGGAAATATGTTGCTGAAATTTTCCAGCTCTCAAACCCCCCATACTTCTTCCATTTTCAGTGAAATAGAAGAATAAAATGAAAGAAAATGACAACTTTTTCTTTATTTATTTTATTACCCAAAAAGTCATTTTAAATCCCATAAAATATGGCTTTTTGACCAATCTTGTCTCCCTTGGCCGGCCACCTCAATAAAAGGAGTCTAATTGCCATTTAAAACCCCCCAATTTTAGTTATCTAGCTATTTAACACCTTGAGGCACTAAAATACAACTTTTACCTTTTACGCGATTTAGTCCCTTTTCAAAATTGGACTAGAAATTGCTAAAATTAATATACCAAAATTAACATGCACTTATAAAATCACATTATAACACATAAAATAACATTAAAATAATTTTCTCCGACCTCAGAATAGTGGTTCTGAAACCACTATTCTGACTAGGCCCAAAATCGGGCTGTTACACCTGTACTTTGGTTGTTACTGCAAATCAGTCTGGTAAGTTCATACTATTATTTCTATGATGTAATGATTCTTTTATACATTATTTGTCATATAATTAGATTCATAGTATGCTTAATAATTTATTAATTTAAAATATCTAAGAAATTATCAACTGACGAGTTATTAGGCTTTGTGCCGGTGAATACTATATGAATATTCTGCTCTGATGATACACACCATCGCGATGGCTGAGATCCTGCATATGTTTTGGATTCTCGACAGCTTGTGTAAGCAGCATCGTGAACTAGTGAATTGAATGGCTATTCTGTTATGATGATATAGACTATTTTGATGGCTAGGATCCTGCATATGTTAGGGATTCTCAATAGTTTGTGTGAGCAGCATCGTGAACTAGTGAAATGACTGAATACTCTGTTCTAATGAAATAGATCATTACGATGGCTGAGATTTTGCATATGTTGTGGATTCTCGATAGCTTGTGTGAGTAGCCGCATGAACCAGTCAAACTCTGTAACTAGCTCAAACGAGCGAGATTCTATGCTTACTGAAATGAGATCATGCCTTACAAAAATCGAAAGAATTTGAGTTATGGTACGGTATAATATTCACTTGTTGTGAATTGTGTTTGACAGGGATTACATTGTTATTTCTTATAATTGAACTGTTAAGTTTGTTGGTAAGGTTTATCGTTAATTTAGCGAACTTACTAAGCTTTCATTAAGCTTACCCGTGTTTTGTTCTGTGTTTTTTAGATTTTGTTTTGGGGAGGGAAACCGAATCAACCTGTAGCATCACATTATCTCAATGACCCTTTTGTAGATTTTAAAACAACTTGGCTTATATGGCATGTAATAGGGCTATTGAATATGTTTTGTGATTGATTATGTGTAAATTGTAGTATAACTTGGTTCCTTGGAGTTTTGTGGTCCAAGGTAAGTACATGTTTGGTAACTTGATTCATGTTGTAGCATATGCAAGTGTGTTGAATGAGTTGAAAATTGGTATGGTTTGAGTATGAAACTAGTAAGGCATTTTGGGTAGTGGAAGTAAGACCTTGGATGTGCATTTGTGACTTGTATGTCAATTTAAAGTAATGAATTTTCTAGGCATTTCAGTTGTAGTGTCATTGATGATACATAGGTTTAGCACTTAGACTAATTGCTTTGCCATATTTTGAGCATATTTGAATGTAGTTTAAAGGTTTGTATGCATGTACTTTAGGTATGTTTAGGTACACAAGCATTTGGGAATGGAAAGGGCAAGTTTTGGGTCAATTAATGGTGCACACGGCGTGGGGCACAGGCTACCACACGTTCGTGTGTCACAAACAGCCGTGTGTCCGGGCATGTTAGGTGCAAGGTTCACGTGGTTTGGCACATGGGCAAAGACACAGGCATATGGCCCAAGTCAGTGAGTTATACAAGCAAGCACTGTAGCACCCCTTACCCATATTCGACACCGAAACAAGGTACAAGGCATTACTGGACTCACATCACAAACAATCATACAATTCCGAGTCATAAATTTGTGTCCAAATTAAAACCAATTGAAATTAATCCTAAAGTCCCTATTACGAGCCTACGAAGCCCAAAACATGCTTTAGGAGTGGTTCGAGACTAAACCGAGAACTTTAGAAATCTTTACAAAACTTAGAAAATTTTTGTCCTAAACACGGGTCACACGCTCGTGTAGTTCGGGACACGCCCGTGTCCCTACTCCGTGTAACTCTTTGACTTGTAACCCATGAATAAACTAATGTTAGATGGCTAAGTCACACGCCCGTATGCTAGGCCGTGTGGAAAATTAATTTTCATAAAATAGCTGCAGACTTCACATGGCCAGGACACATGCCCGTGCCTAAGGCCATGTCATCTACACAGCTGAGACACACACCCATGTCTCCGCCGGTGTGCTCAATTCTGAGTATTCTATTTCTCAAAATTAAGGTGCAAGGGACACACGGCCAAAACACATGCCCATGGGATAGACCGTGTGTCACGCATGGCCTAGACACATGCCCGTGTGTATACTCGTGTGGACAAAATAAAGGATATTTACCAAGCCATTTGCCACCCACATTTACACCTACACTTACAACAACTCAATAGCACAATTAATGGCATACTTAGGCAACCAAAACATCCAAAATTATGACCAGCACATGCCAATACAATATCAACATCCATCATACTCACAACATTGATTATGCCCTAATTTAATCATGCAAATTTCACATTCATTAAGCCTCAATCTACTACTTTCAAGACAGCTAGTTGTGCACAATTTTATCATCTCATCAATATATCACATTTCCAAACATTTTACATTCATGCTATGAATCACAATCCATTATTCACCAAGCATACCAAGACCATATCACTAAAGACATTGGTACATATATGAATACAATTAGGCTTACAACCATGTTCGCCAAACTAAGCCAATTTACATGGCCAAATATCAAATCAATACCTGATTGTGATTATTCATGATAAGTTTTATAAATTTATAATTCATCATTCTTAAAACTAACTATTATCACGATGTAGGCAAGTGTACCTATCGAACAGTAGTATAGCTTTAGCAAGACCGGATTGTCGAACCCAAAGGAACCAAAAGTATTAGTATTAACTGTCTTTTTATTATCTAGCCTAAAAATAAAAGAGTTTGTTTGTTTAAAATATTTAACTAAACTAAGAAATCACAGAAAATAGGTTGGGGAAAATACTTTTGGAAAAACGATTGATCTAAGACAATACCCAAGGAAAAATCCACCTAGACTTCACTTGACTCTGAATTGGATGATTTATTCATTTAACTTGTTCCGTAGAAATCCCTGAGTTATGTTATTATCCCTATTCAAGACTAATAACGTCTAACCCTAGGTTGGATAATTGAAATCTCTTTCTAATTAACACCGTAAGGTTGCATTAACTCGATTTATGGATTCCCTTATTAGGTTTCACCCTAATCCGGCAAAATCTTGTCACCCTATCTCTAGGCGCGCAATCAACTCCACTTAATTATGACAAAGTTACTCTTAGATAGGGACTATTCATCCTCCAAATAAAAGCATTAACTTGAATCAATATCCTGAAATACCAAAACAAGAATTAAGAACACATAATTAAGAACAAGTTAAATATTTAGCATACAATCTAGATAATAATAACAAGATTTGTCTTAGGTTTCATTCCCCTTAGGTATTAAGGGGTTTAGTTCATAACTAAATAGGAAAACATCTCAGAAGAGTAATGAATACAAAACATAAAGAAAACCCAAAACTCCTGAAAGAAAATTGAGGAGAGATCTTCAGTCTTGATGATGAATCTGGCTTCTAAGATGGATCAATCGGCTTTCTTGGAGTAATTCCTTGCTCCCTACTCTGTGTGTCCTCTTTAATCCTCCTCTAGGGTGTTTAAATACACTTTTGAATGCCTAAAAGCCCCCAAACTCACCTTTTTTCGAATAGAACTTAACTAGGGCTCACCAGGGACACGCCCGTGTGCGATTACTTCAAGCCGTGGTCAAGGCTGAGAGATCAACACGCTCGTGTTGAGGTTGTTTTAGGCTGTTTCGAGCCTGTTAAATTGGCACGAGCATGTGTGATACCCGTGTAAGGAAGTCCAGGCCGTGTTGTTTTCCCATGTCGGCCCATTTTCTTTGTTTTTGGCCCGTTTCTTGTTCTTTTTGCTCTCCTATGCTCACCTAAGTATAAAACATGAAATTAAAGGATTAGGAGCACCAAATTCACCAAATCCAAGGAGAAATCATTCATAAACGTGTTAAGCATGGGATAATAATATGTATAAATTACGGTTTATCAAATACCCCCACACTTAAGCATTTGCTTGTCCTCAAGCAAAATCCTCAATTCACAATTAAGAATTCCTTTTTCTCAACTTATAATTCCTATCAATAATATCTCAAACTAATCCATAAGTAATCATGCATTGAGAATTCAACTAAAAGAACATTAAAGTTTCAAACATTCCAAGTTGAGTGTTTAATCATGAAAAACATAGGCATCTCCCCTCATCTAAGTAGTCACCATCGATTTGAAATCTCACAGAGTTTAACATCCTCACTAAAGATTCACTCAAATCACTCGAAGTGTTTAAGGACAATTAAATTAGCACTCATCAGTCAATATGAAAAGTTATAACCATAGGCTTGTATGAAAATCAAATCTCCACCACTATAAATTGAGATGATACATCAATCAAAAGGTCTTTAGAGGGTTGTAACGAGGCTTGGTTAGGGGGTGTGGTCACAAGCTAAAACAAAAGGTTCGAATCGAGATTGAATTGAAAAATTACTTAACTAGAAAAATATTTAATATCACTTGCGTACAACAGAGCTTCTTCTCAGAATATGGAATTTAAATACTTAAGCTCAAAAACAAAAGATCACTACTAATATGTAAATATGTATGTTTTTTTTTTAGGAACAAGTTAAATAACATAGACTAACTATTAAGAACAAGGCGTAGCTAAGCAATTATTCAAATCAAATCTCGACAAACATAGGGATCAAATTAATTGAGGGGATTTTAACAATAATGAGTTAAGAGTTAATATTAAAGGTAAATCAAGGAATGGGATGTTATGCTCAAAAGGGTTTATTAAAGGTTAATTGTGAATGTAGGCTTTTCATGGCATGAGTGGCTTAATCCTAAGTGCCTCTACCATCTGGACATATCAAATCAAATGGTGTAGTCTTGACATGCATAATCAAGCAAGTTCTAAAATAACAATTCGATATTGACGCACTCAAGCAATAATAAAAGTGAGCATGAAAGAAATAATAGATGCTCTTTAAAGGCTCAAAATCTCACAAAAATTATGGCTTTTTGATGTTCAAAACTGTGGATTTCAATTCAAGGTAATACCTAAACTTGGGAAAATAACCTAAATTTTAAATTCTCGAAAATTAACTTATCATGCTTAATTCTCTAATGTCTTAAAGTTTAAATAATCAATGCATGAATGCCTATGTTTTAATTCGAAATATATCAATAAAAATCATAAATTAATCAAAATTCATCCTAAAAATGGTATGAGAGATTTACATGAGAATAAGACAGAATTCAGAGATTGTTTCTGATATAGATATAGATAACCTCCCCACACTTAAGATGTACATTGCCCTCAATGTACAAAGATAAAGTTAGTGGCAATTATATAAGATCATAAGATAGGGAGAGAAGTGAAACTTCCTGAATGTTAAATGAATGAACTCCCTAGTTTGGCGTTATGTAGAGTGGAGGAGGATACTCCGGTGGTGGTAGAGGTTGGGTTCCAGAAGTGTTGTGCCAAAAGAATATTATATCTCGTGGTCGAGTAAGGCATAAAAGTTGTGGAGAACCTTTCCCAGTGGAGTTTGAAGTTCCTAAGTGATTGTGAGCTTTGTAGCTCTTTATAACTCTGATAAAGTCAGTAACTTTTTAGGGGATACAAGGAAGAATAATTACTCATAAAGAGTTAGCTGAGATTAAAATTTTTTTATGAAACCTAAATATAAAATAGTAGCAAAAAGAAAGAAATAAAATGAAAAGTTAAAAGTGAAAATAATAAGAACATTGATAAATAGAAATGAAAATAAAAATAAAGATAAAGTAAAATAAAATATTTAAACATCATCATCACCGGATGGTTCGCGAGGTGGTGGTGGGGATGAGATGTGGAGGTGCTGACAAATCTACTGTAGAGTAGCATCAATGTTATCAAATCACTGAAAACACAACTGCACAAATCAAGTGAGGCGCTCAGAGATCTCAGAATATGAAGCCGCCGCATGAATTGGACGATGGAAGGGCGGTGGCTGAGACGGTGGGTCCTCGTGTCGTGGAGGGACATCATCAGTAATGTCCTCAGGGGCCTCCTCGTCGGTTGATTGAGCGAGATGATATTGAGGAGGGTAGGTTCCATGGCGCTTTTCGACCATCCTCATACTTAGCATGCTCGAGATGTCTTGTGGAGACATCTGGCCAATGAGGGTAAGAGAGGATGCTTGTGCCGAGGTGTTGAGGAGCTCGAAGTGCCGAGCCAGTCGGCTCACGTAGGGGCCAATGGAGATGATCCCCTTTCGATGTCGCTCCGTCGATGGAGAATGGAAAGGACGATGAAATAGGTGAGGTCGAAGACGTGCCCGTGCGACATACACCATAAGAAGTAGACGTCTTGAGTGTTGACGACGCCAGTGCTCTCTCTTTGCACTGTCAAATTGTGAGATAAAATAGAATGTAGGTACCTCAAGGACCGAGGGAAAGCCGATGCCTTTGAGTGACTAGGGTCGTAGGTGGCCGAGAGTGGTACTAATGCGTCCCAGCACCGTGAAAGATAATGATGGATGTGGAGGTTGAGAGTGTCGAGGTCGTTCTCCTCTATGAACTCCTCTATATATAAGCCCAGTGCGATGCCAAACTCGGGGATGCTCAACTGGCGTACTAAACGCCAAGCCTAAATTGGACCATTCCCGGATCACCATTGTTGGTCATCACGGTCTGAAGATGAAATGTTAGTAGAGTTCCATCGTCAGCTCGAGATACGTCGATTCGATGATCTCAAAGAAAAGCCCCTAGGGGTCGATGGTAAGGAGGGTCTGAATTGCATCTGCCAGTTGGACCTACTCAAGTGCAGCCCAGTCAATACATCAGCTTACTTCCAAAGGTCGAGCCCGTAGGATTTGAAATAGTTCCTCCTGATTGCCTGGTGGAAATTGGAGGAAGGGGTGTCGAATTTCTGAAGTGGGACCCGAAAAAGATGATGCCCTTTTCCATTTTTTCGAAGTGGGGGTGGCAGTTCTCTTCCCACGTGAAGCTGACATTGCGTATCTGTAATGAAAAATTGGAGTGGGATATGAATAATTTTCATGGAGTTTGCGTATTAGATGAAAAATAAACTATACTATAACAACCAAAGTAAATGTGTCAAACAAATCTTATGAGAATAATGTTAACGAAATATTTAAAGAATGAATGCATGTGGGTTTGATAGCATGAAACCCATAGAAGCGATAACAATGGATGAATGTAGCCTAATATATTGACTAAAAATGACAAAACAAAAAGCATAATTTTATCTATTATTCTAACTATGAATATGCATTTAAAATAGTCAAATGGAGCATACAAGTCATGAAAAAAAAAGAATTCCATATGAAATAGATGATAACTACTCTAAAAATGAAAATTGAATGATAGCAAAATGGAAATAGTGTGAGATAAATGAAGATTATTATGATAAATACCATTAGAAATAAGTAAAATAAAAGAGAAAAGAGAAAACAAACACTAAAAGAAAGAGTTTGAGCATCAAAGGTGGGGTTTAAGGCAACGCACGGGCGTGGCAGAGTGGCCGTGTGGAGTTGCAGCGGCTAGGGTTAGGGATTTTGGGTGAGGAAGATGATGAATAGTGAGCGGTTTTATAGATTTTGGGGCACACGGCCAGGGGACACGCCCGTGTGCCCTAATTTCAGCCCGTGTGTTTCGCATTTTTTTGATTTTCGACACCTCTGACATATAGCCCACGCTCGTGTTCCTTGGGCGTGTTGATGCACACACCATGTCGCACGGCCGTGTCTGGCTTCATTTACTTCTCTCACGCCTGTGTATGAAGGCCCACGCCCTTGTTAATTTGATAGGTTCGACCACGGGTGCTAGACACGGGCATGTCACATGCCCGTGCTATTTTCTTAGGTTCAACCACGGTTCTAAGACAAGGGCATGTCGCACGCCCATGTTGTTTTGGCAGGATCGCCCACGGCCATGCCGCACGGCCGTGGCCATTTATCGCAGCCTGTGTTTGGGAAAAATCTTTGCCCTATTTCGACACGGTCTTAAACAAGCCCGTGTGCTTGGTCGTGTGAGTGTGGTAAACCTATATTCAAGAGCTCAGTTAGTAAGTTGGTGTTAAACACTAGTATTTAAAGAAGTTAATATCGTTAGTGCTCGGGTTGCCTCCTGAGAAGCGCTTATTTATAGTCTGAGCTCAACTTACCTCTCCATTGAATGGTCATGGTGGTTCGAGGAGTTTACACTCCTCATTCCTACTATCAATCTTATCAAAATAAGGTTTTAAGCGGGTATTGTTTACCTTAAAAGTGCCGAATTTGAGTTGACTTACCTCAACTGTACCGAATGGAAAAATGCTAAGTAGCGTAAGAGGAATTTCTTCATTTGGTTTGGCAGTGGCAATGTGAGGATCTTCGGCATTTAATAAAACTTTATCTCCAACCTTAAGTTGATTTGGTGAGGTATTGAGCTCGTTCTGGCGTAGTTTTAGTTTATCGTGTGTTCTCGGTTTATGTGTCCACCATTCATCTAGCTCCTCGATTTGTAGTCTTCGTTCTTCATGGATATGTCCTTTCCTAAAAATGATTTATACAACCACCTTCAACTTTTAATGTGTTACTCGAATTGTGAGGTTGAAGAGTGATTGTTTCGTTTCCCACACGAAGTGTGAATTCACCTGTGCCAATGTCAATAATTGTTCTAGAAGTTGCTAAAAAGGGCCTTCCTAAAATCAAATGAGTGTTACTATCCCCCTCTATGTCTAGAACAACGAAATCAACTGGGAAAATAAATTTATCAAATTTAACGAGTACATCTTCAATAATACCCCTAGGAAATCTGATAGTTTTATCTGCTAATTGAATGCTCATCCTAGTTTGTTTCAGTTTCCCAAGACCTAGTTGCTTAAACATTTTGTAAGACATGACGTTGATGCTAGCCCCTAAATCAGCCAATGCATTATTAACATCTAAGCTACCAATTAGGCAAGGAATTGTAAAACTCCCTGGATCTTTTAATTTGTTGGGTAGCTTATTCTGTAAAATAGCTGAGCAAACTGCATTTAGCTCTACATGCGACGCCTCATCCAACTTTTGCTTATTTTTTAGAAGCTCCTTTAAAAACTTCATTGCGTTCCGCATCTGTGAGAGAGCTTCAATAAACGGTAAGTTGATATGTAATTTCTATAAAAGTTTAAGGAATTTACCAAATTGCCCATCTGAGCGGTCTTTCCTTGTCGTACTAGGGTATAGCACACGAGGTTTATATTCTACACTAACCAGTTTTTCCTCATTGTGACCTACCTCACCTTTATTTTTGCTTACCACAGTTTCTTGCTTTGGTTTTGGTTTAGATGTAACTAACCCTTTCTCATTTCTAACGTTGATTGCATTGAACTGTGCTCTTGGGTTAGGTTCAGTATTACTTAGAAAACTACCTTGTGGTCATTCAGAAATTAATTTGGATAGCTGGCCTATCTGAGTTTCGAGCCCTCGGTATTCTGAAAGTGAGTTTCTGACACTGCGATAAACTTCGTTAGCATTTCTTCAAGGTTCAATTTTTTCTCTTGTTGGTAAGGTGGTTGTTGGAAGCCTGAGGGTGGTAGTGGTCTCTGATTTCCTTGGCCTCCCCATGAGAAGTTTGGGTGATTCTTCCAACCTGCATTATAAGTATTGCTATAAGGATTATTTTGGGCTCGAGGATTATTACCCATGTAGTTCAATTGCTCGTTCTCCATGCTGTGGCTATAAGGTGAATATTTTGTATTGCTCGATCCACCTCCACTTGCTTCACATTGCATCACTGAATGAACCTGTGAAGAACCAAGAAAACCATCAATTTTTCTATTCAAAAGTTCTACCTAATTTGAGAGCATGGCGGCTGAATCAACGTTAAAAATGCCAGCTACTTTTGTTGGCTTTGTCCTCATGACTTGCCACTATAATTATTTAGTGACATCTCTTCAATAAATTCTTAAGCTGTTTCAGGTGTTTTGTTGTTGATGGTTCCACCAGCTGGTGCATCAATCATCTGTCTTGTTGAGGGGTTCACACCATTGTAAAATGTTTAAACTTGCAGCCATAGAGGTAACCCATGGTGAGGGCACCTTCGCAGTAGGTCCTTGTATCTCTCCCATGCATCGTAGAGTGTTTTTAAATCCATCTATACAAAGAAAGAAATATCATTACGTAATTTAGCCGTTTTAGCTGGCGAAAAATATTTTAATAGAAACTTTTCAGTCATTTCTTCCCAAGTAGTGATTGACCCTCGTGGTAACGAGTTCAACCATGGTTTAGCTTTACTCCTCAATGAAAAAGTGAATAACCGAAGATGAATGGCATCGTCAGAAACGCCATTAATTTTAAATGTGTCGTAGAATTCCAGAAAATTTACCAAGTGAGTGTTAGGATCCTCATCCTGCAAACCATCAAACTGAACAAATTGCTGTATCATTTGAATCGTGTTAGGTTTCAGTTCAAAATTATATACAGCAACAGCAGGCCTAACTATACTATAGCAGGACTAACTATACTTGACTCGGTTCCTGCTAAATTAGGTTTAGCATAATCATACAAAGTACTAGGAGCTTGATTCTGATTTACTTGGTCTGCAGCAATCGCAGGAGGTAGCGGATTTTCTTAATTTTTAGCCATCTCCCCGGTTGAGATATCGTCCTCTTGCTCTTCTTCTATGTATCTTAGGCTTCGCCTTATTTCTCTTCGGTTTTTTCGAGCTGTGTGATCGATTTCTTTGTCAAAAAGTAATGGTCTTGGCGGGTTTCTTCTAGTCATAAACTATAAGAACCTGCCAGAAGAAAGAAAAAGAAAATTTAGTAACGAAAACTAAACAAAAATTTAAATTGCAGTAAAAGTAAATGGCTAAACTAATAAAAATCGAGTGTTCCTAATATCTTAGTTCCCCGGCAACGGTGCCAAAAAATTGATCGTGATTATTCGTGATAAGTTTTATAAATTTATAATTAATCGTTCTTGAAATTAACTATTATCACGACATAGGCAAGTGTACCTATTGAATAGTAGTATAGCTTTAGCAAGACCGGATTGTCAAACCCAAAGGAACCAAAAGTACTAGTATTAACTATCTTTTTATTATCTAGCCTAAAAATAAAAGAGTTTGTTTGTTTAAACTAATTAACTAAACTAAGAAATCACAGAAAATAGGTTGGGGAAAATACTTTTGGAAAAACGATTGATCGAAGACAATACCCAAGAAAAAATCCACCTAGACTTCACTTGTTATTTGACTCTGAATCGGACGATTTATTCATTTAACAACCCTAGGTTGAATAATTGAAATCTCTTTCTAATTAACACCCTAAGGTTTCATTTTCTCGATCTATGGATCCCCTTATTAGATTTCACCCTAATCTGGCAAAATCTTGTCACCCTATAATCCCCGGTCTAGGTCAGAACCTCATCTTTCTTGATCTATAATACCACATTTAACTCATTCAATCATCACATTATTCAATTTAATCCCAAAAACACCTTATGGAAAAATTACATTTTTACCCCTAACTTTTTAACGTTTTACATTTTAGTCCCTAGGCTCGTGAAATGATTTTCATTCTATTTCTTCATTACCCAAGCCTAGCCAACTATTATTTGCACTCATATCATCTCACATTTTTCATTTATTCACATTTTTACACATATTTTATAACTTTTACAAATAGGCCCCTATTTGACATTTTCATCAAAAATCACTTGGTAAATGTAACACCAAACATACATTTTCTACCAATAAAAAACAAAGTATGCAAATATTCAACATGGGTAAAATTTTAGACTTTTATTTTCTTTCAAATTAGTCATTAGAATAGCTAAATCAAGTTACAACATTCACAAAAATGTAAAAATCATTAAAACCAGGACAAAGACGGACTTACAATCGAGCTTGAGAGCTTGGCAAACCCTAGCTATGGTTTCCTTAGAGAAATCCGGCCGTGGGGGATGAAATTAGAAGGATGAACATCTTTTATTTGTTTTATTGTCTTTATTAACCAAATGACCAAAATGCCCTTAATGTCAAACTTTGAAATTTCACCTAACTATATCCATTTTTGTCCAACTTAAAGTATAATGGTCTAATTACCATTTAAGGACCCCCAATTTAAAATTTCATTTCAATTAGACACCTCTAGCTTCTAAAACACACATTTTGCACCTATTGCAATTTAGTCCTATTAGTCAAATTGGACACTCTATCAATAAAATTTCTTAACGAAATTTTCACAAAATTATTCAATCATACTGTAGACCTTAAAGAAATAATAAAAATAAATATTTCTACTTCGAATTTGTGGTTTCAAAACCACTATTTTGATTTGACCCTAAAATGGGTTGTTACAACTCTCTCCCTTTAGGGATTTTCGTCCCTAAAAATCTTACCAAAAAAGAGGTTTGGGTACTGTTTTCTCATAGCTTCCTCGGTTTCGTACGTAGCTTCTTCGACCCCATGTTTTTGCCACAAAACTTTCACTAGGGCTATATTTTAATTTCTCAACTATTTAATTTCCCGAGCTAAAATCTTAATCATTTCTTCACCATAAGTCATATCGGGTCGAATCTCAACCTCAGCTAGTAAAATTATATGTGCAGGGTCTGATCAATAATGACGCAACATAGACACATGAAACACATTGTGGATCTTTTCTAACTATGACGGCAAGGCTAGTTGATATGCCACTGGCCCTATCCTTTTAATAATCTCGTATGGACCAATAAAGTGCGGGCTCAGTTTACCCTTGTGACTGAATCTAAGGATTATCTTCCACAGAGACACTTTCAAAAATACCATATCACCGACTTGAAATTCAATTTCCTTTCGTTTTAGATCCGCATACGATTTTTGTCTATTTGAAGCTACTTTCAAACATTCACGAATTATTTTCACTTTTTCTTCAGTTTCTGTAACCAAATCAACCCTGTGAATCTCTCTCTCACTGAGTTCGGTCCAGTACAACGGAGTTCGACACTTATGGCCATACAATGCCTCATATGGTGCCATCTTTATACTCGACTGAAAACTATTGTTGCAAGCAAATTAGACTAAAGGCAGATATTTTTCCCAACTACCTTTGAAGTCTAAAACACACAGAAAAGCATATCTTCGAGAACCTGAATTGTTCTTTCAGATTGACTGTCAGTCTACGGATGAAATGCGATACTAAAATTCAACTTTATGCCCAAAGCTTCTTGCAACTTCTTCCAAAATTGAGACATAAACCTCGGATCTCTATCTGAAATAATAGAAATAGGCACTCCGTGCAATCTAAATATTTCAGCTATGTACAACTCAGCTAGCTTATGAAGTGAATAGTCGGTACGTACCGAAATAAAATGAGCCAATTTCATCAATCTATCAACAACTACCCAAACAACATCTTTCTTCTTTGGAGTCAGAGGTAATCCAGTTACGAAACTCATCGCAATTCTGTCCCATTTCCACTCGAGAATAATCACAGGCTGAAGTAAACCCAAAGGTACTTGGTGTCCGGCCTTTACCTGTTGGAAAATCAAACATCTTGATATGAATTCAGAAATATCTCTTTTCATACCTGACCATCAATACAATTTCTTCAAATCGTTGTACACCTTCGTACTTCCCAGATGAACAAATAGACAACCACTGTGTGCCTCGTGAAGAATTTCCTGAATAAACTCGGTACCTGTCGGTACACAAATCCTACCTTGGAACATCAAACAATCATCAGCCCCAATTTGAAAATCTGAATCACTAGTCGATTCGCACTGAACTCTTTTAGCTTAAAGTTCTTTGTCACTTTTCTAAGCTTCGCAAATTTGCTGAAGAAATACTAGTCTAGCTTTCAACTCAGCTAGAATCGAACCGTCATCAGATAAAGTCAGTCGCACATTCATTTCTCTCAAAGCAAGCAAAATTTCCTACTCAAAGCATTGGTGACTACATTCGCCTTTCCCGGATGATAATCGATTACCAATTCATAGTCTTTCAACAACTCAAGCCAACTCAAGCCATCTCCGTTGTCGTAAATTCAAATCCTTTTGAGTCATTAAATGCTTCAAACTTTTGTGATCGGTAAAGATGTGGCACTTTTCACCAAATAAATTGTGTCACCAAATCTTTAAAGCAAACATAATGGCAGCCAATTCTAAGTCGTGCGTCGAGTAGTTCTTCTCATGCGGTTTCAACTATCTCGAGGCATAAGCTATCACTTTTCGCTCTTGCATCAACACATATCCAAGACCGTTCAATGACGCATCGCTGAAAATGACAAACTCTTTTCCCAATTTAGGTTGCACTAATACCGGTGCCTTAGTCAATAACGCTTTTAACTGTTCAAAACTCTTCTGACATTTCTCTAACCATTCAAACTTTACATCTTTTTGTAACAATCTTGTCATAGGTGTTGTGATCCTCAAAAATCCTTTGACAAATCATCGATAATACTCGGCTAAGCCTAAAAAGCTTCTAACCTCGGGTACATTCCTCGATGGCTTCCAATCAACAATTATCAAAATCTTACTCGGGTCAACCCTTATACCTTCCACGGAGACAATATGTCCTAAAAATTTGACTTTTCGGAGCCAAAACTCACTTTTGCTAAACTTAGCAAACAACTTCTTGTCTTTCAAAGTTTGCAATACAATTCTTAAATGTTCAGCATGCTTAGACTCATCTCGGGAATAAATCAAAATGTCATCAATAAATACAACCACAAACTTGTCTAAATACGGTCAGAAAATCTATTTTATCAAATCCATAAAAACAGCAGGAGCATTAGTTAATCCAAAAGGCATAACAAGAAATTCATAATGCCCATACCTCGTTTTGAGCACGGTTTTCAGCACATCCGAGTCTTTAACTCTCAACTGATAATAACCAAATCTCAAATCTATCTTTGAAAATACTGTTGCCCCTTTCAATTGGTCGAACAGATTATAATTCCTCGGTAAAGGATACTTGTTCTTTATCGTAACCTTGTTAAGCTGACGATAATCAATACAAAGTCTTATGGACCCATCTTTCTTCTTGACGAATAATACCGGTGCACCCTAGGGAGAAAAACTCGGTCTTGCAAAACCCTTGTCTGTCAACTCTTGTAACTGAGATTTTAATTCTTTCAACTCAGTTGGAGTCTTTCTATACAAAGCTATTGATATGGGTCCAGTCCCTGGTACCACATCAATAGCAAACTTCACCTCTCTGACCGGTGGTAACCTTGACAACTCTTCTAAGAACACATCCAGATATTCACAAATTACCAGCACAGATTCGATCTTTAATTCAGACACCTTAGTATTCAGTATATACACGAGAAATGCTTCGCAACCCTTTCTTACATACCTCTGAGCTGACATTGACGAAATCACGATAAGCAATTCACCCCATTCATCTAATTCAACTCGAAGAGTTTCATTGTTTTGACATTTCAATTCAATAACCTTTTGTCTACAATTCACTACAACATCATGCAGAGTCAACCAATCCATTCCAAGTATTACATCAAACACATCAAATGGCAAAAGCATTAAGTCAGCCTGAAAATAGTGACCCTGAACTATTAAAGGAAAACTCTTGCAAACTTTATCAACAAAAACATATTTGCCTAGGGGGTTCGACACCTTAATCACAAACTCAGTAAACTCAATAGGTAAATTCTTACTAGATACCAAATTCATGCAAATATAAGAATGAGTCGATCCAAGATTGTAACACCCCTATCCCGTAACCGTCGTCAGAATAGGTAAGGGGCATCACCGGATGGACATAGCAATTCAAAACAACATAGAATCACAGATATCAGATAACATTAATACATATACATTCATCAACAATTCATCCATTAAGATGGTCTACGAGACCTAAAACATACATTTAGGGAAGGTCGGGACTAAACCGAACCCATTCAAAATTTTTAAAACTTAGTCAAACTTTTCAAAACTGACAAAGTCACACGCCCGTGTAACTAGGCCGTGTGGCTCACACAGGTACAAGACACGCTCATATGATCCAACCCTGCCAAAAAGAGGTCTTATACTGACTTTTTCACACGGCCAATAGACACGGCCGTGTGCCATGACTATTTAAAATTTAGCTAGCTACTGACTTTTTCACACGGCCACAAGGCACATCCGTGTTCCCTAACCGTGTGGCACAATGCAGGCTTGGTCTAAGCCAAATTGCCACACCTTTTTGGGTCCAATCCTACAAGCAATAATATACAACATTCATACCAACATTTTCAACCAATTTCATGCTTGAAGATGACCAATTCATATTAGAACATGGCACATTACAAAAATACACCACAACTATGTACAAACGTATCATTTGCTAACCAATTCATATTGCATAACTTATATACATATACAGCTTACAAACTTAGACATTCTAGCCTATACATGCCATACTTATAAATATGTACATTTCAAAAATACCAAAATGAGATTGATGGTGTGATAACAATCCTCAACTATCCCGAGCCTTCAGTAGCTACGATAACTGTAAAACAAACAGCAATCACACAGAGTAAGCTACATAGAGCTTAGTAAGTCAAATACAATTACATAACTAATATAGCATATAAATAATAGTTAATGGCTAGAATTCACAAGCGTCTCATAGAATATTTCCTTACTTCACAGAATCTTAGTCTTTTCTATTCAGAATCTAGTACGATACAAACGTATCTGTATGATTTATACATTCTATATATTCATTCCATATCTCATACTTTATCATCGAACAACTCAGAAACGGTATAGATATTCGCAAACAAATACAATGCCGACATCCCAGATGTGGTCTTACATGTAATTCGGTATCGAAGCCCCTGTCCTAGACAGGGTCTTACATGAAATCTCAAATCGAGGCCCGTGTCCTGGACACGGTCTTACACGATATCTCAGATCAATGTCAACATTCTTCCAAGAACTTACAGAGCTTTTCAGACACCAACATGTTATCGGAGTTTATTCATCAGGCTCTCTAGGCCGTCCGATACAGATAACGGTTTATATACACAGAATTTAATCAACTTAACACGTAAGTGTAGTTTGACTTACCTCTTCCGAATTTTGGACGAAACGAATTGACTATTCAACTATTTTGGACTTCCCCCAATCTAAATCTGATTTTCTTTGTTGTTGATCTAATATAATTCAAATTCAACCATTCAATCATTCTTTTCATTCAAAATAATCCATGAACACATATTTAGGGCACTTTGCATTTTAGCCCTTATATTTTCACACTATGACAATTTAGTCTATTTTTCACCAAATTATAAATATGCAAAATTCACCAAAACTATAGTTTGGCCAAATATACATGGCTTCCATACAAGCCCAAATAACACATTTAATTCACAATTTAGTCTTTCAAAACCTCAATTTCACAAATTAGCCCAAATAGCTCATTTCATCAATAATTCAAGAACAACACATACTAATTTCACATATATCTTTCATAATCCATATGAGAACACTACAAAGCTCATATAATCATCAATGGCACCTTTTATAATCTTCAATAAAAATAGAAATTTAAACATGGGTTTTGAAGAACACAAAGCAACGATCACAGAAACGCAGAAATTATCAAAAATCGAACAAATTTCATACCTCAATTTATCAACCAAAGTGCCAAATATACAAAAGCTTCAAATCCTTCTTTCTTTTGCTGATTTTTGGCTAAACAGGGTGAAAATGCATGGCCATTTTATGTTTATTTTATTATATTACACATTAAAAGCCATTTTCCCATTTTTCCCTTCAATTAACTAATAAAAATTTCATCCACTAAGGTCTAAATTTGTCCATCATTAATGTAAATGGTAAATTTGACATGCAAGGACCTTTATTTTAAAAGTCAAGCCAAATAGGTGTTTTAATATCTAGCACTCCACTTTTACATTTTACGCGATTTAATCTTTTTTCATAATTAAGCATAGAGACAAACAAATTAAATCACAGAAACTTCGCAGATACAAATTCACATATCACAGACATAGAATATAATATTAAAATATTTTTTAGACTCGGATTTGTGGTTCCACAACAACTATTTCTACTAAGGTCAAAACCGGACTGTTACAATTCTCCCCCTTAGGGATTTTCGTCCCCGAAAATCTTACCATCAAACAGATTCGAATATTCCTATTTCATTGCATCCTCAGGCTCTCACGTAGCCTTTTCTACTCGGTGTCTATGCCATAGTACTTTGACTAATGGAATTCTCTTATTACGCAATTCTTTAATCTCACGTGACAGAATACAAATCGGCTTTTCTTCATAAGTCAGATCAGAATGAATTTCAATATCAGAAGGAGGAATTACATGCGAAGGATCAGATCTATATCGTCGAAGCCCCAATACATGAAATACATTGTGAATCCTTTCTAACTCAGACGGTAACCTTAATCTATAAGCAACCGGCCCAACTCGCTCAATGATTTTATACGGTCTAATAAACCTCAGACTCAACTTGCCCTTTTTACCAAATCGAAACAGTTTCTTCTACGGAGATACCTTCAGAAACATTTTATCACTGACCTCATATTTGATATCCTTTCGTTTTAAATCTGCATAAGACTTCTAATGATCTGAAACAGCTTTCAGACTATCTCGGATTATTTTCACTTTCCAATTTTGCTTCTTTTATTAAATCAACACTGTAAATCTTATTCTCACTGAGCTCAGACCAGTATAACGGAGTTCTACACTTTCTACCATAAAATGCTTTTGTACAGTGCCATTTTAATGCTCGACTGAAAACTATTATTATAAGCGAATTTAATCAAAGGTAGATATTGTTCCCACGTACCTTCGAACTCAAGATTGCAACATCTCAACATATCCTCAAGTATCTGAATAATTCGCTCAGATTGACCATCTGTTTACGAATGGAAAGCAGTGCTGAAATGCAATTTAGTACCCAGAGCATCTTGCAATTTCTTCCAAAATCGCGATGTAAATCTCAGGTCTCTATCTGACACAATCGACAATGGAACACCATGCAGTCTCACAATATCAAAAATATAAAGTTCAGCTAACTTATCAAGTGAGAAATCAGATCGTACCGGAATAAAATGGGCTAACTTCGTTAATCTATCAACAACAACCCAGATTAAATCTTTCCTTCTCGGAGACAAAGGTAAACCCGATACAAAATCCATAGTCACTCGATCCCATTTCTATTCCGGAATCATAATCGGTTGTGACAAACCTGATGGCACCTGATGTTCAGCTTTAGCTTGCTGACAGATCAAACACTTAGAAACAAATTCAGAAATATCTCTTTTCATTCCCGACCACTAGTATAGTTGTTTCAAATCGTTATACATTTTCGTACTCCCCGGATGTACAGAAAATCTACTACTGTGAGCCTCACTCAAAATCAACTGAATTAATTCTGGATTTCTCAGAACACAGAGTCTATTTCTGAATCTCAAATAATCATTAGTATCAACCCAGAATTCAGAATCACACAGAACTCGTTTTGCTATCAATTCATTGTCAGATTTCTGAATCTCATAGATCTATTGTACAAAACAAGGGTTTTGCTTTCAGTTCGGCACAAACCAAAGTATCATCAGACAGTGCTCAATGAGCATTCATCGTACGCAATGCAGACAAAGATTTCCAACTCAAAGCATCTACTACTACATTTACTTTGCCCAGATGATAATCAATAACTAGCTCGTAGTATTTTAACAATTCTAACCATCTTCTTTGTCACAGATTCAAATCTTTTTGTGTCATTAAATACTTCAGACTTTTATGATCAGAAAACACGTGACATTCCTCACCGAACAGATAGTGACGCCAGATTTTCAAAGCAAACACAATAGCAGCCAACTCAAGATCGTGTGTCGGATAGTTCTTTTCATGTGGCTTCAACTATCTCGAAGCATAAGCAATGACTTTACCTTCTTGCATTAAGACACAACCCAAACCAATCAACGAAGCATCACTGTAAATTACAAATTCCTTACCCGATTCAGGTTGTACTAATACCAGAGCTTCAGTCAACAGAGCTTTCAACTGATCAAAACTGTTCTGTCACTTTTCAGACCAATCAAACTTCACATCTTTCTATAGTAGTTTTGTCAACGGAGTCGCAATCATCGAAAAACCTTTCACAAATCTTCTATAGTAACCAGCAAGTCCCAGAAAACTACGAACTTCAGATACATTTCTCGAAGGTTTCCAATCCATAATAGCTGAAATTTTTCTCGGATCAACTCGAATACCATAACCTGATACGATATGGCCCAGAAAACCAACTTCTCACAGCCAGAATTCACATTTACTAAACTTGGCATACAATTGTTTATCTCGTAGTGTCTGTAGCCCTATTCTCAAATGTTCAGCGTGTTCAGATTCATTACGTGAATAAATCAATATGTCATCAATGAATACAACAACAAATTGATCTAAATACGGTCTGAAAATCCTATTCATTAAATCCACAAAAATAGCAAGTGCATTCGTTAATCCAAAAGGCATAACTAAAAATTCATAAGGCCCGTACCTAGTGCTAAAAGTAGTTTTCGGAATGTCAAAATCCTTTACTTGCAACTAATAGTAACCCGATCTTAGATCTATCTTGGAAAACACAGTAGCACCTTTCAACTGATCAAATAAATCATCGATCCTCGGTAGAGGGTATTTATTCCTTATAGTCACTTTATTAAGTTGACGGTAATCAATACACATTCTCATTGTGCCATCTTTCTTTTTCTCAAATAAAACAGGAGCACCCCAAGGTGAGAAACTCGGTCTAGCAAATCCTCTATTGGTCAATTCTTGCAACTGGGATTTCAATTCTTTTAGTTCAGTCGGAGCCATTCTGTACGAAGCTATTGACATCGGAGTAGTACCAGATACAAATTCAATGTCAAACTCGACTTCTCGAATCGGAGGTAAACCAGGTAGTTCTTCAGGAAACACATTAGGGAATTCACAGACAACAGGCTCTGATTCAATTTTCTTATCATCCACTTTCGATTCTAACACATAAGCTAAGTAGGCTTCACAACCTTTCTTTACATAATTTCGTGCTTTCATTGTAGATATCATAGCTGGTAGCCCATTCAGATCGCTAGACTCAATTCAAATTATCTCCTCATCCTTACATCTTAAGTCAATGACTTTTCGTTTGCAGTTCACAATAGCATCGTGCAAAGTTAGCCAGTCTATTCCCAGAATGATATCAAATTCGTCGAAAGGCAATAGTATTAGATCAGCGGGAAAACAGATATCTCGAATCAATAACGGGCAATTCTTGCAGACTTTATCAACCAACACACTTTTGCCTAAGGGGTTCGATACTTTAACTACAAATTCAGTAGACTCTACAGGCAAAGTCTTACTACGTACTAGATTCATACAAATATAAGAATGTGTTGATCCAGGGTCTATCAATGCAATCACAGAAGTATCATAAAGAGTGAAAGTACCCGTAATCACGTCTAGAGACGAGGCTTCCTCACGAGCTCGGATAGCATAGGCTTTGGCAGGTGCTCTGGCTTCAGATCTAATGACAGTATCTCCAGTAGCTCTTTGACCACCACTTGTATTTCTTGTATTTCTGGAATGTCTACCTCTAGCTGAGGTGTTACTCGGTCTCGGATTTTGCACATTCTCTTACTCAGTAGGTTTAGAACAATCTCTTACAAAATGATCCAGAGATCCACATCGGAAACAGGCTCGGTCATTCAATCTACAACTTCCTGGATGTCTTTTACCATAATGTTTACATTCAGGTTTCTCAGATCTGACATTTCCAACACTTGCAACAGAAGTAACAGGAGCTCTGGTGTTCGAATACGATCTAGCTCGATCTCGGTTTGAATGTCCCACATTAGTATTTGAACAGTTCTGATCATCTCAGAATTTCTTTGACCCAGACTGAAATGATTTACTTGAAGATCTCTTCCTAGCATCTCTTGCTTCAAAATTAGCTTTTCTTTTCTCTTTACTTAATTCTTCAGCCTTACGAGCGCGCTCAACAAGTACTACCATTTCTTTAATCTCTAAAATCCCGACTAGCAGATGAATATCTTCATTTAGTCCATCCTCAAACCTTTTACACATTATTGCTTCATTTGATACACATTCCCGAACATGCTGGCTCAATCTCACAATTTTCCGCTCATATTCAGCAACAGACATACGACCCTATTTAAGCTCAAGAAACTCTTTACGTTTCTGATCAATGAATCTATGACTAATGTATTTCTTCTGAAATTTAGCTTGGAAGAAATCCCAGGTAACTCGTTCGCTCGGAACCATAGATATTAAAGTTTTCCACCAATGGTACGTCGTATCTCTCAGAAGTGAAACGGCGCATTTAACACATTCCTCTAAATTCAGAGACATTTCATCAAATATCTATATCGTATTTTCTAACTAGAATTTAGCTCTTTCAGCATCATCATTTGTTGCAGCTCGGAACTCTTCAGCCCCATACTTTCTAATCTTATTAACAGGTGGTCTACTTAGTTGAACTAGACTCATCGAGGGCATAACAGGAATTTGAAAAGGACTAACCGGGGGTGGAGGTTGTTGTACAGCCGGATTGGTTCTAATTTATTGGGTGAACCAATTATTCATCATCTGACAGAAGGCTTGTTTAGCCTCGCTATCACGACTACTCGTAGCCGGTCGAGAATCATCTTGCACCGTCCCTTGCGTGGGAGCAGGCGCATTACTTTGAACATCGTCAGCTACGGCTCTATTGCGATCCATTGCTATATAAAAGCACATTTTAATGTCAGGATTCATCACACCATCACAGTTTCAGACATATGGCATGTATAGCTAGACTTACACACGCTATGGTAGTCCTAGAACTGACTAAACCATAGCTCTGATACTAATAAAATGTAATACCCCTATCCCGTAACCGTCGCCGGAATAGGTAAGGGGCATCACCGGACGGACAGAGCATTTTAGAACAACACAGAATCACAGATATCAGATAACAATAATATATATGCATTCATCAACAATTTATCCATTAAGATGGTCTACGAGACCTAAAACATACATTTAGGGAAGGTCGGGACTAAATCGAACCTATTCAAAATTTTCAGAACTTAGTCAAACTTTTCAAAACTGACAAAGTCACACGCCCGTGTAACTAGGCCGTGTGACTCACACGGGTACAAGACACGCCCATGTGATCCAACCGTGCCAAAAAGAGGTCCTATACTGACTTTTTCACATGGCCAATAGACACGGCCGTGTGCCATGACCGTCTAAAATTTAGCTAACTACTGACTTTTTTACACGGCCACAAGGCACGCCCGTGTTCCCTGACCGTGTGGCACAATGCAGGTTTGGTTTAAGCCAAATTGCCACACCTTTTTGGGTCCAATCCTACAAGCAATAATATACAACATTCATACCAACATTTTCAACCAATTACATGCTTGAAGATGACCAATTCATATTAGAACATGGCATATTACAAAAATACACCCAACTATGTACAAACTTATCATTTGCTAACCAATTCATATGGCATAACTTATATACATATAAAGCTTACAAACTTAGACATTCTAGCCTATACATGTCATACCTATAAATATGTACATTTCAAAAATACCAAAATGAGATTGATGGTGTGATAACAATCCTCAACTATCCCGAGCCTTTAGTAGCTACGATAACTGTAAAATAGACAGCAATCACACAGAGTAAGCTACATAGAGCTTAGTAAGTCAAATACAATTACACAACTAATATAGCATATAAATAACAGTTAATGGCCAGAATTCACAAGCGTCTCATAGAATATTTCCTTACTTCACAGAATCTTAGTCTTTTCTATTCAGAATCTAGTACGATACAAACGTACCTATATGATTTATACATTCCATATATTCATTCCATATCTCATACTTTATCATCAGACAACTTAGAAACGGTATAGATATTCGCAGACAGATACAATGCTGACATCCCAGACGTGGTCTTACATGTAATTTAGTATCGAAGCCTCTGTCCCAGACAGGGTCTTACATGAAATCTCAAATCAAGGCCTGTGTCCCGGACACGGTCTTACACGATATCTCAGATCAATGTAACTTACAGAGCTATTAAGACACCAACATGTTATCAGAGTTTATTCATCAGGCTCTCAAGGCCGTCCAATACAGAAAATAGTTTATATACATAGAATTTAATCAACTTAACATGTAAGTTTAGTTTGACTTACCTCGTACAAATTTTGGACGAAACGAATCGACTATTCAACTATTTTGGACTTCCCCCAATCTAAATCTGATTTTCTTTGTTCTTGATCTAACACAATTCAAATTCAACCATTCAATCATTCTTTTCATTCAAAATAATCCGTGAACACATATTTAGGGCACTTTGCATTTTAGCCCTTATATTTTCACACTTTGACAATTTAGTCAATTTTACACCAAATCATAAATCTGCAAAATTCACCAAAACTATAGCTTGGCCAAATATACATGGCTTCCATACAAGCCCAAATAACACATTTCATTCACAATTTAGTCCTTCAAAACCTCAATTTCACAAATTAGCCCAAATAGCTCATTTCATTAATAATTCAATAACAACACATACTAATTTCACATATATCTTTCATAATCCATATGAGAACACTACAAAGCTCATATAATCATCAATGGCACCTTTTATAATCTTCAATAAAAACAAAAATTTAAACATAGGTTTTGAAGAAGACAAAGCAATGATCACAGAAACGCAAAAATTATCAAAAATTGAGCAAATTTCATACCTCAATTTATCAACCAAAGTGTCGAATATACAAAAGCTTCAAACCCTTCTTTCTTTTGCTGATTCTCGGCTGAACAAGGTGAAAATGCATGGCCATTTTATGTTTATTTTATTATATTACACATTAAAAGCCATTTTCCCATTTTGCCCTTCAATTAACTAATAAAAATTTCATCCACTAAGGTCTAGATTTGTCCATCATTAATGTGAATGGTAAATTTGACATGCAAGGACCTTTATTTTAAAAGCCAAGCCAAATAGGTGCTTTAACATCTAGCACTCCACTTTTACATTTTACGTGATTTAATCCTTTTTCATAATTAAGCACAGAGACAGACAAATTAAATCACAGAAACTTCGCGGATACAAATTCACATATCACAGACACAGAAAATAATATTAAAATATTTTTCAGACTCGAATTTATGGTCTCAAAACCACTATTTCGACTAAGGTCAAAACCGGACTGTTACAAGGATCAATTAATGCAACTACATTAGAATGATAGAGAGAAAATGTACTAGTGATCACATTAGGGGAGGACGCATCCTTGCGAGTACGAATGCCATAAGCTCTCGCAAGTGCTCTAGCTTCTGATCTCACAGCTGAATCTTTGGACACACCTCTGCTACTGGTCTCATTTCCCATATTTCTCACTGGCCTCTCTCTAACAGCAATATTACTCGATCTTGCATTCTAAAAATTATCCTTTTCAGTCATTTCTAAAAAATCTCGAATAAAATGATCTTGGGAGCCACATTTAAAACAAGCCCGGTTATTCATCCTACATTCACCGGGATGTCATCTACTGCAGTGTTGACATTCACGCTTATTAGACTTAGCATTACCTACGCTCGCTATAGATGTAGTTTGGGCCTTAGGACCTGAATATTACTTCCCACGATCTCTGTCGGGATACCCGGCTGAGGCATTAGAGTGAGCATACAAATCTCTCGATTTCTTTGACGGAGATTGAAATGACATATTCATCGGTCTTTTTCTTGAGTCTCTAGTCTCAAACTCAGCCTTTCTCTTTTCTTTGCTTAACTTTTTAGCTTTGCAAGCTCGATTGACCAGCATGACAAATTCCTTCAACTCTAAAATCCTAACTAACAGTCTGATATCCTCATTCAGCCTATCTTCGAATCTCTTGCACATGGTAGCGTCGGTAGAAACACATTCTTGAGCATACTTACTGAGCCTAACAAACTCCACTCGTATTCAGTCACAAACATACGGCCTTGTTTCAGCTCTAGGAACTCTTTGTGTTTCTGATCAATAAACCACTGACTGATGTACTTCTTTCTGAACTCCTCTTGGAAGAAGTCCCAAGTAACTCTTTCCCTCGGTACCACAGATATAAGAGTGTTCCATCACTGATATGCCGTATCCCTTTGAAGTGATATAGCGCATTTCAAGCACTCATCCGGGGTGCAAGAATGCTCATCAAATACCCGGATAGAGTTCTCAAGCCAAAATTCTACTCTTTCAGGATCATTATCGACATTTGCTCTAAATTCTTCAACCCCTTGCTTTTGAATCTTATCGACTAGAGGATTGTTTAGTTTTACCAATTCCACACCTTGGGGAGCTACGGGAACCGGTTGAGGGTTAAGTGGGGGTGGAGGATGTTGGGCACCCGGATTTGTCCGAACAAACTTGGCAAACCACTCATTCATCCTTTGGAAGAAGACTTCTCTAGCCTCTCCTCTTTGACTAATCGTCATAAGTCTACTTTTAGATGGCACGGTCCCTTAAGCAGGAGCCAACGCATTACACTCAATATCATCAGCCTCTTCTCGGTCGGGATCCATTTACTATATGAAAGCACAGTTTAAATTGTCAGGAGTCGTCTCACTATCAAGATTTATATATGGCAGGTATAGCTAGACTCTTACACTCGCTACGTTAGCAAAGAATCGACTAAACTATAGCTCTGATACTACTAAATGTAACACCCCTTACTCATATTCGATGCCAGAACAGGGTACGAGGCATTACCGGACTCACATCACAAACAATCATACAATTTCGAGTCATAAATTTGCGTCCAACTTAAAACCATTGAAATTAATCATAAAGTCCCTATTACGAGACTATGAGGCCCAAAACATGCTTTGGGAGTAGTCCAGGACTAAACCGATAACTTTAGAAATTTTTTGCCCTAAACAGGGGTCACACGCCCGTATGGGCAGGCCATGTGGCTACACACGCCCATGTCCTGACCCCGTGTAACTCACTGACTTGTAACCCATGAACAAATTGATGTCACACGGCCAAGTCACATGCCCGTGTGCTAGGCCGTGTGGAAAATTAATTTTCATAAAATAGGTCCAGGCTTCACATGGCCAGGGCACACGCCCGTGCCTGGGGCCGAGTCATCGACATGGCTGAGACACACACCCGTGTCTCTACCCGTGTGCTCAATTTTAAGCGTTCTGTTTCTCAAAATTAAGGTGCAAGGGACACATGGCTAAAACACATACCCATGGGATAGACCGTATGTCACACACGGCCTAAACACACACCTGTGTGTCTACACGTGTGGACAAAATAAAGGATATTTAGCAAGCCATTTGCCACCCTCATTTACACCTACACTTACACCAACTCAATAGCACAATTAATGGCATACTTAGGCAACCAAAACATCCACAATTATGACCAATACATGCCAATACAATAGCAACACCCATCATCCTTACAACATTGATTATGCCCAAAGTCAATCATGCAAATTTCACATTCATTAAGCCTCAATCTACTACTTTCAAGACACCTAGTTGTGCACAATTTTATCATCTCATCAATATATCACATTTCCAAACATTTCACATTCATGCTATGAATTACAATCCATCATTCCCCAAGCATACCAAGACCATATCACTAAAGATGTTGGCACATATATGAATACACCTAGGCTTACAACCATGTTAGCCAAAATAAGCCAATTTACATAGCTAAATATCAAATCAAGTCCTTGACAAATTACAAGCCAATACATTGATTAAAATCATAGTAACACATATAACTAAATAACTAAATCCTTATACATACCATACTTTCAAAATGCTAAGATCATCAATACCCAAATGAAAAATTGATAGTGTAATTCGAATCTCCGACGATCTCCGATCTGAGTTAGCTTGGCGACACTATAGTAAGCTCGTATGCAAGAAATAAGCAACCTTACCATGCATATAACATTCAAATAATACAACATAATTAAATGTAAATTTACCATAGTATCATAATTCATTTCATCACAAAACTTACCTCATTTTCATCATTTCAAGCATTTAATAAACATGAACTTTACACACATACCTGAACCATCTCAAAATGAACTTACACATATTCTCATCTTTGACGTACCCGTGAACAACTCGGAATAAAAATGTCGGATACTCAGGAACTAAGTGCCACATATGTAGCCAAAGCAACCCAAGTCTCATATCACATAGTTGCTCACTCTCGAGCCATCAACGCGCCTACTCACACAAGTTGTCAGTCAAGACGTAGCTACGTGGTGCTGCTCACACATGCTGTTAAGTATCCACAATATATGCCGGTATACTCAGCCACCAGTAGGACCTACAAGACCAGCACCCTGATCACATAATCACATGACACATAATGACCCTAATGACAAGTCACTTGTATCCTACCCAATTCCTATGGTTCAAACAGGATTTCTTGCTTACCGATTCGTCTTTGGACTCGTTCATAGGATTAAGCTCATCAACATTTATCAAACATACAATTCATGCAATATTAAAAAAATAAAATACAATCATATTAAAGCTTATTTTTAACAAACGAACTTACCTCGGTACAAAATGGCTAATAGTTCGATTTAGTCTACAACTTTGTTCTTTCTCCAATCTAGGTCAGGACCTCGTCTTTCTTGATCTATAATACCACATTTAACTCATTTAATCATCACATTATTCAATTTAATCCCAAAAATACCTTATGACAAATATTATATTTTTGCCCCTAACTTTTCAACTTTTTACATTTTAAAATCTAGGCTCGTAAAATGATTTTCATTCGATTTCTTCATTACCCAAGCCTAACCGAATATTATTAGTACTCATATCATCCCACATTTTTTAGTTATTCGTATTTTTACACACATTTTACAACTTTTACAAATAGGTCCTTATTTGACATTTTCATCAAAAATCACTTGGTAAATGTTGTTTATCTAACACCAAACATACATTTTCTACCATTAAACATCAAAGTACACAAATATTGAACATGGGTAAAATTTTAGACTGTGATTTTCTTTCAAATTAGTCCTTAGAATAGCTAAATCAAGTTACAACATTCATAAAAACATAAAAATCATTAAAAAGCGGGACAAAGACGAACTTACAATCGAGCTTGAGAGCCTGGAAAACCCTAGATATGGTTTCCTTAGAGACATTCGGCCATGAGGGATGAAATTAGAAGGATGAACATCTTTAATTTGTTTTATTTTATCTTTATTAACCAAATGACCAAAATGCCCTTAATGCCAAACTTTGAAATTTCACCTAACTATGTCCATTTTTGTCCAACTTAAAGTATAATGGTCTAATTATCTAGCTTCTAGAACACACATTTTACACCTATTGCAATTTAGTCCTATTAGTCAAATTGGATAGATAAAATTTCTTAACGAAATTTTCACACAATCATTCAATCATACTGTAGACCTTAAAGAAATAATAAAAATAAATATTTCTACTTCGAATTTGTGGTTCTGACATCACTGTTTTGATTTGACCTTAAAACGGGTTGTTACATGTACACGGTTCAGCACATGGGCGTATGGGATGGCCACACAGGCGTGTGGAATAGCCACACGGTCGTGTGACCCCTGTAGGTAAATTTTTTTTAGTTTTTACTGAAATGTCCTAATCTGTTCTGATTTGGTCCCCGATTATTCGTAAACAATTTTTAGAGCCTCAAAGGCCCGATTTAAAGCACGTACATGTATGCTTCATTTCTTTTCGAACATATTCGTATTAATGAAATTCATTTGATATTTGAATGCCAATTTGTTATGAGAAGTCCTGATATATGCCATAACCCTATTCCAGCGACGGAAACGGGATATGAGTGTTACAAGTCTCAATTTAGTTCTGAACTTGTTCGAAGGCTTTTGTAAGCCCGGTTAAGGCTCGATTTTGATTGTAATGCATGTTTAACATTGTATTAACTCATATTTATTAATTATTTAGTATTATTGAATAAATCACTTGTGAATATTTAGGTTTACTGTTGTAGCATCCTATAGCTCGGGTCCGATGATTGGGTTAGTATAGGGTGTTACACATCACTTGCAAACCTTGTCCCCTTGAATTCTTTGGGCTTAGGTGTAGTAGCTAACCCTCCATTGCCCAAAGCATCCTTGTAGATTGTGAGTTCACCCTTGAGCTCTGCAATCTCCTCTTTCAAGTTTGTAATCATACCCTCTATGGTATCATCCCTATCGATTAACTTGTTCTCAATGGAACCGAGAGACTCTGAGATATAGTCCCTGAACTGCTCCTTCATAGATTGCAACCCATTGGTGAGTCCCCCCTCAACTTCATCAAGCCTCTCTTTGGCATCCCCATGGGCTCCTTAAGAGTCACTACCCGATCTTCCAAAGCCGACATGTCCCTTGATCGACTAGCTTTTATAGCCCTCCCACGGGTCTCTATTGGCTCAACATATTTGGCAACTTCTTTTGACATCTTTCAACGGTGCCTTTGAAACCTTAGCTCAGATACAAACTATCACAGATTTAGATTTTCACCTCACAATTTGTACGGGTTTAGGGGTTTTCTTCCTCCAAAAACACCTAAGTCAGCCTAACTCCAAACAATTGAAAATCAAACAAAATTCCTTTAAGGCGCCAATGAAGAACAAAGATGAAAGAATTTGAAATATAAGAACAAAACAACAGAAGAGCTAAGAACACAAGAGAAAGTTTTGAGAGAATGCTCTCAGAAATTCTATTACTCAATCGATTATTTACAATGAGGGAGAGAGGCCTCTATTTATAGTTGAGCCTCCCCAAAATTAACTGTACGGATTAAAGTACATCAATGGCTAGGATTAAAAGCTATCTACAAATCATATCTCAAAGATTGCATATCTTTGACTTGATCTTACTTTGTAGATGAACCTTCAATCTCTCCAAGCAACAGGCTAGTTTGATTGGGTCAAATAATCTCCCTTAAACATGATGGATCACACAATTGTGATATGGTTGTGAACTCCCATACACAACCTATAACACCTACACATTGTTCATGAATTTCAAATTCATGAATGACCAAAAACAAAAAAACATAAGTGTGCATAAACACATTGACGAATAAACATCACAATTAATGCATTAATTCATGTACTGATAACACTTCTTAAACTTAAATTTCATTACAAAAATATTTTATTTAATCCAACCTATAGTCACCAATTCATAGTTCTAATCACAAGGTACAAGGTAATCATAAATTTTGGGTTTTGAAAATTTTTACATCAAAAACCTTGTTTAAGAAAAATTTGTCATTTGCCTACAATTAATTTCAAATATGTTAATATTTTTTTTATTCATTACAATACGAGAGGGAATGAGACAAATGATAAGTTTGAACCCATATAATATCAGACAAAATATTTTATATTAAATTAAAACTATAAAATATATATTATTTTGGCCTCAAAAGTGCCATTTTAATTATGCGTGAACCAATTTCCAACATAAGTACAATATTAACGCATCCTACCCTATTTTAAACGTGCTGATACATTTTCTATTTTCTATTTTACATACGGGAGACAAATCTAACACCAGAATCTACAATCGAAAATTTTATCGATTCGCATAATGACCACTTTTACTAATAGCACCAAAAAAGAAAATTCATAATTTTGTCAGTAGGTACCTTCGTTCATAATCTTTTATAATATAGGACAATCTACATCTGGTTATCCAATTATTGTTTTTTTTCTTTTTTAATTATATAATTATCAATTTCTTTTTTAAAATCTAGTGGTGGTGCTTGTTTATTTTTTAGTTATCAAACTATCAATATTTTTAACTTGGTTACTTAATTAATTGAGATTAATTTTTCTTTTGTCTATTTCAGTTTAGTGCCGTTAAGTATCTAATAGAAGGGTAACATGTTAATTAAAAAATTGATATAATAACAAATTTAGTGTTCAAGCTATTATATCAATTTAGTCATTATTTTTAAAAAAATTAATCCTTAAAATTTACAAATAATCTTAATTTGATTTTAATTCTAAAAAATTCAAAGAAATATATAAAAAAATATTTGGTTCAAAAAATATATAAGTGTTATGAATATCTTATTAAGTGGATGTCCATCATGATCAAGATGAAGTTTTGATGTACTTTAAATTCTAATAGTTATTAGAATTAAATCTCTACTTCTTTTATACTTCTTATGCCTATAAATAGAGACTCTGATGAAACATTGTAATCACCCATTTTGATCAATAAAGTACATTTTTTGTTGCTTTCATATTTTCTTTGTTCTTTATTCTCCCCATATCTCTTTATTTTATAACACGTTATCAGCACGATCTTGCTCAAAGTGATAGTTCTTTTTATTGACGATGAAATTTATCCTCCATGATTTTCAATTTCTTTGACGGTAAGATGTAAAGTTTTTACTGGAAGTTTCTTTTATTTAATGTTTCATATCTGATTATTATTTTTCATTCTTCTTTCATTATATGTTATCATTGTTTTGATTAACTTATTTTACTTCTTGTTCTTAAGGATGGTGAAAGATTTGATATTGTTATCCATATGAAATCAATAATATTTTCGAAGTATCTCATACCTTCTAGTGATGACGATGATGTTAAAGATCTTCAGGTATATTTTACTATGTTTTATTTATTGTGTATTAAAATTGGAGACTAATCATGACAACATGTATAGATAGATTTTGATTTGAAATCTCATGCATATTTTGATTTGAAATCTCACGCATGTTTGCGATGGTAATTATGAAATAAAGAATCTATTGGGATGTTTATAAGTCTGTCCTACTAGATTTGTTGCATTCCCCAAAGTGAATGTAAACATAAAGAAAATAAAATATAGTAATAAATAAGAGAACAATGAGAGTTCTCAAGATAACTCTTTAAAGGGTAAAGATAACTTATATTATCAATATGTGATATGAAATATTATTGGCCATATATGTGACGTATGCCCAAATATTTTGTTTTTGTTAATATTCTTTGAGGAAGGATATGAAAATGTAGGAATGAATTCTGTCATTATAGATAGAAAATATTTATCTTATTTGGTATTGAAACAAACAAATATTATTTCAATATTTGATAGTATAAAATTAGTTCAAAGCTCCAGAAGAGCTAATATAACACTATCTAAAAAGCACAAAATTTGTGATGGTTAATGCATTACTTTTAAAATTTATTTGTAATGGATCTCATATTGAGATTGTGAATGAGGAAAAGATTATATTTCATATGAATAAAAAAAAGGGATTGAGTTATTAATTTATAATATTTATGATATTCTTTTATCATCATCCCTATTAAAGTGTTGAAAGCAAAATATTTGACTATGAAAGATCTACTCATGAGCAATAAAATATGATAATTCTATCTAGAGCTTATTATGGTTGGATGCATCTAAAGTTGCAAGTATTTTTTAAAAACTGTGAGTATAACTCTACAGTATTCTGAATAAGTTCTCAATTAAAATTACGTGGTAAATATTACTAATGATAACTTGCAAGAGAGAAAACTTATGTATGAAAAGTCATTAGTTATGTACTTGTTATACACATGAAAAATAAGATTCACTCTCAAAGTTTGCTATTAATAGATTTTTGGGCATTTGAAGATTTGGCATATTCCCTAAAGTAAATACTGCATATAATTATTTGGAAATTATATTTATTGACTTTGTGGCATTATAGACTTCACATTGATTTAGACACTTCCAGTAGTAAATGACATAATAGTACTTATATGTGGATACAAATTAAAAGGAATAATAATAAAATTATGAATTTGTTACAATTTAGTACAATTGAAGCACATGTTAAAGTAAACTAGAAGTTTACTAATACAAATGTTTTTACTACTTGGAGTGACCAGTTAGACCATCTTAGATCGAATATGATGCGAAAATTAATTGAGAATTCATATGGACATTCAATTAAATAACCAAAAGATTCTTTAATTTAAAGAATTCTCATTTGTTGTTTGTTCTTAATAAAAATTGGTTCTTAGAAACTCATTAGCTAAAATTAAGATTTAATGTCTTGCATTTCTGAAATGAATATGGGTCTATTCATCCACCATGTGGATGGTTTTGATATTATATGATTTTGGTAGATGTATGTACAAAATAATCACATGTGTTATCAACTCGCAACCTGTCGTTTGCGAGATTGATTGTTTAAATGATTAATTTTAGATTATACAATTAAAACAATTTATCTTGCTAATGTTGGTGAGTTTACATCCCAAGTTTTCAATGATTATTGCATGTCAGTTGGGATAAAAGTTGAACATCCTGTAGCTCATGTTCACACACAAAATGATTTAGCTGAATTGTTTATCAAATGCCCCCAACTAATAGCTAAATCATTACTTATATGAACAAAACTTTCTATTTCAACATGAGATTGTATTGATTTACATGTTATACGCATCAAGCCAATAAATTATAAATACTCCCCATTACAATTTATTTTTGGTCAAGAGCCAAATATTTCCCATCTTAAAATTTTTGGATGTCCAACTGCTCCACCACAATGCATAGGTCATAATAAGAGATTGAGAATGTATATTTATATGAGTCTCCTTATAATATTTTTGAGAAATTAATTTGAGATTTAATTGTGACATGAGTTGTCAATTTTCCCAACATTAGGGGGAGAGAAACAATAACTTATAATGAGTTAGGGGGACAGTAATTGAACCAGAAGTTCAATAAGGATAAATCATTACAAGTTAACTGTTAGATGTACCTACAACCTTAATGAGAATAACCGAGTGTTATATACCATCTAATATTTTAATTTGAATCAAAGTCCTAGTAGGACAATCAGTTAGAATAAATAATAGATTGATCGGTTCCAAAGATGAAAATTATTCTAGATGGTCATCTAGTGGAGGCAGGTACTCCAGAAGAGACCCAAGACATAACTAATAAGTAAAACTTTAAAAGAGATTCAGGTACCTGAAACTGAATTATAAAATAATGAAAATAAGATATCTCGATAAGTTATGTCAATTCAAGAAAATGTGGAACCGAATAATAAAAGTGGTCGACAATGATTTTGTAACAGTCCAGTTTAGACCCTAGCTGGAATAGTGGTTTCGAGACCACAAATTCAAGTTTAAAAAATATTTTAATATTATTTTTTGTGCCTGTCATATGTGAAATTGCATCTGTGAAATTTCTGTGATTTAATTTGTCTATTTCTGTGCTTAATTATGAAAAAGGACTTAATCGCGTAAAATGCAAAAGTTGCATGCTATTTGTTAATAGGGTTATTTCACCTTGGCTTTTAAAATAAGGGTCCTTGCATGTCAAATTTACCATTTATGTTAATGGTGGAAAATTTTGGACATGTGTTAGGTAAAATTTTATGTTAATTAATAAAGGGTAAAATAGGAAATTGATTAATATGTTAATATTAATAAAAAACAAAACAAAATGTGGCCATTTTATTCATATTTCTCTACCAAAATTAGAAAAGAAGAAAGGGTTTTAAGCTTCATTTCATTCGGCCATGAATTTCTTTGATTAAGGTACAAATTTTTGTCCGTTTTTGATAATTTCTACGTTTCTGTGATTGTTGTTTCGTGTTCTTCAAAGCCCATGTCTGAATTTTTGCTACTGTTAAAGATTTCATGAAATTCCACTATTGATATCATGAGTTTTGTGATGTTCTTGGATGAATTAAGAAGGCTTGGTAGATAATTTATAAGCTTTGTCTTTGAATTTTTATGAAATAGAGCTAATTGGGCTAATTTGTGAAAATGAGGTTTTGAAGGACTAAATTATGAATTTGATATGTTATTTGGGCTTGTAGGGAAGCCATGTATATTCGGCCAAGCTATAGTCTTGGTGAATTTTTCAAATTTGTGATTTTGTGAAAAAAATAGACTAAATTGTCAAAGTGTGAAAATTAAAGGACTAAAATGCAAAGTGCCCTAAATATGTGTTCATGGATTATTTTGAATGAAATGAATGATTGAATGGTTGAATTTGAATTGTATTAGATCAAGAACAAAGAATATCAGATTTAGATCTAGGGAAGTCTAAAGTAGTTGAATAGTTGACTCAGTTCGTCCGAAATTCATACGAGGTAAGTCAAACTGCACTTACGTGTTAAGTTGATTAAATTCTGTGTATATAAACTATTATCTGTATTGGACGGCCTTGAGAGCCTGATAAATAAACTCTGATAATATGCTGATGTATGAGAAGTTCTGTGTGTTCTTAAAGGAATGTTGATATTGATCTGAGATATCATGTAAGACGGTGTCTGGGACACAGGCCCCGATTTGAGATTTCGTGTAAGACCCTGTCTGGGACAGAGGCTTCGATACCGAATTACATATAATACTACATCTGGGATGTCGGCATTATATTTGTCTGTAAATCTCCATTCCGTTTCTAAATTGTTCGATGATAAAGTATGAGATATGGAATAAATATATGGAATGTATAATTCATACAGGTACGTTTATATCGTATTAGATTTCTGAATAGAAAAAACTATGTTTCTGTGAAGTAAGGAAATATTCTATGAGACGGTGGTGATTTCTGGCCATTAACTATTACTTATAGGTTATATTAGTTGTGTAATTGTATTTGACTTATTAAGCTCTTTGTAGCTTACTCTATGTGAATTTTGTCTGTTTTATAGTTATCATAGCTACAGAAGGCTCGGGATAGTCGAGGATTGTCACCACACTATCAATTTCATTTTGGTACTTTTGAAAATGTACATATTTATAAGTATGGCATGTATAGGCTAGAAGGTTTAAGAATGTAAGCTTGATATGTATATATATGTTATACCATGTCAATTGGCTAGCAAATGATATGTTTGTGCATTGTTTTGGTGTATGTTTGTAATGTGCCATGTTCTAATGTGAATTGGTCATTTTTAAGTATGAAATTGGTTGAGAATGATGATATGAATGTTGTATATTGTTGCTTGCAGGATTGGACCCAAATGGGGTGGCAAATTGGCTTAAACCAAGCCTGCCTTATGCCACACGGTCAGGGAACACGGGCGTGCCTTGTGGCCGTGTGAAAAAGTCAGTAGCTAGCTAAATTTTACACAGTCATGGCACGCAGCCGTGCCTATTGGTCGTGCAAAAAAGTTACTATAGGATCTATTTTTGGCACGGTGGGATCACATGGGCGTGTCCGATGCCCGTGTGATTCACGCGGCCTGGACACATGGGCGTGTGACTTTGTCTGTTTTGAAAAGTTTGATTAAGTTTTGAAAATTCTAAATGGGTTCGGTTTAGTCCTGACCTTTCTTAAATGTACGTTTTTAGTCTCGTAGACTATCTTAAAGTGTGATTTATGGTTGAATGCTTATATATTAATGTTATTTGATATTTGTGATTTTGTATTTTTTTGAAATGCTCTGTCTGTCCGGTGATGCCTGTTACCTATTCCGGCGACGATTACGGGACAGGGGTGTTACATTTTATTGGTATCAGCGCTATGGTTTAGTCGGTTCTAGGACTACCGTAACGTGTGTGAATCTAGCTATACATGTCATATGTCTGAAACTGTGATAGTGTGATGAATCCTGACATTAAAATGTGCTTTTATATAGCAATGGATATCAATAGAGCCGTAACTGATGATGTTGAAAGTAATACGCCTACTCTCGTATAAGGGACTGTGCAAGATGATTCTCGACCGGCTACAAGTAGTCGTGATAGGGAGGCTAAACAAGCCTTCTATCAGATGATGAATGATTGGTTCACCCAATACATTAGAACCAACCCGGCTGTACAACAACCTCCACCCCCGGTTAATCCTTCTCAAATTCCTATTATGACTGCCGTGAATCCAGTTCAGTCTAGTAGACCACCAGTTGATATATGGGGCTGAAGAATTCTGAGTTACAACGAATGATGATGCTAAAAGAGCCAAATTCTGGTTAGAAAATACGATACGGGTATTCGATGAAATGTCTCTGAATCCAGAGGAATGTGTTAAATGTGCTATTTCACTTCTGAGAGAGACGGCGTACCATTAGTGGAAAAGTTTAATATATGCGGTTCCGAGTGAAAGAGTTACTTGGGATTTCTTTCAAGTTGAATTTCGGAAGAAATACATTAGTCAGAGATTTATTGATCAGAAACGTAAAGAGTTTCTCGAGCTTAAACAAGGCTGTATGTCAGTTACTGAATACAAACATGAATTTGTGAGATTGAGCCAATATACTTGGAAATGTGTATCGAATGAAGCAATAATGCGCAAAAGGTTTGAGGATGGATTAAATAAAGATATTTCTCTGCTAGTCGGGATTTTAGAGATTAAAGAAATAGTGGTGATCGTTGAACGAGCTTGTAAGGCTGAAGAATTAAGTAAAGAGAAAAGAAAAGCTAATTTTGAAGCTAGAGATGCTAGAAAAAGATCTTCGAGTAAATCATTTCAGTTTGGGTCAAAGAAATTTTGAGATAAATGTAAGTGTGGGATATTCAAACCGAGATCGAGCTAGATCATATTCGAACACTAGAGCTCTTGTTACTTCTATTGCAAGTGTTGGAAATGTTCAATTTGAGAAATCTGAATGTAAGCATTGTGGTAAAAAACATCCAGGAAATTGTAGATTGAATGACCAAGCCTGTTTTCTATGTGGATCTCTGGATCATTTTCTAAAAGATTATTCTGAACCTGCTGAGTAAGAGAATGTACAGAATTCGAGACCGAGTAACACTTTAGCTAGAGGTAGACCTTCCAGAAATACAAGAAATGCAAGCGGCGGTCAAAGAGCTACTGGGCATACTGCAGTTAGATTTGAGGCCAGAGTACCTACCAGAGCCTATGCAATCCGAGCTCATGAGGAAGCCTCGTCTCCTGACGTGATTACTGGTATTTTCACTCTTTATGATACTTCTGTAATTGCATTGATAGACCTTGGATCAACGCATTCTTATATTTGTATGAATTTAGTACATAGTAAGACTTTGCCTGTAGAGTCTACTGAATTTGTAGTTAAAGTATCGAACCCCTTAGGCAAAAGTGTTTTGGTTGATAAAGTCTACAAGAATTGCCCGTTATTGATTCGAGATATTTGTTTTCCTGCTGATCTTATGCTTTTGCCTTTCGACGAATTTGATATAATTCTGGAAATAGATTGGTTGACTTTGCACGATGCTATTATGAACTGCAAAAGAAAAGTCATTGACTTAAGGTGTAAGAGTGATGAGATAATTCGAATTGAGTCTAGTGATTTGAATGGACTACCAACTGTGATATCTGCAATGAATGCTCGGAATTATGTAAAGAAAGGTTGTGAAGCCTACTTAGCTTATGTGTTGGACTCGAAAATAGATAATAAGAAAATTGAATCAGTGCCTGTTGTCTGTGAATTTTCTGATGTGTTTCCTGAAGAACTACCTGGTTTGCCTCCGATTTGAGAAGTCGAGTTTAGCATTGAATTGGTACCTGGTACTACTCTGATATCGATAGTTCCATATAGAATGGCTCCGACTGAACTAAAAGAATTGAAACTAAGATGGCACAATGAGAATGTGTATTGATTAACACCAGCTTAACAAAGTGACTGTAAAGAACAAATATCCTTTGCCCCGGATTGATGACTTATTCTATCAGTTGAAAGGTGCTACTGTGTTTTCAAAGATAGATCTGAGATAAGGTTATTACCAGTTGCGAGTAAAGGACTCTGATATTCTGAAAATTGCTTTTAGAACAAGGTATGGGCATTATGAATTTTTAGTTATGCCTTTTGGATTAACGAATGCACCTGCTATTTTTATGAATTTGATGAATAGGATTTTCAGACCATATCTAGATCAATTTGTTGTTGTATTTATTGATGACATATTGATTTATTCATGTAATGAATCTGAACATGTCGAGCATTTGAGAATAGTGCTACAGACACTGTGAGATAAACAGTTGTATGCAAAGTTCAGTAAATGTGAATTCTGGTTGCGTAAAGTTGGTTTTCTAGGCCATATCGTATCAGCCTCTGGTATTCGAGTTGACCTGAGTAAAATTTCAGCTATTATAGATTGGAAACCTCCAAGAAATGTATCTGAAGTCTGTAGTTTTCTGGGACTTGCTGGTTACTATAGAATATTTGTAAAAGGTTTCTCGATGATTGCGACTCCATTGACGTTCAGAAAGATGTGAAGTTTGAGCGATCAGAAAAGTGTCAGAATAGTTTTGATCAGTTGAAAGCTTTGTTGACTAAAGCTCCGATATTAGTACAACCTGAATCGGGAAAAGAATTTGTAATTTACAGCGATGCTTCGTTGATTGGTCTGGGATGTGTGTTAATGCAAGAAGGTAAAGTCATTGCTTATGCTTCGAGATAGTTGAAGCCACATGAAAAGAACTATCCGACACACGATCTTGAGTTAGCTGCTATTGTGTTTGCCTTGAAAGTCTGGTGTCACTATCTGTTCGGTGAGAAATGTCACGTGTTTTCTGATCATAAAATTCTGAAGCATTTAATGACGCAAAAAGATTTGAATCTGCGATAGAGAAGATGGTTAGAATTGTTAAAAGACTACGAGCTACTTATTGATTATCATCTGGGCAAAGTAAATGTAGTAGCAGATGCTTTGAGTCGAAAATCATTGTCTACATTGCGTGCGATGAATGCTCATTTAGCACTATCTGATGATACCTTGGTTTGGGCCGAACTGAAAGAAAAACCCTTGTTTATATAGCAGATCTGCGAGGCTCAGAAATCTAGCAATGAATTGATAGCTAAATGAGTTCTGTGTGATTCTGAATCCCGGATTGATGTTGATGATTGTTTGAGATACAGAAATAGACTATGTGTTCCGAGAAATCCAGAGTTAATTCAGATGATTTTGAGTGAGGCTCACAGAAGTAGATTTTCTGTACACCCGGGGAGTACGAAAATGTATAACGATTTGAAACAATTATACTGGTGGTCGGGAATGAAAAGAGATATTTCTGATTTTGTTTCGAAATGTTTGATCTGTCAGCAAGTTAAAGCTGAACATCAAGTGTCATCAGGTCTGTTGCAACCGATTATGATTCCAGAATGGAAATGGGATCAAGTGACCATGGATTTTGTTTCGGGTTTGCCTTTGTCTCCGAGAAAGAAAGATGCAATTTGGGTCGTAGTTGATCAGTTGAAGAAATCAGCTCATTTTATTTTGATTCGATCTGATTTCTCACTTGATAAGTTAGCTGAGCTTTATATTTCTAATATTGTGAGACTGCATGGTGTGCCATTGTCGATAGTATCAGATAGAGATCTGAGATTTACATCGCGATTCTGGAGGAAATTGAAAGATGCTTTGGGTACTAAATTGCATTTCAGTACTACTTTTCATCAGCAAACAGATGGTCAATCTGAGCAGATTATTCAGATACTCGAGGATATGTTGAGATGTTGCATTCTTGAGTTCGAAGGTATGTGGAACAATATCTACCCTTGATTGAATTTGCTTATAATAATAATTTTCAATCGAGCATTAAAATGGCATCGTACGAAGCCTTATACGGTAGAAAGTGTAGAACTCTGTTATACTGGTCTGAGCTCAGTGAGAATAAGATTTACGGTATTGATCTGATAAAAGAAAGAGAACAGAAAGTGAAAATAATAAGAGATAGTCTGAAAGCTGCCTCTGATCATCAAAAGTCTTATGCAGATTTAAAACGAAAAGATATCGAATATGAGATCGGTGATAAATTATTTTTGAAGGTATCTCCGTGGAAGAAACTGTTCCGATTTGGTAATAAGGGCAAGTTGAGTCCGAGGTTCATCGGACCGTATGAAATCATTGAGCGAGTTAGGCCGGTTGCTTATAGATTGAGACTACCATCTGAATTAGAAAAGATTCACAATGTATTTCACATATCAATGCTTCGACGATACAGATCTGACCCTTCACATGTATTTTCTCCGTCTGATATTGAAATCCATTCTGATATAACTTATGAAGAAAAGCCAATTCGAATTTTGTCTCGTGAGATTAAAGAATTACGTAATAAGAGAATTCTATTAGTCAAAGTACTGTGGCATAGACACGGAGTAGAAGAGGCTACATGGGAGCCTGAAGATGCAATGAAACAGCAATATCCGAATCTATTTAACGGTAAGATTTTCGGGGACGAAAATCCCTAAGGGGGAAAATTATAACAGTCTGGTTTAGACCCTAGTCGGAATAGTGGTTTCGGGACCACAAATCTGAGTTCAAAAAATATTTTAATATTATTTCCTGTGTCTGTGATATGTGAATTTGCATCTATAAAATTTTTGTGATTTAATTTGTAATATCTCGAATTAGGGCCTAATCGGAATAGTGGTTTTGTGACCACAAATCCGAGATAGAGATAATTATTTTATAATTATTTTGATGTTTATGATATGATTGCATGATTGTGTGAAAATTTCGTGATGAAATCCTATGTCTAAAGTGCTTAGATTGAAATTAGGGACTAAATCGAATAATTTGTAAAACTTGCATTCTAGGAGTTTTTATGAAATTGTTTTGGAATATTAATGAGTAGGTCTTAAATAGCAATTTGACCAATTTCTAAGTCTATGGACAAAAATTGGACATGGATGGAATTTTTGAAAAGTTTAGTAGTAAGGGCATTTTGGTCATTTAGTTATTAAAATAAATTAAAAACAAAATTAAAAGCCAATTTTTGTCCATCTTCTTCATTAGGCCGAAATTTCAAGGGTTCTCCATAGCTAGGGTTTGTTTCAAGCTTCCAAGCTCCATGGTAAGTGATCCAAGCCCCGTTTTTAATGTTCTTTACGTTTTTGGAATCCCGGTAGCTCGATTAAGCTTATGCTAGCAATAATTCAACCTAGGGTTCATATTTGGAAAAATACCCATAGGTGAAATTTGTGTATTTTGGTGTTTTATGATAGAAAATGAGGTTTTAAATTATGTTAGACAACTTGTACTACTCGGTTTTAAGCGAAAACGAGTAAAAGGACTTAATCGGTAAAAATACCTAATAGTCATAAGTACATGTTAGAGTGTGAATTTGATGTTACAATAGAAGGGAAAAATGATCAGCATGTCATAAAACATAAGAATAAGGGATGAAGTTTAATTCCCAGAGCCTAGGGGCAAAAGTGCAAATATGTAAAAGTTTAGGGGTAAAAATATAATTTTGCCAAAGTTCGTATTAAAAATTTGTTTTGATGAATGTATGTATTAAATAAGATTAATTTGGCATTATAGATCAAGAGAAACGAGATTCAAGTCGTGATCGAGGAAAACAAAGTTTACTGAGGAATAGGCTCGATTGCTAATATTTTGTATCGAGGTAAGTTCATGTGTAAATGTAGTAACACAATTGTCATTTTAATTAACTTAATGATATTTATATGATATGATGATTATTATTGTGAAATATTATGCTTTGTGGTTACTGTTGAGTAATATGCAAATTATGTTTATTACTTGTTAAATATGAATTGCTACCGAGTATCGGTTTCAATATTCCATGGAAGACGGCAAAGATATGTGATCGAGGAAAAAGCCTGTTTGAATCTTGGGAATAGATTAGAATACAAGTGACATGTCACTAGGATGGTTGAGTTCCGAACTCGTTGAGTTGAGTCCGAGTTCGTGAGATGTGACTAGGCATCCGAGCTCGTTGAGTTGAGTCCGAGTTCACTTATGGATGCGAACGCCTGAGCTCGTTGAGTTGAGTCCGAGTTCACTTATGGGCGGGTTACATGGTAGCTTGGCTACATAAGTTCCGCAGGCTATTGAGTTTGTCTAGATGCAGGTATGGCTCTTATGTTCATGAGATCCGCGTATTCGAATTATATTCTGATGTGTTCAACGGGTGAATCTTAAGTGAATAAGAAGAAGGCCTAAAATGAAGGTGACATGTTGGTAAGTGTGGTAAATGAGAAAATTTGACAGGTATGTGCTTAAACCCTTGGGTTGAGAACTTGGTATGATGAAATCGTAGAAAGATATTAAATACAAATGAAACATGAATGTCTTGGTGTTGTTTATGCAAATAATGTTTTTCTGGGATTGTGTGATTATGTTACTTGCTATTTGCATGTGAACTTACTAAGCATCTGTGCTTACTCCCTCCTTTTCTTTCAATGTAGTTTTGACAAGCCGGCTTGAGAATCGGGATAGGTCGAAGACTCGTTCACACTATCCGAAGGCCTAAATTGGTAAAATGGCTTGTGTGTTTTGAATGCGGCATGTATGGCAAAATACTCACTTTGTGTAAATGATCTTATGATATGGGTATGGTTTGGCAAGAAAAGGGTTTGTAAATGATTAGCCATTGGAATGGCCAATCTAAGTCATATTTGATGTTATGTATGTTTAAAATGATATTTAGTCCATGAAAATCCTTAGTAAAGTGAAATTTGTCATAAAACAGAATCTAGCAGCAGCAGTGATGTAAATTTGAAAAATCACTAAAAATAGTAGAAATGGAATTAAATGATGAGTAAGTTATGAAATTGAATATTAATGAGTCTATTTTCATATGGATTGAACAAAACAGGTATATGAATTATATTTTATGAGATATTTGAATTTTTGTGAAACAGGGCCAGAGTGATTTTTGGATCCCCTGTTCTTACTTTAAAAATTCATAATAAATTGTAAAAACATAATTATAAGTCATGCTTTATATGTACAGATTTCTTGTTGAGTCTAGTTTTAAGAGAAACAAACTTCATAGACATTGAAATTCTGTATAGAGAGATATCTGATTCGTAATACACAGAGGTCAGAGCAGTCAAACCCTAAAATAGGGGAGAATTTAACTAATAAACTGTACTAATTGGCTTGACCAAAAATTATAGAAAAAAATTAGTAATTAGATATATGAGTCTAGTTTCAGGTAAAGTTTACGGAATTGGATTTTGAGTTTCGGAACTCGAGACATGAATTTTTAAGCGACTGTGATGCAGATTGCTAGCTTGACTGGCAATTTTAAAAAAATAAATTGTTTGAGCGGTTTAAGTAATGAATTAAGTCTGTTAACACCTCGTGTTCTAATCCAGCGACGGTCTCGGGTGCGGGCGTTATATAATTTTTCTGTTTCTGTGCTTAATTATGAAAAAGGACTTAATCACGTAAAATGAAAAAGTTGCATGCTATTTGTTAATGGGGTTATTTGGGCTTGGCTTTTAAAATAAGGGTCATTGCATGTCAAATTTACCATTTATGTTAATGGTGGACAATTTTGGACATGTGTTAGGTAAAATTTTATGTTAATTAATAAAGGGCAAAATAGAAAATTGATTAATATGTTAATATTAATAAAAAAACAAAATGTGGCCATTTTATTCATTTTTCTCTACCGAAATTAGAAAAGAAGAAAGGGTTTTAAGCTTCATTTCATTTGGCCATGAATTTCTTTGATTAAGGTACGAATTTTCATCCGTTTTTGATAATTTTTACGTTTCTGTGATCGTTGCTTCGTGTTCTTCAAAGCCCATGTCTGAATTTCTGCTTCTGTTAAAGATTTCATGAAATTCCATTGTTGATATCATGAGTTTTTTGATGTTCTTGGATGAATTAAGAAGACTTGGTAGATAATTTATAAGCTTTGTTTTTGAATTTTTATGAAATAGAGCTAATTGGGCTAATTTGTAAAAATGAGATTTTGAAGGACTAAATTATGAATTTGATTTGTTATTTGGGCTTGTAGGGAAGCCATGTATATTCGACCAAGCTATAGTCTTGGTGAATTTTGCAAATTTGTGATTTTGTGAAAAATAGACTAAATTGTCAAAGTGTGAAAATTAAAAGACTAAAATGCAAAGTGCCCTAAATATGTGTTCATGGATTATTTTGAATGAAATGAATGGTTGAATGGTTGAATTTGAATTGTATTAGATCAATAACAAAGAAAATCGGATTTAGATCGAGGAAAGTCTAAAGTAATTGAATAGTTGACTCGGTTCGTCCGAAATTCATACGAGGTAAGTCAAACTACACTTACGTGTTAACTTGATTAAATTCTGTGTATATAAACTGTTATCTGTATTGGACGGCCTTGAGAGCCTGATGAATAAACTCTGATAATATGCTATTGTATGAGAAGTTCTGTATGTTCCTGAAGGAATGTTAATATTGATCTGAGATATCGTGTAAGACCGTGTTTGGGACACAAGCCTCGATTTGAGATTTCATGTAAGACCCTATCTGGGATAAAGGCTTCAATACTGAATTACATATAAGACCACATCTGGGATGTCGGCATTGTACCTGTCTGTAAATCTCCATTCCATTTCTGAATTGTCCAATGATAGAGTATGAGATATGGAATAAATATATGGAATGTATAATTCATACAGGTACGTTTGTATCGTACTAGATTTCTGAATATAAAAGACTATGTTTCTGTAAAGTAAGGAAATATTCTATGAGACAGTGGTGATTTCTGGCCATTAACTGTTACTTATAGGTTAAATTCGTTGTGTAATTGTATTGACTTACTAAGCTCTTTGTAGCTTACTCTGTGTGAATTCTGTCTGTTTTACAGTTATCATAGCTACGGAAGGCTCGGGATAATCGAGGATTGTCACCACACTATCAAGCTCATTTTGGTACTTTTGGAAATGTACATATTTATAAGTATGGCATGTATAGGCTAGAAGGTTTAAGAATGTAAGCTTGATACGTATATATATGTTATGCCATGTCAATTGGCTAGCAAATGATATGTTTGTGCATTGTTTTGGTGTATGTTTGTAGTGTGCCATGTTCTAATGTGAATTGGTCATTTTTAAGTATGAAATTGGTTGAGAATGATCATATGAATGTTGTATATTGTTGCTTGTAGGATTGGACCCAAATGGGGTGGCAAATTGGCTTAAACCAAACCCGCCTTGTGCCACACGGTCAGGGAACACAGGCGTACCTTGTGGCCTTCTGAAAAAGTTAGTATAGGATCTATTTTTGGCACGGTTGGATCACATGGGCGTATCTGATGCCCGTGTGAGTCACACGGCCTAGACAAATGGGCATGTGAATTTGTCAGTATTGAAAAGTTTGATTAAGTTCTGAAAATTCTGAATGGGTTCGGTTTAGTCCCGACCTTTCTTAAATGTACGTTTTTGGTCTCGTAGACCATCTTAAAGTGTGATTTGTGGTTGAATGCTTATGTATTAATGTTATTTGATATCTGTGATTCTGTATTGTTCTAAAATGCTCTATCCGTCCGGTGATGCCCCTTACCTATTCCGGCGACGGTTACGGGATAGGGGTGTTACAGATTTTGCATGCAATATTATTATTAAAATAATGAAATAAAGGGAGGGTATTGAATAAATCTATTGAGAAATATAGATATGGAATAAATTGATCAAAATAAAAAGACGCAACTCAAGTACAATTAAATTCGAGGAGTTTTTGGACCAGTAATCCAAATATCTAAATGTATAAAGTCAATGAGGGTGCAAATGAAGTAGTTTTGCGAAAGCGGAATAAAAATATAAAGTTTTTCGCTAAGTACTGGTATTGATTATGAAAAGATATAATATTCTTTTGTGGTGGATGCAATAACCTTTACATATATTATTAAATTGACAATTCATAAAAGATTTGACTTGCGTCTAATGGTTGTTGTTACAACCTTTATAAATCACTATATAGTAATGTTTATATTAAAATCCTTAAAGGATTTAGAATGATAGAAGCATATTGAAATTCTCGAGAAATTATTCATTTATATGAATTGAAATAATTTTAGTATATGTGGTAAATTTGACTTAGTGAATAGTAGTTGAAGAAGGATTATAAAATGATCCAAAATACCTATTTGTGTTTTTATAAAAGAATCATGATTAAAGTTTGTTATGATTATTGTTGAATTTCCTGAAGAGATCAAAATATATTTCCCCAAATTTCCTCACTCGTGACTTTTAAAAGAATGGTAATATAAATGCTTAGCAAATACATTCAAATAGTCATTTGAAAAACTAATATTCAAGATTGAATACGTAGAATATGAGAAAGTATGTGATGTTTTCATGAAGGGGAGTAAATACGCGTTGTACTCTTTTTCCCTTAACCAGAGTTTTGTCCAATTAGGTTTTCCTAGTAAGGTTTTTAATGAGGCAACATATTATGCGTATTATAGATTGTGTATTCTTTTTCCCTAGTTAGGTTTTTATCCCACAGTCACTACAGCAAAACAGACTTTTAGCGGCGCTTTTTTTAGCCTTTAGCGGCGCTTCTAAGCGCCACTAAAACTTTTTGCGGCGCTTTTTAAAACGCCGCAAAAAATGCCGCTATAGGCGGCGCCGCAAAAATTTGTGGCGTTTATTGAAAAAAAGCGCCGCTAAAAGTCAAGGCCTTTAGCGGCATTTGAAAAAAAAGCGCCGCTAAAAGGTAAGGCCTTTAGCGGCATTTGAAAAAAAAGCGCCGCTAAAAGTCAAGGCCTTTAGCGGCGTTTGAAAAAAAAGCGCCGCTAAAAGTCAAGGCCTTTAGCGGCGTTTGAAATAAAAGCGCCGCTAAAAGCCATTGACTTTCGCGGCGTTTGGATAAAAAGCGCCGCTAAATGTCATGGCCTTTAGCGGCGTTTATTAGAAAGCGCCGCTAAAAGTCATGTCCTTTAGCGGCGTTTTTCCCACAAACGCCGCTAATTTTGGCAGATTTGCAATACATTTTTTACACCTATATTCAGCCCTTCTTGCATTAAAATCCAACCAAATACAACAAATATAGCATAAAATGCAGCCAAAATAGCAAATTTAGCATAAGAAAATACAACCAAAAATATTAAATCTAAATAATACTTCAAATTTAACGAAAAATATATGATGTAATTAATAAAGTATGATTTAAAATATTCTTAGAATAATGTTAAACGTGACAAAGTTAAAAATATTCTTACAACGAGAAAACTAATGTCTAAGATGGCGGCTTTTGCGACTGTTGAAACATTTGCATCATCTGCTGAAGCTGTAGCTGGAGGTCATCGTACTTTTTCCTATGCTCTGCCTCCTCCTCTGCTTTGCATTTGCCTCCTCATTCTTCTTGCCATTGCCTCCCCTCTCTCTCGCCTCCGCTCTAAGTTGTTGCCGAGTTCTTCATATTTTCGTTGAACCTCGGCAATTTGCTCAACTGTGTTCGCTTGCATCCGAGCCATCCGATCTCTTAACCTCTCGAACTTCACTTTAGCTTGACTTCCTAAGGCATGTATTCTTGGGGCCGGATCCAAAATATTGAGTCGAGGTAATACGGATCCTTGAAATCGAACCCGACCGCACCTTTCAGACCCAAAACTTGATGATAATTCTGTTATCAATGTTCTCAAGATTAACAGAACTATCGATCAAGCGATCGCTTCATATTCCGCCTTCTTATCCTTTAGTTTCTCCTAAAAATCAATTAAAAAGTTAGAAACGAAATATATAATAAAAAGGAATGCAACATAGCATTATTTAAAACTACTAACGATGAATTGAATTAAACAATTATAATTAAACATTATAAATATTTAGAATAAATCAAATAGTATTAAGTAAATATACCATAATTTCTCCACTTGGATGTCATAGGAGATCCATCTTTCTTCCTATCGTAATCTCAAAAAGTCAAGGCGCCCAACTTTTTGTCCAAATTTAACTTCCTACAATATAGTAGTAAAAATATTATTTAATATTAGAAAGTTATTAATATTTGAAAGAATTAATAAAATTTTGATACCTCGGCCTCATTTACTGAACAAAACTTCTCGACCTGCTGGTAATGCGTGAATTTTTGTTTTTGCTGCTTTGCTTATTCCAACTCGCTCACGGTCCTACATAATGAAATTATTATTACGTATATAGTAAACACTATATATAAGAGTTTGGAAATACGTAATACCTCTCCTTTCTTTGAATTCCAGAAATCTAACCGCATCTTCCCATTGGTACCTCAAAGCATTCCCATGGGACATTTCTTAATTTTTCCTCGAGGCTTATGTCTTTCTTAAAATATTGTTTTTTTAAAGTGCTTTTATTGTCTCTCCATTTTTACCCAATGTCTTCTTGATATAATCATCGGAGACCTCTAAAGCAAATCTATCCTAAAAAAACACAAGTTTAGAATGTAAATATGAATGAAACTTAAACCAAAATATTATAAATTACATTCACATTTTGTTACCTTAATATTAGCGAGAGCACGATTTTTGTTGCTATCGGGCATGTGATGCCATGATTCGTAGTTGATGGGCAACATATTGGCATTTCGTGCTAAAATGCCAATATAGCTGCTAAAAGTCGAGCTTCAAATCCAACAGTGCATATAAGTATTTCTACTTACTTTGACACGGTTGGCGGGATCTAAGTCGTATAAATCACTAAGCGATTATACGTCCTCGAACTCTGCGCGTCCCACCATTTTCAAATTGAAAAATGATATACTATTATTATATTAAAATTTACAAATAAATTAATAATAAAAGTCAACACATGTAAAATAAACGTAACATTACTTTGAAATTCTTCAGCTCGTCAAGTGTCTCGGCACATTCGAAGATCCAACGGTATCTGTTTGTTCACTATTTCCTTCTTCCGAATTTGGAGTATTCTGGACAATACTTAAACCACGTAATCTTCTTCTACGCATTTTTCCTGCAATACACATAAAATAGTTAAAGTTTTAGTAACAAATTACAACAATAATAGTACATATAAAATAGTCAAATTATATAACATGACCAAGATTAAAATTATAATATTACATATAATTAAAAAAACGTAAAATCTTATTACATCATTATTCGTAAATATCTTCATTCACATCATCTCGAACCCATTGATATTGTGTACTAGTACTAGGGATATTTTCATCTAAGTTTTGTTCTGGAAAAGGTAATGTTTCTGATCTTTCGACAATGTCATCTCTACTTCCATTACCCATGTCAAACAAGTCTCTAGGGGTGTTCCGGAGTACAACATACCAACCCTCATCGATTGGATCTTTCGAATAAAAACTTGTTTCACTTGAGAGGAAAATACATATATGGCTCGTCCATCAATTGTTGTCCAGTGTGAATCAAGCGAGAGAAATTCACCATTGTAAATCCAAATTGATCTTTTTTAATTCCTCGAGCAGTATTAACATCAGCCCAATCACACCGAAATAAGATAACTTTCCATCTGCCATAGTAATCCAACTCAATAATGTCGGTAAGAAGTCCATAATACTCCACATTACCTCAACCGGATTACTATCCCTAGCACTAGCATAACTTGTAATTGAAGAATTAACAACAACTCCACAATTTTGAGTTCTCCTCATTCTCTCGCGATACTTTGTATGAAATCAGTATCCATTGATGAGGAAGGCACTATATCTTTTATTACTCTGTTCGGACCTTGGGAAAGCCATTTAATTTCGTCATTGGCGTCCTTCCCACTCCAAACCTATTGAATCGAAAGTAAATTAAATAATTATAAATGTATTATGTAAAAACATTCTTATTTGATTAACTAAATTTCATGATTATATGTAACTTATTAACTTTAGTTACATACTTTGTTTGACTTAACCATTCATGAAAAGATTACGTGAATAACTTATTAATCTCTCGATGTTGTAATCTTCGAGAGCGTGCCTGAGATCTCAAAATTTGTTTGTACTCACTATGTTAAAAACAAGTTTAATTGGTTAGAAGATAAACAAATCAAAACGACGAATATGTAAGATAATTTTATAACTTACTTGCGCAACGGTTCCATTGAATCATGGTGAAAAAGTACATATCGATGTGCCTGTATCCACGATATATCATCTAATTCTACAATTTCAACTTTGCCGATTGGTTCTCCATAACTTTGAAATAAATAAGTTTCGCCAAGTCATGATCATTGAGCCCACATTTCTACTTGGTCTATTCAATCGTGTTTGAAAGATCTTCTAAATATCTAGAAATGTAAGGTCATGCACTCTTACGCGCAAGTAGCCTTCAACAATTGATCCTTCGGATAACGCTTATTGCGCGACAATATGACTTCAATTTGCTTAGGAACCTAAACACGATATACAATATTTATCAAAAAGTCAGAACTAAATGTATAGAGGTGAATGAGTGAAAACTTGAGAAATAAATTAGCACCTTTCAATAGGATACATCCATCGATAAAAACCGGTCCACCAAGGATTGCTTCGTGAGGGAGATGGATTACCAAGTGCACCATAATAGTGAAGAAGGAAGGTGGAAAGATCTTCTCTAAATTGCATAAAGTCAAAGCCGCTCGATCCTGTACTTTCTCAAGTTCTTCGACATTCAAAACTTTACCACAAATAGCTTTCATTATATTGGATAGTTCAATTATACAGGACGTTACATTTTTTGACATACAGCACCGTAAAGCAATTGGGAGTAAATCTTGCATCAAGATGTGGTAATCATGTGATTTTAATGAATATAATCTTCGATCTTTGAAACTCACACATTGAGATATATTTGACGATACGCATCCGGGACCTTTATATCCTTCAACACCATGCGAAAAACTTCTTTCTCTTTCTTTGACATTGAAAAAATAGAAGGTGGCAACCGATATTTCCCATTCGGAAGTACTTGAGGATGAAGATCACGCCGATTCTCATGTCAACTAAATCAAGTCGCTCTGAAGATTGTCTTTTGATTTTCCATCGACATTTAAAATTGTCCCAATTATGTTCTCATGAGACATTCTTCTCAATATGCATGACATCAAGATTGTGGCGTAAAATGTTGTGCTCCCAATAAGGCAACTCAAAAAAATACTCCTTTTCTTCCACAACTCCGCCTCATTAGGATCATCCTCTTCGTCAGATTCATCATCAGATTCATCCCTCGATCTTCTCCTTGTTTGCGTGATAGGTGGTTGATTCATCTTCCCGTAACTAAAGTTGATATCTTTTAACATAAACAAGATTTCGGATCCAACGGTGCGCTTCAGGGAGCTCCTCTCTGCACTCTTGATGCATCACAAATAGAGTCCTCTGAAATCTAAATTTATGATTTTCATCTAACCACCGACGGTGGCCCATGTAAGAGAACTTCTTCCCATTATACAACCACTTCGAACAAGTTTGCACAGCACAACAAGGACAGGCATAACGTCCTTTAGTACTCTAACCCGATAAATTGGCATAAGCCGGGAAATCATTAATTGTCCACAATAAAGCTGCACGTAAATTAAAGTTCTCCTTTCTCAATACATCATATGTCTCAACACCCGACCATAATTGTTTTAACTCTTTAATAAGTGGCTGCAAATAGATGTCAATATCATTTCCGGACCTTTCTCTCCGTGGATAATCATTGATAAAATAAATGAAGATTGCTTCATGCAAATCCATGGAGGCAAATTGTAAGAACAAGTACTACAGGCCAAAATCTCGTCACGAAGTACTCATGATTTTAAATGGATTAAAGCCATCACCGCTAGCCCAAGCCTCACATTCTGGGATCGCTTGCAAAGCTTGGAAATTTATGTCAAATGATTTCCAAGCTAAAGAATCCGCAGATGTCTTAATAATCCATCATCGGTCCGTTGATCATTATGCCACGTCATAGATTCTACTGTCTTTGAGGACATGAAAAGCCTTTGAAGTCTTGGTATCGGGGAAATATATCGCAAGACCTTGATCGCTTCTTTCTTAATCAGGCCTCACCTTCATCCGTATTCACATCTTACAGTATTACTATTCATCCAACGAGACTTACATAAACATGACAAGATTGTTGGTTTTTCCGATCACCCCAGTACAACATGCGATCATTTGGGCAACTATGAATTTTATCGTACCCAAGGCCCAAATCTTTTATTAGTCTCTTCATATCTTGACAAGACTGGGAAATTTTTGCAAACGAAACATCTCTCTTAGAAACTCTAGCAACATTGTAAAAGAGTTTCCTCCCACCCTCCCAAACATTTTAAGTGAAATAGACGAATGCGTAAGGACAATTTCAATATTTTGATCCCTTGTAAAGTTCTTCATTCATTTCATTAAGTAAATTGTAGAACTTAGCTGCTTCTTCATTTGGCTCCTCATTAGGTGCACTTGTTCCCGCTTTCAAAAAAACATTTCCGATGTCATTACAATCCTTAGATATAATAAAGTCAGTGGAAACGATTGCTCACCATGACTACGCATATTAAATGCATCCCGCAACATATCTTCCATGTCATCTTGTCTAACATACCGATGGTAATCGATGATCGGGATAAGTCGGATTAATCGTTGAAGAAGTTCCACTAGATGTACACTCTCCATGGAAAATCCATTTTTATACCCCGAATAAAGCCATCAACAATTAGATGTTCGTAGACAACTTCACGAGAATGCCGATAGATGTTGCCACACTTCTTACACGGGCAAAGAATCATATTCTCTTGGCTTGCATTTTGAAATGCAAAATTTAGAAAAGTCTTGTACTCCATTTTGATAGGTATTGCTTACCCTTGACAATTTCATCCAACTCCTATCCATTTTGTAGTTCTTGAAATCTAAAGTTGACAACATATTACGATTACTTAAATGTTCTCAATTGATTTAAATCATATCATTAAACTAAATATCAAGTCTCTAATGGGTATAAACTAATTCGGGCAAGTTAAGAGATTTTCAACTATAGATTTATGTATTATGTAAGTTAAGTAAATTTAAGTAAACTAGTTATGTATGATATGATATATATCTAAGTATTATGTAAGTTATGTAAGTTATGATATGATATATATTTATGTAAATTATATATTTATCTAAGTTATATAAGTTATGTAAGTTATGTAAATTATGATATAAAATATATTTAAGTATTATGTAAGTTATGTAAGTTATATATTTATCTAAGTTATATAAGTTATATAAGTTATGTATGTTATATAAGTTATGTAAGTTATGTATGTTATATAAGTTATGTATGTTATATAAGTTATATATTTATCTAAGTTATATAAGTTATGTACGTTTTGTAAGTTATATAAATTATGATATCAAATATATTTATGTATTATGTAAGTTTTTTATATCACGATGTGGAAAATCACATGGATAATACATATCAAGTATGAAGTATCTACAGGTAAGTAGCGGGATTAAATAATATTTAATTAAATAATATTTATAAAAATTATTTTAATTAAGTAATATACATGTCGTTCGTTTTTATTTGACAAATCACATGTGCGATTAAAATAGTCCACACTTAATTTAATTTATGTTTTACAAGTCATCTTTTCTTAAGTACATATTAAAGCAATTGTGTGGACATCCGTATTTAGCTTAAAAGCTATGATTTAGTTTGAATAAAAGTTTAACTTAAATGGTAAAACGGACGATCCATTATTTAAGATTCATCGTGCGTGTACACCTAGGGAGGATCCATTATATCTTGCAATTTCGATATAAGGCAACCCGTCAGTTTCCACCTATATACTTTGAATCTTTAAAATATTTAAACTTTGTAATTTTGATAAAATTGTTGCCATTTTGATAAAAATTAGTTATAACTTTCAAAGACATTTAAAAATATTAAATATTAAAATCAAACATTATTAATATAAAAAAATAGTAATATGAATATAATAATATAAAAAAATCGTAGTTTAATTTTGATAAGTCAATTGGAAATAAATTAAGGTTATATAAATATTGGATAGTAGATGAGCTCGATAGATTTTTTTCAAGTCTTTTTTAATTTATTAATTCATACATTTTCATACTTAAGTTGAACCAAATAATAAGTAAGTTGATCCAAATATTAAATATTAAAATCGAAATAAAATAGTTCTACTCCAAACAGAATGAGCAATTAAATCTTTACAAAATCGCAACCCCAAAATATTAAATTTTCCAAAATCATAATGATAAAACTATTATTGATTAGAATTTTGAAATAAAACGTACCTTAATAAAACTTACCTGGTCTACTCCACTCTCACCAGCAAACAGAGGCTGGAGTCAGAAAAGTAATATTTGTTAAGTAGGTTAAAGTGAAAATGCATAGAAATAAGGAAAAAAATTTAGCAACGAAACCTGTACGTACCTAGAACAAATGTCAATGGCTGTGGTGTATTTAGTTGCACCAAATATTAATTCAGGTGCTCGATAGTACCTAGAACAGATGTAAGATTATAAGAGTAGCACCAAATATATTTCAGTTTAAGCAAATATAAAAACTTTACCTATATCAGTTTTGCAAGTGCCCACTTGTACCAGGATCAAAGACACGCCAATGAAGTTGTACACCTTAGCAAAATATGGCAAAAAGCCGCATAATAAACACATAAGTTGGATAGAAACATGAAAAAGCAGGACCAAAGAACATCTAAAAACAAAAATGGAATCAGCATTTAGTATGTAAACATGAAAATGCACATCTTTAAACAAACCAACTTTGCATGTGCGAATCATACTCCACAAAACTCATAAACATTAACTTCTCCTAACTGTAATACCAACTTTATGTTTACAGAGGCCTTGATCAAAACTAACATAATCATTGATTTATAACTTATCTAATAAGAATCACGAATATGCGAGAAAGTACCTCAAAGATTTAGTTTCAAGAGAACCATGTATTCGAAGGAAAAGAGCGAAAATGATCAATGTATGCAAAACTGGTCTATATTTCAAAACTGAGTAAAGCTTTCATCTAGTACCAAATACATACATATATAGAGACACAAACACACAAACACACAGCATACATCTTCCATTACCTAAATCATTTTCTTGCAAATAAAAGATAAGTAACCTTCTACATGATTCATACTAGATTTGGAGATATTGCTAGACATAATATTTTATTAAAGTTAAAAACTATATAAAATATTTTATTAAATATTTGTATATTAGATGGGACATATTAAATTGAAACATACAAACCGAATCTTAAACCTAAACATAGTAAAAAGACTATAATCATAATTTAACCTAAGACAAAGACAATCTATACTAAATCAGTTACTTGTGTTATTAATTTTTTAAATAATAAAAAATAAGTTCAATATCATAACTAACCTTTTGGCTATCTAGGCTTTCTGTATATTGCTTTAATGTATGAAAAGAGTAACAAATGAAGGTCCTGATAATTTGATGCCAAATCGCTAGAAAAGAGCCACTCCAATGGGTTTTCTATGCCTCCCTCTTGAATCACCTACAACACCAAGGAAACAGTTCAATCCGAAAGAGAGAGAACAAAGAAGATTACATTCTATGAAGAGAAACATCATAAAGAAGGAAAATAAGAACAAATACTTGTCTACCATACGTGGTATTTGTAGAAAATCCACAAAATTGATAAGTTGAAACCCATAAGTGACAAAGTAATTATCAGAGAAACTATAAATCACAACATAGGTTGCATAGAAACTAACAATCTTCTCTATAAACAAAGACAAAGGAAAACCAATAGAAACACAAAATTGAACAAACACAAACATGCTGGCAATGTTCAATAAATAAATCAATAACGAGAAAATAGCAAATGCAAAGAATAAAATAAAAATGAATCTATGAAATTACAAAGATAATAACATTTTGCTTGATTTACTCACTGCTCCTTTTCAATCAACATGACAAGATTCATACACGACTCGAGAGAAGCCTTTGTTACCCCTAATACATAGGATTACAGACCTCTTTGATGCATCCTGCATAAGGAAAAGGTACACGTGAAACACATATAATGGGCATTCTTTTTGCAGTTTGCTACACAGATGCCAACCTAATTTGTAGAAAACATAACTCAAATTAGATAGAGATATAAAAGATAACGTAATGACATAATTCCTATAAACATAAAAAGTAGTTGATAAATTAAAATCATACATATAGATTAAGCAAGAATCTCCAAGAAAGAAATCAAACCACAGGGTCAACTAACATATGTTTTGCATGCAAAGGGATAATGTAAGGAACAAAGCAAAAGCAAAGTGACATAAATAGGCTAATAAGAATAAATTTGAGCACACATTCAAAATCCCTTATGTGCATATGCCCCTCAGGGCATTGAACAAGCATACTTGCATCAAGAATTTTAAAAGCTTAATAAACCAATCTTTCTTGGACATTGGAAAAAAGGCAGACAAATACAAAAATGAATTAATTAATATTTTAATTCAAGTTGAAGAAAAATAAAAATGAATCACGAAAAAAGAAATCCTATAAACCGTAAAACAAAAAATGAGCAAACTTATTAATTTTAAAAAATATATGATTGTCTGACAGAGCTTGGGCAAATTTGACAGTAGAGAACATAGAGCAACCTCAACAGCAATTGCTTCTAAGGAAGGTGTGATTATAACAACTAGTGCACAATCATGTATCTAGGGGGTTTAGAAAATGATGTCTTTCCATCACCTCATTCTGCCACTCACTATGTTACTTTCGTTTCTATCCAAAACACCAAACATACTTATCAACTAGGATCAAGCATCTATTAATTAGGATTTCTAAAAAACTAGTAGTCTCTTCTCTTCTCTTCTATCCTATGCTACCGTCTTCATCCTCTCACCTATAATTTTACTCTGATTATTTTACACACCAAAAATACACTGATCTGGTTAAGTGCTTAACTGTTTGGACACTACAGTTCAATTCACCGGAGTGGTGCAGAAACACACTGTTGGTTGAAGCATTAAGTAAAAGAATCAACATTAGCCAAGCAGATTCATCAAAACAATAAGATCAAGAAATTACAGAAGATACCTGCAAATATGAAACTATATCAGTTGTTGTAACCCATGATCCTTCCTCTTGCTGCCTCAAAATCCATTGAAATAGTTTATCCTGCAAAGAACAAGGGAAAAGAGAGGAAGGATTTATATAATGGATACAATACCAGACGTCAACCAGGGACAAATGAAATAAAATAAAATGATTTAACATGAAGTGGAAAACAAATTACTCATCTGTCATGTAAACCCAAGTCGATAAACAAGCAAATATGACTGATAAATTTCAAACCAACTACTGAAAGTTACCGATTGGTTGTGGCAGAGAAGAGCGAAAGTGATGGTCGCAGTAGAGGAGACGGCGATGCAGCAGGTCGTCCACTCGGAGTCTTCAACGGCAGTCGGAGTCTTCAACGGTAGAAGGATATTTTGATTTTGATTCGGAGAAATATTTAGGGATTAGGGGAAAAGTTAGGGATTTGGGGAAATTTGGGTGGGGGAAAACTAATAGTTCATATAAAACTGAAGAACAAACAAAAGAACAAAAGAACAAAACGCAGACGTTTTGTAAACATTTAACTCATATTTGTGGCATTTCCAGATAAAACACCGGTAATGTATACCTTATTGCGGCGTTTGGAACCAAACGCCACTAATAACATTGCCTATGAAACCTTAATACAAATTTGCGGCGTTTTATATAAAGCGCCACTAAAAACAAAGAATAAAACGGCGTCGTTTATAAAACACATAACACAAATTTGCGGCGTTTTTGTCAAAGTGCCACCAATAACAAGTATAAACGGTGTCGTTTCTTGAACTCGTAACACATTTTTGTGGCGTTTGTACAAAGCGCCACTAAAAACAAAACATAGAACGGTGTCGTTTTGCTGCTAATGTATAACCTATTGCGGCATTTTTGAAAAACGCCACTAATAACAAGGATAATACGGCGTCATTTTTTGGACTCGTAATACACATTTGTGGGGTTTTTAATGAAAACGCCGCTAAAGCATAACATTTTGCGGCGTTTTGTGGAAAACGCCACTAATTACGCAGCATTAAACGGTAGCGTTCTAATATCTTTTAATATATATTAGTGGCGTTTTTAATAAAAACGCCACTATTGTTTAACTTAATTAAATTTTGATTCACGTTATACCCTAATCTAGATAGCCAAATTTTAATTTATTTTTAGGGTTTACAAATTTAAGGTTTATAATTTAGGGTATAAGAGTTTAAAGATTTAGTTTTTAGAGTTTAAAGTTTTAAGGTTTAAAAGGTTTATAGGTCATGGGTTATTATTTAGGGGTTAGGCTTTATATTTTAGGGTTTAATTGGGTAGTTTAAGGTTTTAGGACATTGCTTTAGAGTTTAAGGTTTAAATGGTTTAGAGTTTAGATCATGGGTTATGATTTAGGGGTTAGGCAGTCATGGATTATGATTTAGGGGTTAGGCTTCATATTTTAGGGTTTAATGTAGTTTAAGGTTTTGAGATTAGCCTTTAGGGGCAAAAATTCAATTGTAAGTGAAATCAGAATCGATGATCATTTTCTTATTAGAACATTATAAGTCCCCATATTTTTTCCATTTATAATTGATTTTCAGGGTTTAGAGTTTTAATGTTTATGTAGGGTTTAATTAGACCCTTATAAGGATTTAGTTTGTACGGTAGGGTTTAAATAAAAAAAATTCATTTTAGGGGGCCGAAATCCTTCCAACCCCGTAGTTATGTCCTTAATTTAATATGATTCAATTGAGATTGTAAAAACTCGAATTCAAGTTGAATTTGTAATTTGAGACGTAAAATTTTAATATTTAAGTTGGATTCAATTTTATAAGATTCAAAATAAAAATCGATGCATTAATAAGTAGTTGATAAATTAAGTTTGGTTTTGGGGAGGGGGAACTAATTTTGGAAAATTACTAAGGCATTTCAAGGATAACAAAATAGAGCAAATAATAAATATTAGCGGCGCTTTTACAAAAACGCCACTATAGCTCAACCTTTTGTGGCATTTTGAACTAAAGCGCCACTATATCTTATTTTTAGTGGCGTTTTGAATGAAACGCCACTATTGCTCAGTTTTTAGCGGCGTTTTGAATGAAAACGCCACTATTGCTTAGTTTTTAGCGGCGTTTTGAATGGAAACGCCACTATTGCTCAGTTTTTAGCGGCGTTTTGTTTCAAACGCCACTAATGCATAATATTTGCGGCGTTTTTATTTAAAACGCCACTAAAAACGCCGCTAAAAGTCTGTTTTCTTGTAGTGAGTGTTTTTTCTAATAAAGTTTTAATGAGGCACATTATCTACCAATGGACATTTAAGGGGGAGTATTATGAATATCTTATTAGGTGGATGTCAATCATGATCAAGATAAAGTTTTGATATACTTTAAATTCTAATAGTTACTAGAATTAGATCTTTACTTCTTTTATACTTCTTATACCTATAAATAGAGACTCTGATGAAGCATTGTAATCACCCTTTTTGATCAATATAGTACATTCTCTATTGCTTTCATATTTTTTTTATTCTTTATTCTTCCCATTTCTCTTTATTTTATAATAATAAAAAATTTTAAATATATATTAATATTAACTAAAAAAAAATACCCTCCTCCCCATCCAATCCCGTGTCTCTCATCTTTTTCTTCCCGCGTGACTTAAATTTTTTCAGTCCCTAACTATATGTGTTGCATTGGACATTTCACATCACATCTCATAAAAATCAGAAAATTTTTTCAGAGATGGACAAGTTTTCATCCCGTCTTCATAATAATCACACCATTTTAAAAGTGAGAAAATGACTTGTAATAATAAAAAATACAAACTCATAGTTGATTAGTTGAATTTCCAATTTAAAAAATTGATAGTTGAGAGAATAAAAAAGTATAAACTCATAGTCGATTGATTAAATTAAAAAATCAATAATTAAATAACAAAATAAAAATAAAAAATAGTTAAATGAGCTGTGATGTAATTTACCCTACTTTAATCTTACATAGAAGGCTTAAAGATTACTCACACATCTCAACACTTCCTTACATGACCATTTAAGTGCTTTATGGTACTCTTTACAAATGCCTACGTAACGAAATAGCTAGGTTTCTTTTTTATCTTTTCGAGTATTCTTCCCATTAAATTATCTTTAGACCATATGAGAATGAGGTTATGCCAAGATAATTGGCCATTGATAGAGTGAAGCAGGCTATCAAAAGCTTCCATATAACACCATGACTCTGATTAAAGTTTTTCACAAACATTTTTATTAAAATAAAATATTCACCGATAAATTTTTTCTTTTCCAACTAATAAAAATATTGTTATTTGTGGCTGATTTGTACCTTGTTATTTTTTATGCACCACTAATTTTCCTTTCCTTTGTGGCGTTCCAACTCGAGAATGTCATATTGGTGCAGTGTGCTAGTCCCAACCAAGGAAAATATTGGAGTAGTGTACCTTGTAATTTGATGTTTTGATATTTGAAGTTCCATAAGTATCTACAGCCGAAAGCATTATTTTCAATTATTTGAAAAGGTTTTATGTTTAATATTTACATCATTTAATGTGATCTCATATATAACATTTGGAAATTAAAGTTTTTATAGAAAATGGAAATAATCTTACGCATAAGGTTAATTTATTTTTTTTTTTTGGTTGGAAACATAAGGTTAAAATTTTGACATGCGGATAATTTAAAGTTCCACCATATGTCATGCATTTAACCTTATTTTCTTTTTTAAATAATTACTATATCAATTATATGTCATATGTATGCTAGTTTCTTTATTTCGTGGTTTGCATAAGTTAATTATATATATATATATATTAATTAGAATATATCATTTTACAATTTTTTATGATAAAGTTTAAAATAAATACTAGTTTTAAAATTTTTAAAATCATTTTTAAAAAATTAATTAATTAAATTATAGAACTACTGAAAATAATCACATTATAAAGTATTATAAAAAACCATCACATTAAGAAATTGAGAAAACTGCGTAAAATATTATTAACATTAAAAATAAAAATTTTATTGTATGAATGATTAGCTACGAAGGATTTAGATATTTTTTCAGTCTTGTTTTATAAAAAAAACCTTAGATTTCGTACTATTTTCACCGATCTGTCTTTTTTTTATCAATTTGTCTTCAATAATATTATTGAAATTAAATAAATAAGATTGTAAACCAAATTTTAAAAATATAATACAATTAATCAAAATATAGGAAGCAAAGATAAATTAAAAAGAAAAATTTACATCACAATTGAAGATTCAACCATTGAAACAAATTTTGAAATATTTATTTAAATATGAAAAAATTATTAAAAAATTATTAAAATGTGGAAAAGAAAGTAGAATAGACACCCTAACATAATGTTAAGGTTGAAGAATCAAACATTGTTCTCTTTGCAAAAGTTTCTGCTGTCATTGTCGGTAACTCGATTACCGTAGATAATAAATTAATTTTAATATTAATATTATTGCGAAAATATTTCATTAAATTAGTAAATAAATTGAAACAGAATATAGTTAGATGTAAAAAGAATAAAATATTGAGAATATATTTTTCGATTATGATTTAAAATTTTAGAAACTATCCTATTTAACGTGTTGGTTTTTGCTGGAGATGCAATATTTATAAGCTGGAGAATAAAAAAATCCAAAGTGAATTTCGTAAAAAATTAATAATATGGTAACTTATGTTCTAAATTAAAAACATATTAATATTTTAATTGAATTGCATTAATTATTAAAAATATATATTATGGGCAACATTCTACGTTTGGATATTACAAATAATATTATCGAAAACTCCGCCATAAAAAAATTACAAGCAATTGCAAACTTTTCCATTAAAATAACATCTATTATGCCAAGATTTACCCTTAAAGATTACATGCATTATATTTTAATACTATCGATGATAATTATGTTATATTAAGGTAATATTATGGGGACATAAAATTAATGGGTGTTTTACCAAAAAGTTAACGGGTGTAAACTAATTCTGTTATGCTGTTTATTTATAATAATTTAACTTAAGAGAAGAGAAAAAAAATAATAGTGTTGTCATAATTTCTATAATTTTTATATATTTTGATTTAAAGTTTTATTTATAAATACAATTGTAATATATTTATTATTTATAATTGTTAGAAATTACATTTTTTTATATTCTTTAATGTTTCAGATATGATATATATAATTTTTTAATAAATCACATGTTTACTATACTTAAAAAGATGGTACAAAGAATTATTTGGTCATCTAATTATAAAAATTTTTCATGCTAGCCCTAATTTAATTTGTGTTTTTTTTAGCTCTTGAATTTGTATTATTTGTTAAATCACCCAAAAATAATAGAAAAATTACCATTTATTAAATTTACAAATGTGGCATCTATGTAACTATCCATGTGTACGTGGAAGTTCCAGATTGAAATCTATAATCACGTTCTTTTTTAGTATTGTAGATTTGTTGTTCTAATCATTCTAATTTAATATTTAATTGGTGGCCCACGCTTTTTCAATTTTTTTTGAGTTTTAAAACATGGAAGGTTGGGGTTGAAATCTATAATCACGTTCTTTTTTTTATATGGTAGATTTTTGTTCAAATCCTTCTAGTTTAATAAATGTTTAATCCAGGTATTGCTTGTTACTTTCCTGTTATACATAAAAGAGTACATTAAATATATGTAATTACATTATAAAAGGGCATCTAACGTTAAAATTGGTTACTAAATGGAACAAGTAATTAAATGGAAAACAGGAAATAAAATAGAAATAAATATTAAATGCAAATATTCACAATTTTTTATCCCCATTTCTTCATTCCATAGAAGCAAAACACACCACAACACAAAACATAAAGCTAAGGTCAGAAAAAATATTTTCAAGTATGTTTTTATTATCATTTGTTATTTTTAATTGTAGAGTTTTAATAGTTTTTTTTTAAAATATGGACTCACGTATATAATAATAGTAATTACATATTATTATTTATTATCATAAATGATTGACCCAAATTAAAAGTGATCTAATTTAGTTAAGGTTTATTGGGTTTTAGTTATTACATAAAGTATGAGTAAAATATTTGTAGATACTCTAGTAACTAATTTCTAATTGATAATGAACTGATTAAAAATTAAGGTCAAGTTATATATATTGATCCCCAAATTACATATACGCAACTTTTCTAATATCGCATCTTTAGAGTAGAGAGAGTTACCTTCTCTGAATTACTTGTGTGCTAATTTAGAAGATCAAAACCATAAGATCCAATGACTACAAGAATCGATGGATTCAGGTACACTTCCGCATTTAATTTTTTTTCTTGATTTATTTTTGATAATTTGACATAACAGATTCTGGTTTACAGTTTTAAGTTTATAACAGATCTTGTTTAATGATTTTAATAAGTGTCATTCGAGGCTCGTCATGTCGAATCATTGAGAATGAGTTATTTTTTATTATATACGAACTAATTCATTCTTCCGATTTTATAGATTTGATATATAGATTTGGTGTTTCGATTATACGCATTATTTTTTTGAATTTATATTAAAAGTTTTAGGGTTTGAAATAAAAAATTACACAAGTTTTAGGGTTACATCTTCAAGCTTTTTAAGTTGTAGGGTTTGGAATAGTCGTGTGATCTTGAAAATTAAAGATAATTGAAATTCTTGTTTGCTTCAATTGATTTGATTTTGTAAGTTCATATATACACACGCATTTGAGGTTTGTGATTGAAGACCAGATTTGAAGTGATTGTTATGGCAGTAATTGGATTCAGTCTAAACATTACTACTTAGTAAATATATAGATTGTTTGGTTACTGAGAAAACAAAGAACTTTGAATTTTCTTTTTCATTTTTTCAATTTATTAAATTTGACAGTTTAAAGAAGGGACGTAGGATAATGCTTCTATTATTTGTAAGTTTGTTTGTTTTAAACAATATTCATTGATTATGGTTAAAAAAATGGAAAGTCAAGTTTGGAAGTATCAAATTAGAATTGGATTTGGTACGTTCTGTTTTGACTTTTATCTATTCTTTTAATTTATTTGATTAAAAACCGATAATGGTGGAGTAGATTTGTACCTGAACAGTTTTGGTGTAATCATATCTATGCCAAATTTCATAGACAAGTGAGTGTTAATTATTTAGCTTTCAATCTATATATAATTTATGATTGGTTTCGATATTTATATATGTATGAGTATATATATTCTTATCAATGATTTTAAGGGTATAATGTGTGAGTTGGATATTATTGAATCTATAAAATGTTATTATTTAAAATTTTGTATATTGATGCTAAGGTTTTGGATTAATTTTTATGGATTCAATTATATATATTTATATATTTTGTTAAACTGGTTTGAAGAACCTTCATTAAAAGTTATTTTTTTATATGGATATATCTTTAATTTTGGGTATTTAGATTCAAATTCATGATAATCATGAGTATTAAGTTCAGTCTTATAAAATTTGATTTTGAATTTTATTAATAAAATTTTAATGGCTGTTTGTAATTTGCTAAAGATTAAGGTATTTGGTTTCTCATTTAACAATAAGACAATCTTATTTTAGGTTATTGTTATGAACATTTTAAATTGAAATATTGGTATATATATATATATATATATATATATATATATTAAAATAATTTAATTGAAATAATAAGTTGCCAAAGTGACATCTATTATTGAAATTATTATTTTTTAAATATAAAAGGTTGTGTGTATTTAACTTAAGCTTGATCGACCCAAAGGAAGGTTAATATTTACCAAAATACATGTGCAACTGTGGTAATAAACATGCTACAATTATTCGATTTTACATGTGAGCAATAAATCGGCCCAAAAGAAGATTTATTGTTTAACATGTTCTTATCATTAGTGTTTGATTACTACACCAAGATATCACTTACAAGTTAATATTCTGTCCAAAGATGAAATATTAATGGAGTGTCTGGTATCTTGAGATGAGATTTACCTTTATTCAAATTATTTTAGTTTAAATTTGAAATATTTTGAAACAAAAAAATTCAGATTTTGGCTTTGGGATTTAATTGAGGATGTTTAATATTTTAAATAGATTAGTTGAAACAAAAAGCCACCAAAGTGACCTCTTTTGCGTAGGTTAGTTTATTTAAAATATCAAGATGATTACATGTTTTTGTGATTCATGTGTTTATTAATTGACCCAAAGGTAAGTTAATATTTGATAGAATTTCAATGACATTTGTGGTGATAAATGTGTAACAATTATAAGGTACTTTATTTGAGCAATAAGTTAGTCCAAAATTTGGTTTCATTGTTTGACATAATTTATTGTCAATGTTTGATTGCTACAACAAGAGTACTGCTTACTGTTAATATTATTGTCCAAAGACTTGATATTAATTTTGCGTTTGGTATCTTGAGATGGGATTAACCACTATTTTGAATTTATTGTTTACGTATAAATATTCATGTGAGCTTGTTTTTATCTATTTTGTTCTATATTCAGCTAGTTCATCTTCTGCTGCCACAATATTTACTAATATAAATTCTATACCCATGCTTAATGGAACTAATTTCAAGGAATGGAAAAGACTCTTACTTATTTGTTTGGTTATATAGACATAGACCTTACACTAAAGGAAGAACCACCAACACCTCTCGCTGTGGCAAGCAACCCTAATGCTAAAAAGGATTTTGAGAGGTGCAATTTTTCAAACCGCATGAGTCTAATGATCACGAGCACAACATTCTAAAAGCCTTTAAGGGTACAGAATCTAAAGAGATTACTAAGGCCAAGGGTTTTCTTGATGACATTGAGAAACATTTGACCAAAAACAATAAGGTTGAAATGAAATCACTTATGACTTCTTTGATGCCTGTGAAGTATAAAGGTTAGGGAAATGTGAAGGAGTACATTATGGAGATGTTCCAAGTTGCTTCAAGACATAAGACACTTAAGATCGAGCTTTCTGAGGAATTACTTGTTCTTATGGTTTTGGTACCACTTCTTGCACAATTTAACTAATTTAAAATTAGCTACAATTGTTAAAAGGAGAAATGAATCTAAATGAGCTCATTTCTCATTGTGTGAAAGAGGAAGAAAGGTTGAAACATGATAAATCTAAAAGTGCTCATTTGGCCAGTGCTCATTTGGCCAGTGCATCTAAAGACAGAAGTTTACATTCTGAATAGAGTACCCACTAAAGTAGCTACAAAAATACCTTATGTGCTTTGGACTAGTCGGAAGCCTAGTCTAAAGCATTTTTCACATTTGGGGATGTCCAGCTGAGGTAAGGCCTTATAGGCCACATGAAAACAAATTGGACTCCAAAATAGTGAGAAACTACTTTATTGGTTATTCTGAGTGATCTAGGGGTTGTAAGTTTTATGATCCCACAATTAAGAATATTTTTGAGACAAGATTTGCGACATTGTTTGAGGATGCTGAGTTTGGAGAGAGAAATAAGGTTAAAGACATTACTTTTGAGGAGGAATTGGATTCTAACTTAGTTCCTACTATCACCTTTGACAATGTTCAGGTTCTCATACCTATCATTGATTAAGAAGTGCATCTAGAACCTCAATAAGACAATGTTTAACAACTCCCTATTCAAGATGAGGTAATTGTTCCAATAGAAAAAACTCAACAACCTTAAGAACAAGTGTCATTAATAAGGTCCACAAGAGAGGGGAGAAATGCTATTTTGGATGATTATGTTGTATTTCCCCTAGAACATGAGGATGAAAATGGAATGATGGAAGATGATCCAATGGCCATGAAAAGTTCTAATTCTCAAAAGTGGATTGATTCCATACAAAAATAATATAAGTCTATGCAAGACAATAAAGTTTGGGAACTTGTCCCTTTACTTGAAGGTGCAAAATCAATTGGCTGTAAATGAATATTTAAAACTAAGAGGGATGCAAATGGTAATGTGAAGAGGTATAAGGCGCATCTTGTAGCTAAAGGATATACTCAGTAAGAAGGCATTGATTTTACAAAGATTTTTTTTCCAGTTTCATTAAAAGACTCTTTCAGGCAATCATAACGTTTATTGGTCATCTTGATCTTGAGTTATATTAGATGGATATTAAGACTGTGTTTTTCAATGGCAACATTGAAGAAACAATTTATATGGTTCAACCAGAAAACTTTGAGTCAAGAGACCTAAAGAATATGATTTACAAATTAATAAAATTTATCTATAGACTCAAATAAGCTTCCCGTCAATGGTACCACAAGTTTCATTAAGTAATTTTCTCGTTCGGTTTTGATATGAATATTATTGATGATTGTGTGTATCACAAATTTAATGGGAGTAAGTATATATTCCTGATTTTATATGTCGAATATAGTATATATTCTTGATTCTATATGTCAAATACATTTAGTTTGCCACACATGATATGAGCTTATTGCACAAAACTAAGAGGTTTTTATCTAAGCATTTTGAGATAAAAGATCTTGGGGATGCCCCTTTTATTTTAGGAATTTAGATGTATTAAGACCGACCTTGGGGTATTCTTGGATTATTGAGCAAGAGCTATATCAATAAAGTACTCAAAAAGTTTGCCATGCAAGGTTGTAGACCAAGTGACACCCTAATTGCTAAAGAAGACAAATTTAATCTTACTCAATGCCCTAAAAGTAACCTTAAAATTCAGGAAATGAAAAAGATTCCCTATGCATAAGCTATTTGGAGTCTAATTATGCTCAAGTATGTATGTGGCCGAATATTGCGTATATTGTTGGGATCTTAGGTAGACATTTGAGCAACCTGGTATGGACTGTTAGATAGTAACCAAGAGAGTTATAAGGCATCTTCAAAGAACAAATTATTACATGCTCACATATCGGAGGTCTGATAAGTTAGAGATCATCAGGTACACAGACTCCAATTTTGATGGAATATTGATGCAAAATTTTGTCACTAGGGTGCAAATTGTGACAATAATTTATAGTTCTTTATTTCAATAACAACAGGAGTAAATCAAAGTCAAAACACATAGAATTTAAGTTCCTGGTTGTTAAAGTAAAAGTTCAGAGTGGTTAGGTTCCTATAAAGCATACAAACTCCATGATTACAAACCCGCTTACTAAGGGACTACACCTAAGGTTTTATAAGAGCACACTGCTCATATGGGTGTAATGTCATTCCAGGATATTCAATTTTAGTGGGAAGTTGTAATATTAAATGCATTTCTATTATAGACAAATTTCTGGTTATTTTAACTTAAGGTTTTTTTTCTATAAAAATAAAGTTTATTTGGTTTATTCACACTTTTATTTTTGTAAGGTTTAATCTCACTAAGGCTAAGGAGGACCAATTGGAAATAGGCATTGTAAAACCCCCTAACTCATTTCTGTTGTCAGAATAGGATTACGGAGCATTACAGTACAATTGGAAACATTTAAACATTAATTCATTCATTACTTTAATCATATCTTAAATCATTCATAAACATGCATACCGTCCTTAAATCGAGCCCTCGAGGCCCAAAAAATAACTTAGAAGCAATTCAATACCAATTTGAATTAATTTGAAAGTCTAGAAAAAAGTCACAAAAAAATAGAAACTGGGGTCACACGCCCGTGTGCCTCACACGGCTGAGACATACGCCCGTGTCTTAGACTATGTAACTTTCGAACTAGGGACACAAGGTCGTGTATCAACTTGTGTGCTCACCCGTGTAACTCTCTTAGTAGGGTCACACGGACATGTCACACGCCCGTGTGCCAGGCCGTGTAACTCTCTGAGTTGCCCCACACCCTTGTGTGCCAAGCTGTGTGTTAGGTCGTGTAACTTACTAACTTGCACCCTAAGGAAATCATCATATGACACACACCCATGTTGTCAGGCCATGTGCCTTACACGACTGAGTCACACGCCCGTGTCTCAAGCCGTGTGAACCCAAATTTACCTAAAATCAATCCATTTCCAAAACCATTTCATGCATAAATATTTAGACCAATTGTGCACACTTTCAAAGCACCAAAACCTTATCTAAGCATACATATATTTTCCATTTCAAAAATTCTAATTCAACTAACCAATATGCCATTCAAAGGCACCTCAAATGCACACAACAACACTTACCTAAACATATAAATTTTACCACATTTCAATCATCAAATCCTAGATCAATACTCAACAAAACATGCCACAAACTTGACCATATTCATGCCATTCCAGACATGCCATAAAAGTCATTCAAACATGCATAGTAAGATAACGAAAATAACACAAATTGACAAGGCATCAAATGGTACCAAACCAAGATAAGTTTCGAAATTTCTAAATGCCAAAACACTAACAAACCATTCATCATAACACCATTACAAGTTATCCTACACATGCCATTATAAACCTTGGCCAAAATGTACAAAAACTACCAAAATGTCTGCTGGATAGTGTGATAGATCTTCGACAAGCTTCCGATAATCTATAAAACATACGAAAGAAACTACGTAAGCAATTAATGCTTAGTAAACTCGTATAAATCAAAACATAATTTACCATTTCATTTGCATAATATAAAGCATAAGTATAATATTATCCAACCATAAGCTTGGCATAAGCCTATACATCACCATCAATACACAAGTTAGCACACTTGTACATAATTCAAATGAACTAACCATAAGATAAGTTATTTTCCATATGAAATACATCATTTAGTTCATGCATTCTTTCCATAAGACTATGTTTAATTCAATTTGAAAATTTACCATTTCAATCCATTTTCTTACTCGTTGAACCATTTAGAACTTCATCGGATACTTGGGAAAGCTCACACGAAGTGTGCCTTTACATATAACCATAACCTTTCCTTTACATCATTGCTCACACGAGCTATGCAATGGGCCTGCTCACATGAGCTGTAGGTCAGAATGTAAGCTACACGATGCTTCTCACACGAGCTGTAGAGTAATCGCAACAAATGTAGGACCTCAGCCATCGGTAGGACATTCAGAACCAGCACCCAAAACATAGAATCCCTAATGACATGTCATTCGTATCCTGAGAATTTCTAAGGTTCAATCGGGACTCGATATCCGTCAAAGCATTGATATGTTTATACATCGACACATTCACAATATAAATAACATAATAACATTCAATTTAAATAACATTAATATGATAATTGTTCATACGAACTTACCTCGAGGACTAGGAGTGTGGAAGTTAAATCGAGGTAATCCGAAACTTTTGCTTTTCCTTGATCTAGGTCCATATGTGGTTTATCTTGATCTAAATAGGTAATTTTAATCAATTAAATACTTCTAGTATTCAATTTAATCCACATTTCATATTTATGAAAAATTACCATTTTGCCCCTAACATTTTAAATTTCCACAATTTAGTCCTTAAGCTCGTAACTTAAAATCTAATCATTTTAATCCCTTTTTATAGGCTAACCGAATTCTTTAGGGACTCATATCAGCTCAACTAAACCATCATTTCCTAAATTTAACATGAAAATTTACTATTTTCACAAATAGATCCCTAAATGCAATTTCATCAAAAATTACTTAACAAAACTTGTTTATTTCTCAAGATTCATAATCTATCAATTCATATCAAAAACCATTTAATAAAATTCATGGAATAACCCTCAACCTTTAACAATTTTACAAATTGACCCCCGGGCTAACCAAATTAAGCTAAAACGATTTCAAAAACATAAAAATCATTAAAAATTGGGCTAGGAATCACTTACATGCACAAGGGATACACTAAAAATGGATATTCTCCCTTGAATTTTCGATGGAGAAGATGAATAATGAAGATGAAGAATTTCTTTTGTTTTGTTTAATTTAAGTTTAATTGATCATTTACCATTTTATCCTTTAAAAATCATCATAATTTCTACAAAACCTTGTCATGTACATCCACTATCTCAAATAAATGGTTTATTTACCATTCAAGTTCTTTAATTTAAGATTTCAAAACTATTGAACCCTTTTAACTAATAGAACTCAACTTTTACCATTTTTATGATTTAGTCCTTTTCACTTAATTAATCATGCAAACATCAAAATTTTTTAATGAAATTTTAATACGAACTTAATAAAATCTTGTAGACAATAAATAAATAATAAAATATTAATTTACTTGTCAAAATTGTGGCCCCAAAACCACTGTTCTGATATTACTGAAAATGGGCTATTACAGGCATGTTTGGTTCACATTACATGTAATTACCATGCTACACATCCATACTTGATCTATGTCATTTGGTTATGTTATTATTTACGATCATAAAATATTGACCTAGATTAAAAGTGATCTAATTTGGTTAAGGTTTATTAGGCTTTAGTTATTAAATAAAGTATAGGTCAAATATGTTTAGATACTCTAGTAACTAATTTCTAATTGATGATGGATTGATTAGAAATTAAGGTTAATATGAAAAATTTAAGCCTCAATCTACTACTTTCAAGACACCTAGTTGTGCACAATTTTATCATCTCAACAATATATCACATTTCCAAGCATTTCACATTCATGCTATGAATCACAATCCATCATTCACCAAGTATACAATGACCATATCACTAAAGACATTAGCACATATATGAATATACTAGGCTTACAACCATGTTAGCCAAAATAAGCTAATTTACATAGTCAAATATCAAAACAAGCCTTTACTAATTACAAGCCAATACATTGGCTAAAATCATAATGACACATATAACAAAATGACCAAGTCCTTTTACATGCCATACTTTTAAAATACTAAGATCATCAATACCCAAAATGAAAGTTAGATAATGTGATTTGAATCTCCGACGATCTCTGATTTTGAGCTAGCTTGGCAACACTATAAAACATGGAAAATAAACGGAGTAAGCTATATAGCTTAGTAAGCTCATATGCAAGAAATAAGCAACCTTACCATGCATATAACATTCAAAATAAGACAACATAATTAAATGTAAATTTACCATAGTATCATAATTCATTTCATCATAAAACTTACCTCATTTTCATCATTTCAAGCATTTAATAAACATGAGCTTTACACACATACCTGAACCATCTCGAAATGAACTTACACATATTCTCATCTTTGACGTACCTGTGAACCATTCGGAATAAAAATGTCGGATACTCGAATTCTTGCACACTAAGTGCCACATATGTAGCCAATGCTACCTCAATCTCATATCACATAGTTGCTCGCTCTCAAGCTATCAACGGGCCTGCTCACACAAACTGTCAATCAAGACGTAGCTACGCGGTGTTTCTCACACAAGCTGTCAAGTATCTGCAACATATGTCGGTATACTCAGCCATCGGTAGGACGTACAAGACCAGCACCCGGATCACATAATCACATAACACATAATGACCCTAGTGACATGTCACCTGTATCCTACCCTATTCCTAAGGTTTAAACGAGATTTCTTACTTGTCAATTCGTCGTCGAACTCGTTCATAGGATTAAGGTCATCCATATTTATCAAACATACAATTCATGCAATATTAAAGTAATGAAATACAATCATATTAAAGCTTATTTTTTTAACATACGAACTTACCTCGGTATAAAATGGCTAATAGTTTGATTTAGTCCACAACTTTGTTCTTTCCCCGGTTTAGGTTAGAACCTCATCTTTCTTGATATATAATACCACATTTAACTTATTCAATCATCAAATTATTCAATTTAATCCCAGAAACACCTTATGGAAAAAATTATATTTTTGACCCTAACTTTTCAACTTTTTACATTTTAGTCCCTAGGCTCGTAAAATGATTTTCATCCGATTTCTTCATTACCCAAGCCTAGCTGAATATTATTAGTACTCATATTAGCCCACATTTTTCATTTATTCACATTTTTACAACTTTTACAAATAGGTCTCTATTTGACATTTTCATCAAAAATCACTTGGTAAATGTTGTTTATCTAACACCAAACATACATTTTCTACCATTAAGCATCAAAATACAAAAATATTCAAAATGGGTAAAATTTTAGACTTTTATTTTCTTTCAAATTAGTCTTTAGAATAGCTAAATCAAGTTACAACATTCACAAAAACGTAAAAATAATTAAAAACAAGACAAAGACAGACTTACAATCGAGCTTGGAAGTTGGCCAAACACTAGCTATGTCTCCTTTAGTGATTTTCAACCATGGGGGACTAAATTGGGGAAGATGACATCTTTTTATTAGTTATTTTTGTCTTTATTTACCAAATGACCAAAATGTCCTTCACTGAAAACTTCGAAATTTGATCTAACCATGTCTATTTTTGTCTAACTTAAAGTATAATGGTCTAATTACCATTTAAGGACCTCCAATTTAAAATTTCATAGCAATTAGACACCTCTAGCTTCTAGAACACACATTTTGCACTTATTGCAATTTAGTCCTATTAGTCAAATTGGACACTCTATCGATAAAATTTCTTAACAAAATGTTCATACGATTATTCAATCATACTTTAGACCTTAAAGTAATAATAAAATTAACATTTCTACTTCTAATTTATGGTTCTGAAACCACTTTTTTGACTTGACCCAAAAACGGGATGTTACATCGGAAGCTCGCGAAGGTTGGAGATCGGTTGGAGCATCAGCACACTATCCACTAGCTTGTTTTGGTATAAATAGTATACTTATTATGGTATAATGGCATGTATAGGTAACTTGGCCTTTGATGGCATATGAATGTGGTTTGTAAACTAGCTATTGGAATGGCTAGTAATGGTTTGTTTTGGTATAATTATAAGGTTATGATATGACAAATATCTATGTGTTAAGTTTATTAAATATGATTGATTAAGTTATGCTTAACCTATATGTCAAACAAAGGTAAGATTATAATCATGATTGCATATGATAAAATATCATATTAGATTATATAATTGGTTTGGATTTAATACTTGAATTGGCAGGTATATACTTGTAAGTTTTTGTGTAGGTTATTAGCAATTTTGGGTGAGAAATAAAGCTAGGAAATGACTTTATTTTATCCATACAGGTAGACACACGGCCGTGTGTCTTGATCATGTGTGACACACGGCCTGACACATGGGCGTGTGGTTTGGCCGTGTGTCCCCTGCATCTTAAAATTGAGAAACAGAATGCTCAGGATTGAGCACACAGACAGAGACAGGGGTATGTATCTTAGTCCTGTGTGCTACATGGCCTAGAACACGGGCGTGTGTCTTGGCCATGTGAACCCTGCACCTAATTTTTGAAAATTAAATTGATCACACGGCCTATTCACATGGGCGTGTGGCATAAGTCAGAGAGTTACACCGGGTCGAACACGGCCTGCAGCACGGGCCTGTCTTAGGATCACATGGGCGTGTCCCTGGACCCCACGAGCGTGTGTGCCCTGTATCTAGGAAAATTTTAGAAATTTTACAAAAAAATTCTCTGAGTTCCCAATTTAGTCCTAACTCGATTCTAATACTCAGATTGGCCTCGAGGGTCCATTTAAAGGACGTTATGAATAATCTTGATAAATAAATAATAAATGACATGAATTATCTATAAATATTCTATAAACTCTAGTAATACTTCGTAACCCTATTCTGGCGAAGGATACGAGTTAGGGTGTTATATGGAGGAAGTGCTCTCTGTATGGTGATCATCATCTATATTTTGACAGCTTGGCTTCACATTATCTGATATGTGTCATAATAGCACGATATGGTGCGTAGGGTTAGGTGGGTGTTTTAAACCCCACATGGTGTGATGGGATGGTTAGAGATGGTGTGTAGAGGATGGGGGTAGGATTCTGATTATCTGATCTGTATATCTGTATCTGTTATTTGTATCTTAGATTGACATGAGTCCGAGCCTGTATTTGATTATATATATTTAAGATTTTTGTATGTTTCACATGTCTAATTCTGTTGGGTTACACACTGAGTTTACGAGAACTCACATTTGTTTGTCTATTCTGTTTAGGTAATCCATAGACTTAGGCGAATCAGTGCGGCAGAGACTCAGCGGTGACCAGCTGATTGAAACCTACTTTACTTAGTAATTTATGATTTTTATTATTTATATTTCTGGTTTTATTTGAGATTTTGTAATTTCTGGGACTCTCTAGACTGGATTATTTGGTTTTTAACTGTTGATTTTTGAGTTGTTTGATAATTTGACTAGTTTGGTAAAATGTTTTGTGGAAACAATGGTTTTATGCAAATAAAGGTTTTCTAGAAATGCGAACTAAACTTTTGAAATAGAATGGTTTTTCGAAAGCTTCCGTTATAAAACACGTTTAAAGGTAAATTAATTAATTAGATAACGTTTTGACATTGGATTCAAGCAAATAAGAATTGAAAAACTGAAATGGTTTTATCGTATTGACTTCATTTTCAAACCCATTCTTTGTGACACCTCCGGATACGACCATAACGTCTAGGCCGGGTTTGGGGTGTTACGTTTAGTGGTATCAGAGTCAGGTTGCAAAAGTCGAGCTTTGAATTTTGGAATCCAAAATGTTGTTTCAAAAGAATTTTTTTTGAATAGTGTGAATAATTTAAGAAAGTATGTGGTACACTGAGTTTCTAGCGCTGATCCTGTAAATATCTCTGTACTTAGATAGAACTATTCTGAAAACACTGTAGTTAGTACTTTCTGAAACTGTACTAAAATAGTTAGAGACTGAAACTTTTGAAAATATCTTTGAACTTATGATAATTTATGCATAAAATATCTGTTAATAAATACTAGAACTGATGCATAAAATTTTATAATGTAGATAAAATTTGAAAATTTGTGATGAGAATTCTTGGAACACGCGAATGTGGTATTCATGGTCGTGGTAGAGGCCGTAGGGGGCTCGAGCTGAGTCTTCCTCTCTGGGCAGTATGCCAAATTTAGATATGAGTGAGACATTGATTTCGCCTGCTACTGAGACTTGGTCTCAAAGCCGTTCGGTTGGGGACGGCATACTGTCCCAAGCCATGTTGAGGGTATTGAAGAGGGTCGCTGGACCTTATTCTGGATCTGAGGGTCGTGGGTCGGTAACTGAACGACTCCGGTCTAATGGAACTGATCTGTTTAAGGGTGTCACTGGAGTCGCCCCTACTGTGGCTGAGTATTGGTTAGAGGCCACCGAGAGGATTATGAATAATATAGACTGTACTCTCGAGCATAAACTTAAGGGTAAAGTTTCTTTGCTTCACGACGAGGCATACCAGTGGTGGTTATCAGTTGAGAAATGTACTCAGCCTGATCGTCTGAACTAGGATTTCTTCATGGCTTCTTTTTAGGAGAAATATGTAGGAACGAGCTACATTGATACTCATAGACGTGACTTCATGAATTTTACGCAGGGTGATAGATCAGTGGCCAAATATGAGGCCGAGTTTTTGAGGTTGAGCCGCTACGCTCGAGGCATAGTGGTGTCTAAATACGAGAAATGTGCTCGCTTTGATGACGGTCTGAGGGATAACTTGAGGGTATTGATTGCTCTACAGAGGGAGCGAGAGTTCATGGTTCTGGTAGATAAGGCAAAGATTGCCAAAGAAGTTAAGTGCATGGATCGCCAAAATAGGGACCGTGAGAGAGGCAAGAGTAAGAGGGATTTAGAGCCCTCTAATTTTGTTCAGAGGCCTAAGAAACAGGCTAGACCTGATGGATCACTTAGAGTGGGCGTTTCTGCTGGTCCTATTGGGATTTAGCCATGTGGAGATTATGGTAGGCGTCATCCAGGTGAGTGTTAGAGGAGGTTAGGGGCTTGTCTGAGGTGTGGGTCTATGGAGCATCAGATTCGAGAGTGTTCGTAGTCAGCTGATCAGATGCAAGCTTCAAGACCGGGTTTTGTATAGCCTTGAGGGCAATTCAGTAGCCACCTAAGGGCCGTGGACCAGCTTGGGTGGTAATGGTATAGGCCGAGGGTAGAGAGCACCAGGCAAAGATGCTAGTCAGACTGAGGCAAGATTGCTTGCGTGGGTCTATGTTGCTCGATACCAAGAGGATAGAGATACTCCTGATATTATCACCGATACATTCTTAATTTTTGATGTACCTTATATTGGTCTAATAGACATAATTTTTATACACTCTTATATAGCTAGCACTGTTTCTGAAAACCTAGGGATTTCTGTTGAGAGCACTTCTAGTGAGATTACTGTACTAAGTCCTTTGGGGCAATCTGTTTAGGTTAGTAAAATTGATAGGGATGTTCTGTTAGAGGTACAAGGGGAGGTATTTCTGAAAAATATGATGGAGTTACCGTTTGGGTAGTTCGATTTGATTCTGGGTATGAATTGGTTGGTTGAGCACCGAGTCAGTTTGGATTACATGACTAAGATGGTCATTCTGAGGCTAAGGATGATAAGAAAGTGGTTGTGATCAGTAAGCATCGAGATTACCTATCCAATGTGATCTCCCCTCTTATGGTTGAGAAACTAGTTTGGAAAGGGTGTAGGGCGTATATGGCTTTCGTCAGTGTTTCAGTTTTTGGAGACTATTTTATCGAGGATATCAGAATAGTGAGAGATTTTTCTAATGTCTTTCCTGAGGAGTTACTGGGTTTACCTCCAAATCGAGAACTTGGGTTTGGTATTGAGCTTCTATCGAGTACAACTCTGATGTCTATCGCTCTATACCGTATGACACCGAAGGAGCTTACAGAGCTTAAGGCTCAATTTTAAGAGCTTCTAAATCATGGTTTCATTTGTCCTAGTGTGTCTCCGTGGGGGGTACCGATTTTTTCGTTAAGAAGAAGGATGGGACTATGAGGATGTGTATTGATTATCGACAACTGAATAAACTGACTGTGAAAAATAAGTATCCACTTCCAATGATTGATGATTTGTTTGATCATTTTTGAGGGGCTTTAGTGTGTTCAAAGATTGATCTTCGTTCTGGGTATCATCAGCTAAGAGTTAAGGAGGTGGATGTTTATAATACTACATTTACGACTCGTTATTGACATTACGAGTTCCTAGTTATGCCTTTTGGTCTGACGAATGCTTCGGTTGCATTTATAGATCTAATGAATCGAGTTTTTAGCCATATCTGGATCAGTTCATCGTGGTCTTTATCGATGATATTCTGGTTTACTCTAAGATTGAGGATGAGCATGATGAGCATCTTAGAGTAGTGCTTCAGATACTCCGAAAGAAAGAGCTCTACACTAAATTGAATAAGTGTGGGTTCTAGTTGCGAGAGGTTACTTTTTGGGGGGATGTGGTTTCTACTGAGGGGATCTATGTTGATCCAAGGAAGATTAAGACTGTGCTAGATTGGAAATAGCTTAAGAATGTATCTAAGATTTGTAGTTTTCTGGGTCTTGCGGGATACTATCCGCGATTTGTCGAGGGGTTCTCTCTGATTGCAGCTCCTTTGACTAAGCTTCTACGTAAGGGTGTTCCTTTCATCCGGTCTAATGTGTAACAATCGAGCTTTGAAAAGCTCAAGTCTATTTCGACTCAGGCTCCTATTTTGATATAGCTTGTATATGGTAAAAAATTTGTGGTCTATAGTGATACATTGCACGTCAGTTTGGGATGTATACTGATGCAGGATGGTAAGGTTGTGGCTTATGCGTCCCGTCAGCTTAAGACACCCGAAGATAATCATCCAACGCATGATCTCAAGTTGGCTACTGTGGTTTTTGTGTTGAAGATCTAGAGGCATTATTTGTATGGTGAGAGGTGTATCATCTACACTGATACAAGAATCTCAGGTACCTCCTTACTCAGAAGGAGCTGAATCTTAGACAACGTCGATGGATTTGAGCTGTTCAAAGATTATGACTGTACGATAGAGTATCATCCTAGTAAGGCCAATGTGGTGGCCGATGCTCTTAGTTGTAGAGCGATGACTGATTTGAGGGTGATGTTCGCTCGTCTTAGTCTATTTGATGATGGGAGTCTATTAGCCGAGTTGCAAGTTAAGCCGACTTGGATTGATCAGACTTGAAATAAGCAGTTAGAGGATGAGTCTCTGGGTTTACGATTTTGTCAGATTGAGAGTAGCAATACTTCAAATTTTAGGCTGAATAAAGATAGAGTTCTGTGTTTCCAAGGTCAGATTTGTGTGTCGAATGATTCTAATCTAAGGCAATCAATTTTGAGAGAGGCGCATAGTAGCTCTTATGGTATGCATCCCGGTGGTAATAAGATGTATCGCGATCTTCGTGAGTTGTACTGGTGGCTGGGTTTGAAGTGTGAAGTTATGAATTTTGTTGCTCGTTTTCTAACGTGCCAGCATGTTAAGGCTGAACACCAATTGTCTTCGGGTTTGTTACAACCTTTTAAAATTCCCTTATGAAAATGGGAACGAGTGACGATAAACTTCGTTAGTGGGTTGCCCTTGACACCTACTAAGAAGAATTCTATTTGGGTCATCATGGATCGATTGTAAGACTGCATGGGGTTCCTGTTTCGATAATTTCTGATAGAGATCCTTCCTTCACTTCTCGGTTCTGGAAGAAATTACATAAGGCTCTGGGTTCGAGATTGGACTTTAGTACCGCGTTCTATTCTCAGACTAATGGCCAATCTGAGAGGGTGATTCAGATACTAGAGGATATGCTTCGAGTTGTGTAATAGATTTTTGAGGTAGTTGGGAGGATAATCTGTCACTAGCTGAGTTCGCCTACAATAAAATTTTCCCAGTCTAGCATCCAAATGGCACCTTACGAGGCTTTGTATGGTCGTAAGTGTCATACTCCACTATGTTAGACTGAGTCGGGTGAGCGTCGAGTTTTGGGTTCTGAGTTCATTTCTGAGACCGAGCATAAGGTTAGACTGATTCGGGATCATCTGAAGGCGGCTTCTGATAGACAAAAGTCTTATGCAGATATGAAGATGAGAGATATTCAGTACTCTGTGGGTGACGTTGTCTTTCTTAAGGTTTCTCCGTGGAAAAAAGTTCTAAGGTTCGGTCGTAAGGGCAAGTTAAACCCTAGGTTCATTGGGTTATATCAAATTTTGAAGCGTGTGGGACCAATCGCTTATTAGTTGGAGCTACCTCCAGAGTTGGACCTTATTCATGATGTGTTTCATGTCTCGATGTTGAGGCGTGTTGGTCTGATCCATCTCAAGTTGTTTCTGTTGAGGAGATCGAGATTAGACCATATTTGACTTTTAAGGAGGAGCTAGTTCAGATTTTGGATCGTGATGTTAAGGTTCTAAGAAGGAAGTCCGTTCGGTTGGTAAAACTTCTGTGGCGGAATCAAGCATTGAAGAAGCCACCTAGGAACCTGAGGACTCGGTGCGTCAGCAGTATCCTCATCTGTTCTGATCAGGTGACTATCGAGGTTGAAATTTCTTTTAGGGGGTAGAGTTGTAATGTCCTAAATAATTTATTTCTGTTTTTGAAAGTATTTGACAAAAATGTGTATCTGCTTTAGTGGTTAAGTGTTCTGTATGTGTGTGTAAGGTCTTAGGTTCAAGTCTTCTTTTTGACAAAAATTTGATATTTTAGATCTAAACCTTACCCTTGTTTAATGGGCTTATTTAAAAATGTTTGTTAATCTATATCAGAATGAGCCTGCTGGTTCGAGTGGTAAGGGAGTTGGTGTGTTAAAGGTCCTGTGTTTGAACCCCTGCACGAGCGTGAATGTTATTTTTGCTCTGGTTGTCTGAGAGTGTTTGGGTGGAGTTAGAATTCTAAAGTGGTTAAGGTTTAGTGGGATAATAGGGTTGTGATTTAGTGGGATATTGTCAAAATATTAAATTTCATTTTGTTTTTCTTTCTCTTGTCGAAATTCCTATTCATTTTTTACGTTCTTCTCTAAATTTTCCTCTTCCAAACTTTGTCTTTTTGATTTCTTCCTTCTTTGATTTCTCTTCGCTTTTCTGTCTTTCAAATCACCACGTTTGGGTGCTGTAAACTCTGTTCGGTTTGTAGTAGGTAAGTTTTCTTGAAGTTTTAGGCTAATAAGAACCAATTTCTGGTTTGGTAATGTGGTGATTTCTTGTATAGGTGTTGCTCAAGGGGATCAAAACGTGTTTTCCAGCGTGTAGCGTGTTTGAGTTATCGTATCCATTTGGGTAAGTGATCAAACCTTTGTTTGAAGTAGTTTCTCAAGTATGCCGTTTGGGGTTTTAGATAGATTAGCTTCGATAATTGGAATTGATTGGGTTTTTGGTGTTGTTCTTAGGTTCCAAGAGTCTTGGGATTATTTCGCTGCCAAAAACGAACTAGGTGTGTGCCCGAAACGTAGAAAATTGAACTTCAGCAAAAGCTGAAAGACTATTCTGTCGACACCACACGGGCGTATGGCTAGTCGTATGGTTGATGAAGGCATGACCGTGCATAAAACACGGTGGTGTGATCGAAAAAGGTATGGTCGTGCATAAAACACGACCGTGTGGCGGCTTGAGTGTGGCCGTGTGGGCTACACAAGTGTGTGGGCCCACATGGGCATGCTGCACGAGCATATGGGTTCTGGGTCAGGCCGTGTGGACCACATGAGCAAGGCCAATCTGGGCTTGTAGGCCCATTTCTTTAAAATTTTCCTTAGGGTCGCACGGGTCGTTCCGATTGACTGTGGGCCTATTGTAGGGTCGGTAAGGGCTAACCAAACCTTAAAACTATATGATCTGCTAGACTGATTTTCTATTCTGAGTATGATACTATTGTGCATGACTGGTTAGTCTACTAGATATGTATATAACTGTTATCTGTATTTAGGCATGTTTAGCATGTTTAATTTTTAAATTTTGTGTCTGTTTTGGGGTGGGATTTGTATATGTGGAGGAAGTGCTCTGTATGGCAATCATCGCCTATATTCTGGCAGTTTGGCTATACATGATCTAATATGTGTCGTAATGGCACAGTATGGTGTGTAGGGTTGGGTGGGTGTTTTAAACCCCACATTGTGTGATGGGATGGTCGGAGATTGTGTGTAGAGGATAGGGGTAAGATTAGATTCTGATTATCTGATCTGTATATCTGTATCCGTTATCTGTATCTGAGATGGATATGAGTCGGAGCTTGTATCTGATTATATATATATGAGATTTTTGTATGTTTTGCATGTTTAAGTCCGTTGGGTTACACACTGAGTTTATGAAAACTCACATTTATTTGTTTGTTCTGTTCAGGTAATCCATAGACTTAGGCGGATCGATGCGGCGGAGACTCAGCGGTAACCACCTGACTGAAAACTACTTTACTTAGTAATTTATGGTTCTTATTATTTATATTTCTGGTTTTATTTGAGAGTTTGTAATTTCTGAAACTCTCTGGACTAGACCGTTTGGTTTTTAACTATTGATTTTTGGGTTGTTTGATAATTTGACTGCTTTGGTAAAATGTTTTATGGAAACGGGGTTTTACGCAAATAAAGGTTTTCTGAAAATGCGAACTGAATTTTTGAAATAGAATGGTTTTTCGAAAGCTTCCGTTGTAAAATACATTTAAAGACAAATTAATTAATTAGATAACATTTTAACATTGGATTCAATCAAATAAGAATTGAAAAACTGAAATGGTTTTATCGTATTGACTTCATTTTCAAACTCATTCTTTGTGACACCTCCGGATATGGCCATAACGTCTAGGCCGAGTTTGGGGTGTTACACTTAGTCCCGACTTGATTCTAATATTTAAATTGGGCCTCGAGGGTCCATTTAAGGGACAATATGATTGATTTCAGATATGAATAATAAATGTTATGAATTTTTCTGTAATTGATTTGTAAACTCTGGTAATGCTCCGTAACCTTGTTCCGACGACGAATACGGATTAGGGGTTTTACATGAAATATATAGATATACATTTGTTTATTGGTTTTGATTAATACATACGTATACATTAGTACTTCAATAAATAAAGTGATTTAAAATAAATTTTAACTTTTTATTTATTATAAAAAAATCATTTGACAATGTTATTTATATTTGTGATAAATATCTAATAAATTCATTTAACCAAATCTTTCAATAGTTTGTAAACGTGATAAGTCTTATAAACAATAAAAATATTTAAAATGGTAAAATTAATAATATAATAAATTTATTTTTAACTAATATTTAAAAATTAATATATTTGTTTTTTTCTTTCTTTACTCTTTGGGTACTTCCTTACCTTTTTTTTCAACTAATCCTTCACTCTTTTTTTTCCTTCATTTCCATATCAAAACATATGACATTTACTTGTTAAAATCATAATCAAATAATATATCTATGTTATTTAAATGAAGCTAACATGAATTTCATGAAGAAATTTATCATTCTTACCTTAATCACTTGTAATCAAACCTTAGTTTGCATTTTCTTTGTCCTCCAATACAACTATTGATACTCTTTTCATGAAATTAAGGTGAATACTAGGCTTATCTATTGATTTCGGTAAGGATTCATGAAAGAAATTAGAGAAATTAAGCTTAGAAGGTATTAAAATGCTGGAAATGACCTATTTGTAATAAAAATATTTGATTAGTTTAATAATTATAATTATAATTATAATTATCAAAATGGCCCACCAATCATATTTTACCCAGTTTAGTCCTTAATCATTTCATTTTCCATAATTATCTTGTTTGAGTAATTATCATTTAATCCTCCAACTTTCTCTATAATATCATCCACGAATCATACTTTATTTTGGTAAAATTTCACTTCTAGTCCTTCCTTCTTTTTCCTTCAATTCAATTTAATCATTTCAAATTTTTATTTTTCTTACTTTTGCCCCAATAATTTTTATTTTCTTACAATTAAGTCAATGCCCCAGATTTATTTCTCTTATTTCAAGTGTATTTTTAATTTTCTATCGACTCTAACTACTTTTTATAACACTCAAAACTTCTTATTTTATCTATTTCTAGAATTCTGAAGTATACCTAATCCTACTTGGTATTGTTCCTATCTCAGCAGTAAGTTAGGGATATCACAATATTTAAAGTTTTTATAAATATTCTGAATATTAAAATTTATTTTAATTTTTTAAAAAATATTTTGAATTATTTTGTATTTTTTGTTGAGAGAGACTAATTTGTTCATTTTCAAAATTGACAATGACCAAAGGAGTCAATCTGTTATTTAAGTTATTTGAATTAATTGAGTTTTCGAATTGTAAAATTCAACTTGACTCGAACTCAAGACTCGAATTACTTATTCAAGTTGATTAAAAAAATCAATTAACTCAAATAATTCGATTCAATAACTCAAAATTTAATATTTTTATTTTATTTTTTCGAGTAAATTTTTCACACTAGTTTTCATTTGTTTTATTTATTTAAATCTTAAACTGTTGGAAGCCACATTATTGGGTTTTTACCCTTTGCGATTGACCACACCACATGATACCGGGCTTTGCTTATTTGCTCTTAGCATGATTAATATTTAGAGGTTAAATTTTGTTATTAATCTCTATATTTTGTAGAAGTTGTAGATTTAGTCCCTATATTTTAATTTGATCAATTTTAGTCTCTGTACTTTTAAAATTGGTCAATTTTAGTCATTGTAATTTTGGAATTTTAGTCTTAACCCAAACAATAGTTGTTAAATTTGTTTGTTTAAATTTAATTACTAGTCATGTACTAAATGTACAGTTGTAGATTTAGCCGATATTTTTTTATTGTATTATTCTAATTCGCAAATTTTGAAATTTGAACCTTGGCACAAATGACATTCGTTAATCCATTAACTTTAATTTTAGTGAGCAATATCTGAAAATAATAAGCTAACATGGGATTACACATATGATAATATGTTTGGCGCATTAGATTTTAGAAATAACAAAACTTAATGAATTTAACAATTATCATTTGTTGATGACTGAAATTTTAAAATTTGAAAAGGACTAAAATTGACTAAATTAAAGTGCAAGGACTAAATCATATCTTTTATAAAATACAAGGACTAATTGTAAAATTTAACCATATTTGAAAGTGTTTGAAGTTATTTACTTGAATTCGAGATAAATACCGGATTAGTTGTATAAATACTATACATTCATCTATATTATTTATAAAGAGTTTAGTTGAGTTGACATTACCCTTTAATCGATTTTCAACTCAATTGTTAAATTATTAAAAAATGATTATTTTTACAAAGCAATGAATATTATTTTGCGTCATTTTCATATAAGTTCATAAAATATATATGATTAAATTTAAACCTAGAATTTTGTAATTTTTACTCTCTCATCCTATTCATTTCAATCAACTTTATATTTGGCTTTTATATAATAAAAAATAAAAAATATATATTATATAGTTTGTTACTTTTTGTTTCCCTATAATTGGGGCCGTACAGCTCTATCCATTTATTCACTTGATCCTACTTTGAATTCAATTTATTTTTTTTTTTTGTTTCACACCAAAAATTCAAAAACGATTTTTTTTTGGAATGACCCGAAAAAAAAAGATTCTTAGAATTCTCCATTGCTACGACATATTCTTTTTTTCATCCATTCCTTTCATGATCAGTCGTGGTCTTACAAACTCTACCGATGGTTTGAATGAATATCTAAATGTATATGATATAAAGTTACCAGACACGAACTCTTTAATATATATAGAAAAGATTACAGACATAAACCTGAATTTAATTCATATTTCATACACTTACAAAAATTTTGGATTAAGATCAATGAAAGGAGACTGCATAAACAAATTGCATATATTTCACTTTTATCTATTCATTTTCAATGCTAAACATGGAAAAAAAAAGTAATACATTTCACTTTTTCATCTTTCTTAATGAAAGCATCTATGAAAAGAAAATCATGTTTTCATTTTATTTTATTTTTTTGCTTTTCTATTTATAAGAGTATTAATTGCATAAAGTAGTGTTTATGAATAGCATGATGTAAAAACATGAGAAAATTTAGCCCATTTTGATGGCCATAAATAGAGTTTGGTACTATGTGTTTTGTCTCCGATTATCTTTGAAGCTTGGACATGATGAAGTGTTGAGAGAGTTATATCACATCAGGAAACTACAGTGCAAGTTTGGCTACTGCTAGGTAGATACGATCAACTGACACTTGCTTTGGACCTCCTAAGTCGAACGCTACGCAAGTCCAGCAACTAGAGATGCCAAAACAGGCTCGAGTTTGCAACTTCATTCGCTCGTGGTGATTCGAGTTTATAACGAATTGAATTAAAAAAAAAATTCAACTTTGCAATAAATCCAAGTCCAAAAAAATTCGAATCTGACAGAACCCAAACACGAGACCAATCTAGCTCGAGCTTGAGATAAATTCAACTCAAAGCTCGAAAAAACTCAACTTTATAAATGAACAACCATAATACACATTAATAATTAACATAATTTTATGATATTAATTAAAATATAAATAAATCATAATTTTTTTTAAAATCTATTCATAAAGCATTGCATATTAATAGGAAAAGTAATTAATAATAACTTTTTTATGTTAAATTCAGGTTTCTTGGTCATTTCATACATAAATATCACTTCGAATTGCTCTATATCCACACTACTAAAAATGACATTTAATGCCTTAGAATTTTCGAAACCCATTCTTTTCTCTTCAGTAGTGTATTTTGCCTTTCCATTTAGTTGAGTAACGTCGTCTATTCCAATCATAGTAGGTCAAGTCCAACTGTAACGACCCGATTGTTTAGTGGTACTAAAAAATATGGTTTTAAAACCTAATTTCCATAAACTGAGTTTGTAAATATTAAATATGAATATTTATAAAGTTAACATAAAAATATATTAAATATTAGTCAAGTATTTTTGTCGAATTAATAGTTAATTAAGGCTCATGGACTAAAGTGTAAAAGTTCAATCGCTATAAAGATTTATTTGACCAAAGGCTTGAGAACTTAAATAGCAATTAACCAAATTTTCAAAATAAAAATTAAACCATTATTAACTAAAAGTTGATGGAAGATGATAGTCATCTCCACTAAGTGTAGTTAAAGTTAGATTATGCTAATTAACTATGATTTGTTAAGCTAATTAGTTATTAATTGAACTATAAATAGCATGATAAGTGGAAAGAAAGAGAAAGCTACCATCTTCTTCCTCCTTCCTTAATTGATTCACCATAGAAAGAAAAAGAGAAAACAATTTCAAGTGTCTGTCATTTGGCCATTCAAACACGTATGAAAATCAAGCTATTTTGTTGTAATTTTTATAGATTTGTTATCATGGGAGCTTGATTTAGCTAGCCATGTAAAAATTTGATAAATTTTTAAAGTTTTAAAAAGCTGTCATTGATGGTTAGTTGATGAATTAGGCTTGAAATTGATACATTTTAAGCTTAGATTATGAAAAGGACTAGATTGTAAAGTTAATTTAGCTTGTTGTTAACTTTGTTACATTAGGGACCAAATTGAATAAATGTAAAACATGTAATGAAATCATGTTAGAAATAAGAAAAATAAGGTCCTTAATGAGAATATATGAGATCATATTTTAATACAAAGCTAGGCATTGAAAGTAATGTTTATCCTGAGTTTAGAGACTAAATTTAATAAAATGTAAAATATGAGGGGAATCAAAAAAATGAAATCTATATATGTTCATGCATATGGTTACTTTATGTGAAAGCGTTTGGTATTTATTTGTTATATAAAATAATTGTATAGATCAAGATTTGGATCAAAGTGAAGCTAATAGGGGAAAAGCTAAAATTACAAATTAGTCCCTGAAGAATCCACTTATCTTTGTGTTTATGTTTTGTTTCATTATAATTATGTTTGAATACGAATTTGGATGTTAATTAAATTGGCATATATGGCTAGATAAGGAATTACACTCGGATGAAATTAAAATGAATAAAAAATGGTTAAATTATTTAAATTGGTACAGAGTATGAATATGAATGACTGCGAAATGTGAAATTGCCAATGATTGGTTACAGGGATGAGAATGAAATATGTGAAACTGATACCCATATGAACTTAGTAAAAAGTTAGGATACGATTGGCATGTCAATAGGGTCATATGTGTACTTGTACAGAGATTATTATAAATTATAATGAGATCTAGCATTTGTTTCAAATCCTCGGGTAATATAATGAGATCCATCATTTGTCACGGATTCTCATGTAATACATGATATATTTTTAGGTTGGACAGGTAACTTGATGAAAATTTAGCTCGGATGAGCAATTTAGTTCACTCGTGTATCTGAGTTCATTTTACTAGGATTCCATCAAGCAATATATATTTTAATTGAAATTGGAAACTTGAAAAATATAATGAAAGTGATTTGGAAACAAATTTGATTTGACATCAAAAAGAATTACATGTAATTGGTATATCTTTATAGATTGATGATCATATTGCATTAAGATAGATTATATGCAAGTGACATGATTTGGTATGTTTTGAGTTGCCTATAATGTTTAATGATCATGGATATACATATATATATATATGCTCACCTTGTTGATGTCTTAAAGTGTCATGATCTAGCCAACTTGTGCCAAATTAAGGTAGCTAATATGTTTAAGTAGGAACAAGGTTAGTATTGTCACACCTGGATTCGTTTAAGTCCAAAAAATTAGAACAATTGAAGCGTTAAATTGAAAGAAGTTAAGTTGGCGACCTTTACTAAAAAAATTGGAAAACTTAGTGATTGATTTTAGACGTGGTTGAGAACGAATTCTGGTTCGTTGGATTAAAACCAACTGGTCCCTTAGTAGAAGACAAAATGATTACCAATAGATGGTTTCTATAGGGTTGGCAACCGAGTGTGAAAGGCTATAAATAGTTGGAAAATGACTTCTTGATGAGACTTCCTCTCAAATATGTTTCATTTTCCTCTCTTCTTTATCTTCTTCATTGGTTGCTTCGAAGAAAAGATAGTTATGAGAAGCTCTGCATGGAGTGGTGATCATGAGGTTTGAGTAGGAAAAGTAGAGAATCTGATAAGCTAGTAAAGTTCTTAGTCCTTCTGTATACGTAAGATTAAGAAAATGAAGTTATGGGTTCCCAAATTTTTTTTAAGAGTTTTGCATGTTTTTAGAAATCTGAGTCTTAAAGCTGAAGTTACTAAGTTTAACTTATGACCTTAGTTGTCAAGCTTAGTTGCTAGGAGAATGAAAGCTCTAGCATTCAGAAGAGCTAAGCTAAAAGGATAAGAGTATTAGATGAGTTTTTGTGATCCATTTCTAGGATAAAGTATGCTCTCTACTGGTTGTGAATACTTGCTATGCATAAGGATGAGTAGGTTTATGAGTATCCGCAAGTGTTAGTATGTATAAAATGTATACAAATTTATGCCTGAAAAGCAATGTACTCCATGTTAAAATGTTTATGGATTGCATGTAATGCCTATTCATATTTTGTGGACTATGGAAGAGAACTATCGACGAGTTATATAAAGCTAGGATTGGGAAAGGATGATTCTATTTGATATCGTCATACAATGTTATTGAATGCAAACCGTGATGTGCAAAACTCCGAGCCTTATGGAGGGGACACTATGGTGTTCGAGCATCAAGTTTAGGAATGGCGAAATGGAGGAATGGATGAAAGGATACGAAAAATGGAATTCCTGTTAGATACCGCCATACGAGGCTACTGAATACAAACCAGGATGTGTGAAGCTTCGGGCCTTGCAAATGGGCCACTTCGGTGTTCGAGCATCAAGGTAGATATGAGATGGATCGATATCGATTATTATTAGGTTCTATAGAGCAACACTGCAATGATAATCAACAGGCTCTATAGGGCAACACCACGACAATGATAATGTCCTACGAGGCAACACATTAAAATAAGTCTAATAAGAAACACCATAGCTCGGCTATGGCAACCGGTTCAATCTGTTAGGACAGTAAACATGAGGTAGTCCACTAGGACGTTAAACATGGTGATTATGTTGTGTAAGACCATATCTCAGCTATGGCAACCAAAAAAGTCCACTGGGACAGTAAACACGAAGTAGTCTGATAGGACATTAAACATGAGGTGAAAAGGTGTAAGGCACGGTTATGGCAACCAACAGAGTCTGCCAGGGTATTAGATACGGGGTAGCCCACCAAGACATTAAAAACAAGGTAGATAACCAAGACAATAATATTGGAAAAAGAGTTCAAAGAATAATGCAAGTATTGGCAAGCAGATTTTGAGGAATCCACCAAACGAGGTAAAAGTAGTAGAAGAGAAATAGTCTGCCAAAACAGTTATCATGAAAGCTGGTAGGGAATAAGGGCGGAAACCTAATAGACTACTTGGTAAAGAGGGGTTAGTTAGAACCCATTGACTGAAAGAGGTATCAAAAGGGATAAACCGATTTACAGATATGTCTGTCAAGACTGTTTCTCTTTAAGGGGATATCTATTAAGAAGAATCTGCCAAAGAGCTAGTTCCGAAGAGAACCATCATATGAGAGAAATAGTGAACTCGACTGGTCACTTGGATAACAATCTATCAAATACTATAGACCAAAGGGGTCCACCATAGACGAACATGCTCCTTAAGAGAAAGGTATCACTGTAGTTCACAAGGGAATAACCCAAACAATATTGCAACCTGAATGTGGGGTGAAATGAGCTTTAGTCCGCTAGGGTGGCGTGGGTCCTCATTAGCTAAACCCACTGGTGGAATATCTGTAAGGCCTATAGGACTACAGTAAGAAAATAGGGTCCACCAAGGACTAATTGAGTTTTATATGATCTCCAATAAGGGCAAAACGAAAGGGGTATTAGGGTGATAGGTAGGACAACTGCCTTATAAGTTCAAAGGTAGAAAAAGGAATCTATACTGGTAATTGACCACCCAACTATGAGATTAAGGATGAAAAACTATGAGTAGAAATATGTCTGAGAAAAAAGATGGGTAAAGGAAAGAATGTATTTAAGGAAAGGATAGAGTCCGTGGGTACGGAGAAATGCCTGAAAAATTTTCAAAACTTGTCAAATGGTTATAGGGTCAACCAGGGGAAGATCGCTTAGCAACCTATCTGCTTATAGATGTGTTTGAGAAATGAATCAAAGATCGTCAATCCGTATTGAAGGGAAATGTCCTAATACAATCAGGGATTCAATTGTGTTTAATTTCTCATTTTATTACCCCGACAAGCTTGGGGCTAAATTTTGCATAGTATAGAAAGAAACTCACTAAGTTCATTCGAATTACAAGTGTTTTGACCTGTGATACAGGACTCGCGGGATAAAGAAGCTTGAGGAGGGACCAAGCCAGATCGAGGTAGAATAAGGAGAAATCATTAGTTTGGTATCATGCACATAAGATGGGGCACCTTTAGAGGCTTTACCTCGGGGCCTATTACATTGTACCTAAGTAGTATCTTTAGAGCCCAAAATTTTGAGATGGTAAACTTTTATCTTAATTTAAGGGTTATGTTGTAAGAATATTTATTAATAAGAAATAAAGTCAGTCTTAAAATTGTTAGGTTAGAAATTTGTGTTTAGTCCAATTCGGTCCATTTGTGACATCCCGTACCCAGATTCGATGGTTGGGTCGGGTGAAGGTGTTACAAGTATAATATTTTCCATTTGAATTTACTAAGCATTTAAATACTTACTCTAGTTGTTTTTTTACTTGTAGATCATCACTTTGCAGAACTTGCCAAGTCAAATTAGCGCGAAGCACACACTACCAACAAGACGGTAGAACAATGTTGATTTTGAGTCTAGATATTGTGGCATGTATATAAGGGCACCTTAGTGTGAAATTGGTCATTTTGAGTTCATATTTATGTGATAAATGAGGTAATGGTTGATCTTGCATGTTAAGCATGGGATTTGACTTAGTTGATGCATGGTTTGGAAAAGTTTAATGCCATTAAAAATGATGATCTTGAACTTACTTGAGCTTAGTATGTTTAAGGTTACAAAATGAAATGGTTAAGATAGATAAGTTGGTGAATGATTTGAAAATGGTAAGCTTGAATGTTAAGCATGATATATAGCTTAGTATATGTATTGTTTGATTTCATGTAAAGATCATTTAAGTGCTTGGTTTCCAAATTGCATAAGTATGGCATGATAGATTAGGAAAATTAAACAATTTTGGTATGGTTAGTTGATAAAGAAAAATGCTTAAATGGTAAATGTTAGTTTGGTACTATATTGAATGTTTGATTTCACATGTTCATACACTTGAATTAGTATAAGTTGATATAGAATGATGATGTTTTGGATTGTAGAAAGATGAATGACTGTATATAAGCATTGGATTGAAAGCTTGAAACTTGTACCAAACACACTTTTGCCCAAAATAGGGGCAATGTTGGAACCTCGAGTCCTCGACGTTGTGACATGGGTTGACAATGGGTGATGTCGCAACGTCGAGATAATTAAAGTTGCAATGTAACTTTCTGAGTTAACGATGTCATGACGTGGAAATCATGATGTTGTAATATCGGCCTAGATTTTGAAAACTTCACAGTTTTTTCCTAGTTCAACCTTGAGTTAGCAAAAGAGTTTTTGTAAGCTCATATGGTACCCGAAAATGATTATGTTGCAAAGCATGAATATGAATTAAACTTAATTGCATGTGTATATGGTGTATAATTTTCTGAAGTTGCTCCAACAATGAATGTAGCATCTTATAGCTCGGACCTAGCGATCAGGTCGGGTAAAGGGTTTTACATCACCTTCTTCGATAACTTTACACGTGGTATCATCAATTGACATAATAAATGCCTTCATACGAGCTTTCCAGTAGGCATAATTTGAATATAATACCAGAAGAAAGGCTCGTGATACTTGACTTTCTTTTTTCATTGGTTTCATAATTATAGATAAACTACTATATTGTCTTCAAACATCTTATGAAGCCAGGCTTTGATACTAATTGAAACCAAAATTTATCTACATATAGGAAAAGTTTAACTATGGTCAAAACTCATTGCAGTATGAAATAGAACGGAAGTTGTGAACTTGTAAAACAAAAAAGTAAGAGGAATAAGAAACAACGAAACCAAGTTTTTTTAACACAGTTCAGACACAACTGTCCTATGTCTACAAATCTTTGCTTAGTATATACTCTTATTTAATCAACCAAATCAATCAAGCGAAACAATATACCTCTATTGGCTAAAGCCCATAACCCCTTTGCAAGCAAAGTTCATGCAGCCCCAATAGAGAACAATACCATAATCAACATATACCAAAGATAACTCTCAACTCCACTCAAGAGAATTCATCAACAAATAAAAAAGAATATAAAATGCTCAACACAAGAAAAATAAACAAAGCTACTGTAGATTTCCATCTCTCCGAGTCATGTAGCTCTAAGGGAATGAGACACATATTTAATGTGTCGATCAGCAACTTGTTATCACAAGATAAACTTCAATAAAATGTTAGATAAATCCCTTGAAAAATCTTTTGCATAAATTAGATAAAATTCTTTGATTAATCCTTCAACAACTAAAAAAATAAGGATAAGGCGTCAATCCTTATCCAGTAGAACTCATAATTTCATCAATATAATCGATTAAAGAGCTAAAGATTCCTAGTAAAAAAATTAGCTCTTGTTTTTTCAAACATGACATCCCTTTGAAGGCCAAGAATGTCAAGAATCCATTAGGCCGAATGTAACATCCTGATTTAGGGTCTAGTAGGAACAGTGGTTTTGAGACCACGAATCTGAAGTATAAATAATCATTTTATGATTATTTCATGGTCTATGATATGAATGCATGTTTGTGTGAAATTTTCATGAAGAAATTTTATGCCTAAAGTATTCAATATGAAGTAAGGGACTAAATTAAACAAGTTGCAAAATACATGTTCTAGAAGCTTTGAGTATGAAATTGCATTGGATCATTAATTAGAGGTCCTTAAATAGTAATTTGACCAAGTTTTAAAATTTTGGACAAAAATGGGCATGAATAGGAAAAATTTGAAAGAAAGGCTTTAAGGGCATTTTTGTCATTTGGTAAATAAAAGAATAAAAAGGGAAAATCAAGTAAAAATTGGCTTATCTTCTCTATGTACTAGCCAAAAATTTGCATGCTCTCCATAGGTAGGGTTTTCAACTTTTCAAGCTTGATTGTAAGTGCATCCTAGTCCCGTTTTTTATGTTCTTTCCATTTTTGAGATCCTTGAAGCATGATCTAGCCATTTCTAGCCATATTTTGAGCTAGGGTTCATGTATGAAATTTGACCCATGTGTGACATGTTTGTACTTTGTTGATTAATGGAAGAATATGAAAGCTTGATGTGTGTTTAACATCTTTTACTAAGTGATTTTTAGTGAAAACACCTAAAAAGGACTTATTTGTAAAAGATGAAGAAATGGGTAGTAGAAATGTGATTTAATGAGAAAAATGGGCTGATATGAGTTAGAATATGAATCGATTAGGCTTGGGTAACCAAGAAAATGCATGCATTTCATTTTACGAGCCTAGAGACCAATTTGTAAATAAGTGAAAAGTTAGGGGTAAAATGGTAATTTTACCAAAGTATGTGTTATGGGTCGATTTGACCAATGTATGTATTGAGTTAACTTTGGCATTATAGATCAAGAAAAACGTGATTCGGGTCTTGATCGGGGGAAAAACAAAGTTTATGAGGATTAGGCTCGTTTCTATCATTTTATACCGAGGTAAGTTCATTTGCAAATAATGCAATATGTACCATAATTTTAATGCTTTAATATTGCATGCATGGTGAGTATATACATATTTAATGTGATGTCGTATCATGTGTTTAAATGCTTACACTTTTATTATGAATTATACTTTGAATATTTCATGAGTATGTTATTGGTGCTATCGATATTGAAATCGACATTACGAGCAAGTTTGACAGAGATATGGTATCCAAGAATCCCATTTGAACCTTAGGAATAGTTTAGGATACAAGTGACATGCCACTAGGAATTAAGCGATTTGAACTCATTGAGTTGTGGTCTGAGTTCATGATTTATGTGCTTCGAACTCATGAGTTGTGGTCTGAGTTCATGATTATGAGACACATGTTTTGGCAGTCCGGGTACTGGTCTCGTACAGTTTATTGATGGCGAGGTAGTCCGGCATGTGTTGTAGATACCTGACAGCCTGTATGAGCAGACCTGCGAGTAGCTCGAAAGCGACCAACATGTGATATGAGATATGAAGTAGCATTGGCTACATAAAGGGCACTTAGGTGCAAGATTTCGATGTATCCGTCCGTATTCCTAGTGTTCAACGGGTAGTTCAAGAGAAGCTCAATGAGTAATATTAATGATTGCATCAAGATGAAAAAGTAAATCATTATGTGCAAGTGACACAGGTATGTACATCAAACTCATGAGAATGAGGTGAGACATGATAAACTTGTGGTAAGAATATGTGTATATATATGTGTGTGGAATAAGTTTAAGAGATTTGATAAAATGCAAGATTATGTTCATTATGTTAAATGTATGACTAATGCTTGTGTAAGTTGCATTTTATTTGCAAGTGAACTTACTGAGCTTTAAAGCTTACCCTCCTTCCCTTCCTTTTCTTATAGTGTCGCCAAGCTAGCTCGGGGATCGTAGAACATTAGAGACTCAATCACACTATCAATTGGATAATTGGGTATAGTTAGACTTATCATTTTGAGTATGGCATGTATAGGGACTTGGTCTTTTTGTCATATGTCATATTGATGTAGCTAAAGGTGTTGGCTCATGATAATATTGATTCATTTTGTATATGGCCATGAGAGATGGCTCATATTAATTATTGGGTTGTAACCCTAATCATTTATGCATGCAGGAAAATGTGTTTATACTTGATGTGGTTGGTTACTTATGGATGATAATATGAGATGAGTGGCATATGTGGTTAGTGAATGAATGGGAATTAATAGGTACGATCATAATAATGGTGTAATTGAGTAACTCGAAAGAAGAATTATAATGATGAATAAACATGAAATTGGCGTGGAATGCCATATGGTAGTATGAGGATTGGAGTATGTGATATGTCCACATTATGAAGTCATAGATTAACCATCAATGTGTTTGATTGTGTAATTAAATGTGCCATGTTGCATGTTATGAAGTGAAATCATGTGTGTAAGTTTTAAGGGTGGCAAATGGTTTGGAAAATAGCCTTAAAATTGTCCACACGAGTAGACACACGGGCATGTATCTAGGCCGTGTGTGACATACAGTTTGCCCCATGGGCGTGTGATCTGGTCGTGTGTCCCCTGCACCCTAATTAATGCAAAACAGAATGCTCAGTAGTAAACACACGGGCAGAGACACGGCCGTGTGTCTCAGCCGTGTGAAGGACACGGCCTCAGGACATGGGCGTGTGAAGTTTGCACTTAATTTTTGGAATTGAATTCGCCACACGGCCTAAGCACACGAGTGTGCGATTTGGCCATGTGACCTTATTTAGATGATGACATCATAGTCAGAGAGTTACACGGACTGAGGACACGGGCGTGTGGGACCACACGACCTACCCACACGGGCGTGTGACTCTCCAAAACAAGAAAATTTTCTAAGTTTCTCAAAAGTTTCCAAAGTTCTTGGTTTAGTCTCTAACCACTCCTAATGTATGTTCTGGGCCTCGTAGGCTCATTTAAGGGACGATATGAATGCTTGTGAAATGTTTTATATTGGAGTGAAAATTTATGTCTCGATTTTGAATGTTTGTTTGATTTTAAGTCCGGTAATGCCTCGTACCCTGTTCCAGCGTTGAATATGGGTAAGGGGTGTTATACCGAAACAACCCACGACCCAAGCAGAAATTGTTCTCATTCAAACAAAACATGGAACAAGCAAGCAAAAAACTCTAACAATTTTTTTAGAGTTTTGATGAAAGGAAATTAAATGAAAATTTTGAAGAAATTTTTAGGCTTTTTTGTATATAAATTTTATAGAGTTTTGTTGAAAAAAAATTAATTTAAGGGATTTTACAAAAATAAATTTATTCGAAAAAGGAAAAAAATAAAATGGATTTATTTCTTAAATAGCCCCAAAATTTTTTGGTCAAAAGTCAACATAATGACATGTGCCGCTTTTTGAATCGACAACATGTCTTCTCATCAGCAAATCTAACATCGTCAGGGATAGGTATCGGAATGTTAACAAAATTAAAGTATAAGTGCTAAATTAGACATTTTGAAACCGTAAATACCACATTAGAATAAAGTACAAGGACTATTCTAGTTATTATCCCTAAAAAATTATAAAAAAACTAAACTTATTAAAAAAATAAATTCTATTACAATAAAAAATTAGTAAAATGTATTTTTAAATAATATTACATTGTACCAAATACTTATTCCTACTATGACCGAATAATAATGTAACATACAATTAGTAGTTTTGCGTTCTCGTAATTCTTTGCAAACTTAATCTTATATATTTTTTAAACAAATGTCTTCTATGAGTAAATAATTTTTACAAACCAAACATTAAAATAACTTTTTAGCTAATTAAATTCGGAAGTTTTATGATATTAAACAGGGTAAAGTAAAATAAATACAACACATTTTATTTAAAGAAATTAAGTATAATCCATTAGAAAAGTGTGTTCCTAGGTTTTACGATCTCAAACTATAGATGTGATATCTGCTTAAATAAAATAGAACTAATGTAATCCGTCAGCAACATTTCGAGTATTGGATAAGGGATAAGATTCCACAGATTGATGCATCCAATCACAAATCTGCAAAATTAACACCTCATCCACCTCAACCACACATTCTTGCATCCAATAATCGGAAAATCTCTTTCTCTCACTCTATTTTGGCTTCGTATTATCTGCACATATTTCTATTTCCCACTCTCTTTTTTGCTTTCAGTTAACCACAAAATCCGTAAATGGCTACCACTGCTTCTCCAATGGCGACTCAGCTGAAGAGCAGCTTTACGTCGTCTGTTACAAGAGGACTGGTAGCCCCCAGGGGCATTTCGGGATCCCCGTTTAAAGTATCTCCCCGAAAGACCAGGACCCCTTGCTTCACTGTCAAAGCTGTTCAATCCGACAAGGTAAGCTAGCTATGTCTGTCTGGTCACTGTTAGCTTAGCTAGGCTCGTCACTTCACTAAGTTTTTTTTATCATCCCCCCCCCCCCCCTTTTCCCTCTCCTTTTGCAGTCAACATTTCAAGTAATCCAACCCATCAACGGCGACCCCTTCATTGGAAGCCTGGAGACTCCAATCACCTCAAGCCCCTTAATTGCATGGTACCTTTCCAACCTCCCAGCCTATAGGACGGCAGTGAACCCACTTCTGAGGGGAATCGAAGTGGGTCTGGCTCACGGCTTCCTCCTGGTTGGTCCATTCGTTAAGGCTGGCCCTCTAAGGAACACTGCGGTGGCGGGTCAAGCTGGGTCCTTAGCCGCTGCCGGTTTGGTTGTGATCCTCAGCATTTGCTTGACGATGTATGGCGTTGCGTCGTTCAAAGAAGGTGAGCCATCGATAGCACCGAGCCTAACCCTGACTGGGAGGAAGAAAGAGCCAGACCAGTTGCAAACGGCGGATGGATGGGCTAAGTTCACTGGAGGGTTCTTCTTTGGTGGAATCTCTGGTGTCACTTGGGCTTACTTCCTCCTGTATGTCCTTGACCTTCCTTACTACTTTAAGTAGATCATCATTTGATCTATGTTTTACCTGGTCCCTTTTTTAATGTAAATCTTTGTATTCAGGACGATCCTTTGGGAACGAATATCAATTATATCAAGTGATTGTCACTCTAATTTAAGTTATTTATTGAAAGAGATATGGCATGAACACGTTTTTCTTTCACTCGCTTTACCACAATCAATAGCCAAATTGCCGCATTAGGCGTTTTGAGCTTCAATTGTTATTAAAAGCGGCTCAAATCAGATCAATTATTACTGTGCTCGTTCGAGGCAGAAAAAAGAAGGATTAATTAATACCTCAATCTAATTTTTTTTAATGTGGTTTTTATATTATATTTTTGGTCTAATATGATATTTATATTTGATAAAAGTAATATATTTTGATAAAAGTAACTATGTAAACTTTGAATGTTTAATTTGAGTCTTAAAGATGATGACGAAAGTTAATCACCAAAACTATTACGTTTAAATTTTTCATAGTTTTGTTAATAAAATAAATTTAATGTTAATCGTAAATTTTTTAAGTTTTGTATTTAATTTTTCAAACACAATTAAATGGATATGATTTAATTGGAGCTTTAGGATTGATTCCATAGCTATTTAACACCTTTAGCTAATAGAATACAAGTTTTACAATTTACGCGATTTAGTCATTTTTATCAAATTAAGCATTTAAACGATAAAATTTCCTAACGAAATTTTCACACAATCATACTATCATGCTGTAGACATTAAAATAATAATAAAATAAATATTTTGACCTAGGATTTGTGGTCCCAAAATTATTATTCTGATTTGACTAAAACTCTTGAAAGGACCAAAGAATAAATAAACTAAAACTATGAAAACTTAAAGAAAGTAAGAAAACAAAACTTAAACCTAACGAAAGAATCTAAGCTAATGGAATGGTGTCCATAATATGTGCCAAAGGAGTCTATTTATAGCCTTCAAGTAGTCGTCATCCTTAACCCTAGGTTAGCTAATGTTCCCAAGCTTTAAGTTCGATTGTGCAGACCAAAACGCCCCTGCTTCGTGTTTTATTCTTGTCACAAATTTGATGTTGTGACACACCACGACCTGTGTCACGACATAATAGCCAGTTTGCTCCTCTATAGCCATCTTCAGGGGTATGTCGCGACACCCTCAGCTTGTGTTGCGACATTGAAGGCAATTCCTTGCTTTCTCCATTATGTTCTCTATGTTACGACATCAGATCTCCCATGTTGCTACATAGTGTCCAGTATTGGTCCAAAATGCCTTTTAATGGTCTTTTGTACACTCACAAAGTACGTTAGCTCTCTTTTAGGCCTCATTCGGCCCTTAAGGTCAATAAAAGACTCAATGTGCACATTCTATTAGATGTAAGTAAAACTGAAGAAACTTATTTAAAGCATAACGAAAATGCTTGTATTCAAGCTCCTTAAATGTGAAAACTAGTTTAATCTGCTAAACTAAGTTATGGAAGATCATTGACATAAGCTCAGCAAAAAGTTGGTGAAAATAGTCATCCAAACCTAGATTGGATGATACAGTGGATGCACGACTAGGGACCAATTTTCCAAGAATTTGCTAGAAAAAACAACATTCAAGTCCCCAATTATACACATGACATGTTCGGGCCAAAAAATTTGGAACGAGAAGAAAAGTTGCATGATAACAAAGAGGAATGAGAGGATGAGGAGGATGACAAAAGCGAGGAAATGTATTTTGAGGAAGGAGATTGAACAATTTTAAATTTTGTTTTTAGAAAATACTTGTATTATTTTCAGATGATTTTGATTTGGACTACTAAATTTTGATTTGGACAATTTTAAATTTTCGGATTAATAATATATTTTTAGTTATATTGCACTTTTTTTCAGTTTTCTATGTAGGAACCCAACACGACGGAGACACAAACAATTCGCGCTTTACACGATCAAAGGAGGAAGAGCCCACCATTAGTAGTAGGAGCGACAACAATCAATCATGTAACTTCTTTCCTTATCTATTTATGGGCTGCACATTGAGAACAATGTGTCAACTAAAGTGTGGAGGGTAACATAGAAAATTTGTTTACATTTTTACGTTTTTTCCTTTATTTTTCTTGTCTTTTGTGTGCTTGAACTTGTAGAAATACAAGTGATTGGTTAGGATCATGTACATAGGTTGGTTGTGTTTGTAAATAAATTTGGCATGATGATAGGTGATTTTAAATTTTTGGTTATTAGACTACTAAGTTCTATCTATTACATTATAAATAGGTATTAAGCAATCAACTGTACCAAATGATATAGAAAATACAAGGAAATGAGCATGCTAGTATGAATGACAAATGACTGAATTTGAGTTTGTTTGGTTGGTTAAATTTGTGCATTTTGAGATATTAAAGGATGACCTAAGGCATTGTTTGGAACACATCCAGAGTCAAAAAGTTGTCTAATTCATATTCAACTTTAGTACCAATTTTTGAGACCGTTGACACTTCTTGATGAACCTCATCACAAACCCCAATCGTAGAAATATTAATTTGTATTTACCCTTTTTCTTTGGTCTTGCACTGCACGACTATAGATGTCTGGCCATATGTACTGAGGGTTATGTAGATACATCACAACAGAGTTTGTAAAAATAGAGTGAAATAGGAAATGTAACAGCCCAATTTCGATGAAATCGGAACAGTGGTTTCGGGACCACATATCCGAGCCAAAAATAAAATTTATTTTTATTTTATTATATGATTCATATTATGTTAGAAATTTCATGTGAAAATTTTGAAAAGAAAATTTTATTGATTATGTGTTTAATTACGAGAAGGACCAAATCGTATAAATGCAAAAGTTGAATTCTAGTAGCTATAAGGATTAAATAGCTATGGAATTCAAAACTTGAGGTCCTTATATGGTAATTAGACCATTGAAGAAAGTATGTAGATAATTTGGTGACTCATCTATGGAAATTTAGAAAAAGGGCAAGGACTAAATTGGAAAGTGAAATAATTTAATTTAATTAATTAAAAGATGATAAAAAGAAAATATCATCTTATTTTGACATCTTCAACCCCAAAATTTTATGGAAACCCTAGGAGAGAGAGAAGAAACTTTCAAGGCTTAATTGGGAAAGTTTCCTTGTCCCGTTTTTAGTAATTTTGATATTTTGAAACGGGATAGCTTAAACTATCTATTTAGGGGATTAATTTGAAAAGTTATCAAAGAATGGAAAATGGGTCATGGATTTATATGCTGAAAATAAAAAAATTATGGTAGAAAATGAAAGGTTGTTGATAGATAAACAACTTTTACAAAGTGATTTTTGATAGAAACATGATTTAGGAACTAAAATGTTAAGTTGTGAAATTTGATAAAAAATTCTGAATTTTTATAAATACATGTGCTGTAAATTTTGTAATGAGATTTTGGTTAGGCTTGGAATAGGGAGTAAATTACACAAGTTTCATTTTCCGAGCCTAGGGATGAAATGGGAATTTATAGAAAAGTTAGGGGCAAAATGGTAATTTTTCCTACGATGAAAATTAAGTCCATTTGAATGTGAAATAAGGTAAATTGATGTTAAATTTACTCGTATAGATCTGAATAGACCAAATTCGGAGCTAGAACGAGGAAAAAGGAAAATGTCAGATTAATAGATTTTGTGTACACGAACATTGTCGAGGTAAGTTTGTGTAACTAAATTGTGTTTATTTACATGCTTGCATTGATTGCGTTTATGTAAATTGTACAAATGTGATAAATATGTGAAATGATTACATATCCGATCAAGCCCTATAAATGAAAATGTTTAAATTAAATGATAATGCCCGATAAAGGATAAACGATAAAAATGTTACTTATGTGCTTGAAATGAATGTGGAATGTGTTTATTTGAATTATATGGATGTTATGGATGTATGAAATAACCACATACCCAATAATGCTTGAGAAAAATGTTTAAATCCCAGTTCAATAAAATGGAAAATCGACGGATATGTGATTTCCCGAAATGAATGAGGTTCTGTATTTGTTGCTGATGGGATTTAGCTCGGACAAGTAATCTTGTTGACCTTATTACATAAAGGATTTAACCCAGATGGGTAATCTTAATATAAGTCCTCTCGAGCATATGTTATGGATTGGATTTAGCCCAGACGGGTAATTCAGATCAAGCTCCTTAGAGCATATGTCATAAAAAGGATTTAGCCGGGACTAATAATCCTGTTCTATACATGTGTGGCTCGAGAGCGTACTCCCTGAAATAGTACCTTATGGGTACCATTGAATATGAATTGACGAATCCTGATTTGTACACCACGAGTGTACCACCTGTGTATCCATCGATATTTTAGATAAATTCAACAGGTAAAAGTTCTTGACATGAGAAGATATGAATAAGAAATGACTTATTACAGATATTGGCCTGAAATACATGAAAATGACGATACATGATATTTGATATATAGAAATATAAAATGATGATATTGTACATGGAATTTATTTGATGAGTATGTACATCCTTGATTATAGACTTATACACCTTGAATGTACTAATTGTGATCTTGATATTCCGAGTATTATGAGTAAAGTTCTGATATGAAATGATCTGAACTCAAAATGAACTAGTATGAAATTATACTTGTAATAACGAGATAAATTATGCATGTTGAATGAATACATGTTGTTGAAAGCATATGTGCTTGGAATCTTGATTATTGTTGAGCCCATATATGTTTTGATGTTATTATGGATTATATGACTAACAAGGGAAATGACGGTATATGTGTTGGCCTTGAGGTCAAATTGATTGAATATGCCTTACATAATTACCTCATAATAGAATGAATGGTAAGTTAAGTACGATGTTATATGAACTTACTAAGCATTTTATGCTTACATAGTTTTGTTTCCCTGTTTTATAGTAAATCGGAAGCTCGTTGGATTGGGAGCTTGGCGGAGATCACTCACACTATCCATCAGCCCATGTCGGTACAATATGGTAATTCAATTATGGTTTTAATTGTAAGTATAGGATATATTGGCCATATTGGCTTGTAAATGTAAATGATGCTTGGAATCTAGCCATTGGAATGGCTAGTATTGGTTTGTTTTAATATATTTGTAATGTCAAGCTATGGTAGCTACATATATGTTAAGTAGTTGATCAAATTATATCTTACTTGAGGACATAACTAAGGTAAGATTATAGACATGTATGCATGAAATGATATGCCATGATGAATGATGGAATTTGCTTGATTTGAATGCTTGAAATGGTTGGTATTTGGATGTGTGATTCAAGTGTAGGTTATAGGAGTAATTTTAGGTGAGAAATAAAGTTAGGAATGACTTTATTTTGTCCACTCGGGTAGACACACGGGTGTGTGTCTAGATCATATGTGACACACAGTCGGATACATGGGTGTGTAGTTAGGCTGTGTGTCCCCTGCACCTTAAATTCGAGAAAACAAAATGCTCAGAATTGAGCACACGGGCAGAGACACAGGCCTGTATCTTGGCTGTGTGAAACCTGCACCTAATTTTGAACTGAATTGATTAACCACACGGCCTAGCACACAGGCGTGTGGCATGGCCGTTTGCACAAGTCAAAGAGTTAGACGGGGTCGAACATGGCCTTTAGCACGGCGTGTCCTAGGGTCACACAGACATGTCCCTTGGACCACACGGGCGTGTGAGCCCTGCACCTTGGAAAAAATTTGAAATTTCACAAAAAATTCTTAAAGGTTCTGATTAAGTCTCGACTCGATTCTAATGCTCGTATTGGACTTCAAGGTTCTATTTAAGGTACGTTTTGAATGATCTCGATAAATAAATAGTGAATAACATGAAATGTCTTTAAATGTTTCGAAAATCTTCAGTAACGCTTCGTAATGTATGTGGAGTTTAGAAATCATGCCATTATATAATCTGTGATAGTGTGATATCTACCGACTCTGATGAAAATTGTCTTGCAAATAGACTGAAAAGCTTTCCAACAGACCTAATTCCGGTACTGCTGAAAGTGATACTCACGTGCCTGAGTAAAAATGTTACTCATGATGAAATAGAATTTGAAAAGGTACGGATAAATGTTTTATAGTACATGTTAATGATAAATGTTAAGTGATATGTGTGTGTATTTATGAAAGTTAAATTTTGAGGCTTACAATCACCACCCCTTACCAGTACAGTTTTATACGATGAAATCCATAAGATTTATATGGATTAAGCTCATAAGTATGAAAGAAGAGTTCAAAGGCTGAAAGATTAATAATGTAGTCAGGATTGAGAATGGGTTATTAAGTAAAGATGGTATTAAAAGAGATATCAGATTTTTCTGAGGATTCTTCTGAACATGTGATGTCACTGTTAAGGAAGAAGTTATTCATGAGTAATCAACTTATTCAGGTACGATATCTACAGAATGGATTAGCCAAAAATTCTTCCGAATTGACTCTTTTAGTAAACTGAATAATGTAAGATCATTGATGACTTAATTAGTTAGTAGAATAGTGATGAAATTGCAAGGATATTTGAAGGCTGTTGTTATAATTGAGTATATTACAGCAGTATCTTATGGGTACTCTATAAGTTCTGTTATTCTCAGAGGCATATGAAATTGTGCATGTAAAGATACAATATTTATCGTATTGACAAGTTGGCTAATTATATTAGATGGAATTATTGTAAGTCTGGTTGATGCATGAGCGGTATTGCTCTACCTTACTTGGGTTTTCTAATTCATCATGATTGATATAAGATTTGAGGATAATATTCAAATGATGATATTTTCTACTTCTACTGATTGAAGCCCTGAATTGCGAATGTGCAAGTTATATTGTCTTTATCACAGTTATTCCTACTGAGTATACGTGATATAACCCTTCTGAATTTTCTCTTAGATATCATCAATCTCTTTATTATTCAAACATGGTTTATCAATGAAAGATATTCAAATCTTTGATTGGAGGTAATTACATTTATTACCATTATAAATATTGACTCGATCGTGAGGTATGGTGATAGAGATCACAGATTATAGAAATTGTATTACTGCATTAGTTAGTATTGGGGCCACTTCCAGTTCTCCCTCTTTAAAGTTGAGGTCCACTATTGATGTTGAAGTGTTGCTTTATCTATACAGCTGAAATGTCAGTCATAATATTGCACAATGGTTTTAAATCTATATGATGGTTGTGGCTTTGGAAAAACTCAAAGCTTTAATGTTAATAATTGAAATAGCTACATTGATGACATAGTTATTACAGAAAGATATAAGATTTGAATGGACTGACAAACGTTAGTAAAGTTTTGACCAGTTGGAAGCCCTGTCGGTCAAAGTATTAATTCTGGTTCAGCCTGAATTGGGTAAGGAATTCGTTATTATAGTACTATACTATTGAATAGGATTAGACTATGTTTTGATATAGTAAGTCAAAGAAATAACCTGTACTTTTAGACAGTTAAAAACCACATGGAAAGAATTACCCGATACATGATCTAGAATTGACAGTTATTGTTTTTGTATTAAAATTTGACAACATTACTTGTTTGGTGAAAAATGTCATATATTCACCTATTATAAAAAGTTGAGGTATCCGATGTTGCTAAAAGATTTGAATTTGAGATAGCGTATGTAGCTTGAATTGTTGAAAGATTATGATTTGATTACTGTATATCACTTGGAAAGAACGAATGTGGTTACATATGTTTTGAGTAGAAAATCTCTGTATACTTTGCAAGCCATGGATACCAATTATGATTGTCTGATAATAGCTCAATTTTAGCTGAGTATAGAGCTTCTCCGATGTTTCTACAATAGAACGGTGCAACTTAGAAATGTGATAATGAGTTGTATGTTAAATGATACAGTGTGAAATAATTTCTGATTCAGAATTTTAGAATAGAACTGATAAATGCCTGTTATTCAGAAACAAAGTCTGTGTACTGAAGAATTTGGAGCTTGTACATAAAATTTTACATGAATGATCACAGTGGAACTATGTCTGTTTATTTGGGAAATGATAAAATACACAACGATTTGAAAAAGATATATTGGTAGCCCGGAAAGAAATGTGGTATTTTTGAATCTATATTTAAATGTTGGATTTATCAGCAAGATAAGGATGAAACATTCAGGATGTTTATAGCCAGCGAAGATACCAAAATGGAAATGAGACAAAGTTACTATGAACTTTATATCAGGATTATCCTTGTCTATGAAAATGAAAGATACTATTTGAGTAATTGTCAATTGTTTGACAAAGCCTGCACATTCCATCCTGGTATGAGTGGATTCCCTACTTGATAGATTGCTTGAATAATTTGTTTTTGAGATTATCAGATTATAAGATGTACTAGCTTCTATTATTTCTGATAGAGATTTACAATTCATATTCCGATCCTGAAACAAGTTACAAGAAACTCTAGGTATACAATTACATTTTAGTACCGTGTCCCATTTTCAGACGGATGGTCAATCTGAACATATGATTCGGATTTTAGAAGATGTGCTTCGATGTTGTGTACTTGAATTTGAAGGTAACTAAGAAAAATATTTGCCTTGGGTTGAATTTGCTTATTATAACAGTTAACAGTCAAGTACAAAATTATACTGTACGAGGCTTTATATGGTCACAAATGTAACACTCCGGTGTTTTGGACGAAGTTCAGTGAGAAAGGATACGTGTAGTAGGTTTGATTCTTTGAAATTGAAGAAAGATGAAATGATCTAAGACAGTTTAAAAGTAGTATTTGATCAATAGAAATCCGATGTGAATCTAAAATGAAAAGAAATGGAGTTTCAGATTGGTGACACAATATTTTTGAAAGTTTCACGATGCAAGAAAGTTCTTCAGATTGGCTATATAGGAAAAATTAAGTCTGCGGCTTACCGGGTCATATGAGATCATTGAAAAGAATTAGACTTATTGCGTATTGATTGGTATTATTATCAGAGTTCTATAGAATTTGCAATGTTTTATGTGTGTATGTGTTATGTCAGTATCGATCAGACCCATCATCTGTTATCTCTCTGATAGAGATTGAAATTCAGCTTGGCATGACTTACAGTGAGTGGCTGGTTGAAATTCTGACGTGTGAAGTGAAAGAAATGAAAAATATAAAGATAGCTTTAGAGAAAGTTCTTTGAAAATGATGTGATATAGAGAAAGCTATCTGAGAACCGGATGCAAACATGAGTCTATCTGAGAACCGGATGCAAACATGAGTAAATAATGTTGGAATCTTTTTACTAGTAAGATTTTCGAGGACGAAAATCCTTGAAGGGGGAGAGTTGTAACAGCCCAATTTCAGTGAAATCGAAACAGCGGTTTTCAGACCACAAATCTGAGCTGAAAATAAAATTTATTTTTATTATATTATATGATCCGTATTATGTCAGAAATGTCATGTGAAAATTTTGAAAAAGAAAATTTTATTGATTATGTGTTTAATTACGAGAAGGACCAAATCGCATAAAATGCAAAAGTTGAATTCTAGTAGCTATAAGGATTAAATAGCTATGGAATTCAAAACTTGAGGTCCTTATATGGTAATTAGACCATTAAAGAAAGTATGTAGATAATTTGGTGACTTATCCATGGAAATTTAGAAAAAGGGTAAGGACTAAATTGGAAAGTGAAATAATTTAATTAATTAAAAGATGATAAAAAGAAAATATCATCTTATTTTGTCATCTTCAACCCCAAAATTTTATGGAAACCCTAGGAGAGAGAGAAGAAACTTTCAATGCTTAATTGGGTAAGTTTCCTTATCCTGTTTTTAGTAATTTAGATATTTTTGAAACCGGGATAGCTTAAACTATCTATTTGGGGGATTAATTTGAAAAGTTATCAAAGTATAGAAAATGGGTCACGGATGTATATGCTAAAAATTAGAAATTTATGGTAGAAAATGAAAGGTTGTTGATAGATAAACAACTTTTACAAAGTGATTTTTGATGGAAACATGATTTAGAGACTAAAATATAAAGTTGTGAAATTTGATAAAAAATTCTAATTTTTTATGAATACATGTGTTGTAAATTTTGTAATGGGATTTTGGTTAGACTTGGAAGAGGGAGTAAATTACACAAGTTTCATTTTCCGGGCCTAGGGACGAAATGAGAATTTATAGAAAAGTTAGGGGCAAAATGATAATTTTACCTAGGATGAAAATTAAGTCCACTTAAATGTGAAATATGGTAAATTGATGTCAAATTTACTTGTATAGATCCGAATAGACCATATTCGGAGCTAGAACGAGGAAAGAGAAAAATGCCGGATTAGTAGATTTTGCGTAAACGAACATTGTCAAGGTAAGTTTGTGTAACTAAATTGTGTTTATTTACATGCTTACTTTGGTTGCGTTTATGTAAATTGTATAAATGTGATAAATATGTGAAATTATTACATATCCGACCAAGCCCGATAAATGAAATTGTTTAAATTAAGTGATAATTCCCGATAAACGATAAACGATAAATGATAAAAAATGTTACTTATTTGATTGAAATGAATGTGGAATATGTTTATTTGAATTATACGAATATTTTGGATGTATGAAATAACCACATGCCTGATAATTCTTGAGAAAAATGTTTAAATCCCGATTGAATAAAATGGAAAATCGACGGATATGTGATTTCCCGAAATGGAATGAGGTCCTGCATTTGTTGCTAGCAGGATTTAACTCGGACGAGTAATCCTGTTAACTTCATTACAGAAAGGATTTAGCCCGGATGGGTAATCCTGATATAAGTCCTCTCGAGCATATGTTATGGATTGGATTTAGCCCAGACGGGTAACTCAGATCAGGACGAATCCTGATTTGTACACCACAAGTGTACTACCTGTGTATCCATCGATATTTCAGATCAATTCAATGGGTAAAAGTTCTTAACATGTGAAGATATGAATAAGAAATGAGTTATTACACATATCGGCCTGAAATACATGAAAATGACGATACGTGATAATTGATATATGGAAATATGAAATGACGATATTGTACATGGAATTTATTTGATGAGTATGTACATCCTTGATTATAAACTTATACACCTTGAGTGTACTAATCGTGACCTTGATATTCTGAGTATTATGAGTAAAGTTCTGATATGAAATGATCTGAACTCAAAATGAACTAGTATGAAATTATACTTGTAATAACGAGATAAATTATGCAAGTTGAATGAATACATGTTGTTGAAAGCATATGTTCTTGGAATCTTGATTATTGTTGAGCCCATATATGTTTTGATGTTATTATGGATTATATGACTAACAAGGGAAATGAGGATGTGTGTGTAGGGCTTGAGGTTAAATTGATTGAATATGCCTTACATAGTTACCTTATAATAGAATGAATGGTAAGTTAAGTACCATGTTATATGAACTTACTAAGCATTTTATGCTTACTTAGTTTTATTTCCCTGTTTTATAGTAAATCAGAAGCTCGTTGGATTGGGAGCTTGGCGAAGATCACACACACTATCCATCGGCCCATGTCTGTACAATATGGTAATTCAATTATGGTTTTAATTGCATGTATAGGATATATTGGCCATATTGGCATGTAAATGTAAATGATGCTTGTAATCTAGCCATTGGAATGACAAGTATTGGTTTGTTTTAATATATTTGTAATGTCAAGCTATGGTAGCTACATATATGTTAAGTAGTTGATCAAATTATATCTTACTTGAGGACTTAACTAAGGTAAGATTATAGACACGTATGCATGACATGATATTCCATGATGAATGATGGAATTTACTTGATATGAATGCTTGAAATGGTTGGTATTTGGATGTGTGATTCAAGTGTAGGTTATGGGAGTAACATTGGGTGAGAAATGAAGTTACGAATGGCATTATTTTGTCCACAGGGGCAGACACACGGGTGTGGGTCTAGATCGCGTGTGACATGCGGTCGGATACATAGGCGTGTAGTTAGGCCATGTGTCCCCTGCACCTTAAATTTGAGAAAACAAAATGCTCAAAATTGAGCACACGGGCGTGTGGCTCAGCCGTGTGTGCTACACGGCCTAGAACATAGGCATGTGTCTTGGCCATGTGAAACCTGCACCTAATTTCGAATTGAATTAATTAACCACACGGCCCAGCACACGGGCGTGTGGCATGAACGTGTGTACAAGTCAGAGAGTTACACGGCGTCAAACACGACCTCTAGTACGGGTGTTCCTAGGGTCACACAGGTGTGTCCCTTGGACCACACGGGCGTGTGAGCCCTTCACCTTGGAAAAATTTTGAAATTTCACGAAAAATTCTTAGAGGTTCTGATTAAGTCTTGACTCGATTCTAATGGTCGTATTGGACCTTGATGGTCAATTTAAGGGACGTTTTGAATGATCTCGGTAAATAAATAGTGTATAACATGAAATGTCTAGAAATGTTCTTAAAATCTTCGGTAACGCTCCGTAACCCTGTTCTGGCGGTGGATAAGGGCTAGGGGTGTTATAGGAAATATTGGTGTGATATAGGAACCATAGATTAGCCTAATGTGAGAAACAAAAATGAAAAATCCAAAATAAAAATTAGTACGAGTAGAACAGGTCTAGAATCAACGAAAAAGCAATATTGAGCGAGATGTATTGAAAAAGAAAAAAGTGACAAAGTCATAGGCATAAGAAAAACTCGTTTAGTAGTGCACAGAAACTAGTAGGGTAGTTGTAATTACTATGTCATACTATGATTTCCTATAAGGATAAACAAGGAAGGTGAGAGAATGATAAATAAAACGGTGAGCGGGTAAAGCTCACTAAGGGGGAAGAATATATGCCAAACTTTTTTTTGTGTTTGTAACCCCTCTTGATGCCTACTACTTTTTAATTATGTACCTATCCTAAGCCTCAGAACATTACAAGCTGAAAAGTCCTATGTGACCTAAATATCCTTATGCATGAATGGACATTATATTGAGCAATCACATAAATGACTAATTGTATTCTGGTTGGATAATCAAATTGACATACCCCTTACCCGTATTCGACGCCGGAATAGGGTACGAGACATTACCGGACTTATACACAAGCAATCATGCAGAACCGAAACATAAATTTCCATCCAAATTAAAACTTTTCAAAAATATTCGTATCATCCTTTAGAAGAGCCTATGAGGCCCAAAAACAAACATTGGGAGTGGTTCGGAACAAAACCGAGAACGTTTGAAATTTTTACAACACTTAGAAAATTTTCATGCTTTGGTGGGTCACACGCCCGTGTGGCTTGGGACACGCCAGTGTCCTCAGCACGTGTAACTCTCTATTTATGACGTCACCAACAAAATAGGGTCACACGACTAAGGCACACGTCTGTGTGCTAGGCCGTGTGGGTGATTTTATTTTCATAATTTTTCACAAAAATAGGTGTAGACTTCACACACCCTAGGCACACGCCCATGTCCCTAGCCGTGTCCTTCACACGGCTAAGACACACGGCTGTGTCTCTGTCCATGTGGCCAATTTGAAGCTAAAATTCAAGAATGCAGGGGACACATGGCCGGATCACACACCTAATGGGCAAGCCGTGTGTCACACACGGCCTAGACACACGGCCGTGTGTCTACCATTATGGACAAAAATAAGGCTATTTACCAAGCTTTTTTGCCACCCTTACTTGCACCAACCTACACAACATCAAACAACACCAATCCAGGCATATACATACTACCAATTCAGCCAGAACTAAGACATCCACACATCAATTTCATACTATTTTCTATCATATACAACATCTCATACTTATCATCACAAACCATGCAATAACCACATCCATGAAAGAGATCATCATATGTATATATATACTTAACCAATATTAGCCAATACCATATGGTCATTTACAAAATGAATCAATTACCATTACAAGCCAACACACTTGGCCAAATAAATAATGACACATATCACAAAAAGACCAAGTCCCTATACATGCCATATTTAAAATATCTAAACCAATTATACCCAAACGACCAAATTGATAGTGTGATCGATGCTCTGACTACTTCCGATCCCCGAGCTAGCTTGGCGACACTATAAGAAATGAAAAGGAAGGGGAGTAAGCAAAAAGCTTAGTAAGTTCATGTGTAATAATAAACAATATTAAGCAACATTAGTATGAATATCATAAAATTTAACTTAACATAAATCACATGTTTATCATCATGGTTTCATAAGCATAACTTTATCATTCTTAATCTTACCAAAAGCTCATCACTTAACAAGCTCATTCTTATGAGTTTTTTTCGTACAAATTGTACCAATTCGTGTCTTAACATACTCTTTCTCGTTCTTGATATACCCATTGAACACTTGGAATACTAAACGGATACACGGAAGGTCTTTGCACACAAGTACCACATATGTAGACAAAGCTACCTCATATTTCATATCATAAGGCTCACTCTCGAGCTAATCAGGGGTCTGCTCACACAAGCTGACAGTCAAGATGTAGCTACACGGGTTGCTCACACAAGCTGTCAGGTATCCGCAACGCATGCCAGACTACCTAGCCACTGGTAGGACGTACAAGACCAGCACCCAGAATCACATAATCATATACATCACATGGGGTCCTAATGACATATCACTCGTATCCTATTCTATTTCTAAAGTTCAAATGGGATTTTCTCTCTCTTTTCGGAACTTGTCGAATTTTTTCATCGAATCAATTATACAATTCATACAATATTAATGCATTAAAAATATGATCATAATATTGCATTATTTACACATGACCTTACCTCAGTACAAAATATGGCTAACTAATTTGATTTATTCCACAACCTTCTTATTTCCCCGGTCTAGGTCCAGACTCCGTTTTTCTAATCTATAATAACAAATTTAGCTCATTTAATTTCTACATTATTCAAATTAGTCCAAAACCATACTTTGGCAAAATTATAGTTTTGCCCCTAAATTAGTCCTTAGGCTCGTAAAATGAAATGCATTCAATTTCTTTGTTACTCAAGCCTAGCCGAACCACACAAATGCTCATATCAGCCCACATTTTTCATCAAATCATATTTTTACTACATATTTTAAAACTTTTACAAATAGGTCCTTTTAGGTGTGTTTTCATGAAAAATCACTTAGTAAAAGTTGTTTATCACACATCAAACTTTCATAATCTACCATGAAACATCAAAATACATGTATGTCACACATGGGTCAAACCCTAGACATCAACCTTAGCTCAAATAAATGGTAGAAATGGCTAGATCAGTTGATAACAACTTCAAAAATGTAAAGAACATTAAAAATAGGACTAGGATGCACTTACTATCAAGCTTGAAAGTGACAAAACCTTAGCTATGGAGTCCCTTATGAAATTCGGCCAGGGGTTGAAGAAGATGGACAAATTTTGGCTTTGTTTTCCCTTTTTATTCTTTTATTTGCCAAATGACCAAAATGCCCTTTTTACTAAACTTTGAAATTTTACCTATTCATGTCCATTTTTGTCCATAAAAATAAAAATTGATCAAATTGCTATTTAAGGACCTCTAATTAATAATCCGTAGCTATTTCATGCTTAAAACTTCTAGAATCACATATTTTGCAACTTCTGCAATTTAGTCCTAAAAATCAAATTGGACACTCTATCAACAAATTTTTTTAACAAAACATTCATACAATCATGCAAACATATCATAGACCTCAACACATTAATAAAATAATTATTTTTACTTCGGATTTATGGTCTTGAAACCATTATTCTGACTAGGCCCAAAATCGAAATGTTACACAAATTACTTGCATGATTTATTGATAGATCCCTACAGGTGAGACCCTTAATACTTTTATACTTTGTAACATACTGAACTTAAATGTTTGTGGTCAAAAGTGGAAAATCAATTATTCATCATGTTAAAGTTGTTAATGAATGTGAAATGCCTAAGTCATGTGCTCAAGAGTCGTCATTTTTATTTCTTATTTTTGTTTATTTTACTTGAGGACAAACAATAACTTAAGTGTGGAGGAGTTTGATCTACCATAATTCGGTGTAGCAGATTAAACTAATTTCTACACTTTAGGAGCTTGAAAGTAAATATTTTCATTATGATTAATTATGTTTTTGTCAGTTTTCATTAACTTAATAAAATGTGCAAATTGAGTCTTTTATTGAACTTAGGGACCAAATGAGACCTAAGGTTGAGCTGATAAATTGTATAAGTGTGCAAAAGACCACTAGAAAGCATAGCATATAGGTATTGGTCGATCAGTCGCAACATAGAATGCTCTATGTCACAACATAGGGAGCAAAATGGAGAAATTACGAAACTACCTTAGATGTCACGACACAACCTATGGGTGTCACAACATACCCCTAAAGATAGCTCAAGAGGAGTACACTGATTGCTATGTCATGATATAGGTCCTGGTGTGTTGCGACATCAAAACTTGACAAAAATTAAACACGAGCCAGGGGATTTTGGTTCACACAATCAAATTTAAAGCTCTGGAACGTTAGCTGATCTAGGTTTAAGGACGACGACCACCTAAAATCTATAAATAGGCTCCTTTGTCTCATGTTATAGACACCATTCACTTAGCTAGAATTATTCTTTTAATTTCAGTTCTGTTTTCTCTTTTCTTAGGTTAAATTTATTTTCATTTGTTCTTGTTCTATTTTGAGAGATTTGAATTGTGGAAACAATCAAACCTTGTGGATTCACGATCAATATTAATACAACCAGACTCTTTCATAAACTCTATATTGTTGATTTATTTAGCATGTTTTCTCTTTATATCAATTTTATATTGTCTACGGAGACCATGAGGAACTAATCTCCCTATGAGGGATTAGCGAGTGAAGGTATGACCTGTTAACTATTTTGTAGGGATACTTAATCGATCAGTTATTTGGGAAATGAAGAATGTAAAACAAACCCTAGGCCTGACGACCCTGGGTAGTCATTAAGGTGGGAATTAACCAAAAATTGGTATGGCCCATCCATGAACACCTTTACCCCAAACCGGTCTAAACTGTGAGGTCAAAAGATAGGTAGTCCTTGCCGACTTGTTATTTGAATAGAAGATCAAAAGATCCTACTGGCATAGTGGCTATTTGATTGACGATGAACCCGAAGCAATAGTTGATGGGGATTACCGAAGTGAGCTAATCACCCATAATGAGATTTGATTATTTCTATTCTTCAATCTCTTGAATTTTTTTTCTTTATGTTATTTTATTTTTATTACTATAAAACCCCAAAAAAACTCCTTTTATTTTACCTTCATACTATAACTAAAATGAAGTACTGATTAGATCTTTTAGTGTTTAGGTTAAAATTGATCTAGCACTTGCCTCCATTGGGTACGATATTGGGAGTACTCACCTACACCGTTGTAACTATCTTATAAATAGATATGTATACTTGCGGATACCGCCTCATTTATATATCTTTACTATAGTATTCACACTCTGGACGTTAGTAGGTCCAGAGGCTGTCATTAGGACACGGGCACGACATCCGGAGGGTCTTGGCACAATCCAACTTCTTTTCAATTTATTGAGACGTAGTCTTTTGATTTATTTTATTATTTGAATTGTGGAATGAGATTTAGGACTTAGGATGTTTTTATTGTTGCATGACATTTAATTATGATATTAATTAATAATGCATGAACCCTGGTTTCTACTAAAAACTTAAGAATTACCATCTTTTTTGCTGCTAGAAAATAATTTAAACATTAAAGAATAATAAATCGACACCTAAACTAAGTTTTCTATTAAAATAAATTAATGTTTTAGATAAAATATTTTTGAAAACTCTAATAACCCTATTAGGCCATCTCGGTGGCTGATGTAGTCTTCTAGATTCGAGTCTAAAGTTTATGATAGGTCAAGAAGGATACATTTGGTGGTATCTGTAACACCCCTAACCCTTATCCATCGCCAGAACAGGATTACAGAGCATTACCAGACTTTTTAGATTCAACAAGAACATTTCATATCATTTAACATACATATCAGAAACTAATCATAAATCACTCATATTGTCCCTTGTATGAGCCCTCGAGGCCCAAAATACACATTAAAAACAAATCGAGACTAAACCAAAAACCCAGAAATTTTGTTACAAAACTTCAAATTTTTTTTTCCTAGGTGCAGGGGACACACGCCCGTGTGGCCAGGCCGTGTAGCTTACACGGTTAAGACAAACACCCATGTCCCGGGCTATGTGAGCATTCAAAATAGAGGTACACAGCTGTGTCCCAGCCCATGCCCGTGCCCATGTAACTCCCTAACATGGGTCACACGACCAAGCCACACGTCCGTGTGCTAGGCCATGTAAAAATACCTAGGCATTTTCTTTTCCAATTTTAAAGGTGTAGGGGACACACGGCCAAACCACATGCCCGTGTGAACAATTTTGAGTATACTGACTTGTACAATTTCTAAATTACAAGGGACACAAGCCCGTGTCTCTACCTGTGTGGACAAAAATAGGCCATTTCAAGGCCACATTTCTCACCCATTTTGGTATCAACCTAAATACAACATTTTAACACATCAATGAGCCACAACAAAATAATCATAGCAAACCAAAATCATGTTTTAAGCATAGTGTATAATCACAAATATTAAAATTCCCAAACTTACTTATTAATCCATCTAAAAATCCTACCTAAGTTCACCATAATTGAAATATACATAAACACATATATCATTCACACCAACATCATCAATATGTCTCATTTCCAACCCAACATATTTATATAAGCAAAACTATAATTATTAACATTTACACAAGACAAACATTGATTAAATCCACACAAACCCTATACATGCCATATAAACCATGTAGAATATTTCACAAACTACCAGAATAGGCTTGATAGTGTGACTTGATGTGCTGATTCGATCTCCCGACCTCACGAAAATCTACAAAGACAGTAAACCACACAAGTAAGCTTAATGCAGCTTAGTAAGTTCGATGGGTTAAACATAAATCTTACTGAACCTACAATAACACATCAATTAAATAAAATCATTCAATGTAAACTCTCTGCAAATCACAACTTCAATTGATGATTACACTTATTTCAGATTAATGCCAATAACAACCAATATGTCTTTCAATTTCAGTTACATATTCACTTACCAAATTTTCCCAAATCGGAGAATGGCATACGGATAAGAGTACATCATTTTTAGAAGGCCGAAGGCTGAACAAAAGCTCATGAGAGCTAAACAGAAACCCATAAAGGTCAAACGAAAGCTCGTAAGAGATGAACAAAAACTCATATGAGTTGAATAGAAGCTCGTGAGAGCTAAATGGAAAGTAAACACAAAAGTTCGCAACAAATGCTGAACCTCGATTTACTTGGGTAATTTGCCGTCAATTCCTCCATTGTCGTCTTGCGCCACACAATTCAAAAGCATAACTCCGACAATATTTCATTTTCAACAATAAAATAAATACATAATAACATTCATCAATTTAATATGAATATTAAAGTTTAACCGTACGAGCTTACCTGGATTAAATTGTAAGATTTGTAGATGTTCAGGGACTATTCTGCTAATTTTTCTTTTTCACCAGTATCTATGGGCTCTTGATCTAAAATATAAAATTACTCATTCATTTACATATATTTCAGTTCCAATTCACTTCACAATTAATACCCCTTAATTTTTTTAAATTTACACAATTACCCCAATTTTTACAACTTCTACAATTTAGTCCCTTAACTAATTAGTCCATCAAATGAACTAATTTTTCTCAATTGATAATTTATCTAAATATTCTAGGCTATCACACAGCCCTTGATAAACAGAAATTTAATACCAAACCCTAATATTTAACCATTTCACAATTTGGTCCTAAAATCAATATCTATTAAAATTATTATGAAAAATCATCATACAACAAAAATTAAAGCATTAAATCCATGTTATTTCATAAAAAAAAATCTAGCATTCATCAATGGTAACTTTCAAAATTTCCAATAAAATAAAAAACTAATGAAATAGTTAGTTGGACCTAATTGTAAAAGTCTCAAAAACATAAAAATTTCAAGAAAAAGGCAATAATTAAACTCACATGTAGAAAAATAGAAAACCAGCTTCTTAAGAGCTCTTCAATGGTGTTTTTAGGTTGAAATTTAGAGATGAAATGTTTAGAAATCATTTTAGCCATTTGTTTTATTTTTTTAATTTCACCAAATGACCATTTTGCCCCTAATTCACCTTTTTTTTGTTTTCTTTTCTCTGCTTATGCCGTATCAGCCATCTCCTTTTGGCTAATTTACTCTTTAAGTCCTCCTTATTTACCATTTAAGCCATTTAATCACTATTTCTTTTAATTAGCAAGTTTTGTACCTTCTTCAATTTAGTGTTTTTTAATTAATTAACTATCAAAATGTTAAAATTTTCTAATGAAACTTTAATACTACATTAATGACACTCCGGAAATATTTTTCTAAATATTTACGGTTCAGTTTATAGAATCGAGGTCTCGATACCTTATTTTCTAAACCAATTGACCTAATCAATCCTTATAAAACACAAATTACTAATTCAAAAATCTTTTTAAAACCACATTTGACTCATAAATACTAAATAATAAAATTTATGAGCTCACTCATCGGATTTGGTGGTCTCGAACCACTATTTTTTATACCATTTGAAAAATCAGGCTAGTACAACTCTCCCCCATTTAGGAATTTTCGTCCTCAAAATTTGTTACATGAGAATAATTTGGATATTGTAATATCATTGATTCTTCGGTTTCCCAAGTAGCTTCCTCTGAACCATGTCGATGCTACAAAACTTTTACCATTGCTACTCATTTATTCCACAACTCTTTAACCTCTTGAGTTAAAATTCTCACTAGTTCCTCCGAGTATGTCATATTTGGTTGTAGCTCAATATCATTATGAGGAATCACGTGTGAAGGATCAGGTCTGTACCGTCTCAGCATTGATACGTGGAACCCATTATGAATTTTCTAAATTTTCAGAGGCAAAGCTAATCTATAAGCTACAGGGCCGATTCTTTCGACAATTTTATACGGTCCAATAAATCTCAGACTCAGTTTCCCTTTACTACTGAACCGTAACACTTTCTTTCACAGAGAGACTTTTATGAATACCCGATCACCAACAGCAAGTTCTATATCTTTTCTTTTCAAATCTGCATACAATTTCTGATGATCAGAAGCAGCTTTCAAACTGTCCTGGATAACCCAAAATTTATCCTCAGTCTCTCGAATCAAATCAACTCCTACTAGTTTGGATTCACTCAATTCAGACCAGTACAATGGTGTCTTACATTTTCTCCCATAAAGAGCTTTGAACTGTGCCATTTTTATACTCGATTGATAACTATTGTTATATGCAAATACAGCTAACGATAAATACCTTTCCCAGCTACCTCCAAATTCGAGTATACAACATCTCAACATATCTTCTAGAATTTGAATCACTTGTTCTGATTGCCCATCAGTCTAAGGATGAAATACTGTATTGAAATTAAGCTTAGTACCTAGAGCTTCTTGCAGTTTACTCTAAAGTCTCGATGTAAATCTCGGATGTTGATCTGAAATAATGGATGTTGGAACTTTGTGTAACCTCACAATCTCAGATCGAATAAAATGTGCCGATTTAGTCAATCTGTCAACAATCACCCAGATCGAATCTTTCTTTCTCGGAGTCACAGGTAAACTGGATACAAAATCCATCGTGACATGCTTTCACTTCCATTTAGGAATCATAACAGGTTGTAGTAAACCTGTTGGTACTTGATGTTATGCTTTCACTTGCTAACAAATCAAATATTTTGCTACAAATTCACAAATTTCCCGTTTCATACCCGGCCACTAATACATCCGTTTCAAATTACAATACATCTTCGTTCTACTCGGATGAATAGAGTACATGCTACCGTGAGCTTCAGAAAGAATATCATTTTTCAAATCCATATTATTCGGAACACAAATTCTGTTATGATAACATAACATACCACTATCATCAATTCTATACTCCGAACTTAGATTGTCTTGAACCATCTTTCATTTGAACACCAATTTCGGATCATCATCTTGTAATTCCCGAATTCGTTGATGAAAAAGAGGTTTTGTTCTCAACTCTGCTAATATAGAACCATATTTCTTAAGATTTAAATGAGAGTTCAACGTTCTAAGTGTAAACAATGACGACTTTCGACTAAGTGCATCCGCAACCACATTAGCCTTTCCCGGATGGTAGTCAATAACCAGATCATAATCTTTCAGTAATTATAGCCACTATCTCTGTATCAAATTCAGCTCTTTCTAAGTCATCAAATATTTCAAACTTTTGTGATCTGTAAATACGTAACATTTCTCACCGTATAAATAATGTCTCCTAATCTTTAAAGCGAATACAATTATGGGCAATTCAAGATCATGTGTAGGATAACTCTTCTCGTGAAAGTTTTAATTGTTGAGAAGCATAGGCTACTACCTTTCCTGACTGCATCAGTACATAACCCAAACCATTTAGAGATACATCACTATAGGCAACATACGGTAAGCCAGATTCTGGCTGAGTCAAAATTGGTGTCAACATCTTCTTCAGTTGATCAAAACTCTGTTGACACTCATCAGACCAAACAAATTCAACATTTTTCTGTAATAATCAGGTCAATGGCGAAGCAATCATCAGAAATTTTTTGACAAAACGTCGATAGTAACCTGCTAAACCCAAAAAACTTAGCACTTCTATAACATTTCTCGAAGTTTTCTAGTTTACCACAGTAGATACTTTACTCGGATCAACTCAAATCCTATCAACTGATACTATATGACCCAAAAATCCACCCTCATGAAGGCATAATTCACATTTGCTAAGCTTTGCATACAACTGCTTTTTTCTTAAAGTCTGTAGTACAATCCTAAAATATTGTGCATGTTCGGATTCTATCTTGGAATAGATTAGTATATCATCGATAAATAGAACCACAAATCTATCTAGATAAGGTTGAAAAATTCGATTCAATAAATCCATGAAAGCAGCAGGAGTATTCGTCAAACCAAATGGCATTACCAAAAACTCATAATGACTGTATCGAGTTCTGAAAGCAGTCTTTGGCACATCACATTCTTTAACCTTCAACTGATAATACCCGTATCTAAGGTCTATCTTCGAAAACACTGCGGCACCTTTCAGTTGATCAAACAGATCATCGATACGTGGTAAAGGGTATTTATTTTTTATTGTGACTTTATTTAACTGCCTGTAATTTATGCACAGTCTCAAAGAACTGTATTTCTTTTTCACATATAAAACAAGTGCACCCTAGGGAGACATGTTCGCTGTGATAAACCCTTGGTCTAATAACTCTTGCAATTGTGCCTCTAGTTCCTTTAGTTCAGTATGTGCCATGCAGTATGGTGTTACTGATTTTGGAGCAATTCTAGGAATCACATCAATTACAAACTCAACTTCACGATCAGGTGGTAAACCCGATAATTCTTTAGGAAATACATCAGCAAACTCACTAACAATCGGTAATTGATCTAGCTTTATTTTGGAATCTCGGGTATCAGGGATGTAAGCTAGAAATGCATCATTACCTTTTCACATCAATCTTTAAGCAAAAAAAAAGCTAAAATAATTCCAACAATTTCTTTCAGATTCTTAGATTCAACTGAAATCATCTCTTCTGTTTCACATTTCAAATCAATTCATTTATGTTTACAATTTACCACAACATCATGCAAAGATAACCAATCCATTCCCAGAATAACATCAAATTCCCAAAAAGGTAGTAACCTCAAATTAGCAGGGAATTCACAGCCTTTCACTTTCAGTGGACAATTACAACACACTAAATTAACTATTACACTTTGACCTAATGGATTAGTAAATTGAATATCATAATTAGTAGATTCAACAAGGTAACTTCTTTTTCGCTACTAATGCAGTGCAAATATAAGAATGAGTGGACCCAAGGTCAATCAATAAATACACAGTAACATTAAAGAGATAGAATGTACCAACAATCACATCTTGAGTAATGGCTTCCTCTATAGCTCGAATGGCATAAGTACGTGCAGGTGCTCTAGCCTTTGACTGAGCAGCAGTATCTTTCATTCCTGAATGAGCAGTCCCGGTAGCACTATTTTGACCCAAACGCCTACTTATTTGAGAAGTAGCCAATTGTTTTTCTTTTTGCTCTTTATCCTCTATTTGCAATTGAGGACAATTTCGGATAAAATGATCAGTTGCTCCATACTTGTAACAAGCCCCCATTTTCCTTCTACACTCACCAAGGTGGTATTTCCCACAATACCTGCATTTAGGCTTAGGAGTATTTTGCACACTACCTACACTAACAGCGGGTCTAGTAGTTACCTCAAAATCGTGTTGAATCGTCTTATTTTTAATCGAACGTTCAGGCATTGAGGTAGCTCGATTGAAATCATCTTTAACTTTTTAGCCTGTGATGCCAAAAATGATTTAGAAGAACCTCTTTTGTAAGATTCTCGATTCTACCTATCTCGTTGCATTTTTCAGTTGTACACCTCTTCCATCTTTAATGCACGATCTGACAAAACAACAAGTTCTCGTATTTCAGTGTCTTCAATCATCTTTCAGATTTTATCATTTAACCCTTCTTCAAACCGAATGCACATTTCTTCTTCGATTGGCACAATTTCCTGAGCATATTTACCGAGGTATACAAATTCTCTCTCATACTCTGCTATTGATCTGTTCCCTTGGCACAACTTAAAAAATTCCCTCTTTTTCTTGTTTAGATACCTTTTCTCAACATACTTCTTCTTAAATTTAGTTTAGAAAAATTCTTAGGAAATTTTCTCCTTTAGCACTACGGCCACTATTGTCGACTACCAATTATATGCTTTCTCTTTCAATAATGAAACAACACATCTCAAATAATCATCAGGGGAAAAAAAACCATTTTTTCAAAGACCCTTATTATATTTTGAAGCCAATACTTAGCCTTAATTGGATCATCCTCTGACCTACCTTGAAATTCTTCAGCCCCACACTTTCTGAGTTTCTCAATCGGAGTACATTTACTAGATTTAGTCACTGGAGGAGGTGAAGGTGCAACCGAAGGCAGTACAGGTGGTATAGTAGGGGGTGGAGGTTGTTGAGCCGGATTGCTTCCTTGCGTGAACTCACTAAACCACTGGTTTATAAATCTGAAGAACATGTTTTTAAGTTCTTGTTCTTGAACCTGAGGGATCGGAACATTACTACTTATCCCATGTTCAAAAGTCTGTACTCTACTATTAACTTCATCATTGTCAGCACGTTCAGATCCGTCTGACATCTTTACAATCTATAAGAAAAATAAAGGTTAGATCGGATCGTACACCTTACACTATCATAGATTTATATGGCATGTATTTCTAGAAATTTCACACACTACATTCAGTCTGAGAATCGGCTAAACCATAGCTCTAATACCACTAATTGTAACACCCCTAACCCTTATCCGTCATTAAAACAGGGTTATAGAACATTATTGGACTTTTCAGATCAAATACAAACATTTCATATCATTTAACATAATATTAGAAACTAATCATAAATCACTCATATTGTCCCTTGTATGAGCCCTCGAGGCCCAAAATACACATTAGAAATAAATCAGGACTAAACCGGAAACTTAAAAAAATTTTCACGAAACTTCAAAATTTTTTTTCCTATGTACATGGGACACATGCCCGTGTGGCTAGGCCGTGTGCCTCTATTTTGAATACCCACATGGCCCGAGGCACGGGTGTGTCTCTTAACCGTGTGAGCCACATAGCCTAGCCATACGGGTGTGTGTCCCCTGTACATAAGAATTTTTTTGAAGTTTCGTGAAAATTTTTTTGAGTTTCTGATTTAGTCCCGATTTGTTTCTAATGTGTATTTTGGGCCTTGAGGGCTCTACAAAGGACAATATTAGTGATTTATGATTAGTTTCTGATATGTATGTTAAATGATATGAAATGTTCATATTTGATCTGAAAAGTCTAGTAATGCTCTATAACCCTGGTTCAGCGACGGATAAGGGTTAGGGGTGTTACAATATTAGAGACTAGGTTTTCTAAAACTCATACCATAGAAATTTGAATAAATTGTATGCATGCATTGAAAGGGTATTCTTCGAAAAACCATGCCATAAAAATCTTTTGAAAATTAATTTTCTACAGTAAATAAAATCCAAGACTCCAGTACCAGTCCTACTATAGGTATTATTACTTATGAGATTTTGTATGAATTGAACTTTTTTAGTTTATGGATATATAATAGCTAATGCTTAAACTTTTAAGTGGAAACTATAGATATATCTTAAAGCTTTAAACTATCGCGACTAGAATGAATACTCAAAGTAGACGTGGTAGGGTAGGCCTCGTTGGGCTGCACATATAGAGCCACCCACTGTCCAGGGCGATAACCTAGTTTTTGAGGAGCATGTAACAACATGTTTTTGGGTCAAATCGGAATAGTAGTTTTGGGACTAGAAATCTAAATTAGAAATATTTATTTTATTATTTCTTTAAGGTTTACAGTATGATAGAATAATTGTTTGAAAATTTTGTTAAGAAATTTTATCGATTAAGTGCTAAATTTGACTGGAAGGACTAAATTGCAATAGGTGCAAAATTTGAGTTCTATAAGTTAAAGGTGTGTAATTGCTAGGAAATTTTAAATTGGAGGTCTTTAAATGGTAATTAGACCATTATACTTTAGGGTGGGCAAAAATGGACATGGCTAGGTGAAATTTTAAAGTTATGCATTAAGGGTATTTTAGTAAATTGGTAAATAAAGACAAATTAACTAAATAAAAGTGTCCCTCTTCTTCAATTTAGTCCGCCATAGCTGAAATTCTCAAGAAGCCATAGCGAGGGTTTTTGGCCAAGCTTTCAAGCTCGATTGTAAGTCCGTTCTTGTTTAGTTTTTAATGATTTTTATATTTTTAAGATCGTTTTAGCTTGATCTAGCTATTTCAAGGACTAATTAGAAGGAAAGTTAAATTTTAAAATTTTACCCATGTTGAATATGTTTGTATTTTGATGTTTGATGATAGAAAATGCATGTTTATTGTTAGTTAAACAACATTTGTAAAGTGATTTCTGATGAAAATGTTAAATAGGGAATTATTTGTAAAAGGTTATAAATGTGTAGAAAAGTGTGAATAAAAGTAAATATAGGTTGTTATGAGTAAGGGTAAGGTTCGGCTAGGCTTGGGTTGTGAAGAAATTGAAAGAAATTCATTTTATGAGCCTAGGGACTAAATTTTAAAATGTTAAAATGTTAGGGGCAAAAATGTAATTTTTACCATAACGTGATTTTCGACTGAATTGAATAGCTTGATGATTAAATAAGTTAAATGTGGTATTATAGATCAAGAAAAACAAAGTTCGAGTGTAGATTGGAGGAAAAATAAAATAATTGACGAATAGATCCCTTTTGCCATTTTTGCATCCGAGGTAAGTTCGTATGTAAATAAGCTTTATTATAATTATATTTTAAATGCTTTAATTTTTTATGAATTGTGTAATTGACTCTACGGACACATTTGACGACATTTCGGCAAGCAAGAAATCCCAATCGAACCTTAGGAATAGATTAGGATACAAGTGACATGTCATTAAGGTATTATGTTATGTGATCCGGGTGCTAGTCCTGTATGTCCTACCGATTACTGAGTATACCGACATATGTTGCGGTTACTTGACAACTTGTGTGAGCAGCACCGCGTAGCTACGTTTTGACTGACAGCTTGTGTGAGCAGGCCCGTTGATGGCTCGAGAGCAGCATATATGTGTTATGAGATAGATGTAGCAATGGCTACATATGTGACACCTTGTGTGTAAGGTTTTTCGAGTATCTGATATTATTATTCTGAGTGGTTCATTGGGTATGTCAACGATGAGAATAAGTATGAAATTATTACGAGATGGTACAGGTATGTACATAAGGCTTATGACTATTAAATTCGTGAAATGGTGATTTCAAGGTAAGTTTGTGATGGGATAATTACGGTTATGAGATTGTGGTAAATTACATTATCTTATATTTCATTACTTGAATTTTAAACATATGGTAAGATTTGTATATTTCTTTCATACGAGCTTACTAAGCTATATAGCTTACTCCGTTTTACTTTCCATGTTTTATAGTGTCACCAAGCGAGCTCAGATTGGATACTGTTGGAGATTGCATTACACTATCAAACTGTCATTTTGGGTATCGATGATCTTAATGTTTTGAGTGTGTGGCATGTATAAGGACTTGGTCATTTTGTTATATGTGTCATCATGATTTTGGCCAAATGTATTGGCTTGTAATGGTCAAAGGCTTGATTTGGTATTTGGCCATGTAAATTGGCTCATTTTGCTTAAATTGTTGTAAGCTTATATATATATATTTATTCATATATGCATGTATGTGCCAAAGCCCTTGATGATGTGGTTTATATTTAATTGCTAAATGTTGATTGTGGCTTAATGACTTGTTGTGAAATGAATAAGGTTGGTTCATTTGTATGCTAGAGTATCTTGATAAGATAATGCAAGTTGAAAGTGGTCTTAGTGGTGTTTTTGAATGTGAAATTGGTATGTTAGATTAGCATAATAAAATGTTATAAGCACGATAGAATATGGTATTTCTTTGACATGTATCGATCATGATTGTGGATATTTTGGTTGCCTAAGTATACCATGATTTATGCCATTGATTTTGTGTATGTGTATGTATAAATGAGGGTGGGAACTGGCTTGGTAAATAGCCTTTATTTTGTCCACAAGGTTAGACACACGGCCTATCCCATGGGCATGTATTTTGGCCGTGTGTCTCATGCATATTAATTTTGAGAAATAGAATGCTCAGAATTGAGCAAACGAGCTGAGACACGGGCGTGTGTCTCAGTCGTGTGAGGGACACGACCCCGGGCAGGGGCGTATGTCTTGGCCGTGTGAAGTCTGCACCTATTTTATGAAAATTAACTAACTACACGGCTTAGCACACGGGCGTGTGGCTTAGCACACGGGCGTGTGGCTTGGCCATGTGACTTTAATTTGTTCATTCCTTACAAATTAGAGAGTTACACGAGTTACGGACACGGGCGTGTGTGGCCACACGTCCTGCCCATATGGGCGTGTCCCAAACCACACCGACATGTGACCCCTATTTATAGCAAAAATTTTCTAGGTCTTCTAAAAATTCCTTGAGTTATTGGTTTAGTCCCGAACCACTTCCGAAGCATGTTTTGGGCCTCGTAGGCTCATATTAGGGACTTTATGATTGAATACAAATGGTTTTAATTTGGACGCAAATTTATGACTCGATTTGTATGTTCGCTTGCAATGTTAGTCCGGTAATGCCTCGTATCCTGTTCCAACGTTGAATACGGGTAAGGGGTGTTACATTTAGTGGTATCAGAACTATGGTTTAGTTGATTCTCGGACTAACGTTGCATGTGTGAGAGTCTAGTTATACATGCCATATATAAATTGTGATATTATGACGACTTCTAACAATTTATATTGTATTTTCGTATAGTAAATGGACCCCAATCGAGAGGTACTGATGACGTTGAAAGTAATGTGCCGGCTCCCACCCAAGGGACAACACCATCTAAAAGTAGACCAATAACTGTTAGTCAGGGAGGAGAGGCTAATAAAGCCTTCTTCTAAAGGATGAATGAGTGGTTTTTTGAGTTTGTTTGAACAAATCTGGTTGCCCAACATCCTCCACCCCCACCTAACCCCCAATCGGTTCCCGTAGCTCCTCAAGGTGTGGAATTGTTAAGATCGAACAAGCCTCCACTTGACAAGATTAGAACACAAGGGGCTGAAGAATATAGAGTTAATGTGGACGACAATCCCAAGAGAGCGGAGTTTTGGCTTGAGAATTCTATCAGGGTATTTGATAAGTTTTCTTGCACACCGGATGAGTGCTTGAAATGCGCTATATCACTTCTGAGGGGCTCGACATATCAGTGGTGGAATAGTCTTGTATCTGTGGTACCAATAGAAAGAGTTACCTGGGAATTCTTTCAGGATGAGTTCAGAAAGAATTATATCAGTTAATGGTTCATTGATCAGAAACGCAAAGAGTTTTTAGAGCTAAAACAGGGTCGTGTGCCTGTGACTGAATATGAGCGAGAGTTTTTTAGGCTCAGTAAGTATGCTCGGGAGTGTGTTTCCACTGAGGTCATCATGTGTAAAAGATTCGAAGATGGGTTGAATGAGGATATCAGACTGTTAGTTGGGATTTTAGAATTGAAAGAAGTTGTTGTGCTAGTCGACCGAGCTTGCAAAGCCAAAGAGTTGTGCAAGGAAAAGAGAAAAGCCGAGTTTGAGACTAGAGAATTGAGAAAAAGACTGTTACATAAGTCATTTCAATCTTTATCAAAGAAATTAAAGAATTTGTATACCCGTTTGAATGTTTCAGCTGGGTATCCCAACAGAGATCGTGGGAAGCAATATTCGGGTTCTAAGGCCTAAACTACGTCAGTAGCAAGCGTTGGTAATGCTAGGTTGAATAGACCCAAATGTCAATACCACTGTGGTAGATGACATCCCAGTGAATGTAGGATTAATAACCGGGTTTGCTTTAAATATGGCTCCCAAGATTACTTTATTCGAGATTACCCTAAAATGACAGAGAAGGATAATTTTAAGAATGCAAGAACGAGTAACACTGCCACTGAAGGGAGGCCACCGAGAAATAAAGGGAGTGAGACCAGTAGCAAAGGTGTGACGAAAGATTTAACTGCGAGATCAGAGGTCAGAGCACCTTCTAGAACCTAAGCTATTCGCGCTTGCAAAGATGCGTCATCCCTTGATGTTATCACTGGTACATTTTCTCTCTATGATACTAATGTAGTTGCATTGATTGATCCTGGATCGACTTATTTTTATATTTGCATGAATTTGGTATCTAGTAAGAATTTTCCTGTTGAGCCTACCGAGTATGTGATTAAAGTGTCGAACCCCTTAGGCAAATATGTTTTAGTCGATAAGTTTGCAAGAATTGTCCTTTAATGTTTCGGGGTCACTATTTTTCGACTGACTTGATGTTTTTACCATTTGATGAGTTCAATGTAATTCTTGGAATGGATTGGTTGACTCTATATGATGTCATAGTGAATTTTAGACGAAAGATTACTGAATTGAAATGAAAAAATAATGAAATTCTTCGGATTGAACCGGATGAGTCGAGTGAGTTTCCTATTGTGATTTCGTCGATGTTGGCTCAAAGGTATGTAAGAAAAAGGTGTGAAGCTTATCTTACGTATGTACTGAATACGAAAGTGTCTGAATTGAAGATAGAATTTGTACCGGTAGTTTGTGAATACCTGGATGTGTTTCCAAAAGAGTTTCCTGGGTTGCCACCAATCAGAGAAGTCGAGTTTGCTATTGATTTAGTACTGGGGGCTTCATCGATATCAATAGCTCCGTATAGAATGGATCTAACCGAATTGAAAGAATTGAAATCTCAGTTGCAAGAGTTGACAGCTAAGGGTTTTGCAAGACCGAGCTTTTCTCCCTATGGTGCACTTATGTTATTCGTTAAGAAGAAATATGGATCCATGAGACTTTGTATTGATTATTGTCAGCTAAACAAGGTTACGATAAAGAAAAAGTATCATTTACTGAGAATTGATGATTTTTTTTAATCAGTTGAAAGGGGCAACAATGTTCTCGAAGATAGAGTTGAGATCAGGCTATTACTAGTTGAGAGTTAAAGATCCGGATGTGCCGAAGACTGCGTTCAGAATGAGGTACGGGCATTATGAATTTCCTGTTATGCCGTTTGGATTAACAAATGCTTCTGCAATTTTTATGGATTTGATGAATCAAATCTTTTGACCATATTTAGATAAGTTTGTGGTTGTATTTATTGATGACATCCTGATTTATTCCCGAGATGAGTCTGAGCATGCCGAACATTTAAGAATTGTATTGGAGACTTTGAGAGATAAGAAATTGTTTGCTAAATTTAGCAGAAGTGAGTTTTGGCTTCGAGAAGTCAGATTTTTAGGACACATTGTTTCAGCGAAAGGTATACGGGTTGATCTGAGTAAGATTTCAGTAGTTGTTGATTGGAAACCACCGAGAAATGTATTTGAAGTTAGAAGCTTTTTGGGTATGGCTGGTTATTATTGACATTTTGTTAAGGGATTTTCGATGATTGCTACACCTATGACCATATTGTTACAAAAAGATGTGAAATTCGAGTGGTCTGAGAAATGTCAATAGAGTTTTGAGCAGCTAAAAGCGGTGTTGACTGAGGCACCAGTGTTAGTGCAACTTGAGTTGGGAAAAGAGTTTGTAATTTTCAGTGATGTGTCACTGAACAGTCTTGGTTGTGTGTTGATGTAAGAGGGTAAAGTGATAGCTTATGCCTTGAGATAGTTGAAACCGCACGAAAAGAATTATCCAATGCACGACCTGGAACTAGCCACTATTGTGTTCGCGTTAAAAATTTAGAGACACCATTTATTCGGTAAGAAGTGTCACATCTTTACTGATAACAAGAGTTTAAAATATTTAATGACTCAGAAATATTTGAATTTGCGACAACGAAGATGGCTCAAACTATTGAAAGATTACGAATTAGTGATCGACTATCACCCGGGAAAAGCGAACTAGTCGCAGATGCATTAAGTAGAAAGTCCCTCTTTACTTTGAGGGTGATGAACATGCGGTTAACCTTATTTGACGATGGATTGATTTTGGCCGAGTTGAAAGCTAGAACGATATTTCTTCAGTAAATTTGGGAAGCTCCGAAAGGTGATAATGAGTTACAAGCTAAAAGAGTTCAGTGCAAATCGAATAGTGATTTAAAATATCAGATTGGATCGAATGATTGTTTGAGATTCCGAGGTAGGATTTGTGTACCAAGAGATACTGAAATGATTTAGAAAATTCTTCATGAGACACATAATGATTGTTTATCTATTCATCCTGGAAGTACCAAGATGTATAATGATTTGAAACAATTATACTGGTGGTCGAGCATAAAATTGAGACATTTTAGAGTTTGTATCGAGATGTTTGATTTGCCAACAAGTAAAAGCCTAACATCAAGTGCCTTCGGGCTTACTTCAGCCTGTGATGATACCTGAGTGAAAATGGGATAGACTTACGATGGATTTTTTATCGGGGTTACCTCTGACTCTGAAAAAGAAAGATGTTGTTTGGGTCATTGTTGATAGTTGATGAAATTGGCTCATTTCATTCCGGTATGTACCGATTATTCACTTGATAAGCTAGCTGAATTGTACATTGCTGAGATTGTTAGATTGCACGGGGTGCCTATTTCTATTATTTCGGATAGGGATCCGAGGTTCATGTCGCGATTTTGGAAGAAATTATAAGAAGCGTTGGGTACAAAGTTGAATTTTAGTACCGCAGTTCATCCGCAAACTGACGGTCAATCTGAGAGGGTAATCCAAATTCTAGAAGATATGCTTTGCTATTGTGTTTTAGAGTTCGAAGGCAGTTTGAGGAAATATCTACCATTGGTCAAATTTGCTTATAACAACAGTTTTCAATTGAGTATAAAAATGGCACCATATGAAGCATTGTACGGTCGCAAATGCTGAACTCCGCTATACTAGAACGAACTTAGTGAGAAATAGGTTCCCAGGTTTATTTGGTTAGGGAAATCGAAGAGAAAGTGAAAATAATTCATGATTGTTTAAAAGCAGCTTCGGATCGACAGAAATCGTATGCGGATTTGAAATGGAAGGATATTGAATTTCATGTTGGTGATAAAGTGTTTCTGAAAGTGTCTCTGTGGAAGAAAATTCTTAGATTTGGTCGCAAAGGCAACTTGAGTCCACGCTTCATTAGACCTATGAGATTATTGAAAGAATAGGGCTAGTGGCATATTGACTAGATTTGCTGTCGGAGTTAGAAAGGATCCACAATGTATTTCATGTGTCAATGTTGCGACGATATCGACGAAATCCATCACATGTAATCTCATAGTCAGAGATTGAGATTCGACCCGATATGACATATGGTGAAGAACCGATCAAAGTGTTAGCTCAAGAGGTTCAAAAGTTGAGAAATAAAAGAATAACTCTAGTGAAATTTTTGTGGCAATGACACAGGGTCGAAGAGGCTACGTGGGAACCCGAGGAAGCTATGAGAAAACAGTACACTAACCTCTTTTCTAGTAAGATTTTCGGGGACCAAAATCCCTAAGGGGGAGAGTTGTAACAGCCCGTTTTTGGGTCAAATTGGTACAGTGGTTTCGGGACCACAAATTCGAAGTAGAAATATTTATTTTATTATTTATTTAAGGTCTACAACATGATAGAATAATTGTGTGAAAAATTCGTTAAGAAATTTTATCGATTGAGTGCTCAATTTGACTAGAAGTACTAAATTGTAGTAGGTGCAAAATTTGAGTTCTATAAGTTAAAGGTGTCTAATTGTTATGAAATTTTAAATTGGAGGTACTTTAAATGGTAATTAGACAATTATACATTAGGGTAGACAAAAATGGACATAGCTAGGTGAAATTTTAAATTTATGCATTATGGGTGTTTTAGTAAATTGGTAAATAAAGACAAATTAACTAAATAAAAGTGTTCATCTTCTTCAATTCAGTCTCCCATAGCCAAAATTCTCAAGAAGCAATAGCTAGGGTTTTTGGCCAAGCTTTCAAGCTCGATTGTAAGTCTGTTCTTATATCGTTTTTAACGATTTTTATATTTTTGAGATCGTTGTAGCTTTATCTAGCTATTTCAAGGACAATTTGAAAGAAAGTTAAAGTCTAAAGTTTTACCCATGTTGAATATGTTTGTATTTTGATGTTTGATGGTAGAAAATTCATGTTTGTTGTTAGTTAAACAACATTTGTAAAGTGATTTTCGATGAAAACGTTAAATAGGGACTTATTTGTAAAAGGCTATAAAATGTGTAGAAAAGTGTGAATAAAAGTAAATATGGGCTGTTATGACTAAGCGTAAGGTTCGGCTAGGTTGGGTTGTGAATAAATTGAAAGAAATTCATTTTACGAGCTTAGGGACTAAATTTTAAAATGTTGAAATGTTAATGGCAAAAATGTAATTTTTGCCATAATGTGATTTTGGACTGAATTGAATAGCTTGATGATTAAATAAGTTAGATGTGATATTATAGATCAAGAAAATCAAAATTCGAGTGTAGATCGGAGGAAAAAAAATAATTGACGAATAGATCCCTTTTCCATTTTTGCATCTGAGGTAAGTTCGTATGTAAATAAGCTTTATTATAATTGTATTTTAAATGCTTCAATTTTGTATGAATTGTGTAATCGACTCTACAGACACATTTGACGACGTTTCGGCAAGTGAGAAATCCCAATCGAACCTTAGGAATAGATTAGGATACAAGTGACTTGTCATTAGGGTATTATGTTATGTGATCCGGGTGCTGGTCCTGTACGTCCTATCGGTGGCTGAGTATACCAGCATATGTTGCGTTAGTTGATAGCTTGTGTGAGCAGCGCCGCGTATCTACGTTTTGATTGACAGCTTGTGTGACCAGACCCGTTGATGGCTCGAGAGCGAGCATATATGTGTTATGAGATAGTGGTAGCAATGGCTACATATGTGACACCTTGTGTGTAAGGTTTCCCGAGTATCTGATATTATTATTCTGAGTGGTTCATTGGGTATGTCAACGATGAGAATAAGTATGAAATTATCACGAGATGGTACAGGTATGTACATAAGGCTTATGACTATTAAATTCGTGAAATGATGATTTCAAGGTAAGTTTGTGATGGAATAATTATGGTTATGAGATTACGGTAAATTACATTATCTTATGTTACATTACTTGAATGGTAAGATTTGCTTATTTCTTTCATACGAGCTTACTAAGCTATATAGCTTACTCTATTTTACTTTCCATGTTTTATAGTGTCACCAAGCGAGCTCGGATTGGAGGTCGTCGGAGATCGCATCACATTTTCAAACTGTCATTTTCGGTATCGATGATCTTAATATTTTGAGTGTATGGCATGTATAGGACTTGGTCATTTTGTTATATGTGTCATCATGATTTTGGCCAAATGTATTGGCTTGCAATGGTCAAAGGCTTGATTTGGTATTTGGCCATGTAAATTGGCTCATTTTGGTTAAATTGGTTGAAGCTTATATATATTTATACATATATGCATGTATGTGTCAGTGCCCTTGATGACATGGTTTATATTTAATTGCTAAATGTTGATTGTGGCTTAATGACTTGTTGTGAAATGAATGAGGTTGGTTCATTTGTATGCTAGAGTTTCTTGATAAGATAATGCAAGTTGAAAGTAGTCTTAGTGGTGTTTTTGAATGTGAAATTGGTATGTTTGATTATCATAATGAAATGTTATGAGTATGATAGAATATGATATTTTTTTGACATGTATCGATCATGATTGTGGATATTTTGGTTGCCTAAGTATACCATGATTTGTGCCATTGATTTTGTGTATGTGTATGTATAAATGAAGGTGGCAAATGGCTTGGTAAATAGCCTTTATTTTGTCCACACAGGTAGACAAATGGCTTATCCCATGGGCATGTGTTATGGCCGTGTGCCCTCTGCATGTTAATTTTGAGAAACAGAATGCTCAGAATTGAGCACATGGCCTGAGACATAGGCGTGTGTCTCAGTCCTGTGAGGGACACGGACCCAAGCATGGGCATGTGTCCTGGCTGTGTGAAGTCTGGACCTATTTTATGAAAATTAACTAACCACATGGCCTAGTACACGGGCATGTGGCTTGGCCATGTGACTTCAATTTTTTAATGCCTTGTAAAATAGAAAGTTACACGGGTTAGGGACAAGGGCATGTGTGACCACACGGCTTGCCCACACGGGTGTGTCCCAAACCACACGGGCCTGTGACCCTTGTTTATAGCAAAAAAATTTTAAGTTTTCTAAAAATTCCTAGAGTTATCGGTTTAGTCCTGAGCCACTTCCAAAGCATGTTTTGGGCCTCGTAGGCTCATATTACGGACTTTATGATTAAATACAAATGGTTTTAATTTGGATGCAAATTTATGACTCGATCTGCATGTTCATTTGCGATGTAAGTCCGGTAATGCATCGTATCCTATTCCGACGTTGCATATGGGTTAGGGGTGTTACAGAGTATGCCAAAAAGTCCATCGTTAATTGTGGAAGAGGCTATGAGAACGATGATGATGCCATGACGCAGATGGTGCTGAGGGTCTTACAAAGGGTTACTGGAGCCTAAATTGGATCGAGGAGCCACAGATCTATTATGGAGAGACTTTAATCAAATGGGGTGGAACCGTTCAAGGGTATAGTGGGTACGACTCCTACTGTAGCTGAGTATTGGATGGGGTTGACCGAAAGTTTCCTGAAGGACTTAAAATGTACTTCAGAGTAGAAGTTGAGGGGCACTGTGTCCTTGCTTAGAGATAAGGCTTATCGTTGGTGGCAGTTTGTGGTAAGAGTTACATAGGTTGAGCAGATCACTTGGGAGTATTTCCAGGCCTTCCAAAAGAAGTATGTGGGCACAAGGTATATGGAAGCTGAAAGGCTTAAGTTCATTGAGCTAAAATAAGAGGATAAATCTATGTCAGAATATGAGATTGAATTCCTGAGGCTTAGTTGATATGCTCAGAGAATGGTTGCCACCGAGCAAGACAAGTGCATACGATCAAAAATGGGCTACGGTTTGTCCCTAACATATAGGTCGCTCCACACCAAAAATGGGTATTTGAAAAACCTTGTGGAGAACGCTAAAATCATTGAGGAAATCAAACAGGAGAACCGTAAGAAACATGAGAAAAGTAGCGTTCCATCCAAATGGGATTCTAGTTTTGCTGGTTTGAACTCTTGCCCTACAAAACAAATTAGAGATAGTAAACCGCAGCAAAGGGTTACGGTGAATGACACTAAGGATGAACCCAACTCTTGTAAGTTTTGAGAGAAGCATCATTCGGGTGGATGTTAAAAGAAATTTGGTGTTTGTCTTAAATGTGGGTTGATGGAGCACAGGGCAAGAGAATGCCCTCGAAGAAATTAGCAGACATAAGCTTCGACCCAAAATCCAAGAGCAAGCCAACAACCTTTGGGGCTTGTGGGTAGAATCGGGCCATGAATAATATAGTTGCTAGCGTGAATCAAAATGAGACTCGACAACTTGCTTATCCTATGTTGTCATGGGACGTGAAGAATAAGATGTGTCTGATGTCATAACAGATATCTTTACCATTAATTTTATCTCGTACTTTGCCCTAATCAATATAGGATCCACCCACTTTTATGCATATTGTAATATGTCTAAAAAATTGGGTGTTGGGGTAGAAGAAACCACTCCTGATGTAATCGTAGTAAGCTCCTTACAACAATTCGTTGTCGTAAACAAAATTTATAGGAGATGTCCGTTGGAAGTTCAAGGGGTAGTGTTTCTTGTAGACCTTTTGGAGTTACCTTTTTGGGTGTTTGATTTAGGTTTGGGTATGGATTGGCTAGTTGAACATCAGGTTCACGTAAATTGTGCCTCTAAAAGGGTAACCTTAAAAACAACTATGGGTAAAGTGATTGTCATGGTTGGAGAGCGTAGGGACTACCTGTCTAATTTTATATTTGCTATAGTGGATGAAATGTTGGTTCGCAAGGGATGTGAAGCATACTTACCTTATGTGATGGATGGGAATGCCGATTGTACCACCCTAGATAGTATATGAATCGTCAGGGAATTTCCAAATGTGTTTCTCGAAGAGTTACCAGGATTACCCCCAGATTGTAAGGTAGATTTTAACATTTAATTTTTGTCAAGAGCCACTCCAATGTCCATTGCTCCTTATCACATGGCACCAAAAGAATTCCAAGAATTGAAAATCCAACTTCAGGAGCTTTTGGATTGTGGGTTTATTAGATCCAGTTTGTCTCTATTGGGAGCTTAGGTTCTGTTTGTTAAAAATAATGATGGGTACCTAAGGTTATGTATAGATTACCGACAACTAAACAAGCTTACTGTAAAAAATAAATATCATTTAGCTAGGATAGACGACCTATTCAATCAATTCTTAGGTGTCACTTTGTTTTCCAAAATAGATCTAAGGTCGGGGTATTACAGACTAAAGGTTAAAGAGGTGGATGTACCCAAAACTACTGTTAGAACTCGTTACGGCCACTATTATTTTCTTGTAATGTTATTCAGCCTGACCAATGCTCCTGCCACTTTCATGGACCTTATGAATCGAGTGTTCCAAGCCTTCCTTTATCAATTCATTGTAGTGATCATAAATGATATCCTAATCTATTCCAAAATCGAACATGAACATAATTAGCACCTTATGAAGGTTTTACAAATCCTTCGAGAGAAAAAAGTTATATGCTAAACTTAGTAAATGTGAATTGTATCTTAAGGAGGTTATGTTTCTGGGTCATGTGGTATCCGTAGAGAGTATTCGGGTAGATCCAAAGAAGATAGAAGTGATCCTTTGATGGAAACAACCCAAGAATGTTTCCAAAATTCGTAGTTTTTTGGGTTTGGCTAGGTATTACCATAGATTTGTTGGACGGTTTTCCTTAACAGCCTTAACCAAGCTGTTGAGAAAAGATGTTCCTTTTAAGTGGTTAGAGGAGCAATAATCTTGTTTCAAAAAGCTTAAGGCGATCTTTACCCAAGCTCCTATTTTGATTCAACCTGAATCGGAAAAAGAATATGTTGTGTACAATGATTCATCCTATACCAGCCTTGGTTGTGTAATGATGCAAGGCGGTAAGGTAGTGGCTTATGCGTAAAAGAATTTGAAGTAACATGGGTGCAACTACTCGACTCATGACTTAGAGTTGGTTGTAGTAGTTTTTTCACTAAAGATATAGAGGCATTACTTGTATGGGGAGAAGTATTACATCTACACTAATCATAAAAGCCTTAAGTACCTTCTCACCTAAAAAGAATTGAACCTTAGGCAACAAAATTGGTTAGAGCTGTTAAAAGACTACAATTGTGTGGTTGATTACCACCCCGAGAAAACCAATGTTCTAGTAGACACCCTAAGCCTAAATTAGATGACTAATTTAACGGCAATGTTTACTAGGTTGAGTTTAGTAGATGATGGAGGCTTGCTAGTAGAATTACAAGTAAAACCCACCTTAGCCGATGAGATCAAAGCTAAACAGCCTTTAGATATAACCTTGTTACCTCAAAATAAGCTCGTGGAAGAAGGAAAGACTGAGGATTTTGGGTTTAATGATGATAATATCGTTTTTTCAAGAAAGACTTTGTGTCCCGAATGGCGATGAATTAAGACGAACCATACTTCAAGAAGCGCATGCTAGCCCTTATGCAATGCATCCCAGAGGAAACAAGATGTATTAGGATGTGAAGAAGCTGTATTGGTGGCCATGATTGAAACGAAATGTAACAGAATTTGTAGCCAAATGTAAAATCTAAGCACCAATTTCCTTTTGGGTTGTTACAACCTATTAAAATACCGCAGTGGAAGTTGAAGTAAATAGCAATGGACTTTGTTAGTGGGTTACCCTTAACACCCACACTTCTTACCTGCCTTTAAGGATTATTCATTACAAAAGCCGGTTAAGTTATACATTTTGGAGATAGTTAGGTTGCATAGAATGCCTATATCGATTATCTTAGATCAAGATCCCTGATTTACATTTTGATTTTGGAAAAAGTTACAAGAGTCAGTAGGAACTCACTTGAATTTTAGCACTACTATCCATCCACAGTCTAATGGGAAATTCGAGTGGGTGATTCAAATATTGAAAGATATGTTAAGAGGTTGTATCATTGAGTTTCGAGTCAATCGTGAAGAACATTTACCCTTATCCAAATTTTCCTACAATAATAACTTCCAATCTAGCATCCAAATGGTACTTTATGAGGCCTTGTATGGTTGCAAATGCCGAACTCCTTTGTGTTGAATTAAACTAGGTGATAGAAAATTTTTGGGTCCCGAGTTAGTGAAAAAGTCTGAGGGGAGAATAAATTGATTCAAGAAAGACTAAAAGCAGCTTTCGCTAGACAAAAGTAATATGCGGATTTAAATAGAAAGGATATTAAGTACAATGTCGACGATCAAGTCTTCCTGGAAGTGTCCTCATGGCGAAAGGTATTAAGGTTCAGTCGAAATAGTAAGCTAAGTCCAAGATCATAGAACCTACCGAATCTTAATTGCTTATCAACTAGAATTACCTTTTGAACTGGGTCAAATTCACGACGTTTTCCACATCTCCATGTTGAGACGTTATCAGTCAGACCCTTCTCATGTCGTTCCAATTGAAGTTATAGAGGTACGACCGAATTTGTCCTTTGAAGAAGAACCTATACAAGTTCTAGAACGGGATGTAATGGTTCTGAGAAGGAAGTGAATCCCTCTAGTTAAAGTCATGTGGTGAAACCATGGAGTCGAGGAGGCCACAAGGGAAATAGAAGACACGTTTCAACAATAGTATCCTCATTTATTCAAACCAGGTAAATTTCAAAGATGAAATTTCTTTAAGGAGGGGAGAGTTGTAACACCCTAAAAATCATAGGGTTAGAATTAATAAAACCATCAAGAAAGGATTTGTAGTTTGGGTGGTAAAGATATAGTATGTTCTCTAGAGAGCCAAGGTTCAAGCTCTACTCTTTCCATTTTCCTCTTTTATTTTTTAGCAAATAAGAAAAATATTCAATCTAGTACATATAGTAAATGTGGTAGAAAATAACCAAGCTTAAGAAGTAGCCCAAGTGGTAAGGCTTCTAATCCCTCATTACGTTCAAGTTCGAATCATTGCAAAACCACTCCCCAATTTCTTTTCTTCTATTTTGACAAAAAGGAGCATTTTACCATTCAGCCCTTGTAATTTTTAAAACTAATTATTTAGTCCATTTTTCATAAAAATCTTCATCTTCTTTTGTTAGAAATTTTACTTTGATCTCGAGCTTGAAACTGAGTCCGTTTAATCGATTTTCTAATCAATTTAGTGCAATATTGTCAATTTCGTCTCTAACATACCAATATCGATAAGAACATTCCAAATCTTGATAATTAGATCTCGAATATCTATAAAAAACTTGTTCTCAACAACTTTAAGATCAATAATATGATCTTTTATGAATATTCCAAAATCTCTTGATAATTTCAATAAATCTTGAATGTCGATATTAATTATTGTGTATTTTTTGAACGAAAGTCCCATTGTAGGTGTCCCAAGACAGACTTGGATGTGAAGGTCATCGTGCGAATCTCCGGAAGTCAGGTGTGTGTTAGTTTACTAAAAAATCGAGGAAAAAATTGAACCTAGCCTAGACCACACGAGAGTGTGTGTAATGCTCCAAATTTCTGTAGTTTCGGGTTTTGTGATTGTTTGGCCTGGAAGTGTTTGAATTTTTATTTCGCGCTATTTTGGCCTAAATATATGTTGGGTTAAGTGATTACAAGCTCTGGGGTGTGTTTGGGAGGTCCTAAATTCAAGTTGTAATTTGGGCTAAATTTGAGTTTTATTGGAATAAAGCCTGACTTGAGATCAGTGGGCTTTTAAGGAGTTGTTGATAAAGACTTAACAAAATGGGCTTGTTGGTCTAGTGGTTAAGTGGCAAGGGATTATGCTTAGGGTCAAGGGTTCGATTCCTGTAGTAGCGATGGGATTATTTTTGCTGTAAGTTCTAGTAAGTGATGGCCTTTAGTAAATTTCGAGTTGTGCGCTTAAGGGAAAACCTAGGGTTTTCTTCTTTTCCTCTTTTCTGTTAACAGTTGCTTTCTCTGTCGTTTTTCTCTTTTTCTAAATTTTCCCTTGTGCCGAAAATTCTCTGCCTCCTTTCCCTTCTCCTACGTTTTGCTCTTCTTTTTCGATAAGCTTAGGCATGTTCAAGCGGTTCTGTCGATTTGGTAAGTAGTGTTTAAATTAAGTTAAGTGTTTTCTGTTAGAGATTGTTAAGAGTGACTTTGGTTGCTGTTTAGGGATTAATCAAGGTCGGTAGATCAGTAATTGAGTTTTAGTAAACGAGGAGATACCATTTTTCGTCAAAGGTAAGTAGATCTCGCGTTTTAAGATTTATCCATTCTTATGTAAGTCAATTTAAGGGACTGATTTGGGCTCGATATTGTCAATCTTAGGCTTTGGAGTGCTCGTGGTTGAATTAGCAGCGAAAATGAACCAGGTGTGTACTCTGATTACGCAGAAAATGAGTTTCGGCGAAAGCCAAAAAGTGGTCTGTCGACGCCACACGGGAGTGTGGTCTGCCTGTGTGGTAGCCTGCGTCGCCAGACACGGGCGTGTGATCGACTAGCCAGGCTGTGTACGTGCTACACGGGCACGACAGACACTGGCATGTGATGGCTTGTAGGCCGTGTGCGAGGCATGGGCTCAGGAAAATGGGCTGTGTGGGCCACACTACTGAACCACATGAGCGTGCGGGAATCTGGGCCAGGCCGTGTGATCCACACGGGCAAGGCCAATCTAGGCCGTGTGACCCACACGAGCGTGTAGGCCCACACAGGCAGGGCACATGGGCGTGTGAGCCCAATTTGTCTGAAATATTCTGTAAGGTTGCACGGGTCGCCTAAGTCAACTGTGACCTGACTGTACGGGCGGTTAGCGTTACTTAGACCCCATACTCTGTTTGATTGTAATATTGTATGCAAAGTATGATAATTCAAGCATGTTTATCTGTCTAATTCTGTATATCTGCTCTGACATTATGTATGATCTGATATCTGCATATTAGCATGCCATACTATTTATTTTGCATTGCACTGGGTTGGGTTGGTATGAAGAGAAGGAAGTCTGAAAGGCGATTAGCCTGTTATCTGGCAGCTATGCTGCGTATATCTGTTATGTACTGTTTTATGGTACCATTTGGTATGTAGGGCTGGATGGGTTAATTATATTCCCATACTGGGTGTGTAAGGCTAGGTGGGTTGATTCTATCCCCACATGGTGTATTGGGTTGGACGAAGATGGTGTGCAGGGTTGGTGGGTATGGTTTCTGATTCTGATACCTGATCTATTATGTATGAGATATCTCTATGGCTAAGTCCGAATATCTATAATTTATTATCTATTTGTATGCGTTCTATTTGTAGGGATGTACACACTAAGTCTGCGAAAACTCACCCCTTTGTTTATTGTCTGTCAGGTAATCCTCAGCAGTAGATGGATCAGTGCGACGGAGGGCTCGATGGTGACCACTGGTTGACTTATAGGGATTTATAAGTAACATTTATTTCATCTGCTTTATTTTAAATATTTATTTTTGGGATTATATGTCTTTGGACTTGAACTATTTTTAAGATTATTTTGGGATGTTAAGCTGTTAAATTATTATTTTATGAATTAATGATGTTTTAGCTTTCGCGTTAATGAAATGTTTTCATCCAATAAATAGAATCGAGATTTCATGACTTAAGTAAAGATAATAAACTGAACGATTTTCAACTTGCTAAGGTTTTCCAAAAACACTCACATGTGACGCCGGCAGATTCAGCCATAGCGTCTAGGCCAGGTTTGGGATGTTACATTTAATGGTATCAGAGCCGAGTTTGCAAAAACTCGGCTGTAGTTTTGGGTGGTAAAAAGAATGCTTTTAAAAATCAGTGGTAAAGTAATTTGGAATGTTTTGATAAATAAGTGGTTTACCGAGTCTCTGGCGTTGATCCTGTAAGTTCTCTGAAATTCTGATTTGTATTGTTTGAAAGCATGCTTATAATGAGATTACTATAGGTATATTGAGACTACTATAGGTAGTAGTTTTCTGGAACACTTAGGCAGTGTAAACTAAAACTGTAGTGAGACGTATTACTCACGATAACTGACTCTGAAACTCTGATACTATTCTGCATAGAATATTTGCTAATAATTATCAAAACTGTAAACTGATATGCATAAAACTTCTATGTACAGATTAATTCGATCGTTACGATGAGCACACGTGGTACTCATGGAAGGGGTACTAGAGGCCGAGGTAGAGGCCATGGAGGGATTCGAGTTGATTCTCTCGTATCTGATACGATCCCTAATTTGGACTCTAGTGGGACACCAGTATCACCTGCTGCTGAGACTGGTGTTGAGTCTCTTGACCATGCAATGGGGGACGACGCACTGTCCCAAGCTATGCTGCGAAGTCTGGAGAGGGTTCCTGGGGCTAATGTTGGGTCTGAAGGCCATGGACCGGTTACGGAACTACTCCGGTCGAATGGGGCTGAGATGTTTAGGGGCATCATTGGAGTTGCTCCTAATGTGGCCGAGTACTGGATAGAGGCCACGGAGTGTATTATAGATGATCTAGATTTTAATGCCGAGTAGAAGCTCAAGAGGTCTGTTTCATTAGTTCCCGACGAAGCATATCAATGGTGGCTGACGATTAGGGATGGCACTCAGCCTGACAGTCTGACTTGGGATTTATTTAAGACGGTTTTCCAGAGCAAGTATGTGGGGGCCAGTTACATCGACGCTAGGAGGCGTGAGTTCCTGAACTTACTCAAGGGGACTGTTCGGTGGCCGAGTATGAGGTCGACTTTCTGAGGTTGAGTCGCTATACGAAGGGCATGGTGATGACTAAGTATGAGCACTGTGTTCGATTTGAGGATGGTCTTCGTGATAGTCTGCGAGCTTTGATAGCTCCTCAGAGGGAGCGAGATTTCTCAATCTTGGTCGAGAAGGCCAAGATAGCCGAGGAGGTGAAGCACTCTGAGTGCCAAAACTGTGGGAAAGGGAAGGTTAAGAGAGATTCTGAGTCTACTGGTTCTGGGATGAGGCCTAAGGAAAAGGCTAGGACGGATGGGCCCATGAGAGTTAGGGCCTACTGTTGCGCCTACTGGGGTGGTGATCTGTCAGCTTTGTAATAGACGCCATCCAGGCGAGTGTTGGAGATCTACTGGGGCTTGTTTGAGATGTGGTTCAACTGACGAGTTAAGGATTGCCCACTATGGGGTAATCAGACGCAAGCTCCGGTTACTAAGACTGCACAGCCGTCGAGAGGAGTACAGTAGCCACCTAGGGGCCTAGGACAGGTTAGGGGTGGTAAAGGTATGGGTCGAGGGCAGAGAGCACCTGACAGGGGAGCTGGACCGACTGAGGCGAGGCAGCCTGGACTTGTTGATGCTGTACGTCGTCGTGCGGATGGAGATGCTCCAGACGTCATCACGGGTATGTTTTTCATTCTTAATGTACCTTTTTTTGCACTGATAGACATAGGCTCTACGCACTCTTATGTGGCATGTTCTGTGTCTGAGACTTTGGGGATTCTGTATAAGAGCACTTCTAGTGAGATTTCTATAGTGAGTCTATTGGGGCAGTCCATTAGGGTTAGTAAACTATTTAAGGACGTTCCTTTGGAAGTCCAAGGTACAATATTTTTGGCTGATTTGATGAAACTTTTGTTTGGGGAGTTTGACTTAATTTTGGGGATAGACTGGTTGGTAAAGCATCGTGTGAGTTTGGATTGTACCGAAAAGAGGGTGGTTCTAAGGACTGAAGAGGATAATGAGGTAGTCGTGATTGGGGAACGACGGAATTATCTAAGTAATGTGATATCTGTGTTAGTAGCAGAGAAGCTTGTGAGGAAACGATGTGAGGCATGCTTGGCCTACATCAGTGTTTTTAACTCTGTGGACTTTTCGGTTAAGGACATCCGTACTGTGAGGGACTTTCCAGATGTTTTTCTAGAAGAATTACCAGGCTTGCCTCCGAACCGTGAGGTGGATTTTGGGACAGAATTGATTCTTGGTACAGCTCTGGTGTCTATCGCCCCTTATCGAATGGCACCGAAAGAGCTGGCGGAACTGAAGGCTCAAATTCAGGAGCTGTTAGATCGTGGGTTTATTCGTCCTAGTGTGTCTCCATGGGAAGGATCGATTCTGTTTGTGAAGAAGAAGGACAGTACGATGAGGATGTGCATCGATTATCGTCAGTTGAATAAGTTGACAATAAAGAATAAATACCCACTTTCGAGGATAGACGATTTATTCGATCAGTTTAGAGGAGCTTCAGTGTTCTCTAAGATCGATCTGTGGTCAGGTTATCATTAGTTGAGAGTAAAGGAGGCCGATGTGAATAAGACGGCATTTAGGACTCAGTATGGACATTATGAGTTCCTAGTTATGCCTTTTGGGTTAACTAATACACCAGCAGCGTTTACAAATCTGATGAATCGAGTGTTCTAGCCCTACTTAGATCAGTTTATGGTAGTGTTCATCGACGACATCTTGGTGTACTCTAGGACTGAGGATGAGCACGATATGCACCTGCGAGTGGTTCTGCGGATTCTTTGAGAGAAACAGCTTTATGCGAAGTTCAGTAAGTGTGAATTCTGGCTTCGAGAAGTGACATTTTTGGGACATGTAGTTTCTGTTGAGGGGATTAGAGTGGATCCTCGTAAGATTGAGGCTGTTTTGGATTGGAAACAACCAAAGAGTGTGTCGGAGGTCCGCAGTTTTCTGAGACTAGCGAGATACTACCGACTATTCTTAGAAGGGTTCTCGTTCATAGCAGCGCCGTTGACTAAGTTGCTGCGTAAGGGAGTCCCCTTCGTTTGGACTGACGCTCAACAGAAGAGCTTTGAGAAGCTCAAGACGGTTTTGACTCAGATTCCAGTTCTGATACAACCTGAGTCTAGCAAGGATTTTGTGGTTTATAGTGATGCGTCACATGTGGGTTTGGGTTGCGTCTTGATGCAGGATGGTAAAGTAGTCGCGTATGCATCTCGTCAGCTCAAGACTCATGAGGCTAATTATCCGACGCGTGATTTGGAGTTGGCAATGGTGGTTTTTGCCCTTAAGATCTGGAGGCATTATTTGTACGGTGAGAAGTGTATCACCTACACTGATCACAAGAGCCTCAAGTATCTCCTCACTCAGAAGGATTTAAATCTTAGGCAGCGTCGTTGGGTTGAGCTGCTTAAGGACTATGACTGTATTATCGAGTACTATCCAGGTAAAGCTAATGTGGTGGCCGATGCATTAAGCCGTAGGGCTATGACCGATCTGAGAGCGATGTTCACTAGACTGAGTCTTTATGACGATGGGAGTCTTCTGGCTGAGTTGTAGGTTACGCCGACGTGGTTGGATCGGATTAAGGATAAGCATTTGGAAGTTAAGTCTCCTGAGTTGCGATTCTGTCAGGTTGAGGCAGGAACTACTTCTGATTTTGGGGTTGACAGTGATGGAATATTGCGTTTCTGAGATAGGATCTGTGTACCTAATGATAAGGATTTGAGACTGTCAATTCTGAAATAGGCACATAGTAGCCCTTACGCTATGCATTCTAATGGAAACAAGATGTATAAGGATCTCTGTGAATTGTAGTGGTGGCCAAGATTGAAACGTGAGGTAACCGACTTTGTTACTCGTTGTTTGACTTGTCAGCAGGTTAAGGCTGGGCATCAGTTACCTTCGGGTTTGCTACAACCAGTAAAGATACTGATGTGGAAATGTGAGCGAGTGACGATGGACTTCGTTAGTGGGTTGCCTCTGATACCCACTAAGAAGGATTCTGTTTGGGTCGTCGTGGATCGATTGACCAGGTCTGCATATTTTATTCCAGTTAGGACGAACTTCTCTTTGCAAAAGCTGGCTAAGCTCTACATTTCCGAGATAGTGAGGTTGCATGGGGTTCCTATTTCAATCTCCAATAGGGATCCTCGATTTATGTCTCGGTTCTGGAAAAAACTTCATGAGGCTTTGGGTTCTCGACATGACTTCAGTACTGCTTTCCATCCTCAAATAGATGGTCAGTCAGAGAGAGTGTTTTAGATATTGGAGGATATGTTGAGGGGTTGTGTCATGGATTTTCGAGGTAGTTGGGAGGAGTACTTGCCGTTGGCAGAGTTCGCTTACAATAACAACTATCAGTCCAATGTACAGATGCACCATATGAGGCACTTTGTGGTCGTAAGTGTCGCACTCCTTTATACTGGACTGAGTTGGGTGAGCGGCGTGTTCTGGGTCCGGAGTTGATTTCTGAGACTGAGGATAAAGTCTGTTTGATTTGAGATCGTCTGAAAGCGGCTTCTGATAGACAGAAGTCCTATGCTGATCTAAAGAGGAAGAACATCGAGCATTCCATGGGGGATATAGTTTTCCTTAGGGTCTCGCCATGGAAAAAGGTTCTGAGGTTCGGTCGTAAGGGTAAGCTGAGTCCTCGGTTTATTGGGCCATACCGAATTCTAAAGTGAGTGGGGCTAGTCGCATATCAGTTGGAGCTACCTCTAGAGTTGGATCGTATTCATGATGTATTCCATGTATCGATGTTGAGACGATATCACTCTGATCCTACTCACATTGTGCTTGTGTAGGAGATTGAGGTTAGACCAGATCTGACATTCGAGGAGGAGTTGGTTCAGATTTTCGATCACGTCGTTAAGGTACTATGTAGGAAGTCTATTCCCTTAGTGAAGGTGCTGCGGCAGAATCATAGCACTGAGAAGGCTACTTGGGAGCCAGATGATTCGATGCATCAGCAGTATCCTCACCTTTTTTGATCAAGTAAAAATTCGAGGATGAATTTTTCTTTAAGGGGGGTAGAGTTGTAACGCCCCAAACTTTTGTAGTTTTGAGTTTTATGATTGTTTGGCCTAGAACTGTTTGAATTTTTGTTTCGCACTATTTTGGCCTAAATATATGTTGGGTTAAGTGATTACAAGCTCTGGGATGTGTTTGGGAGGTCCTAAGTTCAAGTTGTAATTTGGGCTAAATTTGGGTTTTATTGGAATAAAGTCTGACTTGAGATCAGTGGGCTTTTAAAGAGTTGTTGATAAAGACTTAACAGAATGGGCTTGCTGGTCTAGTGGATAAGTGGCAAGGAATTATGCTTAGGGTCAGGGGTTCGATTCCCTGTAGTAGCGATGGGATTATTTTTGCTGCAAGTTCCAATAAGCAATGGGCTTTAGTAAATTCTGAGTGTGGGATTAAGGGAAAACCTAGGGTTTTCTTTTTTTCCTCTTTTCTGTTAATAGTTGCTTTCTCTGCCGTTTTTCTCTTTTTCTCAATTTTCCCTTGTACTGAAAATTCTCTGCTTCCTTTCCCTTCTCTTACGTTTTACTTTTCTTTTTTGATAAGCTTAGGCGTGTTCAAGCGGTTCCCTCCATTCGGTAAGTAGCGTTTAAATTAAGTTAAATGTTTTCTGTTAGAGATTGTTAAGAGTGACTTTGGTTGCTATTTAGGGATTAATCAAGGCTCGGTAGATCAGTAATCAAGTTCTAGTTAACGAAGAGATACCGTTCTTTGTCGAAGGTAAGTAGATCTCGCGTTTCGGGATTTGTCCATTCTTATGTAAGTCGATTTAAAGGACTGATTTGGGCTCGGTATTGTCAATCTTAGGCTTTGGAGTGCTCGTGGTTGGATTAGCAGCGAAAATAAACCAGGTGAGTACTCTGATTAAGCAGAAAATGAGTTTCAGTGAAAGCCAAAAAGTGGTCTGTCGACCCCGTGTGGTAGCCTACGTCGCGAGACACGGGCGTGTGATCAATGAGCCAGGCCATGCACGTACCACACGGGCACGATGGACACGGGCGTGTGATGGCTTGTAGGTCGTGTGCGAGGCACGGGCTCAGGTAAATAGGTCGTGTGGGCCACACGGGTAAACCACATGGGCGTGTGGGAATCTGGGCCAGGCCATGTGATCCACACGGGCAAGGCCAATCTAGGCCGTGTGACCCACACGGGCGTGTTGGCCCACACAGGCAGGGCACGCGGTCATGTGAGCCCAATTTGTCCAAAATATTCTGTAAGGTTGCACGGGTCGCCTAAGTCAATTGTGACCTGACTGTACGGGCAGTAAGTGTTACTTAGACCCCATACTCTGTTTGATTGCAATATTGTATGCAAAGTATGATAATTCAAGCATGTTTATCTGTCTGATTCTGTATATCTACTCTGACATGACGTATGATTTGATATCTGCATATTAGCATGCCATACTATTTATGTTGCATTGCACTGGGTTGGGTTGATATGAAGAGAAGGAAGTCTGAAAGGCGATTAGCCTGTTATCTAGCAGCTATGCTGCGTATATCTGTTATGTACTGTTTTATGGCACCATTTGGTGTGTAGGGCTGGATGGGTTGATTATATCCCCATACTGGGTGTGTAGGGCTGGGTGGGTCGATTTTATCCCCATATAGTGTGTTGGTTGGACGGAGATAGTGTGCAGGGTTGGTGGGCATGGTTTCTGATTCTGATATCTGATTTGTTATGCTATGATATCTGTATGGCTATGGCCGAATATCTGTTATCTGTTTGTATGCGTGCTATTTGTAGGGATGTACACACTAAGTTTGCGAAAACTCACCCTTTTGTTTATTGTCTGTCAGGTAATCCTCAGCAGTAAATGGATCGGTGCGACGGAAGGCTCGATGGTGACCACTGGTTGACTTATAGGGATTTATAAGTAACATTTATTTCATCTGCTTTATTTTAAATATTTATTTTTGAGATTATATGTCTTTGGAATTGAACTATTTTTAAGATTATTTTGGGATGTTAAACTGTTAAGTTATTATTTTATGAATTAATGATGTTTTAGCTTCCGCGTTAATGAAATGTTTTCATCCACTAAATAGAATAGAGATTTCATGACTTAAGTAAAGATAATAAACTGAACAATTTTTAACTTGCTAAGGTTTTCCAAAACCACTCACATGTGATGCCGCCAGATTCGGCCATAGCGTCTAGGCTGGGTTTGGGGTGTTACAGTGGGGGCCACCCGTGTGGACTACATGGCCCCATACACGGCCATGCCACCCCTGAAACCTTAGGAATTCACTTATCACATGCCCTGTCTCATCGAAATTCCACACAGCCACATTCTCTCACACAGCTATATTCCTCTTCCACATGGCCCATGGCGTCCCACATGATTCGGTCACAAGGCCGTTCGTCCCCTATAATTTAGAATTTACAGTTTAACCTATAATTTTTTACTTTGATCAAATTAGTCCCTGAATAGGTTTCGAACTAGTTTTAGTGAATTAAATTATGCAAATAAGTCCCTGATGATATAAGATATGCTAGAATTCATGATTGATCAATTTAATGTGATATTTATTTATATTTATGAATATTTGCATGAAATATTAGTAGCATATGTTACCTTTGTATAAATATACTTGTGACATGCCTATATTATTATTCACACTGAATACATGAAAAGTTTGAATTGCTACTAATTGGCCATGAGTTAGATTATTTAATATGCCTTAATACATTTCATGGGTTGGGTTGTTATGAAAAGAGGAAGATTAAGGAGTATATCTACAAGAAAAATGCAAGTGCAGAGAATAGCCATAAGACAGTTCCTATCTGCAAATTGTTATGTATTCATAGTCAAATGACAAGTTCCATCTCTGGGTACTGCTGTGAATCCATAGCTAAAGGCCGATTTCAATGGCAGGTTTAAGGTCTAGAATGTACATCCAAAAAGCAGGTTTTATCAGTAAGACTTTTGCTGTGAACCCATAGCCAAAGGACAATTCCAACTGCGAGGACTTGTTGTGTTTCCATCCACAATATGGCTCAAAGGTAGAGGAGTTCTGGGGAACTTTTACTATAATGTATAGCGGTGGGGTAGGAATTATTATGTTTAAAACCCAAAACTATATGGCATCATCTAAATCATGTGCATGGAAATTTGAATATTTATGTTATGATACATATGCATGAATCTATATATATATATATATATATATGCATGGAATATGATTATTATGGCAATTTTGATGATTTGATCACCCTAAAAATTGTTATTATGATCTTTGATATATCAGTGATGGTTGCATTTGAAAAACCGATATTATGAATTGAATTGCTAAATTTGCTTATTCTATACAATGTTAATAAAAGTGTCATAATGAGTGTCGCATTAATCATGTTGTAAAAGGGGCTCACACTTAGCATCAAAGCTCACTGCCCCTTTAATTTCATCCTTACAGATAACCCACCAGGTTAGGACGTGGGCACGACATCCAGAGGGTCTCGGCACAATCCAACTTTTTTTGAATTTATTAAGACATATTCTTTTGATTTATTTTATTATTTGATGTCTATAATATTTTATTTGAACCGTGGCATGAGATTTAGGACTTTGGATGTTTTTATTGTTTCATGAAATTTAATTGTGATTTTAACTAGTGCGTTAAATTTTTACTATTAGTTGATGATGCATGAACCCCGATTTCTATTAAAAACTTAAGAAATAACATATTTTCTGCTTCTAGAAAATAATTTAAATGTTAAGGAATAATAAGTCGACATTTAAGCTAAGTTTTTTATTAAACTAAATAAATGTTTTAAATCATTTCAAAAACTCTGATAACCTTGTTAGACTATCTCAGTGGCAGATGTAGTCTCTTGGATTTTGGTCTAACTTTTAGGTTGAGTTGGGGAGGTTACACCTACTGACAAAACCTCTTTGACTCTCATGTTGGAAAAACCATGGCCTATTAGGTTCTAATTTTAGGTAAAAAAAAAAAAAAACAAAGTGATATTGCCAGAAATTGACAAGACAACATCATCTTTGCTTTTTAAGAGAACACTATCCTCTTCTAGGTTGAAAGTTAGGGTAAAGATTGTGAGATCAGCCATACGACAAGCTTTAAATATTTGAGCATGATTGTTTTAGTTAGTCGTGAAGTAAAATGATACGTTGGTTGCACTATTTACTTCTTGTATTTATAACTTATGATTTTCGTTGAGCAACTTGTATTTAAATTTTAAAATATTAAAAAATATATTTTTTATATTTATAATTAAAAAACATATTCCCAACCTCGTAATTTTAAAATTAAGAATATTTATTATAATTTAAATATTTTTTATATTTATCTTAAAAATGCATTTAAAAATTGAAAATTATCTTCTATTTTTTAAATTTATATGTGTGATACCCAACCTTATAATTTTAAGTTTAACCTAATGAACTATAATTTTACTATTTTATATTTATCTCAAAAAATGTATTTATAATTTGAAAATTATCTTTTAATTTTTAAGTAACCAAAAAAATAGGTCTCTCCACCGAATTATATTTTATTTCAACAAAAGATATAATTATATCCCAATTACCACGGAATTATATTTAAAATATAATTAAGCCTTAAATTAGGCCTCTATTAATATATATATATATACTTTTTAAAAGACTAAAAATGGTTACGTGTCGACTTAATTGTTTTTTACTTCAACAAAAGACTTAATTATATCCCAATTACCGTGGAATATATGGTATTCCAAATAATTTTATACGTAAATGTAATATAGTATATAATTTAATAAATAAAAAATTATTTAATTTAAATTAAATGGAAAAATAATTCTTTTAAATTTCTATTTATCTAACTAAAATTTTATCTAATTTTTAAAATTTATGTTTATCTGATTAAATATTTATTTTATATTGCAGCCCATGTGGGCCTACACGCCCGTGTGGCCCACATAGTCCAGAAATGGCCTTGGCCATGTGGATTGCATAGCATAGCCCAATAATCTCCACACATCCGTGTGGTTTACCGTGTGGGGCCCACACGCCTGTAGGGCCCACACCGCCCGGTTCGGCCCAATGCCCAATATAGCCTAAGCCCATGAAATTGCTCATGATGGCCCCTACGACCAAACGCCCATGATTAGTCCCACAGACTACCACACGAGTGAGCGTACGCTCGTGTAGCGTCATCATTCCCTTATTCTGGCTTTTTCCGATTTCCATAGTTGGTATGGGGATTATACACCTTGTTTTGCGAAAGTGTGCACACCCCTCTTGAGCACTTCAACCTAGATTCAATCATAGCACACCATTAGTCTTCACACGATAGGGTTAAAATGACCCCTCTTAAAATATTTATCTAAAAGATGAATACCACTTGCCTTAGTCGACTGATATATGTTTGCACCCTTTACCCCACACAGGAGATTGATTGCTAGCCCTTAGAGAACACTTGCATTCTAACTGATTCCTATTAACCTCAACCAATATCGTATACACCAATATTGATCCAAACACATATCAACTTACCAAAAGCGTGAATCTCATAATACAGGAAAAACACAACTGGCCCACACCCAAATCGATAGCCAAAGGCTCACGATACAACAGAGGTAAAAGGTAGAACAATCACGCCCCTAACAATAGCCGATAGCAAAGAAAAGATGTTAGGTGAAAGACCATTATGGCAGAAAGAGAGAGAAAAAGAGAACAACAGTGCACCCAAACCTGATTGGTCAAAGAACAATTGCTTAAGTTGAAAGGGTAGAGAGAGGAAGAGAAGGAGTATTCAGTTACCACAACAAGATGAAAAGAGTGGGAAACGTTAAACCACAAGAATTGAGAGAGGGGAAGAAAAGAACATTCGGCCCAAAGAGAAAAAGGAGTGAATGACAAATAGAGGAGTAGGGAGAGCAAGAAAATCGAAGCAATGTATGGTTCAAGGGAAAAGTAAAGTCAAAATAATAAAAACGAGAAATACTCGAATGGTCTCCAAGCAAATTTTGGCCCTCAAAAAGTGTAAAACCTTGACAAAAACTAAAAAAAGGGAAGAAAATACTCACCAAAGCCGAATACCTGAGAGGCAGAGTTCTAATTCGGCACACACTCTTCCACTACCTTCAAATTCCCCTATTTTTCTCCCCAAATCACTCATAAGATTACTCAACCAAATCCTCACTTATCCACATCCCTTAACAATCGAAATTCCTTCCAACAACCTCTTAAAATCTGGCCATAGCTCCCCACACTCCTCAAACACTCAAATTTCAGTCAAAACACAACTCTCCCATGGCCAGCAGTAAAAATGAAACACCTTAATACACCTACTAGCACTCGAACCCTAGACCCCAAGAAATCCAACACGCCACTTATCCCTTAGACCAGCAGGCCCTTTCTGACATAAAATACCCACATTAATTTAAAAGCCTACTGCCTAGAGACAGGGGTTTATCCATTTAAACAAAATTTTTACGCAAGCCAAGGCTTGAACCCAAGACTTCCCAGACTCTTCCCAAGACACTTAACCACTGAAGCAAACATGCATTGTTGTTACAACCATACAAAAATAAATACTTAGGATTTTGGGGCGTTACAGGGCTTGGCATAATCGTACATAGTACAAAGAATAGGAGTTGCTGCAGCTACAGAAGGTAGTTGAATATTCTTATTATCGCCTATCTCCTCAATAATAATGTCGTCATTTTGTTCATCTACTAAATTATGTCGGTTCTACCTTACTTCTCTACGTTTTTTGTGAGCAGTAGTTTCAATTTTGCTGTCAAAAAGTAATGGTCCCAACAAGTTTCTTCTAGTCATAAACCAAAAGAACTTGCCAGAGGCAAACAGAAGAACAGTTAGAATGTAAAAATTAAACTAAAAACAAAAATATAAAAGTAAAAATGGCTAAATTAATAAAAATAAAATGTTTTTAATATTTTAGTCTCTGGCAACAGTGTCAAAAACTTGATGTGTTTCACGTGACTAACTAAAAATATGACAAAGGCAAACGCACCTATCAATAAATAGTATACCTACGGTAAGTAGAGATATCATATCTACGAGGACTAAAAGTATTAGTAATTATCATTTTTCTATTATTTAGCCGACAATTTAGAGTGATAGGTTTTAAACTAAAATTACTAAACTAATTTAACTAAGGATTCAACAGAGAATGAAATAGGAAAATAATCGAATAATAACCACTAAGAGAGGCAATACCAAGGAAAGAATCTACCTAGACTTCATCTATTATTATGAATATGAATCAAGCTATTTATTCACTTGATGACTTGATCCGTAGAAATCCATAAATTATGCTAATATCTCTTTCAAGGGTAAGAGCAACTATCTCTTTCAATGGTAAGAGCAACTAACTCTAGGTTGATTAATTGAAATCTCTCTCTAATTAAAACCCTATCATCGCATTAACTCAATCTATTGATTCCCTTATTAGATTTTACTCTAATTCGATAGATTTATGTTGTCTTATTTCTGGGATTGCATGCAACTCCACTCAATTATGCTAGATCTACTCTTAAACAGGTATTTTTCCTCCACTGAATTAAGCACATTAAACATGAATTAATATCCCAAAATAATTAAAACAAGAAATAAGCGCACATAATTGAAAACAATAATCAAGTATTTATCGCGTAAAATAGAAATTAAATAATAGAATTCATCATAGGTTTCATCTTCCTTAGGTATATTGGGAATTAGTTCATAATTCTGTATGAAAACATCTCAAAGTCAGAAAAATGACAAGAAACAAAGAAACTCATAAAACCTTCAAAAGAAATTAAAAGTAGGTCTTCGATCTTGATGGTAGTCTGCTTCAGAGTTGGCTCCAATGGTGTTCTTCGAGTTGTTTTCTTCGATATTGTCTTATGGCTCCCCTATCTCTTCTTCTATTTGGTATTTATAGACTTTACAATGCTCAGAAAGCCTAAAAATTATGTTTTTTCGTGTGTTTAGGGAGCAGGTTACGAAATCGACATGGGCTGGCACATGGTCATGTAGCTCACACTGGAATGTGCCCAGTCCGTATGGGAAGGCCCAACTCGTGTGGCTCCTAAAATGTGCTCTTTTTGTTTGATTTTCGCTCATTTTTCGGTCCCAAATGCTCATCTAAGTATAGAAACATGAATTCAAAGGATTAAGAGCATCAAATTCACCAATTTACATAAATAATTATCCAAAAAAGCATTAAGAATGGGATTAAAATATGCTACTTTTATCGTTTATCAGTTATTAACAAAATCATATATTTCCCATCATTTCCATATGTAACATAATCTAATAAACCAAGTATCTATATGATTCCATCACATGCCAAATTCAATGATCAGATTCAAAGCTATTAATTTACGTCATGATCAAACACATTAATATGCCAACAAGCACACATACTTTGTGCAATCACAGAACATACTTTTACAAAACACTTATATATACAAACCACTCCTATTACATGCCACATAATTGAAATAAATGTTTATAAGATCAACCAAAAGTAGGGGTGAGTGTTCGACCGAATCAAATCGAATCAAATGAAAAAATTTTGAGTTAATCGAGTTGACGAATCCTATTTTATCATCCTAATTCGATTTGAAATTTTCTCGAATTAAATCGAGTGAGATGGAATTCGAATCGAATCGAATCGAATATATTTGTTCGAGTTAAATTTTAACAAATGACTTTGGGTCCTTGTAACCACTGTCATCACCGTAATCAAATTTGCCTACCGTAATCAAATTTGTTATTAACTTTCATCTCCTCATAATTTATTTATTAATCTTTTATTAATCAAATGTGAAATTGATACCAACATAAAATTTTAACATGAATATTTTATGATATCATCAATAATTCAATTTTAACATAAATTTATGAAGATTTAATTTGATTAAACAATTCAATAATATAAATAGTACAAATATGAAATTTAATTTAATAATATAAATAGTAGATCTAAATAAAATTATTACTATTTATATTTAGGGATTTTTTTTGGATGATTTTTTATTTGGGGTAAAGGGTGAAAAGTAAAAGTTTAGGGGGAAAATAATAAGTTTTGAAGGTTGAGAGAATAAAATTTTGGGGGAAAAGTAAATGGGGGAAAATAAATAGTAAATATAAATAAAATTATTACTCTTTATGTTTAGGAATTTTTTTTTGGATGATTTTTTATTTGGGGTAAAGGGTAAAAAGTAAAAGTTAGGGGAAAAATAAAAAGTTTTGAGGGTTGAGGGGATAAAATTTTGAGGGGAAAGTAAATAGGGGAAAATATTTAAAAAAATGGGGGAATGACTTTGGGGTAGATGGGGTGCGATGGGAGAGAAGTAAAAGTCTTGGGGGGAAGTGGGAGGGTGTAAAAGTATTGAGGGAAAATTAAAAAGGTTTGGGGGTTTGGGATAAGAATATAAAATACTATAGTTTGGTATTTGGTATGTTCGAATTATTAGAGTTATTCAAATTTAAAAACTAAACTCAATTCGAACTCGGAATTTGAAAAAAAAATCGAGTTGACTCAAATAACTTGATTCGCTCAACTCAAAATTTGAATTTTTTTCCAAGTTTTTTTAGTTGAATCGAATTTTGCTCACCCCTAACCAAAAGATAACTGGATAGTGTAACCTTCAAGCGCAAAACGATAACTACAGGAAATAGGAAAAACGAAACAAAGTAAGCAGCATCATCATATACATGTTATCCAACTACACACCATTCCCACATTCATTCAATGTCATAAATCTTTTCATATTTATTAAGTATTTCATATTTTACAATTTAATCCATTTGATGCCAAAAGCCATTAAATTTACAATTATCTATATATAATTAATATATATACAAACACATAATTCAAGTATAATAAGAAAATACAATAAGTTCCATATGAACTTACCTGGAAAGCAACAACCACAAAATGTTAGGGACTAATCTGTAATTTCTTCTATTTCTCGATTAACTTCCGATTGATTTGATTCTAAATCTATAATAATTCATTACAATTTACCAATTCCAATAGTCTTATAACATCTTAGTATATGCATATAGAAACTTAATTTCATTTTACATAATTTTCCTAAAGTTTCGCATTTTATTCAATTTATTCCCTAAAACTGAAATAGTTATATATTTCAAATTCAAGCTTCATTTTACAATCTGATTTCAGTTACATCCTACAACAACCTTCTGATATCTATAATTATAGAAATTTTATGGTAATTTCAATATATTCTCATTTTGGTCCATAAACTCAAAATTAACAAAAATCACTTTACAAATTAGTCCCTAATCATTTCCAAGCTTAAAAATCCACCATTCAATATTAAAAACATCAAAAATCAACAATGGTAGCATTTTCAAACTTTAACAATTTTACGATTTAATACTCAAGTTAGCTAGATTAAGCTACAACGATTTCCAAAACATAAAATTTACAAAAAAAGGGATCAATTTAGGCTTACCATGCAAAGAATTAAAGTTGGATGAACCTTGTAGCTTTCAACAATGGTGTCCTGGTTTTTTTTTTTTTCTTTTTTTTTTGAAATTTTGGAAGAATAAATGAAGATAAACTCCTTACTTTTAAATTTTATTATGTTTTAATATTAATTTAATATTATTATAACATATATTTCTGTTAATAATAGCACCAACTGTCCACCACCTAAAACAAATGGTCTAATTGACACATTAAACCTTGGCCAATTACCATTTAAGTCATTTAACAAATAGAAATATTTAGCAATTAACTTTTACTATTTTTATGATTTAGTCCTTATACCCTAATTGACCATTCAATCAACAAAATTACAGGATCAAAATTCAATTTACATATAAAATAACTCCGTAAATATTTAATAAAAATATTTATGAGCTCAATTTACAGAAACGAGGTCTCGATACCTCAATTTTCAAAACCACTGACTTTTGAACCAATACACTTGTACCTTGACTAACTTTCCACATAACTAAAATTATTAGACCAGAATCCAGTATAATACAATAATAACCTCATAAATATTAATAAATTATATTTAATGACTCAATCATCAAATAAACGGGATTCCAAAACTATTATTTCTGATATCACTGAAAATTAGACTGTTTCAAAATTAGACATATTCATGGATGATTTTTCTGTTTATGGAGATTCATTCATGGAGTGTGTACACAACCTTGAACGGGTCTTAACAAGATGTGAAGAGACTAACTTGGTGCTTAATTGAGAAAAATGTCATTTCATGGTGAAAGAAGAGACCTGTAGCACCCTTTACTCAACCCGATTTACTGGATTTGGATATCAGACGTTACAACACTTAAACTGTAACGACCCAAATTTTAAGGTCATCGGAAAATTGAATTTTTGGGTTATAATTTCCGTAAAATAAATTCGTAAATATTTATTAGAAATATTTACGAAGCTAGTAGTTTAGTTAATTAGACTTTGGTTAAGTGAATTAGCTTGAATTAAGGCTAATTTAGTGAAAAGATTAGATTGAGTAAAGTGTGAAAGTTTAATTATAAACTGTAGGAAAGCCAAGGGACTAAATTAGCAATTAGGCCATAAGGTGACAAATGTATGGTAAAAATAAATAAAATGTGTAAAAATATAAATAGTACACATGTAATAAACATGTGTATTTACTTATATTATAAGAAAATAATAATAATAATAATTAAAGTATATTATAATAATATAATATAATAAAGTAATTAAAATAAAAGAAATAAAAGAAAAAGAATGAATGAAAACGAAACAGAGCAGGGAAAGAAAGAAGGAAAAAGGGAAAGAAACAAGAAAAGGAAAATTTAGGGTTTTGGAGTTCTAAGCTTGATTGGTAAGTCAGTTTAATCTCTTTTCTTGTAATTTTGGTGTCTATGGAACCTAGGAAAGAATACTACTTGATTTATGTTGAAATTTAGAAAGTTATTGAATTTTTGGATGTTGATTAAGTTGAATAAATGGAAGAATTAAGTGTTAATTTGATGAAAATTCAAGTTAAAAGTGGGAGAAGGATTAAATTGTAAAAGAAAATATAGGTCTTGCAATAATAGGGATTGAATTGAGAAGATGTTATAATTAGTGTTTTATGGTGAAATTTAAGAGTTGGAATAGTTTAAAATGATAATTGAATGAAAATATAGGATTTATTTTGAAGAAAAAGAAAGGTTATGGTGGAAGGACTAAATTGGAATTTAAGTAAAAGATATATGGAAATACAAGAGTGTGTTGTTAAATGATATATATTGATAATTTTAAATGTTAAATTTTATATAGCCAACGTAGCACCGGAAATATTATCGAAAAAGGGAAAGGAGAAAGTGAACGAGGATATCGAGTAAACTCGAGAAATTCGGTTTGTATTTCTATAAACTATGCTTAATGTTTTAATACAATGTAATTGTTATTTTTTTTATATACTTAGAATGTATATGAATGATATGATAGAAACTATTTCTACTTCTGTATTGAAATGAAACGATTTAAATACCCTATTAACAGTGTCGGGCTAGTCGGATACAATTGGCATGCCATAGGATTGGAAGTGCTCAGGGATATTCCGACTTTGTGTCGATAAGACACTATACGTGTCGACTACAGTGACTGTTCCGGATTTGTTCCGATGAGGTACTTTGTGTACCGTTATTATGACTGTTACTATTACTGTTACTGTTACCGTTGCGGTGTATTCTGGCTTCGGCTGATGAAACACTGTATACTATCCCCTGTGTGTGGGTTGGATCCGCGTACCCGTTTAGGTCCGAGTTATGTTAATAGGGGTAAATGAAAATATTAAAGACCGTTTGATAATGATTAAGTGACTGTGATTGATTTACGAAATATGAATTGCTTAATTATAGGAAAGAAATTTAAATGAATGTAAAGGGGTGAAGCTATTAAGATTTTAAAAATAAAGTTTAAGTTACAATGTATATACATAGCTTATTATTGTTTAAATATTAGTTTATAGAAATACCACTGAGTGCATACTCAGCATACGATTTGTTTCGGTGTGCAGGTTAGGTATGAAAGAAAGTTAAAGACTCAGCATCCAAGCCAATCCCAGACTCAAAGTGGTGAATACTTTTCTTTTGGTAAAATGGCATGTACCTAGGTTGTTCAGGTGTTATTTTGTATGCGATAGTGTATAAACATGAAAGTTGTTGAAGCATGGTATGAAATATGCATATTTTGGAAGTTAAACTTACATGAGTTTGGCTAGTATGATAATGTTGTATAATTTTGATATGAACTGTGGTACATAATTCTTAAGAGGTATTGAAGTGAATGAATGAATATTTGCTAAGTTTGAATGGCAAAATGAATGATATTTGACTTAAGAACTATTAGTAAATGTTTGGGCATGAAATAGAGTGTTTAGCATGTGAAAATAGCTTAAAAATGGTCAAGAATCATGTTTTCACACGGCCAAGTCACATGGGCGTGTGCCCAAGCCGTGTAAATAAGTCAGAATCTACCCATGGCCTGGCCCCATGGCCATGTCCCAGGCCACACGGCCATGTCCCAGGCCACACGGCCATGTGCCCCTATCTTTAAGGAAAAATTTCCAAAGTTGCCGGTTTAATTCCGAATTACTTCTAAAACATATATTGGGCCCCGTAGGCCCATATTTGGGACTTTATGATAAATTTTGATAAATATTGATTTGGAATGTAAATTTTATGACTCGGTTTTGTATAAATGTTAGTGTATGAGTCCGCTAATACCTCGTAGCCCTATTCCGATAACGGCCTGGGGTTAGGGGGTGTTACATAAACACTTAGCAAAAATTTCTTTACTACTAGTGTATAACAATTTTTAAAACATACTTCATATTAATTTTATTAACTATCTTTAGAACAAAATATTTAAGTAAATAAAATATTTAAGAATACATTAGATCCTTCAAAACCGTATAAGAGGTTACAACTCAAAACTTTGCTAAAAACAGATTCTTCATGGTGTAATGTACTAAGCGCCATACCTCTAAGGTACCCTCTGTTTGCATAATGATGCAACACGTACTGTTACTCTGGCACAATCTTGGCTTGGTCCCTCCTGGTGCACAAGTTCCACACACAAACCTGCAACCCAAAAACATGTCTATAAGTTTCCAAGGAACCTTGCAAGTCTCACTCAGATTTTACCTTTTCTGCGAAAATGTAAATGCCTGTGACTCCCTGAGTTGGGTTTCCTTCTCAAACAATGGCGAATACAATTCTGACTCTCGATTGGTAGATAACTTATAAATCAATTTTTTCCCTTATCCACCTTATACTCTTTTCATGTTAACTACTTTACTCAAGTCCCTAGCGATTGTAGCTAATTACGCTTCTTAGATCTACCCAGTAGATTCTTTACATGCTCCCGTAATTACTAGGATACAAAATTCAATAGTTCTCAGGTATGGTGGATTCATACTCTACCAACATCCCAGATGTCTTAAGATCCCTATCATGGTAGATCACTTTGGCGAATTCCACAGCTAGTTATTTTTTCAAGTATTCTACCAGAAAATACCTTACCATCATACTTAGATCTCACACACGGCAAACTAGCATCTCTCCACTTAAACATTACAAAACTTATTCCACTAATTTCTGAGATAACACACTAGAAAGGCTTCTAAAATGAGGTAGCCACATAGGCTTTCCAGAGGATTCTCCACAAAGGCTTTCAAGATAGATCGCCACAAAGGCTTTCCAAAAAATCTTGTTTTTATTCTCTCGATAAACCATTTCGATGGATGCCATGGGCTTCTCCCACATATTTTGTAATACCCCTCACCCGTATTCAATGCTAGAATAGGGTTATGGAGCATTACCAGACTTGCAACTTAAAAAATCATCCAATTCAAATTGAATATCATCAACCAAAAGTATTTCCAATCAAATACAATCACATTGTCCCTTTTACAAGCCTACGAGGCCCTAAACATGCTTTGGGAGTGGTTCAGGACTGAACCGATAACTTAGGAAACTTTTACAAAACCTTTAAAAAAATTCTCAAAACAGGAGATGCACACCAACAGACAAGCCCGTGTCACAGGCCGTGTGAACAATCGAAATGGGATCACATGGCCGTGTCCCAGCTCGTGTCCGACCCTGTGTAACTCTTTGACTTGGGTTACACGGCCAATACACACGACCGTATGGCTAGCCTGTGTGCCCTAAAAATGGCCATATACGCCTGTGTCCCAGGCCGTGTGCTAGGCCGTGCCAAACCTGTAGGGTTTACTGGCTTATTCCACACGGCCAAGTCCCACGCCCGTATGTGAGGCCATGTGGAGCATACTGACTTGGTTTCCAAATCAACACTAAGGGACACACGGCCGTGTAACATGATCGTATGTCACACACGGTTGAGACACACGCCCATTTCTTTGCCCATATGGACAAAAATAGGCTATTTACCAAGCCAATTTACCACCTAAATTTTAATGTACTTACAACACATCAATTTGCACCATCCCATGGCATAAATAGGTATTTAAACCAGCCAATTCAAACCTAACTCATGCATATTCTATACCACATTTCTCAATACACACAAGTTGCAAAATAGACCAATCCATTCATACCCAAAATCTCATAAACTTAGATCATCAATATGGCTACTTATAACAAGTATTCTTTACCTTGATTTACAAAAAAATAACATCACCAATATCACCATTCAACTTCCATAATACCAACTATTAATAAAAATCACAAAACCAACCTCAATTTACATAACATAAACTATAGGCACATACACATATACACAAGCAAATTAACTCAAAATAACCCAGCTCTCATGGCTATTATATACAAACCAAGACATATACATTTACAAGCCAATTCAAATGGCCAAAATCATTACCAAAACATAACCAACATGACCAAATTCCCTATACATGCCATATACATAAAATACTAAAGTTCATAGGTACCAAATGATAGGTGGATAGTGTGAACCGATCTCTGATGATCCCCGAATCCGAGCTAGCTTTAAATTTACTATCAAACACAGAGAAATACAAAAAGTAAGTTTTATAGCTTAGTAAGTTCGTATAGCATTTAAAATCAACTTACTAAATGTGCACAATTTAAACAAATAAAACATAATATACAATTCACATAAGGAATCATCATCCTATCACAATTTCATTCATAAGATTTGTTATCACTTTCAATATCTCCTTATTTCAATATTTGTATGGTTCATGTACATACCTGTACCATTTCGTATCAAACACATACTCATCCACATCTATGACGTACCCTTTGAACCATTCCAAATATTATTGAATATTCGGGAAACTCGCACACTTAGTTCCAAATAAATAGTCGAAGCTATATCAATCTCGCACACTAAGTGCATATATATAAATATATAGCCGAAGCTATCTTGATCTCGCACACTTAGTGCAAATATATATATCCGAAGCTATCTTGATTTTGCACACTAAGTGCCCATAATTAACAGAATCATCGTCAAACATGACTGTAGTCTCTTATACACAATTTATGCAATATCAAGCATTTAAAGCATAATCATAACAATGCTTATCACATACGAACTTACCTCAAATGTTAAAACGGCAAAACGAGTCAACTATTTTGTAACTTTGTTTTTTCCCCGATCTAAGTCTATATTTCACCTTTCTTGATCTAAATATAATCAAAATTAACTTATTCAATCATCTCTCTATTCAATTTAGTCCAAAACAAACTTTAAAGCACTTTTACACATTTGTCCTATTATTTCACCACTTTTACAATTTAGTCCTTATTTCATAAAAACACAATATCAAGCAATTCAATCATAATTCATGCTAGCCAAGTTTCATTTAGGTCCCTAGAAGCCATATTTTTCATTTATTTCATATTTTAGTCACAAAGTTTCTACATTTCACAATTTAATCCCTAATTTGCATTTTCACTAAAAATCACTTTATAGAACTTGTATAATTCACAACCAACATTCGTAATCTATCATCAAACATCAAAACAAACATGTATTCATCAATGGCATCATTAAAAATCTTTAACAATTTTGCAAAACAGTCCCTGGTCTAGCTAGACCTAGTTACAACGATCACAAAAACATAAAAATCATTAAAAATCGGATTAAAAATAACTTACATGCACAAAAAGACCTAGCTGAACCTTCAAATGCAAAAATGGAGTTCCTTCCTTTTTAATTTCAGTGGACAAAACAAACAAGGAAGATGATAACTTTGTTTCTTTTAATCATTTTACTTAACTTATTTTATAAATTACCATTTTAACCTTATTAATTAATCACTTAAAACATTTGATAAATGTCCATCTTTGACCACTCATTTTAAACATGGTCTAATTACAACATAAGGACCTCCAATTTAAGGTTCCATGGCTATTAGAAACCTTTAGCTAATAGAACTCTACTTTTACAATTTACGCAATTTAGTCCTTTTTCTCAAATTAAGCACTCAAATGATAAAATTTCTTAACGAAAATTTCACACAATCATATTTTCATGCTATAAATATTAAAATAATAATAAAATAATTATTCTAACCTCAGATTTGCGGTTCCAAAACTACTATTCTAATCTAACTAAAAATGGGTTGTTACAACTCTCCCCTCTTAGGGATTTTCGTCCCCAAAAATCTTACCAGTGAATAGGTTAGGGTACTATTTTCTCATAGCTTCCTCGGGCTCCCACTTAGCCTCTTCAAAACTGTGACATTGCCATAAGACTTTCACTATAGTTATGCGTGTATTTCTCAACACCTTTAATCTCTCGAGCTAGAATTTTGATCGGTTCTTTGTTGTATGTCATATATGGTTGAATTTCAATATCTGACGGAGAAATTACTTGTGAAGGATTTGATCTATAATGTCTCAACATCGATACATGAAATACATTATGGATCTTTTTTAATTCTGATGATAATGCTAGTCGATATGCCACTGGCCCTATTCTTTCAATAATCTCATACGGCCCAATAAAACGCGGACTCAACTTGCCTTTGTGACAAAAAAAGAATTTTCTTCCACGGAGATACTTTCAGAAACACATTATCACCGATTTGAAATTCAATGTCTTTTGGTTTTAAATCTGCATATGATTTCTGTCGATCTGAAGCTGTTTTCAAACAGTCGCGAATTACTTTCACTTTCTCTTCAGTTTCTCTAACCAAATCAACCCCGTGAATTTGTTTCTCGCTCAACTTGGTCCAATATAACGGAGTCCGACATTTGTGACCATACAAGGCTTCGTACGGTGCCATTTTTATACTCGATTCAAAACTGTTATTATACCGAATTCAACCAATGGAAAATATCTCTCCCAATTGCCTTCGAACTCTAAAACACAACAACAAAGCTTATCTTCAAGAATCTAAATTACTCTTTCAGATCGACCGTCAGTTTGGTCATGAAATTCTGTACTAAAATATAATCTCATAACCAAAGCTTCTTACAATTTCTTCCAAAATTACGATATAAACCTCGGATCTCTGTATGAAATAATCGAAATTGGCACCCTATGCAATCTAACGATTTCAGAAATATACAACTCAGCCAATTTATCAAGCGAATAATCAGTACATACCGGAATGAAATGTGTTGATTTCGTCAGTCGATCAACGACAACCCAAATAGCATCTTTCTTCTTTAGAGACAAGGGTAACCCTAATATGAAATCCATTGTAACTCTATCCCATTTACACTCAGGTATCATTATTGGCTGAAGTAATCCCGATGGTACTTGATGTTTGGCTTTAACCTGCTGACAAATCAAATATCTCAACACAAACTCTGAAATTTCTCATTTCATGCCAGACTACCAATATAACTGTTTCAAATCGTTATACATTTTAGTACTCCCCAAGTGAACAGATAAGCAACCATTGTGTGCCTCGTATAAAATTTTCTAAATTAACTCAGGATTTTTCGATATGCATACTCTATTTCAAAACATTAAACAATCATCGGTTCTGATTTGATAATCTGTATCACTATTCAACTTACATTGCATTCCTTTAGCTTGAACTCAATATCGCACTTTTAAGCTTCACAAATTTGCTGAAGAAAAATCAGTTTAGCTTTCAATTCAGCTAATATTGAATCATCATCTGACATATTCAATCTCTTATTCATCACTCTCAAAGCAAATAGAGATTTTCTACTCAAAGCATCTACAACTATATTTGCTTTCCCCAGATGGTAATCAATCACTAACTCCATTGTCACAAATTAGATCATTCTGAGTCATTAAATACTTTAAACTCTTGTGATCAGTAAAGATATGGCATTTTTCACCGTACAAATGATGTCGCCAAATTTTTAATGCAAAAACAATAACGGCCAACTCTAAATCATGCGTCGAATAATTCTTCATGCGGCTTCAATTGTCTGGAGGCATAAGCTATCACTTTACCCTCTTACATCAAAACACAACCCTAACCGTTCAATGACGCGTCGTTGTAAATCAAAAATTCTTTACCCGACTCAAGTTGAACCAATACTAGCACCTCAGTTAACAATGCTTTCAACTTATTGAAACACTGTTGACATTTCTCAGACCACTCAAACTTCACGTCTTTCTGTAGCAATCTGGTCAACGGTGTAGCAATCATCGAAAATCCTTTAACAAAACATCAATAATAACTAGCTAACCCCAGAAAACTTCTGACTTAGGGTAAATTTCTCGGTGGTTTCCAATCATTAACTACTGAATCTTATTCGGATCAACTTTTATACCTTCTGCTGAAACAATGTGCCCTAAAAATTTGACTTTTCTGAGCCAAAACTCACATTTGCTAAATTTAACAAATAGTTGTTTGTCTCTCAAAGTTTGCAACACAATCCTCAAATGCTTGGCATGCTCAAATTCATCTCGAGAATAGATCAGAATGTCATCAATAAACACAAAAACAAATCTGTCTAAATACAGTCTAAATATTCGATTCATCAAATCCATAAAAATAGAAAGAGCATTAGTTAGTCCAAAAGGCATAACAAGGAATTCATAATGTTTGTACCTCATTTTAAATGCAGTTTTTGGCACATCTAAGTCTTTAACTCTCAACTGATAATAACCGATCTCAAATCAATCTTCAAAAACACTGTTGCCCCTTTTAACTGATCAAACAAATCATCAATTCTCGGTAAAGGATACTTGTTCTTTATCGTAACCTTGTTGAGCTGTTGATAGTCAATACATATTCTTATTGTTCTATATTTCTCATTGTTCCATCTTTCTTCTTTACGAACAATACAGGCGCACCCCAGGGCAAAAAACTCGGTCTTGCAAAACCTCTATCTATTAACTCTTGCAACTAAGATTTCAACTCTTTCAATTCGGTCAGAGCCATTCTGTACGGAGCTATCGACATCGGTGAAGTTCCCAGTACTAAGTCAATAGCAAATTTAACTTCTCTGATCAGTAACAGTCCCGATAATTCTTCTGGAAATACATCCAGAAACTCACAAACTACAGGTACTGATTCAATCTTTGGTTTAGACACTTTTGCATCTAAAACGTAAGCGAGATAAGCTTCGCAACATTTTCTCACATATTTCTTAGCTGACATAGATGAAATCACAGCAGGCAATCCACTTGACTCATTTGATTCAATTCGAAGAATTTTAATGTTCTGACATTTCAATTCAATGATTTTTCGTCTACAATTGACAATGGTATCATGCAGAGTCAACCAATCCATTCCCAAAATCATATCAACCTCATCAAATGGAAAAAGCATCAAGTCAGCCAGAAAACAGTAACCTCGAGTCATCAAAAGGCAATCCTTGCTAACTTTATCAACTAAAACATACTTGCCTAAGGGGTTCGATACTTTAATCACAAACTCAGTAAATTCAACAGGCAATTTCTTACTAAACACTAAATTCTCACCAACATACAAATGTGTCAATCTAGGATCAATTAAAGCAATCACATTAGTGTCGTAAAGAGAAAAGGTACCGGTTATAACATCAGGTGACGACGTTGCTTCGTGAGCGCGAATAGCGTAAGCTCTAGCAGTTGCTCTGGCCTCAGATCTCATAGTAGAGTATTTCCTCATACCTCTACTACTGGTCACATTTCCAGCATTTCTTGGTGGCCTTCCTCTAGTGGCTATGTTACTCTGTCTTGCATTTTGATAATTATCTTTCTCATTTAGCTCAGGACAATCCCGAATAAAATGATTTCGTGCACCACATTTGTAACAAACTCTATTATTATATTTCGCCCAACATTCCCCAAAGTCTTATTTTCCACACTGTTGACACTCGGGTTTATTGTTTCTCACACTGCCAATGCTCGAGACTGAAGTAACTTGAGCTTCAGGACTCATATATTTATTTCCACGATCTTTATTCTGATATCCCACTGAAGCATTGGATCGACTATATGAATCTCATGATTTCTTTGATGAAGACCGATATGGCTTATTCATTGGTCTTTTTCTCGAGTCTCTAGCCTATAAATCTGCTTTTCTCTTTTTATTGCTAAGCTCCGCAGCTTTGCAAGATCTATCAACCAAAACAAAAAATTCTTTCAATTCTAGGATTCCAACTAGAAGTTTAACATCCTTGTTCAACCCGTCAACGAACTACTTACACATGATTTGTAACAGCCTGATTTTGGACCTAGTCGAAACAGTGGTTTCGAGACCACTAATCTGAGGTCGGGAAATTATTTTTGATATTATTTTATGTTTTATGGCATTATTATATGAGTGCATGAAAAATTTGGCAAAGTAATTTTAGCGTTTGTAAGCTTAATTGCGAAAAAGGACTAAATCGCATAATGTGTAAAAGTCTTAAATTGATAGCTAAGGGTGTTAAATTACCATGTATCATAATTGGGGGTATTTAAAGGGCAAATAGACCCTAAGAAGAGTGCTAGTCGGCCATAGGAGACAAAAGAAAGAGAAATGGTCAAAATTAGGTGAGTTAGTGACCTATTTTAACTAGAATAAAAATAAAATAAAGAGAAAAAGATATCATATTCTCCTCACCTTATTCACCATTGAAAATACCAAAAAAATAGGGGTTAGAAGCTTGAAAAATTTCAGCCACTCTTAACTTTCACAAGTAAGTGATTTTGATATTTTTCTTGATGATTTTTGTATTTTTGGACCCCTTGTAGCATGAGCTTTCAAATTAGGGGACTATTTTACAAAATGGTTGAAAGTTTAGGATTTTTCCATGATATTAAACATGTTTTTTTCTAAAATTTTATAGAGGAATATAAACAAGTTTTGTGATGTAGTTTTCATGGAAACCCTAATTAGGGACCATTTTGCATAAGTTGAAAATTAGATGATAAATGTGAGAAATAATGGAAATTTTAGGTTGCAATAAGAGTAAAAAGGGTTCAGCTAGGCTTAAGATATGAAGAAATTTGATAAAAATTGATTTTCAGACTTATGGGTAAAATGGTCATTTTGTAAAAGTTTAGGGGCAAAATGGTCATTTTGCCCAATTTTAAATTGTTGACTATCTAGATTAATATTTTATCATTATAGATCAAGATTTACAAAATTCGAGCCTAGACCGGGGAAAAACGAAGCAAGTGGATTAAGCCGAACTAGTCAACTACATTTTGTAATCCGAGGTAAGTTGTATGTAAATAATACAACTACATTGTTAATATTTGTGTTTCAACTGATATAGCATAAATTGCTTGTTTGTGGAAATAATTATGTATGATAAATATTGAGATAGTAGACTCCCATTCAAACCTTAAGAAATAAATTGGATATTCATGCTATGACATTCGGGTTAATTGTGTGCTAGTGTAAGACATGTCTGGGACATGCAGGCATCGGCATTGAAATGAGAGCTAGTGTAAGACATGTCTGGGACATGCCTCGGCCTCGAGATGTAAGCCAGTGTAAGACATGTCTGGGACATGCATCGGCTACAAGATGTGTCAGTGTAAGACCATGTCTGGGACATGGCATCGGCATGGATGCGTGAGAGTCAGTGTAAGACCATGTCTGGGACATGACATCGACTTAACGTGAGAGCCAGTATAAGACAATGTCTGGGACATGGCATCGGCATTATACCCTATTTCTGAGGCTTAGTGACTATCCGATAGTATTTCAAATGGTTCAACGATGAGGGTTATAGTTTAAGTTAAATGAGAAAAGTATAACCATTTTGTCAGTGATACAGGTACTTAAATGAAATGTATGAGATGTGAGCTTAGTATATGATATAAGAATTGCTTTGGATAGTGACGAGTAAGTGGTGCTTATGCCTACTCTTATATTATGAGCATTATGATGAAATGGTAAAGTTGTTGATAAATATATTTTCATGCAACTTACTAAGCTTTATGCTTACCCCGTTTCTTTCCATTTTCTTATAGTGCCACTTATCTAGCTCGAGGATCATTTGGACGTCGGAGGCACGGTCACACTATTATCTGAAGAACTTAGTATAGTTAGACCTTTTATTTTGGTTATGGCATGTATAGGATCCTAACTTTTGAGTTTTGAGTCATTGATAATTGGCCAAATGTGTTAGCTTACTCTAGCATTTGATTCATTTTATGTAAGGCCATGGAAATTGGCAAATGTTGAAAGCTATTTTATGAATACAAGAAGTTCTTTCATGAATGTGTAAATTATTGGTTGTTTAAGTATAAATTAAATGTGTGAAAGCCTTAGCTGTGGTTGTATGGTTGAGGAATCATATTGAGTTAGACATTGATATGTTGGTCGACCTTAGATTATGTCTCAGGGTGGAAAAAGGCTTGGTAGATAGCCTTATATTGTCCACACGGGTAGACACACAGGCGTGTGTCTAGGCCGTGTGTGACTCACGGTTAGCCCTATGGGCGTGTTACTCGGCCGTGTGTCCCCTGCAGGTAAAAATTGCAAGTCAGTATACATGGTAGTAAACACATGGGCAGAGACACCGTTGTATGTCTTAGCCATGTGGAGGACACGGCCCCTGGCCACGGGCGTGTGCCTTGGTCGTGTACTCTAAATTAGATGCTGACGTCAGAAACAGAATGTCAAGGTTTTTAGACACAGGCTAGGACACGGGCGTGTCATGGCCGTGTGAGGGACACGGGCGTGTGTCAGGCAGTGTAAAAATCCCTGTAGGTTCGAATTTAGAATTTAATTCACACGGGTATAGGACACGGGCATGTCCCTAGATGCTTAGGCCATGTGTGCCGCACAGGCCATCAGCACGGCCATGTCATGATATCCACACGGGCGTGTTGCCCTGCCACACGGGCGTGTGCCCTGTTCCAAGGGTAAATTTTCTAAAGTTGGTTAAGGACCCGAACTGGTCCCGAATGGTTTCCAATGGTCGTTTGAGGCCTCGTAGGTCCATGTTAAGAAGTTTGGACAAAGTTTGAAAAAATTTTAAATTTGGTCAAGTCTTAATGATGCGAAAATGTTGGAATGCATGTGTTTAAGTGTGGTAATGCCTCGCATCCCGTCCCGGCATAGGACTCGGGTCTAGGGTGTTACATGATTTCTTCGGTAAAAAATACCCTCGAGCATACTTGCTCAACTGTACGAGTTCTCTTTTATATTCAGTCATAGTCATACGACCCTGTTTCAATTCTAAAAATTCTTTGTGCTTTTGATCGAGGAATCTCTGACTGATGTTTTCTTTCTGAACTCAGCTTGAAAGAAATCCCAAGTAACTCTTTCTCTAGGAACCACGGATATCAAAGTATTCCACCATTGATACGCAGTGTCCCTCTGAAGTGATACAGCACATTTTAAACACTCAGTTGGTGTACACGATAATTTATCAAGTACCCGAATAGTGTTTTCAAGCCAAAATTCAGCTCGTTAAGGATCATCATCAACAGTAGCTCTGAACTCTTCAGCCCCGTACCTTCTAATTCTATCAATAGGTGGCTTGTTCAATCACAAAGGTTCCAAACCTTGTGGAGCTATGGGAACCGATTGGGGATTAGGAAGGGGTAGAGGTTGTTAAGCTGCCGGATTCGTTCGGACATATTGAGTGAACCACTCGTTCATCATTTGGAAAAAGGCTTCCTTAGCCTCTCCCCCTTGGGTACCCGATACGATCTAGATTCAGAAGGCAATGTCCCTTGAGCGGGAGCTAGTGCATTACTTTCAACCTCATCAGCTACAACTCGATTGGGATCCATTTGCTATACGAAAACACATTTCAAATGTCAGGAGTCAACATACTGTACAGTTTATATATGGCATGTCTAGCTAGACTCATACATATGCTACGTTAATTCTAGAACCAACTAAACCGTAGCTCTAATACCAATAAATTTAACACCCCTCCCCCTTTTCAATGCCGAAATAGGGTTACAGAGCATTACTGGACTTACAACTTAAACAATCATCCAATTCAAATCGAATATCATCAACCAAAAGTAATTCCAATCAAATACAAACACATTATCCTTATTACGAGCCTATAAGGCCCTAAACATGCTTTGGGAGTGGTTCAGGATTGAACTGATAACTTAGAAAACTTTCACAAAACCTTAAAAAAATTTCTCAAAACAAGGGACACACGCCCGTGTGGTCCGGCCGTGTGTCTCACATGGCAACAGACAAGCCTGTGTCACAGGCCGTGTGGACATTCGAAATGGGATAACATGGTCGTGTCCTAGCCCGTGTCTGACCTCATGTAACTCTCTGACATAGGTCACACGACTATTACACACGCCCATGTGGCTAGCCTGTGTGCCCTAAAAATGGCCATACATGCCTGTGTGCCAGGCTGTGTGCTAGGCCGTGCCAAACTTGTAGGGTATACTAACTTATGCCACACAGCCAAGTCACACGCCCGTGTTTGAGACCATGTAGAGCATACTGACTTGGTTTCCAAATCCACACCGGGGGACACACGGCCGTGTAACATAACCGTGTGTTGCACACGGTTGAGACACACGCTCATGTCTCTGCCCATGTGGACAAAAATAGGCTATTTACCAAGCCAATTTGCCACCCAAATTTTATTGTACCTACAACACATCAATTTGCACCATCCCAGAGGATAAATAGGCATTTAAACTAGCCAATTCAAACCTAATTCATGCATATTCTATACCACATTTCTCAATACACACAAGTTGCAAAATAAACCAATCCATTCATACCCAAAATCTCATAAACTTAGATCATCAATATGGCTACTTAAAATAAGCATTCTTTACCTTGATTCACAAACAAATAACATCACCAATATCAACATTCAACTTCTATAATACCAACTATTAATAAGCATCACAAAACCAGCCTCAATTTACATAACATAAACTATAGGCACATACACATATACATAAGCAAATTAACTCAAAATAAGCCAAGTCTCATGGCTATTATATACAAACAAAGACATATACATTTACAAGCCAATTCAAATGACCAAAATCATTACCAAAACATAACCAACATGACAAAGTCCCTATACATGCCATATACTTAATATACCAAAGTTCATAGGTACCAAGTGATAGATGGATAGTGTGAAGTGATCTCTGACGATCCCCGAATCCGAGCTAGCTTTAAATTCACTATCAAACATAGAGAAATACAAAAAGTAAGCTTTATAGCTTAGTAAGTTCGTACAGCATTTAAAACAAACTTACTAAATGTGCACAATTTAAACAAATAAAACATAATATACAATTCACATAAGGAATCATCATCCTATCACAATTTCATTCATAAGATTTGTTATCACTTTCAATATCTCCTTATTTCAATACTTATACGGTTGACGTACATACTTGTACCAGTCCATATCAAACTCATACTCGTCCACATCTATGACGTACCCGTTGAACCATTCAGAATATTATTGAATATTCGGGAAACTCGCACACTTAGTGCCAAATAAATAGCCCAAGCTGTATCAATCTCGCACACTAAGTGCATATATATAAATATCTAACCGAAGCTATCCCGATCTCGCACACTTATTGCAAATATATATATATCCGAAGCTATCTTAATTTCTCACACTAAGTGTCCATAATTACCCGAATCATCGTCAAACACAACTGTAGTCTCGTATACACAATTTATGCAATATCAAACATTTAAAGCATAATCATAATTGTAACACCCCTCACCCGTTTTCGTCGTCGGACTAGGTTACGAGGTATTTTCAGTCAGAACACCTATTCGAATAATCACATGCATATACTTGTACACATATATAAACCATTCATTTTATCATCTTCATTTCGTCAAGTCGAACATAAAAGCATTCTCCATTATATTAGACAATTATTCACTTCATATATTTTTTTTAAATCAATACCTATTTTAATACGCACATTAAGTATACACTGAATATTATCCTATAAATAACGTGCATTTTTAGTTTAATAATGCACAATTCATTATAACACCATATACATTCCCTATTCATACATAGCCGAAACACATCATTAATCATCATCATTTTATATTTATATTTATACTTAAGATAAAATACATATCAAGTCAAATCCTTGTGCATAATTATTTATATAGTCAAACACCAACTCACAAGTTAATCAAAACCATTACATATGTTTTCATCTTATAATGAACATATCAAAACGATCTTATGTCATGTTCAGACATAACTAAACAACTCATAACGCTATCTCATATTAAATACTATGACCAGATACAATAGCCAAAATACAAATAATCGCTTATATATGAATACCATAACTAAACCAACCCAATACACATAATCAAATTTACCAAGCATTTTCAACACTCAAAATATTTGTATATATATATACCACATGTAACTTCCATTCAAAACACATGACATAATAATCTAAAGAAACTCAAACATAGTCCAACAAAAACCAAATCATCCAATCATACTTATGAAAAATTTATACATACCATAACCGACTCATCAACCATAATCAAGCCATTTCCAAAATGTATAACACCAATCACATATACCATTCATTAATAGCATATAACATTATAACCAAAACGAATTAAACCATGACTAAACATAACAAAATTCAAACTTAGTAGTTAAGCCATATTCGCATGGCTTAAATTATACATATCCAAGTTCGAACAAAATACATATTAGCCTATACATGCCATAAGTTTGAAATAAGACTTTTAAAAGTACCGAAGGTTGACGATAGTATGGATGACTTCACCGACGATCCCCGAGCCCCTAACTAACTTTCAAATCTATAAGAACAAAGAATAAACATACACACAGAGTAAGCTAACTTAGCTTAGTAAGCCTTAAGCAAATTAAACAATTAATGCATAATAACATTTCAATTACTAATCATTTCAAAGAAATAAATCAACTTATGCATATGTAAAAACATTTAATTTCAAGCTTTTAATTCCATACATATATAACATATTCTTTCATAGGACAATTTCTCCTTGGCCAAATATTTATGTATACATTGCCAATATATACTCAAATTTCTAAACCATATTGTCTTATATAAACGAATATACATTTATATTTATAAACATATATTTATCACTCAAACTTTAACCTTACATCATATACAACTATAAGGCCAAATATATCTCTCATATTAACACATATACTACAACAACTTCATGAATCATTTTTCATCACATATCAAGAAATCCTTTCACCTATTTTCAAATAGGTAACCAACTATCACGTACCTGTTCATTTTAGCTCGTTTAACATATTCAATTACCACATCGAAAAAAAGTCTTTTAAGCATGTACTTATAATACTTCACTGGCATAAAGCCTGCTAGGCCTAAACCTGTATCTCACACCGGCACAAGGCCTACTAGACTCAAAGTCTGATTTTTATACACTGGCAATAAGCCTGCTAGGTATAAGCCCGATTTAATTCACCAGCACAAGGCTTGCTAGGCTCAAAGCCCGAATATCACTATTATAAAGCTGTCTCATCAACAATCCATATATCAAAAATTCCAGATATTCCATATAGTTCATACGGATTTCCAAATGTTATAACTCAGTCGAATTAAACTCAAATACATTATTTATATGCTTATTCACATTCGGCTACTCTACTATATACTTATGAATTCTAAATCAACATATTAAACTAAGTTACATTCAAAATGTTTAATTGCTTAAAAACTTACCTCGGATATAGATGAACGATGTAAATCGACTATTCGACTATTTTTATTTTTCCCCGATCCAAGTCCGATTTTCTTTTGTTCTTGATCTATACAATTTCAAATTAATCTCATTCAAACACAATTTCATTCAAATTAATCCAACAACAAATTAATGGACAAATTACCATTTTACCCTTGATATTTCATACTTTTACAAATTAGTCCTAATTGCATAAAACACAAAATACAAAAAATCTCCATGTAACATACTTAGGCCGAATGTTCCTCTAGTACATACAAATACACACATTTCATTTATTTTGCATTTTAGTCCTTCAATTTATTATTTTTGCAATTTAACCCTAATTACTCAAATTCACCAAAAATTCCAATACAAAACATATTAATCCAAAACTTATCTTTCATAATTTATCATCAAACATCACAAAACACAAATATTCATCAATGGCATAACTCAAAATATTCATCAAAATCAGAAATTCTAGCATGGGTCAGATAGTATTCGAAGCAACGATCTCAAAAACGTAAAAATTATCAAAAATCGTAACCAAACTAACCTTGAAATTGAACCAACAATGGCCGAATACCTAGCTTTTTCTTTCTTCTTTTTGTTTCAGTCAAAAGATGAACATTTTACATGGTTTTTTAATTTGTATGATAATATAACATATATATCAGTTATTATTTGACACATTTAACCTTTCAAAATTAATTAGTAAACCATATATATCATGTCCACAACCGTCCATTTATAAATGAAATGGTCCATTATCACTTTAAATTCTTCATATTAATAAGACAAGTTCAATTCAGTCCTTACTTATCTAACCACCAAATTTTTCACTTTACGCGATTAAATCCTTTTATTTAATCGGACACTAAAACGATAAAATTAAATCACGAAAATTTCACACATATAAATTCACACATAATAAACACTGAAAATAATTTTTAAATATTTTTCTGACTCAGATTCGTGGTCCCGAAACCACCATTTCGAATGGGGTCTAAATCGGGCTGTTACAATAACAATGCTTATCACATACGAACTTACCTCGGATGTTAAAACGGCAAAACGAGTCAACTATTCTGTAACTTTGTTCTTTCCCTGATCTAAGTCCGTATTTCGCCTTTCTTGATCTAAATATAATCAAAATTACCTTATTCAATCATCTCTCTATTCAATTTAGTCCAAAATACACTTTAAAGCACTTTTACACATTTGCCCATATTGTTTCACCACTTTTACAATTTAGTCCTTATTTCATAAAACACAATTTTAAGCAATTCAATCACAACCCAGCTAGTCAAGTTTCATTTAGGTCCCTAAAAGCCCATATTTTTCATTTATTTCACATTTTAACCATAAATTTTCCACATTTCACAATTTAATCCCTAATTTGCATTTTCACTAAAAATCACTCTATAAAACTTGTATAATTCACAACCAACATTCATAATCTATCATCAAACATCAAAACACATATGTATTCATCAATGGCATCATTCAAAATCTTTAACAGTTTTGCAAAATAGTCCCTAGGCTAGCTAGACCTAGTTACAACGATCACAAAAACATAAAAATCAATAAAAATCGGGTCAAAAATAACTTACATGCACAAAAAGACCTAGCCGAAACTTCAAATGCAAAAATAGAGTTCCTTCCTTCTTAATTTCGGTGGAAAAAACAAACAAGGAAGATGATAAGTTTGTTTTTTTTTTAATTGTTTTACTTAAGTTATTTTATAAATTACCATTTTAACCTTGTTAATTAATCACTTAAAACATTTGATAAATGTCCATCTTTGTCCACTCATTTTAAACATGGTCTAATTACAACATAAGGACCTCCAATTGAAGGTTCCATGGCTATTAGATACCTTTAGCTAATAGAACTCCACTTTTACAATTTATGCGATTTAGTCCTTTTTTCTCAAATTAAGCACTCAAATGATAAAATTTCTTAACGAAAATTTCACACAATCATATTCTCATGCTACAAACATTAAAATAATAATAATATAATTATTTTGACCTCGGATTTGTGGTTCTGAAATCACTATTTCGATTTGACTAAAAACGGGCTGTTACATATTTATCTCGTCTGTCAATCCAATTAGCATTATAGTTGCCCTACTAGAGTCTACACAACAAATCTATTTGTCATCTTTTTACATTACTCAAAAATTTTCTGGCATTGAACACATCTAATCATGAAGTATAATACAAGAACTACATACACGTCAGTATTAATACCATATAGTACACAACTCTGTGACATGTTGCACCTTATTCATTTCATTTACTTATTTGTAGATATCCCTTAAGACATGCATTCGCATAATTACATAACATGTAGGAGTCAGCTTTTGAGACTCACCAGACCTACCTTTATCTTGGCCCTGAGCTTTTGTTTCGACAGTTCTTCTTGATCTAGCAGCAATTGCTTAAACGATCATAAGATTTCCATTTGAATCCTCATTATCGACATTTTACTAATATTTCAACTACAACCGACCTCCATGTAAGGCCTTCCTATAACATTGTTTTCCTTCTATAGTCATAATGTGCAAAACTGTAATGCTTGCCAAAAGGTTGATTCACCTATCTTAGCTCGACCTAATCGAAGAAAAAGAATAAGATGTTGAGTTTTAGAAAGATGAACCTGAAGATTAAGCAGATAGCCTAAAACTAGTTTAAGTGTCCATTTCCCTTAAATATAATATTGGTTCCCTAATTTCTTTACCAGTTTCAAGGTAGGTGAAAGAAAATTCAGTAAAGATTATCCTTACTATTGACCAGTCACGAGGAGGTCAAATCAATCTAATTTACTCCTGTTGAGAAATGGCCAACCATGCTACTTATGATGACTCATCTAGCTAGTTTGTTCTAGTGTACAAGTAATCTTTTGCTCATTTTCCTACGCTGCTCTTTGTTCTGGTATTTTCCTTCTATTGCTGCAAAATCCTAAAAACTCCCAACTAACCTAATATGAGATCCAGTTCGAACGATACTCATACAAATTGGTCATACTATATCTTGACAGAGACTCTCTTAGGGCGCGGTCTTAAAGAAACTTTAGTCCCTTATAGCTTTCCCATATTCTTAGTAGGCACTTCATGTTTAGTCAAAACTCTTAAGCGTATCTTTCATTTGTTGTACTATTTCTTCTATTGAAGAATACCCCTAGATGAAATCTTTAGATTTCTATAGATGAATACTTTCTGTGCCAACTTTAGTTCATCAGAAGTCTGTAAAACGGCATACTATACTACTATAGTGCACCAGATTCATACCTACACGCCTTCTTCATGGATCTGCCAACTTTGAGGTGTTACAGGATTGTTCTTGAGCATCATATTTCAAAGAAAGGCATGGAAGTCGATAAGGCCAAGATTGAAGTAACAGAGAAGCTAACACATTCAAAAAATGTTCGAAGAGTGATAAACTTCTTAGGACATGTCAGCTTTTATAGCTGATTCATAAAATATTTTGCAAAGTCTTGAAACCATTAAGCCAACTACTGCAAAAAGATATTCCTTTTCAAAAAAAAAAAGCATCAAGGCTTTCAATGTTCTAGAAAAAAAAATTCAAAACCCAATATAGTTAGCCTTGATTGGACATAGCCTTTTATGATTATGTGTGATGCGAATGACCATGAAGTTGGAACAGTACTGGGACAAGAAAAAGAAAAGGTTTTTTCATGCCATTCCTTGCACAAGTAAGACACTTAATCTAGCTTAATGCAATTACACTACCACAGAAAAAGAAATGTTAGCATATGTATTTGCATATGAGAAATCCAGACCATATTTGATAGAAAACTGAGTTTAGGTCTGTACGGGCCACTCAACATTGAAGTACATGATGAAGAAAAAAGAAACAAAAGCAAGACTAATAAGATGGGTCTCCTCCTCCAAGAGTTTGATTTATGGATTTTGGATAGAAAATGGACAAAAAATCAAATTGTGGATCATTTCTCACGATTAGAATTAGAAACTAAAGGAAAAAAGGAAAATTGAAATAAATGAGAACTTCGTTGATAAGTAGTTATTCCAACTCAAAACAATTTTTAAAACACCTAGGTATGCAAACATTGTTAATTATTTAGCCCAAGGTATTTTCCCGATGGATGAAACACGAGCACAAAAAAAGAAGATTAAGTATGATGCCAAAAAATATACATGGGAGGAACCATATATTTTCTGGTAATGTCCCATCAGTTAATCCGACATTATGTAGCTGAAGAAGAGGTTGAAGGTATTCTAATGGGATGTCATACATCTCCATGCAGAGGCCATTTTAGAAGCAAGAGAACAACACAAAAAGTGCTACAACACGGATTCTATTGGCCTACTATAAACAACGATGCTTATAAATTTGTGCAAATATGTGACAGATGCCAAAGAATAGGGAACATTTCAATAAGGGATGAGATTTCGCAAAATGGGATTTTGGAAGTAGAGATCTTCAACGTCTGGGATATAGATTTTATGGGACAATTTCTCAGTTCTTTTGGAAACCAATATATTCTTCTCGTGGTGGATTACGTCTCAATGTGGGTAGAAGTAATTGCTATACCAACTAATGATACGAAAGCAGTAGTGAAATTCTTGCAGAAGAACATATTTGTGTGATTTGAAACCCCAAGGGCCTTAATTAGTATGAAGGTTCCCATTTCTGTAGTCGATAAGTAGACATTGTACTAGCCAAATACAACATCAGGCATCGAATTACAATAACTTATCACCTTCAAGCCAATGGGAAAGTAGAAGTTTCCAACTGAGAAGTCAAGCAAATTTTAGAAAAAAATAGTAAATCCAAGCTGAAAGGATTTTAGCAAATAATTAGATGATGTTTTATGGGCTTACTGAACTATATACAAAACACCATTGAGTATATCACCCTACAAGCTTGTTTATGGGAAGAACTGTAATTTGCCAATAGAGTTAGAAAAGAAGGCGTAGTGGGCAATTAAAGAACTGAAGTTGGATCCAATCTAGTCAAGAAAGCAAGATTATTCCAGCTAAACAAATTAGAAGAGTTAAGATATTTGGTGTATAAAAATGCCAAACTTTACAAAGAAACGAATAAAAAGAGACATGGCACAATGATCAAAATGAAATACTTTTCACTGGGACAGAAAGTACCATTTTTCAACTCTAGATTAAAACTTCTCCCAGGAAAGCTATAGTCAATGTGGACAGGACCATTTACAGTAGATCCCGTCTTCACCCATGACACCGTGGAACTCACAACAAAATATGGTAGGAACTTCCTAGTGAATGGAAAAAGATTGAAACGATATTTTGGAGGTACCTTTGAATCTGAGGTTGAGAAGTAAGCTTTAGAATATAGCACTATATCAAAGAGGATAAGAATGAACGGTCGGAGGACATTGGCACACCAAGAAAAGGGGTGGAGGCAAGTTCGTGTTGAAACACACCGAAGCCATGGCACAACATGACTATTTCAAAGTCAAATCCCCAAAAACCAGTCGTTGTGGCACAACATAGGTCTCTATGGCACAACACAACATCCTCATAGCTAATACGGGAAATTTTAGTCGTCATGTCATGCCATGCACATGCTATGGTGTGATACGCCAATGCACTTAGCTAAAAGCCCGTTTGAAGCTCTATTTATAATCACCATCTTTAACCCTAAATACGTATCATTCAGACACTCAAAATGAGTTACAACATCCCTTAGGCATCACCCATTAATCTTAAATAGTAGCTTCGTTCTTTCATATCCCCGATCCTCAAACACTACGAGTGATTCATCCTCCATTCTCCTCTTACTCGTCCCGTCGACTACGTGTCTTCCTTTGTTCAAAACATATAATCTACATTAGTGGAAGATTAATCTCTGTACGTAACAACCCAAGGTTTCATACTCTAACTTTATTTTCAATTAATTTTAACCATTTAGATTGTCACAATTTTTTCAATGGAATCAAGAAAACAACAATGCACTACCGAGGCACCAATCAACTTTGATGATAATCTATTACCAATTCGAAAGTAAAGAGATTCAATCTCTAGATGAGTGTCCAATCGTTCATTCAAGAATGTGGATTCGATCCCACCATGTTTGCTTACGACGAGATATAGGATTTGGTGCAATACCACCGTTAGAATAAATTTTGCGCCACACCAACCGAACCAGTGGTTGACGTAATAGTTTATAAGTTCTATGTTGCCCTAAAGGATTGGGAAAATCATAGACAGGGTGAAACTATTACCTAAGTCACCATTCAGGGAAAAGAAGTGTTGACTGTGCCACTAGAAATATATCAATTTTATGATGCCCTATATTATTCCCACGATTATTTGGAAAATATAAATTTATTCACATTTGATAACCTAGATATGGAGGGAATAATTAATTATTTGATAGAGGATCGTGGCGAGTGGACTCACAATGCCAACACCGAAGTGCTTTTAAAATTCAACACAGTCATCAAGCTTCTAATGACAAAATTGTGGATGTAATTTATTTGCACTCGTCTGGCACATACTGTAACACCCCTATCTCGTATCCGATCTCCAGATTAGGGTTAAGAGATATTACTGAGCTAAACATTAATTAAAAACATTTTACAGAGTCCTTATAGACATTCCACAATCCAATTGTAGTCAGACCAACATTCTAGAATAAAAGTTATATTCATATGGCTACATATTTACATATACAAAATATCGCTCCCAACTGTCTAACCTATACATGCCATATCAAGTCCAAAAATATAACTATACCAAAAAGGTCGATAGTATGGTGATCCGCTGACGATCCCTGAGTCGGTGGCCAATATCGACAATCTATAAAACAGAGAAATAAGAAACAGAGTAAGCTTTCGAGGCTTAGTAAGTTTTAAGCATTTCATACTATAAAAGCTTATCATTTAAAACGAACATTAAATAATCAAACCTCATATTCCAAATTTTTAACCCAATTAGCCGAATACACATGAATACACTAGTTATAAATTCTATTGGCCGAATAGGTATTTATGCATACACAAGAAGATTTCTAATACATGTTTCATTATCTACATGGCTTAAACAATTACTTCTATTCACATATTTTCCTATGATAAATTACATTGACCGAGTATGTCATAGTCTTATCCTCAAATACCAAATTCATCCACACACATATATATATGTATACATTCATCATTCTTGGATACTAATAATCATTTTAAATTCAATTCTCATATGCGCACATAACATGTACTTTAACATACAAAGTAAATATATAATACTTACTTAACAATGGTTACCACAGATATTCATTATCGTAGTCTTACTTAACTTAATGGCCTCAGTCCGGTCGAGTCTTAGAACTTGAAACACTTTTATAACGCAAGTGCATGGGTCTTTAACCCGTATACCATTCCAGCACGTAGCCTGCGGACTTCAAGTCCGGATTTATTCCCAGCACATAGCCTGCGGACTTAAGTCCGGATATATTCCCAGCACATAGCCTGCGGAGTTCAAGTCTGGATATATTCCCAGCACATAGCCTGCGGACCTCATGTCCAAAAATAAGCTCAATATGCACATCATCATTCACATTTCGACTCCAAAGTTATACTCAATATCACATATTCATTTCACTAATACGACTTAAACTCAAAGTGATTATTACTATAAGTCATATACACGCATTATTTAATAAACATTTTTATTCAAGTGCAACCAAAGATCTCAATTTACCTATTATACTCTTATAAGGCATCATCAATTATGTATACTAGAGGAGACTACTCAAAACTTACCTCGGATATTTTGGACAGTTGCGGATAATCTACTCGACTACTTTCTCATTTCCCCTATCTGATTTAGTCCCCTTTTGCTCTTGAGCTTGATTAAACAAATAGATTTATTTAAATTACTTACTCAACTTTACTTCTTAGTAGTCACATTAAACAATCAAATAAAACTCCAATACATATTATATTATTTTTAAAATATGACATTAATCGACTTCATACTTATTTCATAAATATCTACACTACAGGAAAATAGGGCTTTAGCGGCGTTTTTAACGGCATTTTATCAAAAAACGCCGCAAAAATTGTAAAACACAGAGCATTAGCGGCGCTTTTGGTGAAACGCCGCTAAAGACCAGAGCATTAGCGGCGCTTTTGGTGAAACGCCGCTAAAGACGAAAGCATTGGCGGCGTTTTTGGTTAAACGCCGCTAAAGACCAGAGCATTAGCGGCGCTTTTGGTGAAACGCCGCTAAAGACCAGAGCATTAGCGGCGCTTTTGGTGAAACGCCGCTAAAAGTCATGTAACTCCTAAAATCTTAAACCCCAAAAAAAACATAAAACACTAATCTATAACCCCTAAAATGGTAAATCCCTAAACCCTAACAAGCCCTAAACACTAAACTATAACCCCTAAAACCCTAAACACCACAATAGGTGCATTTTTAGTGGCGCTAGGTTATAAACGCTGCTATAAACACTAATCAATAACTCTTTAAACACTAGACCCTAAATCTCAAATCATAAACCCTTAAAACTCCAACCCTTAAACCCCAACCCTTAAAACTAACCTCTAAACCCATAAACTATAGATCGTAAATTATAAACCCTAAACTATAAACCATAAATCATAAACTCTTAAACTGTAAATCCTAAAATCTAAAAAATGAATTTCATATGGATATTAAGTATATATATATGTTCATGGTCTAGGATTTAGGGTTTAGGTTTAAGATTTGGGGTTTAATTTTTAATGTTTAAGGGTAAATATGGTGAACTACTTAACTTGTGTATATTGGATTTTTTTATAATATAAATCTAAATAAGATAAATATAAATTATTATTTTTAAAAAATATATATCAAAATGGGTTAAATCCCAAAAGCATACGTGAACAATGGTTTAGTGTGCAATTGTATACATGCATGAACTTTAATTTGATCCAGTTCTTGTAAGTTATTAACACAATTATATTGCATATATAAATATTTATATTTATTCAATATAAAAATATATTGATGTATTTATAATTAAAAGAATAATACTTGTATTGCTTTGTCAGATTGTATTTTTTTTAATTCATCGATTCCATTTTATTTCTATTAAAGTTTCCTTTTGTGTTTTATAGGTTAATTTAAAAATTATAAAAATATTCAAAAAAATTAAAATTTCCTAAATCCCCAAAGTAAAAGTTTGCACTTAATTCTTTTTCCTTTTACTCTGAAAATTTGCCCCCAAATTTCCCATTTCCAACAACACCAAATGTCTGAGGACGACGAGAGGCAGCAATCTCCATTGTCGGATCTTGAGTTCGTTGTAATGGCTTTTGCTCTTTTTTTTTTCCGACGCTTGATGGCTTTCTTCTCTGAATCTGTACGTTCTCTCCTTCCCCCCTTTTCTTTTCTTTTTTTTTTTTAAAATTTGCCTATAAATAAAAGCTAAAAAGATTTAAAAATCGGGGCCTATTTCGTAAATAAAAGGTTGGTTAGTTCAAGTTCAAGTGCTATCAGAAAGAAGGGGAAAATAATCTTACTTGAATATCGATGGCAGTGGCGTCAACAGTGAACCTGCTCATAGCCCTCCAATCGGAGCGTCGAAAATCCAACGGTGCTCTTCCTTTCGTACTCCCTAAACCCACTTGGGTTGTCAGAACTGAGTTCAAACTTTTTTTCTATCAAGTTTTAGTTCTCTTTCATTTCTCCAATTCCATGGAAGAAATACATACAAATTAAACATTCGTTTGCTGCTGCTAAATAAGAGTGGCAAAATTTCCTATTTCTCATAGACTGACCTGTTGAAATTTTTATCAAGTATTGTTCTTGTTTCTATGTTTGTTTTAATTTTAGTTCAACGTTTCTGCTGATATTCTCTGTAATCATGTCCATGGTTAGATTCTATTGTTTATAATGCTGAAATGAATACACCTAATCAATTGCTGAGTTTCTGAAAATAATGTTGATATATAATTGCAGTCAAATGTTGGGCGAAAGAGAATGAGGAAGCCTGATCCACCGTGCGTTGTCTGCAAGGAGAGCGGCAGAGTTGATTGTCATTATTGTTATGGAAGAGGTCTTTCTCTCCTTTTATGTAATAATAATAAAAAAAGAATCCTTGTCTGCCTTTTTAATTGGCTGTGCTTCTATGCTCTTTTAGCTCTATTGCTTTGACCATCATATTTATATGCATCTCTTTTGTGATATCATATGATACATTCCCTATTTATGCTAACACTTGTAGGAAGGACAAACCAAGTTCATCTAGAGATGCTTCCCAAGGGAGAATGGCCAAAATGGTGAGGTATCAATATACATATCAATATATAAGCTGCATACGGAGTGGTGGTAGGCAAAGGTGAACTTGTGTTGTGATTACTACTGGTGCAGGTGCAGGAGTTGTGGTGGCAGTGGCCTTAGCTACTACTCTCGATGCCTTGGAACTGGGGAATAAAGGTATATAAGTCCTCTGATTTCTGAAGAGAAAAAGAAAAAAAAGACTGAATGTGATGTAATAGGGATTTACGCTGCTGATGTGCATTTTCTGATGTTCTTGTATCATTTTTTCCCCTTTTTTCTTATTTTTACCTTTTGGGGTTAGTTTTAGTTTTTACCACTCTATTGTTTTTTGTTGAAGAGATGTGTAGAATATTAACCATTTGATTTGAGAGATGCCATTGTTAAAGCCCTGAGAATTGTACAAAGGCAATAGGACTTTGTATTTATGTAGGGAAATACCATTTTTATTTAAAGCATTTTTGCCAATCTTTTGTACGTAATTAAAGAGTGAGGTGTTTGAGGTTTATCATTCACTTTCATGTCTTGATAAAATATAGTTTGGGGTGGAATTGAGCAAAGGCTTCAGAACTGTGATTTCGAGTTGAGTTATGCATTGGCTTTCTCAAACGTTCTCGCCAGCAAAAGGAAGCAGTTCAAGATCTGAAGGTAAGCTATGAGAGTTGTTCAAAGCTGGCCTTTTGGTCTAAATCTTGCCTTGATGATGTCTTATTTATGTATTCTTTTGTTTGATCAATTGGAGGTCCAGTCATATTTAAATGCTTTTTTTTATATTCAAACCTCTCCTACCATATTATAATCAAGTGTTCTTAAGTTGACAAATGAACTGTAAGAGCCCATTCTTGTTTATAATTTCTGTTGAGTTACATATAAATGATTTTTTAAAAATTGTGTTTATAACTTTTTTAAAGTATTATATATATGTCAAATTCTGTTGTTTGTCATTGCACTATGTTTATGATACTGATTTAGTATTTATACTCTAATTTGGCTATTTTTAATCGATTTTTTCCTTTAAAAAAATGAAATTTAGTTCTGACATTAAATTCCTTAAACTAAATTATATAATTTCAAAAATCTTATATGATAAATAAATTATATATAATGTTATGTCAATTTACTAGCTGATACGGTTTGTTGAGAAGGATTATTGTATTATACAGTTTGTTGAGAAGGATTATAAGTTAGCTGATACGGTTATTAGAGGGTTGTTGAAGTATTGGCCTTTGACTAATTGTCAGAAGGAAGTTCTCTTCCTTGGGGAACTTGAGGAAGTACTTGAAGCAACACAGTCTGTGGAGTTCCAACGATGTATGGTTCCGCTTTTCAGACAGATTGCACGTTGCCTCAATAGCTTACATTTCCAGGTAACTTTTAAGGCCTTTCTTTTGAATATTTGACTGATAGTATGCAAATTCCAGTAGTATGAGTAGTCAATCACCTCTGGGAACCAATAGTATTGTTAATTGTGGAATGTTGAACTGTTGCTAGGATGTTAAGAACTTAGAATAAATCATACGATTACTTTTCTGATAACTTTCAAGGGCTTTTGTCTTTTGAAAATGTCACTATGACTCTGCTAATTTTAATTGCTTGAGTAGTAAATCACCTTTAGGAACCAATGCTATTCAGAATTCTGGAATGTTGAATTGTTACTAGGATGTGAAATTAAACCATATGATAATAATTAATTTTGATGCAATGTTGCCAGTTGTTGTTAGCTTATGATTAAAAATTTATGGTACTTCATAATTTCTTGTGATTCTGAGTGTTGAACTGATACTGATTCATGAAGAATAACATTTGGCTCTTTAGGAAATGCTGCAATATGTGGCATACACCACTTTTTCATTTCTGATTTGTTTTTGGGAAGTTGTCCTGCAGTATGGTCAAAGCATAGGAGGTGGCTATTAATGTCTATGCTCTGTCTTAATCCTTTAGCATGTGTAAGTTGGCAGCATTTACATCACTTTCTAAGTGTTTATGCTTCTGTTTCAACAGACTGAGTTTCCAAAATATTAGTTACTGGAATTAAAATATTCTAAATTGCCAGCTTTCTTGTTTCTAAGATAACTATTATCTATAATAGTGGAGAAACGTAATTTTTCTGTTTTACTGCACACTTAAGAACAGCGGTTTGTACTTTTATCATCTTCCTAGAAACAACCGTCATAGTAAGTAATGGACTGTGGTGATAGCTGAGACAATCCTCCTGAATTCTTAGCTTTCTGCACTAAATATTCAAGAAAGTTTTATCTGCTTGAGGTGATTTTCAAGAAAGTAAGTACCCTACAGATTTGGCCAGTCTTTTTAGATGAGAACTTCATTAAAATTTGTTTGTACCTTGATAAATTTCAGATCTAGGAGGCTTCTTTCAGCTGTCCATTATGGTTTTCATCTGGTCCTAGGAATTTGATTAAGCCTATACTTGATCCAAACCCTCTTACGTAAGTTTCAAATTCAATTCATCCTATGAAAATTTGTGATTACATGCAATCTTTGATCACAGTATAAGCTTTAGCGCGTGCATTTTGGTTGAAATTACAGCATGTTTTTTTTTGGCAATAGATAACTATTCCCTGAAATTCTACAAGATGAATGGTTCAAGAAAGGGTACAAGCCACCAAAATTTGAGCAAGATGAGGATGTAAATCTTGATGATAATATCTTATATTTTACATGGTTATGATTTAAGTCTTTATTTCATTGATATCTTTATATTTAATCTAATTTTTATTATTTATTTTAGTTTTGATTCTAAATTTTTATTTTTATTTTAATATTTTTAGTTAAAATTTTAATAGAAAATTTTTATATTTATATCATGGATATTATTCTTCTCAATATTTTGATAATAAATTTTAAATTTTTATATTTTTCATGACTTTTATAATATTTTATTTTTTTAAATTTCATTACCTTTAGCGGCGTTTGTGGGAAAAGCGCGTTAAAGGTCATGACCTATAGCGGCGTTTGTGGGAAAGCGCCGCTAAAGGTCATGACCTTTAGCGGCGTTTGTGGAAAAAGCGCCGCTAAAGGTCATGACCTATAGCGGCGTTTGTGGGAAAAGCGTCGCTAAAGGTCCCGACCTATAGCGGCGTTTGTGGGAAAAGCGCCGTTAAAGGTCCCGACCTATAGCGGCGTTTGTGGGAAAAGCGCCGCTAAAGGTCATGACCTATAGCGACGTTTTTTTAAATAAACGCCACAAACTTTAGTGGCGCCGTCTACAGAGGCGTTTTTTGCGGCGCTTGTGAAAACGCCGCTAAAAGTCAATTTTGCTGCAGTGCTAATTCACATACTCAACAATTATTCATATTACTTATCATGCCTTCATATGAATAAAGTCATTTAAGATCATTATACGACCCATTTAACCTTAACTACTCAAGCTTAAACTTTCATATACAAATTCCATATCATGACCAAATGTAGCAAATTACGTATAGGTTACATTATTACCAAACAATGACCGAATATGCATATCAAATAATTAGGTTGCTTAACACCTAACCCATATAGACAAAGCACATATAACTTAAAGGTCCAAATATGAATACCACCCAAAATTCTTATGACTTAACCCTTAACCCCATTTTGCCGAATATTCATTTAATAATTAGCTCACATACTCATACATGGACGGTTTGAAAATTTCCTTTAATCGAATATACATTTAGCAATGGCCACAACAACTTAACAAGTCTTAGAACCTTCTTTAACATTTTGACTTCATCTTATTAACCCCAAAGTCCGAATGCACATATATAAAAATATAATGCCGAATGCCATTAACTAATAAAACCACACACACACACACACAACTTTTATACAAAATTCATCCTTACATAGCATATAGTTCATTCGGCCTTTCATCACTCACACCTAACAAAACTTCATATCAACTCCTATGACCGAATACACATATACTTACATTCCAATACTCACAACATTTAAAATCACATTCTAAATAAAATAATCATGAAAAATGCCGAATCCCTAAATGTTCAAACATCAAATTTTTACTCAATTTAAAACATATAAACAACATTTGTTCAAGACATCAAGCCTCTTTATTTTCGGCTATTACTAATATAAACATTAACCATTCATATTTTTAGGAAGACCAATTTCTTTCCACTACACATTCATCATCAAAACTTAAATGAAACAATCAAAATTCCTTCTTTTATACCCTAGCCGAATGCTCCATTCATCCATCAATATTAAAAATTTTAGCATGGGCTAAGTAAGAACCATGATGATTTACCTAAAACAAGTTAAAATTTTACAAATTTAACACAATATACTAACCTCCCTAATGATTCAAGTGACCGAAATTCTTCCCCTCTTTTCTTTCTTTCATTCGGCCAAGATCAACAAGGATGGAGCTTTGTTTTTATCACTCCTTTTCTTTTATTTATTCATTAACAATATAAAATTATAAACCATTATAAGCAAATATTAATATCTATTTTTAATATAAATTCATCATCATGGCCGGCCACTATAAACAAAAAAGGACATTTGACATGCAAGTCCAAGCATTTTATAACATGCATTAATAGGCCACTTTAACATTTGCCTATCACATTTCTAAATTTTCTCTCATAAGTCCTATTTAATAAATTTCACATACAATTGACAAAATTAAAGTATGAAACTTTCACACATGTACGTTCACATATAATAAGCATCGAATATGACGGTTAATTACTTTTTTACGACTCGGTTTTGTGGTCCCGAAACCACTTTCCGATTTTGGTCAAATTAGGGCTGTCACACATACACACAATGCTTCTGACATCACCGTATACAGAGTGGTTATGCTTTATGCGATTTTAAAGAAAGAACAAATTTGCATTGGCCATTGGATCTACAAAGAGATGATGAAGTGCTTACGAAGCCGTAAACAATGTATGTATTTATCGTACTTGATCACGACATTATGTAGAAGATCTGAAGTTCCCATGTCTTCTGTCGAACCATTCAAGGGACCGACGAGGAGCGTAATTGGAGACAACATGTACGGACAATTTGTTGAACTCCAAAGGAAGCAAAAGTAAGAAGCCGAACAACAAACAAAACATAGAAGGGATCCCTAAAGGCTGGGTAAGAGGAAGACCAAAGCACAGACATCATAAATAACGAGATTAATAGACATGTTAATCTTTGAATGGCAAACACGTGGATGCAAGACATGGGCGATATCCTGATTTGCATTGCGCAACAAAATGGATGGCTGACACTAACGCCACTACCAAACATGTTCATGTGATTTCCACCGCAAGGAGAAGAAGATGATGGGGATGAGTCAGAGCCTGATTCCATCTAATTTTGAACAATTTTTAATTTGGACATGGTACTTAAGTTTTATTTTTTGGGGATGATGGTTATTGGTTTGTTTTGATCTTTTTTAAGAATTTTGGTGTTTTTATATATATAGAATTGCATTTTTTTAGTAGGAACCTACAATTTTTTAAGGCAGTACAACATTAAGCCAAAATTGAAAAGAGGAGTAGTTCCACCAGTTGAGTTGCACGTATCACACCAATTGGGTAACCTTTTTCCTTTACATTTTTAATTGCACATTAAGGACAATGTGTCGAATAAAGTGTGGGGGTGACTTAGGAAAATTTTTAATTTTTTCTATTATATTACTTTATTTTCTTTCTTTCGTTTTTAGTTTTAAATTTTTATTTGCATGTTTTCTATGTGCTTGAGCTTGTAGAAATACAAGTGATTGGTTAGGATCATATACCTAGATTGTTTGTTTAAATTGTAAATTTAGCCTGAAGTTGAATAATTTAGGTTTTTTATATTTAGACTAATTAGTTCAGTTTATTAAACTGTAAATAGGAAAAAAGAGATTAAATATATCAAGTGATAAAAGTAGATACAAATAGGTAATTATATTTGTAAAAGTATAAGATGTTCGAATTAAAAGAAAATACTCAGGAAAATACATGGTTTTTGAAACAGTGTAGTATGACTAGTATAACCCTTACAAAAAGTGCCTGAGAAAAATCTCAACCGTATTGGCCACAAATAAAAAAATCATAAGGGATTATACGGGGAAATATTACTGCATTTGAGTTCAAAGCATGGACAAAAATAAACTGAGTAGGAAAAAAAAAATTTGAACTAACTATACCCTGCAAAAATAAATACTATATTCATATATACATTTTGATGGAGATATATATTTAATTTTCTTTAACTTGTTTACTTTATAATTTATTGAACTAATTTATTTAGGTGTAAATAACTACGAATTGTTTAAATTTCTAGCTAAAGTTATATATTTAGGCGAATTTTTTTAGTGTCGATGCTCTAACCTAATCTCGTGTATCAAGCCGACTCAAGTACATTGTTTAGCTATAGTTTTTTTTTTTTTTTTGTTTTTGTTTAGTTTTCTTGAGGGCAAGCAAAGACTTAAGTGTGGGGGTATTTGGCCTACCGTCAATGTAGTAGTTAATCTGAGTCATTTTCGCACTTAAGGAGCTTGTTTTCTAGACAATTTAGTATTTAATATTACGTTTTCAAGATTTAGGCCTCATGATTAAATATTAATAAAATAAGTGTTTTTAACATATTTTATAAGTGTTGTGACCCAATAGGCCAACATGAGCCTTAGGTTGTGCTAATATATTTAATTGAGTGTGTAGAATGAAGACTTATAGGCCCAATTGACGTGGAAGTAAGGGACGAGTGACGCGCAAGCCTCCCGGTACATTGAGGCACAAAACGAAAAACACAAAGTGTATTTTGCATGTCGTGTCGCGTTATAGACATTGTGTGGTGCGACACGGGTCGACGTGTTACTCAAGGATGTCGAAGCTATTTTTGTCCGCGCAATCAATTTTATACAAAGACCTAGGACGTGCGGAAGACCTAATTTAGGCTGCCAACACTTATATAAATAAGACATTAAGGGTTTGATGTAACTAATCCATCCTAGATGCACTCAAAAACCTTAGTAGTTTAAGAGTAGGAGTAGATTAACTTTCTTTCGGCTTTTCATAAACTAGTTGTTTTTCCTCTTAGAATTAGTTTCAATCCAAGAGTTTATTTATTTTTATTGAAGTATTCTATATTACTTTCTCTTTTGCATTAGATTTATTTCTTTATTCCAATCAACTGATTCGCTACTGCGTTCCCTGTTCGATATCAAATCTCGTTTTTTCTTTCGAATCAATTGTGTTGTTCTCATGATTTATTCAATTGGAGTCGAGATTATAGTGGCTAAATCTCTTAGGGGATATTAAAGAGTAAATGGGGATGCGATTAACAGAGGATTCAGGGTTTTCTCGATAGAGTTAATTGGTATAGATTACATGTTCTAAACTACTAGGATTGACAACCCTAGGAAGTTACCATAGGCTAGATGAGGTTGAAAGATAAGTTGAACCTAGTAAATCGTAATTTATCTTGGTCGAAAAAGTAAGATTGGGAGATAAGCGAGCATCAACAAATCAATTGGTTAATTAAAGGTCAAGAGGTAATAATTAGTTAACCGCCAACTAATCAACCCTAAAACCCTAATTTAGAATTAATTACAAATCCTGAAGCGAGTTAATCTTCTTGATTGGTTCATTGATTTAATGTGTTTGTTTATTTTTCTTATTTATTTATTCTCGTTATTTATTCGTATCTCTTTAATCTATTTTATGGTTTATCATAATATAGGAATTAATTAGTACTACTTAGACTTATTATTGTAAAAAAACTTTCATAATTTATTCTATCCCCATGGGTATGATCCTCGGAATACTTTCAGGTATTTCGTTGTACTAACTATATTACAATTTGACTCATACACTTACGGACACCGCCGTTTTAAATTCATATATATTTTTGGTGTTATATTTTACTATAAACGATGCAGTCAAACACTTTAATTGAATCCGTGATCACATCATTGTCAATTGGGAGTCCGAGTTACAATGCGACATCTTCAAAAGTGATGGTGCACTCCCCATAGGACAAACGAATTGTGTGGGTGGGTGCCACCTATCAACCAAGGCGGATATTAAATCGACCCTCAACTCAAACATTCTAATCAATGCCATTGTTCCAAATCCAACGACATCCAAATATGGAAAACTAAGTTCACCCGACCGGTAGCTCGGACCATGGACACGTGCCCTCAAGATGAGGTACTCACCCTCTCCATAATAAATTAACGTATTAGTTAAATGTACCAATTAAAAAAATAATGAAGTGAAACTTTATAAATATACTCGTGAATAGCAAGTAACAAAAATTTTTACCGACCCATACTCATCATAGCTGTGTGATCAATTGCTCTGGTCAAAGAACCCATTTCAATATTTACACAAACAAAATTGAATAAACATATCGTTTTAAAACATAAATACTTTCACATAATAATGTTTACCACAACCCATTTTCGTTAATAATTTTATTTTTATTTTATTTAAATGAAATATTCACATAATAAAAACTTTAATCACAACTAAACAAGAAAATAATTAAAATAAATTAACATAACCGGTAAGTTTTCAACATCTTTATTAAAAAATATATAAATATAAACACAAACCAACCTTTTTTTTCTCCCAAAACTTAAACACAATTTTTTTCTATTAACTAAAATATAATCTTAAACATTAAATCTAAATATTATAATATACAAAATATTATTACAAACTAAAATAAACATATAATCTTAATCATCATTTCCTCATTTTCATACAAAAAAAAATACATTCAAAAATTAATATAAATTCCTTCCAAGCTTTTTCATAATATTTCACAACAAATATCAAGCTAATGAAGTTGTAGGAAGTCATTTCTTACCTTGTTAAAGCTTTCTCACTTTGGCTTCAACTTTTATCACTAAAACTCTATAAACCCTAGACTAAAATTAATTAAAGTGATGGAATACATGAGCTTAGAAGGTTGTTTCCATGGAAAACAGCATCTAAAGGTGGGAGGTGAAACTTTTAAGAGAAAATGGAGAAGAAAACCAGAAAATGGAAAGGTGGAAGAAGAAGAGCCGTGGAGGCTGGTGCTGGCTGGTGAAGGGGGAAATGAGTGCTGATGAAGGTTCTTTTCCTATTAAAAAGGACCATCAAATGAGCCTAAGATCCAAACCCAATTTATCCAAGTCTAATTTTATCAAATTGTGGTCTGATTTTTTAATACAAAATTTTCAACGATGTAAAATAATTTTAAATATCAAATATCATATTTAAATATTATTTTAATTATAATAGTTTTGAAATTTGATTAAATTATTTTTTATGGAAAAATTATTATTTTACCCTTTTCATTATTTCTTCTTAAATTTTGGCAATTAGAACAAATTTAATTTTAATACAATTTCATGAATTGTGAAAATTATTTTTCTAATAAAAATAAGAAAATTACAATTTAATCCTTATATTATTAAAAATTTTCAATTTAATCTCAAAAAAATCTATGCATATTTCAACTTAGCCTTTATTCAATCAATAAATAATAACTCACCTTGACAACTGCTTTCACGTAATCATTCTCAAATATAAAATTTCTTTCATAAAATTTTTTATCTGATTTGTTCCATAACTTGTCTCGATATTCAAACTCAGAATTATGTCACATATTATATCGAAATTTTCGGAGTGCGACAATCAGCGTCACCACCGTGGACATTGTTGGGAGTCACCGACTAAAGGAGATTCGAAGCCTTTGGGACACGGTGCTCTACCAAACGTAGGAACCTTGTCGAAGCGGAAGAAATCGAGAGCCCAGGAGCCCCGTCTAGAGAAAAGGAGATAAGCTATCTCCAAGAGAGACTTGGAAAAATCATGTGGTGGTCCACCACCACCATTCTAGCAGCCAAAAGCTTGAGGAGGAGAGGGGATCTCGAAGTTATTTTTCCGAAAAAGAAAGAAGGCAAAAGGAAAATAGACTTGCCAAATCAAGAGAGAGGTGAGAGGAAAGAAAGAGCAGTTGAAAATACAAATTTAGGTCGTATTTGTTCAACACCTAAAGAAGAAAGCATTAGTTGTCTGTCATTCCCTCGTGAATGAGGGACTGTTATCCAAGGATGGTTCAATGTTATTCCACTTTATATTCATGTCCTAACCTATGTATCTTGAGAGACATTGATTTTTTATTTTTATTTTAAATAAAAATACAATGATTTAGCCATTGTTTAAAACTTATTTTATCAATTCCCTTCATCGACTATCAGGAAGTCCAACAAATTAGAAAAATAAAATAAAAATCTAAAAGATTAAAAGGAAAGCGCTACCTTACCTCTCCTTTTCCAGGAAACATAAACCCTTCAAGCAGCAACAAGATCCCGATTTTCAAAGACTCAATAATGGATGAGTAAAGAAGTCCTTTCCTTTTTCCTCCCTTAATTTCATTTTCATTGAAATTGTTTTCTTTTTTTTTTTTTTTTCTTTCAAAATCTCACTTTCACACTGTAAATTCATCTGTTTCTCAGATCTGAGCAGGACCCAAGAAAACTGACTTCCACATCGTCTTCTTCTTCATCCACAACAAGCGTTCACGTCACGGCCTTGGACGGCCTGGTAAACGTCAACTCCCTCTTCACCATCGCCGTCTTCGTGGGCCTTTCTTTAACCAGGCCAGGCCAACATAGCCTCGAGAATCGAGCCCCCTGCGACGCCGGCATCGACGTTGCGAAAAAGCTCTTGGTTTTCGAGGTAGTCTCCTTCAGTTTCTTCCTATTCTCGTCCCTGGTAGCTCAGGGTTTGAAGCTTGCCATCAACTTATTGAACAGCAAAGACGTGGACGAAGCTGTCAGGGCCCACATTAACCTTAAAGTTCTGAGGTTAGGGATGATGGGGTCGGCGGTGGGGTCGGTTATGGGGTGCTTGTTTTTGAGCTTTCGATGATGAATGTGATCGAGATCCGATTGGGGATGTTGTCTTGTGGGAGTAAGTCTGCGGTTCACTCAGTCACGGCTTTAGTTCTTCTGGTTTCTTCTGCGCTCTTGGTTTACATTTCCACTGCTGTTTATGCTTTCTTGCATTGATGGAATGAAAGAAAATAGGATGCCCATAATTATCAAGTTTAATCTTAGTTTTGGAAACAACATTGTGTTGTTATCTTCTGGTTGAGTTGAGGAAATATGTTCAAGTATTAATTTGAATTTTAGTTCTAGTTTACGGGGAAATGTTTACCCTTGATTTACAATATGGTGTTCTTATGTTTGATATGGGCATAATATGAATTTCTAGGTGTCCCATGGACTTGATGATCGTTTGTCTCCGGGCAGAAGCATTCGACAACAACCCTAAATCTGTAGGGTTGAGTTCCAAAGTGAAAGGATGAAATAAGAAATTGGTAAGTACAAATACCATAAATTTTAGAATAAATTATATTAATTATGTGGAAGGTTTAATTTAACTAAAAAATTTATAATTTATTTATTAAATTATTTAAAAGTTTTAGTTGTTAAATTCGATGTTATATAACTCTTTTTTGTTCATATTGCTTCCATCAATTAAAAGTTCTTTTTCTCTATCTTTTATTCTTTTTATGTTTTTTTTCATGAAATAGTTTTGGATATTACGAATCTCTAAACCGAAATTTAAACAATTCTTTTTTCAACCTTTAACACAAACTGATAGATCGATTTGGATAAATGGTATGTTCTATTAATTGATATTGTACTAATCATCGAATTGTTACTTAGAGCTCGTTGACAGTACTTTTTTTTTAAAAAGAAGTTAACAATCCAATGGCTTGTATAAAACTGTTAAATAATTTAGTTAAATGAAAATTTTTGAATAATTTAAAGATCAAATTATAACTTTTTTTTAGTTAAGTAATCAAAATGAAAACTTACTCATAATTTAGTAACTAATGGTATAGGTTACCTTACATTTTAAGTATGTTTCCTATAGGAGAAAAGTAAGAGGAAAGAATATAGGTTAGATGGTTATTTTTCATCTTAACGGCAAAATTAGGCTTAAATGCCGATTTTGTCTTTTAATTAGGCCTTTAGGCCTTTTTTTTTTAAGGGAAATAGGCCATTTTTAGGAGAAAGAAAAGAAAAAGGCAGTCAACTAAACGCGCTTTCCTTCAACAGTAACAAAGCAACGACTTTTTGAACGTTGTCGCGCCAGCGGTAAAAAAAATTAAAATTTTCTAACGGTTATTTTTTTTACCCTATAAATACCCCTCAAATTTAATTTTTTTCATTTACATCATTTTCTCAACTCTCTCAACTCTCCCATTTTAAATTTTTCGATATTTTCACTTAAAAATATTATTATTTTTAATTATCTCGTTTTTTTGTTCAAATCGATTTCTCACAAATGGTCGCTTCTCTAATCTGTTTCGACCACAAGCATATTTTTGTCGCCCAAGCAGTAATGATAAGACGAAATTTTAAATTTCATTATTTTCAATTATGTTAAATTTAATTATTTTTTTATTTGAATTTTTTTATTGTATAAATAGGCAGATGATTATGTTCTAAAGGGCTTTGTTCATAATATGGAAAAACCTTTGATCTCTAAAATTCGTGGCCACTTGCAAGTGGTTGGATTCTTGCATGCGTCCCGCATGACTAGGGGCTGCAAACTTGATCTTACACTAATCAACGCGTTGTTGAATTGATAAAGGCCCGAAACACACACTTTCCACTTTTCATGCGACGAGTGTATAATCACAATCAAGGACGTAGCATTACAACTCAATCTGCCAGTGGCCAGTCATCACGAGATTAGCAGTTATTCCAGGTAAAGTGGACCTTTATAGAGCACTGTTAGGAAAGGTCCTGGACAAGTTTGAAGGTGGTCGGATATCGATAAATTGGTTGTAGGATAATTTCGACGAGCTCTTGAGCATTCATCATGAGGTTAATTGAGACATTTTAATGCCCGAAAAATCTCAAAATTTGGTGCACGTAAGGTGGCTACTACATTTAGTGGACTTCAATGAATGTGGAAAACCAAGTTGGAGATCTGTTGTCTTATCCACATTATACCGAGAGATGCGTCGGGCCACGGTACCAAATATGATGTCAATTGGTGGTTCTGCTCCTATTACAGTTTTGGACCTGGTGGTGACTACCGGTTCTACGTCTTAGAGTGATCGACCCATACATGTTCTTGTTGGTGATGAGGTAAACATAATTTATTAATAAATACATAGTTTATACATTAAATATTTTTATTTATTATACGTTTCAACTAACATATCGCTTGTACAGGTGGAATCATGGGTCGAGTTACATGGGATTGGCAAACGAGTTGGAAGATTTTAGGTTGCTATTAGATCAACGCTCGGAAGCTGAGGTTAGTCACTTATTCTTTCAAACCTATATTAATTATGCAATGATTCGTAAAAAAAATTCGTGCATAACGATATTTACAATTGTGCTTTTCAGTTTGAATGGATATTGTACGTCAATACTGACATCATATCTTGCATCCTGCCGGAAGTGTTGGCTAATCGGGAGATGTGGGACGCCAAGATGTCATTGGTAGTGTACGCGATAATGGAAATGCATGAATCAGACCAGGTGTTGTGGTAGTTCGAGTAGAGGCAACTAATTCTGCCGCCACCGCGAGACCTGAAGGAGCTGCACAAGGTGGACATGTGGGGGAAAAACAACAATAACTGGGCGTAGTAGTACGGGCAGCACATTGAGGCTTGGGATCGTAAGATGCAATCTTTACTCATCTGCGAAACATTTTTCTCAGCGGACACGGTGGTAGATGTCGAGTACCTGTCATGGCTCAAACTCACCGGCAAGTTGTATCTGTTATTGTTGGAAGAGAGATAAGGCAACTTCGACGCAAGAGGTAACGACGACCTCTACAGCAACAACATAGGAGGGGATGCGGTCACACGACAGGATTGTCACCGACCCCGACAGAAAAAGCATCGTCTTTGTCTTTGCAATATATAGGTCAACTCACTCCACTTATTCCGGTTCATTTCACTAACCTCAAATTTTTTTCACAAGCACCACCACACTACGAACCACTGCCACATGTGGTTGGTTCTTCTGTTCTTGCAGGTACATATTTCCCTACACCGACGTCCCTCGCATACTTCACCCCTTACCGACCCAAATGTTGGGTCAGATACTGGGACATGCACCGCCACCGATGACGATGCCGATGCAAATGCAAATGCTCATGCAGCACTCGACATCAATGCAGATGCTCAGGGCAATGCCGACATAGTCGAGATTTGGGGCACCTTATGGTTACTCGCCTATAGTGACCCAAACACCGCCTACATCACTGTTTTATCAAGTGGATCATCAGCACAACCATCGCCCGCTAGAGTGTCAGATACACGATGAAAAGCGGACAACGCAACAATCATCCACGGAGAACGAGAATGACGCTAACGAACTCGAAGATAAAGGCTAAGGGGCATTAGTAGATGGGAGTCCTAGCGAAGATGATGATAAAGAGGAAGTTTATAGGCCTGCACCTCCGAATGTGCCTCCGATTGTAGCTCCAGATGTATATCCAGTTGCACCTTCGGATTTACGCAGAAATCCTCCATAAGATCGTCATCCACCGCCTTACAACACACATTCTCCCCGACGACACGATTGATGTATTTTTGTTGTTCTTAATATTGCTATGTAAATATATACAAAAGTAAATAAATAAATAAATAAATTATTTTATTCGAACATTACATTTGTCTTCATTTCTGTGTAACGTGAGTTATGTTTAAGTTAACAATATATAACATATTTGGATCACCTAAATAAAGGAAGCACTACATCCGCAATATTATTTGGAAGAAAATAATCCTACGTGGAGGTCCCGATCATCTGCCGTTATGTGGTAATGGATCGGCGTATAACGAGGGAGCTAGTTGATGATCGTTACGCGGCTACAAGCTCAATATTTTCGGATACCCGAAAATGATGTCCTATAAATACCATATAGAAGTTTGAGGGCATATTCATACGGAAAAACTCTAAGGCTTCCCGCTGCAATCGATGTAATTTTTTTCTCCATTTCCAAGTAATCGGTACCTTTAACCTTCTTACTTATTCGAAGGCCGGCACCGTTGTAGATGCAAGAGGACTCTCAAGCGGGAAGTGACTGTTGTGGTGCAGTAAATGTTATGCTCCTTTTGGGGCAACGACTGTTGTCGTTATTAAACAAGCCATTACTAAGTACAACTGCTGACGCGCCGACCCGAGTTTGACCTTTACTGTGCCAGAGCATCCGCTCTCCACTTGAGAGCCCTCTTGTATCCACCTCAATGTTAGCCTTTGGATAAGAACGAAAGGCCAAAGATACCGACTGCTTGGAAATAGAGAAAAAAAGTTACATTGATTACATCGGAAGTCCCTAGAGTTTTTTCGTATGATTATGGCATCAATCTTATGTATGGTATATATAGGGTGTTGTTTGCGGGTATTCAAAAAGCTTGAACTCCTGACCACGTAACGACCGTCACTTGGCCTCCCTGTTATACTCGAACCCATGACTGCATCACGGTCGCCGACTGGGACCTCCACCTAGACTTTGACCCTTGATCGTTTCAAGCATTATTACCCCGAAACTAGATTTCCCCACAATGGGTTTCTAAGGTGATGGTTCTATCCCGCAATGACATATGAAATGTATGTGTTCTGAGGCATGTTATCACATTCCCAACCCCTCAAATCTACTTATGAACTTTTACGATTCTAGTCGAAAACCCTAAACCTTAGAATATACACCAAGCCCTAAACTCTAACCCTAAAAAAATTAAAAATAGTTAGGGCTTTTAGGATAGAGAAAGGGAAAGCTTAATTAAAAATGGCCTATTTTTCTAAATTAAAAAAAATCAACTTATGGTGCTAATTAGCCTTTGTTTTTACTCTACCAAACAAAGTTTAAGCTTTAAAGTAGTTAAAAGCTTTTCTTCTAAGATTCGAAGACTCATCATTTTGAAATGTTCTAATTTAAGATTTAATCTTTAATTTAAAATAATTTATTCTATTTAATTCTAGTTAATTTAAATAATTAACATTATTAATTATTCTAATTAATTAAAGCTGATGTGATTTTTTAATAAAAAAAATATACATCTCTAAACACAATAATATGCAATTGAGATAAGTTTGAAGTAGTTTTTTTAAAAAAAATCTATTTGTATTTTAATTAAAATGGTTAATAATTAAATATTTAGATTAACTAATGATATTGTAAAAATAGATAGATCAAGTTATGTTAAATTAAATTTACTGTAGTGAAGATGTTGTTTGATAAATTAAAAAATTAAGTACTAATTTAAGTTACAAAGTCTGTTTGTTATATTACTTAAAATAAATATGGAAGGTAATTAGATTGCTTTTAAAAAAATTAAAGGTAAAATATTTAAAGGATAATGTTTTTTTTTTAACATTAATCTCATTATAGGTTTCTCTTTTTGATACAATGGCTAGAATATCCATAGTACCTCCTCATCCCTTAAATAGAAGGATAATGCACTTCAGTATACTTGAACCTATGTCCTCCTACATTAATAACAATGTTAATATCAATCGAGTTAAGACTCAATTACATTAAAGAATAACGTTAAAAGAATATAAATAATTGAAAAAATTCCACATTAAGTGATAAATAACTTTTTATCTACTTATGATTTTCAACTTTTTTGTGGTTGAAAAATTCTATCAATTATATTTTTATTAGTTTAAATTATTAAATATGCTTAAAAAATTAAATCATTCAAACGTAAAAAAAATAGCGAAAATAATAATTTCATCTTTTCAGAATAGTGGAAATGTTTGTAGATATTGGGTATGGACTTACTAAAAATGGTTTATCTCGAGGGCTTTCTTTTTTTTTTTTTCCTTTGATTACTTGATGAGCTCTTCATCATTGGTGAATGCTAAATGGTGAAGTGTTGTTGGCATGTAACTTGGGAAATGATACTGTTGCTATTTCAGGTTAATACGTCTGTGCCTAATCTAAATTATTGATTTAGTTTATGTGAATAATTATTTGAGCAAATAATTTAATTAGAGAAAATAGTGAAAGTTTCGTAATTAAAATTATTTAATAATATTTTAGTTTTTTATTTTAACAAAAATTAATAAAAATATATATGGTGAGATTTGAATTCATGCTAATTAGATTAGTAAAATATTAAATTTATCACTCAACTAAAAGTTCATTTTAATTTTTTTATATGTTTTTATTTTAATATGCACAATTTATTACCTCCACCAGTTCTATATATTAATAATATTGTTAATTGATTTAGTATCACAATTTAACTCGATATTAACTCATGATTGATGACAATATCATGATAAACAATTACAGTGCATTTAGTATTGTTAATCTGGTGTTTTTATGTGTTTAAATTTTGTTTTACTTATAATTTAATTTTTTTACTTTAATATCTCATATATTTCTTATGTTATTATGATTAATTAATTTTAAATTATACGTTTTATTAGTTATTGTATGTTATTTTTAAACACGTTTATATTTTAAATCAATAGTTTTCATACGCATACATGTGTAATAAAATTTCTTATATCGTACAATATTGTTGTTGAGTATACTTTAGGAGTTGGTTCACTTCTCATAATATAACAATTTGGATGAATTTGTTAAATTAAGTTTTGCTTGAGTCTTTGCTCCGTTCAGTCATAGTTGTTTTGATTTCATCTTGTAGAACTTAAAACATAGTTATTTCCAGGTGGTTTAGCTCACCAGGACATCTTTTTAATAATTTGATTTAAAATTATTTTTAATTAGTATTCGATTTTAAAATTATTATTATTATCGTGTTTTATTTTTTAAATAATCATAAATATAATAAATTCTTGAAATTTTAAGTACAATTAATATTATTTGTCTTAATTAAATAAAAAATATAAAAATATCCATGCATTTTAAAATTGTTTACTAAGTTAAATAGAAATTATGTATTAATTACTGTAAAATAATCATGAATTTCTTGATTTATTTGTAAAAAGAAGTAAGGTTTAATATAATGGCACGCAAAATGATTTATCATTAATAGTTACAAGAATAAGATAACTCAAAATGTACAACAAAATTCCAATTTTAAATTAAAAATAGATACACTAAAAAATCTTTAAAAAGTTGGATGAGACACTTGACTGAAGATAGTTTGTTATCATTCTTGGTGATACCCCTAGCAAACGGATGGGGAACTACCGTCACTTTGACCTTGAATCAATAAATGCTTTGAACGGCTAAAAACTCTCTCTAACCGCTTTAGATGTCCATAGTTAAATGAGAAGGTATTAATATCATTCAAGGACACTCATATAAAGGTAAGAAACAAGGACACAAAGATTAAGAGCTTAATTTCAATCTTTTCTCATTATTATTATCATCATTTTTTCTTATACACATTTGTGGTTTTAGTTGTTATTCATTCATTCAAGTGTTATATTGTTGTGTGAGAGTGGTTAATTGTTATATATCAAACTTCTAAAAGTGATAATCATTTCCAAACCTTAATTATAGTAAAGCTAAAGTAGTAGAGGTAGACAATTTTACATGGATACTTACTTTTTAAAATATGTTTGCAAACCTATAATATTTTTAAATATAAAATGTTAAAAAATTATTTTTAAAAAAACTAAAATTGAAATTTCACTATATCAATAATATTAGAATTAAATCATTTCCATTAAATGTTTTAAAATAATTTTTTTTTGCATACATTTTAAAAATCTAAAATTAATATTTAACCCTCAAAATAAATAAATACACTGTAATAAAACAATTTATCAAAAGTTTTATTCAAAAATTTAAAGTACAATTTTACAAAATTTTAAAGTCGAAAATATTGTTATAATTTTTCTAATAAAAGGTTGTAAGCAACATAGATACAATCAAAATCCAAATCGTAAACGATATTGTTTATATTTTTCTAATTTTCAAATATATAATTTTCTATTAAATATATTTAATTTTATTTAAATAATAAAAATTTTATAAAATAAATGAGCTCGAGATAAAATAAAATAAGAAACAGTGTATATATAACATTGACCAACCCTACTACTTTTCAACACAGTACCATTATTAAATATAATACAAAACATATTTATTTCAACGAATATATATATATATATATATATATATATATATATATATATAATGGGTTAATTGCACTAAACAATCACTCATATTCTAAATTTGAAGTTCAATGGCTAATTCAAAATCCGAATTATAGTTTGGGGACATCCAGGGCAGTTAACCTTTAAAATTTGACATTCCTAATAATTTATGTTTATGTTATAGATGAATAAATTGCAAAATTACACGAGAATGATTTGGTGTAATTTAACCTTGTTACCTGTACAATAACATTTACATTTTACCGAATATGTGACTTCGAAATAAAAATTTCATAGATACAATGAAAATCGAACTTGTCATGCATGTCTGTATTAAACATTAGATTTTGTGGTGCTTTAGAATGGAAAGATTGCATTATCATCCTCAACAAATGTTTTCATTTCATGCATTATTGATATCATTTAATTAAAACAAATACAAATATTTTTATGTTTCTACCAAGTTGTAGATGTGTAAATCCATTACAATAAACACACAATCGTTCTGCAAGGAAGAAATCACAAATGTTCAAAACCACAAGGCAGTCAAGTTCTTCCAATTCCCTTATCCATCAACAACTGAGAACAACAGCTTCTTCACATAATCATTATCTATCTACCTTTAACTACAAGGGCCAAGTAATGAACACAAAAGAATAGCATGTTCACCCGAGTTACTATCGTTTTAATCATTTTAAGTAAACAAACATGTTACCCCCATTAGGAAATGAAAACAAGGCTCAGCTTCTTGGAATGTCTATGTCTAACAGTGCAGAACAAACCGTGTCCTTTCATACAAGTGGGGCACCAAACTTCAACTTGTTAAATAAATTTAACGTCGGTCCACTGGCCTAGCTCAAAACCATCTGTATTTCATCACCCTACACTATGCTATGGACCCAGTATAGGCAAACAGTAAATCTTACATGATAGGAAATCAAGATCTTTACACCCCAATTCAGACATTCTCAGATGAAACATTCCTTATTTAATAGGTACATGTCCACTTTCTTATTCAACATTTCACAACCAAGTAGCTCAAGGCAAAGAAATTATTTGTTTACAAGATTGCTAAAGCATCCAGTATCTCGTATGAATAGTAAACGATGAAGAAGAGACAGATTATACACTTCATTGATTAAAAAGATCTCACCATGATGCAGAGCACTGTACTGGAGTATACCACGTCTGCAGTGATTCTCTGGTTCTGGATATTAACTGATCCAAAATCCGACAACTTAGGTTATACATGCTAAAACGAGCTATTTTTTAATGCTTTTCACGAGTCACGACTTCCACCATATGCCAAGAAAATAAGCAAATGGCATTGAACCAATCTGGTAGATACCACAAAAGTTCACTGGTTTTGCAAAAGTTTTAACAACCTCTCCCAAAGCCCAGTGAAAATAAAAGGAAAAATATAAAACTTAAAATATTTTTGGGAGAGGAGAATGCTAGATCAAAAATCCACAGGACGGATATACTCCAATGACCATCATTACAGAGCCATAAAGCTATGTAAAAACTCTCTGAGAAAGAAAAGTGAAAACAGATTCCATCAAGGTTTACACCTGAGCATAACAATGCAAGTCCCTTAAATAAGAGAAAAAGAAAAAAGATGGATCCAATAACAATGTCCTCAGTACACTGTACACCCACCCATGTTATCACTGAAATAATATGGATTATGAACACATAGTACATGCATATCTGATGCAGAACAGGGGAAACTCAAGATTAGAAAATAATCAACAAAAAAAAAAAATACAGAAACACGATATTGAAGCATAATTACAAAGGCCTTACAGAATGTTAACCAAGCAATAAATAATGGAAATGAAGCAAGACAGTTTTATTATTGAACTTAGTATCATGATTCATTCATGAACTCTCTTAAATCTTTTTTTTTTTTTTTTTACTACAACAAAAAGTGACTCGATTCAACAACCATGCTTACATTCATAATAAAATAAAAATTTAACATATGAATAAAATTTCATAGATTTTATCACCTGAAATCACCGTCCAAATGCTCCCATCTCCATTTTTATATTCCATAATCCATATGATACGCCAACCATGATGATCATCGAAAATGTATGTTTGAAAACTTCAAATTTCCCTCTCATCGGCCATCCTGGCATAGCTAGAAGCCGGCTGGACTTGGTATGTCGGCAATTCCGCACTATATAGAATAAAGACAAAAACGCAAGCAAAGCACACGGGAACCTAGAGCAGACTCTCCAACAAAATTTACAGCATGGGGTGACCGGGACCCCAAAATCCCCTTTGATAGCTAAACTGATTGCACTAATGCACAACTGCTTTTGCCCACCTTTCTACATATGGTTCCTCCCAAACTTCCTTGATCAAGTTCATGTCCAAGTTTCGCGGATTGACTCTACGAATTTTATAAAGAAACGATCAATTCCGCTATTCATTAGCATGTTTTTCATAAAGCATTAATCAATTAAGAGTGAAGCAAGTAAAAAGAAAAAAAAAGAAATTGAACCTTGGCAATTGATTCAGCTAACAAATCGTCATCTGGAATTGAATCACCGGATTCAAAATCCCCTACCGCCATACAGTCCTTAGGCGTTTCGAACATCGACAAAGGAAGCTGCTTAACAACGACACCGACGTCAAAATAAATGAGACCGGAGCTGGGAACATCGACCCCAATCCCTTTAACCGGGAACCAAAGAAACAACTCTTGAGCCGCAATCCCCGACAACGCCCCGATCTGCCCATAACTCAAGGTCCCCGACACATTGGTATCAAAATGCAACTGGCTTTCAAACTTGGCATTACAGGCCTGATCCAAATGAACCTCGAAGCGGCCCGTATCGTCGATGTCAAATCGGGATATACCCTTCGGAAGCAACCCCATGGGCAGCCCATGGGCCTTTAGGATATCGTAAATAGAATCTTTCTCGCAGCTGACAGCCGCGAAGATGACAACAAGGTGAATAAATGTGGAAACAATTAAAGGAATCATCATTTTGGGGAGGGGTTCTTACAAGGAATTTTGTGTTAGAGCATGGGGATTGGAGAATTGTTGGTCATAGAAACGGGAATTTAGATTTAGGGTTTATGGAAAATCTGAGATGAGAAGAAGAAGAGGAAGGAGAGGGTGTTGCCAGCTTGAATACAGAGAGGATTAGGAGAATGATGAATTATTGGAAGTAAAAGACTGCTCCCTCGATTTTCCCTTTGCGTTTTTTTTTTTTTTTTTTTGGGGACAGTCGCCGTTATCTTCTACGGTTGGGGTTGGTTTCTGTTGTACGATTCCACCAATATTTTACTGCCACGTTGATGGCTACGTTGTGATTATAAAAGTTTAATGCGCGACTCTCCCGGGGCTTCGGTTTTACTTTTTGCCCTTCATTTGCTGTTCACGCACGAGAAGCTTTTGTGTGATAGACGCGCTTCTAAGGAACGTGGTGGGGTAACCCACAGTGACTGCGCCGCCTGTGGTGATTATGGTTAGACTGGATTAAGGGACAAACACCCCCCCTCCCCCAATTAATGTCCATATTTGTTATCTCTACTTTCAGTAAACTCTTGTTATTGATTTTTTATTGTTTAGAATTAATTCTAAGATTAAAATTTTAATAAACTATGAGTTTAACTACATAATTTAAATATTTATATATATAATAATATTTTCACAGAATTTATTTTTTATACAATATAAAGGGTGTGGATAAATAATTCGTGTTGAATATGTGTCTAAGAGTTTTTATAATCACTACATTCATGTCAAGACGCAAAAACCATTTATTTCTAAACAAAATTAACTCGCTGATTTAAAATTGCAAATTAAGTTAAAATATGTTATAACTCTTTGTACTCTTCGTACATTTAGAATTCAATCATTATATTTTGTATTTAAAAATTTAGTCTATCTATTTTTTTAAAATTTAAAATTTAATTCTAATTGTTAATATCATCAAAACATTTCGAAATAAAAAAAATACTTACTTAAAAATCATATAGCTAAAAAATGATATTGTAATAAACTTAAATTTAACTACAAAGATTAACAATTTATAATAAATTATTGCATAGTTAGCAAGCATGACCATGTTTTAATTTTAAATAGATTATATAAGCAGTAGAAAATAAAACAAGTGTTTTAAAAGAAGAAAGGGGGGACAGTGCATGTGAAAGATGGAGAGATTTGGTCATTGGTAGAGTGATTATGATGATGATGATTTTGTCTTTACATAAAATAATTTCATGGCATTAATTGGAAAAGAAATCTCCAAAGCATGTCTCTTATGAATAATTGGCGGGTATTTTCATGAGGATAGGCTTGGGCAAGTGTATCCATTTTCCTTCCCTTTTCAAGGAAAATAAACCTAGTTGGGGTCTTTCTTCATACATTATCATTAACTTCCGTACGTCACTAACTCATTACCCATCATGTTTCTTAGCCTACCAAGTTTTAATAATTAACTAATGCTATAACCCAACACCTTTTCTTTATAAATACTTCCGGAATCTATGTTATTATTTTTTTAAAAATTTAATTTACCATTACATACCAACTTTTTAATAATGAAACAAAAAACCAACTCTCTTTTTTCGGGAAAGAATGTTTATTTGAGAGTAATTTGTAGTAAATATATGAATTAACATTTAATACATATTTGTATATTATAATTAGACTTATTTATAGGTTGAGCTATTTGTATAGGTTTGAAAATTTACCTAAAATTTAGAGAGATTTAGACAAAAATATTAGCCTCAAAAAATAAGTTTGGGCAAAAATATTAAGCCCATTTAAAATATTAAATGGGTTCAGGCTTGAACATTCAAGGCCTGATTCTACTCGATTTTAAGTTTATAATATTTTATATTATGTTATTTTTATATATTATGTAATTTATATCACACAAAAAAATCTATACTAAATATATAATACTACTCTAATGTAAATATTAAAATAATATTAAGATAACTATATAAGAAATTTCAATAAATAAAAGATATATCAAATTATTAAATATTAAAGTAAAATAATATAAATACTTTTTTTTAAAAATTAAAAATTAATATGAGTGGACCTAAAATTGACTTGTGTTAGTCTTTTGCAAATATAAGCAGGTTTGGGTAAAATTCTAGACCTATATTTCGAGGCGGACTTGGGCAAGCATAAAATATTTTAATATCATTCTTAGACTATATCGACCCATGAACACATCTACTTATAGTATATTGTAAAAAGATTTTTAGATATGAAATCTTATGAAACAATCAGTATTTTTTTTATTTAAGTGTAATCAGTTATCTGTAACTTTATTTTAATTAAAATTAAACTTGTAACACTTTAAAAAAAATTAATGATAAATTTAATCTTTAATATATATATTCTTTACATTTTTGTCTTCATTCTTTTATTCACACTTTAATAAATTTAGTCTTTTATTCACTTCATAAAAATTTATAAAAATTCTATAAAATTTTCCATGCGGCAATAAAGTAAATGTGACCTTGTCGAATCAATGTTGTTTTTAAGTCGCCATATCAATGTGGTTAAATTTTTATTAGTTGATTTGACGTTAAATGTAGTTATTTCAGTCTATTTCCGCACTTAAGGAGCTTGTTTTCTAAGCACTTTTAGTATTAAGTATTGCATTTTCGATATTTAGTAGTTAGTATTAAAAGTTAGTAAAAATAAGTGTTTTTAACACATTTTGTGAGTGTTGTGACCTATTAGACCGATACGGGCTTTAGGTAGTTTTAATTTGTGTAATTGAGTGCGTAGGATGATGAATTATAAGCCCAATGGACGTAGGAGTAAAGGACGAGTGATGTACAAGCTTCCTGAGCCGTCAAGGCATGAAAGAAACCAAAGAAGGCACAAAAGGCTTGTCATGTCGCGCTATAGGCCTTGCATGGCACGACATAGGGTCGATGTTCAGCCCAAGTATTTTGGGGCTATTTTTGTCCACACAATCAACTTTATACGAAGACCTATGATGTGCCGAAGACCTAATTCAAGCTGTCAACACTCCTATAAATAAAACCTTAGGGGTTTGATGTAAAGTCGTCTTAAAGGCATCCAAAAACCCTTGTAGTTTAGGAGTAGGATTAGATTAAGTTTTCTTTTACTTTTCATAAACTCTTTATTCTTTTCTCTTGGAATCGGTTTCAACCTAAGAGTTCTTTTATTTAATAGAAATATTTCAATATATTTGCTTTTGCAAGCGGTGATATTCATTATTCCAATAAACAGATTTGTTACTCTGTTCTTCACTCGACATTAAATCAAGATTATTCCAATCTCTTTTCTCTTCTGATTTATTCCTGTTATTTACATGTTTAATTCAATTGCGTTTGAGATTATGGATAACATGAGTGGCTAACTCCGTCAGGAGAGATTAACGAGTGGATGGGCACGTGATTAATAGAGGATTTAGGGTTTCTCGATAAGATTAGTTAGTTTAAACTACGCATTCCTAAACCCTAGGATTGACAACCCTGAGAAGTAATCATAGGTTAAATGAGGTCGGGAGATAAGTTTTGTCGAGTAAAACATAATTTTTCCTGCTTGAAAAAGTGAGGTCGGAAGATAAACGAGTATCAACTAATTAATTTATCAGTTAGAGGCTGGGAGGTAATAATTGGTTAATTAATAGCTAATCCACCCTAAAAGCCTAATATGAAGTTAATTACAACCCCTGAAATGAGTTAATCTTCCTAATTAGTCTTATCGGTTTAATTGTTTGTTTATTTTATTGCTTATTTATTTTAGTTATTTAATTCCTCATATTAATCATTTTTTTGATCTGTCATGTAGGATTTAATTACTATTATTCAGACTTGTCATTATAAAGAGATTTTCAATAGATTTAATCCATCTTCCCTTGAGTACGATCCTCAAAATACTTCTATGTGTTCCATTGTAAACACAAATACTACATTACAATTTGACTCATATACTTGCAGACATTGCCACTTTAATTTTTATATATTTTTGTTATGGTATTTATAATATAAACGATAACACATTTATAGGCGGTCAGTAGTCTAGTTAGCTTTTTATCCAAATAATAATAATTTGACTAAAATTTGAAGGTTAAGAGTCAAAGTATTTTGAAAAAATAGCCAATGTGACAAAAAAGGTAAATGCTAGAAGTTAAATTTGTTATTACACATTAAGATTATATTAAACTTAGCTAACTAATCTTAAAAGGAACAAATTCCAATCTTATTTAAGCAAATATGGGCTCAAAAGTTCAATTACATGCACAAAATAATTAGCATTCCTACAACTCCTATTCTAAGATAATACCACATTATCTTGCTATACTTAGTTGCGGTCTAAGTTTTGATTTATTTGTCTTAATTATTCTATTTAGCAATTTATGAAAAATCTAATTTTATTTCTAAAACATTACTTTCAAATTTAAAAGAATTAAATATTTTAATAGAAAAAACCAAGCCAAGTCCCTCTAAATGTTGTGTCTGCATCCTAACCTAGTGGGTTATTTATAAGGATGGAGAATAAAGAGGGTGAGCTATAAAGCTTAGTGTGTTCAATTACAAGAAAATCAGTACAAACAGTTGATAGGTCATATTAAATAATAATGCATAGTATAATCGTAGTCAAATAGCAAATCAGAGAATCGATTTTTCAAATTAACCATCAATAGTATCATATAATTCACAATAGTAATTTCAGAATATCAATTTTTCAGTTCATCTCGTCGTCACAATATCTCAATGTTCACAACTATGCATATGCTTATAAATGCAGTGCAATTTCAATTATCAGGAAAGGGTCCTACCTCATCGCTACACACCACAATAGGAGTTTCCCAGAACTCCTCTACCTTTACATCACGTTGTAGATAAATCACTCATCGTTGTGGATAAACTGTTAGAAAAACGGGTTTGAAAAACATAGCGGAAAATAAATTTAAGAAAAAACCAGAGTTTTAAAATTTTTTCCAAAATAAAATCTCGGTTGTGATATCTAAAGTAATAAACACCTAATCAAAATTGTACCTTTTCGATTTGTCTAAGATGAGTGCTTCAACTAAGTAGTCTTCTTCACTATCCTCAAGCTCACGTCTGTCAAGTATGGGCTCGCTTTAAATTAGAAATCTTTTCACAAAAATTACCAGTGGGGTAATTTTGCAATTTCTCTAAACTTTTGAGTTAAGTTGTAAATCAGAAAAGTATCTCTAGAAATTTTCTAGAATAATCTTTTCAGAGAATTTTGTCTCTACAACTTTCTCTTGAATTCAAGTGTGTGTAAATAATGACCCAAGACTCTATTTATATAAGGAGAGTTTAGAGAGTTTAACTATGATTAAACTTAATCACTTTAATTTTAAATTAATATAATATTTATCAAGATAAATATTAGATTAAATTTAATTTTAAATCTTATTAAAATAATAGAATGTTTATCTACAAGATAAACATTAAATTAAATTTAATATTAAGATAATCACTTTAATATTAAATTAATGAAATACTATTAAGATAATATTAAATTAAATTTAATATTAAACTATTAAACAAATATTATTTTTGGAATAATTAATCTGAAATCAAATTCTCTTCTAGAGTCCTAGTAGGAGTGTAACCCTTTCACTGCTCAACCATCGATGACTAAACACCGCAGGCCACCGGGACACCACTGTCGCAACACTGTGTCTGGTGATGCAGGTACGACACCCTTACGACACCCCAAGCCAATTCGGCTACTGCAAGTTCGATACGGGTCAGTGACGACCCGACCGGTCCGGTCTAACCACTGGTTGGACTATCGGCTTGGTTTCATATACTGGACTTGATTCGACCAGTTTTTGGGTCTTGGTCTCGTTTTGGACTCCCACGCCCAATTTACAATCTCTGGTCTAATTTTTAAGTTCAATTACCCATTGGGTAATTGTTTGACTTGAAAATATCATATTAATTTTAATTAGTTTGATTAATTTAATTTTAATTTATCAAAATTAATTTTTCCAAAAATCACTTAAATTTTTCAAATTAATTTTTCAAGAAATTTCTTTAATCAAATTCTCTAGTTGAACAATTCTCATGACTACCTAATTTAATTTCACATCGAATAAATCGACTCAATTAAATTATTCCCAAATTCATAGAATTTTCTTCTAATTCAAATGTAGTTCGATTGAGCTTTTATTGAACTAGCGGAAGGACCAATCGGATGTATACAATTAGGCTCTAGTGATTGCAATTATGTCCAGAAGCGTCGTCTGATAATTCACAATTACTTAATCATGGAGTCAGTCCACAATAAATACCATGATTAAAAACTCCTTATTGTATACTTTACGAAGCAATTCATACAACTGATTTGTCCAATGACCTTGTCATGTATGTCTTACCCTCATATGATATCCTTGATTTCTTTTAGTTAAATCCGCTCACTCAATACAATCCTATTTTATCTCATTGTCACCATTGTGTTTTATTAATGATTAATATAATCATTGTCAACAAATGACTGTGATAAATTACTTGTTCGAGAACAAGCAACCCGTGGCCACATTCCATATTTATCAATCCACACACTTCAACGAGATGATATCATTGAATCTTTAATTGAGCTATGAATTCCACTGTTGCTAGTAAACCCATGCCATACATAAGTCATGTACCCAACATATCGGCTATGGGCTTGATCATCTTTAGAGCATAAGCCTCCACTTATATCAAAGTACATGAGTTGCATACGCATGATCAGAGACTAACTCAGGATTTAGGTAAATTACACCATGAACGTCACAAGTTAATTCATCTTGGGTCCAGTCCAATGTATCATTCTACCAATGAATACATCTATGTCCTTACTCGTGGAGTCAACTACTTTGATAGCCAAGACTAGCCATCTTCCCAATTGAAATTGTAGATGATATAATAATATTTCTTAGTATTTGAATCAAATACTCACTTTGATTCTTTTAAGGGATTACGAACTCATTTAGATTATCTACTGAAGTAAGTTGTCTTTCTCGCATTGTAAACGTTCTTACAATGCCACTTATATTTAGTTTGAACTTTAGACAGTCAATGAGCTAATATTTGCTGGTCACAATTTCTCTATGCATGCAAAATATAAAAGACAGAAAATACAAAAAAACATAATAGTTATGTGAAATTAACTTTATTTATTTATTCATAGTTCAAATAAATAGAAAATAATTATATGTTTACTACAATATAGGGACATTTCCCAACAATCTCTCACTTGCCCTAGTGAAGTAAATGTGTCATGTTTCGCATTCCCATATCCTCGACATATTTTTTAAAACTCCTAGTAACAAGAGTCTTAGTAAACGAATCTACAAGGTTATCTTCAGAAGCTACTTTCATCACATCTATAATTCTCATGGCCACTGTGTAACGCCTCAAATTTCGTAATTTTGACTTTTGGAATATTGGTTGTATTCTGCCCTATTTTTGACGTAAATATATGCATGCTTATGTGATTAAGTGCTTTGAGGGTGTTAGGAAGGTCCCAAGTTCAAGTCTAGGCTTGGGCTAAATTTTGGGTTTCATCTGAACAAAGCCTAACTTTAAGTCAGTGGGCTTATAAAGAATTGTTGGTAAAAACTTAACAGAATAGGCCTAGTGGTTTAGTGGTTAAGTGGAGTGTCAGTTTGTTCCAGGTCATAAGCTCGAATCTCTGTAGTGGCTGTGGGATTATTTTTGCTGCAAGTTTTGGCTAAGAGTTGGGTTTTATCAGAATGCTGAGTTGAGGGTTTTTAAGGAAAAATTAGGGGTTTTTCTTATTTCCTTCTTTTTGGCAAGATATTTTCTCTGCCGTTTCTTTCTCTTTCAAACTTTTACTGCCGAAAATTCTTTCTTTTTCTTTTCTTCTCTATTTTTCTTCTTCTTCGATTAGTTGTGGCATGTTGCTACTGATTTTGTTAGTTTGGGAATATTCAAGGATCTGTGGATCATTAATCGAGCTCTTAACAACGAGAAATCATGTTATTCGTTGACGGTAAGTAGATCTCTCATTTCGAGATTTTCCTATTCTTAATAATCTGACTTAATAGACTGATTTTGGGTTCGATATGATTGATTTTAGACTTTGGAGTGTTCGTGGTTGGATTAGCAAGGAAAATAAACCAGATGTGTACTCCGATTGCGTAGCAAACGAGTTTCAGCGAAAGCTGAAACATAGTCTGTCAATGCTATACGAGCGTGTGGTCTGCCCATGTGGTAGCCTGCGTCGCGAGACACGGACGTGACTAACGAGCCAAACCGTGCACGCGCCACACAGGGGCGACAGACACAGCTGTGTGAGGTTGGCGAGGCTGTGTGTGAGGCACGGGCTTGACCATTTGGGCCATGTAGGCCACACGGGCGTGTGGGTCACAAGGGTGAACCACACAGGCGTGTGAGATTCTAGGCCAGGCTGAGTGATCCACACGAGCAAAGCTATTTTAGGCCATGTGGGCCACACGGGCGTGTGCACCCACACGGGTAAGGCACACGGACGTGTGAGCCCAATTTTGATGAAATGTACTATAAGGTTGCAGGGTCACCTAAGTCGACTGTGACCTAACTGTGGGGGCGATAAGTGTTATTTAGTCCCCATACTCTGATCGGTTACCAAATTGTATGCAAAAGTATGTTAACATAAGCATGTGTATCTGTTTGATCCTATATGCCTGCTCTGACATGATGTTGATATGATATGATATCTGCATAATAGTATGCCATGATATTTATGATACATTGCATTAGGTTGGGATTGTTGTGAAGAGAAGGAAGTCTGAGAGGCGATTAGCCTATTAGCTGGTGGTGATGCTGCATATATATATATATCTGCTATGTACTGTGTTACGGTACCAGTTAGTGTGTAAGGTTGGATGGGTTGATTAAATCCCCATACTTGGTGTGTAGGGTTGGGTGGGTCGATTCTATCCCCACATGGTGTGTTGGGTTGGACGGAGATAGTGTGCGGGGTTGGTGGGCATGTCTTTCTGCAAATCTGCTCTGTTATACATGCGATGTCTGTATGGCTAAGGCTAAAATATCTGTATTCTGACATCTGTTTGTATGCATGCTGTTAGTGGGGATGTACATACTGAGTTTGCGAAAACTCGCCTCTTTTATTTACTTTATTTGTAGGAAATCATCAGCTGTAGATGGATCGGTGCGACTGAGGGCTCGATGGTGACCACTGGTAGACACCTATTGGTTTTATGAATAACATTTATTTTACCCGTTTTACTTTAATATTTGTTTTTGGGATTGACTATGTATTCAGACTCGAACTGTTTTTCTTTTGGGTTTATTTTAGGATTTTAAACTGTTAAGTTTATTGATTTATAAACGGTGACACAACAAATACGTATTGAAAACATAACTTACGGGTTCGTATAAAACCTTTTCCAGATGATGTTTTAGCTTCCGTGTTAATGAAACATTAAGTAAAGATAATAAATTAAACGATTTTCACTTCACATGGCTTCTTAAAAGGGTTTTTTAAAAGTACTCTCATGTGATGCCGCCAGATTCAGCCATAACGTCTAGGCCGGGTTTAGGGTGTTACATTTAGTGGTATTAGAGCCAAGTTTACAAAAACTCAGCTGTGGTTTGGGCGATGAAAAGAATAGTTTTGAAAAATCAGTGGTAAAGTAATTTGAAATGTTTTTGATAAACCAGTGGTTCACCAAGTGTCCGGCGCTGGTCCTGTAAGTTCTCTGAAACTCTAATATGTATTGTCTGAAAGTATGCTTATATTAAAATTTTGTTTGTATCTGTCTGAAATGCTATGTATGTATATTGAGACTAATATAGGTAGTACGTTACTGAAACACTTAGGTAGTGTAAACTGAAACTGTAGTGAGCTTATTATTCGCGATTAATTCGTTAGTTACGATGAGCGCATGTGGTACTCGTGGAAGGGGTACTAGAGACCGAGGTAGAGGCCGTGGAGGGATTCGAGCTGAGTCCTTCGTATCTGATACGATCCCTAATTTGGACTCTAGCGGGACACCAGTATCACCTACTACTGAGTCTGGTGCTGAGTCTTATGACCGTCCAGCTAGGGACGACGCACTGTCCTAGGCTATGCTGCGAATTCTGGAGAGGGTCGTTGGGGCTAATGTTGGATCTAGAGGTCGTAAGTGAGTTACGAAACGACTCCGGTCGAATGAGGTTGAGATATTTAGGGGCATCGCTGGAATTGCTCTGAGTGTGGCCGAGTATTGGATAGAGGCCACAGAGTGCATAATGGATGATTTGGACTTTACTGATGAGCAAAAGCTCAAGGGGCTGTGTCTTTGCTTCGCGATAAGGCATATCAGTGGTAGTTGACTGTAAAGGAGGGTACTCAGCCTGATCGGTTGACTTGGGATTTGTTTAAGACCTTATATCAGAGTAAGTATGTAGGTGCTAGCTATACGGACGCTAGATGACGTGAGTTCTTGAATCTCACTCAGGGGGACCGTTCAGTAGCCGAGTATGAGGCTGAATTTCTGAGACTGAGTTGCTATGCGAGGGGTATGGTAATGACTGAGTATGAGCGCCGTGTTCGATTCGAGGTTGGTCTTTAGGATAGTCTGCGGGTTCTGATATCTCCTCAAAGAGAGCGGGATTTCTCATTCTTGGTCGAGAAAACCAAGATAGCTGATAAGGTAAAGTACTCTGAGCGCCAAAACTATGAGAAAGGAAAGGTTAAGAGGGATTCTGAGTCTTCTGGTTCTAGGTTGAGGCCTAAGAAAAAGGCTAGGATTGACGGGCTCGAGAGAGTTGAGCCTACTGTCGCACCTACTGGGGTGGCGAACTGTCAGTTTTGTAATAGACGCCATCCAGGCGAGTGTTGGAGAATTACTGGGGCTTGTTTGAAGTATGGGTCGACTAAGCACCGAGTTAAGGATTGTCCACGGAGAGGTAATCAGATGCAAGCTCCGACCGTTGAGACTGCACAGCCACCGAGAGGAGTACAACAGCCACCTAGGGGCCGAGGGCAGGCTAGGGGTGGTAACGGTATGGGTTGAGGTTAGAGAGCACCAAGCAGGGGTGCTGGACTGACTGAGGCGAGGCAGCCTGCATTTGTCTATGCTGCACATCGTCGTGAGGAGGTTGATGCTCTAGACGTCATAACGGGTACATTTTTAATTCTTAATGTACCTTATGTTGCATTGATAGACATAGGCTCTACACGTTCCTATGTTGCATGTTCTATGTCTGAGACTTTGGGAATCCCGCATGAGAGTACTTTTAGTGAGATTTCAGTGGTGAGCCCGTTAGGGCAGTCTATTAGGGTCAGTAAGCTGTTTAGAGACGTTCTGTTGGAAATTCAAGGAACGATATTCTGGGTTGATCTGATGGAACTTTCGTTTGGGGAGTTCGACTTAATTCTAGGCATGGACTGGTTGTTGAAGCATCGTGTAAGTCTGGATTGTGCTGAAAAGAGGGTTGTTCTAAGGATCGAGGAGGATAATGAGGTAGTCGTGATTGGAGAACGATAGAATTAACTAAGTAATGTGATATCTGCATTAGTAACAGAGAAGCTTGTGAGGAAAGGATGTGAGGCGTGCTTGGCCTACATCAGTGTTGCTGATTCTATGAACTCTTCGGTTAAGGACATCCGTACTGTGAGGGACTTTCCAGATGTTTTTCCAGAGGAGTTATTGGTTTTAGCTCTGAGTCGTGAGGTAAATTTTGGGATATAGTTGATTCTTGGTACAGCTCCGGTTTCTATCACCCTTTATCGTATGGCACCGAAGGAGCTGGCAGAATTGAAGGCTCAAGTTCAAGAGTTTTTAGATCGTGAGTTTATTCGTCCTAGTGTGTCTCCGTGGAGAGTACATGTTCTGTTTGTAAAGAAGAAGGACGACACGATGAGGATGTGCATCGATTATCGTCAGTTGAATAAATTAACGATCAATAACAAATACCCACTTCCGAGAGATAGATGATTTATTCTATCAGTTCAGAGGAGCTTCAGTGTTCTCTAAGATTGATCTGTGATCAGGGTACCATTAGTTAAGTGTATAAGAGGCTGATGTGCATAAGACGGCATTTAGGACTCGTTATGGGCATTACGAGTTCCTAGTCATGCCTTTTGGATTGACTAATGTACCAGTGGCATTTATGGATCTGATGAATTGTGTATTCCAGCCCTACTTGGATTAGTTCATTGTGGTATTTATTGACGTCATTCTGGTGTATTCTAAGACTGAGGACGAACATGATGGGCATCTCAAGGTTGTTTTGCAGATTCTCTGTGAGAAATAGCTTTACAAAAAGTTCTCTAAATATGAGTTTTAGCTTAAAGAAGTAACCTTTTCAGGATATGTGGTGTCTGCTGAGGGGATTCGTGTTGATCCTCGTAAGATTGAGGCTGTGTTGGATTGAAAATAGCCGAAGAGTGTGTCAGAAGTCCGCAGTTTTTTGGGACTAGCAGGATATTACCGACGATTCGTAGAAGGGTTCTCGTTGATAGCAGTGCCATTGACTAAGTTCTGCGTAAGGGAGTCCCCTTCGTTTAGACTGAGGCTCGGAAGGAAAGCTTTGAGAAGCTCAAGACAGTTTTGACTCAGGCTCCAGTTTTGATACAACCTGAGTCTGGCAAGGATTTCGTGGTCTACAGTGATGCGTCACATGTAGGTTTGGGTTGCATTTTGATGCAGGATGGTAAAGTGGTTGCTTATGCATCTCGCCAGCTCAAGACTCACGAGACTAATTATCCGACGCATGATTTGGAGTTGGCAACGGTGGTTTTTACTCTTAAGATCTGGAGGCATTATTTGTACGGTGAAAAGTGTATCATTTACACTGATCATAAGAGCATCCTCACTCAGAAGGAGTTAAATCTTAAAAGATCGATGGATTGAATCGCTTTAAGATTACGATTTGCGATGATTGAGTATCACCTTGGTAAGGCCAATGTGGTGGCCGATACGTTAAGCCGTAGGGCTATGACCGATATAAGAGCGATGTTCACCCGACTGAGCCTTTATGACGATGGGAGTTTCCTAGCTGAGTTACAGGTTAGACCGACGTGGCTGGATCAAATTAAGGATAAGCAGTTAGGATATAAGTCTCTTGAGTTACGATTTCATCAGATTGAGGCTGGAACTACTACTGATTTTGGGATTGATAAGGATGGGGTACTGTATTTTCGAGGAAGGATCTGTGTACCTAATGATGAGGATTTGAGACTGTCGATTTTGAGGGAAGCGCATAATAGTCCTTACGCTATGCATCCTGGTGGAAACAAGATGTATAAGGATCTTCGAGAGTTGTACTGGTGGCCAGGGTTGAAACATGAGGTGACAGACTTTGTTGCTTGTTGTTTTACATGTCAGCAGGTTAAAACTGAGCATTAGTTACCTTCGGGTTTGCTACAGCCAGTAAAGATACCGATGTGGAAATTAGAGCGAGTAACGATGGTCTTCGTTAGTGAGTTACGTTTGACACACACTAAGAAGGATTCTGTTTGGGTCATCGTGGATCGATTGACTAAGTCTGCACATTTCATTCTGATCAGGACAGACTTTTCCTTACAAAAGTTGGCTAAGCTCTACATTTCTGAGATAGTGAGGTTGCATGGGGTACCTGTTTCGATCATATCAGATAAGGATCCTCGTTTTACGTCTCAGTTCTGGCAGAAACTTCATTAGGCTTTAGGCTCTCGTTTTGACTTCAATACTACTTTTCATCCTCAGACAGATGGTCAGTCAGAGAGGGTGATTCAGATATTGGAGGATATGTTGAGGGGTTGTGTCATAGATTTCCGTGGTAGTTGAGAGGAGTACTTGCCATTGATAGAGTTCGCTTGCAATAACAGCTATCAGTTTTATATTCAGATGGCACCATACGAGGCACTTTATGGTCGTAAGTGTCGCACTCCTTTGTGCTGGACTGAGTTGGGTGAGCGGCGTGTTCTGGGTCCGGAGTTGGTTTCAGAGACTGAGGATAAGGTTCGCTTAATTCAAGATCGACTGAAAGCAGCTTCTGATAAACAAAAGTCCTACGTAGATTTGAAAAAGAAGGACATCAAGTATTCTGTGGGAGACATGATTTTTCTTAAGGTCTCGCCATAGAAGAAGGTTCTGAGATTTGGTCGTAAGGGTAAGCTGAGTTCTCGATTTATTGGGTCGTATCGGATTTTGAAGCAAGTGGGGCCAGTCGCATATCAGTTAGAGCTACCTCCAGAGTTGGATCGTATACATGACGTGTTTTACGTATCGATGTTGAAATGCTATCCCTCTAATCCCACACACATTGTGCCTGTGGAGAAAATTGAGGTTAGACCAGATCTAACGTTCGAGGAGGAGCCGGTTTAGATTCTTGATCGCGACGTTAAGGTTCTGTGTAGGAAATCTGTGGCGGAATCATAGCACTGAGGAGGCTACTTGGAAGCCGGAGGATTCGATGCGTCAGCGGTATCCTCATCTTTTCTAATCAGGTAAAATTCAAGAGCGAATTTTCTTTTAAGGGGGTGGAGTTGTAACACCCCAAATTTTGTAATTTTGACTTTTAGAATATTGGTTGTAATCTGCCCTTTTTTTTTACGTAAATATATGCATGCTTATATGATTAAGTACTTTGAGGGTGTTGGGAAGGTCCCAAGTTCAAGTCTAGGCTTGGGCTAAATTTTGGGTTTCATCTGAATAAAGCCTGACTTTAGGTCAGTGGGTTTATAAAGAATTGTTGGTAAAAACTTAACAGAATGGGCCTATTGGTTTAGTGGTTAGTGGAGTGTCGGTTTGTTCAAGGTCATGAGTTCGAATCTCTGCAGTGGCTATGGAATTATTTTCGCTACAAGTTTCGGCTAAGATTTGGGTTTTATCAGAATTTTGAGTTGAGGGTTTTTAGGGAAAAATTAAGGGTTTTCCTTATTTCCTTCTTTTTGGCAAGATATTTTCTCTGCCATTTCTTTCTCTTCTAAACCTTTGCTGCCAAAAATTATTTTTTTCTTTTCTTCTCCGTTTTTCTTCTCATTTAATTAGTTGTGGCGTGTTGCTAGTGATTTCACCAGTTCGGGAATATTCAAGGGTCTGTGGATCATTAATCGAGCTCTTAACAGCGAGGAATCACCGTTATTCGTTGAAGGTAAGTAGATCTCTCGTTTCGGGATTTGCCTATTCTTAATAATTTGACTTAAGAGACTAATTTTGAGTTCGATATGATCGATTTTAGGCTTTGGAGTGTTCGTGCTTGGATTAGCAGCAAAAACGAACCAGGTGTGTACTCTGATTGCGTAGAAAATGAGTTTCGGCGAAAGCTGAAATGCAGTCTGTTGACGCCACATCGGCGTGTAGTTTGCCCGTGTGGTAGCCTGCGTCGCGAGACACGGACGTGTGACTGACAAGCCAAACCGTGCGTGCACCACACAGGCACGACAGACACGGCTGTGTGAGGCTGGCGAGGCCGTGTGTAAGGCACAGGCTTGACCATTTGGGCTGTGTAGGCCACATAGGTGTGTAGGTCACACGGGCGTGTGGGATTCTGGGCCAGGCCGTGTGTTCCACACGGACAAAGCTATTTTGGGCCGTGTGGGCTACACAGGCATGTACGCCCACACGAGCAAGGCACACGGATGTGTGAGCCCAATTTTGATGAAATGTACTGTAAGGTTACACGGGTCACTAAGTCGACTGTGACCTGACTGTGGGGACGGTAAGCGTTATTTAGTCCCCATACTCTGATTGATTACCAAATTGTATGCAAAAGTATGTTAACATAAGCATATGTATCTATCTGATCTTATATGTCTACTCTGACATGATGTTGATATGATATGATATCTGGATAATAGTATGCCATGATATTTATGATGCATTGCATTGGGTTGGGATTGTTGTGAAGAGAAGAAAGTTTAAGAGGCGATTAGCACATTAGTTGCGATGATCTTTGCATATATATATCTCTGCTATGTAATTTGCTTTCTGGTACCAGTTGGTGTGTAGGGTTAGATCGGTTGATTAAATCCTCATACTTGGTGTGTAGGGTTGGGTGGGTCGATTCTATCCCCACATGGTGTGTTGGGTTAGACGGAGATGGTGTGCGGGGTTGGTGGGCATGTTTCTCTACAAATTTGCTCTATTATGCATGCGATGTCTGTATGGCTAAGGCCGAAATATCTGTATTCTGACATCTATTTGTATGCATGCTGTTAGTGGGGATGTACACACTGAGTTTGTAAAAACTCACCCCTTTTGTTTACTTTATCTGTCAGGAAATTCTCAGCTGTAGATGGATCGGTGCGACGAAAGGCTCAATGGTGACTACTAGTAGACACCTATTGGTTTTATGAATAACATTTATTTTACTTGTTTTACTTTAATATTTGTTTTTGGGATTGACTATGTATTCAAACTCGAACTGTTTTTCTTTTGGGTTTATTTTAGGATTTTAAACTGTTAAGTTTATTGATTTATAAACGGCGACACAATAAATACGTATTGAAAACATAACTTGTGGGTTCGTATAAAAGCTTTTCCAGATGATGTTTTAGCTTCCGTGTTAATGAAACGTTTTCACATAATAATGGGAATAGAGATTTCACGACTTAAGTAAAGATAAAAATTGAACGATTTTCACTTGACAAGGCTTCCTAAAAGGGTTTTCTAAAAGTACTCTCATGTGACACCACCAGATTCGGCCATAACGTCTAGGCTGGGTTTGGGGTGTTACACACTGCCTCTTGTATCAAGTGATACTTTCGATCAATGTGTTTCTTCCTCTTGTGACTTCTCATTTCCTTGGTATTTGCTATTGCAGCACTGTTATAATAATACAGTGCTTTAACTTTCTCTATACTAGGAATAACTTCAAGTTCGATTACAAACTTTCGAATTCATATTACTTCTTTCATTGCCTCAGAAGCAGCCACATACTCAACCTCCATAGTAGAGTCAGTAGTGCAAGTTTGTTTTACACTTCTCCATACTATGGCTCCACGACCTACATCAAATACATTTTTCAACGTTGATTTTATTGAATCTTTACAGGTTTGGAAGTCTAAATCTGTGTATCCAACAAGAGTACGGTCCTCCTCAGAATACACAAGCATATTATCCCTAGTTCTTTTAAGATACCTTAATATATGCTTTACAGTTTGCCAATGCTTGAGACCTGGATTCGCCTAATATCGACTAACCATTCCTACTATGAAATAGATATCTGGATGTGTGCAAAGCATCGCATACATAAGGCTTCCAACTGCTGAAGCATATGAAACCTTACTCATATGTTTTCTTTCTTCCGCTGTCCTAGGACAGTCATTTGAAGAAAGATGAAAATCTGATGCAGTTGGCTGAACGCTTGGCTTTGTATTGGTCATTGCAAAACATTCCAAAACCTTATTGATGTATAAAGCTTGAGATAGAGCTATCTTTTTATTTTTTCGATCCCTAAGGATTCGAATTCCAAGTATATAATTAGCTTCACCTAAGTCCTTCATGATAAACTCTTGAGCTAACCACAGTTTAATCGATGACAGTTCTCTTACATAGTTTTCAGTAAGTAGAATGTCATTGACATACAAAATGAGGAAGACCACCTTTTTGTCCTTTATATGCTTACAGACACAAGGTTCATTAGTGTTTTACTCAAATCCAAAATTTTTAATCATTTGATCAAATCTTTTATTCCATTAGCGGGACACTTACTTAAGTCTATAAATGGATCTTAGCAATTTGCAAACTTTCTGCTCCTTTCCTTTGAGAACATAGCCAGTGGGTTGAGCCATGTAAATGGTCTCATCAAGATAGCCATTCAAGAATGCTGCATTGACATCCATTTGCCAGATCTCGTAATCGGGAGCAATAGCAATGGATAAGACTATGCGGATAGACTTGACCATGACTATCGGAGAAAAGGTCTCAACGTAATCGATGCCTTCTTTCTGTATGTAACATTTCCCTACAAGTCTAGCTTTGTATGTTTCCACTTTCCCTTTCCCTTTCGCATTTCTCTTCCTCTTGTAGATCCACTTACACCCTATGGGTTTTATCCCAATTGGCAAGTTTACAAGTTCCCACACCGTATTGAATTTCATAGCATTCATCTCAGCATCAATGGCCTATTTTCAGAGCTTGGAATCAATGTCCTACATAGCCTCCTCGTAATTAGTGGATCATTATCCTCATAATTAGTTTTCATATTATAAATACTACCATCATAAATGAAGAAGTTTGGTTTCTTAGAAACTCTCCCACTACGGCGAATTCCCCTATGTTGGTGATCATTTGCAGGTTTTCTACAACTTTCTCAAGAATTAAACTTGGTGATTGTTCTACCATTCCTGAAAGTTTCTTGAGTACCATTTTACTTCGAGGCTTAAAGTTATCCATGTAGCCAATGAGATGATATCATTAGCTCTTTAATTGAGCTATGAATTCCACTATTGCTAGTGCCGAAACCATCCTATATTTAAAAATTTTAAGTTTAATGGAAAATAAGGGAATCGACTTTTTGAAAATAAAACTTGGAGTCGCCACCGATCCTTTATTGGTGTGATCGGATCACCTAAGAATTTGGTTATTTTTAATAAAACATTTGCGATTTACTAAAACAACGACTCTGGTCTATGAAAATTTTAGAAAACGGGCTCGGGAGTCGGTTACGCATGAGGAAGGATTAGTACCCTCAAACCCAAAATTGGTACCAAATCGATTAGATACTGTCCTTATGTCTAAAAAAAATAAAAAATGTTTTTGAAATGTGGTTCTTTTTTAATAACATTTGGGTAACCCGAGTTGGTTGCCAAAATCTTCTTGTTTCGACATCCGATAGTTTACAATTCGAAAATTACCAAAGGATGCCCAACTATTTGGTCCAATGAAAAAACGAAACCCAGCATAGTAGGGCACGACTCCTCGAATTCCCAAACATTGAACATTGCCTCGTCTTAGGAAATACGAGTGAAATTTCGAAGGGATCTTCGATTGCTTTGAACAAATGAGAAAGCGCAACCCAACACGATAGGGCTCGATTCTCAAATTGCCAAACGTCGAACATCGCCTTCGTTTTGAAAGATTTTTAATAAACATGAATGAAAACCTAAAGGAATATTCAATTGTTTTGAACAAACGAGAAATCACAACCCAGCACGATAGGGCATGATTCCCGAATTATTGAACACCGAATATTACCTTCGTTTTAAAGGATTTTTAGCAGACCTGAGTAAAATTTTGAATGGATATTTGATTATTTTAAGCAAACGAGAAATTGCAACCCAAAACGTTAGGGCACGACTCCACGAATTGCCAAATATCGCACATCACCTTTGTTTAAGGGATTTTAAAAGACATGAGTGAAATTTTGAAGTGATATTTGATTATTTTGAGCAAACGCGAAATTGCAACCCAGCACATTAGGGCACGATTCACGAATTACAAAAAATCAAATCTATATTCGTTTTAAAGAATTTTTGAATGAATGATTATAAAACTAGCTTAAAACGTATTAATTTGATTTGAAATAAGATGAAATTAATCATAAAAATTGGATTTTATAAAACCACATTTCAAAAGTCAAGTAAAAAACGATGAATAGGGTAAACATGCCCATGAGATACAATCGGTTAACGAACTAAAAATTAAGTATGGCTAACCTAAAAATGCAACCCGATTACAATAGTGCATGGAGAATAATTGATATAATAATACAATGACGAAAATGATAACAACCACAAAAGCCAAACAATACATACAAATATGCCACGATAATGTACATGGCATGATATAGAATAACCAATGCGAGATATAAAAACAACATAGCAATTAGAAGCAAATGTGCTATAAAACAGTTTTAAAATAACAACGAATAAATGGACCCATACATAGGTTGACAAATTTGCATGAAAACTATGGGTAGCTCTATGATTTTTGGAATAGATATTATAGAATAAAAATTTGAATAAAATTACACGTAAAATTATTTTAAACACGAATTTATTTAGAAGTTAACAAAATACCTGATAATACTAATAAAAAAATGATACAAAAAATACATGACAAAACGTAATGCCCAAAATAGACTTGTAAAAAACGTACATATGAATTTGTAAAAAAGAATGAGATTAATAATAATATATATAATTTTTGTTGGTCTAAAAACCATACATATCCTCGTATCAAAACATTTAAATAATAGGCTATATAACACAAAAGCAATGTAATATAAAGAAATATTCAAAAAACAGATAACAATAATAATTTTATAATTAAAAGCTTTTAAAATTATTTCATATATACATAAAGAAAATATTTGGTAAATCACAAAGTGAAAAGTGTTTTAAAATAAAAATCTATTAAAGTAATAAGTGTATTAATGTGTGTATATATATATATATAAATTTTAAAGAGAACACATGCAAATTTATAAAGAAATGATAATGTGTATAGGTTTAATAATATATAAACCGAATATATGTACTAATATAAGCAAATAGAAAAATAATTTTATGGCGAAATATATATATAAACAAAATATATTATCGTGGCAAAATATATGCTAAAATACATAGTTAGAATAAAAACATTATGTGGGTTAAGTGACATTAGCTTTATTGTAATGTATATGTATGTATGTATGATAATGTATAAAAAAAACATAAAGTAGCGTGCAGAACATGAAAATTTAACTACCCCAAAAAGAGTAATCAAATAACATAAGATGATAAACACAGATTAAAGAAGCATAACATGAAAGAAAAGAAAACTAATTGAAATCAAATTGAAAATCATAAGAATAATTTACGAATGAAATAGCTTGCGGGGCCAATATGTAATGCGCATGATCGTATGAGGACTAGAATTGGGAATATCCCCGAGTCCAAAACGCAGCACTACACCGTGGACAAAAATGAAGTTGCGTGCAGATTGAAGAGCTAATTTAAAAAGAGAAAAAAATAAAAAGGGTTCGATTGGGCGCGCACGCGAACGGGGAGGGCCTATCGCGAAATTTTCCCATGCAGAACAAAAGGGCACCATTCATTGGTAGTTAAAGCCTCCTACTCCTATTCATTTTCCTTCCCCAGAAACGCAAAATGAAATGAAGTAAAGAAATAAAAAAAAAAAGGAAGGACCTTTACTCTGTTAGGGTTCGTCTGTTATGCAGCCATTAAACTACCATCAGCTTGATGGCTAATGACACAGACAACGGCTAGCTCTCGCCAGCAAAGGCCTCGACCATGAAGATCCGATAACCTCGTTTCGTCTCTTCCTTTCCTCCCTTTTTTTTAAAAGAAAACTTGAATCTTATGCAGTTTTTTTTATTAAAAAAACGAAACAAACTTGAAAGATTTAATCAAATTTTAAATGCCGTTCGACCCTCACCCACATCCATGCGTTTTAGATGCTTGGGTTTTCATCGGTATCTATTCGGGTTCCCCTTTTTGTATTTGTACTAAAATTACGAACCCCTCGAAAAGAAGACAGATTTGGAAAATCACTTTTGTTGTTCTATTCTGATTGCTTTCTATTGCGTATTGCCCGTAAAAAATACAACGATCGAATCCCTTCGTTTTTTATAGCCGACGGGATTAAAAATGAGAAAAATAAAAATACAATATTCTTTGTTTCTGTTTTTTTATTGCTGTGTGCTCATCCTTTCTTTTGCAGGTACAGAATGCGCTGGCGTCGTACGGGGGCTGTGGCGTACGGAGGCGCGCGTGGCTGTCGTACGGAGGCGTTAAGGGGTTCGGCTACGGCGCAAAGTGGGAGAGAGCCCTAGGGTTTCTGAAACATTGGCATTTTGGGCTTTTCGGGCCTATTCTTGCAGTTGGGCCAGGTCTAGGTTTAGTCATTGGGCTTGTGACTTGGGTCTTGGGTTTTAATTTTAGGTCTAGGTTATGTAATTGGGTTTGGGCTATGTAATGATTTGGTTTATAAAAAGACATTAATTAATGGACTGTTATAATTTTATTTATTTTGTGTTTATGGCTTTTGGTATATTTTTTTGTTTTTATATGGGTCGAGCAAATTTGGCCTGCTACAGCTGCCCCTCTTTGCTCATTGTCGTGTAACGAGAATAGAGCAAAGACTATAAAAAGGACCAAATTTGCTCGGTCTGGCTAAGTCTCACAATCTTGATCCTCATCTTCCCCAAAGGTATTTTGATGTCTTAAGGAGTGTTAAATTGGCTATCCTCAACTTGCTTCTTGAAAACTCGGGAACACCAATCTGTTATTTTCGATCTGCTCTCTGCCAATATAGAGATGCCAAATCTGCTATCTTTGATCTGCTCTCCGCCAATATAGAGACGCCAAATCTGCTATCTTTGATCTGCTCTCATGCCAATCTGAGAGACGCCAAATCGCTATCTTCGATCGCCTCTCGACAATCTGAGAGATGCCAAATCTGCTATTTGCGATCTGCTCTCTGCCAATACAGAGACACTAAATCTGCTATCTTCGATCTGCTCTTCCCCAATACAGAGATGCCAAATCTGTTATCTTCGATCTGCTCTCCACCAATGTAGAAACGCCAAATCTGCTGTCTTCGATCTGCCCTCTGACAATACAGAGATGCCAAATCTACTATCTTTGATTTGCTCTCTGCCAATACAGAGACGCCAAATCTGCTATCTTTGATCTGTCCTCTGACAATACAGAGACACCAAATCTGTAGGATTCGCCAATGTCGCTACACTGTCTTCTAAAGACATGATGTGTAGAATGGGTTTCCTGTATCTGTGTATGTCAAATAACTAGGATGCTATGATCGAGATGAATCAAATGTCCCTAACTAGATGGGGTGTTTATGTCAAATAATTAGAATGCTATGATCGAAATGTATCAAGTGCTCCTAACTAAATGAATGATTATGAATGTAGAAATGTCATGAGAGTGATTCCTTTTTAAACGCTTAAGGTGTCATTGCTCCTAATTCACCCAAGTTCTATCATTGATGTGCTACCACGCCCTCTTGCTTAGCCGTTATCTTCGATAGAAAATTTGAAGAAATAGTCACAATTAGGATTCTTCTTTTTCGAATGTTTCCAACTTTGAACCTGGTTAGTCCTGACTAGTGGCCCTGTTTCAGGTTCTTGTACTATTTAGAGACTTTCCAGAGTAATATGCATAACATCTTTTGTGTGAATATTATATGTCCAAAAATCGTGATTTCAACAAAAAATGCTCGAAAGATATTATCATAATGGACTAAATGAAATTTTATTGAGTAAAACTCAAAGTGAATACATCAAACAGGATAGCAAGTCTGCTAAAGCACAAAGTACAATAAAAAAGAAAAGAGGTGCCCTAGATATCGCAGCACGAATTTCACTATTCCAATTTCTCAAAGGCTCATTCGAACCAAATGTGAGGATATCCTGCGTATTTTGTTGATGCTTCAAGGTGTACTATTCTTCTGTCTTGCTGATTTCGGGAGGACAAGACTACCATATGCCTCATATTCAAAATTTGAGCTGCCCGTTTTTGGGTTTTCAACTCAAAAGCCCCTTTGGTCTCAAAATGCCCTTTGCGAGTTTTCACTTTGGCCTCTCCATTTGTTTTTTTTAGATTTCAGAGCGCCCTTTGCGGGTTTTCACTCTGGCCTCTCTTTCTTCAGGTAAAATACTTGACCGAATTCGAGTTTACAGGATTGGGCAAGTTTCTACCGTCCATCTCGACTAGAATCAATGCTCCTCCGGAGAAAGCTTTCTTCACCACTTAAGGCCCTTCCCAATTAGGCATCCATTAGCTTTCTTCACCACTTAAGGCCCTTCCCAATTAGGCATCCATTTCCCTCGAAAATCCTTCTGTATGGGAAGGATCTTTTTCAAAACCAGGTCTCCTTCGTGGAATTCTCTAGGGCGAACCTTTTTGTCATAAGCCCGCATCATTCGTTTTTGGTACATCTGGCCATGACGGATAGTTCTTAACCTTTTTTTCCTCAATTAAGTCCAATTGATCGTATCGAGACCGGATCCATTCTGCCTCGTCCAACTTTAACTTAGATAACACTCGGAGTGATGGGATCTCGACTTCAATCGGCAACACTGCCTCCATTCCGTAGACCAAAGAGAAAGGGGTTGCCCCGGTTGAGGTTCTGACTAACGTTCGATAAGCAAAGAGGGCAAACGGTAACTTCTCATGCCAATCTTTGTAGGTCTCGGTCATCTTCCCCACAATCTTCTTAATGTTTTTATTGGCTGCTTCCACTGCCCCACTCATCTTCGGGCGATATGGTGACTAGTTGTGGTGTCTGATCTTAAATTGACTGCAGACTTCCGCTATCGTACTATTGTTCAAGTTTAGTGCGTTGTCAGATATGATCCTCTCTGGCATTCCATATCGATATATGATCTCTTTTTTCAAGAATTTGCTCACTGCCGACTTCATGACATTAGCATATGAAGCGGCTTCTACCCATTTGGTGAAGTAGTCGATAACCACAAAGATGAAACGATGCCCATTGAAAGCCTTCGGCGATATTGGTCCAATCACATCCATTCCCCACATAGAGAAAGGCCATGGGGACGTCATGACATGCAGCGGCGAAGGAGGCACATGAATTTTGTCTCCATAGATTTCGAATTTATGGCATTTCTTGGCGTAATTGACATAATCTCCTTCCATAGTGGACCAGTAATACCCGAATCTCATAATTTGCCTGGCCACTGTAAAGCCATTAGCGTGTGTCCCACAGACGCCCTCATGGACTTCTTCCAAGATTTTTTTAGCCTCTACAGCGTCTACACATCTTAGTAGCACTTGATCCTTCCTTCTTTTGTATAGGATCTCCCCATCTAAGACATAGTCAATGGCCAGTCTTTTCAGCGTCCTTTTGTCATTCTCGCTTGCCTGGTCCGGGTACTCACGATTCTTCACGTATTGCAATATATCGTGATACCAAGAGTGATCATCTTTTTCTTCATCTTCTTCAATATTATAGCGCATGGGCAGTTTTTTATAATGACCCATTTTTAGGGTTAATCGAACGATGGTTTTGGGGCCACCAAATCCGGATTTAGTAGGTTTGTAAATATTATATTTAATATTTACGAGCTAATTGTGATTTTTAAAAAAAAATATTTTTGATATTGTGATTTTTGTTTTATAATTGTGATTTTTAAAAAAAAATATTTTTGATATTGTGATTTTTGTTTTATAAGCGATTTATTAAGTTCAAGTGGTATGACCCTAAGGTCAAGTGGGTTTTAGAAAATGAGGTATCGGGACCTTGTTTCTATAAACCGAGTCGTAAATATTTTTATAAATATTTATGTAGTGGCAATAAGATGGTATTAAAGTTTCGTTGAAAAATTTTATCGTTTAGATAGTTAATTAAGCAAAAAGGACTAAATTGCGTAAAGTTCAAAAGTTACATTCTATAAGGTAAAGGTATTAAATAGATATAGAACTTAAAAGTGAAAGTCCTTGTTTGGTAATTAGCCTATTAAAGAGATAGTGGGATATGATGGCTTGGCATTTGGTGTAATAAATAAAGTGTATAAAGGTTAATATTGTAAATTGGTTAAAAATAATAAAAAAATGAATAAAATAAAAGAACCAAGGTGTCATCTTTTTCATTCTCTTTTTACCAGCCGAATATGAAGCTTGAGAAGCCATGGAAGAAGCTTCCAACTTTACGGCTAATGCATGGTAGGCATTTCTAGTCCCGCTTTAATTATTTTTATATTTTCGGATCGTTGTTGCGTAATCTATCTAATGAGTGGGCTATTTTGCAAAACCATTGAATAGTTTGATATTTTCCATTGATGAGTATAATAGGGTTTTGAAGTTTAATGGAAGAATATGAGTCCTTGTTGATAGTTAAACACTTTTTGTTAAGTGAATTTTTGTGAAATTGACAATTAAGGGCTAAATTGATAAATGTGAAAACTTTGTGGTTAAAATGTCAAATAAATGAAATGTGTGGGCTGCTAGAGACACTAATGATATTATTCTATAGTAGAATTTTACTCAATTTCATGAATTTGCATTTTTATGATATAGGGACTAAATTGTAAAGAAGTTGAAATATTAGGGGCAAAACTATAATTTTGCCATAAAGTGAATTATGGACTGTTTTGATACCATGAACATTTGGCTAAGCTTAATTATGGTTAAAATGGTTAATTTGCATGTTTTGAGCTCAGGACTAAAATGAATAAAAGTAAAACTTTAGGGGTAATTTTGTAAAAATGACAAAAATGACCAAATTGTATGAAATGAGGTGTTTTACTGTCTAAATTAATATATTGAATGAAATTGCTAATTTAGATCAAGATCGGGTGGAAAATCGAGGAAAATGAGAAAATTACCAAAATACCCCTGAACTTTGGCATCTCTACAATTTAGCCAGGTAAGTTCATATGCAATAAGCATTGTTAAATTTATGTTTCTAATGCTTTGATATCGTATAAATTGTATATACGTGAATATTTTAATGTCTGACGACATATCGACAAAATATGGCACTTAGTGTGCGGGGCAATCAAATATGGTACTCAGTGTACGAAATATTGAGAATGGCACTTAATGTGCGAGATATTGAGAATGACACTTAGTGTGCTAAATATTGAATGATTAAATAGAGCAAAGTGAACAAGTATACATGCTATATTATATGAATTGTTTATGAGACGACTTTATAATGGTGTTATATCCGGCTAAGTCCCGAAGGCATTAAATCTTTGGTGTCCGGCTAAGTCCCGAAGGCATTCGTGCTTGGTGTTATATCAGGCTAAGCCCGAAGGCATTCGTGCTTTGGTGTTATATCCAAGCTAAAGTCCCGCAGGCTTTGTGCTGGTATTACATCCGGGCTTAAAGTCCCGCATGCTTTGTGGTGGTGATTGGGCTAAAGTCCCGCAGGCTTTGTGCTGGTATTACATCCGGGCTTAAAGTCCCGCATGCTTTGTGGTGGTGATTGGATTTGGGTTTTAAACCTAGCAGACTTAATGCCGATGATTCGAGTAAGATTATGATTTCGAATGTTCGTAGTAAACTACCATTGAATATGTTCAATGCATTAAGTTGGTCAGGTATGTATTATATACTTTTATATGTTAGATTGATCGGAATTGAATCATGAATGCGAAATGAGAAGTATAAGTGAAAATCTCATATGTGTATGTGTGTATTCGGTTATGGTGAAAGGTTACATGAGATTGATTTGGTGATATACATGTTAAATAATATGAATGCAAAGAATGTGTAATAAATCTGCTTGAGACAGCAGCAGTAACGTGATTTCGGAAAATCACCATAAATTGTGGGAGTTGAGTTAGAGGCTGAATAAATTATGTCATGAAATCTTAATGAGTCTAGTTTCTTATAAAAGAAACTATGTAAGCAAAAGAATTGCCAATAATGAGATATTTGAAGTGGCATGGAACAGAGTCAAAATGACTTCGAGGTCCCCTGTTCTGTTTTCAGAAAATCATTATAAATGGTAAAAAAATGGTTATAAGATAAAATTTATATTCTTAGACTCCTTATTGAGTCTAGTTTCAAATTAAATAAACGACAACATATTTTGAATTCTGTATAATGAGAAATTTGATTTGTAGTGAAGATTGTCAGAATAGTCAAATAGTGAAACAGGGGAAAATTTCAAGAAAAATCTGGTATTGATTGGTCAAACCAAAAATTCTGAAAATTTTATGGATGGAAGATATATGAGTCTATTTTCAGGGAAAATTAACGGCACTTGATTTGGAGTTTCTTAGCTCTAGTTATAAATAATTTAGTGACTGTTGCTCAGGAAGACAGCTTGTAGTGAATTTGTGATTTTGTTGCAAACATGGTTAAAACTTGTTAATGAGATGCTTTTCGAGTTCTTATGATCTTATTTTTTTTATTTCAATATTTGGTTTTAATTCAGTTCAGATTCAAGTGAGGTGAATCTGCTACATATGCATTATGTTCATGGATACTTGGCCAAAATGGAAATTATCTAGGAATGATTTCTTGAAAATTTGAATAATCGATCTATAAGTAAATTAATTGTTTGCATTGCTTAAAACTTACTAAGCATTGAAGCTTAATCCGTGTTCTCTTTTCCATTTCTTATAGGTTTATACTTTAGCTCGAGTTGGAAGGGCTGGAGATATCATCACACTATCGAGTCATTATGTGAGTTGAGAAGATTGTATATCATCATGGTTTAAGGCATGTATAGGATAGACTATAGGTAGAATGATATTTCGACTTGTATACATTATAGCCATGCGAAGATGGCTTGCTCATTTTGTTTAGAGAAGCCTTATAATTGAACTAATGTGGTGAAATGTTTTAGTTATAACTTGATAGTATTTAAATTGTTATTAGATATTCGGTTATGTTTTGATAGTGAGTCATTTTGGAAATTTAAGAGCTCCTATGGAAAATCAATGAGACATGTTTACATTGTTGATAATTTATGTCTGGTAAGTATCTTTGACCTTATAGAAGTTTTATTCAGTCAAGTAATACCTCATAACCTTATTCCGGCGACGGATACGGGTTAGGAGTGTTACAAGTTTCATGGATGCTCATCCAGATGGGTTTGACATCTTCTTGTTTGTTCACCTTAATCATGGAAGCTAAGGTAGCCAAAGCGTCAGCCATCTGATTTTCATCCCGTGGAAGGTAGCAGAAGGTAATGTCGTTGAACTCTTTGACCAATTCGAGGACCAGTTTTCGATAATCGATCAATTTGGGGTCTCTAGTCTCCCATTCTCTTTTGAGTTGATAAATTACTAGCGCAGAATCCCCATACACCTCTAGCACTTTAATCTTGCGTTCTATGGCTGCGCGGATACCCACGATGCACGCTTCGTATTCCACCATGTTATTCATACAATCAAAATCCAATTTACTAGTGAACGGATAATGATCTTCGTTTAGGGATACCAAGGCGGCCCTGATTCCATTACCCATGGCATTTGACGCTTCATCAAAATTTAATTTCCAGGGAAGTTCTTCCGGATGACCTTTTCCAACGGTCGCAACACACATCAGGTCTTCATTTGGGAAATCGAAGTTCAAAGGCTCGTAGTCTTCCAAAGCTCTACTGACCAGAAAATCTACTATTGCACTCCCTTTTCTGCTTTCTGGTTCACATAAATTATGTTGAATTCAGAAAGCAGAATCTACCATCGGGCCATCCTTCCATTCAAAGCTATTGTCTCCATCATGTACTTTAAAGGGTCCAGTTTTGAGATGAGCCAAGTCGTGTGATACAACATATACTGCCTCAGCCTTCAAGTTGTCCAAATTAGGGCACAACACAACTTCTCTATCGACGGGTACCTTGTCTCACATTCCGTGAACTTTTTACTAAGATAGTAAATAGCCTTCTCTTTCCTTCCTGACTCATCATGCTGACCCAATACGCATCCCATAGAATTCTCAAATATTGCAAAATACAGTATTAATGACTTATCGGGATTAGGTGGCATTAGCACCGGAGCGTTAGATAAGTACTGTTTGACCTTGTCGAAAGCCCTTTGGCATTCTTCATCCCATTCACCCGGATTGTGTTTCTTGAGGAGGCAAAAAATAGGGTTACATTTTTCGGTTAATTGTGAAATGAATCGAGCGATGTAATTTAAACTTCCTAAAAAGCCTCGAACCTCTTTCTGAGTACGCGACGGAGATAGCTCTTGTATGGCTTTGACTTTGTCTGGATCAATCTCAATCCCTTTCTCGCTAACCACGAATCTGAGCAACTTTCTAGACTTGGCTCCGAAGGTACATTTGGCGGGGTTGAGTTTTAGCTGGAATTTCCTCAACCTTAGGAACAACTTCCTCAAGACTTGTACGCGCTCTTTCTCGGTTCGGGATTTTGCGATCATATCATCGACATAAACCTCGATTTTTTTATGCATCATGTCGTGGAAAAGGGTTACCATGGCTCTTTGATAAGTTGCCCCCGTATTCTTCAGTCCAAACGGCATCACTTTATAGCAGAATGTGCCCCACATGGTTACGAATGTGGTCTTCTCCATGTCTTCAGGATGCATCTTGATCTGATTGTATCCGGAGAAACCATCCATGAATGAAAATAGTGAGTGTCCTGCTGTGTTATCCACTAGGGTGTCGATATGAGGCAGAGGGAAATTATCCTTCGGGCTGGCTTTGTTCAAATCCCTGTAGTCCACACACATTCGCACTTTTCCATCTTTCTTAGGGACTGGAATGATGTTGGCTACCCAATCTGAGTATTTTACCACCTTTAGGAATCCAGCGTCGAACTGCTTGCGAACCTCTTCTTTTATTTTTAGCAAGATATCGGGCCTCATTCTTCGGAGTTTTTGCTGAACTGGTTACATTCTTCTTTTATGGGGAGTCGGTGCACCACGACATCAGTGTCCAATTCGGGCATATCTTGGTATGACCATGCAAAGACATCTTTGAATTCTTGAAGTTATTCAATAAGGTCTAGCTTCATCTCCGTAGTGATACATGTTCCGATCTTCACCTCTTGACCTTCTCCTAAGCTCACAATTTCAACTGATTCTTTGTGAGGTAGGATTTGTTTCTCGTCTTGTTCTACCATCCTCAACAAATCAGGAGATAGGTTACAGCCTTGGTCATCTTCAAAATCCCGAGAATCCTCCATACACACATCTCGCTCAAAAGAAAATTCTGAGTCGCTAGTAGTGTCACTCGTATCATTAATATCTGGGGACCTGTTATGAGGATGAAGGCAGATACAAAGAATCAAAAGAATTCGAAACATTTATTTGTGGTATGATTATGAATGACGAATGAAAGAATATTTAGAAGGATGTTTTAAGAATAAAAGAATCCGAAAGTAATCATTTGTATGGTTATAAATAAAATTGAAAGAATGAGAGAACATTTACTCAAAAATGATAATAGCCGTGCATTTTATTAAAATAACATTTTTAAACATCGGCCTATTTCATAAAAGATTCTTATTACTCCTAGGCCTAGAGTAATAAGTGTGTTTTGGACATTACTCAGAATCCGTTCTAAAAACTACAAAATCTCTTCCATGATCCAGGTTGTCCGTAACACTTCCAGGTAGGTAGGGGCAAATGCCCGACAGATTTTCTCTTCCCGTCTCCTCTTCGTACGTGGCGTTGATGTCCAAGCTTTCCAGCCTTTCTTCTATAGTCCCTTCATTGGCGTGCCTCTCTTAGGATGAATGATTCCCCCAGACATAAAAGTTTTCGATATTTGGGGGAATATCATTGGCTCCCACTTGATTTCCTCCCCCGTTAACCGTGCCCTCCTTCTCTCTTGCTTCTTTTCCAGCTCTCTTCTCCTTTATTTCGCATCCGGCTTAAATCCTAAGCCGAAGCGGTCTCTCTTGCCTTTCAGCATTGGCGTTTCAATCCTTCCTTGTAGATGTCTCCCGAGTCCCCTTCCGGGTAGGACCCCTTTTCCAACCGTCAATTGGAGGCTCATCCTCGTGGTTTTGGACAATTTCAGTACTAGAATTTTGCTTCCCTCAGGGATGAACATCGCATTAACAAATTCTAAAGATCGAAATGAACATTCGATTGCTTCGTGATCTGTCTCCAAATATGGTGCATTATTGCTCACAATTGCAATGATATCCTCTTCAGCCTTGATCGTTATCAGCCTCCCCTCCGATACCAGCTTCAATTTTTGATGCAACGAGAAAGACACTGCCCTAGCTGAGTGTATCCAGGGCCTCCCCAATAAGCAATTATATGAGGGCTTGATATCCATCACGAGAAAATCCACCTCATATGTGTGTGGCCTGATCTGAAGAGGTACCTCGATTCTTCCCATCACCTTTCTCTCCGTGCCGTCGAATGCTTTCACCATGTTCTGGCACTCCTTCATGTGGGAGCTATCTATAGGCAATCTATTTAGCGTGGTCAAGGGCAGGACGTTCAAAGCCGATCCATTGTCAATCAGTACGCCTGACAGCGTATACCCGTTGCAGCGCGTGGTGATATGCAGAGCTTTAGTCGACCCCATGCCCCCAAGTGGTATCTCATCGTCATTGAAGAAAATATAGTTTTCGGCACTGATGTTGCTAATCAAAAGGTCCAACTTGTTAACAGAGATATCATTGGCAACATATGTTTCATTCAGGACCTTCATTAGCGCACTGTGGTGGACTTCCGAGCTTATAAGTAAAGCCAGCACTGAGATACGGGCTGGTTGTTTACGTAGCTGTTCTACCACACTGTATTCGCTATGTTTTAGGAAATTTAAAAACTCCTTGGCCTCCTCTTCGTTAACTGGCTCGTTAACAGGTTTGGTTGTTTTTTCTTTCATTTCTTCGACCACTGGGGCTTTTCCTTTTACGGGTTGTATCTCTTCATTTGCTATATCGTAACTTCTCTCGCTACGTGTATAGGAGCCCCTATCTTGACCCTCTTTTGAAGCGTCCACCAGGTTTTCCTTCTCCGGAATCATCACGTTGCAATCATAATTCCATGGGACCTTTTTACTGTCTTTGTAGGGGAAGACTGCAGGTCTTTAGATTATGACCCTTGGTGGCATTTGTACTCCGACTTCATTATTTTTGGGCCTTGATATGATAACTACAGGATAGTTGGTCGTTTGATTTTGTGCTGCCGATTCTCCCTCTGACGCACATATATCTCCTACGGGGTCTTTGGTCTCCTCATAAAACTCCACTTCCTTGTTATCCATCATGTTCTGTATTAGGGCCTTGAATTCCACACAATCTTAGATTTCATGCCCCACCTCATCGTGAAACTCGCAGTAGTTTCTCTCTTCTTCGGATTCTTCCCTCGAATCCAACGCGATTAATCCTCCCTTGGTCATTTCCTTCCATACCCGCCTCAACAGGGTCCTAACTTCTGCCACCTTATACTTGGTCTTCTTGTTCCTACCTTTACTTATCCTATTCACTCATTGGTCAGTATGATTGCGGAGTGGGTTTCCTGCTACATTGGGTGTGGCTGGGTCGTCAAATCTCACGATCCCCATCTTAATGAGTCTTTCGACTAATTTCTTAAACGCAGCGCAGTTTTCGATAGAGTGCCCGGTGATTCCCGCGTGGTATTCATATTAGGCGTTTGTGTCATACCATTTGGGATACGGGGGCTGCAGTAGCTTCAGGTTGAAAGGGGACACCACATGAGCGTTGAACAGGTTCTGGTACAACTCCCTATACGTCATGGGTATAGGGGTGAGTTGTGGCCTTTCTGTGTTCTCCCTTGCGTTGGATCCTTGTCTTACAGAGCTTTGTTGATTGATGGTCACCGTCTTGGGTTGATTTATGGTAAATGACTTAGACTGACCCTTGTTGAATGTGCTCGTATTGTTCACTTCATTATTTCTTTTCCTCGGGGCTGACTTTCTGGTACTTTCTCCGGCTTCTATATTACCGCTCCTCATCGCATTTTCGATCATTTCCCCCGTCATCACTATGTCAGAGAAGCTCTTTGTGGCACTTCCCAACATGTAAGTGATAAAAGGGGCTTTCAAAGCGTTGATAAAGAGCATCGTCGTCTCTTTTTCTAGAAGTGGCGGCTGAACTTGTATGGCCACCTCTCTCCACCTTTGTGCATACTGTCTGAAGCTTTCATTTGACTTTTTCTCCATATTCTGGAGAGTGATTCTGTCGGGGGTCATGTCCGTCACATGATTGTATTGTTTCATAAAGGCCTGAGCCAGGTCCTTCCATGAGTTAATTTTGGCGCGGCTTAATTGGTTATACCACTTAGATACCGCCCCGACCAGACTATCTTGAAAACAGTGGATTAGTAACTGGTCATTGTTAACATATCCCGTCATTCGCCTGCAAAACGTAGTGATGTGGGCTTCAGGGCAGTTTGTTCCATTATATTTCTCAAATTCGGGCATTTTAAATTTAGGGGGGAGGACCAAATCTGGGACCAAACTCAGGTCCTTGGCATCAATCCCTTGATGATGATCCATGCTTTCCATGGCCCTGAATTTCTCCTCGAGCCATCTACACCGTTCTTCCAATTATTTTTGTGAATCTATCCTCGCCTTTTCTTCTTCTGCAACTTCATCCAAATTAGGAACGAATGGACAGTTCGGGTTGTTGACAAAGTTAGAGCCTGAGCCGGTTTGGAAATTCATCGGTATCGAAGCTCCGGCCTGAACCTGCTAGGACATGATTGTGACAGGTGGTTTTGGTAGATTAATCTCGGGCTTCGTTGGTACATGCATTAGAGTAAAGCCAAGGGAGTATAGAGGATATTCATTAGTTTCTTCAACTCTGTCCATGAGGCCCTTTCCCTTATCCGTTCCTTCCAACAGCAATTTGGATAACTGAGACATCATTTCTCTTTGGGACTCCATCATTTGTTCCTTCATCTCTCGCTGAATCTTGGATAGTTGCTCGTGCATCTGATACTGCATTTGTTCTTGCATGTCCTTTTGCATTTGCTCCAATTTCTCGAGTCTCTTATCCATTGATTTTTTCCTTATACCGTAGGGGTGCGTGGTTGGTTAGTTTTCGTTGGTTTCTAAGTTACTGAAATAATTTTTAATTAATTAATTAGAAAACTCTTACGGCCTTTAATGCATAATGATATGATGTAATGAAAATGCATGAATGCAAATGAGGCATCAATTTTGATTCAATTGCCCTTAGAAAATTTCACTTGAAAATAAAATCTTTTACATAAAATCGAGTTACAAATAAAATTTCACTCTAACACTCAAAGTCTTAATCTTTCTAAGCAACGAGGCCAGCTCTTGTCCATGATTCGACTCCAACTCATACTTTACGCTCAGTGTGTCCGCCTGAACCGCTAGAGTTTGCAAGTAGTCAGCTACCTCCCGAATCTGGGTTATGGCTTCACCCATAAGGTAATCTCTGTTTCCGTCTTGGTTTTACGCATGGTGAATCTGCTCTTTCCAACGATCCTCGTTTTCCTCGAAAAGCTGGATCTGCATCTCACAGTTTTGCAGTGCCGCCTCTAACTCTTCTATTTTGCTCAAGCTTGCCCTCAATTCCAATGCGGTGTTGCGGTTTTGGTACTGATGCAGAGATTTCTCGAGTTCCACCACTCTAGCCCTTAATTCCCCTCGCTCATTTCTGCTTTCTGACAGATTCTTTTCCAAATCTTCGTTTCGTGCCTGAGCTTCTCAGAATTTCCTTTCCCATCGGTCGATATTGGCCCTTTCTTCTCGAATTTTATGGCGCCATTGTTTGGAAGTCTTTCCTAACCCTGCAGTCCTCATGAATAGGCACAACTTCTTATAGTCGGTCTTCAAGCTATCTAGATCTTCTTCGGCTTTAGTTTTCCCTTTTCTCCACTTTTCAGCCTCTGACCTCTGGACATCAGCGTCTAACCTTAGGTGCATCTTCTCTTCTTCCAATTGTTCGATCTTCTTCCCAAGCTCTAAACTCTTCTTCTCGAAGTCTTGTTTTATAATCTCCAATTCTGATGGGGTGACTTGTAATTGTTCCTCGATAGGTCGAGCATTCTCCAAGCTTGGCCTAGGAACATTATCATTAACCCTCTTCTTAAACCACTCGTTGTACTCAAGCGTTACCATGGAACCGACGGATAACCTCTTCATCCAACAAGTTTGCTTCCAAGTATCCGATAACTCCTGAACTCTCTTTTTATAGTGAGCACCCTTAAAAGAGAATTCACTTTGAGCAAGTCCGTAGGCCGTGGGTACAAACTGCCTCGACTTATATTGCCTCAAGGCTAGCAATGGAGCATACCCGATAGCCCCCAAATTTCTAACGATGGCACCCAATCAAAGTTACCACATCGGTACATGATCTCGTCAGGAACGATCCAATAAGCTCTCCACTCGATATCCCCCCTTGAGGTTATGAAGAATGTCCATCCACTTCTCATTCGAGATATCCTCTCTCCTTTGTATAGCTGCCTCTTCTTTTAATGGGGAATAACCTTCGGAAAAGGCCCGATAGAAAACCTTGTCTACCTTCCAAAAGTGCCCGTGAAACCATGCCATCAATAATTGTGCACATCCGATGAACTGTCCTTCGCCCGTCTTCCGACATGAGCTCAAAGATCTGAACGTTTCTGCCAATATCGCCGGTACCGGTGTGATTCCCTTCTCAAGGCGATCGAAGAAATCAATGACTGCTTCGTCTACGTGCCTCAAAGCCTTAGGAAAAATTACCAATCCGTAGAAGCTTAAGGCGAAGATGTCGACCCTCTTTCTTTCGTCTGGATGCGTCAAGATCAAATCTTGCAAATTCTCCCAAGGGATACATTTGCTATCTCCTTTTTGCTGAATCCGAGCAGTGACCCAAGGCTCGCTGATCCCAGAAATGCTCATCAGTTTCTTCACGAAAGTTTGACCACTAAAAACCCGGGCATAAGTCTTCTAGACCTGAATTTTTGGATACCTGAGCAAAGTAGTGTATTCCTCCATGGTAGGTACCAAATCCACTTCTCCAAAAGTGAAACGCTTGTACGTAGAATTCCAAAACTGCACCAAGACTCGGAATAAATGCTTATCCACTCTAATGTCTAGCAGGCAGGATATGTCACCATAGCTTTCGTAAAACAACTGCTTGATCCCTTCATCCCAACTAGCCCGAATGTCTCTCAACTCTTGTAACTCATTTTGTACTACATTGACGCGAGTGAAATCCTACAGCTCCTATATATACCCTTCTGCCAAGCTATCCCTCTCTCTGATTGTAGCCTCTTCGACCATACACGAACGGCCGCATTATCCTCGACTTTACTAAGAAATTCATTCTCCATGTCAAACTTTCTAACTTAGTAATTGAATACGGATTAACACCTCCTTTAGTATGCAATGTCATGCAAAAAGACAATCAAAACAAAACACCGGTTAGTATCAAATAATAGCGATAAAATGCAAGCACATAAACGATAATTATAACGCATACATGGGTGAGTACTAGGGCTTGACGCGGCTCCACCCAAGGATAGCTCCTAAGGTTCACTATATGTGGTTTAGTTCTAGGGATAAGGTTCCCGAACCAGCAGATTCCTCAATCTTCACCCATTATAGGCTCATATAGATCGAGTTTGATTCAGGGGGATACATTTCCCTATGACCATGTGGAGATGAAAATCTCACGAAATCATAGGTACGGATGTACCCCGGAAGCAATCCACTAGCCCATGCGGAGGTGAAAACCTCACGAAAGCGTAGTTTCTTACTCCCACTTAGAAGGTGTGACCACATCGGTAATGCAATAAAATGCAGTACTATTTTACGAGACCCGCACCAAAATAATTGTACAATCAAATGCAATTGAAAGATACATGATTTTTAAAATAAATTTTCGGTCTTTTAACAAAAGGACAGTAAATAATCGATTTTTATGACTCGACTCTCAAGTTACGTCCCCAGTGGAGTTGCCAAGCTGTCGAAACCATCCTATATGTAAAAATTTTAAGTTTAATGGAAAATGAGGGAATCGAATTTTTGAAAATAAAACTTGGAGTCGCCACCGATCCTTTATTGGTGTGATCGGATCACCTAAGAATTTGGTTATTTTTAATAAAACATTTCCGATTTACTAAAACAACGACTCTGGTCTACGAAAATTTTAGAATACGGGCTCGGGAGTCGGTTACGCATGAGGAAGGATTAGCACCCTCACTACGCCCAAAATTGGTACCAAATCGATTAGATATTGTCCTTATGTCTAAAAAAAATAAAAAATATTTTTGAAATGTGGTTCTTTTTTAATAACGTTTGGGTAACCCGAGTTGGTTGCCAAAATCTTCTTGTTTCGACATCCGATAGTTTACAATTCAAAAATTACCAAAGGATGCCCAACCATTTGGTCCAACGAAAAAATGAAACCCAGCACAGTAGGGCACGACTCTTCGAATTCCCAAACATTGAACATTGCCTCGTCTTAGGAAATACGAGTGAAATTCCAAAGGGATCTTCGATTGTTTTGAACAAATGAGAAAGCCCAACACGATAGGGCTCGATTCTCAAATTGCCAAACGTCGAACATCGCCTTCGTTTTGAAAGATTTTTAATAAACATGAATGAAAACCTAAAAGACTATTCAATTGTTTTGAACAAACGAGAAATCACAACCCAGCACGATAGGGCATGATTCCCGAATTATTAAACACCGAATATTACCTTCGTTTTAAAGGATTTTTAGCAGACCTGAGTGAAATTTTGAAGGGATATCTTATTATTTTAAGCAAACAAGAAATTGCCACCCAAAACGTTAGGGCACGACTCCACGAATTGCCAACTATCACACATCACCTTCGTTTAAGGGATTTTAAAAGACATGAGTGAAATTTTGAAGTGATATTTGATTATTTTGAGCAAACGCGAAATTGCAACCCAGCACATTAGGGCACGATTCCGCGAATTACCAAAAATCAAATCTCGCCTTCGTTTTAAAGAATTTTTGAATGAATGATTATAAAACTAGCTTAAAACGTATTAATTTGATTTGAAATAAGACGAAATTAATCATAAAAATTGGATTTTATAAAACCACATTTCAAATGTCAAGTAAAAAACGATGAATAGGGTAAATATGCCCATGAGATACAATCGGTTAACGAACTAAAAATTAAGTATGGCTAACCTAAAAATGCAACCCGATTACAATAATGCATGGAGAATAATTGATATAATAATACAATGACGAAAATGATAACAATCACACAAGCCAAACAATACATACAAATATGCCACGATAATGTACATGGCATGATATAGAATAACCAATGCGAGATATAAAAACAACATAGCAATTAGAAGCAAATGTGCTATAAAACGGTTTTAAAATAATAACGAATAAATGGACCCATACATAGGTTGACAAATTTGCATGAAAACTATGGGTAGCTATATGATTTTTGGAATAGATATTATAGAATAAAAATTTGAATAAAATTACATGTAAAATTATTTTAAACACGAATTTATTTAGAAGTTAACAAAATATCTGATAATACTAATAAAAAAATATGATACAAAAAATACATGACAAAACGTAATGCCCAAAATAGACTTGTAAAAAATGTAATTTGTAAAAAAGAATGAGATTAATAATAATATATATAATTTTAGTTGGTCTAAAAACCATACATATCCTCGTATCAAAACATTTAAATAATAGGTTATATAACACAAAAGCAATGTAATATAAAGAAATATTCAAAAAACAGATAACAATAATAATTTTATAATTAAAAGCTTTTAAAATTATTTCATATATACATAAAGAAAATATTTGGTAAATCACAAAGTGAAAAGTGTTTTAAAATAAAAATCTATTAAAGTAATAAGTGTATTAATGTGTGTATATATATATATATATTTATAAATTTTAAAGAGAACACATGCAAATTTATAAAGAAATGATAATGTGTATAGGTTTAATAATATATAAACCGAATATATGTACTAATATAAGCAAATAGAAAAATAATTTTATGGCGAAATATATATATAAACAAAATATATTATCGTGACAAAATATATGCTAAAATACATAGTTAGAATAAAAACATTATGTGGGTTAAGTGACATTAGCTTTATTGTAATGTATATGTATGTATGTATGATAATGTATAAAAAAAACATAAAGTAGCATGCAGAACATGAAAATATAACTACCCCAAAAAGAGTAATCAAATAACGTAAGATGATAAACACAGATTAAAGAAGCATAACATGAAAGAAAAGAAAACTAATTGAAATCAAATTGAAAATCATAAGAATAATTTACGAATGAAATAGCTTGCGGGGCCAATATGTAATGCGCATGATCGTATGAGGACTAGAATTGGGAATATCCCCGAGTCCAAAACGCAACATTACACCGTGGACTAAAATGAAGTTACGTGCAGATTGAAGAGCTAATTTAAAAAGAGAAAAAAAAAGAAAAAGGGTTCGATTGGGCGCGCACGCGAATGGGGAGGGCCTATCGCGAGATTTTCCCATGCAGAACAAAAGGGAACCATTCATTGGTAGTTAAAGCCTCCTACTCCTATTCATTTTCCTTCCCCAAAAACGCAAAATGAAATGAAGTAAAGAAATAAAAAAAAAGGAAGGACCTTTACTCTGTTAGGGTTCGTCTATTATACAGCCATTAAACCACCCTCAGCTTGATGGCTAATGACACGGACGACGGCCAGCTCTCGCCAGCGGAGGCCTCAACCACGAAGATCCGGTAACCTCGTTTCCTCTCTTCCTTTCCTCCCTTTTTTTTAAAAGAAAACTTGAATCTTATACAGTTTTTTTTATTAAAAAAACGAAACAAACTTGAAAGATTTAATCAAAGTTTAAACACCGTTCGACCCCTCACCCACATCCATGCATTTTAGATGCTTGGGTTTTCATCGGTATCGATTCAGGTTCCCCTTTTTATATTTGTGCTAAAATTACGAACCCCTCGAAAAGAAAACAGATTTGGAAATCACCTTTATTGTTCTATTCTGATTGCTTTCTATTGCGTATTGCCCGTAAAAAATACAACGACCGAATCCCTTCGTTTTTTATAGCCGACGGGATAAAAAATGAGAAAAATAAAAATACAATATTCTTTGTTTCTATTCTTTTCTTGCTGTGTGCTCGTCCTTTCTTTTGCAGGTACAGAATGCGCTGGCGTCGTACGGGGGCTGTGGCGTATGGAGGCGCGCGCGGGCATCGTCGTCTCTGGCGCGCCAGGGGTTCGGCTACGGCACAAAGTGGGAGAGAGCCCTAGGGTTTCTGAAACATTGGCATTTTGGACTTTTCGGTCCTATTCTTGCAGTTGGGCCAGGTCTAGGTTTAGTCATTGGGCTTGTGACTTGGGTCTTGGGTTTTAATTTTAGGTCTAGGTTATGTAATTGGGTTTGGGCTATGTAATGATTTGGTTTATAAAAAGACATTAATTAATGGAGTGTTATAATTTTATTTATTTTGTGCTTATGGCTTTCGGTATATTTTTTTGTTTTTATATGGGTCGGGCAAATTTGGCTTACTACAGCTAGTAAAACCATGCCATACATAAGTCATGTACTCAACATACCGGATATGGGCTCGATCATCTTTAGAGCATAAGCCTCCACTTATATCAAAGCACATGAGTTGCATACACATGGTCAGTGACTAACTCAGGATTTAGGTAAATCACACCATGAACATCACAAGTGAATTAATTCACAAACGAATTCAGAATTAATTCATCTTGGGTCTAGTCTTATGTATCATTCTACCAATGAATACATCTTTGTCTCTACTTGCGGAGTCAACTACTCCTATAGCCAAGACTAGCCATCTCCCCAATTGGAATTGTAGAGACATAGTAGTCCTTCTCAGTATTTAAATTAAATTCTCACTTGGGTCATTTTACGAGATTACAGACTCATTTAGATTATCTACTAAAGTAAGTTATCTTTCTCGCAATGTAAACGTTCTTACAATGTCACTTATCTTCAGTTTGAACTTTAGACAATCAATGAGCTAATATTTTCTTGTCACAATTTCGCTATGCATGCAACATATAAAAGGCAGAAAATACAAAAGACATAATAGTGAAATGTGAAATTAACTTTATTTATTTATTCATCATTCAAATAAATAAAAAATAGTTACATGTTTATTACAATATGAGCACATTTCCCAACACAAATCACTCGTTGTCGATAAACCACTAATAACAAAAAGGGTGGTTGAACCATTGAGGTTTTTGATAAAAAGGCTTTATTTTATAGACAAGTTATCAATAGATTGTGAATACACAACATGTTTGTAGATTAAAACTGCTAATACGGTGTGGTTAACCACTGAAATGCTACAAATAAAAGCGGCTCAAATAGTATAGATAAACCACTAAACAGTACAAATAAACTGCTCAACTTCCTCCATTCATATTGTTCCACCCTATGCAATGCAATATGGCACGCTCAACGCAGCTCAATACAATAGCATTTAATATGCTTTTAACAGAACATTATAGTAGCAATCATTATGCTTATAATAGTTCGATTCAGTGGAAAATATTTTTCTTATAACAGATTAATTCAATAGCAAAAGGGTATGCTTATCATGTGTTCAGTCTAACGGTAACATAAGGTAGGTTGTACATACAATAAAAAATACAGAAACAATAGACATATATATCATTCACACTTCATGCAATTATATATAACATTAATTCAACCAATTAGGTTATAGATTCTATCATTTTTCATATTATCAAGGACTTAATTGAATAAAATAGAGCACTAAAATAGTTCGGGGAACATTCAGGGACTAAATTGATCAAAATATAAAATTCTAGGCAAAAATATAAAATCTGAAACACAGTGGTGCATGATCGTATAGCCAGGTCGTGTGAAATGCCTTAAGCCGTGTAACAGACTAAATTCGTATGGAAATTGTAAAATCAATGTATAGGGGAGACATGACCGTGTGGCAAGCCGTGTGAGAATCAAATTTCCTAAGGTTTCAGGGGGACATGGTTGTGTGGCCCTAATCCTAGGCATGGTTTGCCCCGACGCTTGTAAAAGAGCACACACCTATCACTAGGATCTCAAACGACATTTCTCACGCTAAGATCTGGTCTGATGCACCTAAAACGAGCCCTTCAAACAATAATTTCACATGGGTTAACATTTGTTTACTAAGATTTATCAAGATTCAACGATATTAACAACAGATTTGTCAAGAATCGTGAAAGATTGACTAGTTGATTTGAAAGATCAAATCAGATAGAAATTCTACGAAATTTGGAATCCTAAACTTTAGATCGAGATGCACTTACCGAACTTGATGGAATTACGGAGGCTATCAACAATGAATTCAACAATCGGTAGAGAATCGATTTATCAGGGATCAATTTGATAACAGGAGCAAAAATAATTTCAGTAATGGAGAGAAAATTTGATGTAAAAGAGATTGGGAAAGAAAAGAGGGGAAATATAGGGAGAAAAAGACCAAATTCTAATAGGATTAAAAAAAAAAGGACAATTGAAAATCAATTAGGAGATAAATTGCTTAAATACCTAGAGCTTGGAAACCCTAAGGATGGAATGGGTAATTTACCCAAAATTTCGGCTAAAATGAATAAAAGATTTGGAATTGGGTAAGGAATGGGGAAACAAGCATGTTTAACCATTTAGGTTGCTGCTCGTTCTTGTTCAATTCTTACTTTAATTAACATTTATTTTAGAGTGATTTTGATCCTGATTTGCTGAAAATTAAAAGAAAAGAATGGGAAAGGTGTGATTTAAACCTAGGACCTCTAAAGAATGTACAAGCTATTTAACCATCCAGCTTAAGGCTAATTTCTTTCTTATTCATTACAACTACCCCCTATAGTTTTGGATGTGACAAATTTATCTTTTAATTATAACTTAATTGGTGTTAGAGTTAAATATCAATTAAATTTAAAGTTTAGATCTATAAATAGCATCCATTAGTAGCACCAACATCTTAAAAAAAAAAAAAATTCGAACGACAATGGCATTAGATAGATAAGTAAAATCATTTTAAATAAATTTTTTATAAGTTTTTTATTTTGTCGGAAGCAAGTACTATTTAAACTTTCTTTTTTTATTTTATTATTATTATTATTATTATTATTATTATTATTATTATTATGATGTTGTAAACAGATGAAAAAGATTTAAAAATTAAAATAAAAAAGATTTATCATATGAGATTTAATTAATTATTTTTAATCACTATTATTAAATGTATTTATTAATATAATAATGTAAATATCTTTCATATTTAATCAATATAAATATCTTTCGTACTTATTATGAATCATTATTATAATTGATGCATGTTTTATTATTATTATTATTATTATTATTTAATATTATAATTTTAAGCTATTTGGTGGTGAATGGAATTTGTTTCATCACATTATGCGATTCTTCATATCCAACAAAATTAGTTTTCCATTATCTTTAGGATTTGCAAAAGGAGTTTCACAAATTTGCAAAACCATACAACTTTGTTAAATTTTGTACAGTCCCCATTAAGCAATTCTGAAGCTTTATCCAATGAATTCTGGTTTGAATTTGTAGATAGGATTATTGCTAATATTGAAATGTCCAAAAAAATTAATTAAAAATGTCAAGTTTTGCTGCCAGATTCATCCGTCAACTCTGTTAGTGTATTCATGGACACGTCTTTGGTTTTATCAGTATTCGTCCAGCATGCGTTATGCTACTACACCTTCCTTTGCTTATCTCATTCTCGAAACTTGTTATTTTAACCTGCACTAATTATAGAGAACACTTTCCCTGGCTCAAGGTAGTTAGACTTTTGGATAGATATTTCACAACAATGCTTTCCTAACCTTTCCCTATCTCCTCCACTCTATTGGTGACCACATTTAAAAGTTTCTATCTCACAATTGATCTTCATTGTTAATTTGTTGTTTTCTAGGTAAATGGTGGACCTTGATGTAGCTAAAAAGGGTTTAACTAACATAACGGGTATTTCACAGTCCTCTTCAAAATCTAATATTACAAAGTCGACCAGGATAATAAAGCTCCTCAGTTTAACTATAGAGGAAGAGTGACAGTTTAATCTGCAAACAAGTGGTGGCTTGTCCACAAACCTAGTGGTAGATTGTTTAATCTACAAATATGTTGTGCACTCACAACAAGTGGCAGTAACTGTAAATTTGTTATTCGATCTCGAACCAAGTAGTAGCTTAGCTACAAATGTTTTTATCTAAAAATACAGGTGGTTTACCTACAATTTTTACAAACCCAATGGAAACTTTTATCTACAATTACGTTGTGTATCCATAACAAGTGGCAGTTATCTGCAAATCAGCGGTGGTTCATCCACGACTCGTAGTGATATGATAGACTCATAATTGAGGTGTTTAGCGGAGTTGGGTAGGACCTTTATGATAAATTGAACTTGTATTGCCATACATTAACATGTGTATTTGGAACTGTGTTTTTTGAAATAATGTAATGAAGTGATGATATGATAAACCGTTAATCTAAAGTACTTTATGATTGTGATTATTATTAGAATTGCTAACTCACATGCTTTGCCTACAATTTTGTTTCAGTTTTCTTGTGAACTAACTCACGTTGAGCTTCATAACTCACTCCCATTTACTTTACATCTTTATAGATAACCCACCAGGTTAGGAAGTGAAATCGGCAAATCAGAGGGCTCGGCTCAGATTGAAGTTTTATTAATATTTTTATTTTTACCCATTATTATTTAGAATTCCTATCACTTAAGAACTGTAATGTAAAACTCCTATACTCGACCCGACTATCTAATCGGATATATAAATGCTACATTTGAGTGCCAGAGTGGTCTTGGCTAATCACTGGGTAATTTGAACATTAAACGATGAATTTTTCATTTAATTAATCTGATAATTTTTTTGATATAAATTAATCTGATGATATTATTTTAGAAGTTTAGGGACATTACTGGTTAATTAAGTATGTTTAGAAATAAACTAAAATATGATTTTTTTTATCAGTACAGGGGTAAGTTTTGGAGTTTTTGATAGAATTTTTTTTTTTTGCAGACAAGCTGTCAATACACAAGATTTTTGCAAATTAAAACTGTTAGTACGGTGTGGTTAAACTACTCAAATAGTGCAGACAAAAGCTGCTTAAACGGTGTGGATAAACCACCCAACGGTGTAGATAAATTGCTCAACTTCCTTCATTCATATGTCCTACCTTATGCAATGCAATATGGCACACTCAAAGCAGCTTAATACAATAACATTTAATATGCTTTTAACAGAACATTACAGTTGCAATCATTATGCTTATAATAGTTCGATTCAGTGGCAAATATTTTTCCTATAAGAGACTAATTCAATAACAAAAGGGCATGCTTATCATCTGTTCGATCTAAAGGTTACATAAGGTAGGTTGTACATACAACCACAATCACAAATACATATACAATAAACATATATATCATTCACACTTCATGCAATTATATATAACATTAATTTAGCCAATTAGGTTATGGGTTCTATCATTATTCATATTATCAAGGACTTAATTGAATAAAATAGAGCACTAAAACAGTTCGAGGATCATTCAGGGACTAAACTGATTAAAATATAAGAAAACTATAAAATCTAAAAAACAAGGGTGCATGGCCGTTTGGCCAGGTCATGTGAAATGCCTTAAGCCGTGTGGAAGGGTTACACGACCGTGTAACAGATTGAGGCTGTGTAGAAATTGTAAAATCGAGGTATAGGGGAGACACGATTGTATGGCAGGCCATGTGATAATCAAATTTCCTAGGGTTTTAGGGGGACATAACCGTGTGGCCCTAATCCTAGGCACGGTTTGCTCCGATTCGCTAGCAAAAGAACACACATTTGTCATTGGGATCATGAACGACATTCCTCGCGCTAAAATCTAGTCTGATGCACCTAAAACGGGTCCTTCAAACTATAATTTCACACAGGTTAACATTTATTTCCTAAGATTTATCAAGATTCAATGATATTAACAAAAGATTTGTCAAGAATCGTGAAAGATTGACTAGTTGATTTGAAAGATCAATACTGGGTAGAAATTCTACAAAATTTGGAATCTTAAACTTTAGATCGAGATGCATTTGGGGTACTGCTCGTTATTGTTCAATTTTTACTTCAATTAATATTTATTTTAGAGTGATTTTGATTCTTGTTTGCTGAAAATTAAAAGAAAAGAATGGGAGATGTGTGATTTAAACCTAAGACCTCTAAAGAATGTACAAGCTACTTAACCATCCAACTTAAGGCTAATTTGTTTCTTATTCATTACAACTAACCCCCTATATTTTGGGGTGTGACATATTTATCTTTTAATTATCACTTAATTAGTGTTAGAGTTATATATCAATTAAAATTTAAGATTAGATTTATAAATATCATCCATTAATAGCATCAATATCTTAAAAAGAAATATTCGAATGACAATGACAATGGAGAGCACTGGATAGATAAGTAAGATCATTTTAATTAAATTTTTTATAAGTTGAGATCATTTTAATTAAACTTTTTATAAGTTGTTTATTCTATACGAAGTAAGTACTATTTAAACTTTCTTTTTTACTTTATTATTATTATTATTATTATTATTATTATTATTATTATTAATCACTATTATTAAATGTGTTTATTAATTTAATGTAAATATCTTTCATATTTAATCAATAGAAATATCTTTCATACTTAAATCATTATTATAATTGATGCATATTTATTATTATTATTATTATTATTATTATTATTATTATTATTATTATTATTATTATTTTAAACTATTTGGTGGTATGCGACTTTCATATCCAATAAAATTAGTATTCCATTATCTTCAAGATTTACAAAAGGAGTTTCACAAAATTGCAAAACCGTACAGCTTTGATAAATTGGGTATAATGTCCCCATTAAGCAATTTGGAAGCTTTATCCAATGAATTCTGGTTTGAATTTACAGATACGATTATTGCTATTATTGAAATGTCCAAAAAAATAAAATTGACAGAATATTGAAGAGAAAAAGAGAGAAATGGTGCTGCAGCAAAGAGATAGTATTCTTAATTTGTTTTTGCTTTTTGTTTATTTTAGCTAACTCATCTTTCATATTTGTCCTATAAATCATGAAGATTGATTTTGGACTTTATTATTATGTTTAGCTTCATTTCTATATATTTTACTTATGTATGTATAACACAAACTTTTGAAACAAATATTTTTTTTTAATTAATAATATTTAACCATCAGGTGTGGTGCGGTGATTGTTCACCTCATCTCTTAACTATGAGATCAAGGTTCAATTCCCATTTATGGGAATAGAGCACATTTCATAGTCAGCCTAATTAAAGAACACCAACACTAAAAGGATTAGTCACTAATTTTGAAAAAAATATTTATTTAAATTTATTTCTTACTTGCGTATAAATTTGGCAAAAAAACTCATACTTTTTTTTGCAAAAAGAAAAAGTAATAATAAAAGAAATTACATTTTTCTCATATTAAATCATATATAATTAATATGTATTATCTTAAAAACATATTTTAATTATTTTTATATTATAATAGTTTCTTCTATGGTACGATGCATGCTTGATTGTATTGTTTAATAATTAAAGCATAATAATTAACAAATTAAATTTTCAAAAAATATAATCAGTATTAGAATTACATTGAGTATTATTTAAAAATTGTATATTTATTTAAATCAATTAATTAATAGTTGAAAAATAAAAAAAATTTAAATATTTAAAATCAATTGAATAGTAGTTGCAAAATAAATAACTTTTTTTTTTTGTTATAAATCATAGGTGTCCTTGTTCGTTTTATAGCTAGTATAGTCTTATTCAAACTGAGAGTGGTATTTAAATAAAGCGGTCCTAACAATGTGGACTTCAAGACAAAATAAATAACTTTATATTTTCAAACAATAAAAAATTATTATTTAAGCAATATTAAAATTTTAAACAAATATTAGTGTAAAAAAATTTAAACATAACATATATTTATATTATATTACAAGGTTCTAAGATCCTAGCTGACATGGTGGCCTAATTTTTTGACATGTGACAATTTATCCTATCAACACATAGCAACATAATATATCTATATATCTATTTTTTAAATTAATGAAAAATAATATTTTAAAATTAAAATCTATTTTTAAATTAATGGAAGATAATCTTCAAATTATAATTACTAGATTTTACACCTCACTTTTCTTGAGATGTCAACCATTAATTATAAATAAATTTATCTTATAATTATTTTAGATAATTATTGTATTTTAATATTTATGTAAATAAATTTAGAAATATATTCAAATGAAATAAAATAAATTGAGAAAATAAAACCTAAAATAATTATATAATTTATCAAACCCTTTTAATGGATTCCTAACAATAAATAATTTAAATAATACAAATAAACTCTCAAGTAGTATAAATACAAGAAAATTAATTAAAATACAATCCAAAAAAATCTACACAACGTGAATATAACTAATAATGTTATATAAATTAATACAATAATATTAAAATATAAAATTAAATATTATATAATACTAATAATGTTAATGAAAGACTTTCTTTTTATTAATAAATTTATTAATTTCAATTACTTATTTAAAATAAATTCAGATTAATGATGAGTAATTATATTAAATATATATGATTTTTATTAAAACTATTTTAAATTACCATACTATTTAATACAGTTAATTTTTTTACGAGATTATCTAAAAATATTAAAAATTATGTTTAGTAAAAATTTTAAAACAACCGGTATGATAATTTTGTTTTAAAATACTAATAATACTTTTACAAAATTTTTACCATATTATATTTAAAAATTCAAATATTTCTTTTTAAAAAAGTTAAAGTGTAAATTAACCATCATACTATATAGATAAATATTGAAATTTGCCACTATACTTAATTTTTATTAATATTTTCCGTTGTTTTTTTCTTGAACATATCCGTTAAGTTGACTCTCAATTTTTATGTTATTGAATTTTACCACTACGCTTTAAATTTTATTAAGTTTTTCCACCAACCTGTCATTTTTTAAATTATATTCTATTACTCAGTATTAATTTCGAATATTTGAAAGCAAGTTTTATTTAATAATAAAACTTACAATAGTTAATAATAAGGTAATTTAAAAAATATAAAAATATGAAAAATTAGTTTAGAATTTTTAAAATGAATGAAATAAATATTTGAAAAGTAATATATATAAAGTAAATTTATATTTTATAAAATAATCATTTTTATTAATTTTGACATTATATTTTACTTATTGATGTTAAATATTAAGATAAAATAAAAAAAAATTTATTAAATTCTTTTCAAGTTATTTTAAATTAAAATTGAGTAAAAAATTTCAATAAAAAAATCAAACTTTAACTACAAAATTTAATCAAATAAACGTAAAGTGGTAAACTTTAATATAGAGTTAAATTATAGTGGTAAATTTACTTTTAATTTATAAGCACAATGATAAATATCAATTAATGTGAAATATAGTGGCAATTTTCAATTTTACCTAAAGTATAGTGATAATTTTGTAAAAAAAAATTACTTTTAAAATTTGGCGACAAACTTTTTATAAAAAATTACAATATATTTTATTAATACATACAATCGATATATACATAGCACGGGTAAGAAAACTAGTTATTTTTATATTTTTAAATAATTTATTATTTTAATTAATAACATTAATATTTACACTTTTAATGGGTTTTTAATATTATTAGTTTTAACTAAATAATTTCATTTTCTAAATTTCATACAAAACAATTTTTTTTTAAATAATTTTAATCGGATAATATTTTCTAAATAAATCTAAGTTATTATTTTCAGAAAGTATGAGGAAATATCTAAGTTGTTATTTTACAACTTTAAGTTATTAATTTTTTTATTTCACTTATTATTTGTATTTGCTTATTAATTTTAATATAAATTATTATTTACAGTAAACTATACAGATAGTCACTCGACTATAAAATATTTTCATTTTAAGTATCTAAAAAAAATTGTAATTTAAACATCCACATTAGATAGTTCGCTCATTTTAGTTACTCCTGTTAAAACTTCAAATAGAGATATGATGTGATATTTTTCTTTTAAATGCTTAATTTTCCATGTAATTATCGAATATCTATGTCATTGTAATTTATTAAAAAATTCATATTTTTTATTCTCAAACTTTTAATTTAATTTAAATGAAGTAATTGCTATTGTAAGCCAAACTGATCGTCTCCAAAAGATAATTACTATTGTTTCCGAGGTTGTAAAGCAAAGCCTGAAGAAGAAGGGAATGCACGTTAAAAGATAATATTAATTAACTATCCAATTAATAAAATCTATTCAATCAAAATTCACTATAATATTATATTTAATTCTTAAATATTAATTACTAATGTTTACAAATTCATACCAAAATCACTGTTTCCAACGTCGTTGAAAAACAGGTTATTACAAAATTATTCAAATTATTCGAGTTATTCGAATTGTAAAGTTCAACTCGACTCGAACTCGAAACTCAAATCACTTATTTGAGTTGACTCGAATAACTCAATTCGATTAATTCAGAATTTAATTTTTTTTTTCAAATTGAATCGAGACTTGCTCACCCCTAAACGTGTATGTGTGTGAAACCACAAATTTAGAATGTATAATGTGTGCATAATAAAATTAAAATGGATAAACAAATTCAAAATAAATCTTTGGTTAGGTGGTAAATTTAAAGTTTTACACATTGGTGTGGGTACTAAAATACCTTGAAAAATATAGCTTACTTTAAATACAAAAGGATATTTTTGTAATTTCTCTAACCGAGTTGGTACTCGATTGACTCATAATATACTCGATTGACTCATAATACTAACTCAATCAGGAGCTTAAATAATAGTATAGACAATAGTATCTTACTTACAAACTCAAACTGAAAACTCAAATTTTACATCAACTATATATGTTTTACTTTTAGGATAAACTATAGAACTAGTCACTTAATTATTTGCATGTTTCTATTTTGGTCACCCAACTATAAAAATTTTCAATTTAATGAGTAATGTTTTAGATCATTTCTATTTTAGTTACTTGCGTTTTAGATCGTTTTTATTTTATCACTCTCTATTAAATGGTCATCGAAAGTGATGATATGGTCTTTTTTCTTACTAGTATAATAAAACATTTAATCTTCAATACTTACGCATTTTATCAATTTTATCATGATTCTAAATAATTCAATAAATTTAACCATCCACATTTATAAATTCTATCATTTTGATCCTCTAACACATATAATTAAATGCAATATAAATATAGTTAATCACATATCATTAAATCTTGATAAATGATCTGCTTTAATTTGATATGTCAAATTAGGCTCTCTATTACACTTAACAAGCTTATTCTTGAGCAATTTGAAAGTCTTTTTCGTGTATTTGCTTAATTTTAATTACATGGTTTAATAAGTGAAATAGTATGTTTTATGTTACTTTTGAGAACCGAAATGGTCAAATGCACCATACGGAAACTAATGGTTGATTGAGTGTTGTAGAGGGTCATTGGAGGCTAGAATGTGAGAGAAAACATCACCTAGAATAGAGATATTACAACATCGAAGCCTGGAAGTTGTGACACCCTTGACAGTGTTAAATTGAAGAGGATTGAAGCCATCCACAGTGGTATCGCAATACCAGTTCGCGGTACCCCTAACGAGAAAAGACAAAAAAATGATTGTAGGGGAAGACCTTGTCTAACTTCAACACCAATAAAAAACACATGCTAAAAGACATTTTGGGCATAAATGTTGGGTCAGGAAAATGCTAAAATAAGCCAAATTTAGCTGAGAGAAAGAGGACACTTCACATTAGCTAGTTTTTACATTTTTATCTTCATCTTTTAGGGTTTAGTTCTTCTTCTCCATAGCTTAGGGTTTATTTTCATGTTCATTTATTGTTTTTTATTAGTTTCATTGCTGGTAATTAAGTTAGTTAGTACTGTTGCTAGGATTTATTTACTCATTTAGCACTTCAAACTTCATGGTATTTGCACTTTAATCCTAGTTTAAAGTTATTCAATTTTCCTTAAGTTTATTTGTTAAAAATCATTCATTTGGTATTCTCAATCACTTGTCTTGCCACTATTGATGTCTTATCCAAGCTTTTACAAGAAAGCTTGGGTTTTTATTGATTTACTTTTGGTTTAAGCTAATGTTATTTTTGTTTGATTCTTTGTTGCCAATGAGTTTAAATATAATAATGAGTAGCTAAGTTCTAAGTGGTTGGTTGGTGGAAATGATGGTTAACTCTGAAATATAACCATGAGTAGCTAAATTCTAAGTGGTTGGTTGGTGGAAATGATAGGTAACTCTGATTTTTGGGTTTAGGGACTAAATCACAAAAAATAAGCTAAATCGAATAGACTTCAAAACTTAGTATTAACGCCCTTAAGGGAAAATTAAGATAAGTGAGACGATAGGAGATCTTACTGGCATCAATTTGATAGCCTCGGGTTAGTTTGGTGAGGTTGAGAGATAAACCAGACTAACTTTTTGAAATTGGTAAAGTTGAGATCGAGAGGTAAATTTTAACCAATTGAGGAGTAATAGCAATTTAGATCCCTAATTCGAAGGTTAACCAGCCACATGGAAATCAACTAACCGTTGTCTATTATCTTATTTGTTCATATTTGTTAGTTTCATATTTTGTTTTATTTACAATCTAGTTATTCATTATTTTTAGGTAATTAATTAGTGTAATTAAACTCATGAATGCCCTGTCGTAATATAATACTTAGTAAGTAGTTAGCTAGACTCCTTCAGTTGCATGTTTATAGTTTAGGAATTGTTTAATCATCGACTCCTTTGGGTTTGACCCTTGAAATACTCTAGTGTTCCATTGGACACTATAAATATTACAATTGGCACTGTGCACTTACAGTTAAAACCACACTCTTAAAATTATTTTATAAAATTATTTGTTTTTTCTATGCACTCGATCAATAAAATTATATGTAAATTTGTTATTTTGATAAACCCAAAAACTCATAATCCCCTAAAACTCATAAATTTGTGATTTTTATAAACTTTATTCACGATCATGGTAATAACATTCTTAACTGAGGAATCCAATTCTTCCTATGAAACCTAACAAATAATTTACAAATAAAAAGAAAAAAAAAAAGCTTTTTATAAGCCTATTCCAAATCACCATATTTTGCATTCTTGTTAACTTGAAGAATCCTATAATAATATATACTCATCTCGAAGTAAGAATTTTATTGTGAAATTTATCTCCATCTAATTTGTTTGCGATTTATTTAGAAAAGATATAATTTTTTTGGGTTTCTATATTTTTAACTTGAATTTTAGATTTTTTTATTTTTTAGATACATATACTTTTATAATTTATTTTATATTTTTTAAAAAATATATACCTTTTTATATGCTTTCTTTTTAAATTTTCAAATATTTTTATAAAAAATAGGTTATGACAACATCAGTGCCAAGTGTCACAATCTAAGAGTGCCATGTGTCCTATATTTAACATTGTTACAAAGAAAAAGTACCAAAACCCTTGATGTTATGAAAATTTGAGTACCAACTTTTATAAGTACCAAGTGTAACACCCCTCACTTATCTCCGCCGCAAATTAGGGTCACGGGATGCTACGGTAAATAATGTAACAAAATCATACTATTTCATTTCAAAATTTCTGTAAACAATCAATAATCATCAATCAATCATTCAAAACATGTTATTCATACTAAATCAGGATTAAATTGAGCTTATGAAAGCTTTAAAAACAATTCAAACTAAACAGTGACTAATTTAAAACATTTTAGAAAAATATGGTAAAAATGCAAAATAAGGGTCAAACAGTCTTGTGGTTAGGCCGTGTGACAGGCTAAGGTAGCATACTGCAGGTTCACACGGCTGTGTCGCCAAGCCATGTAACTAACTGTAGCTATGTGGACCTAATTGTAAAACATTGCAAAAATTCACACAACCGTGTGGCTGGGCCATGTGAAAGACTAAGACCGTGTCAATAATCTTGTATCTAATTTATCAGTGGCACAAGGCCGTGTCAACCAACCATGTGTGACACACGGACATGTGGTAGACCATATAACATCAAAATGACCATTTTTCAAAAGATGCAATCCAAACCTTTACACATTACCAAAACACAAGTTTAGGTGCATTTTATCCTGCCAAAATCACTTCATAAACTTAATTTAAAACATAATGTAACACATCCTAGTAGTGCCTAACCAATATGCCATTATGGCAACATCACATCCAAATATTAAACATACAACTTAACTATTCACACAAGCATAAATAAGCATCATTGTGCATTTTACCATAAATACCTACCAAATCTTACCTTTCTATCAACAAAATATATGTTTTAATACAAACCAATATTGACCATATAAGTTTCAAGCAAACAATTAAACTTATAACATGTAAAGTTCATCTAAACCTCAATTTCCATTCATCCATTCATGATTCAAGGCATATCATATAACTAATAAGCAATCATTCATCAAAACATTACCATTTCATAATCTTTTTCATGATTTAAGGATAAGCATACATCCAAAGGCATGTTTAAACCATTCATTCCATCAAACATGCTAAATAACCTTGAAGAACACATTACATGTACACCATATAAATCACATTAAACATTTACCACATTATCCGAAAATAACCTATATATATGACATATAATCATTCAAAAAATAAACAACAATCAAGAACTAAGTACCAACATTCAAGGTTGACCAAAAATGAATCGCCTATATACATGCTACAAAACTAAGTTTTAAACGATAAAATAGACTACTAAACCTATATCTAGAGAATGTGAACTTTGGACGATCTGCTTGATGTGTTCCGTAAGTTGACAATCTACAAGGAAAGGGAAAAACAAACGAGGTAAGCATATACAATGCTTAATAAGTTCACAAGTATTAAACCAAGTAACTTACCTCAAGTTATAAATGTACACTACATGCTATTTAGCTTGATAAAGTTTGTCTATCATGGCAAATCAAATATAAAAAAGGTGAGTTCAACATTTATCATATCGTATAGTAACTCAATTATATAACATTTCAATTCACTCATTCAATATTTCATTAACATTCAGAAAACAAATAATCATTTGTATCAATTCACTATCTTAATCATATCATACAATCTACTTACCTACAATACAAACCATTTTAGATTAATGCCAAACATTATTTTCATTTCATAATTTGAATTTCTCAATCTAATTCATACTAAACCATATGAACTTTATTCCCATAGCATATCAATTCATCTTTATACCAAATAGATATTAATGTCAATTTAATGTCAATCACTATTTGTTTCATAATACGAATTTTGAATCACATTCATTGATTTGTCACATTTTCACATTGGCCCCACGGGCTTTGTATAACTGATTCTCAATATGTATATGTATCATCCGATCATCATATCAACTCAATCTGAATATAATTTATTCCATTTACAATATACATGTCCCTATTAACTTGACTTGGACTCGGAAGGATACATAGATCCAACCAACACACCAATTTGGCACCTAATACCGTCGGATAAATTTGAAAATAATAAGTTGCGCCTTATGCTGGTCGATAAAATTGAAAAGTAGATGCTCCTAGCACTAGTCGATATAATCAACAAATAAGATGCCCAACACTCCCCGACATGTAGTCTTATAATCCTAAACTCTTCCTATCTTATGGTATGCCAACTATATCTAGCTCTGCCTGAAAAGTTAATAGAGTAATAGTTTCTCAATTTTAATTACATAATTTCATCAACCAAACAATCAATTCTCAAATATAATAGCACATCACATAATTATACCGATTCAATTTCACATTTACAACATTATATCATACTTTCGCATATATTCAATTTGGTCCTTATCACTATCAACCGGTCTAAATCTAATCAATTCAGCTCATTTAATCACATCATCACATAACATATCCTATTTTAGTCCAATTTAAGGTCAATTCCATGAATATTTCAATTTGCAATTCATCGCATTCAATTTAATCCTCTATCTCACCTTTTTGTACCTAATTGTAAGCAATTAAAATTTCAATTAAACATAATTACAATTATAATTCTAAATGTATAAAAATTTAACAAAAACACACCATATGAACTTACCTGGTCAAGACATTAAACAAATAACTCTCTAAGGACTAATCAACAAATTTTGGAATTTCCTAATTATCTTCAATTCGGTTTGATTTTTGATCTATTCAATAATTCAGTACAATTTATCAATTCCAAACATTTCATATCATCCTATTATAATTATTTATCATTTTAATTTTATTATTTAAATGCCCCTAAAATTTTGTATTTTATTCAATTTAGCCCCTAAAATCAAACATATTATATCTTCCGAATTTGAACTCCAAATTTTAAACCCACTTCAATTATGTCCATAAATAGCCTCCTATTATCACAATTTATAAAAATTTCATACCAGTTTCAAGATATTCTCAATTCAATCTCTAAATCTAAACTAACAAAATGTACTTAACAAAATAATTAAATTTCATTTCTAAACTTCAAAATCTATCATAAACATTCAAAAAATTCAATTCACATCAATGAAAACTTTAGAAATCTTTAACAGTTTTCAAAACGGAGATACGGGTTAGCTAGACTTAATTGCAACAATCTAAAAGATATAAAAATTACTAAAAAAAATGGACTTTGAAGGGCTTACCATGTAATGGCCGAATAACTTGAAGAAAAAAAAAGATTTCTTGGCTTTCTTTTGATGGTTTTGGGTGGAGAAGAAGACACACAAAAGATGGTGATTTCTTTTATATTTCTTTTACTATTAATATATATTAATATTTCTTTAATAATTCCTTTAACAAACTGTCACTTTATGTCTAATGGTTTAGTTGGCATTTAAAAACATTGGTTTAATTTTTTTTTTTTTTGGTGTATAAATTGCAAAACTAAATAAGCCTAAAAAAACTATAAATGCCTAATTATTCCAAAGCTCCTCCTAATGAGTGTTCAGAATCTAACTTATATTCTCTGGATGGATCCCGCCTTTGGGTGTCGATATACTGTTTTGCCCAACTAACTGATATTTTAATGATGCCCATACAACTCCATAAGATTCCTTGGAAAATAAAAAGGTTTCTATTCTTCTAGAGACGCCATGCAAGTAAACCAAAGAGAATAGCCTAAGGAATCCCAATCCTTGGTACCCACTCATGATTTCCCAGATTTGACCCAATCCAGACAAAAAGATCTCTTGAAAAAAACTGTGATTGACGGCTTTTAGGCATTAAGTTAAGCCAAAACTCTTTAGCAGCCTGACAATCCCTGAGGACATGCAAAATATCTTCTATATTATGATGGCATGCTGAACAAGATGCATTTTGGGTAAGTCCTCTTCGCACGCGCTCAAGATTAGTGAATAGTCGTTGCCTGCAAACAAACCACAAGAAAAAAAGTACACGGTGTAGCCCTTGGTACTTCCATTTGCCTTTCCACCTATCATCTTACAAGTTCCATGTATTCTCTTTTAGCATTTGATATGCGTTCTTAACAGAGAAAACTCCATTTGGTGCTTTTGCCTAGAAGATCTTGTCCAGCCTTGCTAAAGGATGAAAGGAAGGTAAACTCGTTATTCTGTTAACGATCTCTACTGGCAACTTTTACTTGAATGCTTCAATGTTCCATGCTCCTTCTTCCAATACATATCCCTAAGGATACAATCAGTAATTGGTCTATCTTTGGAGGGTATATATAGAATCAATGGCCCTATATTAGGAACCCAAGTGTCCTTCCAATAATGAATCTCTATTCCTATGTCGATCGCCCAACAGAGGTTCTTTTTTAGCAGAGGCCAAACCTTCGCAATTGCTCTCCACATTGCTGAACAATTCCCCTTTATGATGCTTTAGGCTTTCTTTCTTTGATTCCATACTTTGATCACAACACATGAACCCATAGCGCATCATCGTTGGAAACAAGTTTAAATCCCAATTTTAAAAGGAAAGATGCATTTTGGTCCTCTAGATGTCGAAGACCTAAACCTCCGTGGTCACGTGGTTGATATATTGTCCCCCAGTCAGCTAAAGCCATTTTTTGTCCTCTAGAGGTAAAACCCTAAATGAACTACCTTGCTAGTCGTTCAATCTCCTCGCACACTACTTTCAGAATTTGCAAGGATTGCATGAAATAATTTGGAATAGAGAGGAGGATTGTTTCAACGAGGGTGACTATGTTAGCAAAATGGGTTTGGAAAATGCAGTGGAAAATAAATTTAAGGAAAAAATAGAGTTTTAATTTTTTTTTCCAAAACAAGATCTTCGTTGTGATATCTAAAGTAATAAACACTTAATCAAAATTATACATTTTTTATTTGTCTAGGATGAACACTTCAACCGAGTAGTCTTCTCCGTTATCCTCAAGCTCATGTTTGCCGAGTGTAGGCTCACTTCGAATTAAAAAAAATTTACGAAAATTACCAGTGGAGTAATTTTGCAATTTTTATGAACTTTTAGGTCAAATTGTAAATCAGAAAAATATCTCTAGAAATTTTCTAGAATAATCTCTTTAGAGAATCTTCTCTCTACAAATTTTTCTTGAATTCAAGTGTGTGAAATAATGACCTAAGGCTCTTTTTATATAGAGAGAGTTTAAAGAGTCCAACTATGATTAAACTTAATTACTTTAATATTAAATTAATATAATATTTATCAAGATAAATTTAATATTAAATATTATTAAAATAATAGAATATTTATCTACAAGATAAACATTAAATTAAATTTAATATTAAGATAATCACTTTAATACTAAATTAATAAAATACTATTAAGATAAGTATTAAATTTAATTTAATATTAAACTATTATAATATTATTATTTTTGGAATAGTTAATTTGAAACTAAATTCCCTGGTAGAGTCACAGTAAGAGTGTAACTCTTCCATTACTCAATTACCAATGACCAACCGCCACTAGCCACCGAGATGCCACCGTCGCAGCCATCGGCACCGTCGTGTCTAGTGATCCAGGTGTGACACCCTTACGGCACCTCGAGCTAATTTGACTGCTTTGGTTCGGTTTGGGTCAATGATGACCTGAGCGATTCAGTCTAGCCACCGATTGGACCGTCGACTCAGTTTTACATACCGAGCCCGAGTCGACCAGTTTTTGGGTCTTAGTCTCACTTTTGGGCTCCCAGGCCCAATTTATGATATTCGGTCCAATTTTCAAGTTCAATTATCCATTGGGCCAATTGTCTAACTTGAAAGTTAACTTCCTAAAATATCACATTAATTTTAATTAATTTGATTAATTTATTTTTACTTGATAAAAATTAATTTTCCAAAAATCACTTAGATTTTCCAAATTAATTTTTCAAGAAATTCTTTAACCAAATTCTCCAGTTGAACAATTCTTACGACCACATAATTTAATTCCACATCGAATAAATCGACTCAAATAAATTATTCCTAAAGTAGTAGAATTTTCTAATGATTTAAATGCAGTTCGATCAAGCTTTTGTTGAGCTAGCTGAGGGACTAATCGGACATATACAATTAGGCTCTAGTGATTGCAATTATGTCCAGAAGCATCGTTCAGATAATTCGCAACTACTTAATCATGGAGTCAGTCCATAAGAAGTACCATGATTGAAAACTCCTTATTGTATACTCTTTACGACAGCAATTCATTTAACTTCATTGTCCAATGACCTCGTCATGTAACACCCCTTACCTGTATCCAATGTCGGAACAGGGTTCGAGGCATTACCAGACTTACATTAAAACATTTATACAAAACCAGAACATAAAATTTCATCCAAATTAAAACTTTTCATACACATGCATAACATCCCTTATACGGGCCTACGATGCCCAAAACATACATCGGTGGTGGTTCAGGACTAAACCGAGAACTTTGGAAACATTTGGAAAACTTAGAAAATTTCATCATGAAACAGGGTCACACGCTCGTATGGCTCGGGACACTCCTGTGTCCTCAGCCCATGTAACTCTCTATTTATGACGTCATCACAAAAAAATAAGGGCAGATAGCCAAGGCACACGCCCGTGCCTCTAGGCCGTGTCCCTCACATAGCTGAGACACATAGCCGTGCCACAGCCCGTGTGGCCAATTCGAAACTAAAGTACATGATGCAAGGGACACACGGCCCGTGTGGACAATTTTTAGGCTATTTTCCAAGCCAATTGCCACACTCAATAACAAAGTCACATGCTTACTTTTATTGACCATTCAATCATCCACAAACGTCAAAGTTTATAAGATTACTCCCATATCATACATTTAAGCCTTAGTCATCATCACATCATCTCATCTCAATTAAACCATCAAGCATTCACCACCAACAATATAACTCATTACATACACACGATCACAAGCCCTTATCTCCATGACATAAGCACATGCATAATCATATAATCAACATAAGCCACCATTCATGGCTATACACAAATTGAACTATAACCATTATATTCCAACACATTTGGCCACATTAGTAATGACATAATTGCAAAAGATAAAGCCCCAATACATGCCATAGACTTAAGTATTTGAATAATTATACCCAAAATGGTAGCTTGATAGTATGATTAAATCTCCGGCGATCTCCAACCCAAGCTAGCTAAATAAACCTACAAGAGATGAAAAGGAAGGGAGAGTAAGCTATAAAGCTTAGTAAGTTCATATTAAAATAATAAGCAATTTATTAATTTGCTTCTCAAGATAATGCAACCATATTTGCATTTTTACTTATGTTTAGGTCAAGGTATTTTCTCAAATCACTGTCACTAATTTATTTATATATAGAGCTACAGAACTCCAAATTAGGTTCTGCTAATTTTCTCTCAAACTAGACTTACATATATTCTTACCATAAAATTTTCAGAATTTTTGGTTTAGCCAATAAGTACAGTTTATTATTTAAAAACACCCCTATTTCGTGCCTGACAGCATGACCTTTCTTCACTAAAAATTAATTATCTCATAGTACGAGACTCGGATGGTGTTCCTGTCTATTTTTATTGAAAATAGACTCATTAGTAATTATAGTGATATAAATTATAATCTATAACTATTTTTTTACAATTTTTAATGATTTTCTCAAATCAGAGCAGGGGATTTCGAAATCGTTCTGACTCTAACTCACACAACTTCAAATATCTCATAATATGAAATTCTTTTGCTACACAGTTTCTTTTATAAAAAAAGTAGACTCAATAAGATTCAACTCCATATTTTATTCAATCTCTAACTCTTTTTCTACTATTTTTGGTGTATTTTCAAAGTCGGACTGCTGCTCTTATCCAAAACTGTTTTAGTAAGAAAATGATAATAACTAAATTTACCACACCTTCCTTTCTTTCAATTAGAAATCCATACATTTATAAACATATATCATTATTCACCAAATTAACACAACATCATTTCACAATGCTCATGGACTTACCATTCATGGATTTCATATTAAGTTGAGCCTTTGTACATGCCTATACCGATACTTACCATTTCATACATATGCATAATGTCGTTGCATCTTCGATGTCTCGCACACTATGTACCATACTCGATACCTCGCACGCTAAGTGTTATTCTGGATGTTTCGCACACTAAGTGTCATCCTCGATACTTTGCACACTAAGTGCCATTTATATATATATAGCCGAAGCTATCTCAAATTGCACACCAAGTGCCACTTTTAGCCGAAGCTATTTCGAACTGCACACTAAGTGCCATTTTAGCCGATAAGTCGTTAATCATAAAAATAATCACGTATAGACAATTTATACAATATCAAGCATTAAAAGCATAAATTTAACAATGTTTAATACATACGAACTTACCTCGATCGTCAAAACGTTGAAATGGATCGACTAGTCCAAAACTCTATTTTTCCCTCGATATAGACTCGTACGAGGCTTATCTTGATCTAATCAATCAAATTAAGCTATTCCAATTCATATTATATTCATTTTAACTCAATTTCATATTTTGATAAAATTACTATTTTACCCCTACACTTTTGACCTTTTTACAAATTAGTCCCTAAGCTTGTAAAATGCAAATTTAGTCAATTTCATCATAGCCCAAGCTATCCGAATTTCATACATGCTCATATCAGCCCATATTTTTCATTTATTCACACTTTTACCACACAATTTATTATATTTCACAATTTAGTCCAAAATTGACATTTTTGCTAAAATTCTCTTAACAAAACTCAATAATCTACCATCAAAGGTTTATTTTCTATCATTAAACATTAAGATACTCAAATATTCAACAATGGCATCATCCAAATACTTTAACAATTTTGAAATCGAAGGTACGGGCTAGCTAGAACACAAAGCAACGATATCAAAAACGTAAAAATTATTAAAAACCAAGACGAAATGGACTTACATGCATGAACAACCATGGCCGAACCTTCAAAGCTTTGAGAACATTATTTTCTTTCTCACATTCGGCTATTGATGAAGATGATAGCATGTAATTTGGCTTTTGTTTTATTTTATTTTATTATAATTACGAAATTCCATATTTAACCTTAATATACATTAATAATTTCCATTACACCAAGCCATGGAATTCCACTATCAACAATTATGGAATAATTACCACTTAAGGACTCCCACTATTTAATTACATAGTCATTTAATATCTTTAACTTATAGAACACAACTTTTACGCTTTGCGCGATTTAGTCCTTTTTGCTTAATTAACTATCAAAACGATAAAATTTTTTAACGAAACTTTACTACCATCTTATTGCCACTTCGTAAATATTTATAAAAATATTTACAACTCAGTTTATAGAAACGAGGTCTCGATACCTCATTTTCTAAACTCACTTGACCTTAGGGTCATACCACTTGAAATTAATAAATCGCTTATAAAACAAAAATCACAATATCAAAAACCATTTTTAAACTCACAATTAACGCGTAAATATTAAATATAATATTTACAAACCTACTTATCGGATTTGGTGGCCCTGAAACCACTGTTACGATTAACCCTAAAAATGGGCTGTTACCACTCTCCCCCCTTTTAGGAATTTTTGTCCCCGAAAATCTTACTAGAAGAAGTTGCTTCCAAATCTTATGAATCACTTTCACTATTTTCTCAAGGTCACAAATCGATTTTAGCCTCGCATATCTTTTTCCCATAGCCTTTGAATTTTAACATACAGTGCCGGAGTATATTGTCAAAATTTTGAATTACACACTCAGAACACATAACTCAGTTGATCTATCAAATAGGAACTCTGTATATACTAAAACAATCATGCGGATTTTTTTTCCATCATCAGATAAGATCAATCGAGTAATCATTCTCACAAAAATAAGCAAAGATCTTTCCATTCAACATCTGTAATTATATTTGCTTTCTCTGTATTCTCTTAATGAAACATATTCCAATCAGTTCACTAGTACATTACTGAAAATCATAACTTCTTTACTTAATCCAGACTGAACTCAGCACTAAAGCTTCAGTTAATAATACTTTCAACTATTTCCAACTTTGCTAACTCGCATCGATCATTCAACTTTCACAAACATGATAATTTCATTAACTAGAACAACATTAACTCATAACAACATCATTCGGTTAGAATATTCCAATAAGCATAGTTCTGTATCATACTCTCGAGAACATAGTTTCTTTATTCCAACTATCTGTTTATCTATATACTCATGATTGTACAAAAATTCATCACCATACCAGAGAATCATTTAAATACATATAACTCAATTCACATATCAACAAATCAGTTCGCGCTGATATAAACAACTGAGTTGATTTCCACTACTACAACCTAAGTACATGCACTCGTTCATAATTCTCTTGTCATGCAAATCAAAGATCTCACAACTATATTAGCTCAAGGAAACAGAGATATTTCGATTAACCTCACTAACCTTGTCCAGCTTACCTGAGAAAAGAAAACCACTACACATTTCAAGCTTGAGTTTCCATCATTTATGCCTTTGCTGATGTCAATTCTTTACACTGAAAATCAGAGAAATCCAGATACTAGAATTTTCCACATTCCTATTATCGAATCCAGAAATACCTTCAAATAAACATAATCATCACAGATCAAAGAATGCACTTTAAAGATGAGCCATGTCAGATAATCCACACAATGAGGATGATAAGAAAACCCCAGATACGATCTTGCAACAGAAACCCAAGAACATAACTCATAAGAGAATAGTAATGAAGACTCGAAAAATTTTCTCAGGGAAAACCAGAAGAAAAATAATACTTATCTATTCTGGAATTCCGTTGTAATAGAAATATCATATCTTTCAAGTATACACATAAGACAAACATCATTTGCCAGGAACGGAAGAATAGCCTCACACAAATTTTTACCATCGTCCTTATTCCAACTTAATAGAATAGAATTTCGAAGAGAATAAAGAAATGCCGATCATAAACCAACGGGTCCAACAGTGCTTACGTCTAATATCATAGTTAGCTAATATTCTCACACAATAAGAATTTCATCAGAAAGAGAACAATTATATAAACCTCTAGGGACAATTGAATATTTAGAACACCCAGAAGAAGTCACCGTAATTTATTAAACTTTAACCGTTACACATAGACATCTTTACAACCCATTTATCCTTTCTCTGACTAATTCTATCATCAAGGACCCTGTATTATCCCACTCACTAACGAAAACCAATTCAAAAGGAATCCCAACAAACATATCTTTAAACTTCATACCCAAATGAGTAGAATAGCCGAGACCAATTTTCTTCTTTAACTAAAACATTACATACTCTGTATGATCTTTTAAAACATCCCGATATTTCTTCTAAAACTGAGTTCATTTGTTACTCTGTACTCTACTCTGTTTGCATTACTAATTATCCCACCATTGAACTCTTTAATCTCATACTTGTGAGCTTATTCAACATAATTCTCGTAATTTTTTTTTGTCACAAAAGCAACATTGGTAAGGGGAAGTTGTAAGGTCTCTAACTTGACTCTCATAAATACACACTTATGACTCAACATTCATCGTCAATATAATATCATCACAATCACATAGTTTACTCCAAGCAAATTAACATACTTATTTATTTTACAATTGTTTCTATCATCCACAATTTCAAACAGTAAATCTACTTACTCGAGCCCAATATCAATATCTAATTAAATTTCAATATTTAACTTCAATTCTACTTACCAATATTTTTCAAATTAAAGAGCGTCTTACGAGTCTGAGTACGTCGTTTACTTAAAGCCATAGTCCAACTATGGTCTTACACATACATTGCCAAGGCCCTGCCGTGGTCTTTATTTCACTTGCCATAACCCGATTATGGTCTTATTAATTGATTTCCATATGTATATTTAGTAAAAGCAACTATAATTTATATCTCACATAACATTCAATACATACTTCATTATAGTTAAATAAATACATTTTGACATGAAACATATCTATACACAATTCTTTCTTATTTAATATACATAATACAATATGAACTCACCAATTTTACTTTCATTTGATTCTCACATAAGTTCTGTACGTACCTGTATTACTTATTCTGATCGTACTTTAATTCTCATCTTGAATATGCTCGTTGAACCATTCAAAATCGTTACGGATACTCAATAATCACATATAGCTCATACAAAGTCATATCCTAGATATGGTCTTACATGTTATCACATAGCGATACCACTGTCTCACACAGGGTCTTACACGAAATCACAATACAATGCCAATGTCCCAGATATGGACTTACATGTAATCACATATCGAGTCGATGCCATGTCCCATATATGGTCTTACATTGACTCTCTTATATCGAGGCTGATGCCATATCCCAGACATGGTCTTACACTGGCTCTCCTCTTTCTGTGCCAATGCCATGACCCAGACATGGTCTTACACTGACACATATCAAGCCGATGCCATGTCCCAAACATTGTCTTACACTAGCTCACATGTATTGCCATGGTCCAACCGTGGTCTTATCCGTCAATTCATCATCAAACGATTGTACTCATTTTCTGCGTTCTACTCAATTTGATCTTCCAATTCAATTCATATTATCATATTATTTATGATTCCATATCAAAACCATAAAACATAACATTATAATACCTTTAATTTAGCAATTGAAACATAAGAGTTAATCATATAAACACACTGATTATACATCATTCGATAAGTGTACATAAACACACATTCCATCATCTTGAGTAAATTAGCTTATCACATTCACTTAATCAGATAGATTGGGCACATAACATCATACGAATACCAACACACATAGATAAGCTTATCACCACATAAACTTTTATTTCATTCCACGTTTCCACATTTCTTAACTTATGATTATCATAATGCTTACGTTAGCACATAAATATCATGAACTTCTATTCATACATTTCTCAATTTTGACACATCATAAGCATGTTTCAATCTTCTCAATATCATTTTTCTACATTACTAAAAATAGCTCGGTTGGAAGTCACCTTTATCTTAACAAAAAAATTTCGTTAGAGCTAGGAGATATCACACTATCACGAGTAGTAATATAACATGTATAGCTAGACTCACATACGCTAGGTTAGTCCGAGAATTGACTAAACCAAAGCTCTGATACCACTAAATGTAACACCCCTTACCCGTATCCAACGTCAGAACAGGGTTCGAGGCATTACAGGACATACATCAAAACATTCATACAAAACCAGGCCATAAAATTTCATCCAAATTAAAACTTTTCATACACATGCATAACATCTCTTATACGGGCTTACGTGGCCCAAAACATACATCGGGGGTGGTTTAGGACTAAACCGAGGACTTTGAAAACTTTTGGAAAACTTAAAAATTTTCATCATGAAACAGGGTCACATGCTCGTGTGGCTCGGGACACACCCGTGTCCTCAGCCCATGTAACTCTCTGTTTATAACGTCATAAAAAAATAAGGGCAGACGGCCAAGGCACACGCCCATGCCTCTAAGCCGTGTCCCTCATACAGCTGAGACACATGGCCGTGTCACAGCCCGTGTGGCCAATTCAAAACTAAAGTACATGATGCAGGGGACACATGGCCCGTGTGGACAATTTTTAGGCTATTTTCCAAGCCAATTGCCACACTTAATAACAAACTCACATGCTTACTTTTATTAATCATTAACATGGCACATTTGAACATTCAATCATCCACAAACAATACAAGATCATGGTAACCTCATATCATATTTTACATACTTAAAACATCATGCTTAGTCAAGCTCAAATTTACTAATTCTCATGCATCAAAGTTTATAAGATTACTCCCATATCACACATTTAAGCCTTAGTCATCAACACATCATCTCATCTCAATTAAACCATCAAGCATTCACCACCAACAATATAACTCATTACATACACACGATCACAAGCCTCATCTCCATGACATAGGCACATGCATAATCATATAATCAACATAAGCCACCATTCATGGCTATACACAAATTGAACTATAACCATTATAGGCCAACACATTTGGCCACATTAGTAATGACATAATTACAAAAGATAAAGCCCCTATACATGCCATAGACTTAAGTATTTGAATAATTATACCCAAAATGGTAGCTTGATAGTATGATTGAATCTTCGGCGATCTCCAACCCGAGCTAGCTAAATAAACCTATAAGAGATGAAAAGGAAAGGGGAGTAAGCTATAAAGCATAGTGAGTTCATATTAAAATAATAAGCAATTTATTAATTTGCTTCTCAAGGCAATGCAACCATATTTGCATTTTTACTTATGTTCAGGTCAAGCTATTTTCTCGAGTCATAGTCACTAATTTATTTATATCTGAAGCTACAGAACTCTAAATTAAGTTTCGCTAATTTTTCTTGAAACTAGACTAACATATATTCTTACCATAAAATTTTTAAAAGTTTTGGTTTATCCAATAAGTACAGTTTATTCTTTAAAAACACCCATATTTTGCTGCCTGACAGCATTGACCTTTCTTCACTAAAAATTAATTATTTCATAGTACGGGACACGGATAATGTTCTCGTCTATTTTTATTGAAAATAGACTCATTAAGACTCGGATAATTTTCTCGTCTATTTTTATTGAAAATAGACTCATTAAGAATTATATGAATATAAATTATAACCCATAACTTTTTTTGTACAATTTTTAATGATTTTCTCAAATCAGAGTAGGGGATTTCGAAATAGTTCAGACTCTATCTCACACAACTTCAAATATCTCATAATATGAAATTTCTTTGCTTACACAGTTTCTTTTATAAGAAACTAGACTCAATAGGCTTCAATTTTATATTTTATTCAATCTTAACTCACTTTCTGCTATTTTTGGTGTATTTTCAAAGTCGGACTGCTGCTGCTATCCAAAATTGTTTCAGTAAGAAAATGATAATAACTAAATTTACCACACCTTCCTTTCTTTCAATTAGAAATCCATACATTTATAAACATTTATCATTATTCACCAAATTAACACAACATCATTTCACAATGCTCATGGACTTACCATTCATGAATTTCATATTAAGTTGAGTTTTTGTACATGCCTGTTCCGATCCTTACCATTCCATACATATACATAATGTCGTTGCATCTTCGATGTCTCGTACACTATGTACCATACTCGATACCTCGCACGCTAAGTGCTATTCTGGATGTTTCGTACACTAAGTGCTATCCTCGATACTTTGCACACTAAGTGCCATTTATATATATATATAGCCAAAGCTATCTCAAATTGCACACCAAGTGCCACTTTTAGCCAAAGCTATTTCGAACCGCACACTAAGTGCCATTTTAGCCGATAAGTCGTTAATCATAAAAATAATCACGTATAGACAAATTATACAATATCAAGCATTAAAAGCATAAATTTAACAATGCTTAATACATACGAACTTACCTCGATCGTCAAAACGTTGAAATGGATCGACTAGTCTGAAACTCTGTTTTTCCCTCGATATAGACTTGTACGAGGCTTAACTTGATCTAATCAAGTAAATTCAGCTATTTCAATTCATATTATATTTATTTTAACTCAATTTCATATTTTAGTAAAATTACTATTTTACCCCTACACTTTTGACCTTTTTACAAATTAGTCTCTAAGCTTGTAAAATGCAAATTTAGTCAATTTCATCATAGCCCAGGCTATACGGATTTCATACATGCTCATATCAGCCCATATTTTTCATTTATTCACACTTTTACCACATAATTTATTATATTTCACAATTTAGTCCAAAATTGACATTTTTGCTAAAATTCTCTTAACAAAACTCAATAATCTACCATCAAAGATTTATTTTCTATCATTAAACATCAAGATACTCAAATATTCAACAATGGCATCATCCAAATACTTTAACAATTTTGAAATCGAAGGTACGGGCTAGCTAGAACACAAAGCAACGATATCAAAAACGTAAAAATTATTAAAAACCGAGACGAAATGGACTTACATGCATGAACAACCATGGCCGAACCTTCAAAGCTTTGAGAACATTATTTTCTTTCTCACATTCGGCTATTGATGAAGATGATAGCATGTAATTTGGCTTTTGTTTTATTTTATTTTATATGTTTACCAAATACCATATTTAACCTTAATATACATTAATAATTTCCATTATACCAAGCCATGGAATTCCACTATCAACAATTATGGAATAATTACCACTTAAGGACTCCCACTATTTAATTCCATAGTCATTTAATATCTTTAACTTATAGAACACAACTTTTATACTTTGCGCGATTTAGTCCTTTTTGCTTAATTAATTATCAAAACGATAAAATTTTTCAACGAAAATTTACTACCATTTTATTGCCACTCCGTAAATATTTATAAAAATATTTATGACTTGGTTTATAGAAACGAGGTCTCGATACCTCATTTTCTAAACCCACTTGACCTTAGGGTCATACCACTTGTACTTAATAAATCGCTTATAAAACAAAAATCACAATATCAAAAACCATTTTTAAACTCACAATTAACGCGTAAATATTAAATATAATATTTACAGACCTACTCGTCGGATTTGGTGGCCCCGAAACCACTGTTATGATTAACCCTAAAAAGAGGCTATTACACGTCATGTGTTTGTTACCCTTATATGATATCCTTGATTCCTTTTAGTTAAATCCATTCACTCAATACAATCATATTTTGTCTCATTTTCACCATTGTGTCTTCTTAATGATTAATATAACCACTGTCAACAAATGACTATGATAAATTGCTCGTTAGAGAACAAGTAACCTGTGGCCACGTTCCATATTTATCAATCCACACAATACCAATGAGAGGATATCATTAACTCTTTAATTAAGTTATGAATTTCGTTGTTGCTAGTAAAGCCATGCCATGCACAAGTCATGTACCCAGCATACTGGTTATGGGCTCGGTCATCTTTAGAGCATATGCCTCCACTTATATCAAGGCACATAAGTTGCATAAGTATGGTCAATGACTAACTCAGGATTTAGGTAAATCACACCATGAACATCACAAGTGAATTAATTCATCTTAGGTCCAATCCAATGTATCATTCTACAAACGAATACATCTATGTCTCTACTTGTGGAGTCAACTGCTCCAATAGCCAAGACTAGTCATCTCCCCAATTGGAATTCTAGATGACATAATAATTCTTCTCAGTATTTGAATCAAATGCTCACTTTGATTCTTTTATGGGATTACAAACTCATTTAGATTATCTACTAAAGTAAGTTATCTTTCTCGCAATGTAAACGTTCTTTACAATGCCACTTATCTTCAGTTTGAATTTTAGAAAATCAATGAGCTAATATTTGTTTATCACAATTTCGCTATGCATGCAAAATATAAAAGACAGAAAATACAAAAGACAATAGTAAAATGTGAAATTAACTTTTTTTATTTATTTATCGTTCAAATAAATAGAAAACAGTTACATGTTTACTACAATATGGACACATTTCCCAACAGAATCTACCCGCCATAGACTGTTGTTTTGCGTCTCAATTACATAACTTAGATCGGACCTTCTCAACCATAAACTACATCGTAGAACTAGTGATTCTTTTATGGAATAATGGAACTCCTAGATATTTCCCCAACTTTTGGACCTTATGAAAACCCAACAGTTGACTTATTATATTACTTATATTCTCTTCCACTTCTCTAGAGAAGAAAATGTTGGTTTTCCTTGCATTGACACGATGGCTTGAGAAGCTACCAAATTGATCGAGAATTTTTTTTTGAGCAACAAGCTATGTTTTATGTCAGCTTTTAAGAAAAGCACTAGATCATCTGCAAAAAAAAAAAAAAAAAAAAATAAGTGATAAAGTTAGCCCTGTTCTTAACATCCTAATAGGACTCCAATCACCAGAATTTATGGTTGTTTTAATGTTGTGCCCTAATCTTTCCATGCGAAGCATAAATATATAAAGAGAAAAAGGGCATCCCTGCTTTACTCATCTCATAGGCTGGAACTTCTCAGTAGGAACCCCATTCTACATGATTTGCATAGTGGAGGTTGAAATAGCTGACATAATTACTTTTCGTAAATAATTTGGAATATTGGCTGTTTGAATAGTGTTATCAATTAAATCCCATTCTGTCTTAAGCTTTTTCTAAGTCAATCTTTACTGCTAACCACTTTTTGTTCTTTCCTCACATAGAGTGGACGACTTTTTATGCAATGATGATATTATTCGAGATGTTTCTTCTAGCGATGAACCTGACCTGTTCTTGTGAAATAATTTTGGGAAACACAATTTTAAATATGTTGGCTATAATTTTCATCATTAGCTTGTAAAGGACAGTACAAAGGCTGATAGGTCAAAATTGGGAGATTTCTTCTAGTTGCGTAATCTTTGGAATAAGGAATATGAATGTATGATTAAGTCCTTGGTCGATAAGTTTCCCATTGAAACCTCCTTTAATCCATTCACAAATTACATCCCCAATACTATCCTATTGATTCTGAAACAAAAAGGCATGGTAACTATCACTTCCGGGTCCTTTTAAAGGATTCATCTCAAAAAGTGTCATTTTAATTTCATCATTTGAGATATCTTTTCCTAGAAAGTCTTTGTCACTCTATTCCATTTGAGGGAAGCAATTATGAGGCAATTCCCCCATCTATTTGGCTTTTCTTCATTCAACTTGCAAAAGTAATTAACTACTTCTAACTGTATTTCATCTGGATCATATAGCCAATCCCTATGGCAATTGCATAGAGCATTAATACAATTAATCTTCCTTTTATGCATTGCTCAACTATAAAAGAACTTTGTGTTTCTATCCCTTAGTTTGAGCCAATTGCACCTAGATTTTTGTTTCCAAAGCATTTCCTCATGAGTAAGAACCTCTTCAAGTTCCTCTCTAATACCCATCTATTTCTTGAATAAGGAATCCAAAGTTGACTTCTCTAGCTCCTTTTGGACCCAACTCAAGGATTTTAAATTTTTTTGTTTACGGATCCCAATATGCCCATACACATTTTTATTCCAATCTTTGAGACCCATGGTGAGTTTGTCTAACATATCACATATATCTCCATTTTACCTCCAGATTCTCTTATGATACTTGAGAAATTTTGATGTTGTGTCCAACTAGCCAGGAACCTGAAGGGACGTCTTTTAGGTAAATTGAAATCTGGGCAAAGTTTTATGAGAAAAAGTCGATTATCAGATTTGATTCTTACTAAATGCATGATCAGACACTTTAGAAAGTTTTGAATCCATGCCATGTTCCCCATAGCTCGATCGAGCCTTTCAAAGACCCCTCATCTTTTCCAATTGAAAGAAGGTCATCGAAACCCTAAATCATGTAGATTGTTGGACTCAACAAAATCGCCAAAATGCGAACAACATTTACCTATGGAATCACCAGCTTTCTTATCGAAAGTAGACAAAATAGCATTAAAATTGCCTAATACCATCCAAAGGGTCAAATCATTAGGTATAGTTTCGTTTTAGACCTCTTATAGTGCCTTCCTCTTCATGCTCTTGGGACAGCTGTAATAGCCCATTTTCAGTAGTGCCAAAAATAATGGTTTCAGAACCACAAATCTAAAAAAAGAGTTATATTTTATTATTTTAATGTCTTTGGGATTATATTAAGTTCATATTAAAGTTTCATTAAGAAATTTTGAAGTTTATATTGTTAATTAAGTAAAAATGACTAAATAGTAAAAAGTGTAAAAGTTAAGCTCTATTAGTTAAAGGGGTTTAATGGCTATGAAATCTTAAACTAAAAGACTTGAATGGTATATATAGACCATTGAATGAGTTAGTGGATAGTTATGGACAAGCTTTTATTGAAATTTACATATTTTTTAAAGGATAAAATAGTAAATGAATAATTAAAAGAAAAATTAAGTAAATAAAGATGAGACAAAGGCATCATGTTATTCCTTTCATTTGTTTCAACCAAAAATCACGATTTTTATAGGGTTTGAGCATTTGGCTAGGCTTTCATCTTGCATGTAAGTGATTTCGAGTCCGTTTTTAATGATTTTTTAAGTTTTTTAGTAAATTTTAGCTTAATCTAGCTAACCTGGGGATTAATTTACAAAAATGTTAAAGGTTGAGGGACTTTCCATGAATTTTTTGAATGGTTTTTTTATTTTAGTTGATAGATTATGAATCTTTGTTGAAAAATAAACAAGTTTTGGTTAAATGATTTTTGATGAATTTTAGAATTAGGGGTTAAATTGTTAAAGGTGTAAATCTATAGGTTTTATTATGAATTTTTGATAAATATGAGTTTCTTTAATGTCTCTTGCAACATGGGTTAATTTGGAGTTAGGTTAAAATGGCTAGATTTTAAGTTATAAGCTTAAGGACTAAATTGTGAAAAGTCAAAGTATTAGAGGTAAATTTGTGATTTTGCATAAATATGAGTTATGGATTAAATTAAATTTTAGAAGTACTTAATTGAATGAAATTATTTACTTAGATCAAGATAAACCATAACCGAACCTAAATCGAGGAAAAGCTAAGGCTTCGGATTAGTTTGATACTACTACGCCCCTAACTATCGAGGTAAGTTCATATGAACTTTAATCGTTTTAATGTTAACTAAATTAAATGTTTACTATGTTGTTTTAATGTAAATGAATCAATATATGAATGTATTCATGCTATGATGAATTGACAAATATCACGTCCCGGTTGAACCTTAAGAATTCTTAGGAAACGAATGACATGTCATTAGGGATTTCATGTTTCGAGTGTTGGTCTTGAATGTCCTACCAATGGATGAGGTCCTGCAGTTGTTTTGGATTCTCCACAGCTCGTGTGAGTAGTATCGTGTAGCTTACATTTCGACCCACAGCTCGTGTGAGCAAGCCATTTCACAGCTCGTGTGAGCATTGATGTAAAGGAAAGATTACGGTTATATGTAAAGGTATACTATGTCTGAACTTTCTCGAGTATCCTATGTAATTCTAGATGGTTCAACGGGTAAGAAAAGGAAATGAAATGGTAAGTATGTGAATGGATTAAATCATGTCTTATGGAAAGGATTTATGGGCTAAATGATGTATTTACCTATGAAATTTACTCATTTTATGGTTGATTACATTTGTATCATGAACAAGTATACTAACTTGTGAGTTGGTGATGTTATATAGGCTATTATTAAGCTTGTGGCATTTATGATGATTTATGATTAATCTTCGAATTGTATAAAGGACATGGTAAGTTATGTTTTAGTTTATACGAGCTTACTAAGCACTCGTTACTTACGTAGTTTCTTTCCTTTATTTTATATTTTTATCAAAAGCTCGACCTGTTGGAAGCTCTTCTAAGACCTATACACTATCTAACAATTAATTCGGTAGTTTTTTAATATTTTGGCCAAGGTTTATAATGGCATGTATAGGGTAATTTGTAATGATATTTTTGTGAATGTGTTAATGGTGTTTTGGCATGTATAAGTTTTGGTAAGATATGTTGGTTTGGTACACTTTGATGCCTTATCAAGTTATGTCATTTTGGTTACTTTAAAGTGCTTGTTTATAAAGTTCTTTTGTCATGTTGATGATGGCTTGAAAATGGTTACTTGTGACATGTTTTGGTACATATTTGAACTAAGGCATTATGTTTGAAAAATGGCAATATTGACATGTTTAGGTAAATGATGTTTGAATGAAATTGTGGTGCCTTTGAATGGCATATTGGTTAGGTGAAATGAGTTGTTTGAAATGGCATGATTATGTGTATTTCAATGATGCTTAAGTCCTTTGAAAGTGTGCATAAATGGAATGGTTAGTTATGCATGAATTGGTTATGAAAAGGCTTGATTTTAGGTAAATTTTGGGTCACACGGCCTGAGACACGGGTTGTCACATAGCCTGGCGACACGGTCTTGTGTCATCTAAGAATTCTTAGTGTTCCAAGTCAGTGAGTTACACGACCTAGCACACGCCTTGGCACACGGGTGTGTGGGCATCTCAATGAGTTACATGGGTGAGGACACTGGCTGGGACATAGTCGTGTGTCCCTTGTTCGAATGTTACACGGCCTGGGGAGATTTCACAAGGCCGTGTGGCCCCTATTTTCCAATTTTTACAAATTTTTCTTAAAACTTATGTTTTGTTTCAAATTAGTCCTGAATTGCTTCAAAGCTATTTTTAGGGCCTCAAAGGCTCGATTTAGGGACAAAATGTATGTGGATGATTGGTTTATGATATGTTTAGTTTATTTTAATATTATGATGTTAAATGTTTTTGATTATACGATAATGCTTCGTAACCCTAATCCGGCGATGGAGGTGAGTTAGGGGTGTTACAACTGTCATATACAAAGGTGACTAAAATAGCTTGTATACGAACACCATATTATATTTTTGCTAAGATAATCTGGGTGTGATTTTGAATAATTTCCAGATGAATCGTAGCCTCTATCTTCAACTAAATATGAGGATTGAAAACCAAATTTTGTAATAATTTCATCTGCCTTTCCACCACTAACCTTTGGCTCCAAAAGGCTAACAATATTCGGCTTGTGCTCCACATTATATTCTTTAAGAGTGCGAGGAAATTTCACATTCTCACAACTTTGACAAATCCAAACAAATATGGATAAATTAAAGTTCAAAATTATTATTTTAATAAAATTGAAAAGCAGTAAAACAAACCCAATTTAATGCCGCAGATTTTCCTGATTACTTGGATTTGCATCCAGCTCATCAGTAATCTTGCTTATCAATTCTTACTTGAACTGGTCCTATAGTAACGCCACTATATTATTGACTAATTCAATCAAAGGTACTCTAGGAGGCAACACTTTAAAGAGGCTACCTTTATCGCTTATAATTTTTTTATCATACTTTCACATATATTCAATTTGGTCCTTATCACTATCAACCAGTCTAAATCGAATCAATTCAGCTCATTTCATCACATCATCACATAACATATCCTATTTTAGTCCAATTTAAGGTAATCCATGATTATTTCAATTTGCAATTATAGCAATTAAACTTTTACCTCTTATATGATTTAATCCTTTTACCTTAATTGGTTACTAATTCGACAAAATTACACATCCAAAAGCTAATTTACTTATGTAATAACTCCTTATATATATTTACAGGCTCGATTTATGAAAATGAGGTCCCAATACCTCATTTTCCAAAACCACTAACTTTAGGTATGCACTGCTTGTATCTTGACTAACTAACCAATTAATAAAATCTATCAAATCAAAATTTATCATAATATTATACTTAACTCTTAAATTTTAATTACTAATGTTTGCTAACTCCCTCATCGGAATTTTGATCCCGAAACCACTGTTTCTGACGTCGTAGAAAAATAGACTATTACAAAAAGTGTCAAATTTAGGGGGCTAAATGCATATTTGATCCTTGTAATTATAACTAAATATAAACAAATAATATTATTTATATAATTATATTTTGCACTTTTTCATAATATATAATTTATATTTAATTATGTATTTGAAAGTCAAATTGATAGAATGTATAAGTATTAGGAATTATGTGTTATTATACCAGTTAGAAAAAGGCCACAGTATCACTTTCGTTAACCATTTAATGAAGAGTAATCAAAATAAAAATGATCTAAAATATGAGTGATCAAAATTTAAATAATTTAAAACATTAGTGACTAGATTAAAATTTTAATGAGACTAATTGTTGCGTGAGTAATTCTATATAGTTTACCCTTAATTTTATTGCGGTATTTGCTTGCTACAGTCAGACAATTTCCTTTTTTGTTTGTAACATTTACCCTCATTCTGTCTTAAAGCCCTTAAAACCATGAAAGAAACTATACCAACCTGGGAAACAACATAAAAGAGCCCATCAATTTCTATGAATCAGTATTATTCTCGTTAAACAAATGTCCCTAAAATAGATTCTTTAAGGTCAACAAAAATATCATCAATCAATCAAAATCCCATTCTGATCACTATAGCTATAGCTAAGGCTAAGGCTACTACTCTTGGCTTTTGCAAACTCATTTACTATTATTGCCTGTTCTTTAGTTTTGAGGTATTAACTTAGTCAGCTACTGAGGATGCTTTGATCACTCATCTTCTGGGCTTTTTTGGCATTTTCCCTTCAAACCACAGTTCTGGGTATTCCCTGATTCAACTTCTCGCTGCAACAGTTTCATGTTTTCTTCTTGTTTCCTTTAGTGTAGGACTTGTAATAGTTGGTGGTCAAACTCTTTTTTTTTTTTTTTTTTTTTGCTTGAAGGTATGTGAATATCGATAAAAGTCATGGCAAGAATTTGTTTTACTATTTTGTGGAATCTGAAAGGAAACCATCAGATGATCCAGTGGTTCTTTGGCTCAATGGTGGACCTAGATGCTCAAGCTTTGATGGTTTTATTTATGAGCATGGTATTATTCTATAGGCCATCTTCACCCCAAAAAAAAAAAAGTTTCATTTCTATCTGATATTGTGTTGTTTCTATAAAAGTATTATGTTTATCTGGGTTTTTTAGACTGCTGGAAATGTTTTATTAAACCGTGAGATTGATGAGGAGTGGAAGAAGGTGAACTGAAGTTGTGCAACTGCTTGACTTGGTCTTCCCCTAGATGTATCAGGGGTTTAGGGTTCCCAAAATTAACTTAGTTGTTCTATTTTTGTCCTTGATGAAAATTAAAGTGAGTCTATTCTGTGGCCAGTTGCATAATTTATTGAGGTTTCAATGGATAAAAGGAAGGTATGGTATGTTAGATTAAAGAGTAAACTAGTTCTTTCTATTAAAATTCCATCCATTTTTATTGTTAAAAACTGGTCACCAGTTTTTAATAGTAGAAATGAATGAAATTTTTAACAGAACTGATTTGCTCTTTGATATAACGTCAGGGACTAATTTACCTATTTTTTATTGGAGGGGGAAATGCAAATTGACTCATAGTATAAGGACCTCTATGATTTCATGTTACTTTTTATATGACAATGATGAATGCTGAAATGAATGTCGGTGGTACCTTATTCTTCTCAGTTGGAGGGTGCTGAGACAATTTATCAACTTATAGCACTTGTTTCTTATACTTTCTGCCAAGGCCTTTCAATTTTGAAGAAGCAAAGAAAGAGGGAAGTATGCCCCACCTGCATCTTAATCCGTATAGTTGGTCCAAGGTTGTTATTTCTTAGTTACTTCAGTTTGATAGGAGAAAAGAGATGATTGATTTGTTTATATTAATTTCCCCCATATTTCAGGTCTCCAACATTATATATTTAGATTCTCCTGTTGGGGTTGGACTTTCTTATTCTAAGAATCAAAGTGATTACGTGACCGGTGACCTGCAGACTGCCGCCGACACACATTTATTTCTTCTCAAGGTGAGAAGTAATGAAGATTGGTAACATACGTACTCATTATTGCTTGAGCTCTTTACTTGCTGAGATACTTAGTCTTTAAGTATCTATTGTGTAACAGTGGTTTGAGTTGTACCCCAAGTTCCTCTCAAACCTGCTTTTTATTGCTGGAGGGTCATATGCTGGAATATATGTGCCTACTCTTTCTTATGAAGTAGTGAAAGGTATATCCTCATAATTTAGACTTTTTATAAGTTTTAGGATAAATATAAATGTGAAGATATGAATCTTTCACAGGAATCGATGTTGGTACTCAGCCTGTTCTCAATTTCAAGGTACAAGCATTTTCGAAAACTATTTTGGTTAAAGTTTAAACGCATGCATGCCTTCTAACCACAATCTTATGTTTTAAAATGTAGGGATATTTGGTCGGAAACGGGGTTACTGATACTGAATTTGACGGTAATTCTTTTGTTCCCTTTGCCCATGGAATGGACTTGATTTCAGATGACCTATATGAGGTACGTTAGCAGCTCCTGAAAAATGATATACCGTGTTTTACACCTTTTGTGTTCTTAGCACTAGATTTCTATTAATGACTCATTATGGAAGGTGCAAGTACTAAATGCAATTATTAGGTTTGAAATTTGTTGCAGTTGAAGTATCTGAACTTTCTATTTTACATTTTACTCGAATCAACAATTTCAAATGCCTAATTATCTTACTAGTTTATTGTTGGTAAATGACAACTTATATTTTTCTTGGATCTCTGTTTATTATTGGAAACAAATAGATTTAAACTCGATGTAAGCGTTAGAGTGAAAACAGGCCATGATTTTAATTCTTTTTCCTCGAAAAGCATAGTTTTTATAGTTGGAATTACATGCAGAGGTTACAAATGAGTGTATGGGGAATTTCTATAACCCACACAATGATACTTGTGAAACGAAACTAGAAAAAGTTGATGAGGTAAGTGACTGGTTATTTGCTTATTTTACAATGACCTTTAGGGAAAGTTCAGATAATTTTAACTTGCATTCTTTTTTATTTGCTTCTGAACTTTTAACTAATTGCAGAACTTATGATATCTGAACATATACAATATTCTAGAATCGTGTTATCATGACCCAGATGCAGCTGAGACTAAATATGTTAAGATTATACTACCTTCCAGCTTCCAGAAGTTAGGTGAAACTGACAAGCCTCTTGCTGTACGAAAAAGGATGTTTGGTCATGCTTGGCCTCTTAGAGCTCCTGTAAGAGATGGTATAGTTCCGACGTGGCCACAACTTCTTAATAGCCAAAGTGTTCCATGCACTGTAAGTCTAGCTTACTCTAAGTAGTTCAAATATTTCCTAAATGAAGTATGCTCACTTGTATCTTGTTTCATATTTGTTTTCTTTAAATACATTAATGGACTATCATGTTGTTTTTATGCATTGCAATCCCGAAAACTAGTAAATACTAACATGGCCTTTGATATTGGTAGAGCAACTCTTGTGATCACAAATGAAATGCAACTTGTGTAAGATTTGAACAAATAGCTTGCTCTTTGTTTTATGCTTGCTTTTGCTTTCAGAAGACAGAGAAACTATGCTTGGATGCAAAAGCAAGGTTTTGATGACGTAAAAAGCAAAAGTAACTCTTCATATAAGCATATGCTTCATGTTCATATTATAAGCCTCATTCCACTTCTTATAATTGGAATAATTGAGCTTTTCTTTCCTCACAAATAAAATGGACTAAATAGACCTTACATTGTGAATAATTGTTTGATGATTAAAATTCTACTTTGTTACTAGTATCCGATTATGTTATCTGTTCTTGTTTTTGGTCAATGAATATCAGTTGATGGACTTCATGTGCTCTTTTGTCAACTTCTTTGTTAAGTTATTCCTTGTTTGCGTCAGAGACTCGAATAACTAATGTGTGTGATTCCTGTTTATTTTTATTTATCTCAACTTGTTGTCTTGAAAGTACTGATAAGTTATTTACTCAAAATTTCATATGAATCGTGTAGAATGATGAAGTAGCAACAGCATGGCTAAATGGTAGAGCAGTTAGGAAAGCAATTCATGCTGAAGGGGTAAGCACTCTCAGATTGTTATCTCTCCAAGTTCCCCAAAATGGTAACTTTATGATCCCATGACTCCATAGGAGACTGTGATCGGTAAATGGGAGTTATTTATAGACAAAATATTCTATCATCATGATGATGGTAGCATGATCAAGTATCACAAGAATCTTACTTCCAGGGGATATTGGGCACTCATATTCAAGTAAATCTCCAATTAATGTCGTATAACACTACAGTTAACTTCGGAAAATGTCACTCTTACGGTTTCCCAAACTACTTTCTGGGGGTAATGTAATCCAAGTGAAAACACTTAAGAGATTGACGGCTTGGAATGTTATATGTTGCTATCATACAATAATCAAAACTCTATGCATAAGAGTCCGAGCCATGAATCACAAAACAATGCATCAAGCTTGCAACTGCCTCCACTTAGTGTCATATACTGTTGAGTTTCAATATATTCTCTTATTGGTTATAATTTGTTTCTCTTTGATCAAACCCTCGAGCATTGTATTTATCTGAAGTTGCATCAAGAATGCAAGCTCTATATTTATTCGCAATCCTCCATGGGGTCTGTAGTTTCTCATAAGCGATCTGCATTGCACTTTTATGGCAGCGAGGATGATGATATGTGTGTTCCATTTACTGGGAGTGAAGCCTGGACTAGATCGATAGGATATAAGATAGTGGATGAATGGAGACCATGGACATACAATGGACAAGTTGTCGAGTACATTCGGTCACTTTTGTTCCCTTATTGTTATTTTCTCTCCCAAACTAATGCCTTTTCTGTTGTTTTGTGCAAATATGCAGGTATTTACAAGGTTATGAGAACAACCTGACCTTTTTAACCATAAAGGTACGCCCACAGTGCTGGCATTGCTTTTGCTAATATTATATCTATAGTAGTAACTGTAAATTTCTGGGATTACCAATTTTGATGTATCGATTTTCGGATTCTTTGTAGTGGTTCAGGGAGCAGGGCATACTATGCCAGAATATAAACCTCAAAAGGCGTTGTATTTTTACACCGGATTCCTGGCAGGGAAATCTATATGAGCTTGTTTTATCTTTTTTATTCAAGTTTAAGGTTTTAATTAGTTTAAGGAGAGTCAAACTGGTTGATTCGAGCACATCTCGTCCGCGGATGACTAGTCAAACTAAATGATACAAAATATTTTTATTTAATTTAGTTATAAAAAGTATTTTTATTATATGAAAACTAAAAATAAGTTGTTCGAAAATTATTTTTAAATTATAATTCAGTTTGGTTTGATTCATGAATAAGTTTTGAGTTGAGAGGTATTTGAATGATTACTTGTTGTTCACTATTAATGATTAACATCACCAACAAAATCCTTTTATTAATAAAAAGAATAATTAATACTTTTGTCACTGATTCATTACTTGTTAGTTTTGTAATTCCCATTCTTGAGATATAAGAGTCTTTCACCACTAGTGAAATGAATTTTTTAAGGGGGTATTTTGGACTCTTAAAGTATTCTTTTTTTAAATTCTCTCAACTTGTTTCTTTACTTAGTCTTATCGTCAACTACATTTCCTTTTTCTTAACCTTACCAACCATCACCTTTCATTGTGTTCAGTGTTACTAAATTAGTTTCAGTCTTTCTCTTTGCCTTCTTCCCGTATATCTTGTTCACTTGTTTGTAATAGTTTTTGTGTCAGCTGTTTTAAACTATAGCCTTATTTTGAACAAAGTTATTTCGAACATAACTATCCTTAACCAACAATTATTCTAAACAACTATTTTAAATAATAGGTGTTCCTTTGGAAGAAATATCAAGTGAAACATCGGTACTACTTATTCAACACTTGGTAACATAATTTTCTAAAATATAATTTTATTTGTCTCAAAGAAAATATAAAATGTTAGTAGCTAAAATTGATGGCACGTTTGGTTGGGGGGAATGGAATAGGGTTGTAATAGAATAGAGCTGTAATGGAATAGAACTGTAATCAGTAATTCAGTTGTTTGGTTAAATGGAATGGAATAGAACTGTAATAGTATTCTTATGTTTGGTTGAATGTAATATGGGTTGTAATAGCATAAGGAAAAAGGCTTAAATGACCAAAGTGCCTTTAGCAAAATTTGTTGTTAAGTAGATGATTATTGTTATTGTTATTAAATTTTAATAAGATTATTATTAAATATAATTTAATAAAAAAATAATAAATATTTTAGTCATATTTTAACATAATTGTTAATAATATTTAATAATAATTTTAATATCATATTATTATTAAGAATATTTCAATGCCTAATATATTTGCTTCAATCTAGCCTCTCACCTCTTCTCTTACAAATAGGTGACAATCGCGAATATAAAAATGGGTTTCATATATGTTATGATAATCCTCTAATAACATTTTATTTTAATGGTCAATTTTAATATAAGGCAAATTTGTTATATTTTATTTTATACTTTATAGTAGCATGACAATAACAATTAATTATAAGGTATACTCTTTAATAAATTAATTATTTACAGCAATCTTTGGTGAAATAAAAACCTTCAAATTTTACATAAAAATTACTAAAGTTTAGTAACATTAGTTCTTTTCGTATGTGAAATAAAAAATCAAAACTCATAGCTCTTCATGTTATTTAAAAACCGTAGTCCTTGATTTTATATTATTCAAAAACTCATAGTTCTTTATATTATTAAAAAAACATGAAGAAAACTTGACATAAATACAGAAGGAATTTTAGATCCGTAATTCCTTTGTCTCAAAAGTGATTCCACATTTCCTTCTAAAGAATGCAACTTGATATTATATCGAATGTATTATTGCCTTCCAAGATCTCAATACTTTAACTTAATAGGTAAAACATTACATGGTTTATCCATCATTGAAAAAACCGAATAGGAGGTTGAATCTATCTATTTCTGTCTCTAAAATTTTCCAATTCAACTTATAAAGTAGAACTGCCAAATCAATAGATTCCTGGTTCAACCTGTGAATTAGCCGGTCTGATTTTTAAAGCCATGGTTTTATCTAAAAAACTAAAATATTTTAAGGGTCTGATGCAACATTAACCTGGATAACAAACCTCACTAACTCGCTGATAAGCACACAAATATAAAAAGATAAAATGAGTGAATCTACATCGGGACAGCCTTTATGCTTGTCTATCGAACCAATAAAGACAACACCAAGTCCTAAACTACAAAATGTAATGCATTTTCAAACATCTATTCCACATATCCTTGGATAGTACTAGGACAAACATGTACAAGCAATACGAAAAATTACAACAAAATGAACTTGTAACCAAACCCCGAAGCACTCTCGGAACCAAAACCGGAGTCTTTTTGTTATTCTTGATAAGAAACAGCGAATTCTCTCCATAGCATTAGCTTCTCTTAGAAAGTCAAACTCATATCCGATTTTGACAACACAAAGGATAAATAATTAATGACATGCAGAAGAACAAAGAAATCCAAATCTGAGTGGTACGATACTCTCAATTTACATAATCTGAAAAATACATAAAAGAAGGATAGATGTGTTTTGCAAGGAACATCAGTGTGGATACAAATACCTGTTTTTCCATTTCCTTGGTAATGGAAAACAGATCAAATTTGATATCAGTCTTTTGAATGTACAGTACAAATGCTTGCAAGTTATGAATGTCAGTCATCATAAGATCCCGAATTCCTGGATGTTGCACCTGCCATAAACTTGAATGGTCAAAATCACATAGACATATGAGGCTTTAAAACCATCTCCAAGGGGACTTACCTTAACAACAACATCGTTCTTATCACCTCTCAATCTTGCTCGATGGACCTAATTCAGATACGAACATATGTTAAGTTATATCCATTCGGTTTTTGTAAGCATTATCCTATTTCCGGAACTCGAGAACCCTGCAAAACTGTTAGAAGTTATGGTAGCATTAAAATAGCAAATGTGCCATATCCTGCTGTATGTTGGAAAGCATGAAGCTTGTTTAATGAAAATGTTAAAAGATTTTATATGTTTAAATACATAAACCTATACCCTTCCCAGCATATGCTTATATAAACTTATACCCTTCCTAGCATGCTTATATAAACCTATACCCTTCCCAGCATGCTCATATAAAACTTCAAACCAAGTAAAGAAATGAAAAACTAATACCTGTGCGATCGATGCTGAACCGAGAGGATTTATATCAAAATTCTCAAAAATTTCACCCATGCTTCAACCAAACTCCTTCTCTAAAACAAGTTGAACAACATCAAATGTATATTTACCAATAAAAGTATTTAGTACCAAAGTTAAATGGAAAATATCAATAAGTAAAACAGGATTTCAAAAGGAACATAAATAAATTTGAATATACAGGTAAAATTTAGTCTTTAATTGAGCTGAAAGGACAAAAAAAGCAAATATTGTGCAGTTTGCCAATAGCTAAAAACAGTAAAATCAACAAAAGGAGCAATCAAAAAGAATCAAACTGTACAAAAAAAAGTAAAAACAGACAAACCCATTTAAATTTGAACTGAAAGAACACAAAAGCAAAGACTGTAATTTACAAAGAGCTAAGAACAACAAAATCAACAAAAGGGGCAATCAATAAGAATCAAATAGTACAGAAAAAGTAAAAACAAACAAACCCATTTTAATTGAACTGAAAGAACACAAAAGTGAAGACCGTAGTTTAAAGAACTAAGAACAGCTAAATCAATCAATAAGAATCAAACAGTAAAGAAACTAAAAGAACAGAAAAAAACTAAAAAAAACAAACTCATGTTGTTTATCCCACATTGCTTATTGCTTTTGTGGATCCTTCACAAAACTCACTCGAAGTTGAAACACCTATCATTTCAACAATTACCCAACAGTCAAAAACTATCAAATTAACAACAAGAAGAAGAAGATAAAGAAGGGAGCTTATAGCCCGTATAAATATCAACTGCTCGAACCCAGAATTGAAATGAACGATGCCAAGGTATTAAATGAAGAGAAACCTTGTCTTGAATCGCTTTGAAATCAAAACCAGAAGCTAATGTGTTTTTCAATTGAATCTGGATTTTTTTCCTTGCTGAAGACTTTGCCCTTAATTGAGAAATTTCTACGATCTGATTCCTACGAAGAAAAGATCGAAAAAATGGTGAGGGGCAATGGTGTTTAGGGCTTTATAAATGGAGAAGGAAATGAACGTAGAGGCTGTAGTTAAAACTGCAGAAAGGATGACGATGAAAAATGAGGGTAAAAATGAAAAAAGAAAAGAAAAGGGTAATCTCTCAGCATTCCTACCGTGCTCTGAATGGCAATTCAGAGGGTGAGGCAAAGAATGCTATTCATCCTCTATTCAGTGATGAGCGAGAATAGAAAACTAAACAGCAAGGCCTGTAATACACATTCCATTGAACCAAACAGACTGTGAGTAGTTACGCTCTTTCATGCATATGGGTATTAGATTCCTGAAAATAAGGCATTAATGGAAAGTTTTTAAAAATTACTTGGAAATTGCATTTATTTTACTGGACTTTTTCTCACGGTTAAAGGTTAATGCTGGTTCTGGGTTGTGTGTGCCGAGCAGCCTTCTAGTTATGGTGAAGGTGGTTCAACTTTATTTGCTATCCTAGATAGAAGTAACCATGGCCTAGGGTGTTTTATTTGGTATTACATTTCGTGAAACCAATAGAGCTTCATTTAAATCTGGACAGCTAAGGGCTGGCTCCTTTGGTTAAATGGAGTAATAACGATTTTAGTCCCTTCTAATTACAAAGTATTTAATTTAATCTTATTTAAATAAATTTTTATCCTTTGGCTCCCAATTTTATTGGCACCTCACAATACCCCTGTTCGGGCCCGTAAATGAAAATCCAATGTCCCAAGTTTTTTGTTGATGTAAGGAAAGATGTGCTAAGAACAGTAAAAGGGCTCCATTTGAGAAAAAAATATTAAAAATAAAATAAATTGCAAGTGGGAACGATCCAAATGTCAGCATATTGACCCCATCTTTCGTTAACTTCAAATATGCCAAATTTAGTCCCAATCCACGTTAAGAAGTATCAATTTTAGGCATAAATCAATGACTTTTTAATTAACAACTCCTAAAATAGAAGTTGTGCATATTGTTAAAACCGTTGATTTCATCCAACTTTTTTTAGTCTGCATGTTTAAAAACCTTCTTCTTTCTCCACTTTTTACTCAATAAACGTAAAAATCCCTCTTTTTCTACAATTTTCCAAAAACCAGAATTTCTTTGTTAATTGTCTTTCCCATCTCCCATTCCTATTTTGGTCTTTCTCATTCATCTTTTTCTTCTAATTTGTTTCTTAACATTCTTCTTTCTTTTCTTTTTAGTACTTTCAACCAAATTTATATTTTTAAGAGTTTTATATTCTTTTTTTTTTTTTGTGTGTGTGTGTGTGATGGAAGGAATGGATCCAACGGAGCTTCGTCGAATGTTTCAAATGTTCGACAAGAATGGAGATGGAAAGATCACCAACAAAGAGCTTAGTGAATCGCTAGACAATTTGGGCATCTTTATCCCTGAAAAAGAACTTACTCAAATGATCGAAAAGATCGACGTCAATGGTGACGGTTATGTGGATATTGATGAATTCGGAGCATTGTATCAAACTATAATGCATGAGAGAGACGAAGAAGAGGACATGAAGGAAGCCTTTAACGTTTTTGATCAAAACGGAGATGGATTCATCACGGTGGAGGAGTTGAGGTCGGTTTTGTCATCCTTGGGGCTGAAGCAAGGAAGAACCATAGAGGATTGCAAGAGGATGATAAAGAAAGTGGATGCGGATGGTGATGGTATGGTTAACTTCAAAGAGTTCAAGCAGATGATGAAAGGTGGTGGCTTTGCTGCTTTGAGTTCAAGTTAATAGAGATTTGGAACAAAAACAAAAACACCAAAGATGTTCGAAAAGATGAGGAAGCCTAGCTTGGATTCTCATGCATCATCTTATTGTAAAAAAATTGCAATGTTCTCATTATTAGTTTGATTTTATGATTTCTAAATTATTATTTAATTTATTGAATGCTCCATTTGAGTAATTGGTAAGAGTTCTTTTTTTTTTTTTTTTCTGCTCATCTTAGTACCCATGTTTCCCTTATCAACCATCCAAATGAAGCATAAAAGATTAAAGAGGTATCACATGTTTCCCTTTAATTAAGATATTTTGGGAAATTGTCAGATAGTGAATCAAATATGAAGGGGAAGGGCCAAATTAACTTCTGTTTGCATTAGTAAAATCACCATTGGATGAATTTAAACAAAGGGTGGAATAAGGGATTGTACAATGTTTTAGACATTTTTTACCTAGCAAGAAGATAGACTAAACATATCTGCAATCTGAATCTTCCAGCCGTTCCTCTTCCAGTTCACTTATGTTCTTGACTATATCTTGAACCTTTTTTGACAATTGATCTGTATGTTCCTCAACAAATTTCAATATCGTGCGTAACTGTTCCTGGTAAGCTGTGCATCTCCGCTTACATTTTTGTTTCTCGTTGTTCAGCTCTTGTGTCAGTTCTCGTATTCTCTGATCCTTCTCATCCTAGGGAAAACAAAATCATTGCAGGTGAAAATCAGAGGTAAAAAGGAGGTAGTTGCACCAACGGAGCATTTCCTTGTCTACATGTTTATTCTGAAATGATTACGAACAAAAGCTGAAAGGGTAATGGCTTACCAACCCTGACCCACAATTTCCAGCATCTTATTTGTTTAGTATACTGAATGTGATAGCAAGATCTAGTAAGCTAATCTCAAGTTCACCTTGATATTTACAATTAAAAGGGATAGAAAATGTACCTCAGTGATCAAATTTTTGGTGGACCCTCGCCATGGCACTTTTCCAGGTGACATTAATGAGTGATTATGCTCCTTTACAAATTTGGTAACAACCCATTTTACACCATCCCTTAAAGCCAACCTCAGCATTGCAGGGCAGCCTTCTCGGGTGATAGGTGGGGGAGGAAGAACCCTGTCTTTTCTATACATATATTTCTTTTCACGGAAGCCTTCTTTCGAACAAACAAAATCTTGACCAATTACACTATTGTTTATCCGTGAACGTCGATTATGATGGATTCGTACTGTAAAGCCAATGTGTCTGCCATAAGCAATATAAAATTCCCTTGCAGCATCTCTTGACTTGAACTCCATGCCAATATATGGCTCTGCAGCATTGCGTAACAAAGGTAAACCCTCACTAGACTCTTCTATAATCTTGTCAACTTCTCCCAAGCATAAATCTATGTTGTCTGAAATCCCATGATCAACCAATTCTTGCTCATCAAAGTTTTCAACTTGCAAACACCTTACACTTTCATCTGAATCTATCCCTTGACTAGACGCGTTCTCCATTATGTTCTTTCTCAAGCAAATAGTTCATTTATCAGCTGGCCAGAGGCAAGAATAACCAAATAACTTCATTTTTCTAATTTCTTCCACACAAGATTTGAATCTACCTGCAATTGAAAAGACAAGCAGACAGATAAGTGACAAAAATAATAAGCAAAAGAAGAATCATCATAGAAATTTAGTGACTATAATTCAACTCAAATAAGCGGAAACATGAACCCTCGTTTTAATATATTATACATAGTATAATGGAATGCCAGGGGCCTTGAATTCTCTCAAGACCAAAGATGCATTCATGCAGAATTTCACCTCCATTCATTAATAGTAACAAAAGTGCCAATACCAGCTAGACTAAATGCCATACAATTTGCTAGGAAAGATCAAACTTAGCTCCTATTTCAATATCCCAATAACCAAGACAAGCCACACTCAACATAAAAGTTCTATTTCTTACTCAATGGAACAACAACAATCAGTTTACCAACATGAAACCAAGTAATCAAAAGGAGATTTCCCAAGTCTTGACGATTACCGGACAATAAGCAAAGATCTTAAAACAGAAACATTTCTAAGCACAGTTGCAAAGTCATTTAATTCAGCTCATAACCCTATTTTCAGAAAGCAAAGAATTAGCTGTAATTCTAACCTAAGCTCGTTCATAAATGATCTCTGGCATTTATTATCCAAAGATTCATCAATTCATTTTTCTAGTCAAACCTTTTCTTTTTTTTTTTTTTTTTTTTACATGTAAGCATCCGATTTACATCAAATTCCGCAGCAGAAAAAAGTATCCCATTTTATAATCGTTTTGCTAAGAAATACAAAATTAAATTCCTTTTTCACCGATGAAAAAAAAAAAAAAAAAAAAACCGAGCAACTATCAGCCAATAAATTACCATAAAAACATTGAATTTACTAAAGTAAAGAAAGAAAAACAAAATTTAAATATTATAAATCCACAAAATCCTCAGTAAATAGACATAAATAAACGCTAAACAAAAGTGAAAAATCAACTCTTACATGAAGTAATTGGAATGACGTTGTATAAGCGAAATCAATGTGACGCTGCCAAAGTTAATAGATTTTCCTCCTTCGGGTTTACAGGGAACCAAATGGTAATTAAATTTATTTTTTTAAATCCAAAGAAAAAAAATGATGGTTTAAGATGATTATTTACCAACTATGAAGGAAAAGGAAAGAAAGAAACGCTGGGATATTTTTTCGGCCAATAAGAAACCCTTGGCATTGGAAAGCTTGGTATTTGCTAGGGTTCAGGTGAGGCGTACGGTGGAGCTTGATGGAGGGGAGCCGTATCTTATCACATCTTGTGTACCATCCTCATTTTTGGAAAGTAAACCTTAACGACACCGCTTCATCCCTTTTTCTATTTTAATGCTTCAATTTTTCCTTTTATGTTAGCTTAAATTACTAAAACTAGTTTGGATACCGTATGAACTAATTATATGTATAAATTAAAATAATATTTAATTATTTTGTAATTTTTTATAACGATGTTTTAAATAGATATTAGTTTATTTTTTATAAATAATATAAAATTACTTAAATTTTATTTCAAATATAATTATTTGTATAATACGTTTTATATAGATTTTTAAATTTAAATTAGTTTTTTGAAAAAATAATTTATTTAAAATATTTATAAATATAAAAGAGTTTTAAATAATTGGAAAATAAGATATTAATAGTTTTAAATTGTCTATACATTTTTAATTTAATTTAAAGTGTTTATGGTAAGTTTTCATTTATTTTCATACATTTGTACTTTTATTTTGTAAAATTTTAACAATATTAATTATAAATTAGACTCTTAAGTTTTTTTTTTTAAAACAAAAAATCTTAAACAATTTAGTAAAGACTAATAAATAATTTAACATAAGTTATAATTTCCATATATTTGCAATAATTATTAACGGTAAGTATTTTTAATCAATTATTTAATAATAAGTTGATTTCTCATAATTTCAAATAATTAAAGTTTTAAGTTTTTTCAATATTAATTTAAATAAATGAAATTATAATAGGTCACAAATACATATGAAAACTAATAATTTATGTTACTAAAAAACTAATAGTTTTTTAAAATAATATTTATATATTTGAGGTAAATTTTTAATGATATAAGAATTTAGTTGTATGTATCAATTAAATTTATAGTATTTCAACAATACTAATATTTAGAAAATAATAATAAACTAATATAAATATTTAATTTTTAAAATTATGATTTTGTATTACGATAAGTATATAAATAAAAAATTATTATTTAAAATAAAGGTGAATTAATATAAACTCATATTAGTTTCACATTAACCATGTATTGAATATTTAAATATTTAATATTTAAAAGTCTATTTTAAGAAAAAATCCTATTTGTTTAGGCAAATTTATATTCACTTGTGCATTTTAATTTAATATACCAAACAACAACACAGTTTAATTGGTATAGGTCTAGTATTAATATTACACTATTAACAGTAATGGTAATTTGCATTTAAAAAAATTGGCGAGAATGTGAATAATCAAAAAAATTTACAGCACAATTTTGTCAAGTTATGGTGTGGTTGTCTCTAGCCTCTTGCATCACAGTTAATAGCTACTTTAATAGATTATGCATGGGATATGTATTAATATTATCAATTAAAATAATTAAGTTTAATTATAATATTGGGTTAATTATTTTCTGTATTAAATTAAATATAATAAAAAAATTGATGTAAAAAAAAATATTTATACCATAAAGACGATTGTATCGTTATCTTCAACGCAGGAAAAGAACATAGATTTTTTTTCCTAGCAACGCCCATGTATGCCTAATGGTTTGGAAATTTTATTTATGAAAATTTTTGTAATGTTTGAGTAAACAATATCGGTAATGATATAATCCCTAATTTACAGTTAGGGATTATGATATGGTGAGAAACATTATGTAATTTAGTCCATAAAATCAATTAATAAGGAATATTTATTTTTATTGTGATTTATTGCTACTAAAATCATGCCTAAGATAATATTTATTTTATTCGGATTATGATATTATATTAAATATTATTATTTGAGTTTGATATTTTCACAATTAAAATAAAAAAAGATAATTATATAAATATAAAAAAAAATTAAACTTTCACTATCATGTGATGATAATCTTTGAATCAAAAGAAAACTTTTTATTAGCATATTAGGTAGAATTGGAGAAGTTTTTTTCCTTTTTTTTTTTTTTTTTGGGGGGGGGGTGTTTACAAATTTATAGACAATGAATATCTCTATTTTAAAAGTTAAAAATTTTGGTTTGGAAGTTTGAGTATCAAATTGATAGAATTTGTAAATGTAAAAGATTAAATTTATTGAATTATATAGAATTAGGATCAAATTGATAGAATATGTAAGTATTGAGGACTAAATATATTATTATACCAGTTAAAAAATGTCACACTATTATTTCCACTATCAATTTAACGGTGAGAGATCAAAACAATAACAAATACAAAGTTTAGTACCTAAATTAAAATTTTATAAAATTGAGTGACCAAAACAAGAGCACGGGCATGGTTAGGTGACTATTTGTATAATTTACCCTAAAATCTTTTAATAAGAATAAATTAATAATAATTCAAAAAAATAAAATATTAAAAAGATAAAAATATTTATTAAAAGAATAAAGCATAAAAATGAACCTTAGCATAAATAAAAACAATTTTTTTGGTTTTTAATATGTTTTTTGTTTTTCAATTTTTATTGATTTGAAATAATTAATTTCTAAATTTAATTCTTACAATCATGCTTGTGTTGTATCATTTCTTTATATAGGAGCGATATGATATTTTATAATTTCTTTTAAATTTAAGTAAATTATACTAGAAGTTCTCATACTATTATTTTTATTCTAAATTGATCCTTGAACTTCAAAATATTTTAATTATATCTTTAAATTTTCAAAGTTACGTGTTTCTGTTACTAAAATTATTAAGAGTGAATTAAAACATTTTAATGGTTTGACCCTAATTTAGAACTTAATTATATAATCAATGTATCCATAAAAGCTAATCAAAGCAAGCTCTTCTATTTTTTTTCTACAAGATTCATAACTCCTACTTGATTGGATGGATATGAAATTGGTAAATTGTGAATGCCATTAATTTGATTTTAATGTTAGAAATTGTATTTATGATTTCTTACTAGAGAAGGTACCTACACGGTTAGTGCCCGGATGATTTTACGAAATAATCTTTTTAAGAATAAATTTTTAAATATTTTTTTTAGATAAATAAATTCAACATAAATTATATTTAGTATAAAATATTATATTAACAATCAAAATTTATTTTATATGAATTAATATCTTATATAAACTTAATAATAGTAAGTATTTAATTTGAAGAGATAAATAAAGTTAAGCATGATTTAAATAAATATTCATATTTATATTATTAAAATATTCATATCTTATTCTATAAAGGATTTATTATTAAATATTTATAAATTGTAATAATACAAATATTTTCAATAAAATTTTAAAAATACAATTTAAAATTTAAAATTATTATTAATGTTAAAATTTGTTTGTAAAATAAAATTCTAATATTAAATAATTTATTAAAATAATAAATTATATAAATATATATGTTTAATAAATTTAAAATTTAAAATTAATTTTTATATAAAAAATTTTAAAGCCTTATAAAATTTAAATTTGATAAAGGCTCTTCTCGAGAAAACGATTTAAAGAAGTTAATTAGCTTGTTTTCTATGGAGTCCTAAGTTATTTTTGATTTACCAAAAATTTTTCTAAGGAAAAATAATGTACCACAAAATTCTCTCTAAATAATTTTCCATAAAATAAAAACAATATTAAAATATGGCAGAATTTTATTACACATAAGGTGATATCAGTCCGGTTTAATTAAGATTTTTAGATCTTTTGAACTGATTATTATAGTTGGATTTAGTTTTTTAAATTTATTTTAATAAAATAAACTTTTAATATTATTTAACAAAATTTTATGATTTTTTATAAATGTTTCTGAAAATAATAGTTTTTTAAAAATTTTAAAAATTTACTTTTACTATTTTCAATATAAAATATTTATTTTTATATCATATAAAAATTTAAAATTAACTATATAATAAATAAAAAAATTCAATTCAAATTTATATTTTGTAAACTGTCCAAATGGCTCGATTGGGTTTTACTTTGGATTTGGTGGGTTATTTCTCTACCCCTAACTGCACATATGGAAATCTATTGTGAATAGATAGCTTCCATCTCGATCCCCTCGCTCCGCACCCAAGCTGATCGTTTCTGCACTCACTTAACAACTCTCTGCTTATAAATTTAAACCCAAAATTCTCCTCCTCCTACTACGCCATGCCCTGCTCTTCACTGGATTCCAACTTGGATCTTCAATCTAGTAAGTCCTTCCTTTTTTTTCTTTATATATATTACGTATATTTCAAATTTAATGAACCTAATAAAAACTGAAAATCAAGAAGTTTGATTAACAGTTTATAATTTTTTTTTTTAAAACAACTTTATCAGTGGGTGAAAATGCTTCCATGGAAGAACCCGAAGCTGAACCAATACAAAATTCAAACGGAAAAGAGTTTGTTGCCGTTGAAGGAACTTCCGATGAGGAACCGTATGTCGGGAAGGAATTCGAATCGGAAGAAGCAGCCAAAGTGTTCTACGACGCCTACGCTACTCGTGTGGGATTCATCATGCGTGTGGATGCGTTTCGCCGCTCAATGCGTGACGGCAAAGTGGTTTGGCGTCGACTGGTCTGTAACAAAGAAGGGTTCCGGAAGCTAAGGCCTCGTAGAAGTGAAAATCGAAAGCCTAGAGCGATTACCAGAGAAGGGTGTAAAGCCATGATTGTGGTAAAGAAAGAAAAGACAGGGAAATGGGTTGTTACCAGGTTTGTTAAGGAACATAATCATCAGCTGGTTCCTATTCCCGTCAATGGTCGCCGAAGCATGCTTTTGTCGCAAACGCCGGTAATTTCTTTCCCTCCCTATGATTTGCCTTTATAAGAAGTGGATTCTGTAAATGAATTTAACTGATTTATATAAATTTATAGCAGTCTGAAATTGAACCGTAATATGGTGAGTGCTAATGTGTTGCAGTCTATTGGAGGAGTTTAAGGTTTGCAAAGTCTCGAGTACAGTTTATGGCTCAATTCTAGAATCGGCGAAAAGTATTTAAAGATTAATTACATAAGTTGGTTGAATATGATCCCATGCCTTTAAAGAATTAGTACAAGAATTCATATTTGATAATTTAAGTTACAAGAATTCAAACAGGCAATGACTTCTTAGTTCTTACAAATAGAACAACTAAGTACCAGTTAGGAGAAAGTATGCATTCTTCCAAGTAAGAATGAGCTATATTCAATCTTAGTCCTGATTTGAGCCTTGGAGCATTAGTAAATGCTCTTTCACTATCTCTATAAAGTTTGAAGACTACGACTCTGGTTGTTCTTAGGCCTTCAAAATTGGGTCACCTTGCGTTCAAGTGAAGTTGGCATAGAGAAAAGTTCCTTCATGGGTAGGCTCATAAAGGCAAATATGCAGATTGATCAGGGAATAGTTCAGAGCTCATTTCCATAAGCAAAAGTTTTCTGTGGTTTCACAGATAATTATGATCTCAACAACAGAACTAGCTTTTCATGACCGATCTAAAGATATTGTTGCAATGTCCAGAACAAGAAAGATTTTTCAAAGCACTAAACGATGGAGGTAGATGTGTGAAGCTAGATATTCCTTAAACTGGTAGCTATGTGACTAAAAAGTATGGTACAACCCTTGATTTATAATGGGTGAAATTGTGTTTCTGAAAATTTTGTTATATTAATTAATATTTGATTGGTTACGACTCACGAGTGAGACTTATAGTTAAGATTCAGGCTGAAGTTTTGCAACCCCATGCAGTCTGTAAGCTTCCTTTAATCAAATGGGCTGAGTGGGTAAGATGCTAGTGTTGAACCACCTGCTTGAGAGTTCAGACTGGATCCCCTCCAGTTGTTTGCCATATTTGTTCACCCAAACCTGACCTCGGGCTGTTGCTCATACCTTGAAGCCACTTGGTATGTTCATAAAATTGTATCTCTAATATGTGTTCCTCAAATCAAACAAAGCTGGAAATTCAGCTTCTACTGCTTCTGACTGAGTCTTAACATGCAAAACTTGTTTTATTAGTCTGATTAATTAGTTGATTGATATGCTAATCTTTTGCTGATTGAGTTACTATGTATTCATTTCAACTATCTTTGTCCCTTTATGTACAAAAGCTAGAACTTCAGACTTGGAAAATGGTCATGGTAATCTCCTTGTTTTAAAGTTGTTTCAATGTTTGATTTCTTTTTGCCATTGTGGAAAAATAACCATGCCTCTCATCTCTCTCCCATACACAACCCAATAGGATGAGAAAGATGTAAAAATTCGAGAATTGACGGCTGAGTTACAACGGGAACGAAAGCGTTCTGCAGCAATTCAAGAGCAGCTTGAGATGGTATTAAGAGAAATGGAAGAGCATTCTAATCACCTATCAAGGAACATTGATGATATTGTTCAAAGTGTGAGGGAAATTGAGTCGAATCCGGTTGCACTTTTTAAGAGGCAATAGTTCTAGTAAACTGTAAAAATTTTTACATACTTTCCACTCTCGAAAAGAATGGCTTGTAATTTATTTTGTTCTTTTTCCTGGTGTTTTTCTTACATAATCTAGATTGAGGTGAGCAACCGTGTACTTATAAGAAGATGAACTATTAAAATTTTGCTATATTTATTATAATGTAAACAAACTCTCATTCTGTGCAAGTTCTTCAGGCCTCACCTGCAAGGGTACATTTTGTTTTCTGACTCTTTCCATGACTCAGAAAATAGATTTAAAAAAAAAAATGCTAAATAAACCATAGAACTTCATTAGAAAGGGAAAATAAGTTTTCAATCCTTTATTTCATAATAAATTAATAATATTATTTTTATGTCGAATGGGTCTTAGTTCGGTTGATATTAATATTGTTACCAATGTAAGAGAACGTGAGTTCGAATATGCTGAAGTGTGTTATACTCCTATTTAAGGATTGAGGAGAGGTTATAAGTAATTTTACGTATTATATCAAAAAGAGCAAATGATAAAAATCTATAATGAGTTTAAATTTAAAAAAAAAACAATAATTTTATTATAATAATAACAACCTTTCAAACACAATTAAAATCAAGCTCCAAGAAATTAAAGGAAAATGAGAAATTGTTGAGAAAATGTGATAGATTGAAAATTTTAAAAATTGAATTTTGAAAAATTAAAGTGAAAGTATGTTTTCTTGTTTTGCCTTTAGAGTTTTTCTTTGTTTTTCTTTTAAGAGTGTATGTTCTTGTAATGCTTTTGTGCATTTTTGTTGTCTTGTGTAGTGTTATACTTTTTTCTAATAGACGTCTTTTATCCTAGATAAGAAGTACCTTATCTCAAGATATAATACTGAGATTTGATAGTTGAGTTTGGATCTAAATTCCTAACTCTAAATTTGACTTTTCTTAACTTTTTATAATGATGAATTTGAAACCTAGACATTACAAATGAATAATTGCAAGTATGATTGATGATTAAATTGGTTTGAATGATAATTATGATTTAAATTTTATGATTATATAATGAGATAGCCTGAGTTGCTTGACATCACTTATTCGGATCCGACGATCAGATCGGGTATGGGGTGATGCATTTAGTAGTATTAGAGCTATAGCTTTAGTTGATTCTTGGATTGAATCAAGCCATGTATTTAGTCGAGAGGTAAATGCCAAAGTTGAGTCAAGTCTGAGCTGAGAATTGGATGTTGAATTGTTTGTTGTTTGTGATTATAGCTTGAAAATGTCTAAAGAATCAAGAAACACTGTTGATGATGAGATTAGTAGTAAAGATCACTCCATTGAGGGAGAAAGTCAAGATAGGATTGAAGCACACAGTAATAATCAAGTTGGTGCTCAATGAGTAGCTATGTAACACCCAAAACCCGGCCTAGGAGTTTAGACCGAATTCGAAATGCTACATTGATCACCGAAGTGATCGTGAGAAAATATTATAAAAACGTCTTTTATTCGAATTTCAAAAACATAAATGTCACATATTCAAAATCAGAATAATAAAATGATTAAAACGTAAAACAGAATTCTACCACAGTGTTAATAAAAACCTTACATTCAAAACTGAATAAGAAATAGAAATCAGAAACCATAACTAATAATTTATTAAGCTCAAACTGCCTGAGTCCTCCGCATTCCGAGCCCAGTATCCAAAATCCCGAAATATACCTAAAAGGGAAAACAGAAGAGGGGTAAGCTATACGAGCTTAGTGTGAGATCAAACTAACTAACTACTAAAACGGAAACAGATACAGTAAACCTGAAAATGGTTCAACAGTGGAACATACTTACAGAGCGACTTAACAAAACAGACCATATGTAACTTTACAGTCATATGGCTCTGTTAAGCACAGTATCAGAAATTCTCAGAAGTCATAAACTGGGCCTAAGCCCTTTTCTAGAATCAGAATTGGTTGGGCCTTAGCCTATCATACAAGGTTCTCTTTTTGGCACGAGTGCCTTCCAGTCAAATAGCACGATCAGACTTTTCAGTCAAACAGACAGTCAAGCAGTCAATCAAAATTTTCAATCACAGAATCACACAGATGCATATGAGTGCGAATGAGTTATAAAATAACCCACCCACCCATCAAACCAACACACTATCTCCGTCTAACCCTGCACATCCTGTGGGGATTTAGTCAACCCACCCGTCCCTACACTCCAAGTAGGACCTCGAAAAGCCCATCCAACCTTATATTCCCTATATATTGTCTACGACCCTTAGGGAATTGGGACCACCAAAAAGCTGTACAGTGACATACAAAAGACCGCGTTACAGATATGCAGTATAAATTACCAGATCAGATATATCACGCAGCAAGGTTAGCGTACGAGCTGTACTATGTAATGCGGTAAACCGCGGTACAAACATGCAATATGACTGCCAGATCAGATAATGGCGTGTAGCGTAGCTAACGTACATGCGGTACAATGCAAGGCGGCAAATCGCTATACCGTTAACAGAAATGTCCACGACCTTCAAGGTATTGGGACCGCCTATGACCCTCTGGGTATTATTAAGGCTTTCAGAATACAGGTAAACTGCCAGATCGTAAATCTCCCTTGTCTTCAACATCCCACCCAAAAGCTTTGTATGCAGATGTATATATGCAGATGTGTGTATGCAAATGCACCAACACAGAATGCAGATTCAGACAATCATTCAGAGTAGTCACATACAACCAGTCATTCAGTTACAGAAGCATGCACACTTGTGCACTCAGATTCGGTACCTAACATTTCACACTTCATTCACAAGAAGTACATAAATTGAGGTCAGAACGGAGTTGTAATCACCCTTAGAAATCTTGGCCGGGAGGTTGGAACAAACAGAGGTCACAATTATACTTAAATTGACCTAAAATTAAACTTGGCGAGATAGGGCCACACACCCATGTGCTCCGGCCGTATGGGGGTCCATATACCCGTATAAGGAGTAGCACACGGCCGTGTGTTAGAGGCACACGCCCGTGTGGTGCAGAGGCACGGCCGTGGGAGTAGGCCGTGTAAGACACTGTCCAATTTCACTAAATTCAAGTGCAGAGTCGACACGGCCGTGTGAGGATCTCACACGTCCTTGTGACCACCAGACACGGTCGTGTGGAATCCCTAATAAATAAAAACAACGGGTTAACATGCCGACAAGAAAAGCCGAAACCAATACTTAAAAACGAAAGGAAAAGTAGTCATAGTTCGAATCCCACACCTGTTTCCAATAACAAAGGAACGAAAGAGAAGCATAAAAATCGAAGCCCTTCGACCCCACCACACTATCGATCCAAAAAGCAAGAAGAAGAAAACAAAAGCCAAAACCAAAAAGAAAAGAATAGAAACTAACGTACCAAGTAAAATAGAATAAAATAAAAATAAAAATAAAAATAAAATAATACTAAAATAAAATAAATGATAATATCACTAATCACAAATAATAAAATAATTATTTTAACTTAAAACAGAAATAACTAAAACGTTTTCTAAAACGCCCACACAGGGATTCGAGCTCAAAACCTTGAGACAAATTAATACACACTCAACCACCAGACCATCAGGCCTATTCTTGTCACTAAACTGCACAACTTAACTTATGTGTGCAACTTTCCCACTATCCAGAGAGCTCCAATAAAAGAGCTATGAAAATATGTAGTAATTGAATTCAAGGAATTGAAAGGTGTTGATCCTTTTACTGTTGAGAACTGGTTAGAGTCGACATAACATGTTCTACAATAGCTACAATGCTTAGCTTCCAAACGAGTTGTTTACGCTATTTCAATATTCAAAGAGGAGGCATATTGGTGGTGGTTAACTGTAACTCGTCATGTACTAGTAAATCAGGTCACCTGGACATTCTTTCAAGCTGAGTTCAAAAGAAATATGTCAGTGAATTGTACTTGGAAAATTGGAAATAGGAGTTTATGATATTGAAACAATGAAATATGCTAACTGAAGAAGAGAGTTGCAAGCGTTTCCTCCAAGGATTAAAGGATGAGATCTGGGTTTAGTTTTTATCTCACAAACTTAGAATAATTGCTTATCTCACTAAGCGATTGAAGATGGTGGAACAAGCTATGGGCCTGGATAAGAAAACAAAAGATTTTCGGGCATATGAAGAGAACTAGAGCTGTTAGATTGCAACCTTTACCAAAGTGAGCTAAGGAATTTTGAGGATCTTGGAGATCCACACCATCGAATAAAAGATCTAAAAAAGGTCGGGTTAAAAAATCATCTGTATTTGTTGCAAGTATTTGAGGGTCAATGCGAGACAAAGTGTTTTGAACTGCGAGCATTGTGGTAAAAGACATCAGAGTGAATACTGATAAAAGGTGGGAGCATTTTTTTTATGCAAATTCCTGAAGCATTTAGCTTGAGATGGCCTAAAAAATGTGAGTGATGTACCTATACCTACTCAGAGATTTGCTCTTGCATCTAGAGGTCGAGGTACTCCTCATGGTGGTTTAGTTGCAAGGGCTAACTAGAGGAAAAAATATTGACTTGTTAGCACATCAGCCTGAAGATAGGGCTCTTACTTGAGCCTATGTGGTTTGAACCAGAGATGAAGGTGATGTTACCAATATTGTAGTAGGTATATTCCTTTTATATTCTGCACTTATTCATGTTTAATAGGCCCTGGTTCTATACATTCATATGTTAACTCTAGTTTTGTAAATTCGAAAAAATTGAAATCTGAGCCGTCAAACATAGCGATAGTTAGTGCAAGCCCCTTAGGTCAATCTGTAATTGTTAACCGAGTATGTATACATTGCCATTAGAGATTCAAAATAAGTCATTTTCGATTGATCTGTTGATTATGCCATTTACCGATTATGATTTAATTCTGGGAATGGATTGGTTAACTAAGTATAATGTGATTTCAGACTGTTGTAAGAAGAAGTTCTTGATTCAGAGTCATGAAGCTGAGATTGTCGAGGTTAAAGGTATGAAATTGAGTGATTCCACTCATATTGTTTCATCTGTTCGAGCTAGTAAGCTTTTGAATCAATGCTGCGAGGCGTATCTAACCTATGTAATTAACTCGACTTCAGAAGAATGCAAGTTAGATAAGATTCGAGCAGTATGCGAGTTTCTGAATTTGTTCTTAAAAGATTTACCAGGATTACCTTTTAATCGTGAGGTAGAATTTGCAATTGAAGTTTATCCTAGTATAGCTCTGGTGTCTATTGCTCTTTATCTTATGGCATTGACAGAGCTCAAAGAATTAAAAGTTCAACTACAAGATCTTTTGGATTGAGGCTTTTTGCGCCCTAGAACATCACCTTGGTGAGCTCCAGTTTTATTTTTAGAAAGAAATACATATTGTTATGAATTTGTATCGATTACCGTAATTGAATAAATTAATGATTAAGAACAGATATATATTATTGTGAATTGATGATTTGTTCGATTAGTTGAGAGGTGCAACTGTGTTCTCCAAAATTGATTTCAGATCAAAATATTATCAGTTGAAAGTTAAAGATAGTGACGTGCCAAAAACAACATCCCATATGTGATATGATCACTATAAATTCTTGGTGATGTCATTTGGGCTGTCGATTGCTCTTACAACGTTCACGGATCTTATGAGCCACATTTTTTAGCCATATTCATCATTTTGTTGTAGTATTTATCGATGACATCCTAATTTACTCAAAATCTGAGGAGTAACATGATAAGCATCTAAAAATTGTGTTACACGTGTTGCGGGATAAATAACTATACGTGAAGCTTAGTAAATGTGAATTTGGTTATCGAAGGTTGGATTTCTGGTTCAGTTATATCAGTCAAGGAGGTCCGTGTAGATCCCAAGAAAATTAAAGCTATTTTGTAATGGAAATAGCCAAGAAATGTGATAGAAGGTCGAAGTTTCTTGGGTTTAGTTGGTTATTACAAAAGATTTGTAAGCAGATTCTCCAAAATAACATTGCTATGACGAAACTCCTACAAAATAATGTGCCATTTGTGTGGAATGACCAGTGCTAGGAGAGTTTTAAGAAACTAAAAACGATGTTGACGGAAACACTGATTTTGAATCTACATGAATTTGGAAATGAATTTGTAGTATTCAGTGATGCTTTTTTTAGTAGTTTAGGTTGTGTATTCATGCAAGACGACAAGATGATTGCATATGTGTCTCGATAGGTAAAGCCGTGTGAACGCAATTATCTGACGCATCATTTGGAGTTAGCCGATGTGTTATTTTCTTTTAAAATTTGGAGGCATTACTTGTCTAATGAAAAGTGCTACATCTAAACTGACCGTAAAAGTCTCAAATACCTCATTACTCAAAAGGAGTTGAATTTGAAACAACCTCCTAGATACAATTTTTGAAAGATTACAATTGTTTAGTTGATTATCATCTCGAAAAAGCTAATGTGGTAGTTAATGCCTTGAGTTGTAAGTCATTATTTAGATTAAGGTTGATGTTTGCTTAATTGAGCATTTGCAACGATGCTAGCCTATTAGTTGAATTGAAAGTGAACTTGGAGTTGATCGAGCAAATTAGGGAAACATAATTTTCAGATGTTAAGTTATTTGAGAAAAGAAAACTTGCTCAACAGAGCAATGTTTAGAATTTTAGTGATCGCATTCGCGTGTGCATATTAAACAAACGATTTTATAAAACAATTTTAAAGTGTGGTTTTACTACAAGCGTACAGGTCAATTGTAATATTTATAGTGTTACAATGGAACACTAGAATATTCCAAGGATTGAACCCAAAGGAGTTGGCGATTTAGCAATTTCTATTCAAAATTTCATGTAAGAAAGGAGTTTAGTTTGCTACCACTAATTGCTATAGTACGACAAAGCATAAACATAGATTTTAACACTAATTTCTAAATTAACTATCCTAAGGAATAAATTGTAAAGATTGTAAAAGTACTAAAAATTCACAAATAACTAACAATCGGGTGTTGGTTAACTTTGATATGGTTTATTAATCTTTGAAATAAGGTCTTAAACTGCTTGAACTCCCAAAATGGCTCCATTTTACCTCTCAATCTCAATTTTACCAAGTTAGACAAATTAATCCGGATTATCTCTCGATCTCACTGGTTATCCTAGGATTAAGGAATTGGTGCCTAGTAAGATCTCCTCTCAGTCTCACTTGCCTAGATATTCCCCTAAGGTCATCAATCCTAAGTTTTTAGGTTTATTCAATTAATCCAATTTATTGCAATTTGGTCCCTTAGCTAAAAATCAACTTACCCACATCTCTATTAACCAACTCCCTTTGGAGTTTACTTATCCATGTTAAAAACTAAGTAAACAAACATAAAAATAAAAACTATAACAACCATGAACATAAACCCTAAGGAAAATCTAAAAGTTGGGGTTTTTACTCTTTAAAACTTACAAGAAAGATAACTAGAAGCATCTAACAGTGAAATCTAAAGTTAGGAACATAAAAGGAACAACCTTTAATTGATTAAACATAAAAGAAACTAAAATGTATCAAACTTAAAGTTGAAAATGTCAATACAAGAAAGGGAAAATGATTAAAGCTGTAAATAAACCTAGCTACAGTAATAACTAACCTAACTAACTACCATTAACACTAAGAAAAACAAGAAAATGTACAGGAAAAGTAAACCCTAAGCTATGGAAAAGAAAACTACTCTAAACCTAAACTAAAAGATGAAAGAAAACCTAAACTAAAGAGGTTTCTAAACCTAAAATACAACTTTCCTTTTCCATAACCAAGAGTGGCTTTTAATATCTGATTTCTGACCTAAAAATGTTGCCTAAAGTACCCTTGAATGCTGACTTTTGATTGGTGCTTCGGGTGGATAAAATTCGCCTTTGATGTCATTTTTTGTCTCCACACGGCAAGGATACTGTGATACCCAGGTGAGGATATCATGATAACCTAGTCAGAATACACATGGGGAGTTGTCACAAGGTGGTTATTGCGATACCCTAAGGGGATATCGCGATACCCTTGTAGCTTGGTCCCAAATCTTCCCCATTTCAGGTTTGTCGATGGTATTGTGATACCCTAGCTCCGATATCATGATACCACTGCTTGTGACTTGAACCCTACAACACTCAAGCACACAGTAGGGTCCCCAATGGCACAATTGACCATTTTGGGTCTCAAAAGTGTTAAAAACACAACATTTCATTTATGAAAGCTAAAAATGAAAACTAAGTAAAAACATATAAATTACTTAGAAACAAGCTCGTTAAGTGTAATGTGGAGCCTAATTTGACATATGAAATTAGGACAGATCAAACTCCCCACACTTAAGTCTTTGGTTGTCTTCAAGCAAACACACAAAACATTCAAAAAGATGACGATCCTTGAACAATGAATTTATTTGACCATTGGTGAATGGGCATGCACTATGTATCAAGTCCTTTTTATTGTACAACTAAAAATTGATGCATTGCAAACTAATAGCTTTGAGAGTAAATCATCTTAGTTTAAAAAATTACAGAGCAAACAAAAGTAGAAGTAGTTTATGAAAATCAAATTTTACACATTATTTCATCACAATATAACATGAAGATATGATGTATCTATGTATAAAAGAAATTAACTTATTTATTTACAATAAGTTTCCACAAGTTTTGGTCTATACACGGAGACAATAAGGTCACACAGGGCTTAGTGGCTTGTAACATTTTGAGGCTTAGGTTGGTGCGAATTTAACAAAAGTTAAGCTCAAAATGGTTCAAACACTATGAACAATATAACACATGACATTGTTCCCAATTCCCCCCAAATATGATCGTTTGATCTCACTGCCTTATTTCTCCTTCTCTCACCTTCTTTATCTTTCCAATAATTTGGAAGAGATTGGTCAATTTTAGCTCGTCACTATGATTTTGAGACATTAATGTTATGCTCTTTTCTTTTTCTTATTTTGAGCATATTTTTCATTCATTTTTTATTTTTTTCTCTCACAATGTTTTTGATCCTCACTATTTTTTCTTTCTTTCACATGTTTCTTTCTTTTTATGCATAATTTTTAGTGAGAAACAAATAGGAGCTAAACCAACCTCTCCTCACTATTCACTCAAGTAAATTTTGTAAGAAACCTCCGCAATGTTCCTACCTAACCCTTGATGTCCATGGCTTAACGTCCAGTTGATAGTGCAATACAAATTTTAAGGACTGTGAAGGGATGAGTTTCGAACTCACTTTCGTCTCAAGGTTTCAAACATAAAGGTTCATTGAGGAAGGACAATGCAAGGCTCAAATTTGGGAACTAGGGATAATGCAGCAAATAGGTAGTCATTTAAGCTCTAGGCTATACAAATAATGCCTTAGGTCATCCCTTAGCATTTCAATGAATATAAAACCGAAACATGTTTCTACTTGTTTCAATGAATAAAGACAATTTTTAAAACATACATGTACACACCTATTTTCATTTTTATTGATCATTAGGATAAAATAAAGAATTTTTCAACTAACTCTATCCTATTATGCAATGTAACTAGTTGAACTAAACATTTATTCACATAGCATGGAATTCATCAAGCATTAATTAAAATTTATACATTCAAAGAACTTAATCCACAATTCAACAATATCAATCAATTCATGTCCAAAAACCATGCAATAATAACAATAATCAAAGAAATAAAATAAAATATTTTTGAAATTTTTTGAATTTTTTTGAAAAATGGAATAAAAGTCGAAAACATGCAAAACACACATATAAACAAAGTAAAATAAAATAATGTACTTATATTACACATTGTCCTTAATGTGTAGTCTAATACAAAAAAAGGGTTATCAAACTTCCCTAGTGGCATGATCGCTCATTGTGATTTGGTTTGGTCATCCACATTCGCATTAACGTTCGAAGTTGTAGTATAATCTTTGAGTGAATGGTTGTGTAACACCCTTTATCCGATTTTTGTATCACCCCGAATTTTGGGGTTAGAATTTTTGTGATTTGTAGGTAGGGTTAGTGGCTAGATCAGACAATTAGGGTTGTTGCTGTGTTTTATGTCAAAATGGGCCTGTTGGTCTGGTGGTTTATTGTTTATTAATTTGCCTCTAGGTTCCGGGTTTGAGTCTTCGTGTGTGTTTATGGGAGTAATTTTATTTTAGATATTTATGTAATTTTATTTTTATTTTATGTATTTATTTATTATTTATTTATCTTATTTTAGTTAGTGAATTAAAAAAATAGATTTTAAACACGTTCTTTTCTCCCTCTCTAGCACGTTTGTTTTTCTTTTTATCTTCTCCTTCTTCTCCTTTTCGTTTTCTTAGTGGTTTTGTTTTTGGGAATCATTGTGGTTTGTTCTTCTTATTTTCTTTCTGATTTCACATGTCATTGCCTTACATTTTTGTCCAATAGGAGTTTGAATCAGGTAAGTGTCGCCTTTTGGTATGTTTTTCTGTGACCTTCAAATTAAATTAGTTGAGTTTTTAGATTAGTTGTTTGTGGAATTGAGATTTCAATCAGGTAAGTGGTGACGTCTAATTAGTTTGGGGGCTTTGGTTTGTGAAATCAGGTGTGGGTTTGGTAACTCTTTCTTTTCATTGTCGAAATTTTAATTTAGTTTAGTGAAATTTGACATATTTGGTGTGTCTTTGAAAAATTATCATTTGAAGTGTTAATTGTTGCAATTTTGCTTGAAATACTGTGGGTTTTTGCTGTGTTATTGGGTTAATAGTGGTTGGGTAGCGTTTCGAGAGCAAAGACACGTTCCGCAGCTAGTTCTGTTGTAGTTTCGTGACCACACGGGTGGCCATACGGGTGTGTGCCCCAACACGGGTGGTTCACACGGCCGTGTAGAATTGAGAATTAGGGCTTTAGGGCCAATTTTGGTGCCACATGGCCTGGCCACACAGGCATGTGTCGCCACACGGTCGTGTCTCCTCTGCTCTTTATTTTTAGCACTTTTGGACAGTGAGTTACATGGGCTACTCACATGGGCGTGTGTGGCCATCACACCGGCGTGTGTGGCCTTCACATGGGCAAGTAGACCCTTACACGACCTGGGCATTTCCACATGGCCAGGGCACACTACCATGTGACCTTATGTTGCCACTTTTATCTGATTATCATTTTGTGTGTTCCGACCCTCAGCTAGGTCTTTGTAAGGGTGGTCGAAACTTTGTTTCAGCCTGGACTTGTGCGTTATTCGCAATCTTAGCTCTAATTAAACGATTCGGTTGAATGTTAATTGATGTTATGTTATATCTGATTTTGATTTTGGGCATTTGAATGTGTGCACTTCTGATTCCGTACTCTATTTCTGTAAGTCTGTCTTCAAATGGTGTGCATTTTGCATTTGCATTAATCTTTTTGGGTTTGGTTGCGAAGAGAAGGGAGTCTGATCTGTTCTGGTAGTTTTAAGTGCAACACGCCTATACAGTGGTTTACTGCAATGCATAGTACGGCATCTATGTCAGCTCTATTGCATATTAACATTTGAATGACTTAGACCACATACTTGGTGTATAGGGTTGGATGGGCCTTTCGAGGTCTTATATGGTATGCGTGGTTGGATGAATTTAATTAGCTCTTTTTGGGGTGTGATTGGGGGACGGAGAGGCGTTTGGCTGGTTGGGCAGGTTTATATTACTTGTTGCATTCATTCCACATTCTGTCTATCTGTCTAATTACAAGACTAACTGTTTATAGATCAAGGTACTTCAGTACTGACACGTTTGATTTGTTTGTGAAGACTTTTCGTATATCGGATTGTCATTGAGCTTTAGTTATTTTTTTTAAAGTGACATTTTAGTGTTCATTTATCTATCGTTTTCGAACTTGCACTGAGCTCGTGTAGCTCACTCCCCTTAGTGTTTCCCCTTTCAGGTACACTTCCATCTTCTATAGCTGGACTCAGCTCGCTGGAGGTCTCAGAAGCGTCACATTTTTAAAACTGATTAATAAAGCGTTTTCTGTAAATCTGAGTTTTATGCAAACGGTTTTGGACTGTAAGTTCCATCTTAAATTCCATGGTATGAAATTTTGTGTTAAATGCAAGTAGACGTTATTAAGATTGAACAACTGTATTTTGAGATATCAAGATTTGGTAACTAAAAATTTTTACGTAACCTAAATACTGTTTGTTTTCTCACTTGTCGAACCAAGATTTTCCTACGATCATTTCGGTGATCAATGTAACCTCCGGGATTCGGTCTAAACTTTTAGGCCAGGTTTTGAGGCGTTACAACTTGATCCACCGAGTCCGGATATCAGATGTTACAATGCACAAACACTTAGAAAAAAATTTAAACAGTTGGTGTGTAATTCTTTTTCAACATAGTTCATATTATTTTGTACTATTCTTGTTTATATTAAGGAAATATCAAATATTTACAACAATGTTTGAAACAGTATACAACATTATAAAATTCTATTAAAAATAGACTCTTTAAAGTGCAACTTACTATACGCCTTACTCCTAAGATGTTCCTTGAATGCATAATAATCCTATAACGCCCATGACCCGACCCAATCGATTGGATTCGAGCATCGGGTGCTACTAAGCAGATTTGGACTCGCCAAAATTTCTCAATACTTTTAACATACTGAATAATACCTCGTTTATTCTTACTAATTAAAACAAACTTAGCAATTCAATATACATATAAGTATCTACCTGCCCTTAATTTGGTAGGCTTACAAATAAATATTCATATATTGACATGACTCGACTCCAGGGGCTTCATAAGTCTATGGAAGACCACTTGCGAAAACTCCTACTTAGAATATGTACTAAGACATCACGACAAACTATCCTCCTACCCTCAAGGCTCGAACATGCTTGTATAGCCTTACTTTCTATGCATTAGTGTCCACTTTGCCGTCCCCTCGATGCAGCCCTGGTGGCATCCCTTCAAGTATCTTCCTTACCTACTATGCAAACACATATGGATAAGTTCATTAGAATTTAGTGAGATGATCCCTTTTTTTACTTGTATTCATGTCTTCATCTTAATAGTCGTGTGGGCTTTATTAGACAATCAGGGTCATCTTCCTCAAAGTCCGCCACTTGGCGTTGCCTTTGAATTTTTTTTCCTGAGATCATTTCATGAACTACGCCACTATGGTGTACACTCCACTTCAGATATCTTCCATTGTTTTTGGAAGTTCCAAACACACATTTTGTCAACAGATAGCCATTAAGGCATCCACCTACATTCAAACATTCATCGCCACAAAGGTGCATATATAACAGAAACAACCATAAGGCTTCCATATACAACAAGTTCCACTACAAAGGCTCACATATACCAGATTTCTACTACAAGGGCTCACATGTTAGATTACAGCCATAAAGGCTCACACATACCAAGTAACTGCTACGAAGGCTTACAGAAAACAACCATATGGGCTCATATATATCAGAATAGCCACAAGGGCTTCCTTAGTACAACCACAAAGGCTTCTACAGAATCGGTAATTTGGTGTTTTGGACGATAAGGATTCCTCTACACTCATCTTCATGAGGTTTTCCCCTCATTTCCTGATACTCACCCAACCATCTATATCCACATAACATACTCAAATGTGGTCTTCATTTTCCATATGATGCCATAGCAATATGGTTAGGCTTTACGCTATGTGGACTTTACATACCCCATATGATGCCATAGTGCTAAACTAGGTCTTATACGATATGGTCTTCGCTTACCATGGCCGTGGTCTATCACATATCAAAATTCATGTTTATTGTCCTGATAGACCCGCACACGCAAGTAGACTCAATATACAGATTGATGCATGATTGGCTCTTTACATAGACTTCGACATGCAGATGCATTTACTCTTTCATTCATGTGACACACTTCTTTTTTACTCATGCATGACTCTTCATGCAGAGACTCGTGACAGACACATGACCACATGCATTTACTTAGGTCCATTACTGGGTTATTATATGAGTGACATACTCAAGCTCGCCAAACGTATATTAATCAAGCATGTACATCTTAATTGAATAGAGGCGTATTATCAGTTTGGCATCAAGCAATACATACAACATATCAGGTACAAATTTCATTCACAAAGTCATCATATCACACGCATATCTTACGTTTGTTTCACATTTTAGTCTTTCAACATGGAAGAAATGAACATACATAAAAGAGTCAACTTAGAAAGTCACGAGGTACTCACCTAAGGTCTTTAAACAAAAACTCACACTTTGGTCTTAAAATCCTCCATTGTACAACAGTGACCACTACTTATAGAAGAAATTACTACTGTTAATCAACAATTATACTAACTCTTTTCCTTTCAACTCAAACCCAAAAATACTAGGCAAAGCCTTATCTTTATGCATGTAACACACTTATTCTTTTTCGAAATTTACACAAGGAATCGAAATACATACCATGGTGAGAAACAACCCCTTATATGAGAGCTCAGATCTCAATCCTACCGTGGTAAGAGGTTTTCCTCCGTTAGCCTCTTTTATGGAGATAAGAAGGGTGTCTTTAAATAGAAGAGGAAGGATGACATTTCTGTTGGAAAAAATTGAGTTTGGAAAACGCAGTGGAAAAAAATTAAGGAAAACAGAGTTTTATAAAAATTTCCAAAACAAGATCTTGTTTGTGATATCTAAAGTAATAAACACTTAATCAAAATTGTACATTTTCAATTCATCTATGATGAGCGCTTCGACCGAGTAGTCTTCTCCGCTATCCTCAAGCTCACGTCTGCCGAGTGTGGACTAGCTTCGAATAGAAATTTTTCATAAAAATTACCAGTGGGGCAATTTTGCACTTTTTCTAAGCTTTTGGGTCAAGTTGTAAATCAAAAAAATATCTCTAGAAATTTTTTGAAATAATCTCTTCAAATAATTTTCTCTCTACAACTTTCTCTTGAACTCAAGTGTGTGTAAAATAATGACCCAAGACTCTCTTTATATAGGGAGAGTTTAAAGAGTTCAACTACGATTAAACTTAATCACTTTCATATTAAATTAATATAATATTTATCAAGATAAATATTAGATTAAATTAAATATTAAATCATATTAAAATAATAGAATTAAATTAAACTTAATATTAAAATAGTCACTTTAATGTTAAATTACTAAAATACTATAAATATAAGTATTAAATTTAATTTAATATTAAACTACTAAAATAATATTATTTTCGGAATAGGTAATTTGAAATCAAATTCTCTGGTAGAGTCTTAGTAGGAGTGTAACTCTTTCACTACTTAACCATCGAAGACCAACCATCGTCGACCACTAGGACACCGTCGTGTTCGATGACGTAGGTGCGACACCCTTATGACACTTCGGTCCAGTTCAGTTGCTGCCAGTTCGGTCTGGGTTAGTGACGGCTCGACCAGTTCGATCTAGTCACCGGTTGGACCGTCAGCCTGATTTTACGTACCGGGCCCGGTTTAACCAATTTTTTGGGTCTTGGTCTCGATTTTAGGCTCTCGGGCCCAACTTATGATCTTAAGTCCAATTTTCAAGTTCAATTACCGTTAGGTCAATTGTGTGACTTTAAAATTAGATTATAAAAATATCATATTAATTTTAATTAATTTTATTAATTTAATTTTACTTGATCAAGATTAATTTTTTCAAAAATCACTTTAGATTTTCCAAATTAATTTTTCAAGAAAATTCTTTAATCAAATTCTCTAGTTGAACAATTCTCACGACCACCTAATTTAATTCCACATCGAATAAATCGACTCAATTAAATTATTTCCAAAGTCATAGAATTTTATTCTGATTCAAATACAGTTCGATCGAGCTTTTGTTGAGCTAGCAGAGGGACAAATCAGACATATACAATTAGACTCTAGTAATTGCAATTATGTCTAGAAGCATTGCTCCAATAATCCGCAATTACTTAATCATGGAGTCAGTCCACAAGAAGTACCATGATTGAAATCTCCTTATTGTATACTCTTTACGAAAATAATTCATCCAACTATTTTGTCCAATGACCTCGTCATATGTGTGTTACCCTTATATGACATCATTGATTCATTTGAGTTAAATATGTTCACTCAATACAATTCTATTTTATGTCATTGCCACCATTGTGTCTTCTTAATGACTAATATGATCACTGTCAATGAATGATTGTGATAAATTGATCGTTCGAGAACTAGCAACTTGTGGCCACATTCCATATTTATCAATTCACATAATGTTAACAAGAGGATATCATTAACTCTTTAATTAAGCTATGAATTCTTCTGTTACTAGTAAAGCCATGCTATACACAAGTCATGTACCCAACATGCCGGCTATGGGCTTGATCATCTTTAAAGCATAAGCCTCCACTTATATCAAACCACATGAGTTGCATACGCATGATCAATGACTAACTCAAGATTTAGGTAAATCACACTATGAATGTCACAAGTAAATTAATTCACAAACAGATTCAGAATTAATTAATCTTGGGTCCAGTCCAATGTATCATTCTTCCAATGAATACATCTATGTCTCTACCCGTGTAGTCAACTGCTTCGATAGCCAAGACTAGCCATCTCCCCAATTGGAATTGTAGATGAGATAATATTCCTTCTCGATATTTGAATTAAATGCTCACTTTGATTCTTTTACGGGATTATAGACTCATTTATTTTATCTGCTGAAGTAAGTTGTCTTTCTCGCAATATAAATGTTCTTACAATACCACTTATCTTCATTTTGAATTTAGACAATCAATTAACTAATATTTGCTTGTCAAAATTTCATTATGCATACAACATATAAAAGACAGAAATACAAAAGACATAATAGTGAAATGTAAAATTAACTTTATATGTTTATTCATTGTTAAAATAAATAGAAAATAGTTACATGTTTACTACAATATGGGTGCATTTCCAAACTATCTCCCTCCTGCCCTAGTGATGTAAATGTGTCATGTTTCGCATTCTCATATCCTCGACGTGTTTGTTAAAATTCCTACTTATAATTTAGTAAACAAATCCGCAAGGTTATCTTCAGAAGCTACTTTCATCACCTCTACAATTCATTCGGCTATCGCATCTTGTATCAAGTGATACTTCTGATCAATGTGTTTCGTCCTCTTATGACTTCCCATTTTCTTAGTATTAGCTATTGCAGTACTGTTATCACAATATAGTGTTATAGCTTTTTCTATACTAGGAATGACTTCAAGATCGGCTAGGAACTTTTGAAGCTATATTGCTTCTTTCATTGCCTCAAAAGCAGCCACATACTCGGCCTCCATAGTAGAGTCAGCAGTGCAAGTTTATTTTACACTTCTTTATACTATGGCTCCAGGCCCTAAAACAAATACATTTCCCAACGTCAATTTTCTTGAATCTTTACAAGTTTGAAAGTCAAAATCTGTGTACCCAACAAGAGTAAGGTTCTCCCCATAATACAAAAGCATATAATCCCTGGTTCTTTTAAGATAACTTAATATATGCTTTACAACTTGCCAATCCCTGAGACCTTGATTCGCATAATATCGACTAACTATTCCTACTGCGAAACATATATCTAGACGTGTGCAAAGCATCACATACATAAGCCTTCCAACTACTGAAGCATATGGAACCTTATTCATATGCTCTTTTTCTTCTGCTGTCTTAGGACAGTCATCTAAAAAAAGATGAAAAGTTGATGCAGTCAGCTGAATGCTTGGCTTCGCATCGATCATTGCAAAAATGTTTCAGTACCTTATCGATGTATAAAGCTTGAGATAGAGGTATCATTTATTCTTTCGGTCTCTAAGTATTCGAATTCTAAGAATATAACTAGCTTCACCCAAGTCCTTTATGCTACACTATTGAGCTAATCACAGTTTAACTGATATGAATTCTTGAATATCATTTCTAATAAGTAGAATATCATCGACATACAAAATGAGGAAGAACACCTTTTTGTCCTTTATACACTTATAAACACAAGGTTCATTAGCGTTTTGCTCAAATCTAAAAGGCTTAATCATTTAATCAAATCTTTTATTCCATGAGCGGGATGCCTGCTTAAGTCCATAAATGGATCTTAGCAGTTTGCAAACTTTTTACTCCTTTCCTTTGACAACATATCCAGTGGGTTAAGCCATATAAATGGTTCCATCAAGATAGCCATTCAAGAATGTTGTCTTGATATTCATTTGCTAGATCTTGTAACCTAGAGCAGCGGCAATGGATGAGAGTATGCAAATAGACTTGAGCATTACTACTGAAGAGAAGGTCTCATCGTAATCGATGTCTTCTTTTTATGTGTAGCTTTTCCCTATAAGTCTAGCTTTGTGTGTTTCCACTTTCCCTTTCGCATTTCTCTTCTTCTTGTAGATTCACTTATACCCTATGGTTTTAATCTCAACCGATAAGTCTATAAGTTCCCACACCGTATTGGATTTCAAAGAATCCATCTCGACATCTATGGCCTGTATCTAGAGCTTGGAATCAATATCCTGCATAGCCTCCTCGTAAGTGAGTGGATAATCATCCTCACAATTGGCTTTTGTGTATAAATACTACCATCATAGATGAATAAGTACGGTTTTTAAAAACTCTCCCACTATGATGGATTTCCCTTGTTGTTGATCGTTTGCAGGTCTTTTTACAACTTTCTCAAGAATTGAACTTGATGATTGTTCTACCACTCTCGAAATTTCCTCGAGTACCACTTTACTTCGAGGCTTAAAGTTATCCATGTACCTTTCCTCAAGAAACCTAGCATGAGTAGAAACTTTAATCGTATTATCTTTCGGATTATAGAATAATTCTCTCTTGGTTCCTTTCAGATACCCTACAAACATGCATAATTCTATCCGTACATTCAACTTCTTTGCATCCTTATTCAGAACGTGTGCTGGATAATCCCATATCTTAAAATAATTTAGAGTGGGTTTCTTTCCATGCCATAGTTCATGAGGTGTCTTACAAGCAGACTTGGTTGGCACATCATTCAAAATATAGCAAGCCGTTTGTATCGCATATCTCCAGAAGAAAGTAAGAAGTTGTGAATAGCTTAACATTGAACGAACCATGTCAAGCAAGGTTCTATTCCTTCTTTCAACTAAGCTATTTTGCTGTGGAGTGCCTAGCACAGTTAATTGAGATAAAAGCCCATTCTCTATGAGGTATTCTAAGAACTCATCGGACAAGTATTCCCTACCTCGGTCAGACCGAAGATTCTTTATGGATAAACCTAATTGCTTTTCCACTTCCGTATGAAACTCTCAAAATTTATCAAAGGTTTGACTTTTGCAGTTCATTAGATACACATATCCATATTGAGAATAGTCATCGATAAAAGTTACGTAATAATCGTTACTTCCTCGAGAACTAATGCTCATGGGACCACATACATCAGTATGCACAAGTTCTAAAGGTTGGTTGGCTTATACCTTTCGCATTTAAAGACCTCTTAGTCATTTTACCTTTCAAGCAAGATTCACATTGTGGAAGACTAACTTCCTTAAGCATACTTAAGGGACCATCTTTCACGAATTTAATGATTCTTTCATGGTTAATATGACTAAATCTTAAGTGCCATAAGTACCCTTCATTAGAGTAATAAGTTTTAAGCTTTTTATTCACTATTTTAGTTTGAAGCATCAAGTAGTTATTTAGTTTGATAAATAAAGATTTTTTCCCATCCATCTATTACAGATTAAAGAATAATTTCTGTGAATAGCATCCTTTTATTGAATGTCATGGTATAACCGTCATAAAATAAATATGCTATAGAAATTAAATTCTTCTTAAAATGAGGTACATAAAATACATTCCTGAAAGTAATCTTCCTAAAATTATCAATGTATAAAATAACTTCACCCATTTCTTCGATTGAAACATAGCTCCTATCTCCGGTCTACAATGAGAGGCTCCTATCACGCAGACTTCTTGTTTCGCTAAAGCCTTGTAAAGAATCGCACATATGGTTAGTGGCTCTAGAATCAATAATCCAGTTGTCAATTGATTCTTCCACTAAGCAAGCTTCAACCACAAAGAGTTTCATACTTTTGCCAGTTTCAGCTTGGTAATCCAAATACTCATTGTAGTTTGATTTGAAATGTCATTTTCTGTTGTAGAAGAAACATTTGATCTTTTTAAGATCTTTTGACTTCTTAGCCTTTTTCATATCCATACGTGGTGGAACCAAAGACTTAGTCAGTTTCTTCTTTCCCTTAACTTTTTGCTTCCCCTTAGAAAACGAGGGGCCCACAACTAAGTTTGCTTCAGGTTTCTCTTGAACCGACTTACCACTATTCAACATCAACTCATGAGATTATAATTTCTTCATAAATTGAGTCAAGGTAAGCACCTTATTCCCCAAGTTGTAAGCGACCCTAAAACTAACAAATTCCTTGATTAAGGATTTCAATACTATTTCAATCTAAGTGTTCACGTCTAGTTCAGTCCCATTATCCTTCGCTTCCGCAAAGAATCTCATAAGCTTAAGCATATGTTCTTTGACCGGAGTGTCAGTTTTCTATTGAGAATTTATAAATTTGTAATAGCGGATTGTCGAGCCAATGCGACTTGGCCTCCGAGCAAATCCTCCAAATTTGTCATGATCTCTTTGGCAGTACAAAAATTCTTGCGTTGCTTTTGTAACATACTACTAATTCTTGGTAACATATAACATCGAGCAATTGAGTTAGAATCTCTTCAGTGATTTCTTGCTTTGGGCTAAACTTTAGGAGGGAACAAATTTATGTTTCTCACAGTTGAGAACTATCAACAAGTTCCATTTCTATTCTCAAAAGTTATCCCCATTTAATTTATTCTCAGTAAGAATGCTAATAAGAGGATCATAAGACATATTTGAATTGAAAAAAAATAAAGATTCGCTAATTACTATATTTGTATTAAATAAATATTTTTCATTTTAGCAACATATCAAGAATGCAGTATAATGCATGCGTCTTGTATTAAAACCTTGAAAAAATAATTTTTCTTTGCTACGATCATTATCACACTCATCAACCATGTTGCCTTGGGGTCTCATGATTAACTAGCAAGAACATGGATCACATCTAATCGGTTCATGAATCTTAATTCTCAAGACTCCACAAGAACTAACGGTTTGACCATCATCTTTATCTTAAATATCATTTCTTGGGAAAATATTTTATAAGTGATAATCTTGAGTGTGTAACCATTGACTCAACACCATCACGAACATGCTCTCATTTGTGAGTCATCCTGCCACAATCTCTTTGAAAGTCATGCATGACTAGTTGTCCTTAAAAAGAAATCTCATCTAGTGAACTCACACGACAAAGTTTACCTTGGGATGCGGCCAGGGTAGGTGTGACAGACCTAATTTGACCCTAGTCAGAAAATGATTTCGGGACCACAAAACCAAGTCACAAAAATAATTAACCGTTATATTCTATGCTTATAATATGTGCAAATACATGTGTGAAAGTTTCATGCTTTGATTTTGTCATTTGTATGTGAAATTTATTAAATAGGACTTATGTGAGACATTTTTGAAATGTGATAGGTTAATTTAAAATGGTCTATTAATGCATGTTATAAAAAAAAAGTGGACCTACATGTCAAATTATCCATTTTTGATAGTGGCCGGCCATGATGTTGTTTAATATATATTATATATATTTTCTATTAACATTATTTTCTACTAAATGAATTAAAGAATAAAGGGTAATAAAAATAATGGGTTAGTGGGAGGAGAAACCAAAGTTGGTTCATCTTTGCTCCTCCATTGCCGTAACTAGAAGAGAGGAAGAAGAAAATTCTTGTTAAAATTCGGCTAAGGTGATTGCTAGAATAAGGTATGTACAGTGCCACTCTTGGAAAATTATGCATAATTTGGATGATTAGTTTGAATTCTACCTATTTCATGGTTTGAATTTAGGTTATTTTGGAGGATTGATATTCGGCCAAGGAGCTTGAAATTCTTAGTAGATGCTTTGATGTAATTAGTACGGATAGTTCTGTTGGATATTTTGAGTTGTTAGTTGTTTTAGCTTGAAAGTTAAGGTTAGTATTTGTTTTTAGAATTGCCGAATGTAAATTTAGGGAGAAAAAATATAGGTATTTGGTCATGTTATAGATTCTTGATGAATAATGTTTAATGTATTTTTTTTTATGTTATATAAATGTACTTGTAAGTAAATTTGAGAATTTGTAAAATTATTGATGGGAGGTGCCGAATGTGGTCTTTGGATGTGTCTTAAGGAATAATATTATTGTGGCTTGAGTTTAATAACATTCGGCCAAGAAATATATGTGGTATCAAATTCGGTATAAATGTTTAGGTGTTAATTACATTGTATTTGATGTTTTGAAAAATAAGTAGTGGTTAATTAAAGTGAAGAAGGTTAAATTTTGAGTTTAGTTAAGTTTGGGCATTTGGCATTACTTATATAACATTGGATATGAGTGTATGAAAGGCTAGAATTTCTTTTAAGTGAGTTATGACCTTGATTTGAGTAAGATAGAATCGGCCATAAGCATGATTAAATGGTTCGGTCATTGTTTGATATAGGTGAAACCTATATGAATTTGTTAAATTCGGTCATAAAATGGAATTAATATGAAGGCTAAGTTTGAGTAGTTAAGGCCTAATTGGTTATAGATTAATCATAAACGGATTTTATGCATATAAGTATGTATGTATTTGTGTGTGTGCGACATTGATGATAAATGGCAATTGGTGATGTGGTAAATGATTAAATTGTGATAGTCATATATAGGTATATATATATACCTTATGTATGTACCTTGTGCTTATAGAGACATTCGGGAATATGGTTAAATTCATGTATAAGGAAGCATGATAAGTTACATGAATCTTTGCTTGTGTATGCGAATTTGATATAGATTAAATAAGCATGAAATCGAGTCATGGCATGTTTTATAAAATATAATACATATTGAAGTTATATATGATTGTCAAATGTGACTATTAAGAAATAAAGTTGAGTAAGTAATTAAACAAATCTATTTGTTTTAATTAAGCACAAGAGCAAAGAGGATCAAAATCAGATAAGGGAAAAGAGAAAGCAATAGAGTAGCATTTCCGCAACCGTTCAAATATATCCGAGGTAAGCTTTGAGTAGTCACCTTTAGTATATAATTGATGATGCCTTGATATGTGTATGTTAGATGAATTGTGACCTTTTGGTTCAACTTGAATTAAGTTATGTGATAAATAATTTATGTATATGACTTATAGTCGAATGGTCACTATGGGTTAAGCTTGAATGGTGAAATGGATATGTGATATTTATGTATGATTTTTGAACCGAAATGTAAATGATGGTGTTCATATAGAGCTTATATCCGAATGTAGCAAATGACTACTAATGTGATATGTTGAATGAGATGTGTTAATATATGATTAAATATGCATGAAATTTGATGTGTATTCGGGCTTAAAGACCCGCAGGCTATATACTGAAATTATATCCGGGCTTAAAAACCCGCAGGCTAGATGCTGGAATTATATCCGGGCTTAAAGACCGGCAGGCTTCGCGCTAGAATTGTATCCGGACTTAAGGTCCGCAGGCTTCGAGCTGGTATTATACCGGTTTAAATTACTGCAGGCTTGTGCTGGTATTGATTTCAAATCCTAAGATCTGATAGGCTTAACGCCGGTAAGTTAAGTATGATTACAAATTGACTGTTCGCAGTAACCCATCGTCAAGTAGGTATTATACATTTAGGACGTTCAGGTACGTATTACTTACTCATCGGTGAATTGATTTCGAAATGAAGCGTATTAGCAAAGAAGAATATATATTATTATGATTGACGGTTATATTTGTGAAAACGAAAATGATTTGATCGATTATGGTATAATTGTATATGAGATTATTTGATCTAAATGCATCATATAAACTTTAAGTAGAAGAAAAATATGTGCCGAGAAATCTATGTATACGTTTAAGTGTATTCAACCATGAAACAAATTTGAATTGAGTATAAGTCTGATTAAATGCATGTTTTGATTTCCGTTAAGACTTTAAGATTTTGTAATGCTTAAAAAACTTTACTAAGCTTTGAAAGCTTACTCTGTTCTTTATTTCTTTATTTTATAGATTATTGATTTTGGCCACCGACTCGAGGATCATCAGCAGTTCATCACAGTATCGATCTTTTTGGTACAGTTATATTTTGGACTCGATATGGCATGTATAGTTTAGGCTGATGATATCAATGTTATGAAATTGTAAATATTTTGGCCATACGAAAATGGCATATAAATTTCAATATCATTATGTATTTCAGGTCGAACTCTGTTTATCTTTATTGTCGTTGTGAATGAGTTAACTAAATGTTTAGTTCGAGAATATCCCTTAGCTTTAATCCGGAGATCATATTCGGGATAAGGGTGTTACATTTTATTAGTATCAGAGCTACGGTTTAGTCGATTCTAGGACTAACGTAGTGTGTATGAGGCTAGCTATACATGCCATATAGTGTTAATACGATAGTGTGATGATTTCTGACAGTTAAAAATGTGTTTTCGTATAGAAATGGATCCCGATCCTAATCGAGCTGTAGCTGACGATGTTGAGAGTGTAGCGCCTGCTCCCGCACACGGGACAGCGCCGGTGGACTCTCAACCTATTGCGAGCAATCAAAATGATGAGGCTAGACAAGCCTTTTATAATGTGATGAATGATTGGTTTAACCAATACATTCGAACTAATGTGGCTGCTCCACAACCCCCACTTTTGACCAATACAATCCCTGCAGCCATGATACCTCCGGTAACTGATCAGATGAGGTTGAATTAGCCCCGGTTGATGAATTCAAAGCACGCGCTCATCGAATTTAAAGCTACGAGGCATGCTGATGATGCCGAGCAAGCTGAATTTTGGTTGGACAACACCATTCGAGTATTTGATAAACTATCTTGCACACCCGATGAATGCCTGAAATATGCTATATCTTTGTTACGTGATTCTGCTTATTATTGGTGGAATACATTGGTTTCTGCAGTACCCAGAGAGAGGGTGACGTGGGAGTTTTTGCAAACTAAATTTCGAAAAAAGTATATTAGTCAGAGGTTCATCGATCAGAAACGGAAAAAATTTCCTGAACTTAAACAAGGTTCCATGTCAGTTACGGATTATGAACGAAAGTTCGTCAGACTTAGCAGATATGCTCGGGAATGTCTATCGTCTAAGGCTATTATGTGTAAACGCTTTGAAAACGGGTTAAATGAAGATATTAAAATGTTCGTTGGTATTCTTGAAATCAGAGAGTTCGTAGTACTTGTTAAGCGAGCTTGCAAAGCCGAGGAGCTTAGTAAAGAAAAAAGGAAAGCTGATGATGGAGCTAGAGAGTTTCGTAAAAGATCTTTGGGAAAACCTTTTCAGCAATCGTTGAAGAAATTTCGAGATGATTCGGGCTGATTTAAGAACACTTCGGGTTTTACCAGATGAGACCGTGATCGACCTCCTATAAGTACGCGAGCCACTTCAGTTGCCAGCATTGGAAATGATCGTCGAGATAGGACCAAGTGCAAGTTTTGTGGAAAATAGCATTCGGGGAGTTGTAGATTTCATGATCACTCCTGTTATAGATGCGGATCACCCGACCACTTTATCAAAGACTGTCCAAAATTATCAGAGCAAAATGTGAATTAGAGTGGGAAACCGGGTACTGCTACAGCTCGAGGTAGACCATCTAGGAATACGGGGAATACTAGTGGTGGTTAAAAAAGGTCTAGAGATGCTACGACCAGATCCGAGGCTCGTGCTCCTGCTAGAGCTTATGCTATGCGTGTACGCGAGGATGCTTCTTCGCCTGATGTCATTACCGGTACTTTTACTCTCTTTGATACTATTGTGATTGCATTGATTGACCCTGGTTCTACTCATGTATGTGAGACTTTAGCATCCAGTAAGACTCTACCCATTGAGTCTACTAAGTTTGTGATTCGAGTGTCGAATCCCTTGGGTCGATATGTACTAGTCGACAAAGTGTGCAGGAAATGTCCCCTAATAATCCAAGGTTCCTGTTTTTCGGTCGATTTGATGCTTTTACCATTTGATGAATTTGATGTTATTCTCAGTATAGATTGGTTGACCGTGCATGATGTAGTTGTGAATTGCAAAAGAAAGACTATTGATTTGAGATGTGCAAATGATGAGATGGTATGGGTTGAGTCTACTGGCTTGAACGGGTTACCCGCAATAATATCCTCGATGTTGGCTCAGAAATATGTAAAAAGGGGGTGTGAAGCATATCTTGCATACGTACTGGATAGTAAAGAGTCAGAAAAGAAACTTGAATCAGTGCCAGTGGTTTGTGAGTATTTAGATGTTTTTCCTGAAGAGTTACCAGGATTACCACCTGTTCGAGAGGTAGAGTTTGGCATTGAACTTGTACCTGGGACTACACCAATTTCGATAGCTCTGTATCGTATGGCACCAACGAAATTGAAGGAATTGAAAACTCAGTTGCAAGAGTTGATGGATAGAGGTTTCGCTCGACCGAGTTTCTCACCTTGGGGTGCACCAGTATTGTTTGTGAAAAAGAAAGACGGAACCATGAGAATGTGCATTGACTATCGTCAATTAAATAAAGTGACAATAAAGAACAAATATCCATTACCGCGTATTAATGATTTGTTTGATCAGCTGAAGGAAGCATCAGTGTTTTCAAAGATAGATTTGAGATCGGGTTATTATCAGTTGAGAGTCAAGACTCAGATGTACCTGAGACTGCTTTCAGAACGAGATACGGTCACTACGAGTTTTTAGTAATGCCGTTTGGGCTCAGTAATGCCCCTGCGGTATTTATGGACTTGATGAATCGGATCTTCAGACAGTATTTGGACCGGTTTGTAGTTGTGTTTATTGATGACATCTTGATCTATTCGCGAGATGGAACTGAACATGCTGAGCACTTGAGATTAGTGTTGCAGATTTTACGGGACAAGCAGTTGTATGCTAAGTTCAGCAAATGTGAGTTCTGGTTGAGAGAAGCTAGCTTTTTGGGGCATGTAGTATCCGCATAGGGTATTCGTGTTGATCCGAGTAAAATATCAGCCATGATTGATTGGAAGCCTCCTAGAAATGTTACGGAAGTTCGGAGCTTTTTGGGAAATGCCAGTTACTACAGACGGTTTGTAAAGGGTTTCTCGATGATGGCCACACCAATGACGGAGCTACTTTAGAAAGATGTTAAGTTCGAATGGTCAGAAAAGTTCCAGAAAAGTTTCGACAAACTGAAAACTTATTTGACTGAAGCTCCAGTGTTAGTGCAGCCTGAATCTGGTAAAGCGTTTGTCATTTACAGTGATGCATCCTTACATGGGCTGGGTTCTGTATTGATGCAAGAAGGTCGAGTTGTAGCTTACGCTTAGAGGCAATTGAAGCCACATGAGAAAAACTATCCGACTCATGATCTCGAATTAGCTGCCATTGTTTTTGCTTTGAAAATATGGCGAGACTACTTGTTTGGAGAGAGGTGTCATGTATATTCAGATCACAAAAGCCTCAAATATTTGATGACTCAAACAGATTTGAATTTGCGACAAAGACATTGGCTTGAATTGTTGAAAGATTACGAGCTTGTCATTGACTATCACCCGGGAAAGGCTAACATGGTTGCTGATGCTTTAAGTCGCAAGTCACTGTTTGCTTTACGAGCGATGAATGTACACCTGTCCATTTCATCCGATAATGTGTTAGTAGCAGAATTAAAAGCCAAACCATTATTGATTCATCAAATACGTGAATCTCAGAAAGTCGACGATGGGTTGCTAAACGAGTTGAATGTGTTTCAAATGTGGAATCAGAGTTTCAAATTGACGACAATGATTGTTTGAGGTTCAGAAGTCGATTGTGTGTTCCAAGAAATTCTGAACTTATTTCGATGATTTTGAGCGAGGCTCATAGTAGCCGAATGTCAGTTCACCCGGGTAGTACGAAAATGTACAACGATCTGAAACGTCAGTATTGGTGGCATGGTATGAAACGAGACATTTCTGACTTTGTCTCGAAATGTTTGATATGTCAACAAGTGAAAGCGGAACATCAAGTTCCTTCAGGTTTACTTTAGCCGATCATGATACCCGAGTGGAAGTGGGATCGAGTTACGATGGATTTTGTGTCTGGGTTACCTTTGTCACCGAGCAAGAAAGATGCAATATGGGTTGTTGTAGATAGATTGACTAAATCAGCTCATTTCATTCCTGTACATATGGATTTTTCACTTGAAAAGCTAGCCGAGTTGTATGTTTCTTAGATTGTCAGATTACACGAGGTACCCGTTTCAATTGTGTCAGATAGAGACCCAAGATTCACATCGCGATTTTGGAAGAAATTGCAAGAAGCATTGGGTACTAAGTTGCATTTTAGCACCGCTTTTCATCCTCAGACCGATGGTCAATCCGAGCGGATAATTCAGATACTCGAGGATATGTTGAGATGTTGCATCCTTGAATTTAGTGGTTCATGTGACCTTTGATTGAATTCGCTTACAACAATAGTTTTCAATCAAGCATTAAGATGGCACCTTACGAGGCTTTGTACGGTCGTAAATGCGGTACACCATTATTTTGGACTGAGCTTAGCGAAAGTAAAATCTTCGGGGTTGATTTGATTAAAGATGCTGTACAGAATGTAAAAGTGATCCGTGAAAGTCTGAAATCACTTCGGATCGCCGTGGTCGTCGTATCTGCGATTTAAAATGAAAAGACATTGAGTATCAAGTCGGAGACAAAGTGTTTCTTAAAGTTTCACCTTGGAAAAAGGTGCTCAGATTTGGCCGTAAGGGCAAATTGAGTCCGAGGTTCATCGGGCCGTATGAAATATCCGAAAGAGTTGGGCCGGTCGCATACATATTGATTTTACCCCCTGAACTGGAAAAGGTTCTCAACGTTTTTCATGTTTCGATGCTTCGACGTTATAGATCTGATCCATCGCATATAATTAATCCATCAAAGGTTGAGATGCAATCTGATTTGAGTTACGAAGAAGAACCAGTTCGTATTTTGGCTCGTGAAATAAAAGAACTACGACATAAGAAAATTTCTTTAGTGAAAGTATTGTGGCTCAAACACGGGGTAGAAGAAGCTACTTGAGAGCTTGAGGACTCTATGAAAGAACGATATCCTAAATTATTCACCGGTAAGAATTTCCAGGGACAAAAATTTCTATAGAGGGGAGAGTTGTGACAGCCCTAATTTGACCCTAGTCGAAAAGTGGTTTCAGGACCACAAAATCAAGTCACAAAAATAATTAACCGTTATATTCTATGCTTATAATATGTGTAAATGCATGTGTGAAAGTTTCATGCGTTGATTTTGTCATTTGTATGTGAAATTTATTAAATAGGACTTATGTGAGACATTTTTGAAATGTGATAGGTTAATTTAAAATGGTCTATTAATGCATGTTATCAAAAAAAAAAAAAAAAAGTGGACTTGCATGTCAAATTATCCATTTTAATAGTAGTGGTAGCCATGATGTTGTTTAATATATATTATATGTATTTTCTATTAACATTATTTTCTACTAAATGAATTAAAGAATAAAGGGTAATAAAAATAACGAGTTAGTGGGAGGAGAAACCAAAGTTGGTTCATCTTTGCTCCTCCATTGTCGTAACTAGAAGAGAGGAAGAAGAAAATTCTTGTTAAAATTCGGCTAAGGTGATTGCTAGAATAAGGTATGTACAATGCCACTCTTGTAAAATTATGCATAATTTGGATGATTAGTTTGAATTCTACCTATTTCATGGTTTGAATTTAGGTTATTTTGGAGGATTGATATTCGGCAAAGGAGCTTGAAATTCTTAGTAGATGCTTTGATGTAATTAGTATGGATAGTTATGTTGGATATTTTGAGTTGTTAGTTGTTTTAGCTTGAAAGTTAAGGTTAGTATTTGTTTTTAGGATTGCCGAATGTAAATTTAAGGAGAAAAAAATATAGGTATTTGGTCATGTTATAGATTCTTGATGAATAATGTTTAATGTATTTTTTTTATGTTATATAAATGTACTTGTAAGTAAATTTGAGAATTTGTAAATTTGTTGATGGGAGGTGCCGAATGTGGTCTTTGGATGTGTCTTAAGGAATAATATTATTGTGGCTTGAGTTTAATAACATTCGGCCAAGGACTATATGTGCTATCAAATTCGGTATAAATGTTTTGGTGTTAATTACATTGTATTTGATGTTTTGAAATATAAGTAGTGGTTAATTAAAGTGAAGAAGGTTAAATTTTGAGTTTAGCTAAGTTTGGGCATTCGGCATTACTTATATAACATTGGATATGAGTGTATGAAAGGCTAGAATTTCTTTTAAGTGAGTTATGACCTTAATTTGAGCAAGATAGAATCGGCCATAAGCATGATTAAATGGTTCGGTCATTGTTTGGCATAGGTGAAACCTATATGAATTTGTTACATTCGGTCATAAAATGGAATTAATATGAAGGCTAAGTTTGAGTAGTTAAGGCCGACTGGGTTATAGATTAATCATAAACGGATTTTATGCATATGGGTATGTATGTATTTGTGTGTGTGCGGCATTGATGATAAATGGCAATTGGTAATGTGGTAAATGATTAAATTGTGATAGTCATATATAGGTATATATATATACCTTACGTATGTACCTTGTGCTTATAGAGACATTCGGGAATATGGTTAAATTCATGTATAAGGAAGCATGATAAGTTACGTGAATCTTTGCTTGTGTATGCGAATTTGATATAGATTAAATAAGCATGAAATCGAGTCATGGCATGTTTTATAAAATATAATACATATTGAAGTTATATATGATTGTCAAATGTGACTATTAAGAAATAAAGTTGAGTAAGTAATTAAACAAATCTATTTGTTTTAATTAAGCACAAGAGCAAAGAGGATCAAAATCAGATAAGGGAAAAGAGAAAGCAATAGAGTAGCCTTTCCGTAACCGTTCAAATATATCCGAGGTAAGCTTTGAGTAGTCACCTTTAGTATATAATTGATGATGCCTTGATATGTGTATGTTAGATGAATTGTGACCTTTTGGTTCAACTTGAATTAAGTTATGTGATAAATAATTTATGTATATGACTTATAGTCGAATGGTCACTATGGGTTAAACTTGAATGGTGAAATGGATATGTGATATTTATGTATGAATTTTGAACCAAAATGTAAATGATGGTGGTCATATGGAGCTTATATCCGAATGTCGCGAATGACTACTAATGTGATATGTTGATTGAGATGTGTTAATATATGATTAAATATGCATGAAATTTGATGTGTATCTGGGCTTGAAGACCCGCAGGCTATATGCTGGAATTATATCCGGGCTTAAAGACCTGCAGGCGTTGCGCTGGAATTGTATCCGGACTTAAGGTCCGCAGGCTTCGAGCTGTATTATACCGGGTTTAAATTACCGCAGGCTTGTGCTGGTATTGATTTCAAATCCTAAGATCTGATAGGCTTAACGCCGGTAAGTTAAGTAAGATTACAAATTGAATGTTCGCAGTAAACCATCGTCAAGTAGGTATTATACATTTAGGACGTTCGGGTACGTATTACTTACTCATCGGTGAATTGATTTCGAAGTGAAGCTTATTAGCAAAGAAGAATATATATTATTATGATTGACGGTTATATTTGTGAAAACGAAAATGATTTGATCGATCATGGCATAAATGTATATGAGATTATTTGATCTAAATGCATCATATAAACTTTAAGTAGAAGAAAAATATGTGCCGAGAAATCTATGTATACGTTTAAGTGTATTCGGCCATGAAACAAATTTGAATTGAGTGTAAGTCTGATTAAATGTATGTTTTGATTTCCGTTAAGACTTTAATATTTTGTAATCCTTCAAAAACTTTACTAAGCTTTGAAAGCTTACTCTGTTCTTTATTTCTTTGTTTTATATATTGTTGATTTTGACCACCGACTCGAGGATCGTCAGCAGTTTATCACACTATCGATCTTTTTGGTAAAGTTATATTTTGGACTCGATATGGCATGTATAGTTTAGGCTGATGATATCGATGTTATGAAATTGTAAATATTTTGGCCATACGAAAATGGCGTATAAATTTCAATATCATTATGTATTTCAGGTCGAACTCTGTTTATATTTATTGTCGTTGTGAATGAGTTAACTAAATGTTTAGTTCGAGAATACCCCTTAGCTTTAATCCGGAGATCATATTCGGGATAAGGGTGTTACAGTAGGAACCGGCTCAAAATTTTAACATGCTATCACTTAAGGACCATAAATGAAGGTTGTAGGTCTTGTTCAAGGACCTTCTCCCACTCAATATTTTAAAAACATGCAATGTCTTTTATCCCTAATTTCAATAATGATCATACAATATTTCTAGTGACATTCTTACCTTATCTAAATGACATGCATCCAATATATGCATGGTATGTTATGGCAATTTTATAATATCTACATCCATTCATAAGAATCAATCAACCATAAAAATAAACAACTTTGATTCTCCACAATTTTTCTTTTAAGAGAAAAGCCGAAGAAGTGAATGTGAACTGTGCACCAGGTAGTGTCCTAGGAAAGGGAGGTGAATTAAATTTGATCGCTTAAAAACCAAGCCTTTCCTAACCAAAGCTAATCCTAGACATGAACCTTCTCTTCACCACACTTCTCACAGTTATCGTATAACCTAAAGAAGTCAAGAGAACAATACAACACTTATATTTTCTCATTATCACACTTCTTATTTTTTAAATGATCAACTACAGATCATCTCATATATATATCACAATTATAATATTACATAATATTACATAATATAAATAATTATAAAATAAATATATAATGAGATAGATAATTAAAATAAAATTGTCAATTAAGGATTTCATGGTTTTATCTTTTAGAAAATAAAATTACATAATTTTTCGCCACAAGGCATTCATTGGGTCTTCAACTGCCATCGCATATTTTCCTTGTAATTGAATCTGTTTGGAAAATTTACATTTAAGTCCTATATCCGTTTTCGGCTCTCAAGAATTCTATGATTTTTTAAGAAATAGCCCTATGTGGAGATGATAGTCTTCAATCTATTTCCTAAGAATCACAATCTCGACAATAAAAGACAATTATATAAAAAATATATAATATCGCATCCATTCCCATATATAACTCAAAACATGCATAAGATATAAAGAATGTCACTTTCTATGTAATCAAATCATTCAAGAAGAACAGAAATTTATTTCGATTATCTGTTTATACTTATAGATAGAACACAACCTGGATCATGATACCAATTTTTGGAAAAAAACGTGTTTGAAAAACGTAGTGGAAAATAAATTGAGGGAAAAACTAGAGTTTTAAATTTTTTTTCCAAAACAAGATCTTGGTTGTGATAAAGTAATAAGCACTTAATCAAAATTGTACATTTTCGATTCGTCTAAGATGTGCGCTTTGACCGAGTAGTCTTCTCTGCTATCCTCAAGCTCACATCTGCCGAGTGTGGACTCGCTTCGAATGAAAAAAAATTCCCAAAAATTACCGGTGGGGTAATTTGACAATTTCTCTAAACTTTTGGGTCAAGTTGTAAATCAGAAAAATATCTCTAGAAATTTTCTGAAATAATCTCTTCAGAGAATTTTCTCTTTACAACTTTCTCTTGAATTCAAGTGTGTGTAAAATAAGGACCCAAGACTCTCTTTATATAGGGAGAGTTTAGATAGTTCAACTATGATTAAACTTAATCACTTTAATGTTAAATTTAATATTAAATCTTATTAAAATAATAGAATATTTATCTACAAGATAAACATTAAATTAAATTTAAATTAAGATAATTACTTTAATATTAAATTAATAAAATACTATTAAGATAAATATTAACTTAAAATTAATATTAAATTATTAAAATAATATTATTTTTGGAATAGACAATCTGAAATAAAATTCTCTGGTAGAGTCCCAATTGGAGTGTAACTCTTCCACTGCTCAACCATTGAAGACCAACCGTCGTCGACAACCAGAACGCCATCGTCGCAGTTGCCGGCACCGTCGTGTCTGGTGATTTAGGTGTGACACCCTTAGGGCACCCGATTGGTTCGGGTCAGTGACGACCCGATCGGTTCAGTCTAGCCACCGGTTGGATCATCAACCCGATTTCACATATCGGGCTCGGTTCGACCAGTTTTTGGGTCTACATCTTGGTTTTGGGCTCCCGGTGCAATTTACGATCTCATGTCTAATTTTCAAGCTCAATTAACCATTGGGTCAATTGTATGACTTTAAAAATAATTTCTAAAAATATCATATTAATTTCAATTAATTTAATTAATTTAATTTTACTTGATCAAAATTAATTTTTTCAAAAATCACTTTAGATTTTCCAAATTAATTTTTCAAGAAAATTCTTTAATCAAATTCTCTAGTTGAATAATTCTCACGACCACCTAATTTAATTCCACATCAAATAAATCGACTCAATTAAATTATTTCCAAAGTCGTAAAATTTTATTCTGATTCAAATACAGTCCAATCGAGCTTTTGTTGAGCTGGCGAAGGGACCAATCAGACATATACAATTAGGCTCTAGTAATTGCAATTATGTCCAAAAGCATCGTTCCAAGAATTCATAATTACTTAATCATGGAGTCAGTCCACAAGAAGTACCATGATTGAAATCTCCAACTGTTTTGTCCAATGACCTCGTCATGTGTGTGTTACCCTCATATGATATCGTTGATTCATTTGAGTTAAATTTTTTCACTCAATACAATATTATTTTATCTCATTGCCACCATTGTGTCTTCTTAATAATTAATATGATCACTGTTAATAAATGATTGTGATAAATTACTCATTCGAGAGCTAGCAACCTGTTGCCACATTCCATATTTATCACTCCACATAATGTTAACGAGAGGATATCATTATCTCTTTAATTGTGCTATGAATTCTTCTGTTAATAGTAAATTCGTGCTATACACAAGTCATGTACCCAACATACCAGCTATGAGCTCGATCATCTTTAAAGCATAAGCCTCCACTTATATCAAAGCACATGAGTTGCATACGCATAGTCAGTGACTAACTCAGGATTTAGGTAAATCACACCATGAACATCACAAGTGAATTAATTCACAAAAGGATTCAGAATTAATTCATCTTGGGTCCAGCCCAAATTATCATTTTACCAATGAATACATCTATCCCTACCCGTGGAGTCAATTGCTCCGATAGCCAAGACTAGCCATCTCCCAAATTGGAATTGTAGAAGACATAATAATCCTTCTCGATATTTGAATCAAATGCTCACTTTGATTCTTTTACGGGATTACAGACTCATTTATTTTATCTACTGAAGTAAGTAGTCTTTCTCGCAATGTAAATGTTCTTACAATGCCACTTATCTTCAGTCTGAACTTAGATAATCAATGAGCTAATACTTGCTTGTCACAATTTCGCTATGCATGCAAAATATAAAAGACATGAATACAAAAGACATAATAGTGAAATGTGAAATTAACATTATTTATTTATTGTTCAAATAAATAGAAAATAGTTACATGTTTATTACAACAAGGGCACATTTCCCAATAAATGTGGCATCCTATAGCTCGAACCCGAGGATCGGGTTGGGTGTAGGGTGTTACAAGTCGTGTACCTAACGTAACAACTTTTAATTCCTTATTTATTTGAACCTATACTTTTACTTACATCAAAGTATACGAGCAATGCATATATAGCCCATCATCCATTCAGGATTAAGGTATACCACATTATGACCGTCACAAGTGAATAAATCTATAAACAGATTTAGGATCTATTCTACTTGGATCCTATCTAATGTATTTTTAGTTCAATCAGTTATCTTTATCTTTTACGAGTCATCTGCTCTAATGCTCAATACAAAACATCTATCTAATTGGACTTAATAGACAACACATTAGTTTTTCAATTGGTTTGCTCATTTCTGATTAGGCTAAGGACATGTTTAGATTTATCTACTAATACAAGTTGTACTTCCGTATTATGATCCTACCACGTAATACCACTTAGTATTAGTTAAATATTAGATAACTAGTGAGCTAATATTTACTTCTATTTTGCTTTGGTACAAAAACATTAAGGACAATAAAAAAAGGTATTAATGTAATTAATGAATGTTATTATTAAACTGGTTTGTTCAAAAAATACAAGTATAGAAAACGAATAGAAAACGAATATACTACACTTAGGGCACTAAATCCAACACTGAACATCAATTGATATCCCGGTCTCTGCGGGGTTAGCCCTACTCCCTATATTGCTATTTATTTACTTTTTAGGCATAGGAATATTAATTTTGGTGGATTCAACACCCGTCACGAGCTTACAAATTAGTCTTTTAAAACACATAGGTTTTGAACTTGGTAAGAAATCATAATCCTACCTTGGGAGCATCACTTCACCATTTGTGACTTGAGGTTGTGATGTATTTATCTTATTTGTGTTCTTGATTGAGCTTTACTCTATTATTTGGCTTGAATGGGTTAATGACTTGTACTTTGAGCCTAAATGGGTTTAGAATTTGTGTTATAATGATTTGAAACTTGTTAATATGTTTTAGAATGTTTTTTAACTGAATTTTTGGTTCCATGGGTCCAAATATAGGTACTTAGCTCAATTGTTTTGAAAATTTTGAGATAGTGAGCCAAAATACTACAATTTCAAGGGGAAATATTAGTACTTCTTCTAGAGCTACTGATACCTCTACTTCAGTCTAGACCAACTACATTGTTTTGAGTCGTTTCAACTCTTAGAGGCTCATTTTCAATTTCAGATTTCCCTAATCACTTACAAACATTTTCTAAATGATTTTAAATTGTTTATAAAGTCCTAAAATAATCTCAAACCTAATTTAATGATTTATAAAAATATTTTAATATTTTAAATTTTAAATAACTTTAGGATTTTGATAAATATGTGCTCCAGTGACACCTCCCATTCATTCTGTACATCGGAGTGGGTGAGGGGTGTTACACTACCTTAAGCATCTACCATTGTAGACCATTTTTTGTGATGAATCAAAATATTACACTTAGCATATAAGATGGTCAATGTCAAGAGTCTAAGGATTATTTGCACTATCGACACATGAGAGTATTTTCATAAACAATTGAATGAAATATCAAATACAACTCTCATAGCAAGTCATGTTCAATGTACTAGTTCATTTAAAAAGCGCCTACATGTTATCTTCAAGAATCCTATACTTTAACTTATGAGCTCAGTTAAATGCATCCCATGTATAAAGACTTAACATATGCCAACCTTTGAGTATTATCAATATCATGTCTCAATAATACGATGACCAAGAACATTTTAAGAGGTATGGCTTTGATTGATAGAAATATTAACTTAATTTCCTCCTTGTACAGCTTTATGTGTTTCATGAACTTTATATACTTAAGTTTTAAATAAAATTAAAATAAACCTTTTACTCATAAATAAAAATTATCTCAAATATTTTATAAACATTATAATAAAAAAATATTTACTACGAAATACTATTTAATGGTAACAAACAAATTTTGATTGACTTATAAGGCTTATAGTAACACAAACACGTTTTTGTATCAAGTCCAATTCAACCTACGACAATCCTTTACAACTTAGCAACTCTATTAATTATCAACTCCATGTTTAAGATATCACATATATGATTATTATTTGACATTAGCTATTAAGATTTTTTAACTCTATAAGTAGAGATAGATAGTCACCATTAATCATATTTATTTATTAAATATCAATTAAAGACATAGGACATCAATTAAAATGGAGTCAGAAGAAAGTAGTTTGATTCTTAATTTAGACTTTTCAAAAGCCTATGACTGTGTAAAATGGGATTTCCTTGATCTGGTGTGTAACAGCCCGATTTGGGGCCTAGTCAAAACAGTGGTTTTGGAACCACTATTCTGGGGCTGGAGAAATTATTTTTAATGTTATTTTATGTGTTATAGCATGATTATATGAGTGCATGAAAATTTTGGTGAAATAATTTTAGCAATTTCATGTTTAATTGTGAAAAATGACTAAATCGCATAAAGAACAAAAGTTTTGTTTTGCTAGCTAAATATGTTAAATAGCTAGAGAACCAAAATTTGGGGTGTTTAAAGTGCAAATAGACCCTAAAAAGGTGCTTGGCCGGCCATAGAGAGAAAGAAATTGAAAAGTCAAAATTGGTGGGTATTAGGTAGCTTATTTGGAATTAAAATAAAACAAAAAGGAAAAAGATGTCATCTTTTCATCTTTCTTCTTCATCCACCGAAAATTACAGTAAACAAGGGGGTTTTAAGAGCCTAAACTTTCAGACGCTTAGTTCTCTTGCAAGCAAGTGATTTTGATGACTTTTCTTTATGATTTTTACACTTTTGGGACCCTTGTAGCGTGAGCTAGCTAACATTGTACTGAAATATATGTTGATGATATTGTATATGAGAAAGTGATGCCAAATGTTAATAACATTTTTGTGATGATTGAATACATTGGAAATTTGATGGAATATGACATTCCATTGAAACAAGTAAATTGTGTGTAAATATTTCAACTTTATCGTTATTATGCATTGAATGTTTGATTTCGCATATAAGGCTTGAATGTATCTATGAGTAATGGTATGATGAGACTTATCATGATAAACTCCCGGTTGAACCTTAGGAATAGATTGGATATTCATGCCATAACATTTGAGTGATATATGTGCTAGTGTAAGACATGTCTGGGACATGCATCGGCCACATTATGAGAGCCAGTGTAAGACATGTTTGGGACATGCATCAGCAGTAAGATGAGAGCTAATGTAAGACATATCTGGGACATGCATCGACCTCGAGATATGCAAGCTAGTGAAAGGCCTGTCTGAGAGATAGCATCGACTTGACATGTGACAGTGTAAGACTTGTCTGGGACATGGCATCAATATCGATAGATGAGGGCCAGTGCAAGACCTGTCTAGGACATGGCATCGACTTAGATATGTGAGCCAATGTAAGACCATGTTTGGAAGATGGCATCGGCATCGTACCCTTATGTTTGAGGCTTAGTGATTATCCTGTGGTATTCCAAATGGTTCAATGGGAAATTTAAGGTTTAAATCGAAATGATAGAGCTTATGGCTATGTTGTGAGTAGTACAGGTACTTACATGAAATTGATGAAATGTGAATTCAATTCATGTTGTATGATTAGTAAGGAATGAATATGAAGGAATGAATATGAGCATGTTGAGTAACACAGGTATGTATGCCAAGCTCATGAGAAATGATTTCGGTTCATGATACACATTTGGTGAAGATGTAAATAGGTAATTCATGCCTATGAGGATGATTTTGTGATGACCTTATGTTTATAGGTCTATAGTTATGATGTATAAATATGCATCTTTACCAATATGGTGGAAATAAATTAATAAGGTGCGATAAACTTAGTATCATTAATTTACACTAAAATAGTTTTGGACAGTAATCGTAGTCCGACTTTGAAAATCCACCAAAAATTGTGAAAGTTGAGTTAGAGGCTGAATAAAATATTAAATTAAATATTAATGAGTCTAGTTTCACATAGAAGAAAATGTGTAAGCAAAAGAGTTTCATATTATGAAATATTTAAATTGTTGTGAGATAAAGTCAAAATGATTTTGAAATCCCCTGTTCTGATTTGAGAAAATCATTGAAAATTGTAAACAAAATAGTTATGGGTTATAATTTATATTCATAGAATTCTTAATGAGTCTATTCTCAAGAAAAATAGACTGGAACATCATCCGAGTTTCGTATTATGAGATAATTAGTTTTTAATGAAGAAGGGTTAGAACTATCGGATAGCAAAAAAGGGGTAACTTTAAAGAATAAACTGTACTTATTGGCTAGACCAAAAATTTTGGAAATTTTATGGTAAGAAGATATATGAGTCTAGTTTCAGGAAAAATTAGCAGATCTTAATTTGGGGTTCTGTAGCTCCGGATATAAATGATTTAATTATTGTGACTTGAGAAAACAACTTGACCTAAACATAAATAAAAATAAAAATATGGTTGTATTACCTTGAGAAGCAAGTTGATAAATTGCTTATTGTTTTCATACGGTCTTAGTAAGATATAAAGCTTATTCCCTTCCTTTCCTTTTCTTTATTGTTGACAAGTTAGCTCGGGGTTGGAGATTGTCAAAGGCAGCATCACACTATCAAGTCACTATCTTTGGAATAATGAAGCATATATTAGAATTTCAAGTGAGTAGCATGTATAGGGATCTAGTTTTATGACATGTGTTATTATGATTTGGCCAAATGTATTCGTTTATATTAAGTTATATGTATATGGTCATGAGATGTAGCTCATATTGATTATGGCTCGTAAACCTAGCTATTCATGTCATGTCTAATGTTTATGATGTGATTATATTTGTTTTCCATGTATGGTTGGTAATATGATATGTGTGTTGGATGTATACTCTATGACCAATTGAGGTGGTCATAGCCATGTAGTAATTGCTTGTTATAAAAACGTGATAATGGTTGAACATGAGTGCTTGATGGATAAGTTGGTAACCATAGTATAATGGTAAAAGTGATCCTCAAAATGACAAGTCTTATGAATTTGAATTAAGGAATCTAGACTTGGTATTGCATGAGTAGATGCATTACTTGTAAGAGGACATGTTAATGTTATGAATATGTCTTAATAATGAGTGTTTAATCACTAAAATAATGCCATGATTTGTGGTTTTAATATGTATAAGGTTGTAAAGGTTTATAGGTAACATGAAGGCTTGGAAAATAGCCTAAGTGTTGACTACACGGGCCGAGACAAGGTCGTGTGTCTCAACCGTGTGAGGGACATAGCCTGGAGACACGGCGTGTGATCTGGCTGTGTGGTTCGATTTGCATGCTAACGTCATAATAGAGAGTTACACAGCCTAAGGACACGGGCGTGTCAAAGGCACACGGGCGTGTTCCTATGTCCACATGGGCGTGTGGCCCTGTTTCATGGAAAAAAATTTCTAAGTTTTCCCAAAACTTTCTAAGGTTCTCGGTTTAGTCCCTAACTACTTTCAATACATGTTTAGGGCTTCGTGTATGGGACATTATGCATGTGCATGAAAAGTTTTGAATTAAAAGAAATTCTGTAGCCAAGTTTTTGCATGTTTGTGAACGATTAAGTTCGGTAATGCCTCATACCCTATTTCGATGTTGGACACGGGTAAGAGTTGTTACATTTAGTGGTATCAGAGCTATGGTTTAGTCAGTTCTCGAACTAACCTAGCACTTATAAGAGTTTAGCTATAATGCCACAAATATATGATAGTGTGATGTCTCCCGACGCGAATGAGAACTATATTGCTCAGACAAAAGTACTCTCTAACCAAGCTACACCAACTATGTTGATAGTAATACCAAAGTATTTGAATGAAGTGCCGTGGTGATGAGTTGAAACTCGAAAAGGTACGAACAAGGTTCAGAATATCATGCTATGGATAAAATGGCATTGTTCCGATTGGATATTAAAATTTTGACGGATTGCAATGGTTCCTTGAAATGAGATAAATGACTATATTGTAATGAGTTTATTTATGTCCAGTTGATGATTCTATGATGTTGCCGATTTACTCTGGCGAAAGTATGTGTTTAGATAACTTATCAAAAATATCGATGGAATGAATGTTCATGTATACCTATTTGAATGAATATGGTTGGCAAGTTCACATAGTTTGAGTATAAGTGTTAAATTGCTTGGATTGATTTACATGTTTGTAATGATATGCATATGATGATGTGCGAGATGAATGTATAGATTGGAATATAATTATCCATGTTTGTTGGCTCTCGTATGATGTTATGTACATGACTTGTTTGATTAAATGAATGGGATAAGTAAAGTTAGTTAGAATTCATAGAGTGCATGCATAAGTGTACTTGTCTAAATAAGATAACTGCAAAGTTAGTGTAAAACGAATATGAATGTCAATTTGTCTGAAATGAATGGTATGATTTTGATGATATTTCTATGATGATGAAAGTTATGTCATATACATATGTGTATGAGAGTCGAGTCAGAGGCCTTACGACCTTACCCCTTACCAGAGTGGTGTATTGTAATGGAATTTAATGAGATTTACGCTGAATAAACTCACAAGTGTGAAAACCAAAGAGGTCAGTAGAGAAATATCTATAAACATGATTAGAGATTAAGAGTGAGTTGATAAGTAAAGCCAGAGCTAGAAAGGTATCAGGTTGACATAAAGATTATGTGAATTATGCACTGTCATAGTTAGAGAAGAAGTTTACTTTGGTAAATCAAATTGCTTAGGTACGAGGTCGAGAGAATGTAATGATTGTGACCTTCTCAGAACTGATCTTCTTTAGTGAAAGGAATAATATAGGATTTGTGATGATAGAAATAGTTGGGGGAATAATATTTGTGATATGAGATCTCTGAGCATGGTAATTATAGTGAACAAATGATGACTGCCTCTCTTGACATATTCTAAAAGATTATTGTTCTTAGAAGTGCTATAGTAGCTACCTATCTTCTAATGAAATTCTTGTTATATGAGGATGCTATTTGATCTAAATGTCAGACGAAGGCATTGTCGGTCTGACCAGTTTATAATTTGTTTTGCTGTACTTCTCTATGGTATTCTGTCTGTTGGAAACTTATGAGAAAATGCATATAATGCTATGATTCTGTTTCCTTTAATTGTTGCATTTGATTCTAGTGGGATGAAATGATGTTTTCTTCTGGACTTTTTCTCTCTGAGGAATTATCAAGGTCTTTCATATTTCCTTAAGAGTTTGTTTATGGTCTTCCGATATAGTATCGTATCTTGGGATTTCTCTATCCTGGATTTCTTTACTTGGTTTTCTTGTTATCTTTGTTCCATAATCTATCAATTATGACTCATGCTCAAAATGTGTTCTTTAGTTGCGATAATTATGTCAAGTGTAACTATGCTCCTGATTTGATCATGGTATTGAGGTGATTTTAGTATTTGGATTTCTCTAATTTACGTGTAAGGATTTGACATCGACAAAGGTATAAGTGGTGAAAATTTTGAATTTCAATTGGTATGATAGATCTCTTTTCTTAAGTAAGTTAATGAAATCTAATGTCTTCAGTTGATATATATTGGTTATTTGAACTAATGCAAGTGAAATGGTATTTGATTAGCATGATGAGTAAATTCCAAATGATTGTATGATAAAATTTTTGTCTTATGAAAGTCGAATGGCTTAATCGATGATTAGCAAAACTTGGACAGATTAGAATATTATTAATCGAAGCATTTGAACTGGTCTAGTCTGCACTTGGGCAGAGACTTTTTAATTTTCAGTGATGCACTGTTGTATAAATTGTGATGTGTTTTAAGACAATAAGATAATGTGATAGCTTAGAGGATTCGATACCAAAAAAAGATTCGAGTTGTTAACAGGGTTAGAGTCGAACATCAGGTTTTACCTGAGCTATCTTCTCCAGTGCTGATATTAGAATAGAAATGAGAAAGGATTATTCTCGAGGCCTTATCAGAATTATTTCTGTCTTGGAAAGAGGAAAAATGTGATGTAGCTTTTTATTAAATGTTTGACGAGATCTGTAAATCATGCCAGTATATACTGAATTCTCGCTCATTAGATTAATGAGACTTCGTGTCTTTATGATTGTCAGATTTCTCGGGATACTAGTCTCCATTAATCGGATTATGTGAAATTAGAGAGTATAAGGTCAAGATGAACTGACTAGTTTTACTATTCGAATTTGAAATGATACAAGCATGTGTGTATATGTGACATGATGACATAGATCGGACTTTTGTGAGTATGAACTCTCAAATAAAGGTTGAAATTTAGCCGAGGTGTAGTATAGCAATGAACCGCTGATGAGACTGATATGAGAAAGTAAAGAGATAAGTATTAAAGACACAGTCAAGTGAAAGTTCTTTATCAATAATTATGGAAAGGAAAAGTTTATGTGGTAACTTTTTCGGTAAGATTTTCGAGGATGAAAATCCCTAAGGGGGGAGAATTGTAATAACCCAATTTTGGGCCTAGTCGGAACAGTGTGTCAAAACCACTATTTCAGGGCTGGAGAAATTATTTTTAATGTTATTTTATGTGTTATAGCATGATTATATGAGTGCATAAAAATTTTGGTGAAATAATTTTAGTGATTTCATGCTTAATTGCGAAAAATGACTAAATCGCATAAAGGGCAAAAGTTTTGTTTTGCTAGCTAAATATGTTAAATAGCTAGAAAACCAAAATTTGGGGTGTTTAAAGTGTAAATAGATCCTAAAAAGTTGCTTGGCTGGCCGTAGAGAGAAAGAAATTGAAAAGTCAAAATTGGTGGGTATTAGGTAGCTTATTTGGTATTAAAATAAAACAAAAAGGAAAAAGATGTCATCTTTTCATATTTCTTCTTCATCCACCGAAAATGGCAGCAAACAAGGGGATTTTAAGAGCCTAAACTTTCAACCACTTATTTCTCTTGCAAGTAAGTGATTTTGATGACTTTTCTCGATGATTTTTACACTTTTGGGACCCTTGTAGCATGAGCTAGCTAATGGGGGGACTATTTTACAAAAACGGTTGAAAGTCTAGGGTTTTTCCATAAGAGCATTTATGTTGTTTTCTGAATTTTTATGGAAGAAAATGAGTCATGGTTGTGTAATAAACAACTTTTGTGAAAGAAGTTTGCATGAAAACACCTAAAAATGACTATTTTGTAAAGTTGTAAAATAAGTTGTAAATGTATGTAATAATTGAAATTGTGAGTTGCTATAGTTATAAAAAAAATTTGACTAGGCTTGGTAAAGGAGGAAATTCGATAAAAATCGATTTACGAGCCTAAGGGCAAAATTATAATTTTTGTAAAGTCTAAGGACAAAACGGTCATTTTGTCAAATTGTGAATTATAGAATGTTTTAATTAATGTAATGATTAAATGGGTGAATTTCATCATGTTAGATCAAGAAAATTGATATTTGAGCATAAATCGAAAGTACGAGGTTATGGACTAAAATGGAGTAATTAGTCGAAATTACATTCGAGGTAAGTCTGTGTGATTAAATAAGCATGATATCCATGTTGTTGTTAATATACTTGAAATCAATCTTGCTATTATTGTATTGAAATATATGTTGATGATATTGTATATGAGAAAGTGATGCCAAATGTTAATAACATTTTTGTGATGATTGAATACATTGGAAATTTGATAGAATATGACATTCCATTGAAACAAGTAAATTGTGCGTAAATATTTCAACTTTATCGTTATTATGCATTGAATGTTTGATTTCGCATATAAGGCTTAAATATATTTATGAGTAATGGTATGATGAGACTTATCATGATAAACTTCCAATTGAACCTTAGGGATAGATTGGATATTCATGCCATAACATTTGGGTGATATGTGTGCTAGTGTAAGACATGTCTGGGACATGCATCGGCCACATTATAAGAGCCAGTGTAAGACCTGTCTGGGACATACATCGGCCTCGAGATATGCAAGCTAGTGTAAGACCTGTCTGGGACATGGCATTGACTTGACATGTGTCAGTGTAAGACCTGTCTGGGATATGGCTTCAACACCGATTGATGAGGGTTAGTGTAAGACCTGTCTAGGACATGGCATTGGCCTCGATATATGAAAGTCAGTGTAAGACCTGTCTGGGACAAGGCATTGACTTAGATATGTAAGCCAGTGTAAGACCATGTTTGGAACATGTCATCAGCATCGTACCCTTATATTTGAGGTTTAGTGATTATCCTGTGGTATTCTAAATGGTTCAATGGGAAATTTAAGGTTTAAGTCGAAATGATAGAGCTTATGGATATGTTGTGAGTGGTACAGGTACTTACATGAAATTGATGAAATGTGAATTCAATCCATGCTGTATTATTAGTAAGGAATGAATATGATCATGTTGAGTAACACAGGTATGTATGCCACATTTGGTGAAGATGTAAATAGGTAATTCATGCCTATGAGGATGATTTTGCATGACCTTATGTTTATAGGTCTATACTTATGATGTATAAATATGTATCTTTACCAATGTGGTGGCAATAGATTAATAAGGTGTGATAAAATTAGTATCATTAATTTACACTAAAACAATTTTGGACAGCAATCGTAGTCCGAATTTGAAAATCCACCAAAAATTGTGGAAAATGAGTTAGAAGTTGAATAAAATATTAAATTAAATATTAATGAGTCTAGTTTTACATAGAAGAAAAGGTGTAAGAAAAAGAGTTTCATATTATGAAATATTTAAATTGTTGTGAGACAAAGTCAAAATGATCTCGAAATCCCTATTCTGATTTGAGAAAATCATTGAAAATTGTAAACAAAATAGTTATGAGTTATAATTTATATTCCTAGAATTCTTAATGAGTCTACTATCAAGAGAAATAGACTAGAACATCATTCAAGTTTTGTATTATGAGATAATTAGTTTTTAGTGAAGAAGGGTTGGAACTGTCGGACAGCAAAAAATGGGTAATTTTAAAGAATAAACTGTACTTATTGGATAGACCAAAAATTCTGAAAATTTTATGGTAAGAATATATGTGAGTCTAGTTTCAGGAAAAATTAGCATATCTTAATTTGGAATTCTGTAGCTCCAGATATAAATGATTTAATTACTGTGACTCGAGAAAACAACTTGAGCTGAATAAATAAAAGTACAAATATGGTTGTATTACCTTGAGAAGCAAGTTGATAAATTGATTGTTTTCATATGGTCATACTAAGCTATAAAGCTTACTCCCTTCCTTTCCTTTTCTTTAGTGTTGACAGGTTAGCCCAGGGTTGGAGACCATCGGAGGCAGCATCACACTATCAAGTCACTATCTTTGGAATAATGAAGCATATATTAGAATTCCAAGTGAGTGGCATGTATTGGGATCTAGTTTTATGACATGTGTTATTACACTTTGTCCAAATGTAGTGGCTTATATTGAGTTATATGTATATGGTCATGAGATGTGGCTCATATTGATTATGGCTTGTAAACCTAGCTATTCATGTCATGTCTAATGTTTATGATGTGATTATGTTTGTTTGCCATGCATGGTTGGTAATATGATATGTGTGTTGGATGTATACTCTATGACCAATTGAGGTGGTCATAGCCATGTAGTAATTGCATGTTACAAAAACAACGTGATAATGGTTGAACATGAGTGCTTGATGGATAAGTTGGTAACCATAGTATAATGGTAAAAGTGATCCTCAAAATGACAAGTCTTATGAATGTGAATTATGGAATCTAGACTCGGTATTGCGTGAGTAGATGCATTACTTGGAAGAGGACATGTTAATGTTATGAATATATCTTAATAATGAGTGTTTAATCACTAAAATGATGTCATGATTTATAGTTTTAATATGTATAAGGTTGTAAAGGTTTATGGGTAACATGAAGGCTTGGAAAATAGCCTAAGTGTTGACTACATAGGCCGAGACACAGTCGTGTGTCTCAATCGTGTGAGGGACACGGCCTAGAGACACGGGCGTGTGGTCTGGCCGTGTGGTTCGATTTGCATGCTGACGTCATAAATAGAGAGTTACACGGCCTGAGGACACGGGCATGTCAAAGGCACACGGGACTGTTCCTATGTCCACATGGGCGTGTGACCCTGTTTCATGGAAAGAAATTTTATAAGTTTCCCCAAAAATTTCTAAGGTTCTCAGTTTAGTCCCTAACTACTTTCAATGTATGTTTAGGGCTTCGTAGGCCCGTGTATGGGACATTATGCATGTGTATGAAAAGTTTTGAATTAAAAGAAATTTCACAGCCCAATTTTTGCATGTTTGTGAACGATTAAGTCTAGTAATGCCTCGTACCTTGTTCCAGCGTCGGACACGGGTAAGTGGTGTTACATGGTGCTCTTAAATATGGGGTTTGGGGAAAGATGAAGAGGTTAGATGGTAGAATGCGTATCCATAGCTAAAGTAGCGGCACTTGTGAATGGTGCGACGACAAAGGAGTTTTGGTTGAGTAGGGGGTTAAGACAGGGGGATCTGCTATCCCCATATTTGTTTATTTTGGTGATAGAAGTTTTACATTTGGTGCTGGTAAAGGCAGAGGAGGTGGGACTGATAAAAGGGATATATCATGTATTACAGGATCAATCTGTCTCACATTTACAATTTGCGAATGATACTATACTTTTTCTGAAGGCTGAAAAAGAGGTAGTGCATAGTGTGAAATATATATTAAGATGCTTCGAGACTTTTCGGGGTTGAGAATAAATTTTAAGAAATCATGTTTAGTGGGCTTTGGGACAAATGAGGAATTTCTTTTGAGAATGGCTGCGATTTTTTGTTGCAATATTGGTAATTTACCATTAAGCTATCTTGGAATCCCGTTAGGTGCTGATTCGAGAAGAGTAGTAACGTGGGAGCCAATTGTAGAAAAATTTAGGAAGAGATTGACGGGTTGGAAAAGCAGAACGTTGTCTTTTGCAGCTAGGGTGGTGCTAGTTAATTCGGTATTGTCCTCATTACCAATTTATTATAGGCAATTATTATAGGCGCCTTCGTCAGTGGCTAATAATATAGATAAAATTAGAAGACAATTTTTATGGGGTGGCTCGGACAACAAAAGAAAATTGGCAAGGGTTGGCTGGGATAAAGTTTGTCTTCTAAAAAAGTTGAGAGGGGCAGGGGTGGTAAACTTAAAGGTTAAAAATTGTGTGTTGATGGAAAAATGGGGTTAGAGATTCGCCATGGAAAACAATGCATTATGGAGGAGAGTGATTAAATCAAAATACGGATCGAGCCAACAAAAGTAGAGGCTTAATACGTCTAGGCCTAAAAAAATGTTTATGGTATGACGGGGGATTGTGAAAACTCAAAAAGAACAAAGGTAACAAAGTGGATAGGGCTAAATTCTTATTGTTGGGTGATTGGAAATAAGAAATCGGTCCTATTTTCGGAAGACGTGTGGTGTGGGGATAAAACTCTAAATGAGGAATTCTCAAAACTCTTTCGATTGGCCTTAAAAAAGAATTATTTTGTGAAGGATGCAACTGGTAATAATAGTTTTGAAGTGCTGTATTGGGAGAGTGTGTTCTCTAGAAAATTGTTGGATTGAGAAAAATACATGGTGGAAAAATTGAAATTTTTAATGAGTAGTGTTGTACTAAATGAGGAGGTAGAGGACCGTATTAATTGGATTCATGAAAGTGGGGGAAGATTCTTGGAAAAAAATGTAACTCCCCTAACTCGTATTCATCGCCAGACTAGGGTTAAGAGGCATTACCAGGCATATCAGAACAATTCACATTCATTTCATAATCAACATAGCATCAAAGTCACACATCATTATAAATTCCCTTACATAGGTCAACAAGACCTTAAACATGCTTTAGAAAGGGGTCGGGATTAAACCAAGCTCAAAAAAAATTTTCGAAACTTAAATATTTTTCTAAGTTACAAAGGTCACACGCCCGTGAGAACAGGACGTGTGCCTCACACGATGATAGACACGCCCATGTGTTTAAGCCGTGGCAAAACAGGGCATACATACTGACTTATCCACACGGCCAGAGACACGCCTGTGTGTCTTGGCCGTGGTCGAAACTGACTTGGGTCACACGGCTGACCACATGCCCGTGTACCCTTCGAAATGGCCACACACGCCTATGTGTTAAGGATGTGTGCCTTACACAGCCACCAGACACGCCTATGTGTCTAGGCCATTATCGAGACTGACTTGCTTCAAACAGAAACATTGAAGGACACGGTCAAGACACACGCCCATGTGCTCAACCGTGTGGGCAAATATAGGCCATTTGCAAGGCCAAATTACCACCCATTAAGGGCAAGCATCAAAACTAAAGCATTTCATACCAAATTTTAAACCAATTCACTACACCATTCATGTCATCTCATTATCAACTAATTTCATCCTGAATATACAAACCAAAACATATCAATTCTTAAACCAAAGTCATACCAAAACTTATCAAATTGACCAATTCACTTGGTCATTCATGAACATATCATATTGACCATACTACATCACATAATTTACAACAATAATTCATTCTTATACACAACCAAATGCAAGCCATATCACTTGGCTAGATATACACATTACAAAACATATTCAATACTTCTAGCTTATACATGTCATACTTCAATAATCACATTTTCAAAAGGTACCAAAATAGAGTTTGATAGTGTGGTGATGATCCTCGATGATCCCCGAGCTCTTAGTAGCTTCGATAATCTATAAAACAGTTGAAAACACACGCAAAGTAAGCTTTCAAAATCTTAGTAAGCTATATACAAATAAACTCATCACATGACACATTTCTAAACCAAATCATTATATACAAATAAACTCATCACATGTCACATTTCTAAACCAAATCATTCTTGTAGCTCATGGAAAAACATAACCATATATCCATAAGTCACATATTGGTCATTTGTGCATAATTCACTTACATATCACTCACATCATTCTCATATAATTCATACATACTTCATGTTTTCACATATAAACATATGCTTACCTTTCATTCTCAATCACAATATACATTGTAAATGTAACGTCCCAAAAATCCCGAAACCCAAAAATCTCGAAATCACAAATTTTTCTTTTATGTTTAGCAATCCCGGTTAAGTGTTAATTACGCAAAGGTAGGTCTTGGACAAGGATTGAGTTCGAATTAGGAGGTAAAAGAAATTACAATTTAATTATTAAAAGAATCAGGGTTGGCAAGTAGTTGGGGTTTTAAATAAGGATAGGGGAAAATAACATCAAAAAGCCTTGTGGAGGAATGGCTAAGTGACGCCACTTAGAGTGTAGGGAGGTGGCGTTAATAGCTAGCAAGGATGTCCAAGGTTCGAATACTAGCTTAGTGTTTTTAGAAGTTTAATTTTTGCCTTCTAGAAAGTTAGAAGTGGCATGAAGATGGACTCTAAGGGGAGTGTTCAGGAGAGAAAATTAAGGAAAAGATTAAGGGGTTATCAGGGAGAAAAACGAGGAGATGAGAGGGGGAAGTGATGGAGCCGAATGGGGAACTGAGGGCCAGGCAATTTGGCTATAGGGCTATAAATAGGTGCCGAATGCAAGGGTGTGAGGCTAATGCTGAAATCATTTTCTCACCTTGTTGCCAGAAACCCTCTTTCCTAAAAGCCAAAAACCCTTTTATTTTCTTCTTTTTCTCTCTGCCTTTTTCTTCAAAAGCCGAAAACCCTTGTTCCCCTTTTTATTTTTCTTGTGCTAATTTCTTTGATTCACTTTTGGGTTTAGCCGATTGTTCTTCCTCTCTCCCTTGGTGCCAAATAAGCAATTGTGCCATTCAGATCTCTAGAGCCGAATACTCTTTGACCGAATCTAGTGTAAGTGTTACTCTTCCAATCGGTTTTCTTTGTTAAGTATCGAATATTGTCCCTTACTCTTTCTAATCGACTGTAGTAGGGAATTAGTATCTGATCTCAGATCTTAACTCTCTGTCGAAATTGTTTTTTAGGTGTTGTGATTTTGGTAAGTTTTCCTCTCTCGTTGGCTAAGGTGGCTGAATGTTCATAGTTAAGGTAAGGGGACTTGTGTTGGATACGAGTCACCTATTATTCTATTTTAATAGTTAAGATTGGTGCAGATCTAGGAGTTGGTCGTGGTTAGGGATTTAAGAAGGGGCTGTTATACTTATCGCGCAAGGTTTGGGTCTAAGGAGATCGCATCACGCTTGCTTACCAGGTGTGTACATACACTGCACACACACTATGAATCAGCAAAAGCCGAAATGGCAAAATCCCGAAATGCCGAAAAGCAAAAAGTGTGGCTACGGTAGTCTTGTGAGTGCGCGAATACTCGTAAGGGGGAGACTGATAGGTTGCTTGAGGCCCATGGGCGATTCCATGGACTTGGGTTATGAACAGGCCAAGTGGGCCGGAATGGGCTAAATGGGCCCAATGGGCTGTTGGGCCCATAATGGGCAAAATTTGATAAGCGATGCTATGTGATAATAAATTTGTATGTGAGCATGAATATAATGTGATTTGGGCCTGATGAGCCATATGTATGAGATTGGGCCAAAAGGGCCATATGCATGTATGTAGGGGTTTTGGGCCTAGTATATGATAACCACATAAAACTTAATTAATATATTGCGACCGTGGACAAGTCATAGAGTTAAGGTGTGGCAACGGGTATATGCATGTCTAAGATTGGATCTAGAAAGAGCTTGGTACTTAAGCGGTCTTAATGACCCACCTCCTTTTCTCTGGAATCCTACCTAGTGCATAGCATTCGTTCATCTTAGCTCACAGGATTTGTTAACGGGCCAAGGTAAGTAAAAACCCGTAATAAAGGAAAATTACCAAAATGCCTCTAAAGGCAAAAATGACTAAAATACCCCTAAGTGTTGTGTGTAAGATTTATGATTGCTGCATGTATTCATATGTATTCATGTGATATCCTGTTTAGGTTGCATATGGGTTGGGAATTATGGAACGGAGGGAGTATATGAGGGTTGCATGGTTGCTTGACAACCATGGATCCATCAACGGCTTTTAAGCCCAATATGTGATTGGCAGCTTGCTGCAACTTGGGTAGTTCTGCAACCGGGCTACCATTGATGTGTATCAGTTGGGTGGGTCGATATTTATATCCCCACAGGTTGTGAAAAGGTGGACAGAGCAGAAGTGTACCGGTTGGATTATTGGGGTGGGTTGCATTGCATTACATTGCATGTTTGATGTATGATGACTTTTGAATGCTTGGTTTCGTTGAGGGTTGTACACATTGAGTTTGCAAAAACTCACCCCCTCTTTTATTTTATTTTTAGGTGATGCTCAGTAGAAGGTTCGATGTTTGGAGGGACTTTGGGTGGCCAGCTAGCAAGATAATTTGGACTTGTTTTTTTTTCTTTTTAAAGCTTATCAGTTTCTACGCTATTAAGTACTTTTCAAATCAGTTTGTAATAGGGCTTCCACTTTATTATTATTTGGATTATTATTTTTTTATGTGATGTAATTATAAAAAGTTGAACATGTTTTCTTAGACTATAGTATAACTTTTCTACGTTTCTGTTACTACATTTTAAAATGACATGTTTCCATAAAATCATATATTTTAAACAAGTGATTGAAAGGAGTTTTTTTAAGGATAGTTAAGGTTTCTTTTATTTTAAGAAGGGTTTTCAATGAAAACACGGTTTTCGTTAAAACACTTTAATGTGATGCGCCAGATTTAGCCATAACGTCCAGGCCGGGTTTGGGGTGTTACAGTAAACGTACCTGAATCAGATACACATTCACATAGTCATACTTTTCTCAGAATGCCCGTTGAACTATTCTGAATCAAAAAGGATACTCGGATAGCTCAGAAAGTTCGTACAATGCCAACGTCCTAGACGTGGTTTTACATGTAATCAAATATCGATGCCACTGTCCCAAACAGGGTCTTACACAAAATCAAATACGATACCGATGTCCCAGACATGGTCTTGCACATAAATCATAAGTCGATGCCAACGTCTCAGACGTGGTCTTACACGAAAACACATATCGGATCCTATGTTATGACATATGTATCCTAACTATTCCTATGGTTCATACGAGACTTTTTGGACGTCAAAACTTTGTTGATACTTTCTCGGATATCTCGTACTCAACTCATATAATCATTCATCATTGTTCAAGATCATATAAACAATAATAATTCAATTCAAAACACATTTATTTGTATATTGACTTGCCTCTTACGGTAATGAACAGATTTAACCGACTACTCGACCACTTTCGACTTTCCCCGATCTAATTCTGTTTTCTTTGGTTCTTGATCTATACACATTCAAATTTAACTCTTTTATTTACTAAATCATTCAATTCAATCCGTAAACACATATTTAGGGAATTTTATAAATTAGCCCTCACATTTTCACATTTTAACACTTTAGTCCCTAATTCATAAAATCACAAAATACACAAAATTTCTATATACACATGCTTAGCCGAATTTTCATGGAGTTCATATAAGCCCACATATTTCATGTATTTCACATTTTAGTCCCTCAATTTCCCATTTTCACAATTTAGTCCAAAATACTCAAATTCATTAAAAATCCCAATACAAAACACGATAACCTAACACATATCTTTCATTTTCTATCATCTAACTTCATAAAACTCACATTATGAACAATGACACAACTCAAAATCATTATCAAATTCAGAAGTTGAAGCATGGGCTTGATAAAACACTAAACAACAATCACAAAAACATAAAAATTATCAAAAACTAACAAAATCAATACCTTAATCACTAATCAAAGTGTCGAAACCCTAAGCTTGTATTTTTCTTTCTTTTTCCTTGTATTTTTGGCAATATGAGATGATAATGGTTTAGTTTCATGTTTTGTCTTAATTATAAATCATTTAATAAGCCATCTACTAATTTAACCTTATTATTTTCATTATAATTCCACTATCTCATGTCTATGCATTAATTCATTGGTATAATTGCATCATAAGGACTCTACATGTATAAAGACATAACAATTTGACACTTTAAAAAATAGAACACATCTTTTACATTTTACGTGATTAAGTCCATTTATCAAATCGGGCACACAAACGATAAAATTTTCATACGAAATTTTCACACATACTAATTCACATATAATAAGCACGAAAAATAATATTAAAATATTTTTTTGACTCGAATTTGTGGTCTCGAAACCACTATTCTGACTAGAGTCTAAACCTGGCTGTTACAACTCTCACCCCTTAGGGATTTTCGTCCCCGAAAATCTTACCGTTGAACAGATTCAAATATTGTTGTCTCATAGCATCTTCGGGCTCCCACGTAGCCTCTTCAATACCTTGTCGATGCCACATCACTTTTACTAATGGTATTTTTTTATTTCACAATTATTTAATCTTACGAGCTAAAATACGGATCGATTTTTTGTCGTAGGTCATATTAGACTAAATCTCAATCTCAGACGGAGAAATCACATGCGAGGGATCAGATCTGTATCGTTGAAGCATCGATACATGAAATACATTATGAATCATTTCTAACTCAGGTGGCAACAACAATCTATAAGCAACCGGCCCGATATGCTCGATAATCTCATACGATCCGATGAACCTCGGACTCAATTTGCCTTTTCTATCGAACCGAAGTACTTTCTTCCACGGAGATACTTTTAGAAACACTTTGTCGGCGATCTCAAAATTAATATCTTTTCATTTCAAATCTGCATATGATTTTGACGATCAGAAGCTGCTTTCAGACTATATCAGATTGTTTTTACTTTATGTTCAGTCTCTTTAATCAAATCGACCCTGTGAATCTTATTCTCATTGAGCTCAGTCCAATACAAAGGTGTACGGCATTTGCGACCATATAAAGCTTCGTACGGTGCCATTTTAATGCTTGATTGAAAACTATTATTATACGCAAATTCAATTAATGGTAGATACTGATCCCAGGAACCTTCAAACTCAAGAATGCAACATCTCAACATATCGTCTAGTATCTAAATAATCCATTCGGATTGACCTTTCGTTTGCGGGTGAAAAGCAGTACTAAAGTGCAATTTCGTACCGCATGCCTCTTGTAATTTCTTCCAAAATCGTGAAGTAAATCTTGGATCTCTATATGACACAATAGATAATGGCACCTCGTGCAATCTCACAATATTAGAAATGTATAACTTAGCTAATTTATCAAGTGAGTAATCAGATCGTACCGGAATAAAATGAGCTGATTTCGTCAATCGATCAATTACAACCCAGATTGCATCTTTCTTTCGCAAAGATAGGGATAAACCCGAAACAAAATCCATCGTCACTCTATCCTATTTCCATTCGGGTATCATAATCGGTTGTAATAAACTAGAAGGCACCTGATGTTCAACTTTAACTTGCTGACAGATCAAACATTTCAAAACAAAGTCAAAGATATCTCTTTTCATTCCAGACCACCAGTAATGCTGTTTTAGATCATTATACATTTTCGTACTACCCGGATGTACAGAAAACTAATTACTATGAGCTTCGTTCAAAATCATTTGAATTAACTCTAAATTTCTCGGAACACAAACCTGACTTCAAAATCTCAAACAATCATCATTATCAATTTGATATTCAGAATCAGAATCTAGATCACACTGGGCTCGTTTTGCTGAAGTCTCATTATCAACCTTCTGAGCATCAATAATCTGCTATAAGAACAAAGGTCTGGATTTTAATTTCGCTAAAACTGAACCATCGTCGGACAAAGCTAAATGAGCATTCATGGCACGTAATGTAAACAATGATTTCTAACTTAAAGCATCAGCAACAACATTTGCTTTTCCCAGATGATAGTCGATAACAAGCTCATAGTCTTTTAGCAGTTCTAGCCATCTTTTTTTACGCATGTTCAAAGTAACATCCCGAAATAGGGCCTAAACAGAACAGTGCTTGCGAAACCACAAATCTGAGGTATAAAAATTTATTTTATTATTATTTTTAGGTTCATGATATGATTGCATGATTGTGTGAAAATTTCGTGATGAAATTCTATGCATAAAGTGCTTAAGTTGAGATTAGGGACTAAATCGAATAATTTGCAAAACTTGCATTCTAGAAGTTTTTAGTATGAAATTGCTTTGGAATATTAATTAGGAGGGTTTAAATAACAATTTTACCAATTTCTAAGTTCATGGACAAAATAGGACATGGATGGAATTTTTAAAAGTTTAATTAAGGAAGGGCATTTTGGTCATTTGGATATTAAATGAAATAAAAAGGGAAAAAATAACACAAAATTCATTATCTTCTTCATTAGCACAAAATCTCAAGGGTTCTCCATATCTAGGGTTTGTTTCAAGCTTTCAAGCTCCATAGTAAGTGATTCCAAGCCCTGTTTTTAATGTTCTTTACGTTTTCGGAGTCCCGGTAGCTCGATAAAGCTTATGCTAGCAATAATTTAAGTTAGGGTTCATATTTGGAAAAATACCCATAGGTGAAAAGTGTTTATTTTGATGTTTTATGATAGAATATGAGGTCTTAGATTATGTTAGACAACATGTGCTACTCGGTTTTAGGTAAAAATGCGAGTAAAAGGGCTTAATCGGTAAAAATACCTAATAGTCATAAGTATATGTTAGAGTGAGAATTTGATTTTTCTATAGAAGGGAAAAACGATCAGCATGTCATAAAAAACATAAGAAAATAGGCTGAAGTTTAATTTACTTAGATTTGGGACAAAAGTGTAAATATGCAAAAGTTTAGGGGCAAAAATGTAATTTTTCCAAAGTTTGAGTAAAGGACTGTTTTGATAAATGTGAATATTAAATAAATTAAATTTGCTATTATAGATCAAGAAGAGCAAAATTCGGGAGTAGATCGGGGAAATGAAAAAGTAAAGGACTAAATTGTAAAGTTTAGTCACATTTTGTATCGAGGTAAGTTTACAGTAAATAAATGCAATATTCTTTTATTTTACATTATTATTGTCAATTTCCAACATTTATATACTTATTTTATGAGAATATTTAATGTCAAATTAAAGGCGAAGTGACAGAGAAAAAGTATTAGGAGGCCCCGTTTGAACCTTAGGAATGTTAGGATATTGGGGTTGAGAGGACAGGACAGGACAGGACAGAAATGAGCCATGTAAGTCCATATCAGATATATGGCTTTGGAGACAGGAATGAGCCATGTAAGCCCATATTAGATATATATATATGGCATTGGAGACAAGAATAATTCATGTAAGTCCATGTCGAAGACATGGCATTGACAGGATATTGATAGACAGGAACGACCCTAGTATCCTTAGTATTTCGAGTGGTTCAACGGGTCATTGTACATGTTAAATTACAGTGAATTATCAGCAAAAGGGAAGGTAGATTATATTTATGAATAGTGAAAGGTCGTAAAAGAAAGAAGGTAAGTGAGTAAAGAAGAAGGTAGAAAATGAGAAGTAAAGAAAGTTTATGAGGCTAGGTGACATTATGTATAATTATTCATTATGTTGAATGTTGTAATTTATTTGCTTGTAAGCTTACTAAGCCTAGTGCTTACTCTCTTTATTTTCTTTTTCTTATAGTTTTTATCAAGCCACTCGGGGATCGAAGGAAACGTCGGAGACCCGATCACACTATCGAAGGAATCACATTGGTATAGTTAGACGTTTCGTTTTGTGTATGGCATGTATAGGAAATTGGTTTCTTTTGATATGATATGATCAATGAATGATGTGTAAATACTTGCTAGTGATTAGCTAATAGAATGGCTGATGATATACATGTTTAATAGTATGTATGATTAAGTAGTAACTATCACATGAAAACTATGAAAAATGTGAAAGTAACTTAAAAACGGATTCAAGTATCAGAAATAACGTGACTTTGAAAAATCACTAAAAATCATAGAGACATGGTTTGATGGTGAATAATATATGAAATTAAAACTCATTGTGTCTATTTTCATATGGAATAATCAAAACAGGTAAAGGTTTTGTATTTTATAAGATATGGGAGTTTTAGTGAAATAGGGCTAGAGCAATTTCTGGATCCCCTATTTCAAATTTATAAATTCACCATAAATTTTACAAAAATAATTAGGTGGTGTAATTTATATGGTTAGAATCCTTATTGAATATAGTTTTAACAGAAACAAACTGTATAGTCATATGAATTTTGTAGATGGAGAAAAGTAGTTTGTAGTAAGTAGAGGTCAGTGCAGTAGAATTCTAAAACAGGGGTAACTTTAACAAATAAACTGTACTATTTGGCTAAGTAAAAAATTCTAGAAAACAATTAGTAGATAGATATATGAGTCTAGTTTCAGTAAAAATTTATGGATCTTAATTTCGAGTTTTGAAAATCGAGAAATGAATTTTTAAGCAACCATGACATAGAAAAACAGTTTATTCCGAAAATTAAAATTAGTGGTTTAGAGTTGTTTAAAAGGTAAAATAAGTTTAGTAACACCTCAAGCTTGACTCCGGTGACGGTTTCGGGCGTGGGGGCGTTACATTTATTGGTATCAGAGTAGGTTTAGTTGGTTCTCGGAACAGTTAGTGTGAGTAAAAGTCTAGCTATACATGCCATACCTGTATTTTGATAGTGTGACTACTCCTGACGATTTTTAAATATTTTGTTTTATAGTAATGGATCCCGAGCGAGCTGGTGATGATGATGTAGAAAGTAATGCTCCTGCTCTCGCGGAAGGGGCAGTGCCATCCGAGAATAGGCCAGATGAATTGATTGATCGGGAGGAGTGACTCGAGAAGCTCTCTTCCAAGCTTTGAATGATTGGTTTGCCGAGTTTGCTTAAATGCGAATCGCGCTTAGACCTCCACCCCACATGATTCTCAAAGCTACCCATGTAGCTCAAGCTCCCCAATCCAGCAGTGCAGTGATAAGAGAAAAGCCACCAGCTTGATAGAATCAGAAACAAGAAATGTAAGAGTTCCGAGCAACAAAAGATGATGATGCAGAAAGAGCTGAATTTTGGTTAGAAAATACTATCAGAGTCTTTGACGAATTATCTTGTACACCCGAGGAATGTATGAAATGTGTAGTATCACTTCTTAGAGACTCAGCTACCACTGGTGGAAAACACTTGTATCAATTGTACCAAAGAAGAGGGTCACTTGGGATTTCTTTCGGGAGGAATTTCGTAAAAAAATTATTAGCTGAGAGGTTTATTGACCGTAAGAGAAAGGAATTCTTGGAATTGAAACAAGGTAATATGACGGTGGATGATTATGAGCTCGAATTTGTCAGGCTTAGTAAATATGCTCGAGAATGTGTGTCCACAGAGGCTATCATGTGTAAAAGGTTTGAGGATGGGTTAAATGATAATATCCGACTGTCAGTGGGTGTCCTAGAAATAAAAGAGTTTGTTATTTTAGTTGAGAGAGCCTGCAAAGCGAGAGGAGCCGTAAAAAGAAAAGGTAAAGTTGAGACAGAGACACAAGATACAAAGAAGAGATAGATGAGCAGGTCATTCCAGGCTACATCCAAAAGGCCAAAGGAGTTTTTACGGATCTAGTTTCTCACCGGTATTCTAGTTAGAATAGAGGCGCAGATTTAAGGATTCGAGGCTCTGCACCATCTCGATCGCGCAGTGTAGGTAATGTTGGACAGGGTAGATCGTGGTGTCCACGGTGTGGTAGACTTCATTATGGTCCTTGTCGGGCGAGCAAAAATGTTTGTTATAAATGTGGTGCTTCAGATCATTTTGTACGAGAATGTCCAGAGGTGGCTAACCGAGAGGTAACACAGAGTGCTAGATCCGGAAATGCTCCTACTAGAGGCAGATCACCGAGGCAACCGGGAGTAGGAGCAAGTAACAGAGGTACCTCAAGAGATTTGGCTGTGAGACCAGATGTTAGAGCCCCTGCAAGGACTTATGCTATCCGTGCTCGCGAAGAAGCATCCTTCCCCGATGTGATTACGGGTACATTTTCTCTACATGATATTAATGTCATTGCTTTGATTGATCCAGGTTCAACTCATTCATATGTTTGCAAGAAATTAATGCCTAGTATAAGTATGCCTATAGAATCTACAGAATTTGTGATTAAAGTATCGAATCCATTAGGCAAGCATGTATTAGTAGATAAAGTATGTAGAAATTGTCCTTTGATGATTAGAGGCAACTGTTTTCCGGCCGATCTCATGCTATTGCCATTTGATGAGTTTGATGTGATTCTTGGTATAGATTGGTTGACTACACATGATGTGATAGTGAATTGTGGAAAGAAATTCATTGAGTTGAAGTGTGAAAATGGTGAAATTCTTCGGGTTAATTCAGAAGAGTCAGATAGTTCATTTCCCATAATTTCTGTTATGTCTACTCAGAAATGTTTGAGAAAAGGGTATGAAGCTTATCTTGCTTTTGTGTTGAACACTAAAGATCCAGAATTGAAAATTGAATCAGTGCTTGTGGTATGTGAGTTTCCCGATGTGTTTCCAGAAGAACTACCAGGTTTACCTCATGTTAGAGAAGTTGAGTTTGGTATTGAGTTGATTCTAGGTACCACGCCCATTTCTATTGCTCCTTATAGAATGGCTCCGTTGGAATTGAAAGAATTGAAAGCTCGATTGCGGGAATTAATGAGATAAAGGCTTTGTGAGACCCAGTAGTTCACTATGGGGTGCACCAAAGGTTATATTTGTGAAAAAGAAAGACGGATCGATGAGATTGTGCATAGATTATCGGCAACTTAACAAGGTAACAATGAAAGAACAAGTATCCACTACCTAGAATTAATGATCTGCTTGATCAATTGAAGGGAGCTCACCGTGTTCTCCAAGATAGATTTGAGATCCGGATACTATCGGTTGCGAGTTAAAGAGTCGATGTCCCGAAGACTTTGCTTTCCGACTAGGTCCGGTCATTATGAGTTCCTTGTGATGCCATTTGGCTTGACTAATGCTCTTGCCATTTTCATGGACTTAATGAACCGAATTTTCAGACCGTACTTGGCTAAGTTTGTAGTTGTGTTCATTGATGATATCTTGATTTATTCTCATGATAAGACCGAGCATGCAGAGCATTTGAGAAACAGCTTTCTGATTCTGAGAGATAATCGATTGTATGCCAAGTTCAAAGCAAAAGTGAGTTCTCGTTACGAGAAGTTGGTTTTCTTGGACATATTGTCTCGTGTGAAGTATTAAGGTTGATTCGAGCAAGATTTCAGCCATTGTTGATTGGAAGCCTTCTAGAAATGTATCGGTTAGAAGTTTTCTTGGTCTTGCTTGGATATATTATAGACGATTTGTAGAGGATTTTCCATGATAGCTACCCCTGACAAGATTGCTGCGAAGGATATCAAGTTTGAATGGATCGAAGAAGTGTCAACAGTTAAAAACATTATTGACTAAAGCTCCTGTTTTAGTACAACCAGAACCAGGTAAGGAGTTTGTGATTTACAATGATGCGTCCATGAATGGACTTGGTTGTGTACTTATGCAGGAAGGAAAGGTAATTGCTTATGCCTCCAGACAGCTAAAGCCACATGAGAAGACTATCCGACACATGATTTAGAGCTAGCTGCCATTATTTTTGCGTTGAAGATTCGGAGGCATCATTTGTACGGTGAGAAGTGCCATATATTCACTGATGACAAAAGTTTGAAATATTTGATGACTCAAAAAGATTTGAATTTGAGGCAAAGAAGATGGTTAGAGTTGATTAAAGATTATGAGCTAGTGATCGATTATCACCCAGGTAAGGCAAACATTGTTGCTGATGCTTTGAGTAGGAAATCTTTATTTGCATTAAGAGCTTTGAACACTAGTCTAGCCTTATCAGATGATGGTTTTATCTTAGCTGAGTTGAGAGCTAAACCGATGTTTCTTGAAGAAATTTTTGAAGCTAAAAAAAATGACAGTGAGTTGCTAGACAAAAGAGATCAGTGTGAGTCGGATATAGAATCAGATTTTTAGATCAGTTCTGACAGTTGTTTGATGTTCCGAGATAGGGTATGTGTACCGAAGAATGATGAGCTTATTCGAAAGATCTTACAGGAAGCACATAGTAGTTTTTTGTCTATTCATCCAGGTAGTACAAAGATGTATAATGATTTGAAGAAAATGTACTAGTTGGTAGGAACGAAAAGGGACATTTCAGAGTTTGTTTCTAGATGCTTGATCTGTCAGCAGGTAAAGGCCGAACATCAGGTACCTTCAGGTTTATTGCAGCCTGTGCTAGTCCCTGAGTGGAAATGGGATCGAGTTACTATGGATTTTGTGACAGGATTGCCCTTTACACCGAGAAAGAAAGATACAATATGGGTTGTGATTGATAAGTTAACAAAGTCGGCTCATTTTATCCCAGTTCGTATGGATTATTCACTTGACAAGTTGGCCGAGTTGTATATTTCAGAGATAGTCAGACTACACGGGGTACCATTATCGACCATTTCAGATAGAGATCCAAGATTTACTTCACGATTTTGGAAGAAAATACAGAAGGCTTTGGGCACAAAGTTGAGTTTTAGTACAGCTTTCCATCCTCAAACCGACGGTCAGTCAGAGAGAGTTATTCAGGTACTTGAAGATATGCTTAGATGCTGTGTGTAATCGAATTTCAAGGCGCTTGGGAAAATATTTACCATTAGTAGAGTTTGCCTACAATAATAATTATCAATCGAGTTTGAAGATGGCACCTTATGAAGCTTTGTATGGACGTAAATGTCGCACACCTTTGTATTGGACAGAGCTTAAGGAAAATCAAATTTACGGGGTAGATCTAGTTAAGGAAACAGAAGAGAAAGTAAAAATCATCAGAGATTGCTTGAAAGCAGCTTCTTCACACGCACAAAAGTCGTATGCGATTTGAAGAGAAAAGAGATTGAGTATCAAGTTGGTGACAAAGTTTTTTGAAAGTATCCCCGTGGAAGAAAGTTCTCGATTTGGCAAGAAAGGCAAACTAAGTCCACGCTTTTATTGGACCGCTTGAAGTGATTGAGAGAGTCGGACCATTAACATATCGGTTAGCTTTGCCGATTGAGTTAGAGAAGATTCATAATGTATTTCATGTGTCTATGCTACGTCGTTATCGCTCGATCCGTCACATGTGATTTGTCGACACAGAGGTTGAGATTCAAATGGACATGACTTACGGTGAAGAACCCAGTAAGATTCTAGCTCGAGAGGTAAAGCAATTAAGGAACAAAAGTATTGCACTTGTCAAAGTACTATGGAATAGACATGGGGTAGACGAGGCTACATGGGAACCCAAAGAGGCTATGCGAAAGAACAAGACTCCAAATCTTTTCACGGTAAGATTTTCGGGGACGAAAATCCCTAAAGGGGGGAGAAATGTAACATCCCGAAATAGGGCCTAAACGGAACAGTGGTTGTAAAACCACAAATCTGAGGTAGAAAAATTTATTTTATTATTATTTTGAGGTTCATGATATGATTGCATGATTGTGTGAAAATTTCGTGATGAAATTCTATGCATAAAGTGCTTAAGTTGAGATTAGGGACTAAATCGAATAATTTGCAAAACTTGCATTCTAGAAGTTTTTAGTATGAAATTGCTTTGGAATATTAATTAGGAGGGTTTAAATAACAATTTGACCAATTTCTAAGTTCATGGACAAAATAGGACATGGATGGAATTTTTGAAAGTTTAATAAGGAAGGGCATTTTCGCTATTTGGATATTAAATGAAATAAAAAGGAAAAAATAACACAAAATTCATCATCTTCTTCATTAGCACGAAATTTCAAGGGTTCTCCATAGCTAGGGTTTGTTTCAAGCTTTCAAGCTCCATAGTAAGTGATTCCAAGCCTGTTTTTAATGTTCTTTACGTTTTTGGAGTCTCAGAGCTCGATAAAAGCTTATGCTAGCAATAATTTAAGTTAGAGCTCATATTTGGAAAAATACCCATAGGTGAAAAGTATTTATTTTGATGTTTTATGATAGAATATGAGGTCTTAGATTATGTTAGACAACTTGTGCTACTCTCGTTTTAGGTAAAAACGAGTAAAAGGGCTTAATCAGGTAAAAATACCTAATAGTCATAAGTATATGTTAGAGTGGGAATTTGATTTTGCTATAGAAGGAAAAAACGATCAGCATGTCATAAAACATAATAAAATAGGCTGAAGTTTAATTTACTTAGATTTGGGACAAAAGTGTAAATACGCAAAGTTTAGGGGCAAAAAATGTAATTTTTCAAAGTTTGAGTAAAGGACTGTTTTGAGAAATGTGAATATTAAATAAATTAAATTTGCTATTATAGATCAAGAAGAGCGAAATTCGGGAGTAGATCGGGAAAAGAAAAAAAGTAAAGGACTAAATTGTAAAGTTTAGTCACATTTTGTATCGAGGTAAGTTTACTGATGAAATAAATGCAATATTCTTTTATTTTACATTATTATTGTCAATTTCAGCATTTATATACTTATTTTATGAGAATATTTAAAGTCAAATTAAAGGCGAAGTGAGAGAAAAAAGTATTAGGAAGCCCTGTTTGAACCTTAGGAATGTTAGGATATTGGGGTTGACAGACAGACAGACAGATGTAAATGAGCCATGTAAGTCCATATCGGATATATGGCTTTGGAGACAGGAATGAGCCATGTAAGCCCATATTAGATATATATATGGCATTGGAGACAGAATAATTCATGTAAGTCCATGTCGAAGACATGGCATTGGCGAGATATTGATAGATTGTGAGAACGACCCTAGTATCCTTAGTATTCCGAGTGGTTCAACGGGCATTGTACATGTTAAATTACAGTGAATTATCAGCAAAAGGGAAGGTATATTATATTTATGAATAGTGAAAGGTCGGTAAGAAAGAAGGTAAGTGAGTAAAGAAGAAGGTAGAAAATGAGAAGTAAAGAAAGTTTATGAGGCTAGGTGACATTATGTATAATTATTCATTATGTTGAATGTTGTAATTTATTTGCTTGTAAGCTTACTAAGCCTAGTGCTTACTCTCTTTATTTTCTTTTTCTTATAGTTTTATCAAGCCACTCGGGATCGAAGGAAACGTCGGAGACCCGATCACACTATCAAAGGAATCACATTGGTATAGTTAGACGTTTCGTTTTGTGTATGGCATGTATAGGAAATTGGTTTCTTTTGATATGATATGATCAATGAATGATGTGTAAATACTTGCTAGTGATTAACTAATAGAATGGCTAATGATATACATGTTTAATAGTATGTATGATTAAGTAGTAACTATAACATGAAAACTATGAAAAATGTGAAAGTAACTTAAAAACGGATTCAAGTATCAGAAATAACGTGACTTTGAAAAATCACTAAAAATCGTAGAGACATGGTTTGATGGTGAATAATATATGAAATTAAAACTAATTGTGTCTATTTTCATATGGGATAAGCAAAACAGGTAAAGCTTTTGTATTTTATAAGATATGGGAGTTTTAGTGAAATAGGGCTAGAGCAATTTCTGGATCCCCTGTTTCAAATTTAGAAATTCACCATAAATTTTAAAAAAATAATTGGGTGGTTTAATTTATATGGTTAGAATCCTTATTGAATCTAGTTTTAATAGAAACAAACTTTATAGTCATATGAATTTTGTAGATGGAGAAAAGTAGTTCGAAGTAAGTAGAGGTCAGTGCAGTCGAATTCTGAAACAGGGGTAACTTTAACTAATAAACTGTACTGATTGGCTAAGTAAAAAATTCTAGAAAAAAATTAGTAGATAGATATATAGTCTAGTTTCAGGAAAAATTTACGGATCTTAATTTTGAGTTTTGAAACTTGAGAAATGAATTTTTAAGCAACCATGACGCAGAAAAACTGTTTATTCCGAAAATTAAAATTAGTGGTTTAGAGTTGTTTAAAAGGTAAAATAAGTTTAGTAACACCTTAAGCTTGACTCCGGTGACGGTTTCGGGCGTGGGGGTGTTACATTCAAATCTTTCTGAGTCATCAAATATTTCAAACTTTTATGATCGGAATAAACGTGACATTTCTCACCAAACAGATAGTGGCGCCAAATCTTTAAAGCAAACACAATAGCCTCCAATTCCAGATCGTGAGTTAGATAGTTCTTTTCATGCGGTTTCAATTATCTCGAAGCATAGGCTATGACTTTGCATTCCTGCATCAAAACGCAACCCAGACCTTTCAACGAAGCATCATTATATATCATAAATTCTTTCCCGGATTCTGGTTGTACTAACACTGGAGCTTCATTCAATAGGGTTTTTAATTGATCAAAACTTTTCTGACACTTTTCAGACCATTCAAATTTCACATCTTTTTGTAGCAATTTTGTCAATGAAGTTGCAATCATCGAAAAGCCTTTCACAACTCGTCTATAATAACCAGCAAGTCCCAGAAAACTGCGGACTTTAGAAACATTTCCCGGAGGCTTCCAATCTAAAATAACTAAAATTTTTCTCGGATCAACTTGGATACCTGATACTGAAACAATATGTCCCAGAAAACTGACTTCATGCAACCAGAATTTACATTTACTAAACTTTGCTTACAAATGTTTATCTCGCAAGGTCTGTAGCACTATTCTCAAATGTTTGGCATGTTCGGTTTCATCACGCGAATAAATCAAAATGTCATCAATGAATACTACGATAAATCTATCTAAATATGGTCTGAAATTTTTGTTCATCAAATCCATAAAGATAGCAGGTGCATTCATTAATCTGAAAGACATAACTAAAAACTCATAGTGTCCGTACCTCGTTCGAAAAGTAGTTTTCGGAATGTCTGAATCTTTTACTCTCAAATGATAATAGCCCGATCTGAGATCTATCTTCGAAAATACAGTTGCTCCTTTCAACTGATCAAACAAATCGTCAATTCTGGGCAAAGGATATTTGTTCTTGATAGTCACTTTGTTCAACTAAAGATAATCAATGCACATTCTCATCGTACCATCTTTCTTTTTCACAAATAGAATAGGAGCACCCCAAGGTGAGAAACTCGGTCTTGTGAATCCTCTATCGGTTAATTCTTACAACTGAGACTTCAATTCTTTCAACTCAGTCGGAGTCATTCTATACAGAGCTATCGAAATCAAAGTAGTTCTCGGTACTAACTCAATGCCAAATTCAACTTCTCGAATCGAGGTAACCCCGAAAGTTCTTTAAGAAACATATCAGGGAATTTACAAAAAACAGGCACTGATTCCACTTTCTTTTCTATTACTTTTGAATCAATCACATAAGCAAAATAAGCTTCACAACCTTTTCTCACAATACTCAAAGCTTTCATTGACGAAATCACAACCGGTAACCCATTCAAATCACTAGATTCAATTCAGACTATTTCATTATTCTTGCATCTCAAATCAATAGTTTTCCATTTGCAGTTCACAATAGCATCATGTAAAGTTAACCAATCCATACCTAGAATTATATTGAACTCATTGGAAACACAAAAATTCATATACTTTTTCATACCCAATTTTACTTAAATTCATGGGAATCCGGTTAAATTCTTGCAAAAAATTAATTAAATATTATAAAATAATTAAATCATGTTAAAAATATAAACATGGTGAATTTATTTAATTTTATACTTAATTTTGATTAATTTTAACTATTTTTGACAGATTCACGCAAAAGGCAAAAATTGGCTCGGCTGACACTATTGAAAGCACAAAACCGAGAAGCAATTTGAAGTATCAAGGCCAATTAATTTCCAACCCAAAACGGTCCAGAAATGTGTATTAATTCATAATTAAATTAATTTTAATTTATTTCCTATTTAATTTAGGTTAAATGATTTAATTTTAATTAATTATGAAGAAAGGGCCTAATGAACCGCACTGGTTGAACCGAATGAAGTGAGCCGAACCAGCCACTAATTGGGCTGACCAGAACCGTCCATTGGCTGACCCAAGTCAGCAAATTAGCTGATAAAATATGCTTGCAAAAAGGCCCTTGAAAAACCTCCAAATTACGTTCAAAGCCCACCTTTGTTTTAGGCTTTGTGGATTTGCCCCAGCCTATTTTTAGCAAGGTTGAAAGCTTCAACCTTGCCATGTGTGTGGCCGGCCATGGGAGGACTCTCATGGCTGTTGAATTTGCTATTTTTAGCAGCCCTCTTCAGCTATAAAAGCCACCCTATGCTGCCCATTTCAAAGCATCCTTCAACATCCCTCATTCCACAACATTCTCTCATCCTCTCTTCACTTCTCTTAAAGTTTCCTCTCCATTTTTCCATCCCATTTTCCCTTCCTCTTGTGCTGATTTCCTCTCTTGAGAAAGAGGTGTTCTTAAACCATCTTGGGCAGCAATCAAGGATCCATAGAAGCCTTGTTCGGCAAAGAAAACAGAGACAAAAGAATAGAGCAACAGTTAAGCCGCAGAGAAACGCTGGATTTGCTTTCTGTTCCCTTTCTTTTTAATATTTGTTGTTTTTATGATGAACATATCTATGAATAATATTGTTGCTGAAATGGTTATTTTAATCAATTTAGCTTGAATTTAATTTGTGTTGGGTTGATTATATTTTGCCTACTTGAATTGTTAAAATAGTGTTTATGCTGTTATAGGCCTCAGTGAAATGCTTGATTAAGTAAAACCATGCTTAGGTTATCTGGCATTATAATTGTTTAGATAATTAAAGAATTAATTGCTTAAACAGATTGAAATTTCAATTAATGGACTCAGTACTTAATCAGTGCATGTTTAATTCTGCTAAGGTAACTAAAAATTAAATTAGCATTGTATTTGGCGATACATATGCCTTGCATAACTTGCAAGATTGTTGTGATTAAATTGTTTCAAGGTATGGCTACTTTGTTACTTCACATAATCTTTTACATGTTTATTAAGTTGAATTAATTGGTTGAATCGACATAGGAATATGCGAGAGATAATTTAATTCAATAAGTATGTATGTGTGATAGCATGTTTACTTTATTAAATCTGTTTAGTCGGTTGAATTGGCATAGGGATATGTCCAAGAGATAAATGAAATTTTTTAATTAGTAAATATGTTCATAAGTTAGCAAATTACTGGGTTGTCGTGAATTTATTCATAACGGCATAAGCACGAATTTAATATTTCTAAGTTAAAAAGGTATAATTAATCCAACACAATTATATCATCTTGATTAAATCTTAATTGAAATCGTGCACTAGAACTCTTTTATTTTTTTTAATTTGTTTGCTTAGTTTTAAAATCTTAGTTTATAAATAACTCTTTTCAAACCAAAATTATTTTTACCTCACCAAAATGTTTTAATTAATTTCATAAATATTGCTTTTTACAGTCCCTGTGGGTATGATAACTCGACATTTACTTATCACTTTATTACTTGTTACAATTGTGTACACTTGCACATTTCCTTCGTTCCACTCATCAAAGGGTAATAACATCAGATCGGCCGGAAAACAAATGTCTCGAAACATTAATGGAAAATTCTTGCACACTTTGTCAACTAAAACACTTTTACCTAAGGGGTTCGGTACTCTAATCACGAATTCAGTAGACTCTACAGGCAAAGTCTTATTGGATACTAAATTCATGCATATATACGAATGCGTCGATCCTGGATCAATCAATGCAATCACAAAAGTATCATAAAAACTAAAAGTATCAGTTATAACATCGGGAGACAAAGCTTCTTCACGAGCTCGGATGGCATAGGCTCTGGTAGGTGCGCAAGCCTCAGATCTAACAGTCGTATCTTTAGTTCCCCTCTGACTGCCACTCACATTTCCCATATTTCTGGGAGGTCTACCTCTAACTGAAGTGCTACTCAGTCTCGGATTTTGCACAATCAAATTTTGCACAATCTCTTGCTCAACAGACTTGAGACAATCACGGATAAAATGATCTAAATATCCACATTTGAAATAAGCTCGATCATATAGTCTACAATTACCGGGATGTCTTTTACCATAATTTTTACACTCGGGTCGATCAAATCTGGCATTTTCAACACTAGCAACAGAAGTAACTGGAGTTTTAAAGCTCGAATGCGATCTAGCACGAGCTCTACTCGAATGCCCCACATTAGCTTTTGAACAACTGTAATTGTCTCGAAATTTCTTTGACACAAACTAAAATGATTTACTTACGGATCTCTTTCTCACATCTCTAGCTTCTGAGTCGACTTTTCTTTTCTCTTTACCGAGTTCTTCAGCTTTACATGCTCGTTTAACAAGCACAACAAACTCTTTTATTTCCAAAATCCCAACTAATTATTTGATATGTTCATTTAAACCATCCTCGAATCCCTTGCACATAATTACTTCACTCAAAACACATTCTCGTGCATACTGGCTCAGTCTCACAAATTCTCATTCGTATTTTGTAACAGACATACGACCCTATTTCAATTCAATAAACTCTTTACGTTTCTGATCGATGAATCTCTGACTGATATATTTCTTTCGGAATTCAACTTGAAAGAAATCCCAGGTGACTCGTTCACTCAGAACCACAGATATCAGTGTTTTCTACCAATGATACACCGTGTCTCTCAGAAGTGACACAGTACATTTAAGGCATTCATCTGGAGTTAATGAAAATTCATCGAACACTCGTATCGTATTCTCTAACCAGAACTTGGCTCTCTCAGCATCATCATTAGTTGTAGCATGAAACTCTTCAGCCTCATATTTTCTAATTTTATCCACCAGAGGCTTATTTGACTGAATCAGATTAGCTTGTGGCATGACAAGAACTTGCGGAGGATTAGACGGCGGTGAAGGTTGTGGCACAGCTGGATTAGTTCTAATATATTGGGTAAATTAATCATTCATCATTTGGTAAAAGGCTTGCTTAGCCTTTCCCTCATGGCTACTCGTAGCAAGTCTAGATTCGGATGGTGCTGTACCTTGCGCGGGAGCAGGCGCATTACTTTTGACATCGTCAGCTATGGCTCGTTCGGGATCCATTTACTATATAAAAATACATTTTCATTGTCAGGATTCGTCACACTATTGCAGTTCGTAAATATGGCATGTATAGCTAGACTCACATACGCTATGGTAGTCCTAGAACCGACTCAACCATAGCTCTGATACTAATAAAATGTAACACCCCTAACCCGTATCCATCGCCAGACTAGGGTTAGGAGGCATTACCGGACATATCAGAACAATTCACATTCATTTCATAATCAAAATAGCATCAAAGTCATACATCATTATAAAGTCCCTTACATAAGCCAACGAGACCTTAAACATGCTTTAGAAAGGGGTTGGGATTAAACCAAGCTCAAATAAAATTTTCTAAACTTACACATTTTTCTAAGTTACAAAGGTCACAAGCCCGTGCGAATAGGCCGTGTGCCTCACACGGCAATAGACACCCCCGTATGTCTAAGCCATGGCAAAACAGGGCATACATACCGACTTATCCACACAGCCGAACACACGTCCGTGTGCCTTGGCCGTGGTCGAAGCTAACTTGGGTCACACGGATGACCACATACCCGTATGTCTAGCCCGTGTACCCTTCAAAATGGCCACACACGCCCATGTGCCAAGGCTGTGTGCCTTACACGGCCACTAGACACGCCCGTGTGTCTAGGCCGTGCTTGAGACTGACTTGCTTCAAAAAGAAACATTGAAGGACACGGTCAAGATACACGCCCGTGTGCTCAACCGTGTGGGCAAATGTAAGCCATTTGCAAGGCCAGATTGCCACCCATTAAGGGTCCTCCCTACAAGCATTAAAACTAAAGCATTTCATACCAAATTTTCAACCAATTCACAACCAAAACATACACCATTCATGTCATCTCATTATCAACTAATTTCATCCTGAATATACAAACCAAAAAATATCAATTCTTAAACCAAAGTCATACCAAAACTTACCAAATTGACCAATTCACTTGGTCATTCATGAACATATCATATTGACCATATTACATCACATAATTTATAACCATAATTCATTCTTATACACAACCAAATCCAATCCATATCACTTGGCTAGATATACACATTACAAAACATATTCAATACTTTTAGCTTATACATGCCATACTTCAATAATCACATTTTCAAAAGGAACCAAAATAGAGTTCGATAGTGTGGTGATGATCCTCGACGATCTCCGAGCTCTTAGTAGCTTCGATAATCTATAAAATAGTTAAAAACACAGGCAAAGTAAGCTTCCAAAAGCTTAGTAAGCCATATACAAATAAACTCATCACATGACACATTTCTAAACCAAATCATTCTTTAGCTCATGGCAAAACATAACCATATATCCATAAGTTACATATTGCTCATTTGTCTATAACTCACCTCATTCTCATATAATTCATACATACTTCATGTTTTCACATATAAACATATGTTTACCTTTCATTCTCAATCATAATATACATTGTAAACGTACCTGAATTGGATACACATTCACATAGTCATACTTTTCTCGGAATGCCCATTGAATCGTTCGGAATCAATAAGGATACTTGGATAGCTCAAAAAGTTCGTACAATGCCAACGTCCTAGACGTGGTCTTACATGTAATCAAATATCGATGCCACTGTCTCAAATAGGGTCTTACACAAAATTAAATACGATGCCAATGTCTCAGACATGGTCTTACACGTAAATCATAAGTCGATGCCAACGTCCCAGACGTGGTCTTACACGAAAACACATATCGGATCATATGTCATGACATATGTATCCTAACTATTTCTATGGTTCGTACGGGACTTTTCGGATGTCAAAACTTTATCGATACTTTCTCGGATATCTTATACTCAACTCATATAATCATTCATCATTTTTCAAGAGCATATAAACAATAATAATTCAATTTAAAACACATTTATTTGTATATTGACTTATCTCATATGGTAATGAACGGATTTAACCGACTACTCGACCACTTTCGACTTTCCCCGATCTAATTCTATTTTCTTTGGTTCTTGATCTATACACATTCAAATTTAACTCATTTATTTACTAAATCATTCAATTCAATCCGTAAACACATATTTAGGGAATTTTATAAATTAGCCCTCACATTTTTACATTTTAACACTTTAGTCCCTAATTCATAAAATCACAAAATACACAAAATTTCTATATACACATGCTTAGACGAATTTTCATGGAGTTCATATAAGCCCACATATTTCATGTATTTCACATTTTAGTCCCTTAATTTCCCATTTTCACAATTTAGTCTAAAATACTCAAATTTATTAAAAATATCAATACAAAACACGATAATCTAACACATATCTTTCATTTTCTATCATCTAACTTCATAAAACTCACATTATCAACAATGACACAACTCAAAATCATTATCAAATTCAGAAATTGAAGCATGGGCTTGATAAAACACTAAACAACAATCACAAAAACATAGAAATTATCAAAAATCGAACAAAATCAATACCCTAATCACCAATCAAAGTGTCAAAACCCTAAGCTTGTATTTTTCTTTCTTTTTCCTTGTATTTTTGGCAATATGAGATTATAATGGTTTAGTTTCATGTTTTGTTTTAATTATAAATCATTTAATAAGCCATTTACTAATTTAACCTTATTAATGCATTAATTCATTGGTATAATTGCATCATAAGAACTCCACAATACAAAGACATAGCAATTTGGCACTTTAACAAATATAACACATCTTTTGCATTTTACGCGATTAAGTCCTTTTATCAAATCGAGCACACAAATGATAAAATTTTCATACGAAATTTTCACACATATTAATTCACATATAATAAGCACAGAAAATAATATTAAAATATTTTTCTAACTCGGATTTGTGGTTTCGAAACTACTATTCCTACTATGGTCTAAACCGGACTGTTACAAAAAGGCTGTCTTACCTCCTAGCTTGTGACGGGATGGGAGCGATAGAATTTTAGTTTGATAAAATCCGGAAATTGAAAGTCCCACCAAGAGTGCGTAGCTTCTTATGGATGATGGCGATTAATTGTGTTCTAACGAAAGAATTTTTTATTAGTAGAGGAATTATTATCGACTCTTCAGATAGTGGGTGTCCATGGTGTAGAGAGTGGTGGAATCTACCAATCACTGTTTTTTTAATGCACCTTTGCGAAAAGATTCTGGTCGTGTATATTTTGCTGGTGGGGGTTAAGATGGAAGGAAGTAGCAAACTTTGAGGAATTCTTTTCCTTGTGCTGGGGAGTGTCTTTTTCTGGCATTCAAAAAAGTTTATGGTTTCTGGCAGTATCAACAGCATGTTGGTCAAGATGGATTTCTCGTAATGAAAAAGTGTTTGAAGGTAAGACTACAACACTTGACTCGTTAATTTACCAAGCAAAATTGAGATCATTTGTATGGACGAAAGTGGTCCATGAGGAATGCATTTCCACAGCGAGTGATTGGTGAGGGTGGCCAAGGAATAGTAGTCTGGTTAAAAGGGTGGGGAATGAGTGGATTATGGATTGGGAACCACCTCCTTATGGTTGGTTGAAATTTAATGTAGCTAGGGTTTCTTTGGATGAAAGAGTAGGTTGCGGAGGGGTGTTGCGGGACGAGAAAAGGGGTTGTTTCAGCTCTATTTTCAGGTGACTGTGCAGTGGGGGGTTTGGAAATGGTGGTATTGATGGCTATAATAGTAACAATAGAGATGTTTTCAAGTTTGTTTCATAAGGTTCAACTTCCTTTGATTATAGAGTTCGATTTGAATACGGTTTCGAATTGGTTGAAATATAGAAGTATTCGTCCATGGTCGCTAAGAAAGTTGTTTGTGGAAATTGAAGATGGATGTAGGTATACTGCTGAAATCCAATTTGCGACATACTGCTGAAATCCAATTTGCAGTCACTAATCATAAAAAGAATGGAATGGCGGAAACTTTAGCAAAGGCAGGCATGTCAAGGAAAAACTTCTTTAAAGCTGCTTGGTGATTTGCTGCTGAAACAGAGTGGATGATGCTGGGATGGTCAGCTGTTTTCTGCAGCAGAGTTCAACGGGGAAGCCTATTGTTGAAGTGTTTTTGTCTGCTTAGTAGTATTTGCTAGGCTGTTTTGTTTTATTTGTTTTTTTAAAACTGTGTTTGAACTTGTTTGGATTGTTCTCAACAATCCTTTTTGTATTTCACTGACTTTGCAAAAAAACAAGGACATAGTGCATCTTATTATCATTAGTTATGAAGTTAAATATATTCATCCATGTGTATTAAAAGATTTATATGTAATTTCCAACTTTTCCTTTTTCTAAATCTTTAGTTACTATAACAGATAAGGTGATTTTGTTTCTTTTTCCTAGATTGCATTCAATTATAAAGTACCGCTCTTTCTTTTGGGATGAAAATATTGATTTCGTTTTCGGTTGATCGAAAAATATAATTTCGAAAAGGAAACGCCAAGATAAGAGTGGTAAGAAACATGTGAGGATAAAAGTATCACTCCATTTAAGCACTTTTTGAAGCAATTTGACCGACAACCCTATATATATGTGTGTGTGAGAGAGAGAGAGAGAAGAAAAAACTCTGAAGAAACATCAAAAAGAAAGAACAAACAAACCAATAAATAATAAAGATTATGATGAAACATCAAAACTTTATATATATAGAAATTACCAAACAACTATACAAACAGTTTATGATGAAACGTTTGGAAACATCCCAACATCTCATAGAGTATGTGCATGGTGTCTTTAAATACTTGGTTGCTATTTAAAAAAGATTTCAGCTATCTGCTCTCTACAGAAAATATGTAAAATACTTACCTGTATAAACATTTGTTTTCCTTTTTTAGCAGTATATATGTTCCTGAGATTTATTTACATATATGTATATCTTTAATTCTTTATTCCATATATGTATATATTACATAGATGATTACTTAGAGAGATGATAGAAATCAACAATTTTTCTCATCACCTGTACCTGGGTGGTTAGACACTTGATGTAATGTGCAGTCTCACCCAACAAGTTGCAGACATCCATGGCTTCACCACCTGGAACAAGCTCTCTTAACTCATCAGTTTGCATATCAAGTCCACCTTTAGCAATCTTATTTTCATTAATAGTAACTTTGATCAAGGCAGATGGAGGAGAAGTAGTACAATTTGTGGTCTTGACAGATGATCTTCTGACTGAAAAAGCCGATCGACGGCTTCGGAACCTCGAAAGCATTGCCCTACTCCAAATTCTCCTGGACCTAACCGAGTAAGCCATAGACTTGTTAGATGCTACCTTAATTCTCCGATAACGTTGGAAGATCCTTGTGGGAGAAGATGATGAGATGGGGTGTTCAGCATTTATCTTAGTCAAAGCCCCAAGGAACCTGGTGATGAACCTGGATTTTAGAGAGCTACTAGGGTTCTTCACCTGTTGAGGGCTATTCATCATGGTGGATCGATGGATGGGATGAAAAAGTTGCTCAAGTACTGAGAAGAGAAACCTAGTAAGCAAAGCTAGGGTATTGTTTTATTATGGATTTTTCGTTTAGGGTTTAGCTTCTGACACAATATCTATATATAGACCGAACCAAACAACAAAAAAGACGAGATATTGAGGTCAGGGAAAACAGATTTTTTTTTTCAACAACAAAAACATGAGAGAAGATGGGAATGAAAGAAAAGAACAGAAAAAAAGGAGATAGGAAAGTATGGGAGGTGTAAAGAGGAAGGAGACTTGGGAAATGGGCAAACCCTTAACATCATCTATTATTATTATTATTATTATTATCATTATTATTACCATCATTATCATTGTTAACTATTATTGATGTTGCTAGTGATCTAACAACAGCTTCTTAATAAATAAAATTATTATTAGCTATTAATAAAATTGTATAATAAATATATTGATAAAATAAAAAATAAAGTTTTGATTGAATTAAATTTTGATCTAATGATGAAAGTATTATGTCGTAGGCATTAAAGCTTGGATTTGATCTCAATCAATGTCATTCCTCTCCTTTAATTATCAAATATTATATATGAATATTAAAAAATTTAGAGATTTAAGGTTCAAATCCTAGTATGTGCATAAAATCTTTGAAAATTATAAAATGATAAAAATATTCTTAAAATAATTCAATTTACTTTGTAAAGTAATTGATTTGTGACACTAATTTATAGACATTTAATAAACATACGAAGAGATTATTTTTTAATATAAAAATAATAGAAAGGTAAAAGAGAATTACATTGAATTGGGGGTTTCATTTTCAGTAAATGTTAATGGAGATGGGAAAAGTGAGTTTATGTGGGGGCCGAAATACTCAACCACTATATGCTCGCACATGGTTGAAATTTCCCACTTGGATTATAATTTGTAGGGGCCTCTTTTTGCCCTCAAATCTTATTCCCTCATTCATTTTGCTCTCTCCCATAAATATTTTGTTCTGTTGTGATCCCCCCCCCCCCCTTTAGAGCTTACATTTTGATGCTTTATGTTGATTGATTACAATATCAGAAATTAGTTGTTGGTGTGAACTTTTCTCCTTTTGTTGTCCATTTGGGAGAAGTGATGGACCCATGGGGCTGCAAAATGGTAGCAGTCGAGATTGAGTGATGGGGTTAAGGGTGGCGATGTCGGCACCAGGCTCCAAATATCAACACTGTTTCTTCTCTATATCTACATTACTTCAAGATCAAATGAAAACTCATATTTGTCCTTTATCTTTATATATATATATATTTTTTCTCACTCCATTTCGTTATAATTCTTTTAGAATTAAGGAGTTAATAGGAATAGTTTTGATATTTTGAAAATAAATTAATTACGTTTTAATTATATCCGAATTTTGACTTTTTTCTTAAAAATATTTTTAGCTACAATATTGTGACATGTATACATGATTTTTCTTCCTGGGCAAACTAACCTATTTCTTTAGTAGGAAACATTGAGTGCATAATACGACATTGGAAATCGATTTAAAAAATGTATCTGAAAAAATTTCTAAAATCAGATTTGTTATGATAAATAAAAAAATTTTGATCAATTAAGTACCTATTTGTTAAGATTATAAGGAAAATTCTAAATTGTAGATGTCCTTTTCAAAGGTGCATAGGCCTTTTAATCAAATCAAAATGAAGGTTAAATTCTTCTAACTTTTAATCAAATGCTTTCTTTTTTTTTTTAGCTATTTTAGAGTTTACGGTCGCTTAGAGAATGAGCTCTAGACCGAAAAACTCCACACAAGACAAAACCAAGACTCTCCCAAGGGTGAGGGTTGCGCAATCCTCTATAGTGTAAACTAGAATTCCAACTCTCTAGATATCGAACCATAATTGCTAGATTATTGCATTCATAATTACCCCAAATCTAAAAACCAAACTGAAAAAAAAAATTTGAATACAATAAAATTATCATTAAATTTTTGCAGAACTTTCCTTTGGTATTGGGCATATAACATTTTTGACAATGCATTTATCAATGAGTTTCAAATTGGTCACATATGATCTACATGAATGAAACATAAAATAAAACAGTTAAATTGTTAAAATATCAATTGTAAAAAAAGTTATGAAAATGTGAAAAACCATGTTAGTATTACACCAGTAAAAGTGAATCCTTTTCCTAGGAAAAAATATTAAAATTATTTAAAAACTATAAAAAAATTATTTAAAGTAATAAAATAATAAAAATATAAGATAAAATAATAAAAATTACATTAAGTTATAAAAATATCTTTAATTTTATATATAACCTTAGTTATTGTTTCCCTCTCAATCTGATTCACCACTTTAATTTACATCTCAAAACACTCTCTTTTCGTCGCCCATTACTCTTCTTTTTAGAAAAACCTCTTATATATATAATTCCTTCACTTTATCATCATCACTATCAACTTAAACATATATATAAAAATTATAAAAGAAAATGATGAAATCTAAGTTGAAAATGTTAGCGCTGCTCTTAATCGTGATAACATTTTCATTGACAATGGTGTTGTGTTATTAACGATGATTAGTGTGGAAATGACAATTTTGGGATTTTATAATTCTTTTCATAAAATTTTAAATTGTTTTATCATTTTTATACTTTTTTGTAATTTTTAATCATTTTAATATATTAATTTTAAAATATTTTTATAATTTTATTTAAATTTTTTAAATTATAATAATTATATATATTTGCAATTTTCTATCTTTTATGTATTTTTATTTATAATATTTTTATAATTCTTTATAATTATTATATTTTTATTTTATAATTTTTCATAAATTAAAAATTTTATAATAGTAGAAATAAATTAGGGTTGAAATGGGGAAAGAAGAACGTGCATGGTGGGACTAGGCTCGTTTGATTATTACATATTACATCAAAAGCTTTAGAATTAGACTACCTCGCAATTATACTTAATTAGTTTGAGATAATTCTGCATTTTGGCTGATATAGAATTCTCATTCTATTATTCAAACTCTTTACCAATTTCCTTTGTTTTTCTTTATTACTCCATGGGTGTTGAGGATCAAAGTTCCAGAAGGAGGCCTCCTCCATTGAACCCACTTGGCTCCCCTTACAATTTGTTGGACGAGTAACTCTTGGGTTGGTGAATATCCTTGGCGAACTGAGTTGCATAAGTCATCTGTCATAATCGAAACAACTTCCAAATGGGTATCGACATCTGGAATGGCATAGCGTTGTCTGAGAGGAAACCTTCCGACCCACCAATCATGCCAAAATTTAACATGTCCACTGCTGCCAATTTTCCATTTACACCCATGAAGCACCACCTCTTTTGCCTTTCCAAGTTGACGAAGCCTATTGACTGTCTCTGAAAGATACATTACACAGATATTTCATTCTCATGGTCGCGCAACAAAAGAAGTCCTGTTCAGATGGGAGTCTCCAACTAGCCGAGCGCCCCCCCCCCCCCCAATTTTGTCTTCGATTGGCAAACTTGGTTCCAGCTCACCAAGTGGTTGTGTGTACAATCTGTAGAACCACCCCAAAGAAAACTACCATTCACTGGTTACAGACCGGACAGGAAGTGAACGAGATTGCATTGAATACATTGGAATTGCAGGCTGAATTAATACCTTTCGTCTAGCAGGAGTCAAAACTTTCCCTTTCCAATAGCTAAGGTTTTTCATGACCCGATCAGTTATGTGCGCATAAGTCTTATGAGATTTTCCTTTTTCTTTTTTCTTTTTTTGAAAATAAGTCCTATGAGACATTCTCTTATGAATTAAAGGGACCCAAATTATCTGTTAGAGGAATACCACAAGCCGTACTCAGCCAACTAGCGTCCGCTCTATTGATATTTGGAGAGACAAACAACTTGGATTTCTCAAGGTTGACCTATAGTTCAGAAGCATTGTCAAACTCAACTAAACAATCTCAGATAGCATTAATCTGGTCCAAATTAACCTAGCAAATAGTCCTCGACAAGGTTGCCAGATTTTCGTTTCTCTCTAGCTAAAATAGTTTTTCCATCACAAGGATGAATAGATATGGAGACAAGGGATTGCCTTGTCTCAGCCCTTGCTGTGAAAGAAAAGCCTCTGATATTTATCCGTTCCAAATGGTGGAGATTCTACTACAACCTACACAAAAATAATCAAGTTCACTAAATTTATCGACATCTCTAAATCCAACAAAGTAGTAAGTAAGAACCCCCAAACCAGGCCTTATGAATATTAATCTTTAAAACCATCAATCCTTGCTTTCTTTTCATAGACATCCACCACATGCTGTACAAAATAGGCTACCAGGGCCTTAGAGATGTAGTATTGAATAAGCTAATCGGGCAAGACAAGGAAATGTTATCCGCATTACTTGTTATGGGAATAAGCAACATCAAGACTCGTAAAATATCCTCATTGAAGCATCCTTCCGAAAAAGCCCCTTGCATGAGACTATCCTTGACATTATTCCAATATCTTTGGAAGACACTACGACAAAACAAGTTTTTAGCGGCATTTTTTTTGCCCTATAAGCGGTACTAAAACAGTTTGCGACGCCAAAAAACACCGCTATAGATAGAGCAGCTAAAATTTGTGGCGTTTATGTGGGAAAACGTTGTAACAGCCCGATTTTGGGTCTAATCGGTACAGTAGTTTCGGAACTACAAATCCGACATAGTAAAGTTTATTTTTATTATATTTTTATGATCTAAAATTTTATGGAATTGTTTTGTGAAAATTTCGTTAGAAAATTTTGACGTTTGGGCACTCAATTTAGTCAAAAGGACTAAATTGTAAAAAGTAAAAAAGTTGAGTTCTAGATGCTAGAGGTGTCCAATTGTTATGAAATTTTAATTTGGAGGTCCTTATATGATAATTAGACCATTGGTTAAGTTGGTGGACAAAAATGGACATGGTTAGGCATGTTTCCAAAGTTTTTCATTAAGGGTATTTCGGTCATTTAGTTATTAAAATGAATTAAAAACAAAATTTAAAGCCAATTTTTGTTCATCTTCAACCCCTTGGCCGAATTTCACATGAGGAAGACATTGCTAGGGTTTTTCAAGATTCTAAGCTCGATTATCAAGAAAGATGAGGAATTGACCTTAATCGGGGAAAAGAAAAGGTTGTGGACTAAATTGCAAATTCGTCATATTTTGCACCAAGTGCCACCAAGCTAGCTTGGGGTACGGAGATCTTCGGAGATCCATCCACACTATCATCATTCTTTTGGTATTTTGAAATTCATATTTTGAATTATGGCATGTATAGAGGACTTGGTTATTTTGTTATATGTCATAATTGATTTGGCCTAAAATGTTGGCCTTTAATATTTGATAACTCATTTTGTATAAGGCCATCGATGTTGGCTAATATTAGTTAAGTTATATGTTATGATGATGCATTTTGTGAGAGGCATGAGTTGGTTGAATGAGTGTGTAATGACTAAGTATGGAAACTGTGGCATGTGAAGGACACAGCCTTGGACACGGGCGTATGCCCCTATTTTCAAGGAATTTTCCAATGGTTTCCAAAGTTCTCGGTTTAGTCCCGGACCGCTTCCATAGTATGTTTGGACCTCGTAGATCCATATCAGGGACTTAGTGATGAAAATTTAAAAGTTTCATTTGGATGTAAAAATTGTCTCGATTTTGTACGATTGCTTGTGTATGTTTCGGTAATGCCTCGTACCCTGTTTCAGTGTCGAACATGGGTAAGGGGTGTTACAAACGCTACTATAGAACATGATCTCTAGCGACGCTTCTATTACAATCGCCGCTAAAGAACATGATCTTTAGAGAGTCGAGCATGTTGTGGCGTTTGTAGCTAGAATCGCCCCAAAAAGATCATGTTCTTTAGTGGCATTTTGTAGTAAAATCACTTGTAAAAATCATGTTCTACAGTGCCGTTTGTGAGAAAATGCCACTAACATTAATAGATTTTACCAACTCATTTTATTTCATATAGAACCCAAATTTTCAACATATTTTCTTGTAACTTCAAATCCAATAACAAACTTCAAATCTAAATGATACTATCACGAACGAAATATGTATATGATCTAAATTAATAACTGAAATAACAAAATATATTCAAAAGTTATATTGTTAAGATATTCTCACAATAAGAAATAAAAGTCTAAGATGGCGGATTCTGCGATTGATTCTGCTAAAACATCTTCACCATATTTTGAAGCTGTAGTTGGAGTTCATCATATTTTCTTGTTACCTCTGCTGCTGTCTCCGCTTTAAGTTGTAGCCGGAGTTTATCATATTTTCTTTTAGCCTCTGCTTCTCTCGATACTGCCTCTGCTTTAAGTTGAGCAATTTGCTCAATTGTGCTCGCTTGCATCTGAGTCATCTGGTCTTTTAACCTCTAAACTTCAGCTTGAGCCTAATTTGCCGAAGGCATGTATTGCTGCGAGCTGAATCCAAAATATTGGGTTGGGCTAACGAAAGATCCTTGAAATCAAACCCGACCATACCTTTCAGGACCCAAAACTTCAGTAATAACTCGGTTATCACTGTTGTCTAGATTAACAGAACTATCACTTGCAGCCATAGCTTCATACTCTACCATTTTATCCTTTAGTTTCTCCTAATAAATCAATTAAGGAGTTAGAAACGAAATATATAATCAAGGAAATGCAACATAACTTGGCATTATTTGTATTACGAACGACGAATTAAACCATTATAATTAAATATGATCAATATTTAACATAATTCAAATTTTATTAAGTAAATATACCATAATTTTTGCAGCTTCAGTAGTCATCGGAGATCTATGTTTCTTTCTATGTGTAACGTCAAAAAGTTGAAGGCGTCCAACTTTTTGACCAGGCGACAGTTCCTACAATATAGTAGGAAAAATATTATTTAGTAGAAAGTAGTTAATATTTGACACAATTAATAAATTTAAAATACCTCGTCATCAGCTACACAAGCAAAACTTTTCGACCCAACGTGCGTGGATTTTTGTTTTTGCCTACTTGTCGTTCCAACTTACTCACAATCCTACATTATAAAATTATTATTACGTATATAGTAAATACTATAAACCGAAATAATTATAAGAGTTTGGAAGTACGTAATACCTTTCTTTTCTTTGAATTCCAAAATCTAACTGCATCTTCTCATTGGTACCTCCGTATTCCCAGCAGGACATTTCGCAATTTCTCTTCGAGGCTTATATTTTTCTTAAAATATTCCTTTTTTAAAGTACTTTTATGGTCTCTCCATTTCTTTGCTAATGCTTTCTTCACATAATTATCTAATACCTCTAAAGCAAATCTCTCTTGCAATTGCATAAGTTTAGAAAGTAAATATAAATGAAAATTAAACCAAAGTATTATAAATTACATTTTACGTTATTACCTTAATATTATCCAGAGCATGATTTTTGTTACTATCAGGCATATGATGTCATGACTCATAGTTGATTGAAAAAATATTAGTAGTTCGTGCTATAATGCCCAAGTATCCTGCTAAAACTAGAGCTTCTGATCCGATAGGCTGACCATGACTGTTTCTAGATACTTTGACACGCTCCATAGAATTTAGATTGTATAAATCCTTTAATAGTGTACGTCCTCGAGTTTTGCGCCTCCCACCATTTTCAGCTAAAAAAATTGTATATGATAATATAAGAATTTGAAACAAAAATCAATAATAAAAGTCAATATGCATGTAAATTAAAGTTAACATTACTTTGAATTTCTACAGGTTCATCAACTGTATTCGAAACATTCAAAGATCTAATAGCAGTCTGTTAATCACTATTTGTTTCTTTTGAATTTGGAAGAATTTGAATAATATTTAGATCTCGCAATCTTCTTCTAGGCATATTATCTACAATACATATAAAATAGTTTAAACATTAGTAACTAATTACAACAATAATAGTAAAGGATATATTTAACAAGATCAAGATTTAAATTATAATATTACATATAATTAAAAAAACATAAAATCTTACTGTATCATGATTTGTAAATATCTTCATCCACATCTTGACGAGCCCATTGAAATTGTGTACTAGTATTAGGGATTGTTTCATTTAAGTTTTGTTCTAGAAAAGGAAAAGTTCCTGATCTTTCATTGATTTCATCTCTACTTCCATTGCTCATGTCAAACAAGTCTCTAGGGGTGTTACGGAGTACAACATACCAACTCTCATTAGTTGGATCTTTCGAGTAAAAAGCTTTTTTGACTTGAGAAGAAAATACATACGGCTCGTCTATCAATTGTTGTCCAATGTGAATTAATCGAGAGAAGTTCACCATTGTAAAACCAAATTGATCTATTTTTAATTCCGCGAGTAGTATTAACATCAACCCAATCGCATTGAAATAAGACAACCTTCCGTTTTCCATAGTAATCCAACTCAATTATGTCCATAAGAAGTCCGTAATACTCCATATTTTCCTCAATAGGATTACTGTCCCTAGCACTAGCATAACTTGTAATTGAAGAATTAACAACTATTCCATAATTTTGAGTCCTCCTCAATCTTTCGCTAGATTTTGTATGAAACCTGAATCCATTAATGAGGAAGGCATTATATCTTTTTACTACTCCATCGGACCTTGGGAAATCCATTTAACTTCTTTATTGACATCCTTTACACTCCAAACCTATTGAATTGAAAGTAAATTAATTAATTATAATGTTATACGAAAACATTATTATTTGTCATTGAAAGCTTCAGTTGCATACCGTCTACCCTAACCATTCATGAAAAGATTCTGTGAATAACTTGTGAATCTCTCGATGTTGTAATCTTCGGGAGCGTGAACGAGATCTCAAGATTTGTTTAAACTCACTATGTTAAAAAGTGGATTATTTGGTTAGAAAATAAACAAATGAAAAAGATGAATATTCATCGAATTCTAAAACTTACTTGCGTAATGGTTCAATTGAATCATGGTAAAAAAGAACATATCGAATGCTTGTACCCAAGATCTATCATCTAAGTGTGCAATTTCAACTTCACCGATTGGTTGTCCAAAACTTCGAAATAGATAAGTTTCATCTAAGTTATGATTAGTGAGCCCAACATTTCTACTTGGTCTACTCAGTCTTGTTTCAACATCTTCTAAATAACTAGAGTAGAAAGTCATACACTCCTTTGCCAAGTAACATTAAGCATTGATCCTTCTGGATAACGCTTATTACAATAATAAGACTTCAATTTGCATAGGAACCTAAACACGATATACAATATTATCAAAAGTTGAAATTAAAGGTATATTCATGAATGAATGAAAACTTTGCAAATAAATTAACACCTCTCTGTAAGATACATCCACCGATAGAAAACTGGTCTACCAAGTTTTGCTTCATGAGGGAGATGGATTAGCAAGTGCACCATAATTGTGAAGAACAAAGGTGGAAAGATCTTCTCCAAGTTGTATAAAGTCAAGGTGGCTCGATCTTGTACTTTCTCAAGTTCTTCAACAATCACAGCTTTGCCACAAATAGCTTTCATTATATTGGATAGTTCAATTATACAAGACGTCACCTTTTTTACATACAACAGTGTAAAGCAACTGACGTCTACCAAGTTTTGCTTCATGAAGGAGATGGATTAGCAAGTGCACCATAATTGTGAAGAACGAAGGTGGAAAGATCTTCTCCAAGTTGTATAAAGTCAAAGTGGCTCGATCTTGTACTTTCTCAAGTTCTTCAACAATCAAAACTTTGCCACAAATAGCTTTCATTATATTGGATATTTCAATTATACAAAACGTCACCTTTTTTTACATACAACAGTGTAAAGAAACTGACAGTAAATCTTGCATTAAGATGTGATAATCATGTGATTTTAAGGAATATAGTCTGCGATCTTTAAAACTCACACATCAAGATATATTTGATGCATACGCATTTGGGACCTTTATATCCTTCAACACCTGCATAACATTTTTTTTTCTTTCTTTGACATTGCAAAAATAGAATGAGGCAACCGAGATTTTTCATTTGAAAGTAATTGGGGATGAAAATCACGCTGAATTCCCATGTCAACTAGATCAAGTCGACTCTTAAGATTGTCTTTCGATTTTCTATCGACATTGAGAATTGTCCTGATGATGTTCTGGAACGACTAAAATGTGTAAGTGTACACAATCGCAACAAGTAATAAAGTGACAAGTAAATGTCGAGTTATCATACCCACAAGGACTGTGAAAAGAATTATTTATGAATGCAATTAAAAAACACTTTGGTGAAGAAAAATAATTTGATTTGAGGAGGTGATTAAAAAATAGGATTTTAACTAAGTAAAACAAATAAAAATAAAATAAAAGTTCCAATGCACAATTTCAAAAGATGATTTTAATCAAGATGACATAATTGTGCTAGTCTTAACTTAGAATTATTAAACTCATGTTTATGTTGTTACGAATAAATCCACGGCAACTCGGTAATTTGCTAACTTATGAACATACTTACCTACCAAATTACATTTATCTCTTGACTATATCTCTATGCGAATTCAAACAATTAATTCAATCTCATAAGCATATAAAAGAATACGCGAGGTAACAATGTATTTCTACCTTGAAACAATTTAATCACAATAATCTTGCAAGTTATGCAAGGCTAATGTATCGTTAGATACCATTACTAATTTAAATCCCAGCTACCTTAGATGATTAAATATGCACTGATTAAGTATCGTGTCAATTAATTACAATTTCAATCCGTTTAAATAATTAATTCATTACTTACCTTATGATTGTAATGCAAGAATAACTTAGTCATGGTTTTACTTAATCAAACATCTTACCGAGGCTTATAACAACACAAACACAATTTTCATAACTCAAGTAGACGAAATGCAATTAACCTAACACGAATTAAATTTAAGCCATATTAATTAAATTAAACATATCATTATTACAAATATTCATAGACATGTTCATAACAACAATAATAAAATTAAAAGGATAAGGAACAAGAATCAAATCCAGTGTTTCTCTAAGGCTTGACTAGTTTGCTCTGCTCCTTTTTGTCCACTTATTCTTGTTGAACCAAGGCTTCCATGAACACTTGAATGCTGCTCCAAATGGTGGTTCAATGACTCTTTTTCAAGAGGTGAAATCGGCAAGGGAATAGGGAGAAAATGAAGATTAATGAAGAGAGAAAAGTGGAAGAGAAGTGAAGAATGAATGGTTTTGAGATGTGTTTGAAGTAAGCAACCAATGGTTGAAGATTTCAAACATGTTATTTTTAGGTAGGGGCAAATCTTGAAAGGCATGAATAGTGGAGGGGTTTGAATGCAAATTGAAGGAGTCTTCAAGGGCCATTTTGCAAGTCAAATAATCAGCCAAACAAGCTGATTGGGTCAGCATGTGGGACGGTTTTGGGCTGCCCAGTGCTCAGTTAAATCGGTTTTCTCGGTTCAGCTTAACTGGGCCACTTTTCATAATTAATTAATAATAATTTATTTAACCCAAATTAAACTGGATTAAAATTAAAATTAATTATATTATGAATTAATACACAATAATTTGAACCATCTTAGGCTGAAAAATTAATTCGCCTTGATGCTTCAAAATTGCTTCTCGATTTTGTACTCCTAGTAGTGTCTGCTAAGCCGTTTTTCGCCCTTTGTGCAAATCTGTTGAAAATAATCAAAATTTGATATAAAATTAATTAAAATTCAACATATTCATAATTTGAATGCAATTTAATTATTTTATAATAATTATATATTTTTCAACAAGAATTTTACCGAAACTGCATGAATTTGAGTTAAAAAATGCATGAAAAAGTGTGTATATTTTCGAGTTTCCATGTTCTCGCAAACATTCTTTTCAATATGCACGACATCAATTGTGTCGAAAAATGTGATGCTCCCAATAAGGAAATTAAAAAAATACTTCTTTTTTTTTCCACAAGTACGCTTCATTAGGATCATCCTATTCATCAGATTCATCATCACTCTGCCGGTCAACATTGCCAACATACGCCTCCCTTAGTCTTTTCTTTTTTTGTGTGTTGGGTGGTTGATTCATCTTTCTATAAGTAAAATTGATATCTTTTAACATGAACAAGATTTCAAATCCATTGGTTTGCTCATAAGCTTATCTGAACTCTTCAGTACTATCAAATAGAGTCCTCTAAAATCTAAATCTATGGTTTCCATCTAACCACCGACAATGGCCCATATAAGAGAACTTCTTCCCATTATATAACGACGTCAAACATGTTTGTTCAGCATAACAAAGACAAGCATAACGTCCTTTGGTACTCCAACTAGATAAATTGGTATAAGCCGGGAAATTATTAATAGTCCACAACAAAACTGCACGTAAATAAAAGTTCTCATTTCTTAAGACACCATATGTTTCAACACCCATCCATAATTGTTTCAACTCTTCAATAAATGGTTGTATATAAATGTCAATATCATTCTCGAGACCTTTCTTTCTAGGGATAATCATAGATAAAAGAAAATTATTTCATGCAAATCCATGGAGGCAAATTGTAAGGAACAAGCACTACAGGCCAAGTACTGTACAAAGTACTCATGATTTTAAAAGGATTAAATCCATCAGATGTTAGCCCAAGCCTCACATTTTAAGGATCGCTTGCAAAGCTTGGAAATTTACTGTCAAATGATTTTCAAGCTAAAGAATCCGCAAGATGCCTTAATAATCCTTCATTGGTTCGTTCATCATGATGTCACCTCATAGATCCGGCTGTCTTTGACGACATGAAAAGCCTTTGAAGCCTTGCTATTAATGGAAAATATCACAAAATCTTTACTGGCTTCTTTCTTAATTATGCCTCACCTTTATCCTCATTCACATCTTCTGCATTCTTATTCATCCAATGAGATTTACTACAAACATGACAAGACTGTTGGTTTTTTCGATCACCACAATACAACATGCAGTCATTTGGGCAATTATAAATTTTGTCGTACCCAAAGCCTATATGTTTTATCAGTTTCTTCATATATTTGCATGAATGAGAGATTTTTGAGAACGGAAACATATCTCTCAAAAACTCTAACAGCAACGTAAAAGAGTTTCTGATCCACCCTCCCAAACATTTTAAGTGAAAAAGACGGATGCAGAAGAACAATTTTGAAAATTTTGATCCCTCATAAAATTCTTCATTCATTTCATTAAGTAACTTGTAGAACTTTGCCGTTTCTCCATTTGGCTCTTGATCAGTACTTCTTCCCGTTTCGATAAAAGTATTTCTACCAATATCACAATCATAGGATGCAATAATTTCAGGTGGAAATGATTGTAAACCATGACTGTGCATATTAAATGCATCCCACAACATACCCTCCATGTTATATTCTCTAGCAGACTGATGGTGAGCATTATGAGGATAAACCAGATTAATCGTTGAAGAGGTTCTACGAGGTGTACACTCTTCATGGAAAAACCATTTTTTATACCCCTGAATAAAGCCATCAACAATTAGATGTTCGTAGACAACTTCACGAATATGCCAATTGACGTTGCCACACTTTCATATTCTCTTGGCTTGCATTTTGAAATGAAAAATTTAGAAAAGTTTGTACTCCATTTCGATAGTCTTTGCTTACCCTTGACAAATCCATCCAACTCTTATCCATTTCGTAGTTCTTGAAGTCTAAAGTTGACAATAAATTACGGTTACTTAAGTGTTTTAAATAGATTTAAATCATGTCATTGTACTAAAATAGATAATATATATCAAGTATCTAATTCGGTTGTTTTCTAATTCTCTATTTCTAATTAAAACATATAAGTAATAAATTTATCACAACCAAATCAAATAAACAAGCAATTTCAAATTTTAATTTAATTAAATTAAAACAAGTAAGTAATAAGAGGTACTTACAAATGCAATTAAGGAGAGCTTAAAATGGAGTTGTTTGATTTTGAAATTCAAATAAGCTTATCGAATACTTTTTTTGTAGGGATCACTTATAACAAGAATAGTTAAAAAAATGTCATATAACTGCTAAAACAAGAATAGTGAAATGAGATAACTGCTAAAAAAATGTCATGATATTACTTTGTTAATTGCACTTGTGGAGAAAACTGCACTTGCAACCCTTGCAATTGTAAATGAGAAAACAAAACTAAGCATATTATGCAAGCTGATCTAAATAATATATGATGTATTTGGGTTTTTATTATTATAATAAAGCAGCCATGGTTCATTGTATCCATGGTTGCTTGGTTTGTGTATGTGTTTGTTTGTATATATATAGTGAAATGAAAGTATTTTAACTAACTTTGTTGTGTTATTGCCATGTTATATAACTGATGAATGAAGGAAGTAAGGAAAGCTCTATTTGGCTTTTGCTTACAAGATTTCTTTTTCTTTTTATCTTTCAATATCATTTGGTTTGGAAAGGTTAAATTAATTTGATATTTTTAGTGTATTTAAATTTATTAAATTACTTTTTTAATATTACAATTATTAATTTCAAGGAATTTGAGTAATTAATTAAAGAATATAAATTAAATTTATAATTTTATGACAAGATAAATTTTAAAATTAAACATCGTTATGCTTGTGGTGTCGTGTAAATGTATATATGAAATCTTAATTTTATTTTAATTGTGCGTATTTAAAATATAAATCTATCATTTTATTTTAAAATTACATAAATATAATTATATATGAAATTAATATATAAATATATGATGTTATATTAATAATTAGATTCATGTTTAAGAAAATTAAATTAAATTAATCCAACAAGAACATCAAATCCCTAGAAAAAGGAGAATTTCAATACCAAAGGCAAAAAAGGAATCAAACATAAGTAGAATTAGATTAAAAACAACAACAAATTCAGCTCTAACTTAACTAAAATCAATGGAATTAACAAAGAAAATATGTAAAAAAATTAAGGGGAAAAAAAACCAGAACAGCAAAATAAACATATCAAACAATGGAAATTTGTTTCCAGCAAAATTTTAAAAATGAAGAACAGAAAAAATCAAGAATTAAAATGAAAATTTAGAAAACAAAATCGAAAAAGGAAAAGAAAATAGTTAATTAGATTACCTTGAAATAAAAAAGATTTGGGGAGAGAGAAAGTTGGTTCTTTGAAATGGGTGAGAGTAACCGCTAATAAGAGATAAGAGATGGCCACACAGATATATATATATATAAACAAAAGCCCACCTTTAAAATGCTTATATTTTATGGATTTTGTTTGGGAATTTCATTGTACTGATTTTGTAGCTTAGTACTTTGAAGGCAAAGGTACAAGTGGAGAGAAGGGTAAAGCGTTGACCCTTCAACCCTTCAACCACATGCTGAGTTCATTTGAATATTGCAGAGATTTCAATTTTCAACCCTTTTTCAAAGTTAGGGAATTGGGGAAAAAACTAAGTTAGGGACTTGGAGAAAATGATTTGGGGAAATAAAGGTTAGGTAGCCAGCTATCAAAACGGCATCGTGGCATTTATGGGTAAAATGCCGCTATTGCTTTACCTTTAGTAGCGTTTATACAAAAACATTGTTATTGATTTACCTTTTGCGATGTTTATGGGGAAAACGCCGCTAACACTGCTCCCATTCTATGTACCTTTACGGCGCGTAGCATAAAACACCACTAAATATGTACTATTTACGGTGCTATTTTCACTAACGCCACTATATAATGACTTATTGTGGCGTTTTCCGGTTAGCGCCACTAATGGCATATTTTTGTGGCTTATAATCACCGTTAAAAGTTCAACCTTTGCAGCGTTTTCGATCTGAATGCCACTAAAACACCGCTAAAAGCTTAATTTGCTATAGTGAGAGCACCCCATTCGAACCCGACGCCTTGAGACCTTTCATCCAAAAAAAGAGCATAACCGATTTCTTCTAAAGTTAATTGCCCACTAAACTAGATTTCTCTGCCTCCAGTAAAACATGTATAAAACTCCTCTAATCTAATATAATGACTTTTAAGCCATTAATATGATTTTTTTGTAAAATACGTAAACTCTATTTTTAATATTAAAAAATAATTTTCACAAATTCAAATATATAATGTTATATATTTGAAATAAGTTTTAACATGACCATAATTGTATATTTAATATAAATATTACATAACATGCATCGGATTATAAATGAGAGTTAAAAAATAATATTTTACTCCAAAAATACTTTTTCCAAACCCAAAAGCTATGGGTTCAAAACCACATTTGAGGCTTTTTAACACCAATAATGTAAAATAAATAATTAAAATCCAAAACGGTATACATGATCAATTATATACCAAATGGGGTATCTGCGGGGTAGAGGGTGATCCATAGCAGAGGCAAATTCAGAGGGGCTAGTAAGGGCCCCGGTCCCCCTTAAAATAGAAAATTTTGTTTTGACGAAAATTTTAAAATTTTAAATTAATAAAGATAAAATTACACTTTAGCCCCCTAAAATCATAAAAATTTAATTTAATCGTTTAAAAATTATAAAAATATAGATTATTAAAATTTTAAATTTTATTTCGGCCCCCTTAAAAAAAAATTTCAGCTTCACCCCTAGTGCATAGGCAGCACCACCCTATTTTTTCCTGACAATGAATATTTTTTAAGTAAAAAAAATCAATTTTTAATGGGTTGTGCCATACTAATTGGCAACACCCAAAATGACGGGTTTGATATAAACTCGATTTTAAAACATAGGAATACGACTTAAAATACAAAAATACAAAGGGGTGGGCCACATAGGTAGGCGGCACTAGTCATGCCTCATTGATAAGCAGCATTGGTGACCACTCCTTGGAAAGCGGCACCGAAGATTTGGGGGACCTTAGGACCATGGTCCCCCTTATAGAGAAGAAGAAGAGAAACGGTTTATAAAAAACAAAGCAATAGTGGAAAAGAAGAGAGGGAGAAGGAAGAAAGAAAGGAGATGAAAAAAGAAGGATAAGGTTTTTTTTTTTTTTAAATAGAAGTGATTATGATGAGGATAAATTATTTTGTTAGTATTGTGTAGTTTTTTTATTTTCGATTTTATATTGTTTTTAATCTATTTTAAAGTTATTTTTTTAGTAACTATTATAAATTGTTTGTTTAGTTTAATGTTTATTGTGATTTGTTAGGTTATGAATGTATTTATTATTATTATTTTTTACATTATTTAAAAGTTATTTTGTTAGCAATTTTGTGATTAGGTTAATTGTTTGTTTAGTTTAATGTTTATTGTGATTTGTTAGGTTATGAATGTAATCTTTTATTTTTTTAAATTTTTTTAAAGTTATTTTTTTATTAACTATTATAAATTAATTGTTAGTTAGTGATGACACCAGAGGAAAATAAATAAATGCTGAAATTCGAAAAAAAATATTTTGTTATAGATATTGGTAGAAATGACAATAAATCTGATATTGCCTGATGAGATAATAACTTCACTACAAAGGAGAAAGTTGATAAGATGATGAGAGAATTGCAAGATTATAGAATGAAACCAGAAGAAGACATCGTTCAACATCTTATTACCGTAAATCAAAAGATGCAAGAAGTGTTATGGAAGGGTCATGAACTGATTAGAAAGAATAAATTGGAATACTTAACCTTAGAAGGACATTAATAGAACGGGAGTATCATTTTAGACTAACTTTGGTAAACATTGGTACCACAAACCTATTGGAATATAGTTATATATGTCGTGAAGTTTAAAATCTCTTATGGAGCAAGGAAAATAGCAAGAGAAAGTGTAAGTTCACGAAAGTTGATTGGGAAGCAAAATGTCTTTGACATGCCATGGATGAATAAAATAGTTGTTGGGAAATTACAAAGATAATTTATAAATTCAATACCCGTTATAAAGATTGAAGAGGAAGAAGATCCTGAGGAATTTCCAAATTGGATTGTAGAAGATGAATTTGAAGAGAATTTAGAATTTAATATAGAGAATTTCCCGGATGAAGATACAGAATCGGAGATGGAAGAAAATATAGAAATGAGTTTAAGTGGTTAAATGTAAAGATAAAGTAAATGTTAGAGGGTAGAGAATGTGAAAAAAATGAGTAAATATGGTTGTACATGTACGAAATGAGAACTGACAAAATCTAAGCTTATGAATCAAAAGTTTTGCATATTGATATAATGTTGGTCTTTTTTTTCATTAAATTTTTTATTTAAATAATTTTTTGCTGTTTAAAATTATATAGAATTTTTATTTCATTTTTAACAGATTTAGTATTGAAGATGGATAATCAGTTTTTCGTATGCGTTTATTTCGATGGAGTAATTTTGACAACAATAATTGGATGTATATTTGAATGTCGCCAACAAATAACAATAAGATTTGATAGAAATGTCTCGTTTGATGATATGAAGGAAAGGATTAGTGCAAAAACTATTAGACATTATGGGAGAAGGATCTCAAAACTTTTCTATAAGTTTCAAGTTTCGAAAGATCCCATCAAATTCACCGAGATGGAACTTGTAAAAGATGAAGACGTGGAGACAATGATCACTCTTTATTGTGGGAACCGAAGTGACCAAAATGTATCGATTCAGTTATTTGTTGAGTTAGTTGTTGTGGAGACAACTGAAGATCCCACTCTATTAGGTGAAGGACATAGAGCTCAAGAGTCGTGTATGGTGATTCTGATATCATATGTTGATAGTCAATAAACTGTATGTAGGAGCGGCATCGATCTTAATGCTGCACCTGAGACTGATGCGGTGGTAATGATAGATGCGGTAGTAATGATGCTTCTGATCACGAGGTCAATAATGATAGTGATCCCAATGTGGAAAAGATCCCGGATGATATTGACGAAGAAGGCGTGAATGACGATGGAAATTTTAACGCATCTTCAGTCGAGAACCAGATTTGACATATCGTGATACACAATAATCTCGAGGCACACATGTTGGTCATATACCCCAATGCAGCGCATGCAGCCAAGTTTCCAGAGTACCTTGATATACTACCTGTTCATTGGCTAGTCATAGATTCTGTAACACCCCTAACCCGTATCCATCGTCGAAATAGGGTTACAAGACATCACCGAATAATACACATCATTCACATACATTTATGCATTCATAAACAATATCCATTCAACTCATCCACATTGTCCCTTATAAGGTCCTACGAGACCTTAAAACATGCTTAAAAGTGGTTTGGGACTAAACCGATAACATTTGCAAAGTTTGAGAAACTTAGAAAATTTTCATACATTTAAGGGTCACACGCCCGTGTGAACAGGTCGTGTGCCTCACACGGCTACCAGACACGCCTGTATCACAGGCCGTGTGAAAACAGGGTATACATACTGACTTGCACCACATGGCTGAAGACACACCCGTGTGCCTTGACCGTGGGAGAACTGGAGGGTCACACGGCCAGCCATACGCCCATGTGCTAGCCCGTGTGCCACACACGACTAGTAGACATGCCCGTGTGTCTAGGCCGTGTCAAACCTGTAGGGTATACTGCCTTAAATTGAAGGCCTACCCCAGGGGACACACGGCCGTGTAGCATGATCGTGTGTTGCACACGGCTGAGACAAATGCCCGTGTCTCTACCTGTGTGGACAAAAATAGGCTATTTGCAAAGCCAATTTGCCACCTAATTCTCATGCACACCTAGAAACCAAAATAGTACCATTTCAATACATATATAATCAACCAAAGCATGCTCTTTCATACACATTTTATGCCATCTATTCTCAACCATTTCAACTACTCAATTTCAGTATTCAAAACATACCAAATTATTATGCCAAAATCATCACAACTTACATAAGTTCCAAATGCATTAACTTATAATCTTATCATCTATTTCATGTCACAAACACACCATATTATCATGTCAAGAACAAACCACAATATGCCAACTTCCAAGCATTAATACATCAACTAATAACTAACCAAATGAATAACCATTTAGCTATATCAACAACTATGGCAAACATACCAAAACAAGCCAACATATAAGGCATTATATACGTCACAAATATCACTTACCAAACACATAACTTAAGCCAACTTAAATGGCCATATACACTAACATTTACAAGCTAAATCTCATGGCTCAAAATCATAACTCAAAACATATCAAGATAACACTCGCCTATACATGCCATATACCATATATACAAAGCTCCAAAAGTACCAACCAGATGATCGATAGTGTGATGACATTTCTCGACGATCCCCGAGTCCGAGCTAGCTTCGATAAATCTATAAAATAGTGAAAAATAAACACGATAAGCTTTAAAAGCTTAGTAAGCCATATACAAATAAATCATCTCATGAATCAATATCATTTCTGTCAATTAAGCAAGATATGAATAAGCACATCTAAATATACATTCAAGTTCACAAACCTTTTTCACGATACACATTCAATATCATAATTGAATTCATCAAATACTTCCCTTTTCAATACTTGTATGAATCTCGTAAGTACTTGAGTCATTTAACTCATTCACACATCTTTCTCGACTTGACTTTCCCCGTTGAACCATTCGGAATCGTTAAGGATACTCGACAATCACATATAGATCGTACAATGCCATATCCCAGATATGGTTTTACATGTTATCACATATCGATGTCACTGTCCCAGACAAGGTCTTACACATAATTGATTAACGATGCCAATGTCCCAGACATGGTCTTACACATAATCATAATACAATTCCAATGTCTCAGACATGGTCTTACATGTAATCACATCTCGGTAACCTAATGTCATTACATTCTTATCTTATACTATTCCTAAGGTTCATACGAGACTTTCGGATGTCGTAACTCTGTTGATTCTTGCTCATAATTTCTCATTCAACATTTATAACAATTCAATGACAATTAAACACATATAATTCAAGTTAAAAACATTTATTTTCATATGAACTTACCTCCTAGTCGGAATAGAGGGACCAGATTGACTATTCAATAAATTTCGATTGTCCTCGATCTCAATCTGATTTCTCTCGTTCTTGATCTATATATATTCAAAATTAATCCATTTAATCACCAACTCATTCCATTTCATCCACAAACACATATTTAAGCCAATTTGCACTTTGGCCCTAAACTTTTACATTTCTTACAATTTAGTCCCAAATTCATAAAATTACAAAATTTCATAATTTATTTCAAACCGAATTTTCCTAGTGCACATATCAGCCCATATTTATCATTTATTTCACAATTTAACCCCTCAATTTACACTTTTCAAAATTTAATCCTATTTAGGCATTTTCACTCAAAATCACTTAACAAAACTTGATAATCTATTATTTATCTTCCATTTTTCATCATCATCTATCACAAAGCTTAAGCATTCATCAATGGTATTTCACAAAATCATCAAAAAATCCAAAAATTAAAGTACAGGCTAGCTAGTACTTGATACAACGATCACAAAAACAAAAAAAATCAAAAATCGAACAAAAATCACATACCAATTGAAGCTCACAAGTGCCGAATGTTCAAGGCCTAATTTAGCTTCTACTTCATTGATATTTTGGTTGTGAAATAATGAAGATGACAACCATTATAATTTTTGTTTTGTTTTATTATATTTAATTCATAATTTACTTAATTAACCTTGGTTTATAAACATTTAAAATATCAAATATAAGGCCATTTATGTCAAACTCCACTATCAATGGTCTAATATCAACATAAAGACCTTTCATTTAATACACCATAACAATTAAGCACTTTTAACTTATAGCATGCTACTTTTGCATTTTACGCGATTTAGTCTTTTTTTAAAATTAACCACTTAAACGATAAAATTATTTCACGAAATTCTCACACATACATGTTCACATTCTATAAACACAAATAATAATATTAAAACAATTTTACAACCTAAGATTTATGGTCCCGAAACCACTGTTCTGATATAGCTAAAATCGGACTGTTACAACTCTCCCCCCTTAGGGATTTTCGTCTTTGAAAATCTTACCAGCGAATAGGTTTGGATATTGATTTCTCATAACATCCTTGGGTTCCCACGTAGCTTCTTCAACCCCGTTTTGATGCCATAAGACTTTTATTAAAGTTATTCTTTTATTACTCAGCTCTTTGATCTCACAAGCCAAAATTTGGATCGTTTCTTCGCTGTACGATAAATCTGGCTAAATTTCAACTTCGGTCAGGGAAATAACATGCGAGGGATCAGATCTGTATCTTCGTAGCATCGATACATGAAAAATGTTGTGAATCTTCTCTAACTCACTCGGTAAAACTAACCGATATGCCACTAGACCTATTCTTTCAATGATCTCATACGGCCCAATTTACGACCGAATCGAAGTATTTTCTTCCACGAAGATACTTTCAAAAACACTTTCTCCCCGATCTGAAACTCAATATCTTTCCGTTTCAAGTTTGCGTATAATTTCTGACGATCTGACGCTACTTTCAGACTATCACGAATTACTTTCACTTTCTGTTCAGTCTCTTTAATCAAATCGACCCCAAAAATCTTATTCTAACTAAGTTCAGTCCAGTACAACGGTGTTTGACACTTTCGATCGTATAAAGCTTCGTACGGTGTCATTTTAATACTCGATTGAAAATTGTTATTATACGCGAATTCAATCAATGACAAATACTTTTCCCACGTACCTTCGAACTCAATAATGCAACATCTCAATATATCCTTGAGTATCTGTATAACTCGCTCGAATTGACCATCCATCTGCGGGTGAAATACGGTACTAAAATGTAGTTTTATGCCCAGTGCCTCTTGCAGTTTCTTCCAAGATCTCGATGTGAACCTCAAATCTCTATCCAAAACAATAGAAACTGGTACTCCGTATAATCTCACAACCTCAGATATATACAACTCAGCTAACTTTTCAAGTGAATAGTCCGTTCATACCGGAATGAAATGAGCCTATTTTGTCAATTTGTCAACTATAACCCAGATCGCATCTTTCTTTTCCGGAGATAGGGGCAATCCCGACACATAATCCATAGTTACTCTATCCTATTTTCACTCGGGAATCATAATTAGTTGTAATAAACCAGACGGTACCTGATGTTCAAGTTTAACTTCTTGACAAATCAAACATTTAGAAATGAACTCTGAGATATCACGTTTCATACCAGGCTACCAATAAAGCTGTTTCAATTCATTATACATTTTCGTGCTTCCCAGATGAACAGATAAATTACTACTATGTGCTTCGTTCAAAATCATCTGAATCAATTCTAGATTTCTCGGAACACATATTCGGCCTCTAAATCTTAAACAATCATCGGAATCAACTTGAAACTCTGAATCAGGGTTTGAATCACATTGAGCTCATTTTGCTAACATTTCATTATCAACTTTCTAAGCTTCACAAATTTGCTGTAAAAACAACAGTCTCACTTTCAACTCAGCTACTATTGGACCATCATTACACAAAGCTATTTGAGTGTTCATCGCACGTAGAGAAAATAGGGATTTTCGGCTCAAAGCATCAGCAACGACATTAGCCTTTCCCGAATGATAATCAATAACTAAATCATAATATTTTAACAATTCAAGCCACGTCCTTAGTTGTAAATTTAGATCTTTCTAAGTCATCAAATATTTCAAACTCTTGTGGTCGGTATAAACATGGCATTTCTCGCCAAATAAATAATGACGCCAAATCTTTAACGTGAACACAATCACGGCTAACTCTAAATCGTGCGTCGAGTAATTCTTTTCATGCGATTTCAACTGTCTCGAGGCATAAGCTATGACTTTATCTTCCTACATCAAAACGTAGCCCAGACCATTCAACGATGCATCACTTTAGACCATAAATTCTTTACCCGATTCTGGCCGTACTAATACTGGAGCTTCATTCAAAAGAGCTTTCAACAGATCAAAACTTCTCTGACATTTCTTGGACCATTCAAACTTTACATCTTTCTGAAGCAATCTTGTCAACGGAGCCGCAAATCGAAAAGCCTTTCACAAATCGTCTATAATAACCAGCTAGTCCCAAAAAACTACAGACTTCAGATACATTTCTCGGAAGCTTCCAATCTATAATCACAGATATCTTGCTCGGATCGACTCGAATACCTGATGCTGACACAATATGCCTCATAAAACCAACCTTACGCAACCAGAATTCACATTTGTTGAACTTTGCAAATAGCTTCTTATCTCACAGAGTCTGTAATACAATTCTCAAATGCTCAGCATGGAACACCCCTAACCCGTAACCGTCGCCGAAATTGGTTAAGAGGCATTACCATACTTGTAACTCAGTTCAGAACATTCAATTATCAAATATCATCTCATTCCAATAAATAACCGTTATTCACATTCAATATGAACTTAAATCGAGCATACAAAGTCTAAAACATGCATTCGGGACTAAATCAGTAACATATAAAAGTTTCAGAAAGTTAAAAAAAGTTTCAACTTTTAAATTGTCACACGCCCGTGTGAACAGGCCATGTGCTTCACACGGCATTAGACACGCCCGTGTGTCTAAGCCGTGGCGAAACAGGGCATACATACTGACTTGTCCACACGGCCACAAGACACGCCCATGTGCCAGGCCGTGTGAAAATTAGGGAGGCTACTGGCTTGGCCACACAGCCGACCACACTCCCGTGTGCCACACACAACCAATAGACACGCTCGTGTGTCTAGGCCGTGTCAAAACTGGAGGGTATACTAACTTTAATTCGTAGGGTACCCCAAGGGACACACGACTGTGTAACGTGACCGTGTCTCACACACGGCTAAGACACACGCCCATATCTCTGCCCTTGTGGACAAAAATAGGCTATTTGAAAAGCAAAGTTTGCCACCCTAAAACACAAGCAATTTGTACCATATTTACTCATCAATAGACAACCATTTCATATACATTTTATAACATATAATACAAATTTCAAACATGCTTCAAATCTCAACCAATTCAATATCATAATAGGCATTCCAAACAATTCATATCAACTTACTATATCATGTCATTACCAACCTATTCATGCACTCATACCTCATTTTATATCATTCAAATATACCAATTTTTTATTTCATGAACCAAGCATGTATAAACCACATTTCAAACAACATTTGCATTTTCCATTCTATCTTTTATAAGCCAAAACACATCATATGGATTTTCATATATATATAAAATCACATAGCTTGTTTATATATCAAGTTCACATCAACATTATTAACAGAAGATGATTATACCCCACAACCTATAAACTAGCTTATACATGCCATACTTACATATCTTTCATAAGTTCCAAAAGTACCAAAAAGTCGCCTGGATAGTGTGATAGTTATCTCCAACTTTATCCGAATCGAGCAAGCTTTCGAATCTATAAAACACGGAAAAATAAACAGAGTAAGCATTAAGCTTAGTAAGAACATATAATATAGAATTAAACTTACCAAATGACAATAAGCATTATAACCAAATGACAATTCAATCCATTTGCTCATAATGCCTATTCACATCACCATTCATAAGTTAGTCATCTAACATTTCATGTAAACTAAGTATCATTGCATTCATATATCATAAAATCCATGTAATTCATGTAATTCATGTAACTTATTATTTATATAAATCTTATAACTCTTGTATCATATAATATTTATATACCATATTGGTATAATGCCCGTTGAACCTATTGAAATATCGAGGGATACTCGGGTGATACACATTAAGTGTATAAATCAAAAATTCGTCAATTCATCATTAATTTCGCTCTTTCGAGCCATGATCGGTAAGCTCCTTTTGAGCTGATAAACGGTAAGCTCCAAAGAGCTGAACAGTAAGCTCCGTAGAGCTGAAACGGTAAGCTCTTATGAGCTATGGTGAGTCCGTAACAAATGCAGGAGCTCACCCAAACAGTAACCCTAATGACATGTCACTTGTATCCTACGACTTTCTACTGTTCAAACGGGACTCAAAATTTACGGTAAGCATTTATTTAGGCATTTTAATTCCATTGATCACATATATTCAATTTATATACATTCATTTCAAGTATATACAATAAATTTAAAGTTTAATTCTAATTATACGAACTTACCTCGGGTTGCTCGGATATCAACTAACGGCTACTCGTTAATCTTTTCCTTTCTCTGATCTAAACCCGAACTCGGCTTATCTTGGTCTATATATTATCAAATTCAACATATTCAGTATTCAAGCTATTCAATTTAGTCCATAATTCATATTTTGGCAAATTTACACATTTACCCCTATACTTTTAAATTTTTTTTACAACTTAGTCCTTATCACAAATACACAAAATACACAAAATTTCCTTATATTCATGCTTAGCCAAATATTCATGTATCCCATATAAACCATATCTTTCATTTATTTCACATTTTAACCCCTCAATTTCTCATTTTCACAATTTAATCCACAATTAGCAAAATCATTAAAAATCCCAATACAAAACATATTTGTCCATCACTAAGCTTTCATAATTCCTAAATAAACATCATAAAGCTCATATATTCATCAACATCATCTCACAAAAACATTAACAATTTCATAAATTAGGGCATGGGTTTGATAGACTACTAAGCAACGATCTTAAAAACATAAAAATTATCAAAAACTGAAGCAAAACATACCTTAATCTAGCCAAGTTTCTAGCCGAATCCCTAGCTTGGTATTTTTCTTTTCTTCCTTTGAGAAAATCAGCCAAAAAAGATGGTATTGGCCTTTGTTTTATGTTTGTTTTACTTATTAATTCATTTAAAAATCAATTTACCATTTTATCCATACTTAATAAACATATAAAACATATATACAAGGTCATTAATGTCCACTAACATTTAAAAGGGTCTAATTATCATTTAAGGTCTCTATATTAACAAGCCAAAGCAATATAATACATTTAACATATAGAATGCTACTTTTATGTTTTCTGCGATTTAATCTTTTTTATCAAATTAACCATTTAAACGGTAAAATTTCTTTACGAAATTTTCACATAATAAATCTTTCATGATGTAAACCTTATTAAAATAATAAAATAAATATTTTAACTTTGGATTTGTGGTCCCGAAACCACTGTTCTAATTTGACCTAAAAACGGGCTGTTACACGGCATGCTCGGATTCATTTCGTGAATATATCAATATGTCATCAATGAATACAATAACAAATCGATCTAGGTACAGTCTGAAAATTTGGTTCATTAAATCCATAAAGACTACAGGAGCATTCGTTAGTCCAAAAGGCATATTAGAGTCTTTGGCACATCAGAGTCTCTAACTCGCAACTGGTAATAACCCGATCTCAAATCTATCTTTGGAAACACTGTAGCCCCTTTCAACTGATCAAACAAATCATCTATTTTGGGCAGAGGATATTTATTCTTGATCGTCACTTTGTTAAGCTGTCGGTAGTCTATACACATTCTCATCGTGCCATCTTTCTTTTTCACAAACAATACAGAGCACCCCAGGGTGAGAAACTCGATCGAGAAAATCCTCTGTCGGTCAAATCTTGTAACTGAGATTTCAATTCTTTTAACTCTATCGGAGCCATTCTGTACGGAGCTATCGATATTATCGTAGTTCCTGACAGTAACTCAATGCCAAATTCAACCTCTCTGAACGGTGGTAAACCCAGTAATTCTTTTGGAAACACATCTAGATATTCACACACAAATGGCACTGATTCGATCTTCTTTTTCATTACTTTCGTATCAAGCACATAAGAAAAATAAACTTCACAACCTTTTCTCACATATTTCTGAGCTAACATCGATGAAAACACTGTTGGTAAACCATTCAAATCATTTGACTCAATCTGGATGATCTCATGATTCTGACATCTCAGATCAATCGTCTTTCATTTGCAATTCACAATAGCATCATGAAGCGTTAGCCAGTCCATACCCAGAATTATATCAAATTCATCAAATGGTAACAACATCAGATCGGCTGGAAAAAAAATCCCGAATCATTAATGGACAGTTCTTACACACTTTATCAACCAAAACACACTTGCCTAAGGAGTTCGATACTCTAATCACAAATTCAGTAGACTCTACAGGCAAAATCTTACTAGATACTAAATTCACGAATATATACGAATAAGTAGACCCTGAATCTATCAATGCAATAACTTTAGTATCATAAAGAGTAAAAGTACCAGTAACAACATCTGGAGATGATGCTTCTTCGCGAGCGCAAATAATGTAGGCTCGTACAAGTGCTCTGGCCTCTGACCTCACAGCAGAATCTTTAGTCACTCTCTGGCTACCACTCACATTTCTCATGTTTCTAAGTGGTCTACCTGCAGTATTACTCGGCCTCGTGTTTTGCACTGTATCTTACTCAGCCAACTCAGGGCAGTTACGAATGAAATGATCTAATGATCCACATTTAAAAACAGGCCCGATCATTTACAATCACCGAAATGTCGTTTCCCACACTGTCTACATTCAGGTCAGTTTTGTATCACACTTCCAAAACTGGAAATAGATGTAGCTTGAACCTTAAAACTCACAGGTTGCTTTTCACGATCCCTAATTGAAAGTCCCACAGATGCATTAGAACGATTAAAGGAGTCTCGAAATTTCTTCGATAAAGACTGATACGACTTACTCATCGATCTTTTTCTTGATTATCTAGCTTCTGAGTCCGCTTTTCTCTTTTCTTTGCTGAGATCCCCGGCTTTACAAGCCCTCTCAACCAAAACAACAAATTCTTTCAATTTAAGTATCCCGACTAACAGTTTTATATCTTCATTCAACCCGTCAATGAATCATTTACACATGATTTCCTCAGTAGACACATACTCTCGAGCATATTTGCTTAAATGTACGAATTCTCTTTCATACTCAGTAATAGTCCTCCGGCATTGTTTCAATTCTAAAAACTATTTATGTTTTTGATCAAGAAATCGCTGACTTATATACTTCTTTTGGAACTCAGATTAGAAGAACTCCCAAGTAACCCATTCTCTAGGAACAACAGATGTCAATGTTTTCCACTAATGGTATGCATTATCTCTAAGTAAAGATACCACACATTTGATACATTCTTCAAAAGTACATGACAATTCCTCAAATACTCAGATCGTATTCTCGAGCCAAAACTCAACTCTCTCAGTATCATCATCAACGGTAGCCCAAAACTCCTCAGCCCTGTGTTTTCGAATCTTATCTACTAGCCGCTTACTCAATTGAATCGGATCTATCACTTGCGGCATAGTTGGGATTTGTTAAGGAATAGGCAGGGGTGGAGGTTATTGAGCAGCCAAATTCATTCAAACAAATTTCGTGAACCACTCACTTATCATTTGAAAGAAGGCTTGCATAGCCTCTCCCCCTTGACTACTTAAAATCGGCCTAGAATCAGCCAACGCTGCCCCTTGAGTGGGAGCGGGCGCATTACTTTCTACATTATTAGCTAAAATGCGATCGGTATCCATTTGCTATACGAAAAACACATTTTAACTTTCAAGAATCATCATACTATCGCAGTTTATATATATTGGGCTGTTACCAATTCCAATCCTGAAGAATTGTTTAAGGTCCAGGGGTTCGAATGTAAGGAATATTGCGTATTTGTCATTAAGCAATATAGTATGAATATATCAAAGGATTACAAAGTCACCGTGTCCAAACTGACATTGTATATTGGAGAGTATTGGAGGTCGACAGAAGGCTTCAATTGGCAGGTACGAGTCACATTTATCCAAAAGTCACAGATGTGGGATATACAAAAATTTGTTGGGCCTCACACATATACTTCAACAAGTATGACAGAAGATCACCGGAAACTTGATTCCAAAACTATTTATACATGCATCATACCAATGGTGAAGGACATGCTGACTGTTAAAGTTTTGATACTGATTGTCAAAATACAGGCACGATTCTCGTATCGAGTATCATATCGAAAGGCATGTATAGCTAAACAGATGACAATTGAGCAATTGTACGGAGATTTTGATGTATTATACAATGAATCACAGGGGTGGATAGCTGCTATGCGAGAGTGCGTGCCAAAAACTATGATTGAGTTGCAGACACGACCTTATTACGGCCTGAATGACCAACTACAACCGGGAAAAAAAATTTCAACAGATGTTCTAGACGTTTGATTCATGCGTCCATGCATTTCCCTACTACAAGCCGTTTGTTATTAGTAACGATAATATTTGCATCATCTCCGATAAAAAGAAAGGATTAATTGCTATCATTAGACGCTCTGGTGTACCATGGAGAGCGGTTTACTGCATCCGGTACATCGCATGTAACTTTCCCCGAGATTATATTGTGAGAATGGGTAAAGGATGACCTTATCTTTTCAATATATGTTTTAATGTTTTAGGGCAAGACTATAACTTATCTTTTCTTAATACATACACAACGTACGAGCTAGAGCCACACATTTTTGGCAAAAGATGACTGGACTTGAGAGTGGTATAGAAGGTGAAACGAACACACCTTTCCAACTGTGGTTGGGTACCATAGAGCCGTCGCAATGGGCTCAAAGTTTTGACGAGGGCTTTCGCTATGGTTATATGACCACCAACTTGGTGGAGAGGGTTAACTCCGTGTTGATAAAAAAAAAAACATCTTCCGATTTTATTTGTGTTCTCGTCTATGTTCTACAGGTTGGCTACCTTTATGCCAAGAATGAGGAAACAACAAGTCAACCAGATAAAGGTGAGACACGTGTTTGTCGAAGATGTAAGAGACGTAATAGTTACAAATCGTAGGAGGGTGAGGTTGCTGAATGTAGAAATATATTCATGACGTCTTGAAACGTTTCGAGTTACAGAGACCATCGATTATTAACCTGGTATACCACCTAGGTTCTATAAAGTTGATTTCTGAAATAGGCGCTGCGATTACAGGAGGTTCCAAACACTTCATTATCGCTATGCACATGTCGTGGAAAATTATGCTAAAGTCTCGCTCAATGTTAAACAATTTATCGATGAGGTGTACACCTTCAAGCGCACGTTACGTGTCTGGGAGAATGAGTTCCTCGACCTGCCTGACCTGTCTACATAGGAGGTACCTCTGATGAATTTCGAGCTTGTTCTAAACAAAAGGTTGCATAAGAATCCGAAAGGTCATCCACAATCATCCAGAATCCATAATGAACTGGACATTAGGGAGAAATCTAACGAGAAGCTTTGTGGCATATGCAGATTTGCTGGTCATAACCAGAGTAAATACCCACAGTGAAACTACCATATTAGACAATCATCGCGATCAAGTAAGAATTGAGCTAATTTACTCCAATATATCTAATTTATATTACAAAGTTTGTTCCTCATTTTAATGTTGCAATTAATCTAATTTAAATTACAAAGTTTATTCCAAGTTTTAATGTTGCAATGAATTTCAATTAAATGAATACAAAGTTTGTCTAAAGTTTGTTGCAATAATCTAATTTAAATTGCAAAGTTTGTATTTTTGCATTTATATTTTACTATAATTAAATAAATACAAACATGACTATTTAAATTGCAAAAACCCTTAAAATTGATGGTTTGATGGTGTGGTCCTAGGGGTATATTTTTGTGGAGGTTGACGTTCACGTTGCGGGTGATCACAACGATCAACATTCTCTTCACCTACACGTAAGAATGTGCAAAACATAGAAGAAAAATCATATGCCCTAAACGCCATCCATAAACTTGAGCCGGGAGGAGTGAAGTACTGCGGTGGATACAGGTCAGGCTGGGAGGAGTGGAGTACTACGATAGTAGTGAGTTAAAGATATCAAAATCTAAATGATATTTGTGTCCTGATGAGCCCGAGAAATAGTCACCGACCCACAACTCCAGATAATAAGAACTATCCTTAGAATATGTATGAGACCGATTGGGCTCAGGCTCAAGCTCAGGTTTGGGTTCAGGCTTGGGCTCTGGCTCGTATGTCCCAAGTTTGTGCATGTGCAAGAGGATTATAATCGATTGCCCACCAAATAAATACGGTTTTCCTGTATTGGAATACCATTGTATGTACTCTAACGTGGGTTGCAAATCAAAAGAAATATTCGTCTGAGGTCTCCGCGCCATCCGGTTGTCCCACACTGCAATATATTGTTGATGTACAACCCCCAGTTATTTCCATGTTTTGCCCTCTTGTTAATCTCATGGATCTTCCCCAATTGCATTGGCAGAGTCAGGATATACTGTATACAACCAAACTGCTGGAGTACTCGATCCTCGTTATACTACTCCACTATCTAGAAATTGATAATGGGTGCATTAATGCACCATAAGTGTGAGTGAATATGGGCAAACAAGGGAATAACATCCGCAATTTTTGGTCTCTGATAGGGTACCTAGATGAACTACACAATTAATAACATGGTTAAATTCTAACACGGTTCGAGTAAGATATACAAAGTAATTACATGTCACGAATATTGAAATAGCTTACCCCTTCCCCAGCATGTTGTTAAATCATCATACAGTATATTAGAATAGTGTATGACCTCCCGATACCCGGATTGGTACTCCATCTACAAAAACAAATAACTTATTAGAATAGTATCATTAGAAAAAAAATGTCAAATAATTGTTATAACAAGTAAAATTTTGTCACCTATTCACCAGTGGAAATACATATACTTGGTGACTAACTGATGCTAAGAATGTTATCCGGTAAAGAGCCCAAGACTACAGCAATATGAGGCATCCCCCTATTTCCATGGTAGAAGGCTTTGTCGCCCGACAAAGCTCGCGATACAACGTAGCCAATATTGCGAAACCCCAACTATACGAGCAGACATTATGCAAATCAATTAATAAGGGTAAGTACATCAAATGAACCTTGTTATTGTTTACATCGGCTTGAGTACACCCCTTATAATGTGCATAATGTACGTTCGAGCAGTGCACATCACCTCCTGCTCAGTGGACTTAATTAATAAATGCTCAAAATTAGCTTTTAGCCATGAAAATCTCAATCCTATAAATTTCAACTCAGCATCACCGGGCAAGACTCCTAGTAGGTTATTACAAAGGACAGTCAGCTCAGAGATCATATTTACGCCCATTACTACACTCTCGTCGATTGGGACCCTAAGTTGCAGTGCAACATCCTCTAGAGTGATAGTACACTCCCCACACTGCAAATGAAAAGTGTGGGTCTTCAGGCACCAATGCTCAACCAAATTAAGTCGTACCGCAAATCAAACGTTTGGATCAATGCTGTTGACCCGAATCTGGCTAACTCCAAGTATGGCATCAGTTGTTCATCCGGGGGATATCCTAAACCATTCAAACGACCCCTTAATGTGCGGTACGGGCCCTAACACTATTAAATTATAGAAAATAATTATTATAACATAATTTAATTCTGTAAATGACATGAAATTTTTTATAAGGGAACCCATGAATAAAAAATAACAATTTATTACCATCTTATTAACTGTGTTTGATATGTGGTCATCGTTATTAATCAAATAATCCATTTTGATATCTACAATTTTAAAACAAATTTCGATAATTAATTTCTAAGTTTGTTCCATTTTAAATATTTATCAAAATACCTAAATGTAATGCAATAAATTTACAATAAATACAATACAAAAATTCCTTTACAAAAATACTAAACAGTTTTATTCACATCACATTTTTTGCTATACTATTAAGTATATAATTAACAAAATAAAAATATGTCATAAATTCCAACTCAATGGTCCCATCTTTTACCTACATAAAAACAAAAAAAAATTATGTTAAAATAATAAAAATTATCAAACAAAATAAACTTAATTGGACTATATATTGTTATGTGCATCTAATATTAAACTTAAAAAAAAAATGCCAATAAAAAAATATAACAGAAACATAACATAAGTTATCTCAACATAATAAACATAATAAATACAAATGTTGTTATTATTATTATTTATTATTATTATTATTATTATTATTATTATTTTGAAATAAACAGATTGGGCTTTTGCTTATCATTAATCCAAAATAAAAAATTTAAAGACAGATATAAGTCCAAAAACACCAAAAAAAACCCAAACAAATCTAAAACACACATGACAGATAAATTACTTAAAAAACAAAACATAGAGGATTCTATATAAATACGAATGTTATTATTTAAATATAATAAAAAATATAAAAAATTACGAATGAAAATATAAAATAGAAACATACCTTACCAAAATAATACCTATAAAAAATTTTCTTTTTTTACCGAAATAATACCTTACAAAAAAATCTAAAAACTAAAATAAATAGAAAACATAAGAAAATTAACATTTATAACAAAAAAGCCACTAAATTTAAAAAATAACTTTTTTATTTTTTGGTAACACTAAATCCTTATAACCCCCAAATACAACCCTTTAATTTTTTTTTCAAACTCTAAACACAACCCCAAATTAAATCCCTTCTTCTTCCCTTTCTATTTTTCTTCTCTTCTATTTTTTTTTTCCTTCTCCTTCTCCTCTCTTACCTATTTTGCTTCTCTTTTTTTCTTTCTTTTTTCCCGTTCCTTCCCTTCTCGTTCTCTTCTTCTTCTTCTTCTTCTTTTCTTCTAAATTGGTTTTTTCTTTTCTTTCAGATCGCAAAATGGGCTGGGGACCATTATAAGTTCCCCAAAACATAAGTCACAGGATCGGTGATGGTCCCGTCCCATCACTGCAGAAGAGACTGGTGTCGCCTGTCAGGTGGCCTTCACCTTCGACTATCACAGGGTTGGGTTGGGTTTGGGTCGTATACCGGCCATATTCGACCCGTATTTTTTTGGTGTCGTCTATCAGCAAGCCATGACCTATTAATATATATATTAAAAATGGCTGTTAGAATTTAGGGGTGGTGCCGCCTATGCACCACCCCTCCACCAACCAATTCATACCATTCTAGTAAATAATCCCTCATTCAACCCATTTTCGAATTTAATATAATAAACTGTAATATTGGGATAAAAAAGCCTACATTTGACTTCAAAAGGACTTTGTTCTTTATTGCAATTTTGATCTTTTTACTATACTTACATTTGAGATTTAGGGTCTGTTTGACAATGCTTTTGAAAAGTGCTTTTGAAAAGTGTTGTGAAAAAGTACTACTTTTCAAAAACACTTTTGAGAAGTGCTTTTGAAAATTTAAGTGTTTGGTATTGCTGTAAAAAAGTACTTTTGAGAAATAAAATATCCATTTTAGACATGATATTATAAAGTAACAAATATGTATTTAAATAATTTTCAAATTAGTTAATATTATGATATTTTAGCAATAATATAAAAATAATTTATTATAACTTATTGTTAATATTTTAATATATAATATTAATTTTAAATATTTCTAAGTAATTAATATTAATTATTTATTAAATTTAATTAGAATGTATAAAATATATTTAAATATTTAAATATAACAATTAAATATTTGTAATTAGATATTGACACAATTGTATTATTTTAAAAATAATTTTTTTATTTTTAATTAATGCTTTTAACACATTTATATGATTTTATTTTAAAATGTACTTTGAATATATAACTCATATTAAATATTAACATAACATAAAAAATATAAACCTAGCAAATTAAAATATTACATATATTTGGATTAAAGTTCAAACAAAAGAAAAAAAAAGGGGGAAATGGGTTCTAACATAAAAAAAAAAAAAGGAAAAAAAGGAAGATAACAAATAAGACTAAAAAGATAATATAACCTCAAAAGTGCGCTGAAAAAAGCACCAAAATTTCTCCTTTTTCATACTTTTCTTAAGCTGAAAAGCTTCTACTTTTTTCCTCTGTTCTTTATTGCTTTTTAAGTAAAAGCACTTTTACTCTTTATATTTTAATTTAACATAATTTAGTTTTGTAATTTTACAACGACATTAGTTCATCCAAATAGTTAGCATATTTAGCTTTTTCAATTAAAATGATGACATGAAACACATTTCTAACACACACAAAGTTTTGCCTAACATTTTAAGCGGAATGATTAAAGGTGTCAACTATTTAGAGTAACTAATGATTTATAAAAATATAGAAACTAAATTATGTCAAATTAAAATATAACTATTAAATCCTAAATTTAAGCATAGTAGAAATATCATAATAATAATTTGACCTAAAACAATCTATGCCCAACACAATAAAAAGTTTTGTATATTTTTAAAAAAAAAATATTGTTTTCAACTAAATTTTATTAAATTGGTTCAATTAGTTATCTATTTATCCGGAGTGAAGCGGAGATAGAAAATCAGTTCATTAATAATAATTATATTTTTAAAATATAAATTAAAATGATAGTAATGTATTATTATAGATAAATAAAATAAAATTTTATATTAGTGGTTTTTTTAATTATTATTGTTGATAACAGAAGAAAATGGTAAACTACACTGTAAGTGAATAAACTATGCTTAAAAACTTTTTTTTTTCCATCATCAAACAAATGAGTCATGATACGAGCAGTGGGGGAGCCACGTTGAGGACCGGGGGGCTAAAGTTAAAATTTTTTTTAATTTAGTCCTCTGTAAATTTACACTATGGCCCTCCCCAAAATATAAGTAGGGACCCTAAGGTTTAATTTTTTTGCAATTTTTCTCTTTGTATATATATTATAGCCCTCCTAACAATATAAGTAGGCTCCTCCAATATTTTTATAGGGTTAAAAATAACATTAAAAAAATTTATTCTCAATAAAAATAAAGAGAAAATCTTCTTGAAGAAGCTAAATTAATCATAATGACTTTTGAATGATACTTTTATTAAATAATAATAAATTAATGTTTATTTAATAGTTTACTTAACATAATAAATTTTTATAAGTAATATAATAATATATATAAAAAGAAAAGAAAAGATGAAGAGACTTTTATAATCTTTCTTCTTCATATTGGTGCTTAGCAAGAAAAGAAGAAAAAAATTTATTTATCATTTTTCCTCCAAATTTGAGGTATAAGATATGTTTTTCTTCAAATTTTTCATAGATTTTGAATATTTGAAACTTGTTTTTATATATATGTAGCAATAATTTTTTTTTTTTGTTTTATCAAGTATATTAAAAGTTGCTATTAAAGGATATTGATGGAACTTGGAAGCTTATAAAATTAAGTGAAATGTATATGTTTTTAAATGGAAAATGATTAGGAGACGGTTTCTAACTTGTTAGAAGTGTAAAAATAAAACAAAAATAGTTAGATAATGTTATAGTAAGTTTCGGCCAAAGTGAATGGGAGGAAAAAAACCTTGATCACTTTATTTAAATTATGTCAAATGATAGCTTGTGAAGCAGTGAGCATTTCTGTGAAAACAGAATAAAAATGGTTAATCGAGTCAAATGATAGTTATTTTGTCTTAATTGTTGGAATACTGCTTCTTTTGAATCGATTGTTTATATTTTTAAATCGATTGTTACATAGTACTTCTAATTTTAGCTTGGCCCCCCAAGATTAATATCTTAGCTCCGCCACTGGATGCGAAGGAATTAAGGGTGAGTGTTCAATCGAATCGAGTGAAAATATATTGAGTTGATGAGTCATATTTTATCATCCTAACTCGATTTAAAATTTTTTCGAGTCGAATCAATTTGAGTGAAATGAAATTTGAGTCAAGTCGAACAGAGTAAAATTGTTCGAGTTAAAATAAAAAAAAATTAAACATGTTACCATATAATTAATTACATGTTAAAGCACATAAATTTAAAACTATATATATTTGAAAACTTTTTTAAAGAAAAATAATAAAAAATAAGATACTTTAGTATTATAAACTTGAATCATTAATTAACTTATTTAGGTCTCCAAAATTTTTATTTTAGAAATTTTTTTTATAATTTTTCTAAAAATAAATTTTAAAATTTTTATAAATATTTTTAATTTTAAAAAATATTTTGAATTTTTGAAAATTATTTTAATGTTTTTTATAATTTTTGTTAAATGAGACCAAATTGATCATGTTCAAAATTGACAGTACCAAAGTAGTATTTACACTAATCTGTTATTCGAATTATTCGAGTTAATCGAATTGTAAAATTCAACTCAAATTATTTATTTAAGTATACTCAAATAGCTCAATTCGATTAAATCAAAATTTATTTTTTTAATTGAATCAAATTTTGCTCACCTCTAAATAAAATCACAGTACTGCACGGCACCCTGCAGCATTTTACTTTTATGTCCTAAGTGGCTGAATTTACTGGGTTCAAAGCATTGTCTTTCTATTGAGCTTGAGATTTCTTTTTTCAGCACAAGCTCTTCTTTGTTTTATTTTATAAGACATTAAAATAAATATTATCAATAGTTGTTTTATTGTTATTAAATAAATATATAATTCTGAGTTTAAAATAATTTAATAAATATATAATTATTATTACAAAATTTGTATGAATTAATTATAAATGAAAAGATACATGAATAATAAAATTATTATTTAACATAAATAAAATTTAATATGAAATATATTTTCAAGTATTTATTTTGCATAGTTTAATGTCTTTAATAGTCTTTTTTTTTAACACCTCAATATTAAAGCTGCCTTTAAATACAAACACATATCTCACTATTGATTTTAATCTTACTATTATAACATTCATTACAAAAATTAATTTTACCGTTACCGCTATTTTTAATCTCACGTCCATCCAAAGGAAGTTTTGTCAATTTAATCATGATTATAAAAAAACCAACTGAGCACCAATTCAATTAGTAAATTACCAAAACACTCCTTTATGTACTAAGCAAGTTAATTTTGTTATGTGAGTTATCTTTTTACATTTTATAAATAAATAAAAACTCAAGTGATACAATGAATTTAAACATTTAATTTTACTATTTAAATAAAAATATTTTGATTTTTTTTATAAATTTATATATTTTTTACATAATTTTTTTTTCATGCGGTTGCTCCATAGATTAAATGAAATTATCCCCTCAAATCAAAGCACATTACATGCAACATGGAGTCACTCCATTTCATCAATCGAACAGGATTTAAGTTTTTTTTTTTTTTTTTTAAATTAAGATATCATTTTATTCTTTAAAATACATTAAATTATCACAATTTTTAAATTAATTTATTAATGAAACTTTAAATAAAACTATTTTTATTATTTACAGGTCTATCTGATCTTGTGCCCAAGTCAATCCCCATTGTGCCTAAGGTTACATACATAATATTATAAAAAAATAAATAAATAAATAAAAAAAAAGATGGCATTGCCTTGCAATTACTTTGAAGCACAACAAATACATACACAATACATAACGGGAAATCCTATTCACATATGCAATATTATTTGTTTGAAACACCCCTATTTCTGTAAATGCAAGACCAACAATCTTTGCAAATCAAATTTAATCCAAAACTGCGTGTCTATGCACAGAGGGAGGAGAAACAAGTTTAAGGCACCTGATTATACATTCCGGTTTCAGTCTCTACTCAACAGATGATTCAGATGCTGAGTCATCAGTAGTAGAATTAGAGAGAGTCTCCAGTTGGCTTCCATTTTCACTATCTGAAGTTGCTGCTGGTTTCTCTTCAACAGGTTGTTTCAAGAACCAATACATGATACTTGCAGTCAATGTGAGGATCATCTTTTGATTTACCTGAAATGTTGTTCCCGTCATGTTAAACATAGAAAGCTAATGAATAAAAGATTCCATCTTTGGATTATACGACATCGTTGTGACGCCTTAACGGAAAATGATACCTCGATTATGTCTTCAGGAAGCAAAAATATTGAGCACCCAAGCTTCCTGGCAATACTGATGATGTAGGTGGCATTCATCTTTTTCTGCTCATCTGAGATGCTCCCAAGTTGGGGGCAACATTAGTAAAATTACTAGGTGGTGTAAAAGAATAACTATAAATCATGCAGGAAGTACATAGTTCAAGAACTTAAAATTTGCTTCTAAGGACGGGCCACCATAGGTTAGCTAGAAAATATCAAAACCAAGTAGAATAAATAAAAGCATGGCATGTCTAGTATGATTGTTTTTGTAAATAAAAATCTGTTAATTCGTAAACTTGAAACTAAGGTAGCCGAAATTTGAAGAAACCACTGCGTAGGGCAATTCAAAACTTCCACATGTCAAGAAGAAAAGGTGGGGGAAGCTTAAACACATGAACTTTATCAAAGAATAGTAAGAACATACCGGTTACTCCTTTTGTAACAAGACTCCAATTTACGGATCTAGGTTGAACAGCACTAAGAAGCTCAATGAAAAATATGCCATCTGACAAGCTCTTGTCCTGGAAAATGCAAATTGCAATGAGATATAAACTAAACAATGATTTACATGAATATTGCTAAAACCTGGAACTGTTCCACAAATACTTGTTTATGTCATTCATGCGCCACCTGATCATAAGCCACGCTACAACTAGAAGAGAAAACTTTTGCTAAATCATTTTTATTAGTTGACGACAGAAAAAATCGTTCTGATTTTATTTTTCTGGGGAACAATAAAACCATTAGGGAATCCAAAAATAGCTGTTTAACATAAGTTGTGACACCGGCATTGATGTGCAACAGTTCTAAATTTCATGTGCAGCAAAGGCCTAAAAAAGGCATCAAGTCTGGTCTAAATTCATTTCAGCTGTAGTCATGAACATAAACCCGGAGGCTAAAATCAGATATTTGTAAATCAAACTACCATTTAAAGCTATCTGTAGGAAGAATACCTTGAAACTATCCATGCGACTCTGGCTTCCTGAGTTGCTTACTTTGGTATTAGCCCACCTTAGGATATCAACATCAGTAATTCCTTTTCCATGGGAATGGGATCTTAGATTCTTCAGAAGTTGAAGAATGTTGAATCTCATCAATTGCCACAAATAAGCTGAATAGAAAAACCAACATTCTGTCAAGAGAGGGCTAAACTGGTTCCAATACAAGTTCAAGAATACCGCAATAAGTATTCGAACTGCTTTCAAGACAACAATTGAAATTCTCATGGCAGATAACATACCCAATATTAGTTTTTTATTTCCTTGAACAATGTCATTTCCAGCAATATTAACCAGGGAAAATTTTAATTGTTTCCCTATTTTAACAACTTGGTTACAGTTTTCTACTTTCTTGAATGGCAACTTAATAGGAGGCTTGTTAGCAACCTTCCAATTAACAATCCCAGGTGACACCTTATCAAGGGTCTCGAGAAGTATCCACCTGCACAGGAAAAAATAAATTAGACACTTCATCATTTTAGCTTCGAGATAGAAATGAAAACTTAAAAACTGGCAACATTTACTGATTTCAAATGTAGGAAACATAGTTGTAAGCCATCATAAGGTTTTTATACAGAATATTTATAGAAGATTTCAATCTTGCAGAATTACTATATTTCAGATAGTTTATTAATGTACTAGAATTTCAAACAGGAACAACAGCACAGATTTTTCAATGTGAAGTAGAATGCAATTTGGGCTCCATTGGTTGATACTTCTGCTTAGTCTTCTTTTTCTTTTTGGAATGCAAAACAATAGAAAGCTAGAGGAAAATGATTAAAATGAATAGAAAACAAAGCAAAAGCAAGGTAAAAGGAGCCTTAATTTTTCAAGAGCTCAGGAAAAACACCATATCACAATTATGTTTGTGCACTTAAGATCATAGGAACATATTAGACTTGCCCATTTCTAAGATCTTCAAAGACATTGTCAATATATGTTGAATTTCCAAGACTATTAATCCAGAAGCGAAATACTCTTTCCTCTCTAGAAACTTGGGCATCATCTGGTAGAGTTTCAAGAAAAGATATCTGTTTTGTTTGAGTTGAAAGGCCATTCCTGCAAGTAAGATACAGTATTAGCTTTCACATCTTGAACTCATTATCAGTTATACCAAACAAAGAAAAACATCATAATCCATCAATTTGTAATTTTCTGCTTATGTGAAATTTCCAAATGGTTTATAGACAGTTTGTATTCTCAGCAGTTGATGTGACACAGTTGACATATTCTACTGGAAACATACGGAGGAAGATAAATGAATAGACACAGAGAATAAAACTAGCTTTGTAAACTTAGAGAAAGAGAAAGACATGTTAAGTACAAATTTAAACATCACTTATGTTGTTGCGGACCATGTATGGCAATGCCATAAACACATCTATAATTGCTGTTAAAAGTTTTAAGGGTTTGAAACTTTATGCTACAAATTATTTTTTAAAAGTTCAAAATTATCAAATTTGTATTAGGAAGTAGAACCAGCCTTGGAAGAATTTAATAAATCTTTCCAATGCTGCCAAATTTCCCATATCATATGCATAAAGGGTGATAAAAATTAACATGGAATTGTAAACATTCAAAGTACAAAAAGCGTATTCACTTTATATTCAAGTTAGATATGATCTCTGGAAAAAGGGGTGCTCTTAAGTCTCACCTGTGCTGGAAAACATGTGCAACGAAAGCAAGATTAAGATTGGGGGAACCATCCACAATATCTTTTGCAGTTAAGTATCGTTTGCATCCCATCCTATCTGCATGATCAAGAACCAACTTTGCTCTCTGTAATGGATCTTTGACAGCCAATGTAGAGGGATTACTATGCTCAGGTGCAAGAACATTTAAAAGGTGTGCATAAGCCTCTGCATCCTGCAGGTCGAATATCATATGATCAAAGATGGACAACAAAGGGTCTCCATATATTATTCCAGCTTGCAACTAGACCCAAGTCCTGGTTTCATTTACTATTAGCATAGACAAATTAAAGAAGCAAAAGCATTATATATGGTTAGGTCCCATTTAGTTTGAGACTAGATCTTTTATGGTGGTTTTAAGAAGTTTGAATGTAAATTAGATTCTAGCTAATGATATAATTAGGAAAAGACAGAGGTTGAACAAGCATCTACCTATATAAGGATGGATTGCAATATATGAGGATATTGCATAAGCATAAGGGAAAAATAATTGTTGGGAAATTTGAAAAGCTAAATCAAATTTCTATCTTACCTTTACATCAGTAGAGAAATTTGTAACTATTTTCTTGTATGAAGATTTCTTCAGTTGAAAATTCATCCACCTCAGCAAGATCTTCTCTGGTGGTAAACTCATCAATTCTTCCACGTCCTGCTGGTTTAAGAACAAGCAAATATATTCGGAAGAAGTCTATCAAAACCTAGAAAAAGCATCAAAGTTCTGGCTTATTTGTTTAAAGTTTGAAAAGGGGAGGCGTAAAAATGAAATACAAATTCAAGACACAGTGGGCATATTTAAGGAGAGACCACGGTTATCACATATAGTATTTAACAAGTTAGAGATTTCATTTTCCTCCAAGTAGTACTTTTCCTTTAAAGGTTCCACAAAACAAGTATAGTCAAATGAACTGATATTCTTGTGAAACATTATATTACCTTACTATCATCAATAAGCTCCACCAACTGAGGTGTTTTCTTCAAGTTGAGGTCTGCCAACAGTTGTATCTAAAACAGCATAGTTTTTTAGCAGGCCATTTTAAGTATCAAGGTTGCAAAATTTTAATTGCTTTGGATTATACAATAATTTGAGAGATCAAGTTACCTTTATAATTTGAGAAATCAATCCAAGCACAAGATGTCTCTGTAAAAGGAACCCGAGATGATATCATTCTCGCTAATCATTTTCAAAGTATGTACTTCAAATAATTTCAGTAAGAGGTGATCAAACAAAACATGTTCTGGAAAGTAAAGTTTCAGAGTGGAACAGGAGTGAAGCAAGAATAAGAAAGGGTTTAGATTTTGGTTTAGCATTAATAAACAGATAAATGCTCAACCTAGTCCAGGCCAAATATGAGAAGCAATGAGCTTCCCAACACCAATCATTGTATTGAAAAACAGTTAAGAAGTGAAGAGAATAGCATTAAAGATTGCCACATTGCCACAGCTCTGGGAATAACAAAAACAACAAAAGCAATGAAGCATGCTTTAAAAATAATGCTTTTATCCAACATGTCTTTCTTAAACTCAAGTGAAAATCCAACCATCAAATAAACTAGTTCAGCAATGCAACAGACCAACAGTATAAGTATACGCATACCCTTCCTTCAATGAAATCTTGTGTTCCTATATTGACTACAGTGCAGCCAATAGCCTTGGCAGAGTTGAGACATAGTGTATGGTTTTCATTTCTTTCCCATGGATTGAGCAGTCTCTTGGTATTAATAGCCCTTTCATCAATGGTACCCGGAACTGCTACATTTATCAGTTTGCTGCATTTATTTTGTATAAAAGCTTCAAAAAAACTCTTCTCCCGCTGGCATAAAAACAACAAATCTAATAGTTTTAAAAAGGTAGAAAGAAGGATTTACCAAAGAAGAACTCCATCTTTAACAATCTCAAATAGATCATTTGAGGACGGATCGATGGGTAAGTATTTGTATAAGAACCCATCTTGAGCGAGATAATTATTGATATGGGCAACGTAAGATGCCTTTTCGGATTCGCTTATGGTGTGAAGCAGAGTAGTTGTAGCTGCCTTGAGGAATGCTGATGAGTTCTTTGCTGGATTTCCTGTTCTAGAGCTTGCATGTGCATGAAGTTTCAGATAAACCTATCCGCACAAAACACAGTGATTGATAATCCACTTTCCAGGAAATTTTGAAAAAAAAAAAAGGTTTTCTGAAAAGTTACTTCTGAAACAACAATCCAAATTCAAATTTTCATTAAGTTGAACTTTAAGAAAAATATATATATTAACGATAAAAAAAAGGATTGGAACACCAAAAAAAACAACAACAAACCTTCAAAAAGGACTCGAAATCGACCTCATCGTTGAAGTTAGGATACAAAGCAGCAATAAAATCTGTAGTTTCTTGGTCACTCAGATTCTCTCCCACAACTTTCAATCTGGACATTCTGGATGCTAAGTCTCCCAGCGTTAGTTTCCCGCTCTCTCTTCGCATACTCGTAAACTGCCAAAAAACAAAGTGTTAGTAACTGCCATCAAAAAAGAAAGAGAAAAATGAAAGAATTGTTGAGTTACATGAGATTTTAAGCTACGAAGTTCGACTTGAGTGAACTGGTTTTGCAGGCATGGATCTGAAACCAAAATGCCTACGTAACCAGACATCTTTGTTTTTATTTAGATCAGAATCTAATGACAAATATTTATGTTTGGCCTGAGTCTGTGAAGATGAAGGAGAAGAGAAGTGGGAGTTGTAGCTGGTATTGGCAAGAGCAGCTCTACTTCTGACAATTCATATTATGACCATTCTGTCCCCATTTTTATTCTCTTTTAGGTTAAAATATGTCTATAGTCCCTGTATTTTTAAAAATTAGGAATTTACTCCTTGTACTTGTATTTCTAGAAATTTAGTTCTTCTACTATTTAGATTTCAAAATTCAGATGTAACTATTATCACTCTTTTTTTTTTTAAATAAAAAAAGAATCACTCACTTGTTAGCCATGTAAGTAAAAAAGATGTTGTAATTAACTTGAATTTAACAAAAAAAAGAGTTAACAGTATTAACAGTTGGACTTGAATTTTGAAAATCTAAAAAATAGAGAGATTAAATTCGTGGAAATACAAGAACTGGGACTAAATTTCTAATTTTTAAAAAGTACAGAGACCATATGCATATTTTAACCTTTATTTTATTTATTCAAATGATTAGTAACTGTGGGCCTTTGCACTTCGAACCACTCGGAGTTGGAAGGATGGATATTGGGTCCATTATGCCTTCCCTTTTCTGTTTTTAGAATTCAAATTGAATGTCTATTTCGCCCACCATCTCTAAATGTTGGTTCATATTTTAAATAATAGGTAATTAGTGTCTCCACTATTAGGGGATTTAAGAAAAATGTCTAAGCCAGTTTAAATTTTAAAACCTTGCCGAGTGTGATTTTTATTAAGATCACATAATTCGTGAGGGCGGTTTATAGTGTACGGAGTGCGAAGAGATATTAAATTAGGGTTCATCCATACTATGGATAGTGAGGAAAGCCATTCTGATATGTAATTTGAGAAGGTTAAGGTGGCATTTGGATAAAGTTCTAGTATCTAGTTTCTTGTTTATCCCATTCATCTTGGAGAAGAGGGGGAGCAATTTGAGTGGACCTTTATCTCATGATTACTTTCTTGTAAAGTTTAATTTCATGCTTCATATGAGTTGAATGTGACTTTCTTGAGATTGGTGAGTCTAGAAGTTGAAACCATTAAATGAGATTGAACATGATGTAATGGTTATCCTAGAGAACATTATGGCTATACCTCTCCAGTATCTGTAATGGTGTGAGCTTCATTCTTAAGGTGTTAAGAGATATTCTAATATAAGGATATGATATTTGTCCCTTTAGTTAAAAATAAATTTATAAAGTGAGCTTCTATGAGACTATTAGTAGGGGAATAAGGTGGCATCTCTTTAGCAAAGACAGAGGCTATTGTTGTTCGAGATATTAATGTTGGGGTACCATGGTTACTTGTGCAGTACTTTCAAATTTTCAAAACTACACTTTTAATAAGCATAGTTGCTTGCTTTTGACGTGGTGTCATTTAACTAACCAATAATTACACAGCTTCTAAAGGTTTCTTATTGTTATATCCCTACCTTAATTTGGACCCGGTTGAACCCTCCATTGGTATTGTTACCTTGGCTTCACATTCAATGTGGGCCAAAGGAATGTTCTCTTTGAGAACCTTGGTTGTGTGAGTTGGAGCACTCTTAGTGCTATATCTTGGTTGTGTAGGTTGAAATGCACATTTGTGCAATGATTATATACGTACTTGGTTGTGTTGAATGAAATTCTCAAGTTTTTTAGTCCTGTTTTACTAAGGTTACGAAGGGCCTAATAAGACGAATGAATTCAAGAATGTCTAGTAAGATACAAAAATTGCACATTTGTAAGTACAAAGGATAAAAATGAATTTATGAGATTTATGAAATGAAGTGAATTAAAATGTGCTTGTTACTATAGTTTATAAAATGAATGAAGTTGACCATCTCTTTATAAAATATGCTTATATGATATTACTTGTCATTTTTATTTTATAAACTACCTCGATGATCCTTGTTTTAATTGTGTTTACCTTTGCCCAATGAGTAATGATCTGTCGTAATTTGATATTTCAAATTAGGTTCTCCAATACACTAAGGAGCTTATTCTCAAGCAAATTTAAATGTCTTTTATATGTTTTTTTCAAATTTTTTGTTCTAAGTGTTAATAAATGTTTTTTGTTCAATTTTACACTATTTTGAGACCCAAATTGGCCAAACGTGCCATGGGGAATCTAACAATGTAATTGAGTTGGTGTAGGGAGACAATAAGGGCTCAAACTCGAGAAGAATGTCATTTAGAATAAGTATCACGACACCAATGTCATGGAAGTCGTGATTGTAAGAGTATGCCCAAAGATCAATCATGAGATGGTTGCAATAACATAATTGATTTACCATTTTTATTAATATAAGGCGTTGCCATTATTATTTCAGTTTCTTTTTTGTGTGTATAAATAAACTATTTTATAATAATGTCCTGAGAATATTATGATTCGTTCCTCGCATATGGATCCATGGTTTGGATCGCCGGAATATATATATATATTTTTTTCCGCTGTGCCATGGGGGTACCGGCATTCCAACAGTGGTATCAGAGCCACTTGTGTGATACAGACTCGAGTTTAAATACTTGGGTGATGCAATTGTATGAGATGCATGCTTTAATTTTATTACGATTTTTTACTGTTTATATCGTCTAAGCATAAACTGATTTCTGTTCCTTTCAATAATTTATTAAATGTTAATCATGGTGTTATGGCCTATTCAATTTTATGTTATTACTGTTAACTTTAAAAATCTGTAATGATACGACGGTGGTATTTACAGTTTCCAGTAAGAGTTAACTGGCTAGTGGAACAAGGGTTGTTCCAATATGAAACCTCAAGGATTCAAATCCTGAAAACATGATTTTGTTGATAAAAGTTATCAAATCGTGAGGTTTCATTTGACTGGGGTATGCAATTCGTATCGTGCGGGCTCCACCCCTGTACCCCCGGCTCTTATCGTGACAGTTCCCTCTGGTATTTTGGGAATGGGACTTCGACCGCTTTAGATCCCCATCATCTTTCAGTATGTTTTGCAATAAATAAAACTTGATGGGCCATAAAAGGTTGAAAGGATATTTTATAATTCATTTAGCAAAATGTTGAATGATGTATGCTATTTTTGAAATGCACGGTGTTTGAAATGCATAGTTATAGCCTAATGACCCATTTGATAAAAGGTTGTAATTTTATAAATACGGCCTGCGTGTCGTGCCTTACTACTATTCTCTTGTATTTCTTTTCTCATCTTACTCCCTCGTATGTAAAACGAGTTTCTGAGTATTGAAATTTGCAAAAGTTACTATGGACTGGACGAGAAGGAAGATGGGCCAACTAATATGGACCGACAGCTTGTGAAACGGCTTACACCTTTAGGTTTTCTTTTGGTTCTCCCATTGGCTTGGGTTGAACCACCATAGTTTATGGGCTATAACTATTGCATTTATTTATTACTTTATCTATTCATGTATGAGATGCTATGGATGTTTAAAGCATGCAAATTTGGTAATAATAAACCCTATTAATTGATGAGATCAATTAAAAGATTAAATGGACTAAAGTAGACTATAATTGGTGAGATACAACAACTTTAATAAAATCCCTCTATTAAAATATTAAGTCAACATGGCCTTCCAATTTTTGCCCTCGTTAAGACCTCGATCAATACTATGTAGGTTCTGCCAAAGCGAAGAACTAGTATTTATCTTGGTTAAACGCGAAGAATAAACATGTGATATTCGCTGGTTAAAAATTGGTTAATGACTTAACTAGGTTACTCTAATAGGATTAGAAACCTAGAGGCAAGTAATTTGGATAAATCATAAGATGATTAGAACAAGAGTTGTTCACCAAATTGTAGGAGTTACATATGATGTAATTAGCAAGTGTTGCTTACCTAAATAACCATAATCTTGAGAGTAAAGCCAAAGCTGACTTAAGAGGAGGTGAAATATGGATCCTTAACCCACTAGAAATACTTTCAAGAAAGTCTTTCCGAAATTAATATATGAGGGTTATTAATTTTGAAATAAAATAGTGGGAACATCATATAATAAAGTCCTTTTAATGATTGATATAAACTTGATAAATTTATTCACACGCATATTTATTATTGTAGTATATTATGGCTGCAAACACTATACACTCTCATTCCGATCGGTCCTTGAGAAGGACAAATTGAATGGTTTTAACTTTCTTGACTGGTTTCGTAACTTGAGGATTGTCTTCAAACAAGAACGGAAATTATATGTCATTGAACAACCACTTCTTAATGAACCACCCGCTAATGCCTCGAGGGCTGATAGAGATGCTTACAAGAAACATCTCGATGACATGGTAGACGTTAGATGTCTTATGCTTGCTAATATGAATCCTGAGCTTCAGAAGAAACATGAGGACATGGTTGCTTATGATATGATCGAGCACTTGAAAGAACTTTATCAAGGGCAAGCACGGCAAGAGAGGTTCGATATCTCTAAGGACCTATTCCAATGTAAGCTGGCTGAAGGAAGCCCAGTAGGACCTCATGTCCTTAAGATGATTGGCTATATTATAAGCCTGTCTAAGCTTGGGTTTTCATTGAGCCAAGAGTTGGCCATTGATGTTATTCTACAATCGTTACCGGATAGCTACAGCCAGTTTGTCCTCAATTTCAATATGAATGAAATTGACAAGACTCTGCCACAGTTGCTCAGTATGTAGCGAACTGCTGAAGGCAACATGAAAAAGGTTGGACCCAAGCCCATACTGATGGTCCGTAACAACAAGGGCAAGGGAAAGGCCAAAGTTCAGACAAAGCCCAAGGGCAAAAGTAGGCCCAATCCTGGAAAAGGAAAGGCTGCACTGAAACCTAAAGGTGGGGTGTCTAAGGAAGGAAACTATTTTCATTGTGGTGTGACTGGACATTAGAAGCAGAACTGCCCTGTCTATCTTGAGGAAATCAAGAAGGCCAAGGCAAGCGGAACGTCTACTTCAGGTATTTTTGTTATTGATATTAATCTATCAACTACTAATTCTTCAGTCTTAGATACTGGTTGTGGTTCTCATATTTGTACTTCTGTACAGGGACTACAAAGGAGTAGGACTTTGGTTAGAGGAGATGTGGACCTGCGAGTTGGAAATGGAGCAAGAGTTGCTGCATTAGTTGTGGGAACATATACTTTATCTTTGCCTAGTGGACTTGATTTATGTTTACAGGATTGTTATTTTGTGCCCAATTTGACTAAAAACATTATTTCAATTTCTTGTTTAGACAAAATTGGTTTTGAGATAATTATTAAGAATAATTATTGTTCCTTTTATCTCAATAATGTTTTCTATGGTTCGGCACAATTGATTAATGGCCTCTATATTTTAGATCAAATGAATCCTATTTACAACATAAATACTAAAAGATCTAAAATAAATGACTCAAATCAAACTTATTTTTGGCATTGTCGTTTGGGCCATATAAGTGAGAAACGCATATCCAAACTCCATAAAGATGGTCTCTTAGATTCATTTGTTTTTGAACAATTTGATGTATGTGAATCTTGTTTATTGGGAAAAATAACTAAATCTCCTTTTACTGGTAAAATTTAACGAGCTAGTGATTTACTGGGCTTAATACATTCTGGTGTATGTGGACTAATAAATACACAGGCCAGAGGTGGATTTCACTACTTCATTACTTTCACTGATGATTTTAGTAGATATGGGTATGTTTATCTCATGCGCCATAAGTAGGGGTGAGCATTCGATCGAATCGAATCAAAAATTTTCGAGTTAATCGAGTTTTCGAATCTTATTTTATCATCCTAACTTTATTTGAAATTTTCTCGAATCGAGTCGAGTGAGATGGAATTCGAATCGAATCGAATCGAATATATTTGTTCGAGTTAAATTTTATAAAATAATTTTGGGTCCTTGTAACCACTGTCACCCATCGTAATAAAATTTTTCCACCTTAATCAAAATTTTTATTAACTTTCATCACCTCATAATTTATTTATTAATCTTTTATATACGGGTTAGCTTCTTTGTTTGCTTAGTTGTTTCAATTATCTTCAGATTCTTGTCACTATGTATTTTGGAATTAAAAATTATATTAAATGTAAAAATGTGATTTTTTAATAAAAGTTATTTTAAAAATAAAATGTGAAATTGATACCAATATAAAATTTTAACATGAATATTTAATGGCATAATTAATAATTCAATTTTAATATAAATATTCAATACGACTAAACAATTCAATGATATAAATAATATAAAATGTGAAATTTAATTTAATAATATAAATAATAGATATAAATAAAACTATTATTATTTATGTTTAGTGATTTTTTATGGATAATTTTGATTTTTTATTTGAGAGTGAAAGATGAGAAGTAAAAGTTTAGGGAGAAAATAAAAAGTTTTGGGGAATAAAAGTTTGAGGGGAAGTAAATAGGGGAGTAAAATTTTAGAGGAAAATATTAAAAAAAAATTGGATTTGGGGTAGATGGGAGGTGGGATGGGAAGGAAGTAAAAATTTTAGGGGGAAAGTGGGAGAGAGTAAAAAGTTTAGGGGAAAATAAAAAGTTTTGAGGGTTTTTGGGAGTAAAATTTTGAAAAAAAAGTAAATGGGAGAGTAAAATTTTGGTGGGAAATGGATTTTGGGTAGATTGGGGGGTTGGGATAGAAGGGGAGTAAAAATTTTTGGGGGAAAGTGGGAAGAAGTAAAAGTTTTGAGGGAAAAGTAAAAAGGTTTGGGAGTTTGGGATAAAAATGTAAAATATTATAGTTTGATATTCGAATTATTCGAATTATTCGAGTTATTCGAATTTGAAAACTCAACTCGATTCGAACTCGAAATTCGAAAAAAAACTTCGAGTTGACTCGAATAACTCGATTAACTTGAATAACTCGATTCGTTTAACTCGAAATTCGAATTTTTTTCGATTTTTTCGAGTCGAATCGAGTTTTGCTCACCCTAGCCATAAGTTTGAGGCCCTTGAAAAGTTCAAGGAATTCAAAAATGAAATACAAAATCAACTAGGAAAAACTATTAAGACACTTCGATCTGGTCGAGGTGGAGAGTATTTGAGCCTAGAGTTTGATGATCTTTTGAAGGAATGTAGGATTGTCTCACAACTTACTCCTCCTGGTACTCCTCAATGGAATAGAGTTTTTGAGAGAAGAAATCGAACTCTGTTAGACATGGTTCGATCCATGATGAGTCATGCTGATCTACTGACTTATTTTTGGGGAAATACACTTGAAACAGCTATTTTTACACTAAATCGTGTTCCATCTAAATCGGTTCAAAAGATGCCATATGAGATGTAGATTGGGAAACGTCCCAGTATGTCTTTTATGAAAATTTGGGGTTGCGACGCTTATGTTAAACGTCAGACGTCTACTAAGCTTGAACCTAAATCTGAAAGGTGTATTTTTGTGGGGTATCCAAAAGAAACCAAAGGATATTATTTCTTTAATCCCATTACGAACAAAATGTTTGTTGCTCGGATTGGTGTCTTCCTAGAGAGAGAGAATTTGTTTCTAGAAAAGGAAGTGGGAGAAAGATTGAACTTGAAGAAATTCGAGAATCACAAGATACTACTGAACCAGAGATAGAACAACAGCAAATTCCACAAGAAATTGAGGAACAAGTAACTACTGTAGAAACACAACCACCGCGCAGATCTTTAAGAGAACGCCATACACCTGAGAGATATGGATTTCTCATTACAACGCATGGTGACGTTATTCTTATAGATCAAGATGAGCCTAGAACTTATCAAGAAGCGGTGACGAGCCCAGACTTTGAGAAATGGCTTGAGGCCATGATATCTGAGATGGATTCCATGTATGAAAACCAAGTATGGACTTTGATTGAACCACCCGAAGGGGTTAAACCCATAGGGTGCAAATGGGTTTTCAAAAAAAAAAACCGACATGGATTGTAATGTACAACATACAAGGGGCGATTAGTTACTAAAGGTTTTCGCCAAATTCATGGTGTTAACTATGATGAAAACTTTTCTCCTGTAGCTATGTTTAAATCTATCAGGATCTTGCTCGCCATAGCTGTATTTCATGATTATGAAATCTGGAAAATGGACATCAAAACAGCTTTTCTTAACGGAAAACTTGAAAAGGATGTGTACATGACACAACCTGAAGGTCTTGTTAATCCAAAGGATGCTAGAAAGATATGTAAGCTACAAAGATCCATTTATGGATTAAAGTAAGATTCTCAAAGTTGAAATCTTCGTTGTAACGATGCAATCAAAGAGTTTGGTTTTATCAAAAATGAAGATGAGCCATGTGTTTGCAAGAAAGTTAGTGGGAGCACTATCACATTCTTGGTACTGTATGTGGATGACATACTTATCATAGGAAATGACATACCTACCTTATAGTCTATTAAGACTTGGTTAGGAAGTTGTTTTTCTATGAAGGACTTGGGCGAAGCCACTTACATATTAGGAGTCAAGATATATAGAGATAGATCAAGACGACTACTAGGTCTAAGCCAAAGTACATATATAGATAAAGTATTGAAAAGGTTAAACATGGAAGAATCTAAGAAAGGTTATGCCTAAGGGTTATGCCTAGCATATCAGATGCTATAGAACTCCGATGTGATAACAATGGAGCCATTGCACAAGCTAAAGAACCTAGATCTCACTAGCGATCCAAACATATACTTAGGCACTACCATCTTATTCGAGAGATTATCGATCGAGGGGATGTAGAGATATGCAGAGTACCTACAGATGATAACATTGTTGATCCCTTAACCAAGCCTCCAACACAGTAGAAGCATGATCGTCACACTAAGTCACTTGGTATTAGATATATGAGTGATTGGTCTTAATGCTAGTGGGAGATTGTAAGAGTATGCCCAAAGATCAATCATGATATGGTTGTAATAACATACTTGATTTACCATGCTTATTAATATAAGGCGTTGCCATTATTATTTCAGTTTCTTTTCTGTGTGTATAAATAAACTATTTTATAATAATGTCTTGAGAATAATATGATTATTCTTAAAAGGTCCTTCGTCAAGTATTATTGTTGACTAGGACAACAATAACGCATTAAGACTAATATGTAGTTGATTGATGATAAAGAGTTGGCATTGATATATAGTGTCGAATCAATGCATGAATATGTGTATTAGAGAACAACATATTGGACTGACCCGCTATGAGTATGTTTCTTGGATTATTATGTAATTGTCACAACATTACTCATAATGATTAATATGTATATGATCCTCAGACTTGAGATCATCATTATCCTAACATTATGAGCTGTATATTTTGATACAGTCAAACGTATACTGTAACTGGTTGTTTTATAAAGGCTGATGTTGGATATACCACAATCTATGTAGAGGGATATGGTTGATCAATATAGGATAAGTCCCTCCTACATAATGGGAGTAATATCTTAGGCCACTTAATTGAGTGAGACTAGAAATGCATGGCCATGCTCAAATAAGTTGGTATGAGATGTCATACTTATTTGTGTATCATAGTCTACTCAAGGTATCAAGAAACATGGTATGAACTATGCAAGTGTGACTATTCCATGACTTGTGTCCATTCCAGAGATAAAAGACTTAAGGATTAATGCATGAAAGGTTAATCACAAAAGGTTATGTCGAATCATGACTTCTTGTAACTTAGTTTGCAATGATGCATTGCTAGATGCCACTCATTGTTTGTAACAATAGAATCGTTCTAGTATTACTGCTAACGTTACAAGAACCTACAGGGTCACACCCTATGGTTGAAATGAACAGAATAAAACATAGCTGGTATTGTGTTTGGTTGTCACATGAATTAAATTAATTATAGAATTAATTTAATTGAGCAATCAAATATCGAACATATTATATGTATAAGGATGTTGTACACATAAGGAGAACATAATTCTATTAATATATGAATTTTGTTCGTATATAAATTTAAATAAATATAGTTTACCGAAATCTTTATTATAATTAATGTAATTATAATAAAGATTAAAACATTATTATATTTATTTATTTTAATTATGATTATTATGTTCGGATTAAAATTTAATAAATTAAGAATTCCTTATAAACAGACCAATTATAAGGGGAGTTATATATAGAAAGGGAGAAAAACCCTAAAAAGTAAATAAATATACAAACCCGAAGCTTTGCTACTAGGTTTAGCAGCCGTCAAGCAAAATATCTCTGAAAATAGTTTTGGAGATTTCTTCCGTTCATTGTCAACTGGGTGGATTATGTAGAGGTCGAGATCATAAAGATTGCGGCTTGGATTCGGAAGCAAAACAGTATTCTCATTGCCGAGGCTACACTGTCTACTCAGATTGAAGTTTCAGTAATTTCGAAACCTTTTTCACCTCGATTCGTTCCTCGCACATGGATCCATGGTTTGAATCGCCAGAATATATATATTTTTTTCGTTGTGCCATGGGGGTACCGGCGTTCCAACAGTGATATCCTTGAAGGTGCTGAAGTGAAGAAATTCAGTCCTTTTCTAGTGCTCTAAGATCCTAATTTAGCTACTATTTTGGGTATCGCGATACCGCTGCTTGACGGGTGAAAAAACTGTAATGGAAATTTTATGTCCAAACAAGCTTAAGTCTTTGTTTTCATATAATGGTATAATGGTAAATGTTAGGTTAAATGTTAGTAGACTATAAATATTATTTTATAAGCTTTGGAAAATAGAGATTTTTGGTGGCTGAACATTTATCCTTAGTTATTCATAGCTTTTAGGTTAGGTATTCTTTTCTTTTCTTTTCATTTTTAAATTAGGTTTAGAAGAGATTTTTTTTGTTTTGTTTTCTATTTCTTCTTTTATTACTAAAGACTATGCAAAAGAAATATGATCAAACTCTTGGGTTTCATTGGATTTCCATCTATTGAATGAGCATTTCTTAAACCCTTTACCTTTGTTTTATACTTATCATGTGTTTGATAAAATGCTTGTTTAAAATTTAAGTTTGATTATGTGTTAAATTGGTTGATGGTTGATTGATTAGTTATTTGTTAGTTTAAGTTAATGTTTATTCTTGATTAATTGACTGTTTGATTATATTGAAATGCTTAATACACTAGAATTGACGTCACTAGTGGAATATCTAGATAAACGAGATCGAGAGGAGAGTTTAACATTAGATAGTTCGATATAATTGTGTCGAAAAGTGAGACCGAGAGGAGAACCTAGATGGTATCTTTTAGTCTAGGATGAGACCGAGAGAATATTCTTAGCTAAGGGTGACAAATAATATAATTGGTATAGGTTTATTAGATTAGTTAGCGAGTAACGAATCAATGGACCATCGTTTTATCATTTTCATTGTTTAAAGAAATAGGGAAAAAATTAGATTAGTTTGTTTAATTGATAATTTAAATTTAGTTTATAAACAATTTATCTTGGAATTTGTGCTAATAATTTCTAACTTGATTAGATTAGTAATTGCTTAACTTGTAATTAACTTGATAAACACATTTACCAATTTGACAATCCTTTGAGTTCAATCATTGAAATACTCAAAGTGTTCCATTGTAACACTTATAGGTAGTACAACTGACCTGTCATACTTCCAGTACACTATTATTGATTGTTTTTGTGTTGATTCTCAACCTCAGTTCACACATGCTAAGGCGCGATCAAGTAACTATTAACTTAACTAACTCCTACAATGAGGCAAGATAAGTATGGTAATTTCCATTTGAACTTACTAAGAAATTATGCTTACACACTGTTGTTTTGGCGCCTAGATAGTTGGTACATGGATTCGTGAAGCCAAGCTAAATTCATGACATCAAATATCATTAAGATCTTCAAGAGTATGAAAATGACATATTTTTAATTATGACATGTACTAGGGTGTCTACATTTAAATATGTTAATTTCATATTACTTGGTTTTTGTGTTGAATGTTATTAAATTTGAGCTTGGAAACTCTAATTGGTATTTCACTATACTATTCTTTTTTCGGTTAATCAATGTTATGCATGAATACTTTACTTTTGAGATAACTGGTTGTGATTTTAAACTGTTTTGTAGTAGTTTTTATATGTAATTGAGAGTTCTTTAAGTAGGATTCCTGCATACCATGAATAGAGGGACTTTGCAAAACATTTGAAGTGATTTTGGGTGAACTTAGTGAGTCATGTCACGACCACGAAGTTGCTACGTCGTGACAACAGAGCCCAATGTTGTCACTTCACATTTCATCTCATCACGACCTCATTAACTCAATCAATCATATTGTGATGTCAATTGTTCCTCCTCGTGATATCACACACATTTCAACACTGCACTATTTTAAGTTGTTTTGACCTTCCAGGAGCCCATTTTGAGTTTCGATCAACTCTGGATAAATTGTAAATGAATTTAAATTGTTTTTAAAACTTTCAATTTGTCTAGAAAATATTTTAATTATTTTATAAAAAATTTTAAACTTTTAATTCTTAAATAAATCTAAGATTTCTTATTCGTACATGCTCCGATGGCATCTCTCATCAGTATCGATCGTTTAGAACGAGTGAGGGTTGTTACAAAATTTGTAGAAATAGAGAACATGAAAGAAAGAAAATAAAGATCTTGAATAAATAAGATGAATTGAAAAAATTGCAAAGCAAAAGCACAAGAAGTTTGGATACTTGGAAACTAGGTTAAGTGAAAAAGAAGAAAAAAAACTCCTTATTTGTAGAAAAAAATTTGAGCTCTCTTACATCCACTACGCACGTGAGTTTGAACTTTTAATGCATATTTTTCAAAAGAACCAATAAAATGCTATCACGTACCCCATGACTCATCATGGCCCTAATAATGTGTGTGGCTCAAGTGACAGCTAACACATGTCCATAATCATGCTTTGTCATTGAGTTAGAAAATATTTATTTTTTTCTTTTAAATTTCATGCAAAATGAAAAATTTAATCCTCAACGTTCACATTTTTTTTTTTGTCAATTTGACCTATATTTTTTTAGCTAAATTTGACAATTACCTTTCAAAAAGAGTCGAATCATTTTTTAACGGAAATATTGAGTAAAACATTAATTTTATAATGATGTTGATGTGGTAATCTATGTGGCATTCCGCACGTACATCATGCTAATATGACACTATTTTTCTTATATGTCATATTAACAAATAATTTAAAAAATACAAAATATTCAAAAAAATTATAAAAAAATTCCAAAAAATAGCGGAAAGTACATGTGGATTGTCATACAAACTCTTTTTGGGCTAAATTAGCCATATTTGCCTTTATTTTTTAAATTAGGCTTATAAGTTATTTTTTTGTAAATTTAAAGAAATAGGTCATTTTTGGAGAAAGAAACGGAAAGCGTGTCTAGCTAGGCGTGCTTTTCGTTTCTCTCTTCTAGAGTTAAGATTTTTAATATTTTTAGGTTTAGGATTTTTTTTAAAAGGGTTTAAGGTTTTCGACTGAAACCGTGAAATTTCATAGGTAGTTTTGAGGAGTCAAGGATATGATAACACGCTTCATAACGCATACATTTCATATGTCATAGTGGGATAGAACCATCACCTCAGAAATCCATTCTAGGGAAATATGGTTTTGGGGTGATTATGCTTGATAAGATCAGGGTTTGGAGTCTAAGTAGAGGTCTCAGTCGGTGGCCATGATACAGTCACAGGTTTGAGTCTAATCGGAGGCCAGTTGATAGTCATTATGCGGTCTTGAGTTCAAGCTTTTTAGATACCCCGCAAATGATGTCTTATATGTACCATACATAAGATTGAGGCCATAATCATAGGGAAAAACAGAGAGATTTCTAGGGTAATCAATGTAATTTTTTCTTTATTTCTATGCAGTCGATATCTTTAACCTTTCATTCTTATCTAAAGATTGACATCGAGGTAGGTACAAGAGGACTTTCAAGGGGAGAGCAGATGTTTCGATAGAAGTAAATGTCAAACTCGGGTCGGTATGGCAATGGTTGTAGTTATTAATTATTTGTTTAATAACGACAATCGTTGTCACTCCCCGCTTGAGAGTCATCTTTAATCCACCGGAATAGCCACTCCCCACCTGAGAGTCCTCCTACATCAGTTATAGCGATGCTAGCCTTCAGATAAGAAGGAAGGTTACATGTACCAGGTGTCTGGAAATGGAGATAAAAATTACACCGATTATAGCGGGAAGGCCCACAGTTTTTCCCTATGATTATGCCCTCAAACTTCTGTATGTTATTTATAAGAAAACATTTTTGGGTATCCAAAAAGTTTAAGCTCGTGGCTGCGTAACAATCATCAATCGGCTCCCTTGTTATACCTCGATCCATGACCGCATAACGGTCATCAATTGAGACCTCCATGTATACTTTTACCCGTGACCGTACAAAACAAAATCAACCCAGAACCCGACTTCCCCAAGATAGGCTTCAGAGGTAATGGTCTCATCTCGACTTGATATATGAAATTTGTACGGCTCGAAGCGATATCGCATCATCGATGACTCAATAATACCTTGAACATCAACCAAAAACTTTTAGCGGCAAAAATTTTTAACACTGATAAGTGTTTTATAGATGAGGGAAAGTTGTGGGAAAAGATGTTTGAGGGACGATAAAGTATGGAGTGGAGGACCCCATTTATAGGCATGAGGGAAGGGTTGTATTGCAAAGTAAAAATTTCATATGGTCGAAAACGTGCCATAGGACTAGCATCTTCGAGGAATATATTCAAAACGTGCTTAAATTTGACAGAAAAATAAGACGGGCAGGTACTTTTGAAGAAAAAATGTTAAAGAAAACACATCCAACTAGGCATGCTCTCTCTAACCTTTTTTTCTGTTGAAAGTTAAAAATACTTGCCCCAAAGAATAATTTTGTATAATTAACACACGTTTTGAGGCGTCGAATACTCTAGGGAGCACTATTTTGATCAAACATCGATATTGAAATGAGTCGACGAGTGAAATCCGTTATTTACTATGATAGTCAAATCTATAATACAGAGGTCAGATGGTATTTGTAGAAGCATGGCTCATGGAATTGGCATTCAATTATACCATTCAATTACGTGAGCTACAGACTAGAGTCAAGAGAAAGTCAGAGGATCGACTCAGGAAAGAATTTCAAGGTTGTAATGTAGATATCTTGCTTCTGTTGACCCTTATAAATATTACCTATTTGATGTGAATGACGAACTCCAGCTCTAGACGGTCATATCATCGCACGTCTTAAGCGAAAATGTTGTAAATGAGTTATACGTCGAGTTTGCCAAAGCTGATGGATCTAGCCCATTTTTAGCCATCGTTGCGACTAATGTTGGAACCGGAGCTGAAGTAGAAAGTCCTGCTACACAATTGTAAGGTAGGTTCATGACTTGTTACAAAGCTCCTACTACGATGTTCCTGGAACATCTATGGGTAGACACTCGTCAGCCTTCGCCACGGATCTAAACTTTGATGGCTAGTATCAGTTGGGGTATAAGCATAACCTGAATCTTGACACTCGGGTTCAACATTTAATCAATGCATTCAATTTCAACTTCGGTGCGGGCTCAATGTCATGGGCCAGAAGCACTTATACCAGAGGTTCATTGACGTACACCGAACACCAAATTGGTGTAGATTTTAGTGGGCACATGGGTTACAGAAAAATCGATAATTTACTCGTTTCGACGGGGACCGAAGAGGGTACATCAAACCCTTTGTTTGAAGGGGACAATGAAGGCACAGATGAGGAAGAAGATGCGGATGAGGAAGAAGATACAGAGAATGCATCTGACGAAAATGAGTTAGACCTTGAGCCAATCTGATAGTGCGGTTCGGATGATTCAGAAGTGGCACTATTTTCAAAACCGGAGCTAGTTTCAATGGAGCTAGAACCTTGTGGGTTTGATGATGATGGCTCAAATAGTGGTCCGGATCCAGATCTGTGATATAGGGCATATAAACCTTTGCCTCACATGACCGATATCGACCTATCGACCGAGGGTGGTTTAGAGTTTCTGCGTCTACAGTACAGAACACTTGGCCATGCAAACACATCGCATAATGTATGAGTACTAGAAGTTGGACTGGAATACCCAAACAAAGATGTTTTCCTTACTGCACTAAAGTGGTACAGCTTCAAGAACGGTGAGAACTACCATGTCACGAAGTCCCATTCTGAGAAATTCGAGCGAAAGTGCACAATTCGCGAAGGAAGATACAAGTGGAAAATCATGGCATTTTTATGGAAGAAGACTTGGCTGTGGATGATAAAAAAGTATTTTGGTCCATATACCTATGTTGCGATAGGTGTAAGTCAGGATCATCCTAGGCTAGACTCGAACATGATTTCTGACATTATTCTACCGATGGTGAAGATAAGTCCCAAAATTTTTGTCCCAGTGTTGATTGCGAACATCTGTAGCCAGTACGACTATACTTCATTGTACTACAAAGCGTAGGTTAGAAAACAGAAGGCTATGGATAAGTTGTATCACGATTAGAATAGTTCGTACAACTATCTATGGCAATGATGTCAGGTGTTGGATCGATACGTTCCAAGTTCCATCACCGATTTGGAAATGCACCAAATTTACTTCGACGATCGATTAATCCCTTTAGAAAAGAGTATTCCATCAATTTTTTTGGACATTTAGCAATACAGAGAAGCTTTCCAACACTGCAAGCCTTTGGTGTAAATTGACAACACCTAGCTGTAAAAAAGGTATCAACATTGGTTGTTGATTACCGTTGCTCAGGACAGTAATTGGAAGATTTTACCGATTACGTTTGCAATAACTCCTGGAGAAAAGAAAGATGATTAAGATTTTTTTTGAGCAGATTATGCCGCTGCATTTTTCTACAGCCCGACATGTGTCATATCATACAGGAGAATTAGAATCCTGTCCATTATTGAGCACCAGGATCCAACTACCACTCAAAATGATCTTTAAAGAGTGAGTGAAATGCAATCATCGACATAGATATGTAATTGGCACTATTTGCAGTCATGTTGTACTCTATTTCATTCATTGTTTGCATTCATGGGTATGCTTTTCTCGATAGGTTACGAGCTTGTCCAATATCGTTTTCATGAAACATTGAACAACTTGGGAGCCATCAATAGCTGTGGTGTGACATACCTCGCCAACATACCTTTCGAATAGTAGACGCAATCGTATGACATGGGTTTACGGTATAGGCATATAATGTCAAACGTTGCTGACTGTATCAATTTTATACTAAAAAGGATGTGTTATTTGTCGATAACCTCTATTGTGAATAAAACATACTTTCGTCTAACTGCCTTGTTTCCAAAGAAGGCGGCACGTACATTGGACAGATAGAGGGTGGCCATACTTGGTGTGAGGATGTAATGGAAGAAATCAGACGAAATACAACAATAGCGAACATTATGTATGTAATGTGCCACTCGCGTCAGAACCTAAAATTTCGAGTCACAGAGCAAGCTAGACTGGACCAAGACATGTCAGGGGCATTATATTGTGTCGAATTAATAGTAGGGACTTGTGGTTGTGGGAGGTTCTAAGCACTTCAGTTCCTATGTGCACATGTAATTGCCACATGTGAGAACTTAAGAATTAGGTACACGCCTTATCAACGATGTGTACAGTCTAGAGCACATGTATAAAGTATGGAGTTCTGAATTCCCACCCGTCCCCAATGAGAGTATGTGGTCGTCAGTGTCCAGCGCGAAATACGAGTTGGCACTAAAAGGTTGCTTGAATACCACCCGGATACAGAATAGTATGGATATTTAGAATGACAATTAAAAGAGGTTGTGTGTGTACTGTAGGAACTTGGGGCATACGAAAGTAACATGTTTTATATTAAGAGGTACTTTGGGGCCTCAATGTCAATAGCATTATTTTCTTTCAAAGAATATATTCATTACAATGCTTCTATTATTCTGATGCTCCAAATTTGTTATTTCTTATTAACTTACGCATAATTCATGTTAGAATGTAACGAAGACAAATATAGTGTTGGAATGAAAATTTATGATTTCTTTATTTATGTTATATATATTTACATCGCAGAAGTAATAAAAAAATCATCAATTGTGTTGTCGGGGAGAATGTGTAGGGCGGTAAACGACGGACGTAAGGAAGATTTTTGCGCCAAAGTGCGGGCCTATAAATTTGATCTTTGTCATCGTCTTCGTCATCATCGCCTTCACTCTTACCCTCTTGCTCATCTCCACCTCTACATTTGTCATTGTGTTCATTTTTGTCTTCTTCTCCATCGCCTTCCTCCATACTTGAGTGCGGTGTCGTCCTAGCCTCCCATCGTGTATCCTCTACTCCACCGATTAACAGTTCTACTGATAACCCACCCCGATAAAACAATGATGTGGGCGGTGTTTGTGTCACTATCTGCATGTAACGTAAGGTGCCATAAAACTCAAATACATCGACATTGACTCTGGCATCGACACTAACATCAATTGCTGAACTGACGTCTATACGGTGTCGTCATCAGTAACGGCGCATGCATCGACATCTAGCCCGACACTTAGGTCAGCATCAACGTCGGCATGAGGGTGTAGAATACAAGGGATGTCGGTGCCCCGAAATATGTACTTGCGAGAACAGAAAAATTAAGCACGTATGGTGGTGATGCATGGTGTACAGTGCAATGCTTGTGAAAAAAACACGGGGTTAATAAAATGAACAGGAATAAGTAGAGTGAACTGGCCGGGGTATTACGTAGACATAGACGGCGTTTCTTCGAGCGGAGCCGATTATGAACTCGTCGTGTGACCGCATCTGGCCCTATGCTACTACTGAGGCAGTTGTCATTGCCTCTTTTGACAAAGTTGCCTACTCATTGCCTCCATTGATAGCAGATACGGCTTCTCAGCGACTCTGAACCACGACAAGTACTCCAAACAAGCCGTTGTGTTCACTAAGAAAAATGGTTCGTGGATGGGTAATAATTTCATCCTACAATCCCAAGCCTTGATGTAGTCCTTGTGAACCTCTCGTCAACCATTGTCGTTTTTCCTACGCATGTCCACCTTGTGCAACTCCTTCAAGTCTCACAATGCTGGCGAAATTTGTTGCCTCCACCCAATTGCCACATCACCCCATCCGATTCATGCATTTCCATCGTCGCGTACACTATCAACGACACCTTTACGTCCGACATCTCCCAATCGACCAATCACTTCTAGCAAGATGCAAGATGTAATATCGGTGTCAGCGTATGACATCAATTTAAACTGAAATGCACAATTGTAAATTTCGTTATGTACGAAATTTTATTTTACAAATCATTGCATAATTAATATAGGTTCGAAAGAATAAGTAACTAACCTCGACTTTCGAGTATTGATCTAACAGCAACCTAATATCTTCTAGCTCCTCGGGTAGTCCCACGTAACTTGGCCCATGGTTCCATCCGTAAAAGCGATATGTTAGCTTAAACATATAATAAATAAAAGCATTTACTATACAAATTAGGTATTTATTAATAAATAATTTTTACATTAGCTCCAACAGAAACATGTATGGATCATTTACTCGAGGACCTAAAAATGGTAATCGCCATTATGCCCACGACGGTAGTAGGAGCAAGCAACCACCAGTTGACATATTATCTGGTCCCGTGGCCCAACACAACTCTCGATATAACGTAGCCAACACGACTAACCCCTAACTGAGTTGTCTGCATTATTTGAACTCTACTAGGTATAGTAGCCACCTTACATGCACCAAATTTTGAGATTTATCAGGCATTAAAATGCCTTCAATTAACTGAAAGATGAATGCTCGGACGTATTGTTCTTTGACGACCTTGGTAGCATGCGGAAGAAACTTTTCAAAATTTTTCGCCAACCAATTCATCGATATCCGACCACCATCAAACTTGTTCGGGACCTTTCCCAATAATGCCACGCGGAGATCCTCTTTACCAGGAACGATTGTTGCTCCCGTGACAACTGGCTCATCCACTGACAAATCAAGTTGTAATGTCATGTCCTCTAGTGTAATTATACATTCGATGCATGAAAGATGGAAAGTGTGTGTCTCGAGCTTCCATCTTTCCACCAATGCACTGATGGGTTTAGGATCGAGTTTGCAACCCTCGAGCATACGAGACGTATGCAAAAATCCTGCCTCTTGCAAGTAACCATGAATTTCGATGATTGGAGGCTTTGCCAAATTATGTATAAATGCCTCTAAAACACGATCATTCGCTTATCCATAACGACAAAAAAATATTTTAATTAAAAAAATTAAATTTAACTTAATCGAAAATAATGAAAATTAAATTTCTGTCTTACCATTATTGCTTGAGCGAAAAAAAGTGATTATCGTTGAAACGAATTAGAGAGGTTATCATTCGTGAAAGCTTAATCCAAACGAATAAAATACAAAATAATTAAAAAACTAATATTTTTAAACGAGAATATCAAACATTTTAGAACATGAACTTGAGAAAATTGAGAGAGTTAATAGATTAGAAAGAATTGAGAGAATAAGATGTGAGTGAAAAAAATTTTGAGGCGTATTTATAGATAAAAAGAACTAACTGTTGTCCCTCTTTTAAACTTTTTTGCCGTTGCACAACCAACATTCAAAAAGCCGTTGGGTTTGACTGTTGAGGAAAAATGCGTTCAGCTGGACGTGCTTTACGTTTCTCTCTCCAAAAATTATCTATTTCCATAAATTTTCAAAAAATAGATTTATAAGCCTAATTAAAAACTAGCCCTCTTTTTGAAAGGTTGTTGATCAAATTCAATTCCTTTTAAAAAGTTAAGGGCTAAATTTAGCTAAAAAAAATAATAGTCAAATTGATAAAAATGTGTAAATATTAAAGGTCAAATTTGTTATCATGCCTAAATTTTGATCCATAAATATTTTTTTTATACAATATTAGAGGTGAGGATGAGGGTAACACGATTCAAACTTGTGCAAAACGAGTATCTAACAAAAACTTTTAACCGCTCCATAAACGTCAAGACTAATCCATGAATGTTTTAAAAATTGGTCCAAAAATATGTTTTTTAAAGAGGGAGCTTGAACGTTTTTGAGTTGGGTTGACTTGTAAATGATAGATTTTATGATTATTACAAAGATAGTTGGAACAGCCGTTGCCTTGATGATTTAGGGCCAGTTCTTCATTGCTTTTGAGAAGTGCTTTTGAGAAGTGCTGTGAAAAAGTGCTTTTGAGAAGTGCTTTTGAAAAGTTTGGTTTAAAATTTGAGTGTTTAGCATTCTTTGTCAAAAGTGCTTTTGAGAAATAAAATGTCTATTTTAGACATGTTATTATCAAGTAATAAATATGCATTTAAATAATATTTAAATTAGTTAATATTATTATATTTTAGTAAGAATATAAAAAATTTATTATAACTTCTTGTTAATATTTTAATATATAAAATATTAATTATTTATAAAATTTAATTAGAATATATAAACTATATTTTAAATATTTAAATATAACTATTAAATATTTGTAATTAATATTTTTAAAAATATTTTTTTATTTTTAATTAATGATTTTAACATATTTGTAATTAAGAATCAAGAAAAAAAAACGAAGAATACTATGTTATTGGAAGGGTGAAAAAGTAATTAATCACTAAAAGTGCTTTTGGGAGAGGAAAAGCTAAAAATTTTAACTTCTCCTTTTCAGAAGTGCTTTTTGAAAAGCACTTCAAAAGCTAAAATTTCAAATTAAGCGAATTTGCTCGCATGCCTTTTCTTCCGTAGTGCTTTTGAAGCCAGAAGTGCTTTTGAAAAGCAATGAAGAACTGGCCCTTAATAAAAAAGGTGAGGCACGAGACAGTGAAGAGTCATTTTCAACAAGGTGGTTTGGTCTCTTTCCAAATTCTGAATCCCATGAGAAGAAAAGCTAAGCTTTGCTTGCTTTATATATATAATCAACTTTTGATGTTTACAGTTGATTCATGTCATTAGTTAAAGAAGGAAATAATATTCAATAAATCTGAATACAAAATAAAATTTAATTTAATTAAGTAGCATGATCTGGTGTTGCTGCTTCTTTTTAACTTTAATTTCTGCTTAAAAAGTGATGTGATATATGAGCTAAAGATGAATATGAGGATTGAGCAAAGTGAAAATCTGGTGACATGAAGACTTTTGCCATCCAACAAGATTGTGAGAAACATCATTTGCCCCATACCTGCATGTGATTCAATTGTTATTAACAAGGAAAATTTTTTTCAGTTGAACCAAGACCAATCCATCTCCCTCCATTAAAGTTGAAAAGTAAAATTATGAGTTGTGACTTGTAAACCCTTACACTCATTCATGATAAAAGTAGTGTGATTCATTTCAAGCACGCCATAGCACTTGACAACCAAGTTGAAAAGACTGCTCACGTGGGGATAATTTCAATTCCAAGTGTTTTTTCTAATTGGTTCATCGAAAAGAAGATTAAGGGGCGATCAAGAAGAAGATGAAGATCCAAACAGCCTAGGTAGGGCAATGGTGTTGCAAGCCTAAACAGGGTGGTCCATTTAACACTACTTGCTTTACAAAGAAAAAAGGCAAGAATGGGTAGTGGGGAAAAGGCTTTGTAAATTATTGAGGGAATATGTAGCTATGTTTGCTTCTACTTCTGAAAACATTCAAATCATAACCCTATGGCTGTTAAGTGGGACCTTTCCCCACATGGCAATCCAACATTGTTAACTGGATTGTGAATCCTCATCATTGTTAGCTCTTTCAAGATGCATCAATACTATGATTTAAGTAAATAAATACATCAGGGGTTTGATCATTCAGGATTTGGTTAACAACTTAAACAAGAACAATGAATTTCCCAGAAAAGATAATGAGACTTCCTATAACCCAGATCAGATTAAAGGATAAAAATCTTAAGTATTGACAGCTATGATTTGCACGCTTCACCAATATCAAACCCAAATTTCATGTGATCAACCCATCATTGTCCCTTGAAATGAACTGAGGGGGCAATATGTGGGGGCATTTAAAAGGGAATGCTTGGGATAATTCTCCCTAGAGAAAGCTTCGAAAAAGTTTCCTGTATACACCCAAATCTATGTAGGAGGTTGAAGTTGACAAGGTAAAGATTTGTTATTGTCTTCCTATTTTGCTTCTAGTTCAAGGCACAAAAATCGTAAATGATTCACGAGGAACGAAAAATGTTAAAGAAAGCAACAAATGTATGTATATCAACAGACCAGTTTCAGCACTAACCTAATTTCATATATTCATTCATAAGGAAAACGTGGACCCACCCCAACCTTCGGCCACAAAGACAACCCAAAATACAAAATAGTAAACTGCAGTTCATTCTAACAAATGTACATGTAACATTGCTCAATTTCTAAATGACATAATTTCATAAATATTTCATAGTTGGGAGCAGGATTCTCTAACCTCTACTTATGGAATCATCTCTCTCCTTTGATGTAAACTGCGGATTATGATGTAATCCAACTTCTGGTACAAGCAGCTCGAAGAATTAGAATGCAATTTCCTGAAGAACTTGAAGTGTTTTCTGATGAACCTGGATTGAAATATTGTAAAGGTATTGAAATCTCATAGATGCTCGCCAATTAAACCGTCAATGGAAGTTTAAAAGAAGAATAAAATATAGTAAGAAAAGACACAAGAAGAAGTTAATGATTCGGGCAGTCAAACCAAATGTAAGTACGAGATCCATTTCTAGGAGTCGCTAAGGCAAGGTAAAAGATAATTTACCCATTCTAAATGCTGTGCTGTTATGCCAGAGACATTTCCATTATATATACCACCCAAGACCTAAGAATGCAAAGAAATCCATTACTGTTGATCTTGAATGTAGCAAAAAGGTGACGTAAGTTGTTCATGGGCATACACTAAAAAGCAATTAACTGTTTCCATGCCATGAGGTCCATTAGATTAAGTGAAAAACTTGTTGCTTAAAAGTGTAATTGAAGGATACCTTTGTCACAGTCTCAAGAAACATGCCGGGGCGAACAGGAAGTGGTTTTCTCCCTGTAACACTGCCCTGGTTAACATGACAAGAAATGAGTGAATACACTAGTCTCGATGATTTTGCATATATGTCACCCATTCCAGCCATACTTGTAATCAACAAATTATAAAGTATATAAATGAATGTAAAACTAACCCTTCCTGCAATTCCCCGGGGTCTCGTACTACTGGCATTAGCTTCTTCATCAGTGTCAGAGTAGTCTGCACCTTCATCTTTCCCTAGCATTACATTTTTTATCATTTCCTGGACAGGTTTCCCAGGTTTCAGCGCTACAAGCTTTGTTAAGAAGTTCACCTGCGTAGGTAAGATCTTAATCATGCCAATGATCATTCAAATGTCAATAAAGTAAAAATTTAAGTATATTTATTTTATAGGATTAGAGGATCATCAATATCTTGTTTCATTAAAAGTTAGATAATTTTTTAAACAAAGTATTAAAATGTATATTTCTGCGTGGGTATGTTTTGGTGTTTATCATCCCTTACATCCAGGTTAGGCCTATCTTCCTATTGTGAATCAGTTTTCAGTCATATGCTCAACATGATGTCAAAACCAAAGTTGGTCATTGGTTTTGTTGGGTATTTTAACATTGTATTAAAACTAAGGTTCTTTATTATTATTATTATTATTATTTTAATGTTTATCATTTCTCACTCTGTGCTAATTGTCCATCATGTAGGCCTGCACACCCAGCTGTTACAGCAAGCCTTCGCTTGAATGGGAATGTTAGGTGGGGTTAAATCCCGCATAGCTTTGGCTTGACGCCTGTTGTGGCACTATCCAGGTTGGGCCCCTCTCTAACAATCGTCAATAGCTTCTAATTTGAAGCTTAGCATAGTTTAGCCAATTTTAGTTTTCCTATATGCAATCAAGCACACCTCTGATTCAGGAAGAGTACTAAAACCACGGTCATTTCTTTCATCAAGTATCCCACCTCCCATCATATTTCGAGCTTCCTCTCTGATCAAAACAAGTCTTGCAAGTAGTTTTCGATCTGGAACAACTGGCCGAGTTTCCATTGTCTGAAAAACCATTTATAATGCAAAATAATGTTAAATGCTAAGAAACATAGCAAACCTCGCCAATGTAAACAAAAACTAACAGAAAGGAACACCACCCAGTTGTGGTCTCACAAAGCAAATGTCTAAAATGATAGTAACAGGAAACAGATGCTTTTCAACATAGTCAAAAAGGTCACTTGCCCTCCTTTTTTTCATAACAATCAGGGAAATATATAATTCAGCAAGCAAAAGTTTTTGAAATATTCCCTCGACAGTTAATGTGTTCCTTTGCCTAGGCAATAGCCCAATGCCAAGGCAGGCACCTAGGAAAAGTTGGATTATTTACCAAAAAGGAAAACTGAAACTAAACTAAACTTGGAAATTTTCATATCAAAAGCAGCAATGACTGCAATGGAGGTTGAAACATTTAAATTCATAAATAGTGAAATCAAAGATATTTCAGGTTGCCATTGTTGAAATAATGTATAATCAAGGATATAATTCAAGAGGCAAGTCGTGTATGAAGTTACATACAACATAAATTTGCATGTAGATACAATAAGTTGCACTGTGAATGGCTACTTTTTGAACATAATACTATCTCAAAGTATCTAACTGTATACTAAACAAGCATAAACAATTGCAGTCCATTTGTAGAAGCTGGCCTATTTGGGTGCATCAGCATCTCTTAGGCAAATAAGCAACAGTAGCAGCATAATTTAAAAATTAAAATGCACTCCATAAAATATCCAGAAAATGCTTAATGAGGATGCAAAAAATCTCCTCGATGCTCTAGCATTTATCAACTTAGAAGAATTCATAAATATCAGACATCTAAAAGCATGATTCATTATAAGATTCTCGAATAAATACCTCTAGTAGATCATCAGCCTGGTTTGCTATATCGTTTAGATTTGCTCCAGGAAGATGAACTTTGGTGCCATTTTCACTTTTGAAAGCACCACCACCTGCAGCAACTCGGCGTAGTAGCTCATGTCTGCTTTCTTTCAGGGGTGTTCTACAGAGAAGTCCAATCACTTGAACCTTGGGAGTAAGGAAAAGCAAGAGAAAACAACTTAGCATCGAGATCATGCTATTATATAACTAACTTTACGCTGAAGTTGAATTAGATACAGCGGGGTTGAGCCTCAAGGAACTTCCTTACATGCGGGGGACATTTTTTTGTGAGATGTGCCAGCACGGTCTCCTTAATCACCTCAAGCAGTGACTTTCGCTGTATTAAAAAAGAAAGTCCATTTTGAATTTATTCACATGAGAGAAAAGCATCAACTGATAAAGAGATCAAACAATGACCGACAACTAGCAAAAGAGGGGTAGCAATCTCAAACCATGTCAGACGTCAAACTAACAACTAAAACCCAGATAACATTTAAAGAAACACTGTTGGTTACCAGAAGCAGTCCTAAGCTGCTGTTACTTTCTAAGTCCTACATCAAGAAAAAGGACTAGAAAAAAGGGGGATGGCACCTTCAGCTAGTCTCAATTGATGCCATAAATCTCTGTAACAAGAGCCAAATAACCACAATGACAAGTATTATAAGTTGGCAACACCGCTAACACAATATTTTAATTGGTCTTGGATACAGACAAGATCAGTCAGATAGTAGAGCTGTACATGGAATACGCGATCATCAAGTTCAATTATTCTTCAAACCATGTTTGACAAACTCATGCTGAAATTCTTATTTTCAATAAACATTATAGTCATCTTACATCTTAAGATACACAATGAAAAGACATGAAAATATATTTACAGTTCGAAAGAACCAATTTTGGAATGTGATATAGCTTGCTCTTGGAGCCTGGTTAATTTATAACAAAGTCAAAAGTAAATAAAGCTTCATTTATATAGAGCATCCAACTGAACAGTGAACAAATTCGAAACCTGAACAACTGCAGCTAAATGCTTACAACATCTATTTTGCAAAAGAGATATTCTACACTTGAACCTTAAAAAATGTGACAAATGCACAATTAAAGTTGCACTACCTTATCATCTTGGTCCTTTTCAGCAACTTGGATCATGTAATCTAGAGCCATCATGAACCCTGATTCCATTTCGTCAACCCTTTTCCCAATTACTCCTTGTGCAGCTAACTCAACTGCCACCTCCTCAGATGCCTCATCCATGTTCATATCTTCCAACTGAACCAACGATGCATATCAGATAGTCAAGACAAAGATGCAATTCGCTAATCACTACAGTCTTTGTGAAGACTGAAGAAGAGGGATTCAACTTTCTAAAGAATGATTCACAGAAAAGCCTGATCTGAAAATAAAAAATTGGTTTATAATAGGATGCAAACAATACAAATATGAGTCACAGAGATGGTAGCTACTGCGTGGTACATAAAACGGGCAGCTAAAGTCCTAAGTCACAATTCAACTACTGTTGCAGCTTAATTGTGGGGTCCGTAGACATGTCTTAGAAGGTTTTCATAAGCATATTAAAACTGCCAACTAGTGGTGGAAACTTGCGGGTATTAATGCCCTAAAAGCAGTATCCACCACAAATAAATTCAAGCATCCTTCAAAAGACAATCTCTTAAAAGGAGAGTAGTAAGGAAAGAAGAATAGAGAGCTTACAAGGGTAATAATTTCTTCAAGAACAGAAATGACTTGGTCTCCTCCTTTGAGTAAAGCATCATACTGAGAAGAATCTAAGTTCTGACTGTCTTGAAGTTGTTGGGTCTGGGTTTTATAAGTTCGTTCAAGTTCTTCATCAGGATAGCCTCCACCAACTTCATAGCTGGAGGACACGCGGCAGAAGAATTGCTGCTTCGTTACCTTGGGTTGTTTTATTTGGCAATGGAAGTGAGGGGTAGAGAAGCTAAAGGGGACTGAGGTGGGGAAGAAGAGCGAAGGAAGATTTGGAGCGGAACAACTAGGGAAGGAGAAGAAGACACCGCTCTGCAACATTTTCTATCGTGAGGGGGAGGGGTTTGGGCTTTGGAGAAATACCAGAGGTCAAAAAATAAAATAATACATATCCTAATTCAGGTTCTTATAAAAAGGTAAATAAAAACATGAAAGCAAAACGCCGTCTGTGGGAATCGAACCCACGACCACATGGTTAAAAGCCATGCGCTCTACCGGCTGAGCTAAGACGGCGTTGACGAGATGGTAGAGTTCTTAATTTATTTAGATAATTAAAAGGCCGTATGGAAAGCGGAGAAACAAAAAGGGTCCATTAGTTTTATAATAGGATCTCTCTCTTATTTCTTTTTTGTTTACGAGGGCAAAAAGTAAAGCACAAAAGCAGTACAATTAGTGCCATGGGATATTAGAACAACTTATTCATGTTTGAAGTATCGTTCTCTATATAAGAAAGTCCATTGAGTGGTAATTTGTCTATATATGTAATCGGATATGCGTTTAAAGGGTGCAAATGTCTTTCTATAAGTACTTTATCTTCCCATGCACCGTAGACTGCAAAGCGATAATTGAGACCAACTTTTTATGAGTTGTTATGATCATTTTGTGGTAATTTGGAGAGATTCCAATTTGATCAGGAGGTGTCATAAGAGGATAAATTTGTCGTGAAATTTGGAGTTCCTAAGTAGGCACGTATTCATGATCGACGAGGTTGAAGCTTTTGACCCCTCCAAGAAAGTTCGTAGTTTGATTGACTAGAAAACATATGCTATCGTAGCATCTATTTCTATTCAAGGAAGATTTATCCTCGATGATTAGATAGTCTTTGGAAAGTCACATAATAATTAGATTTGGTAGTAACTACTTGTAGTTTTATTATAATTAGTAGACTATATTGAATTGATTGTAATTGGAACACTTCAACTACACTTTTCAATTCTTAGAGGAGGGTTGAGAATTAAAGTAATTAAGTAGGTAATTATAAGCAATTACCAATTACTTTAAAATTTTCCAAATACACATATAATTTAAATTTAAGAAATGATTTTTATTTAAATTTTTGTAAAAAAAACATTTTATACAATAGTAATATATTTTAATTTTAGAACATATATTTTATATTAAAAATCTAGTTATATATCTATTATTGAATTAAAAAATTTCTCTAGCCAAATATTTCAATCAAATTTTGATGTAATAGCAAATTAAATTTATTATTTTTGTATGAAGACGTATATGAAAATTCTACCATAAAAGTTATAAAATCTGTTATACACTTCATAAAATCCTTCTTATAAAGGCTATATACTCTTAATGGATTAGAGGACACATTGTTGATGGATTTAAAAGTGATGATGGTGCAAGTTTTTGGAGTAAATTTTCCCAAAAATGATATGTTGAATATTGTTCATGAATTAGGAGACACAAATTTTATATAATATGATGGAGTTTTCGATTAGAATATAAACTATAATAAAAGTGAATCAACGTAATTAATAGAAAGGGAAAGAAACCGATTTTGAAATCTTATTCGAAAAGAATTAGGATTTCTATTGGAAGCAACTTGGTTAAATTCTTCGATAGATAGACAATAATTGTTAAGAGGAACAAAAGAGACTACAACATGAACCTAAAAACACTTCTGCAGAAAAGCTAATGCCTTTATAATGCAATTAGAATTGGGTGATTGATATTCTTATATGTGAGGGAAAGCGGGGTAAAAAAGGATGCTTCAATATCTTGGTGATGTTAGGAAAGCGGGGTAAAAAAGGATGCTTCAATATCTTGGTGATGTTAGGGAATAATCTAACAAACATGAAATGTTTGAATTAGGGTTGAGTAAAACTCGATTCAATTCGAAAAAAATATTTCGAGTTAATCAAATCGAGTTATTCGAGTCAACTAAAAAAAGTAATTCGAGTTTAGAGTTCAAATCGAGTTGAATTTTACAATTCGAATAATTCAAATAACAAATAGGTGTAAATATCCTTTTGGTCCTGTCAAGCTTGAATATAAGCAAATTGGTCTCTTTCTCAACAAAAATTACAAAAAAAATCATTTTTAAAATTCAAAATATTTATAACAATTCCAAAATTTATATTTTCTAAAAAATTATAAACTTTTTAAAAAAATTCTAAAAAATATATAAAGAAAGTTAAAATATTAAAAACTTTCTAGAATAATAATTTTGGACTTAAATAAGTTAATTAATGATTCAAGTTTATCATATTAAGTTATTATTATTATTTTGCTTTGAAAAAGTTTTCAAATATATATGGTTTCATATTTATATGCTCTAACATGAAATTAGTTATACCGTAACAAAATTTAAATTTGACATGTTTAATTTTTTAATTTAATTTGAACAATTTCACTCAATTTGATTCGACTCGACTTAAAAGTCAATTCACTTAACTCAATTTGAAAAAATTTTAAATCGAGTTAAGATGATAAAATAGGACTTTCACTCTATTCGACTTGATTCGATCTAACGCTCACCCCTAATTGGAATAATTAAATAAAATCGAATATGATGTTTATTTATTTATTACTAATCATATACTTGATCACTTTCTTAAATTAACATATTACATACGATAATTAACTTTAAGTTTTGTTACTTGTTTAGAAAATTCTTTCTCAAATATTATTGATAAATTTTTATATTAATCAATATTTTTAAAAAATTAATTTATGTAATTATATAATTAAAAATTTGTACTATTAAATATATATAGGGATCTACGATGTAACTACACTTTGTTAGACAAACACTTTTAGAGAATTACAATTCCTTATAAATGCAAGATAATGTAACCTTAGTAATTACACTTCCGTCCAATTACTCTGTTATATCCAAACACGCTCTTAATAAAATGTGTGATGGACCAAGTTGGGTTAAGGCTCGGTTCCAAAAAAATTTCATGCGTAGGCATGTTTTCAAGCCCAATCTGCCCAAAAAACTTATTTTACTGTTCGAATAATAATATATTTAAAAATATATTTTCAATTGATATTTTATAATTAAATTTAAATTTTAAAATTATTGTTATTTTATTTAAATTGAATTCGTATCCAACCACTTTTGTTTCATTCTTTTGGGTATTAATTAAAATTAGAACTTTATGATAAGAATAATAAGAATTAAAACAATTTCAGCACCTAAATTAAAGAGAATCGTTTTATATCATAAATTTATAGATATCATAAAAAATCAATGATAATATTTACAATAATGTTTTTATATTAGGAAAAAGTCAAAAATATTGCAACTTACCTTTTAAATTTTATTTCATTTTTTTTTTTATTTGAAAGCAAATATTTGAACTGATTTAAAACGAGAGTGAGAATTCCATAAAAATAAATAAAAGTAATAACGTTTTTGATTTTTTTTTTTTTGCGAATTTCTTGAAAATTAAATATGATTGATAAATGTCGAGTTTCATTTCTCAACACGTGGTGGTTTGGTCGTTTTTTCAGTTTTAAATTTTTCTAATTTAAAATTTTAGATTTTTAATTTTAAAACTAGTTCAGATTATATATTTATTTTAAAATTTTCTAAAATTTACTGAATTGCAGGTTAGTTTTATTCGTTTTACTGCCATCTTACTAAAATTTGGGCCCTTCCATTTTTTATTTTTTTTTTGTTATTAGGTTTCATTTTCATAAAGTTTGGCTCTTAACTTTTATTGTTATTATTATTATTATTATTATTATTATTATTATTTGTGATTTAGAAATATGGACTAAAAAAATGGGAATAAGCTAATGATTCATGAAAAGAGATTGTCTGAAACCGTAATTTTACATCATTTTTATCCTTTTCTAATAAAAGAATGATAAATTAGATTTTTCCTCCAGAAGGAAAAATGGAGGAAAAATCTGATTCGTCATTTTCTTATTGAAAAGAGATAGGGATGATGTGAAATCACAATTTTATACATTCCTTTTTTATGATTCATATGCCCTTCTGACTTACGTATATGATAAAATATAAGTTAAAGCTTAAATATTTTCTTCGTTTTAGGTGAAGATATATATGTGACAAATCTATTGTCATATAATTTTTTTTAGAGATTAAATCTAAATATTAAATAAAGCCAGTGAACACAAAGGTTAAAAAAGCGAGGGAAACACTTTTATATCTAAACTAGCAGACATACCCCATACACCTGATCTTATGCATATCACTTCTATTCGAAGAAAAAATAATACGGCCTCAATAATACGAGGCAAAGATGTCTAATGAAATCATAAAGTCATGATAAGGCGCAAAAGATAAAGTCACCCTCATTAAATGATGAGCCGCTTTATTTGCTTCCCTTTTCATCTATAGAAAAAATATTGATAAAGCACGACTGAAGAAATAAACAACCTTCAACCAATACCCCAAACTCTAACATATCACTATGCTTATCTTTCAGAGCATTAACAGCAAGCAAACAATCCAATTTAACAGGCAATGCATCCAAATTCTACCCAATAAGCCATTTTAATGCTTCTCAAATGACATATAATCGAGGATCTCAGACAACAACCACGTGACCCGATAATCCTTGCACAAATCTTCCATCATGGTCCCTAAGTATTGCTACGAAAGTCGAACAACCAACCTCAGGAAATGAAGCAGCATCAACATTGCATTTTAGCATACCGACCCTTGGATGTCTCTAACCAGTCCCCGTAGAATCCTCCAATGTCATAAATAATTGCCTGAGTCCTCTTAAAAACCAAATGCGCCGCCTCCCAGTGCTAAAAAAAACTATCCACTATCTGATCAATATTAGCAGGAGAAGCAACAACACCTTTCCAAAGAAATAGATTGTAATACAGCCAAATGCTCCAAAATAGAGTAAGGTGCCATCGAGTTACCGCCATATCGGTTGTATTAATAAAGGATGGGAGAACCTACTACAAGGATACTCTCAATTGCATACCCCTGACTAGCTGCCAAACTGCCTGAGTAGTCGAGCACAAGATAAGAATGTGGTCAAGCGGTTCAACACCTGCACAGTGAGGACACATATCATTAATGTTAGAGTAATAGTTGGCTTCTGTTATTGCTATTAAGTCTGTTGATATCAGTTATTAACAATAGTTAGTTAGTAGTTACTGTTACTATTAGTTGTTGCTAGCAGTTACTGACTGCATGCTGTTTTATATAAGCATGCACAGCTTCTTCTAAAACGGCATTGTATTTGCTGTATTCTCTTGAAATAATACAAGTATAATTCATCATATTACTGTAATCTTAACATGGTATCAGATGTCCATTCTTTCCTGGAGTAATGTCTCATGACTTCTCATTCCAATCCGTCTGATATTCACTCGGTTGCCCCATCAATATCCTATCTTCCAGATGAAGTTGTTGATAGTCAATTCTTCTTTACCAAGAAGATCAGTGTGCTTCTTGATGATAATAATTACCTGTTGTAGCGTCAGTAGGTTCTTCTTGCAATCAAGATATATAAGCTTTAGCACTTCATTGATTCGCGCTTTGTTCCTCCTTCTCAATTTATTTTTAATGATGCTGGCATCTCGCAAGAAAATCCTAAGTTTGCTCAATTTGAATAGCAGGATAGTGCGCTTGCATCATGGTTACTGTCCTCAGTGAGTCCTTCTGTTCTTCTTCATCTTATTGGTCTGGATACAAGTCTTCAAATTTGGAATGCTCTTGTCAGTTTGTTTGGTAGCAAAACCACTGCTCAGTTAATGTTTTATAGAAGGGCGTTACATTCTCAGCGAAAGGCTGATCTTTCCATGAAAGAATTCTTGATGAAAATCAATGGCTATTGTGATAGCCTTACTAGCTGTGGGGAGGTTATCAGTAAGCGTGAACATGTTACATCCATTCTTAATGGCTTATCATCTGATTATGAGTCGGTACTCATAATCATTACTGCAAGTTCGGTGCCTTACATTGTCCAGGGGGTTACTACTATGTTGCTTGATGCTGAAGCTCGTCAACAACTCACTATGCTTGATGCTCCCAGTTTTGCGAACATAGTCACCCACCAGCCTACTGCTCCTGAAGGCAATAGTGTCTCCCCGCCAGCTTATCGACCCTCTTTAGAAAGTCGTTGTCGTGGGAGTGGTCGCTTCTTAGGCTATCGATTTCAGTGTCAGATATGTGGAAAGGCTGGTTATCTTATTGATCGTTGCTATTATCGATTTGATCCCACCTATAAGAGTACTGCCTAGTCCTCTTCCCACTCCTCAGGCCAACGTCTGCATGGTTGGCAATGGTTTATCTTTTAATCCCTGGGTGTCTTCTTCTCTGCCTGTTGTGCCTCCCTACCCACAACAGAATTGGTTTGCTCCCTCAGTTTATTCTCATGCATGGCCTAATCTGTTTGCTGTCAATCCTCTGTAGCATGTTAGTGCACCTGTTCCAGGACCATTACCTTCTCAACCTCAGGCTCTTATTGTTACTCCTGAAACTGTGAGTGATAATGCGTGGTATCCAGACTCAGGTGCGTCACACCATCTCACTAATTCCTTTGCTTCACTGTGTGACAGTACTCCATACAATGGTTTAGGTATGGTGTATATAGGCAATGGTAATGCTCTCTCTATCCGGTCAACTAGTCAATCTTCTCTTCTTACTCGCTCTCGTCCTTTATTGATGAAGTCTCTACTGTTTGTACCTGGGATAACCAAAAATTTATTGTCTGTCTCCAAGTTCACTAAGGATAACAGGGTAATGTTTGAGTTTTTTCCCAAATAGTGTCAGGTTCGCGATCTACAAACCAATGAGGTTCTATTTCGGGGTTCAGTACATAATGGACTGTACAAACTTGACTTACCTGACTCATCTTCCACTGTTGCCTCTACTACTTTAGTTCAGTGTTTTGCTGCTGCTACTTCTCTTCCTCTAAGTCTATGGCATTCTAGACTCGGACACCCTTGTACTGCTACACTCCAAAAGGCGTTACATTGTTGTAATATAAGTTTTGGTGCTTCTACAGCTCCTCTTTCATGTGTTGCTTGTCACTTAGGAAAAGAACACAAATTACCTTTCTCTAAGTTTATATCTGAATATACTAAGCCAGTACAACTTGTAGTTGTAGATGTTTGGGGCCCTGCTCCGATTTCTTCTAATGGTTTTCATTATTATGTTGCTTTTACTGATGCCTATACCAGATATACGTGGCTCTATTTTTTGAAGAAAAAGTCCGATGTGTTTCATATTTTTCCACTCTTTCATAAACAAGTAGAATAAATTCTCGGTTACAAGTTGCTTGCTCTACAAACCGATTGGGTTAGAGAGTTCCAGGCATTAAAAGGTTATTTGTCTCAACAAGGTATTCAACAGAGGGTTACATGTCTATATAGTTCTGAACTAAACGACTTAGTTGAAAGAAAACACTGGCAGATCGTAGAAGCAGGTCTGTCCATGCTAGCTCATGCATCTATGCCGCTGTCTTACTGAAACGATGCTTTCAGCAGTGCTGTATACCTGATCAACACATTGCCCTCTTCACCTGTAGGCAATATGTCACCATATGAGAAATTATTTCAGTCCAACCAAACTATTCTTTCCTTTGAGTCTTTGGTTGTTTATGTTTTCCAAACCTCAGGCCATATAACACCCACAAGCTTCAGTTTCGCTCCACACCTTACACGTTTTTAGGCTATTCACCCTTACATAAAGGTTATCGTTGCCAAGCTGATAATGGGAAAATATACATTTCGTACCATGTTACGTTCAATGAGTCATCATTTCCTTTCAAAGCTGTTAAACCCAAGTCTGGTCCCACTGTGGTCTCTTCACAGTCAAGTTCTAAGTTACTTATCCTAGTCCCTAATTCTCTATCTACCAATACACCAGTCTATAATGCGATTCCTAGGCCCTCGCCAAACTCTACCCTACTACTCCTTTGGTCAGTTCGTCTAGTACAACTTAACCTTTTCACCAACCCCATCCCCTCAATCTATTGCTCCTTAACCTACTGCCCTTCAACTTACTAGTCAACTCAACTCTCATGCCACGGTTACCCGTAGCACAGCCGATATATTTAAGCCTAAGGCATACCTAACCAGGGCAGCTTGTTTATCAGGTGATCCTCTTGTTGACATTCATGAAGTAATGCAGAGTGAGTGTTGGCAAGCAGCAGTGCACAGTGAACTACAAGCTCTTCTTAGAAATAATACATGGAGTATCTATCCTCTTCCTGCTAATCGAAGAGCTGTTGGCTGCAAATAGTTGTTTAAAGTGAAGAAAAAGGCTAATGGGACTGTAGAATAGTATAAAGCCCGATTAGTGGCCAAAGGTTTTTCTCAACATGCTGGCATTGATTTTTGCAACACATTCAGCCCAGTGGTTCAAGCAGCAACCATTCAAATTGTGCTTGCTGTTCCTGTCATGAAAGGGTGGTCTTTGCGACAGGTTGATGTTAATAACACCTTCCTCAATGGCGATCTGACAGAAGAAATCTACATGCAACAACCACCTGGTTTTGAGGTACCAGGTGCCAATGGCCAGCAGCTCGTGTGTAAGCTGAACAAAGCCCTTTATGGTCTGCGCCAAGCACCTCGAGCATGGTTTACTACTCTTAAGCAATACTTGGTTACTCAGCTCTATTTTAATGCTTCCAAGGCTGATACCTCGTTGTCTATCCGTACTTCGTCTGAGAATGTGGTGCTCCTTATGGAGTATGTTGATGACATCGTAATAACAGGCAGTTCAAACGATGAAGTGGACAGTGTGGTTCGATAAATTCATCACAAATTTGCCCTCAAGGACATGGGGCAGTTGAGTTTCTTCTTAGGCATTTATGTGCAGCACACGTCGCTAGGGGTGTTCCTTAGTTAGAAAAAATACATTTTAGAGATACTTGCCAAGACTGGCATGGAAGGGGCAGTAGCTACTCCTACACCTATGGTAAACACTCCAAAATTGTCTATCCAATGGCAGCCCTCTTTTCTTGATGTTTATTTATATCGTAGTACAGTAGGAATGCTTCAGTATTTATGTTACGCGTCCAGAGTTGTCATTTTGTGTCAACAAACTGAGTCAGTATATGAATCTTCCAAGTGAAATTCATTGGGGAGCAGTAAAACAGGTGCTAAGGTATCTTATTGGGACTGTTGATCATGGTTTATATTTCTTAAAAGGGTGAATTGAGGTTATTTGTTACTCAGATGCTGATTGGGCCTCATCTGTTGAAGATCGACGTTCCACCACTGGGTATGTTGTGTACCTAGGACCAAACCCAGTTGCATGGTGTTCCAAAAAATAAAATGTTCTGTCTAGATCATCCTCTGAAGCAGAGTATCGCAGTCTCGCGAACTGTGTGTCAGAGCTTTTGTGGGTTAAACAACTGACAGATGAAATAGGTTTGTCAACTTGTCCACCACCTGTGATCTGGTGTGACAATACTTCTATGGTGTCCATAGCTGCAAATCCCACACATCATGCCCGCATAAAGCATATAAAAATAGATCATCACTTTGTTCGGGAAAAGGTTCTCGATGGCACTCTTCAAGTGAACTTTGTCCCATCATCAAAACAAGTCGCGGATGTTCTTACCAAGCCCATTACACCTAAGCAGTTCGGCTCGTTTCGACAAACTCTTCGAGTTCTCACACTGACTGATGCTATCAATTGTGCAAACAAAAAAGAAACTGGGAGAATGTTAGAGTAATAGTTGGCTTTTATTATTCCTGTTAAGTCTGTTGATATCAGTTATTAACAACAGTTAGTTAGTAGTTACTATTATTATTAGTTGTTGTTAGCAGTTACTGACTGCATGCTGTTTTATATAAGCATGCACAGCTTCTTCTAAAACGACATTGTATTTGCTGTATTCTCCTGAAATAATACAAGTATAATTCATCATATTACTGTAATATTAACAATCAACATTATTTATCGTGAAATCATGCCTTGGTCGAAACATAATTCTTCATACATGGCCATACAAAATCCTTAAATTTGGACGGAACATGGCCGCTCCAAAGCTTCAACCAAGGACCATATTCTTGAAATTGAGATAAATTGAAATAAATGGTTTGACTGAATAATAACCATTAGTAGCCCAATGCCAAATTAAATTATCTAGCCAGTGAACTAGACCAATTGGGATACTATGCACCCGCCTAGAGTTAGTAGGAGAAAATAGACCATCTAATAAAGTCGATTCCTAAGTTGTGCCATCAACATTCATCAAATCATGCACCCTTAAATCATCCATACCTAACAACAGAGCCGAATCAATAAAGAAATTATCATCATCCACCAGCAAAGGGTCTTTAAAACCCCAAATAGATTTTCCATCCCCCAACCTCAAATAAAAACCCTTCAAAATAAGATGCTTAGTAGCAAAAATGCTCCACACAAAAGAGGGATTACTATCAATGTCCCTATCTAAAAAACCACATTGTGGAAAATATCTAACTTTGAAAACATGACTTGGAAGAGACCACGGTTGAAAGATAAACCTCGTAAGCTACTTACCAAGCATTGTAAGATTAAAATAATGGAGATTGCAAAAACCCAAGCCCCCAAATTTTTTCAGAACATAGAGCTTGTCCCAAAACAACCAGTGAGTTCTCTTCCCTACATCCCCACTAATAAATTTTATCATCTTTTGCAAGGTGTCATACGTGTTAAGTAGAATTAGAAAAACACTTAAGTAAAAAATTGAGAAAGATTGAGCAACTGCCTTAATGACTACTTCTTTACCAGTCTCGATAGTAAATGATTCATCCAACCATGAATACACTTGCTTAGTCTATCCCGCAAAAAGAAAAAAGAACATGCTTCTTATTTCTACCAATAAGAGAAAGAAGAACCAGATAACGATCACGATTCAGATGGGTTGAAACTCCTAACAACATCTGCTCCACTAATATATATTGAAGCTTCCTATTAGAACTAAACATGATCCCTGATTTTTGAAAATTAATCGCATAACCCAAAGCTTGCCTATAATCCTTAAGGATATGCAACACCACCGAGCATTAAATGGTAGAGGCCCCCCCAAAAAAATACTGTCATCTACCAAAAAGAGGTGTGAGATTGTATGACTCCTTTTACAGACCAAAATACCACGTATAACCCTTCTTACCTCAACTTCATGGAGCAAAAAACTCAACCCTTCAGTACATAAAAGAAAAAAAAGAGGAGAGAGCAGATCACCTTGATACAATCCCCGATCAGGTACAATCGATCCCCCTCTATCCCATTAAACAAAATAGAATAGTTTACTATAATGATGCACAACATAACCCAATCAACCCATTGGTGTGAAAATCCCATCTTCAACATAATAAACTAAAAGAAGTTCTGGCCAACCTAGTCATATGCTTTACTGATATCAATTTTTATAGCTACTTCACCCACATTTCCCTGACCCTTACTTTTCAAGTGATGGATAATCTCCAAAGCAACAAGAATATTATCCATAATCAATCTGCCCAGAATAAAAGCAGACTACATTAGTGAAATTATGTTGGGCAAAATTCTTTTCAAACGATTAGCAAGGACCTTAGCAACTATCTTGTATATTAAACATTACATAGAGCTCTGGGCCTTGACTCTTTCATACTATCAGGTTAGTCCTTCGAAATAGAAACAATATTATTATTTTATGTGATTTCATAATCGGTTGAACAATTATAGAATTACAAAAGTGGTTCGATTGTCTAATTCAAGTCAAAAGGATAGAAAATAATAGAAAAGATAGTTATAATAAGATAGATATATAAAATATGGACCTTGACCCAATAAACTATGTTGAGAAAAGAACCGTAGGTATAGATGACCTTGACCCATTTTTTGTAAAACAAGTTAAAGAACCAAAGGTATCAAGAAGGAACCCCGATTCGTTACCTATATAGAGGTAAGAGCCAAAGGTATAAGGGTGATCACCACACTCCAGAAAAGAAAGAAGAGGAGTGATAGGATTGAAAGGGTGAATGCCACAAGATGTAAATCTTAATAAGTTCGATAGGTATTCATAAAGAATAAAGAGAAATTCTCTCAAAGATGTATATTGATCATTATTTTTTACAAAAGACAACTGACAAAATATTTATAGACTAGTCTAGTTAGATGAACGGCCACAGACTACCATTAATGTGATACATGTATATTCATCCATACATGAACTTTATTATTCAATGAATCTGTAAAAGATTCATCCTCCCTTATCCATCCATGCATGTATAATCAAATACATGAATCTTTCAATTCAATGTATCTTCCCTTTTAATGTGTATGCATGTTTAATGTTCAAATTGAATGGTCCAAAAACGTCCCTCTTTAGTTGTGCATTTATATGGATGTTCTTCCCCTCTTTCCAATGTATCTCTTTGGTTTAATGTGTTGCGTTTAAATCATATAAGCCCCTTTGGACGTGTATGCATTTGGGAAGTGCATGAATCTGTTAAAAAGTCATATTAGGTCCCCCTTGTTTCTTTATCCATGCATGAAGAATGATCCATCGAATTTGGTCATAAATGTATGTGCTTGAAACATTACATTTAGGCATGGAATGTGAAGAGACATATGAACTTAAGTGAACGCATGAACTCTCAGGTCTTAAGCATTTTTCGATATATGTATTTGAAGAGGAAACTGAAAGGTCATAAGATGATATGTGGTTAGCCAAATGAACCTACAAAACTATAAATAGAACTCCATTATGCTTGAAATCAATACACTTAAACATAATGAAAACAATAATGAATTTCGAGGAAATGACTCTATGAACATATGGCAATATTTGGCACAAACAAAATGAAATGCTAGGAAGGCATGAATACATAGAAAATAACTAAGTTGTGTCGCATGGAAATAATGAACTAAGCATAAACAATATGAAATCATAAAGACTGTGGAAGCAAAATAAATATACGACAAACATGACTCAACGCATGAAATGTAACCTATATGAAATAGAGCATAAGATCTAAAATCTGAATTTTTCATCTTGAACTTGGATTTCCCATGTTGGGCATTAATAATTAGGTTAAGTCCATGATTGACTCCCTTAGGCCCAATGCCTTTAAAGTAAGGTCCATTAAGCTCTATAAATTTAACAAAAGCCTCATTTGACCCACTAAAGCTTAGCACAATTGAGATGTGAAATTAGATCTTGACCCAATCCAAAGCCCACATGGTTACGTAATCACATGATGTGACAATTCTCACATCAATATTATTAAGAGAAACAGAGATGATCTGCCACAATTCATGGTGGCAAATTAGGTTCATTCCATCACTTAATGAGCTTGTTTTTGGCACAATTTAGTGTTATTTTTATTAGTTTTACGTTTTAGTCTTTAATGTTGAATTTTGGTAAAATAAGAGTTTTTACGCATTTTTAGGTGTTCCAATGGCCCATTAGGCCAATTTGAGCCTAGGGTAAGACTAATGGGCTACTTGAGTCTACAGGATCCCATTTCAAGCCAAGGAACACAAGGGACGAATTTAGTGTGCGACACTAGCATACAATATTGCAACACCGAACATCGAAGCAACAAGGGACGAAACAGAGGCGACATTGCGACGAGGGATACTTTGATGTCATGACGACGTGATGAAAACCTGAACAAGAGCGGCTGAGTTTTGACAACTAATTAGGGTTTTGTGTCCTAGTTAAACCCTACTTGTTACAAGGGTATTTTAGGCACCTAATACCTTGAATGTAGTCTATATAAGTCACATTATAACCATATTAGAGGAGATTTTACCTAGACAGCCAGATTTCTTTACACATTATAAACTAGTGTTTGTCGTCCCATGTATCATCATGAGTAGCTTTTAGGCCTTCAATTGCATCTCACCATCCTCGCAAACTACGACAGAAATCAACACTAAAACAACAACCAAATAATCAATAACTACGTGTGGTGTGTGCAAATGTGACAAGTCAGCTGTAATATATGTGTATAATAAGGTACATGAGTACTCTGAGGATCGAACCTAAAGGAGTCGACGATTAAGTGAATTCTAGCTACAAACATACAATTAAAGAGTCTAAATAGTTATTTGCTATACACTATAGTACGACAAATCATAAATGAAGTTGATTAAAACTAATTAATTACCTAAAATAGAAAATACTATATTGTAAAGAAAACAAACTACGCAACTATCAAATACGGGTAAATACAATAATAGAGAGTGGTTGGTTGACCTCCGAATTAGGGATCTAAATTGCTATTACTCCTAAATTGGCTTCATTTTACCTCTTGGCCTCAACTTTACCAAGAGATTTATGTACAAATCTAAACCTCCAATGGTGAAAGTGATGAACAAAGATAACGATGATGACCGATTCTAACAAATCTTAGAAAAGCTTAACCATTTGGAGATGTCTGTCAAGCCAACGAGAGCGAAGTAACATTATGAGAACCAACTGAAGGAGGCGAGTTACATAGGTAATAGGGGTCGAAATCCCTATTCAAATACCTACAATCCTGGTTAGAAGGATAATTCAAACCTCAAATCGAGAGGTAACCAAGAAGGCGTGAATCAAGCACAAACCCAACAAAACCCTCATTATCAAACTCCATCAATGCAACAAAGATTTGTGGGTAACGATCATACTACATGTGGTAAAATGTTTGGCCAATTAGAGGAGAGATGTAAACTATGAAGATGGACAGTTGACAAGTCCAAGCGATGTATGGACGACTCGAATCTTCAATAGATAGTCTCTATGACCAAATGAGCCATATAATGATGAAGTTTCAAAAATAAAATGGCCAGAGTCACCCTAGCAATACAGAGAACAATCCCCAGAGAGATAGGAAGGTACACGTAAAGGCGATTGCGTTGTGATTAGGGAAGGAATTGAATTCGCTAAACACACCCATCCATGAAGAGGAGGAGGTTTCCGAAGAGATCGACGAACCCACGGAAGAGGAAGTACTAGAGAGCATCATGAGCCCTTCGAGGAGGAAGCCGAACCAGTGCATGATTCAGTAATCTCGACTAAAAGCACGACGAATGTACCATTCTCAACACGACTAGAGGATAAGTAAAAGAGGGACGAGGTAGATTTTATAAATTTTCTTAATTTATTTAAATCCCTCAATGTCAATTTGCCGCTATTAGAACTTATCGATAAAATCCCGAAGTATGCCAAGTATTTAAAGAAAATTATGAAACGACATAGGAAAATGAAAAATGGTGAGCAAATTGACATTGATCACTCATATAATGCGTTAATCGCAAAGAAGATACCCTCAGAATTAAAAGATTTAGGTAGCTTTAAAATCTCAATAGAGATAGAGGATCAATATTTTAGCAAAGCCCTTTACGATTTAAGGGCTAGCATAAATTTAATTCCCTTATTAATCTATCAAAAACTTAGACTCGGGGATCTTAAAAATACCTCGATAACATTATATCTTGCCGATATATCCTTGGTGCAACCAAAAGTTGTATTTGAGGATGTATTGGTCAAGGTACAGGGATTCATAATCATCGTCGATTTTGTAGTCCTTGACTTTTAGAAAGATCGAAAAATCCCTATTTTGTTGGGTAGGCCATTTTTGGCCCATTCTAAATCGACTATCGATCTTGAGTGAAACGATCTTATTGTAAAAATCGATGACGAAATAGAAGTGTTCAAATGTGATCAGAATTCCTAAATTAAGGGATTGCTTAGGGAGGAATGTTACGTGTTATTTAAATTAATCCCTAACAACTTTGGTCGAAAGCATTTCTCGAGTTATGGATGTCTAAGTACTCATAAGGAGAAATAATGAGACAAATGACAAGATCCAAATAGGAAGGGAAACAATCGGAAGGCATGTGATGGGCGTGAATGATGACTGAAGTCAATGGTGAAGTTTAGAGAATTGTTAGAAATGTTTGGTAGCACGACATAGTATTAACCATTAAACTTTGATAAACTTGTTAAATATTGTAAATTAGTTTTAAGTTTTCATTTTTAGTTAGATTTTAGGATAATTGTAGTGTAATTACATGTTAGAATTAGGAGAAATCAGGTTTTTGAATGTAAAAGGGTTAAAGAAAAGCTAAATTGGGACAAAAATAGACAACCGGAGGACATCGACACATCCCGAAGGGCTAAGAACAATGTTGTGCCATGTCATGGCGAGACACAGGCACTTCAAAGCAAACACGCCTAATGTTAAAGTGTCGTGTCACGTCGTGTCACGCCATGCCTAGGTTATGGTGTGACACACCTTTGTTTCCAGCCAAAATCAGTTCATTTCAGGCATAAAGCCTATCAAAATTCTATTTATATCCATTGGTTTTAGGCATAAAAACACACATTTAAAATACCCAAAAAAGAGAAAACATCCTCCTTGAGCCACCGTACTTCTTCCCTGTAATCTAGCTTTGAGCTTTTGTATTCCCAACCTCTGGTTCACAGAAGTAAATACTCTTCTCTTTTCATTTTAGTTCTCATCTTTTATTTTGTGACATTCCATATTAATCGAGTGCCAAATTTCATCAGTAACTACTCGAGGTATCGAGTTCTAAACTTGATTTTTATCACTGTTACTATTGGGTTTGTTGTTATTTTACTTTAGTTCAAAAATAGTACTATGAAAGCAACAACGTTCGACTTAACCACCGAGCAATATCGATGCCAATCGCTTCTATAACCTGAAAGTCAAAATTTTTTTCTTCAAATGAATAGATGTTTGTTTATACAATAGCGTGGGTTCCATCCCACCATGTTCGTTTGCAATGAGATATGAGATTTGGTATGATCCCACCGTTGGAACAATTTTTGCACGACCTCGACCGAATCGGCGGTTGATGTTATTGTTTATGAGTTTATGCCTCCCAAAAGGATAGGGAGAATCGCAAGCAATGGGGTGAGACGATCACTAGTGTTACTGTCCGGGGCAAAGAGGTGTTGATTACAACTTGAGAGGTTTGCTAATATTACGATGCCTCGTATTATACCCTTGATCACCTAGAGACTATAGACTTATTTACGTTTGAAATTTTTGATATGGCGGGTATTATTGATTATTTGACAGATGGGCATGGCAAAACCCCATAATTGTTTGATTATTTGATTATTTGAAAATTTTGAGTGATTATTTGGAATGATCTTTATTTTTTGTTTTTTTTTTAATTTGTTAGGATTTAATAGTTTATATATATTTGTGTGCTTTAATTTTCTATGTAGAAACCCCACAATTTTCGAAGGCACTACAATTACTAGCCAAAGCCGAAATGAGGAGTAGTCCCACCAATGAGTTGCACCAAACCCACCAATCGTGTAACCTTTTTCCTTTATATTTTTATTGCACATTAGGGACAATGTGCCGAATAAAATGTGGGGGTGAGTTAAGAAAATTGTTTTGTTATTTTCTTTGTTTTAAGTAGCTTTTAAATCTTTAATTTTTGCATGTTTTCTATGTGCTTGAGCTTGTAGAAATACAAGTGATTGGTTTAGGAGCATGTTAATAGGATTGTGTGAAAAAATTGTAAATTTAAGTTGATAATAATTTATTCTAAATTTTTAATTTTAGACTACTTAGTTTAATTTATTACATTGTGAATAGATTTGAGGTGTTGAGTATACCACATGATGAATAAGTATATAAATAACATGTATGTTTAATTGAATTATAGGTTGCAGAAATTGAGAGACTTGCCTATTTAGTCCATGTATAGAATCATTTAGGGACAACCTACGGCATTATTTGATAAACAGTTTCGAGCCAAAAAAGCTATCTAATAAATATTTTCCTTAGTACCTATTTTTTGCCTTAATCCATTTTCTTGATGAACTGAAAATGAAATCTTAAGCCTAATAAATAATCTATTTGATCCTTTATTTCTTAGTCCTTGCACGAATTTAGACATTTGCCATCGATATTGAGGGATTAGGTAGATACATCACGGCGATTTCAAAAGAAAAGAAAAAAAAATTGAGTGACTAAGGAATTGTATGGTATAGTGAGTATAAGATTTTGAGCTTGTAGAAAAATAAGGCAAAATGCTAATCGAGAAAATCTCGATGAACAAAACCAAAGTGATTTGGAAAAAAAAGTACGCTCACATTTGTTCGAAAATTTTTTTACCAATAGTGTACTCATGAATACTATATGATGCCTTAATAAATGGAGAAATAAGGAAGGTGAGGGAAGTAGATATAAGGTGGTGAGGATATGTATACTTGGTGGAGTATTGAGAACAATATCATGTGCCAAAGTAGTTTCGTGCTTAACCATTTTGTTGAGCCTATTCTTTGAATTCCAAACCAGCCTAAGCCACATAACATTACAAACCGAAAAGTCTTATTTGACTTAGGTAACACCTTATGTGGATAAAATTGTGTCTTGTTTTGAAATTTTTACTACTTATATTCATTTGAGCATATGTGTATATTTGTACATATTTTTTGATGGAAACCTATACTTGACATTCTTTTATTTGTTTGCCTTGTAATTTATTGCACTAACTTGTCTAATTTTAGAAGATGTGGGTCAATTGTAAATTACTCTAGAATTATATATTTATTTACATGGTCTTGTTAAAATAATTCTATTCAATCAACTGTACGATAAATGCTAAAAATAACATGTTTTAGCCTCATTCTTAATGCGTTTTTGAATGATTATTTGATTTAAAATGGTGAGTTTTATGTTCTTAATCCTTTAAATTCATGTTTCTATACTTAGGAGAGCATTTGGGAGCAAAAATCAAAAAATTAGAGCAAGTTTTAGGAGCTACATGGCCATGTGCCAGACCATATGGAAATCGCGAATCACACTCCAAACCTATGGGAAAATGCATTTTTTAGGTTTTTCGGGCTTTTTAAGACCTATATATGTCAAATATTAGAAAAAATGAGTAAGTCGCCTTAGAATACTAAAGAAAACAACTCGTAAAACACCATTGAAGTCAACTCTAAAGTATATTTCCATCAAAATTAAAGATCTCCTCTTAATTCCTTTGAAGTTTATTATGAGTTTTATTTATTTATTGTGGTTATACTGTCTTCTAAATTTTTTATTTGTAATTTATGAACTAATTTTTTAAATACCTAGGGGAGATGAACCCTATGATGAATTTTGTCTTTTGATTTGTTTTATGCAATAAATACTTGGATCTTGTTCTCAATTATGTGTGCTTAATTCTTGGTTTAATATTTTTGGACTATTAATCCATATTTGATGTGTTTAAATCAGAGGAAAAATCTCTATTTAAGAGTAGATCTAGCATAATTGAGTAGAGTTGCATGTAATCCTAGAAATAGGGCAGCATAAATCTACCAGTTAGAGTCAAATCTAATAGGGGATCCATAGATTGAGTTAATGCGATAATAGGGGTTTTAATTAGAAATAAATTTCAATTAATCAAGCTAGAGTCAGTTGCTCTTACTCTCAAAAGAGATATTAACATAATTTATGGATTTCTACGGATCAAGATACTAAGTGAAGAAATTTTTTAATTCAGATTGATAATGATAGATTAAATCTATGTGGATTCTTTCCTGGGTATTGTTTCGCTTCTTGGTTGTTAATCATTTGCTTTCTTGATTCATTCTTTGTCGTGTTCTTTAGTTAATTTTAGTTTTAATCAATCTCTCCATTTTGTCGGTTAAATAATAGAATGACAGTAATTACTAGCACTTTTTAGTTTTGATAGGAACGAGATCTTTGCTCACCGTAGCTATACTATTAATTGATAGGTGCACTTACCTTAGTCAGGTTTTTAGTTAGTTTATGACTACATCATTGTATCAAACTTGCTCAAGTACATTTTCTTTTCTTTGCATGTTTATTTCTTCTTTTTCAGTTTAGTTTGTTTTTAATTTTTATTTTTTTTCGTCTAGTTTGCTTGAGGACAAATAAAAACTTAAGTGTGAGGGTATTTGACTTGCCGTCAAATGTAGTAGTTAATTAGAGTTATTTTCGCACTTAAGGAGCTTGTTTTCTATGAAATTTAGTATTTTGTATTAGATTTTTGGTATTTAGTACTTAGGATTAAATATTAATAAAATAAGTGTTTTATCCCATTTTCTGAGTGTTGTGACCCATTAGGTCGACACGAGCCTTAGGTAGTACTAATATGTTCAATTGAGTCTATAGGATGAAGTTTTATAAGCCCAATTGGCATGGGAGCAATGGAAAAGTAATGCACAAGTTTACCGAGACGTCAAGACATGAAATGAATGACACAAGGCATAAATTGCTTGCCATGTCACGCAATGTAAGGGCTATGGCGCGACACATGTCGAAGTGATGCCTAAGAATATTGAGGCTATTTTTGTTCACCCAATCAACCTTATACGAAGACCTAGGACGTGCCGAAGATCTAATTTGGGCTGCCAATACTTCTAGAAATAAGACATTAGGGGTTTGGTGTAATGAATTCATCCTAGACGCACTTAAAAACCCTAGTAGTTTAGGAGTAGAATTAGATTAGTTTTCTTTCGGTTTTCATAAAATATTTGTTTTTCCTCTTGGAATCGATTTCGGTCTAAGAGTTTATTTATTTTATCGAAGTATTCAGTTTATTTATTCTTTGCATTTGATATATTTTATTATTCCAATTAATCGATTTACTACTCTATTTTCCATTCGATATCCATCCATGATTATTCTAATCTCATTTTTCTTCCGACTCAATCGTGTTCTTCACATGATTTATTCAATTAAGGCTGAGAAAATGGGGGAGGGGTTTTGGGGGATCATGATACCTGAAACAAGTATTTTTCCTAACTCGACATGGGTATCAGAATGCCCAGGGGTGGGTATTGCGATACCCATGCATTTTTAAAACTGTCCAGGTTATCGCATTACCACTGGGTGTTTATCCAAAATTCTCTTTTTTTGAAATAGCCTGGGATATCGTAATACAATAGGTGGGTATTGCGATATCCACCACAATTTTGGCCTCCCTTCAAAATTGGCTAGCATATCACAATATCCCCCATTGGATATTGTGATACTACTGTAACTTTCAAAATTCTCTTTTTTAACTCTCAATCACACAATACCTATCCTACAAAGTCCAAAAATTAAAACATGCATAAATTTAAACCTAAACCAAACAAGAGAAATCAAGGGAGTCCATGCTCAAATCATCCAATTATTTACAAATTTAGTTTAAAATTGCCCGTAGGTGAATTAAAATGCATTTCGGGGCTATTAGTTATGCTCCCGAAATGGTACTTGCAGGGTGTCCTTGACACACACATGTTGTTTATTCTTCAATTCATTGATTTATTCTAAGGGATGCCTTGAAATGGCCACCTTCTTCCAAACCTTGATGCCTCTCAACATCGTATGTGATCCTACAAATTTCAACCACTTAAAGCAAGATAGAAAATTAGCAATAGGGCGGGACAATGAATCAATCAACCGACAATTATAAATCGAGGAAGGTGGTGATTCCATAGAATTAGAAAATGTATCGACACACTTGAAAACCTCTACCTCCCAATCGATTTCCATAGTTAACTCCCCTTTTATCTACATCAATAGTGGCCCTAGAGGTTGCTAGAAGCAACCTCCCTAATAGGATGAGGATCTCTACGTCTTCCATAAAGTCCAAAACTATGAAATCGACTGGTAGGATGAATTGCCTAACCCTCACTAGAACGTCTTTTAAAAAACCTATCAACAAGTTATAGGGTGATGACAGTTTCCTGGATATCTCCTGAGCCTAACCTATGGTAGATAGACAAGGGCATTAAATTTATGCTCGCTCCAAGGTCACATAAGGCTTTGCCAAAATTTACCCCTCCGAGTTCTATCATAATGGTAAAACTACCGAGTCTTTTGGGCTTTGGGGGAACCTTCCTAGTTATCACCACATTACACTCGACGCTTAGAGTTATTTTCTCTCCATTTCCTATTCATTTACGCTTGGACATAATTTCCTGAAAGAACTTAGCGTATTTTGACATTTTTTTCCAAAAGTTCCAGCAAAGGGAGGTTGACATTTAGATTTTCAAACATGTTGAGGAAATTCAAGAATTCCTCTCTATGTTTCCTCTTTCTCTGCTCTGAACGAGTTGGGAAAGAAACAGGTGTTCGGCTCAATTTTTGGGCTGGTCTCTCCTTAAGCTTAATTGGTTTTTGGTCATTCTCTTGCTTAATTCTTTCACCCACCCCATCTCCAACTCTAGGAGTATGGGTGTTCATGGATTTTTGGGCTGGCCTCTCCTTAAGCTTAACTGGTATATTCGTCAATATACACTTGTAATTTTTTTGAACAGATTGGTTAGTAAAATAAATTCATTGATTAAATTAATATATTTTTTTTATAATTTTTCTCACATGGTTTTTGCATGCAAAGCAAAATGGAAACAAATGTTACTCATTGGTTGTCTAAATATTTAACTAGCACTAAGCGGTATTACGTGGTCAAATCGTAGTACGGAAAGACAACTTGTATTAGTAGATGAACCTAAACATGTCCTTAGTCTAGTTGGAAATGAGCAAACTGATTGAAAGACTAATATGTCGTCTATCAAGTCTAATTGGGGAGATGCCTTGTCTTGGGGCATCAGAGCAGATGACTCCCAGAAGATAGAGACATATATGTGACTGACTACACAAATAGTAAATCAAACATGACACAAGAGGAATATATCCTAAACCCGTTTTCAGATTTATTCACTTGTGACATTCATAGTGTGGCATACCTAAATTTTGAGTGGATGGCAGACTATGTATGCGTGACTCGTATACTTTGATGTAAGTAAAAGCCTAAGTTCGAATAGATAAGGAACAAAAAGCTGGAGCGTTGGGTGTATGACTTTTTTTGTATGTAGCGTCATTCACAACAATGGAATTCATAGCTTAAAACATGGGTAAATTATATCCTCTCATTGGCATTACATGGTTGATGAAAAGTAAATGTGGCCACGGGTCGTCCGTCTTTGTGATGGATGACTTGATCACTAATTAATAGTGATTGACTTTTCATGAAGGAAGATGTAATGGTTACCATGAGATAAAATAGGATCATATTGGGAGAACAAATATTATCTTAAAGAAATCAATGATATCCTATGACTGTAACACACTAATGACAAGGTCATCGGATGAGCACTAAGTAGTTGCTTTCCTAATGGTCTGTCATTGGGGAGAGCTCAGTCACGATACTATAGTGGAATAACTTCATGACTAAATGAGTTTTTAATTAATAGGTGAAAAGCTGGAACTTAATTATAAACCATTTGAGCCTCAACTTCATATGTCCAATCGGTCCCTCTACTAGCTCTTTAAAACTAGAAAGGAATTGCTTGTTTGAATAAAAAAACGAAATGAATAGAAAAAGAGAAATGGGAAACATTCAAGAATGATTATGGTTTTCTCCAAAATGGAAAAATAGAATCATTTGGAAATAAATGTATGTTTCCAAAAATTAAAATGGAAATTTACAATCCTATATAGGAGTACATAAAAAATGATGGAAGAATGAATTTATGTTTTTAGACTGTTTTAAAGCCCGAAAATGAAAATAAACTATTTTCTCATAGTGAACATGTTGAGTTGTGACATACTGAACGAATTTTCTCAAAATTTTATTGGGGGTAAAATCGTCAAAATTTTATTAAAGGGTAAAATTGTCAAATTTTTACTAGAGTAAAATTGGGATGAGAAAATTATTTGATATGTAAATATCAAATTTTATTTTTGGAAATAGAAAAATTGAATCAAATTAGATCACATTACATAGTACTACGTCAAAAAGGCTCAGGAAGTACTCGTAATTGGACCCGATTTGAGAGAGGCCCAAAATCGCTTATATAACATGAAAGGGGTGACAACCCTAGCAGAAATACAAGGGTGAGTCATTCACCCCTCTCCTACTTTAAATAGGATATTGTTTTTCTATTTAAAATAAACCTCTACAAGGGTTTTACATTCTTTTCCTATAAATAGATGACACCGATAAAGCTATTGACACAACTTTTAAGATATTGTTATTCTGCCGAAAAATAGAGAGAATTTATTCTCAAATTTTAAATATATTTTTCCAGAATAACAATTTTACCTGTTTCATTTAATGAAGAGAGAGTTTTTGTTTTAACCCCAAAAGGAAAAATTTTTCTATTCTTTGTTTTAATTCAATTTTGAGGACAAACAGGCGCTGAGATAGGCACAAGAGAGGGTGGAGGTTGTGAAGTCATTAGATTGTTTCGTATAAATTGTGCAAACCAATCATTCATCAATTGGAAAAAGGTACTATGATATCCACCTCCTGGTAATTGAGATCCAGACATATCCTGGCTTGCTCCCTCATCGAAAGCCGGAGCATGACTTTCAACCTCATCATTAACATCATGATTAAATCCATCTGCCATTATAAATATGTAAAAGAAAAAATTGTCAAATTGGATATGAGCATCACACAGCTTTTCCAAACCCAGAAAACAGACGAAATTCTAGGGTTACTCCTTGGAGCAAATACTTTTATACATACATCTTCCGGTTGATCTACACCATTGTGGCATGCATTTAGACTCAATACACATTATGTTCAATCCTAGAATCGACTAAAATATAGCTCTGATACCACTTAATTTAACACCCTTAACCCTTCTCTGTTGTTGGATTAGGGTTATAAAGTATTATAAAATATATCAAATCAATTAACATCATTAAATCATTCATTTATTAATTTTTTAATTTAAATAACAACATTTGAATCTAAATTTCTTTCATAGCATAATTACATTTACAGGCCTTAAACCGAGCTTACGGGGCCTTAAAATAGTTTTGGAACAATTAGGGTCCAATTTGAATCAAAACAAAAAATATGGAAAAACATTTAAATTTTGGAAATAGAGGTCATATAGCCGTGTGACAGAGCCAAAACTGTGTGGCTTAGAAACATGACCGTGTGGCCAAACCTTGTACAATTCGAAGTATGGGTCACACGGCCATGTCTCAGCCCATGTGCCCGTCCGTGTACAAATTGAAATAAGGTTACACGACTGTGTCGCAGACTGTGTGAGTATTCGAAATAAGGTCACACGGCCATGTCTCTAAGTCGTGTAACAGTCTGATGCCGTGTGGAAAATCATGCACTTAAAATCAAAATGACATACGACCATGTAGTGTTACCGTGTGTGGCACACAGCCATGTGATAGCCCCTATCCCAAGCCATGTGCACCTAAAATTGCTTCCAAAACAAGGCAAAACAACACCAATTCCTTAGGTGCCAAGCCAAAATCAAATCAACTATAAACATGCTTTCAAAACACATATAATTAAGTCCAAAACAAACCAAAACATCCCAACCTTAGTGCCTAACCAATATACCCTCTTGGCACTACATATAACCAACATTTATCAACCAAAACAATTTATCCATTCAAACCTTCTAACTATCAATAAACATACCAAACTTATTACCAAATAGTCACCCACAAATACCATTAAACTTACCTTAACTACACATTACCAAAATGTCAAACATGCTATATATTTATGTACTAACTTTGCACAAAAGTATATTTACAACCAAAGTACTAAAACATGTCCAAACATTGGCAAAATGAGCACCCTATATACATGCCACAAATAACCACATTTCAAGGATTCAAAATCTACCAATGTTAGATGATGATAGGTGTGAGCTCCACTGATCCGATCGACGCACTCCACATATTCAAAATCTACATGAAATAATAGCATAAATAAGTATAAGGAATACTTAGTAGGTTTATACATTTCAATTCACTAACTTACCATGCACATTTAACAATTAATTGTATATAGCCATTCAAGTATTAACCTTATCATAACATAAACCAATAATTCCAAGTCAGAAATCAATATATATATAGATACTCAGAATTCAGATCATGTTCACTTTTGTAAAATCATTTATCACTTTAAATTCACTATTTTTCTGATGGAACTTCATAAAAGAATTCAATATACAAGTCCAAAAAATAGATAAAACTTGTAGGAACTAATTTGATACAGAAATATATGTGTCAGGTTACCTGTCCGGGTTAAACCAATGACAACATAGAAGAAATATAGCCTAGCTAAGGCTATGTATACATGTAAGGTTACCAGTCCAGGCTAAACATTTAAAACGACAATAGATTACCAGTCCAGGCTAAATCTGTGTCACATGTATATCTGAGTCCGCAACAAATGCTGGAGCTCAGTTCAAAATGGAAATCATTCAAAAACCTTGTATGTGATACTTTTACTCGTTCTATTAGAATATCTCAAAAATTCAATTTATTAACATTAAGTCTGATTTTTGTTTCAGCAATATATATAATTAACAATATTTAATAATAAATTGTAACCATAGAAAGTAGTATGAACTTACCTGTTAAGTGATTCAACAATTAGGGACTAACCAACAATTTTCCCTTTTCCTCGTACGTCCTCCACTTGTTGAGATTCTTGATCTAAAGTATAATTTAGTTTAGTTAAATCAATTCAAACCAAATAAACAATCAACTTATACATTTAAGTTCATCATATTTAAAAATTTACCCCCAAACTTTACCCTTTATACAATTTAGTCCCTAAGCTCAAGACTATCAAATTGAACACAATTAAACTTAAATCAAGCTAGCCAATTTTCCTATTTCTCATGAACAGCCCATAGATTTCTCTATTTCACAATATTTTCTTGAGATTTTATAACTTTAGCAATTTAGCCCTTAAACATCAAAATCACTAAAAAATACTTTACAAAATAGTCTTATTTAACAACTAAACTTAATAATCTATCATCAAACTTCAGAAATCTCAAAAATTCAACAATAGAACATTTCAAAACATTTAACAAATTTACAGATTAACACCCAGGTTAGCTGGATCTAGTTGCAATGATCTCAAAAACATAAAAATTACTAAAAATGGATGCAAAATACATACCATGCAATGAAAATAACCTTGGCCAAAACTTCTTGCTTCTCAAAAATGGTGAATCGATTTTTCAAAGCAAAAATGAGGAAAAAAAACTCCCTGCTTCTCAAAATTGGTGAATCGATTTTTCAAAGCAAAAATGAAGAAGAAAGATAATGATAATTTTGTCATGTTTTATTTTAGTTAACTAAATTATCTAATTATAAATTTAACCTTTAAAAACAATAATATTTCACTAAAACCAACCCACAACCGTCCACTATCTAATGATATGGTATATTTACAATTTAAGGCCACTCAAATCAAGTTTTAAAGCTATTGAACCTATTTTACCAATAACAATTAACTTTCTCAACTTTTTGATTTAATCCTTTTTACTTAAATAACTATCTAAACATTAAAATTTCTTAACCAAATTTTAATATGACATTATAGAAACTTTATAAATATTAAATAAACAATAAAACACTGACTTACTGGTAGGAGTTATGGTCCTGAAACCATTATGCTCGACACCACTAAAAAATAAGATGTTACAGTGTTGTTTTGCAGCATGTGGACAATTCAGTCTAATTGCCCTTGTATTAGGCACACTTTCGCTTGCACTGAATTTAAGCCTTACTCAAGTTTACTCACTCGAATGGGTATTGGAGGGTTGCTATTGTAGGTATGCTTTTTACCAGGCTCTTGAGCTGCCCTAAACAGTTGCAGATGTTGGTATGGGGCATTAGGCTTAGGCCGGTTGAAGCTAGGTAGTCCTTGGTTGGAGGGATCCCTTTGGTTCCCTTCCCACCTAAGATTAGAGTGATCTATCCACCCCGGATTGTAGGTGTTTGAGTACGAATTTACCTTCTATTTCCTAAGTAGTTATCCTTTTCATGATTATTCTCATTTTGGCCTCCACAACTAGTGTCGTGACCCTCATTTCTTGTAATTGGATTAGTTAAAAGGGGTTGATTCAAATTTTGTAATTTTACCGAACTCATTTCGAGACGGTTTAACCTCTCGAGGATATGCTAGAATTTATCATCACTATCGATCGTATTCATAGTAGATTGTTTATTCCGATATGTGAACTGCTCAACCAACCATATGTAAGAATTTACTGCCATATCTTCTATGAGTTGGCAACCCTCAGCATAAGTTTTTGACATGAATGCCCCCATAAACGCTCCGTCAAAACTCGATCGCAAATTCTTATCAAGCCTATTATAAAAAACTTATAGTTACAACCAATCTTGCAAGCCATGATAATGACACTTATGTAGCATCAATTTGAAGCACTCCCACACTTCGTATAGCGACTCCCCCTAGAGTTGTCAAAAGTTGTTGATATCCATTTGGAACTTCATATTTTTACTCGGAAAGAAGTATTTGGCCAAAAACTGGCCCGCTAGCTCGTCCCAGGTATTGATCGAGTCCATCGACTGTGAATCTAACCACGTAAAAGCATTTTTAGTCAACGAGAAAGGGAATAGTCAAAGACGTATAGCATCATTGGATACCCCGTTATAGTTGAAAGTATCACAGATGGTTAAGAAACGCTTAAGGTGTTGGTTGAGGTCTTCATTCATCTATTCATGGAATTGAAGATTCTCTTGGATCATCTGAATCATGGTCGGCTTGATCTCAAAGTTGTTAGCATAAATCGTCGGGTGATTAATGCTTTCTCAGACAACATCAAGGTTAGGCATGGCGTAATCTCTTAACGTCTTTTTTGCCTTTGGCCTTGTTGGGAAATATGCCCATATTGTAGTAAACATGTAATTGTTTTCTATTTATTTGAACGATAAATAAATAAATAAAAGTTAATTTCACATTTAACTGTTATGTCTTTTGTATTTCTGTCTTTCATATTTTGCATGCAAAGCGAAATTGTGACAAGAAAATATTAGCTTATTGATTGTCTAATTTCAAATTGAAGATAAGTGGCATTGTAAGAACGTTTACTTGCGTGAAAGACATCTTACTTCAGTAGATAATTTAAATGAGTCTGTAATCCTGTAAAAGAATTAAAGTGAGCATTTGATTTAAATATTAAGAAGGATTATTATGTCATCTATAATTCCAATTGGAGAGATGGCTAGTCTTGGTTATTGGAGTAGTGGCCTCCACAAGTAGAGACATAGATGTATTCATTGCTCGAATAATACATTGCACCGGACCCAAGATGAATTAATTTTGAATCCGTTTAATTCACTTGTGATGTTATTTAGTCTTTAAAACCAAGTTTTTAGCCATGCAATCAAGTTTTGAATAAAAGCCAAAAATTGGGTCGCTAATGGTGGATTTCGGGATTTTGCATAAAAACGTGGTTCCAAAGTAGTTTTCAACTTGTTTTAACATGATTAGAAGATTTCTAAACTTTGACGTTTTGTTAAAGATTTCTTGAGTTTTAATAAAATTTCAGAAAATAGCTATAAAACAAGTCGAAAAAGTCGATATCATGAATTAAATAGTTTTGTATAGTTTAAAGGTTGAGAATTAGTCGCAGATGAATTATAATATGAACATAATTAGTTTTAGGTGAAAAGATTAAGTATAGACCAAGATAATTTTTTGTACATTTGTAATGAGTCTTTGGCTGATTTGGATGTATTGTTGTATGAATTTGTTATGTTGAAGTTTTGGATTCGATAGAACCTTCTACGAGTGGAAATGTTTGGAATAATTGCTTGTTGACATGATTCAATGTGTTATTAGGGAATTTAGTAGTAGCCTAAATCCCCAATCTAAATTCTGAGTTTAAGCTTTCCCATACCAATGTTATCTTGTGAACTATGTGCTTATGTGTTTGTGATTATGTGAATTGAGATAAGATGCTATAACATGTGATATATGGTTATGATAACTATCGTGAAAGTGCAAATGTGTACATGTTATGTATCTGTTAGATGTTAGTGACAATGTTTTGCTAAAGATGCAAATATGCAGTGATAGTGCACAGATAATCAGAAAGTGATATATGTTTGTTTCGAATATTTTGGCCTTGTGATCTTGAAACCGTTGGATATAGTTGGCATGCCATAGGATTGTAAGTACTCACCTATATGTATAGTGATTTTGGTTGTTGAGGCCATGGGACATGTTGGAGGGATAAGGGAATTTGAGCTAAGCTCCATTCAACGGGACATGTGAAGGGAAATAAGGAGAGTGTTAGCTAGATGCTTCACTTTTGGGACATGTTTGACTCTATGAGTCTATGTTTGGTGTGTTAGAGATCTGTGTATCCGTTGAGTGATGGTAGAGCTCACTTTTATGTTTTATAGCTCAAGTGCCAACTTATCTTAAATTATGAATATGTATGTATTGTGATATATGTTTATATAAAGTGTGACCATTATGCAATTTATCTATAAACTTGTTTTTAAATATTGTGATATATACTTGAATGTTAGGTGGTTATAAGTAATGGGATATATGCTTAAAAGTGAAAATGTTTACCATGTAAAAGAACTAATAATAATGAACGAGTAAGAATATTATGACACTAAAGTTGGAACTGTTAAGGTTGTGCTATATGGTTGTTTCGTTAATGCTTGATGAACTAATTGCATGATAGTTGTTCTAGGCATTCACTGAGCTTGTTAAGCTAACCCACTCCCTTCTTTAACCATTACAGATTAGTTGTGTGCCGGTGTGAGCGGTGTGGTTTTGAAAGGTGATCCAAGCAAGACTTTTGCATTATTTCATAGGTGTTCTATATTTATTTATGTTTTGGGGGGAAAAAAGGAAATGTGGTAGACTTGTTTAGTGCCATGATATGGTTGGCTTATTTACCAACTTCGTTATTTTGGTTTTAGAAATTTGCGAATTTATATGTTTGCTTATGTTCATGAACTTTAATGATGGCTTGATGTATCTTGTTTGGACTCATTTAGATGATTTGAACTAATAAATTTAACCGTGGAATGATTATTTATCAAAGTAAGTGATGCATGATACTAGAGTCTGATTTGGAATTAGTTCATTGCATATGTATGCTACATTTTCGTGTCCAGGGGCAGAGGTATCGATATTCGGGTTTTAAAATCGATACCTCTATGTTTTGAAACATGCAGGGAGTCAAAATAGAGATTTGGTATCGATACCTTATCTCGAATATCGATACTCGGGGCTAAACCGTTGATATTTCATAATTGGTACCGATAATTTTCAACAATTGGGATTTTTGGCCAAGAAACATTATGCTCATTTGGTATCATTTTTCCAAGTGATATCGATACCACTTAAAGAAAATATCGATACCTTAATGTCAATATTGATTATACCTACAGACATATTTATGAAATTTTGCTAATTAGCCCTTACGCATGTTTTTAACTGTTTGTAAGATTGATTAACGAATGATTTGCAAGTAACAATGTTAATTAACTATTTAGACGACTTAAAAACTATTCAGTTTAATAAAAGATGATTGTTTTTCTTGGTTCTAGTTTCCCATTTGATGTACATGAGACGAGATGGTGGTGTAGCATCCCGTATCTAGGCTTGGCGATCAGGCCAGGTATAGGGTGTTACACATGATGTGATTTACCTAAATCTTGAGTTAGGCACTGACCATGCATATGCAACTCATGTGTTTTGATATAAGTGGAGGCTTTTGCTCTAAAGATGATCGAGCCCATAGCTGGTATGTTGGGTACATGACTTGTGTATAGTATGCCTTTAATAGTAACAGTGGAATTCATAACTCAATTAAAAACTTAATGATATCTTCCCATTGGCATTGTGTGGATTGATAAATATGGAATGTGGCCACGGGTTGGTTGTTCTCGAACGAGTAATTTATCACAGTCATTTATTGACAGTGATCATATTAATCATTAAGAAGACACAATGGTAACACACACATGACGAGGTCATTGGACAAAACAGTTGGATGAATTGTTTTCATAAAGAGTATACAATAAGGAGTTTTCAGTCATGGTAATTCTTGTGGACTGACTCCATGATTAAGTAATTGTGAATTATCAGAACAATGCTTCTAGACATAATTGCAATTACTAGAGCCTAATTGTATATGTTCGATTGGTCCCTCCGGTAGCTCAACAAAAGCTCAATCGGATTGCATTTGAATCAGAAGAAAATTCTATGCATTTGGAAATAATTTAATTGAGTCGATTTATTCGATGTGGAATTAAATTATGTGGTCGTGAGAATTGTTCAACTAGATAATTTGATTAAAGAATTTTCTTAAAAAATCTAAGTGATGTTTGGAAAAATTAATTTCATCATGTAAAACTAAATTAATCAAATTAATTAAAATTAATATGATATTTTTAGAAATTAATTTTCAAGTTAGAAAATTGGCCTAATTAGTAATTGAACTTGAAAATTGGACCTCGATCATAAATTAGGCCCGGGATACCAAAATTGTTACAAAAACCAAAACTTTGTCGATCCGGGCTCGATATGTGAAACGAGTCGATGGTCCAACTAGTGGCTAAACCAGACCGATCAGGTTGTCATTGACCCGGATCAAACCGATAGCAACCGAACTGGCTTAGGGTGCTATAAAGGTGTCGTGCCTACATCATTAGACACAACTGTGCAGCGGCATTCCGGTAGCTAGCGACGGTTGGTGTTCGGTGGTTAAGTAGTGGAAGAGTTACACTCATATTGAGACTCTACCAACGAATTTGATTTCAGATTAATTATTCCAAAAATAATATTATTTTAATAGTTTAATATTAAATTTAATTTTATACTTATTTTAATAGTATTTTATAATTTAATATTAAATTGATTAAGTTTAATCATGGTTGAACTCTCTAAGCTCTCCCTCTATAAAGAGAGTCTTGGGTCATTATTTTACACACACTTGAATTTAAGAGAAAGTTGTAGAGAGAAAACTCTCTAAGAGATTATTTCAAAAAATTTCTAGAGATATTTTTTGATTTACAACTTGACCCAAAAGTTTAGAAAAATTACACAATTACCCCACTGGTAATTCTTGTGAAAAATTTTCTGATTCGAAGCGAGCCTACACTCGACAGACGTGGCTTGAGGGTAGCAGAGAAGACTACTCGGTCGAAGCGCTCATCCTATACGAATCATAAAGGTACAATTTTGATTAAGAATTTATTACTTTAGATATCACAACCAAGATCCTATTTTGGAAAAAATTTTAAAACTCTGTTTTTCCTAAATTTATTTTTTGCTACGTTTTTCAAACTCGTTTTTCCAACAAGCCTTTGGTGTGTTGTTGGTGGTGGTTCCTCTACTCTAGGGTTGTCAAGTGGTGGGTTTACTAGTGAAGGTTGGGCTCCTCTCGGAACTTGTTCTCGTCGAACGTGTGTTAGGATTCTTTCTAGTTTCAATTTGAATGGTACTATCTTGTTACCGGTCTGAAGAATACACTACCTCTTGCAAGTAAAAGAAATTCACAAAATTAGTAAACTTCGCAAATAAAATAACAAACAAAGAATAAAAAAAAGAGTTGTATCTATATCTCAAGCTTTGATTACTTATCTCCCTAAAGGCATGCAAAAAAACTAAAATCATTTAATCTAGCACCAACTTCCCGACAATGGCATCAATAGCTTGACCGTCTCTCATTGTCCTCGTGGACTACGAGAGAAATCAATACTAAAAAAACAATCAAATACTCAATAATTGCGTGTGTTGTTTGCAAGTGTGACAGGTTAGTTGAAATATATGTGTATAATGGGGTACAGGAGTACTCCGAGGATCGAACCCAAATGAGTCAACAATTAAGTGAATTCTAGCTACAAATATGCAATTAAAGAGTCTAAATAATTACTCGCTCTACACTATAGTATGAAAAATCATAAATAAAGTTGATTAAAACTAACAAATTACCTAAAACGGAAAATGACTAAATTATAAAGAAAGAAAACTACTTAACTATCAAATACGAGTACATATGATAATAGAGAATGGTTGGTTGACCTCTGAATTAGGGATCTAAATTCCTATTACTCCTAAATTGGCTCCATTTTATCTCTCAGCCTCAACTTTACCAAATTAGATAAATTAGTCTGGTTTATCTCTTGACCTCACCGACTAACCTGGGGTTTATCGATTTGGTTCCAGAAAAGATCTTCTCTTGTCTCACTTATCATGATTTTCCCTTAGTGACGTTAATCCTAAGTTTGTAAGTCTATTCGATTTAGTCTAATTTTTCAATTTAGTCCCCAAACCCAAAAATCAATTACCCATCATTTTTATCAACCAACCCCTAAATATTTAGCTACTTATTACCATTTATAAACTAATAAACAACAAAGAAGAAAACATGAAAGACATTGACATAAAACTTAAATAAAAAGATGAAAGATGTGATTTTTATTTGGAAAGAGTTGAAATACAAGCAACTAGTAGCAAAGTAAATAAGCAAGAATGATAAGATGCGATTTTTAATGGATGAAAGTAAATTGAAGTAGCATTAAAATAAAGACTAAAGTTTGATTACAATAAAGTTTAAAGTGCTAAACTTGCAAATAAACCTCAGCTACAGTAATAACTAACTTAACTACCTAAGAAAATGCTGGAAAAACAAAGAAATTGTAGCAAACTAAGTTCTATAGCTATGAAGAAAACAAAACCCTAAAGAAGATTAAGAGAAAACCAAGAGAAAACTATTTTAAGTCTAGTGTCTAAGTGTCTCTCTCTTTCCAACGAATATTTGGGCATTTTTTAGCAAATATCAGACCCAATTTTGCTGACCAATTTGCCTTTGAGTGTGTGTATTTTATTGGGGACATGTTGGACAAGGATTACCCTTCTAGTCATTTTTTATCTCCCTTCGAAAGTGATATCACAATACCCAGGGCCTAATATCGTGATATCCTTGATAGTCTTCGAATGGGGGAGTCCTTGGGAGCTGGGTATCGAGATACCTACATATGGGATCACGATACCACTAGGAAAAGCCTTGTTCCTATTCAATTCAGCATTGTTGGAGGTATCACGACTTCTAGAATTCGATATAGCGATAACCTTCCTTCTAGGTGATGTTTCTGCTTACGTTCTGGCCTCCGATAACTCCCTACAACAATTAACCAACCATTAGGTCCTCGATGGCGTAATTGGCCATTTTGAGTCTCAAAAGTGATAAAAGCACACTAACACACTTATTAAAGCTAATAACCGAAATTAAGTAAAAACATAACAAAAACACCTAAATTGCTTGGAAACAAGCTCGTTAAGTGTAATAGGGAGCCTAATTTGACATATCAAATTACGACAGATCAACCTCTCTTGTATTGGGTCCAATTATAAGTATTTCCTGGGCTTTTAACCCTTACTTTATAATACAATCTAACCCAATACTTTTTTTTAATTTTCAAAATAAATATTAATTAATTTCCCAATTAAATAATTTTTTCAACCCAATTCTAATTCCGTTAAAATCATAATGACTTTACCGTAAAAGAATCTATGAGAAAATATATTTCATATTTCTACATTCAACGAATTCATTATTACCAATTAATTTATTTCCAGCTTCGAACTCTAATTATTTAATTAATTAAAAGATAGTTTAAAAAATCATAAATTTATTTTCAGGTCATTTTCATTTAGAGAAAACGACATTCATTTCCAATTGTTTCACATTTCTTTAACTTTATCATTTCTATCCATTTCTATTTATTTGATTCAACATGCAATTCATTTATGATTAGGCCTCAAATGATTGGACGTATGCGATTAGAGCTCAAATGATTTATAATTAAGTTTCATCTTTTCACCTATTAATTATAAACTCATTTAATCATGAAGTCATTCCACTATAGTATCATGACTGAGCTCTCCCTAATGGCATATCGTTATGAAAGCATCTCGATCAGTGCTCATCTAATGACCTTGTCATAAGTGTGTTACCCTCATAGGCTATCCTTAAAATTGTTGGGATAAATCTACTCTCCCAGTATGATCCTATTTTATCTCATCGTACCCATTACATCTTCCTTCATAAAAAGTCAACTAATATCAAATAGTAATCAAAACATTCATCACAAAGAAGAACGACCCATGGCCATGTTTACTTTTCATCTACCATGTAAAGCCAATGAGAATATATCATTGACCCATATCTCAGGCTATGAATTCCACTATTGTGAATGACACTACATACTGCAGAAGCCGTATACCCAACACACCAACTTTTAGTTCCTTATCTATTTAAACTCAAGCTTTTACTTACATCAAAATATATGAATCACGCATATATAGTTCATCATCTATTTAGGATTTAGGTGTGCCACACTTTGAACGTCACAAGTGAATAAATCCATGATGGATTCAAGATCTATTTTTCTTAGGTCCAGTTCGATGTATTGTCAATCCAGTCAGTCACATCTATGTCTCTATATTCTGGGAGTCATCCGCTCTGATGCCCAAGATAAGGCATCTCCCCAATTAGACTTGATATATGACATATTAGTCTTTCAATCGGTTTGCTCATTTCCGATTAGACAAAGGACATGTTTAGGTTCATCTACTAATATAAGGTGTCTTTTCATATTATGATCTGACCACGTAATACCGCTTAGTATTAGTTTAAACATTAGACAACCAGTGAGTCAATATTTCCTTCTGTTTTGCTTTGCATGCAAAAAGCACATGAGAACATTATACAAAGTATATTTATGTAATCCATGAATTATTTTATTAACCAGTCTATTCGAAAAAATTACAAGTATACATAGCCGAAAATACTACACTTAGGGCACTAGATCCAATAGTCAGTATGTTGGGTCAAAATGAAGAACCCCCATAGTTGCGACGTCAACCTGATACTTTGAATTTTTTACAATTTGGTCCTAATTCGACCTCAGGTTAGCAAAAGAGATTTTCTAAGCTTGTGTAAGACCCAGAAATGATTACATGTCATATTATACACATGTGTTACTCATATTTGAATGTTTAATAGTATTAAATTGAATATAAATGATCATAGTTAGTCCGACAATGAATGTGACATCTTGTAGCTTAGACCCAACGATCGAGTCGGGTATTAGGGTGTTACAATACAACCATATTATTGCATTAAAAAAATAAACATTAATCGAAATCTCTTCAAAACATGCATAAATAATTGCAACACATGAGGTTAGCTAAGAGTGTGTTTGGCTAAGGCTAATGACTCAACATATCCAAAAGATGTGTAATTTTCCTCTACAAGAAAAGGTGCCAACAAAGTGTATAGCTCAATTAAATGGATGATACATAAAAGGAGATAAAACAAAACATATTTCACCAAAGGTATTCTTCACTCATAATCTAAAGAAGAAAGGTGATATTGCAGTTCAACAGCTTCGTTCTAGTGGAAATTTAACATATTTGTTTACTAAGACATTAACAACCACTACATTTGAAAGGCTGATATATAAAATTGGAATACGCTACCTAAAAAATGTTAAGTGACATAATCATTAGGGGAAGTCCAAAATATGTTATGCTCTTTTCCTTTAACCAAGGTTTTGCCTCATTGAGCTTTTTTGGTAAAGGTTTTTAATTAGGCAACGCACAATGAGAGATTACGTGCTCTTTATCCTTCATTAGGTTTTCATTCCATGAGATTTTTCCTAATGAAGGTTTTAATGAGGCACTTTTTTTAATAGACATCCAAGGAGGAGTGTTGTAAATACATAAATAATAGATGTCTATAACCTCATTAAACCCTTGTTAAAGTGATGGGATAAAACTCTCTAGTCCGTTTTTAAACGTGAGAGTAACTTAGGTGTTTCAATGAAACAATTAAGAAGGCTCATTTACTAATACTTCTTGCCAGTTTAGTATTACTTCTAAGAATCACTTTTAAGACAAAAAACACTTTTAGGATAAAAATATTCTTAAACATGCTGCTTTTTGAGAGAAAACATGCTTCTCTCAAGCCAAAAATTGGCCCCAAAGCACTTTTTTCAGAAGCTGAAATTTTAATTTCTCCCCAAAAGTGTTTTTTTTTCTCAAAGACACTTTGAGAAGCATTCCTAAACTAGGCTTTCATTGAATGTAAATGAGCTTACAAATAAAACTCCTTGTAAATGAAATTGGAATACGAGAATAATTATCCCGTACTTTTCATCTACGTTTTGCTTCTTACTATTATTTTCTTAATTTTCTATAAAAAATCTAATTTATTAAATCAATGCCCATGAAGTAACTAAGATCTAAAGTTAACTTTATATTCTTTTAAATTTATTAAACTAATGCCTGTAAAATAAGTATAATCAACACAATTTCTCAATTAAGTATAACATTTAAAAGAAAAGTATTTTTAACTTATACAATTTCTAAGTATCTTTTAGTTTTTCAAATTTTACAATTTCTAAGTATTTTTTCATTTTCCAAATTTTAAATATTGGTACAATTTTGATTATATATTCAAATTTTAATGAAAAATAATATATTTAAATTTAAATATTCAAATATTGTACCAAAATTTTAACAAATAAATATTATATTTAAATAAAATAACAATTTATAAAATATTAAAATATAATGGTTGTATCAATTTTATGTTAAAAACATTAAGCATTTGGATACGGAACATCTCTCTACTTCCTCCCTTTCCCTCTCCCTCTCCCTCTCCCCTTTCCTATTCTATCAATCTCTCTCTCCCTCTTCTCTCTAGCTCTCCCTCTCTCCCTCTCCCTCTCCCTCTCAAGATTGTACTTTTTTCTTGTAATTGTATCACTTGGGAGTTTATTTTTATTATTTGTATTATTTATTTTTTGGATCCGTTAGAAATATTTAAAGGGGTTTGACAAATTATACTATTATTTTAGTTTTTGATTTCTCAGTTTATTGTATTTCATTTGAATATATTTCTAAATTTATTTGCATAAATATTAAAATATAATAATTATTTAATATAATTATAAGATAAATTTATTTATAATTAACAGTTGACATCCTAAGCAAAGTGAGGTGTAAAATCTAGTTATTACAATTTTAAGATTATATTGTATTAATTTAAAAACATATTATAATTTGAAAATTATTATAAAACAAAGAGAATTTAGAATGAACAAGAGAGAAGAATAGAAAAAAGAAAAGATGCTTTAGCTTTCACTTGGGATTCAAAAAGCTTATACATGTCATCTATTTATAGGGCCTCAATCATTATAGGTTACAAACATATAATTAAGGTACTATATAAATTTTTAGGGGTTATAAGAGTTACAAGCAAATGAATTCTTCGAGGTTATGAGAGTTATATGGACATCTATTTTGCAACACTCCCCATTGGATGTCCATCAATGAAAGTGTGCCTCGTTAAAACCTTATTAGGAAAAATCATGTGGGCTAAAAACCTAATGAAGGAAAAAAAGTTCAAAATCTCCTATTACAAGTTGTCTCGTTATTATCCTTTACCAGAAAACACAATGGGACAAAACCTTGGTTAAAAAAAAGAGTGCAACGTGTATTTGACTCCCCTTAATAACAACATTACATTACATCTTTGAGTTGACGCATTCTAATGTCTACACGTTGGAGAATAACTAAATCTTGCTAACAAGCTTACAGCGAAAGCTATATCAGGTCTTGTGTTGTTTGCAAGATACATCAATGAGTTACAAGAAAATGAATTATTCGGGGCTATGGGAGTTATATGGATATCCATTTTACAACACTTCCTCTTGGATGTCCATCAATGAAAGTGTGCCTCATTAAAACCTTATTAGGAAAAACCATGTGGGATAAAAACCTAATGAAGGAAAAAGAGTTCAAAATCTCCTATTACAAGTTGTCTCGTTAAAATATTTTACCAGGAAAACCCAATGGGACAAAACCTTGGTTAAAGAAAAAGAGTGCAACGTGTATTTGACCCCCCTTAATAACAACATCACATTACATCTTTGAGTCGACGCATTCTAGTGTCTACGTGTCAGAGAAAATCTAAATCTTACTAAAAAGTTTATAGTGAAAGCTATATCAAGTTTTATGTTGTTTGCAAGATACATTAATGCCCTTATGGCATTTAGATATGGTACTTTAGGACCAAGAAACTCTTCATCATTCTCACAAGGAAAATATTTATCTTTATTCACATCTAACAATCATACAACCATCGGGGTACTCAATGGAAGTGATTTATCTATGTAAGATTTCTTTAAGACATTTTTCGTATAAGTTGACTAATGAACATGAATTTCATCTTTTAACTACTCGATCTACAAGCCAAGACAAGACTTTGTTTTTCCAAGATCATTCATCTCAAATTCTTTCTTTAAATAATTTATTTCATTTTGAAGCTCTTTAGGAGTTCCAATAATATTTAGATCATCAACATAAACAACAATTATCACAAAATTTGATCCAGATCTTTTTATAAAAACACATGGACAAATTGAATCCTTTTTATAACATTCTTTTAACAAATATTCACTAAGACAATTGTACCACATATATCCAGATTATTTTAATCCATATAAACTTTTCTTTAATCTAATCAAGAAATTTTCCAAAGAAACTCTATATTCTTTTGGGATTTTAAATTCTTCAAGGATTTTCATATAAATTTCATGATCAACTGTACCATAAAAATAGAGTCTAGCAACATCCATTAGACACAAATTTTTCACGTACTACTATAATAATAAGATATCTAAACATGATTGCATCCACCACAGGAGAATCTCTCTTCATAATCAATGTTGTGTTAGGAGATGTGTCTATATTGTAGTAAACATGTAACTACATTCTATGTATTTGAGCGATGAATAACTGAATAAAGTTAATTTCACATTTCATGATTATATCTTTTATGTTTTTGTCTTTCATGTTTTGTATGCATAAAAAAATTATGACAAGCAAATATTAGCTTATTAATTGTCTAAGTTCAAATTGATGATAAGTGGCACTGTAATAATGTTTACATTGCGAGAAAAATAACTTACTTCAATAGATAATCTAAATGTGTCTGTAATCCTGTAAAAGAATCAAAGTGAACATTTTATTCAAATATTTAGATAGATTATTATGTTGTCTACAATTCCAATTGGAGAGATGGCTAGTCTTGGCTACCGGAGTAGTTGACTCCACGAGTAGAGACATAGATGTATTCATTGGAAGAATGATACATTGAACTAGACCTAAGTTGAATTAATTCTGAATCCACTTGTGACGTTCATGGTGTGATTTACCTATATCCTGAGTTAGTCACTGACCATACATATGTAACTCATGTGCTTTGATATAAATGGAGGCTTATACTCTAAAGATAAATAGCCGATAGCTAGTATGTTGAGTACATAACTTATGTATAAAATGCTTTTACTAGAAACAATGGAGTTCATAGCTTAATTAAAGAGTTAACGATATCCTCTCATTGGCATTATGTGGATTGGTAAATATGGAACATGGCTACGGGTTGCTTGTTCTCGAACAAGCAATTTGTAACAATCATTTGTTGACAGTGATCATTTAATAATTAAGAAGACACAATGGTGACAATGAGATAAAAGAGGATTGTATTGAGTGAACGAATTTAACTCAAATGAACCAAGGATATCATATGAGTGTAACACATACCTGACGAGATCATTGGCCAAAACGATTGGATGAATTGTTTTCGTAAAGAGTATACAAAAAGGAGTTTTCAATCATGGTACTTCTTGTGGACTGACTCTATAATTAAGTAAATTGTGAATTATCAGAATGATACTTCTGGACATAATTGAAATTACTCGAGCCTAATTGTATATGTCTGATTGGTCCCTTCGCTAGCTTAATAAAAATTTAATCAGACTGCATTTGAATCAGAAGAAAATTCTACGACTTTGGAAATAACTTAATTTAGTCTATTTATTCGATGTAGGATTAAATTAGGCAGTCGTAAGAATTGTTCAACTAGAAAATTTAATTAAAGAATTTTCTTGAAAAATTAATTTAGAAAATCTTAGTGATCTTTGGGAAAATTAATTTTGATCAAGTAAAATTAAATTAATCAAATTAATTAAAATTAAAATGATAATTTTTTAAATTATTTTTCAAGTTAGACAATTGGCCCAATGGGTAATTGAATTTGAAAATTGGACCTGAGATTGAAAATTGGGCTCGATAACCCAAAATCGAGACCTAAAAGTTGGCCTAGATCGAACCTACGATGGCACCACTGAACACGACGATGTCGACGACAACATTTTAGCGGCCAGCGGTTGGTCATTCGGCAGTTGAGCAGTGGAGGAATCACATTCCTACTAGGACTCTATCAGATAATTTGGTTTCAGATTAACTATTCCAAAAGTAATATTATTTTAATAGATTTAATATTTAATTTAATTTAATACTTATCTTAATAGTATTTTATTAATTTAATATTAAAGTGATTATCTTAATATTAAATTTAATTTAATATTTATTTTATAGATAAATATTCTATTAATTTAATAGATTTAATAATAAATTTAATCTAATATTTTAATATTAAAGTGATTAAGTTTAATTATAGTTGAACTCTCTAAACTCTCCTTGTATAAAGAGTCATGGGTCATTATTTTTTACACACTTGAATTTAAGAGAAAGTTGTAGAGAGAAAATTTTCTAAAAAAATTATTTTAGAAGATTTTTAGAGATATTTTTCTTATTTACAACTTGACCTAGAAGTTTAGAGAAATTACAAATTATCCTGCTGGTAATTTTGTAAATTTTTTTATTCAAAGCGAGCCCACACTCAGTAGACGTGAGCTTGAGGATAGCAGAGAAGACTACTTGGTCAAGGCGTTCATCCTAGATGAATCGAAAATGTATAATTTTGATTAAGTGCTTATTACTTTAGATATCAGAACCAAGTTCTTGTTTTTGGAAAAAAAAATTAAAACTTTGGTTTTTCCCTTAAACTTATTTTCCGCTGCATTTTTCAAATCTGATTTTCCAACATGTAGGGTCTTTGCGGAAATCCTTACGGTACAAGTCGTGCTTTATATCTTACGACTTTTTTTTTCTTATTTCGTTTTTCGCGCAAATACCGATTTATATCCTACCGGATTTACATCTTTAGGTGTTTAGACTACATGTCCAAAAACCTTACGTTTAGAAAGTGAATTCAATTCTACTTGAATTGTGTCTTTCCATTTTGGACAATCTTTTCTATACATACCTCATTAGATTTAGGCTCAGGATCCTCATTTTCTTTTGTTATTTCAATAGCAACATTATAAGCAAAATTGTTGTCGACAACTATATTTTTCCAGTTCCATCTTTTTCTTGAAGCAACATAATTTATCGAGATCTCTTCGTTATCACTATTTTCAAGTACTTGAACCTCTTCTGGGCTTTAATATTATTATTAGTTATATCTTTGGCCTCTTCTTGGCTACTTGCCTCCACAATATGACCATATTGAATATTTTCTCTTTTCCTTTTATGAGAAATTTTATCTTTGGAACCAACTGGTCTTCCACGCTTTAATCGTGGATTATTTCTTTTACGCTAACAGTTTTTCCTATTGGGACATCAATTTGTATTTAAGCATTTTCAGTTGGTACGTGAAATTTTTTAATTCTCTTTAGGTCAGTAAATGAACCTGGCAGTTTATTTGTAAAATAAATTATCTACTGAGCTTTTGGTTCAGATTGCTTTTTATGAGGATCTTAGATAATGATAAATCATTCCAAGTATTTTATTCGTTCAACTTTTTATTCTCTCCCGCTAATGTTCGGAAAACTATCTCATAATAATTGACAACTTATGTCATAACTAAATCTCCAATTAATATCTCAAAGATATTTATTAAAAGAAGGAGATTTATGTCAATGTACATTCCTAACCTCCTATAAGGACTAATTCATCTTTGTGTGTTATGGTGGAGCAATTGGAACATATACCGCACATCCAAAAATTCTAAGATGGGGAATATTTGGCTCCTGACCAAAAGCCAATTGTAATTGGGAGTATTTATTATAACTTGTTAGCCTAATGTCCATAAGTGTTGTTGCATGCAAAATAACATATCCTAAGCTGTAACAGGGAGTTTTGTTCTCATAAGTAATGACCTAACTATTAATTGGAGGCACTTGATAAACAATTTAGCTAAATTGTTTTGTGTGTGAACATAAGCTACTAGATATTCAATTTTTTATCCCAATTGACATACAATAATCATTGTAAACTTAGAACATAAACTCACCAGCATTAGCAAAATGAAGTGTCTTAATTGCATAATTTTAAATTAATTATTTAAACAAACAAACTCGCAAACGACAGGTTGCAAGTTGATATCACATATGTGATTATTTTCTAGATGCATCTACCAAAATCATATAATATCAAAACCATCCACATGGTGGATGAATAGACCCATATTCATTTTAGAAATGCAAGACATTTAATATCATAGCTCTTTTGGTGCCTTTTATTACTTTGATATTTATCTAATATAATATTAAATGAGAATAATCTTTTACCTTTAAAGATAGAATATGTTGTAGCAAAATCCACTTGACATGTCTTTCTTTTATGGTTTAATGAAAGAACAAAAAAAAAAAAAAAAATCATATTTTTATTTAAAAGAAAACATTGTTTAAGAAATATTGCAAATATTCATAGGAAAATATATAAAACTATTTCTTATGAAGAAAAATTAAAAACATACAAATAAGTTATATCATTAAGACCTTTAAAATCACCATCCTTGTATGCATGGTTAGATTTAGTATCATAATAAAAATATTCATCTTTTTTCGAAAAATTATCCTCCATTTCATCATTTTGGATAACAAAGTTTATCTCAATATTATTTCCCTTCTATTTTTTAATGGATGATTTGATAAATTTTTACTAGATGCTTACATAGAAAGTGACATTTTTTAGATCTTATGCATGTTTTGAGTTATATATGAGAATGGATGTAATATTATATATTTGTTATATAATTATTATTTTTTGCCAATGTTATGGTTCTTAGGAAATAAATCTTAGACTATCATCTCCATGTATGACTGTTTTTTAAATTCATATAATTCTTGTGAGTCGGAAATGGATATAGGACTTAAATATATATTTTTTCAAAATGAGTCCATGATGAGGAGAAGATGGAGCGGTGGCATTGAAAAACTATATAATATTTATTTTTCGTTTATTTTCTAGAAATAGAACTATGAAAACATTGATTGAGAATTTTATTTTAATTACCCATCTCCTTATATATTTGTTTTATAGTTGTTTATAACATTTATATTATGTAATGTTATAATTGTGATATATATGTATGGAATGATCCACAGTTGACCGATTAAATATAAGAAGTGTGGTAATGAGAAAGTGCATATTCAAGATTGGCTCTGGTAAGAAAAAACTTGGATTTTAAACGGTGAAATAAGACTCCTCTTCCTTTCCTAGGACTCTACCTAGTGCAGGATTGTGTATAGTTTTTTGGATTGTATTTTTTTCTTGTATTTGTATCACTTGGGAGCTTATTTGTATTATTTATTTTTTTTGAATCCGATGGAAATATTTAAAGGGGTTTGACAAATTATATAATTATTTTAGTTTTTGATTTCTCAATTTATTATATTTCATTTGAATATATTTCTAAATTTATTTGCATAAATATTAAAGGATAATAATTATTTAATATAATTATAATATAGATTTATTTATAATTAAAGGTTGACATCGCAAGGAAAGTGGGGTGTAAAATCTAGTTATTATAATTTTAAAATTATATTGTATTAATTTAAAAACATATTATAATTTACTAATTTAAAAAATGGATATATAGATATATTATGTTGGCATATGTGGATGGGATAATTGGGACCCAAAAAACCGTAGAATATATATATAATATGATATATATGATATACTATTACTATTAAGTGATTAATTTACTTGGGTAATCGTTATATATGATATATGATAAATTACTTGAGTAATTGCTTGAGTGAGATTTTAAATAGGGAGATATGATACGAGTTTAACGGAAACTTTCCCCCTCTCCCACTTTGAAATTTTACCTTAGAAAATGCCAGAGTTTCAGACATCACTTTTCGTTCTTTGAGAATTTTGTTCAAGTTAATAATAACTTCTAAAAATGTTCTGTTAAATCTTTAAAATTAGATCATTGAGAAAATCAGTCATCTCATCGATATTAATGTGATTTAATTGAATAAATTATTAAAAATTAAAAAAAAAATATAGAAGAAATTAAATTATTTGGTTCAAAGAGCCTAATCAACCAGTTCAATTTTTCTAACTAGTTTATGAGTCAATCGATTCAACTATTTATTCCGAAATGATACTCCAATTGAACAAATTTAACTGACAAATTTGATGAGATTGTAAAATCATTGGAATTACCGTTGAAGTTAAGTAAGTTTCCATGTAAACTTCCTCATCTTTTCAATCTTTCCAAATTTAAAGTTAGTTAATTAATTTTTTGTCTTTTCGAAAATAGGGCAGTTGTGAACATCAAAAACATAAAAGAGTAATGAGAATTAAAAAGAGCAGAAGGCGGCCAATTCCACTCACTTGTCCGTACAAACTTCAATAACCAAATAATAATTTAACACAAAACAGATACAAGATTTGCAAACATTTTCACATCAACATGAGAAAGCAGCTTCATGCTCTTCTGGAAACCTGAAACAATACATATATGTCAAAGATATACAAATAAATGACAGAAATGCATGGTTATAATTGGTATTTTGTATAGTTGGTGCCAAAAATTTGATGCCCCGGTTGTCCTGCAATCCTTCAGGTTTCAGTATATGTCACAATTGGCACTTTGATGAAAATGACATATTATGTGGATTTAAGTCAAACCAAACTTATCATGAAAGATAGGTCACTATACTAGCTAGAAGATCATGGTACTAGAAAAGAACAGCAGTAATCCATGAAAATTTATTATGAACAATTAATGCATTGTACCTTAGCAAACACTAGGCATTTGGAGCTTGCACTTTGGAGGCAAATCCAAGGCAAGTTTTGGATCAATCCCCAAACTACCTAGCCACACTGAATTCTTATAAGAACACAAGCATGTCAAGTCAGCCCCTTTCAGAGCCTTGCAACACTCGGGTGATGGGTCGACCGGGTTCGGCTGTGTCACCGATGGCTTGCACGCCTCAAGTCCCTGATCATTCATGCCACACAAGGTCATTGCCCTTGAGCCCTCAACCATTAATAAGACCATTACCATCAGAACAACAAACTTCCCTGCTGCCATGGCTTCAGTACTTTACTACTAAACCAAAGTGATTGGATGAGCTTGTGTTTGTAAAAATTTTGGGGGTGGTTTTATACAGTGATCAAAAGGGTTTGTTGATCAATGAATGTTCCATTTTCAGACCAAAAAAAGAATAGTTTAATTAGGGTGGCACCACGATGTTTTAGACCCGTGATTGAGAACTGTCAGGACTCGGGGGATTCGAAGAGTCACGAGAGTTTCTTAGCAAATACAACTGTGTGTTGAAATGTCTCCAAAGGCCAATTAGGTTAATTAAATTTCTATTTTGGGTCGGCTAGATAAGGTTCTACAACTGCCAACCAGAGTTGGGAATATTATGTGATCTGTCATGAGTTTTCTTACCTTCTATTTACATTATATTCACATGGCTTTTGCATCCAAATTTTAGTTTTTAATGGGATAAAATATGTTATAAGTTTAGATGTTTTTCGTAAATTTGAAATTTAATTCATGTGTTTTTATTTTTCGGATTTTTTTTTTTGCTTTTTAATATTTCAAAATTTAAGCTCAACTGTTAATATTGTTAAGATTATTTTGTTAAATTCAAGTACATTACAACTTCCTTTTTTTAGTCACATTGCTAGCAAGTGAGTATTTTTTTTAATTTCAAATTGTGTTAACAATTGGACTTGAATTTTGAAATCTAAAAAATGAGACTAAATTCTTAAAAATATAAATTCTAAATTTGTAAAGAGTATAGGGACCTATGACATATTTTAACCTTCACTACAGGAAAATAGGGCTTTAGCGGCGTTTTTAGCGGCGTTTTATCAAAAAATGCCGCAAAAATTTTAAAACAAACGCCGCTAAAAACCAAAGCATTAGCGGCGCTTTTGGTAAAACGCCGCTAAAAACCAGAGCATTAGCGGCGCTTTTGGTAAAACGCCGCTAAAAGTCATATAACCCCTAAACCCCAAAAAAATCATAAACACTAATCTATAACCCCTAAAACAATAATTATTAAAATTTATGGTTAAACAATATATTAAATATTTTCTTATATAATCGTAAAAGAGATAATATTGAATTTAAAATATTGAATTAATTATCATTATAGTTTAAGGTTTATGGTTTAAGATATATGGTTTAGGGTTTAAGGTTTAGGAGTTAACTAGTATTTGAAGGTTTATGATGAATTATGGGTTTAGGGATTATGATTTAGGGTTTAGGGGTTAGGGTTAGAGTTTAAGGTGTAAGGGTTTGGGGTTAATGGTTAAGGGTTTAGGGTTTAGTGTTTATGGGATAGGGATTAAGAGGTTTAGGGTTTAGATTAATTAGTATTTTTTAATTTATATATTAAATAATTTCTTATATAATTGTAAAAGAGATAATATTAATTTGAATATATTAAACTTATGATTATAGTTTAAATTATTTAAGAGATAATAGATAAACTTTAGATATATATTAAATGGTTTAAGATTTAATCTAAAAATATTTTGATATATTAAAAATAATTCAATTCAAATTAATTCCTCTACACTTAATTTATTTAAGTGAAATTTAAACTTAAAATTTAGTCCTTATATTTTAATTTGATTAGTTTTAGTCCCTGTGTTTTTCAAATCGATCAATTTTATCTTTTGTACTTTTCAAAATTTAAAATTTTAGTCATGATCACTCAAATGATAGCAATTATATATGTTTGGTTAAATTCTGCTATTAGTCTTGGTATTGTGCGTAAAGTTGTAGGTTGAGTTCATGTTATCCAATTATATATTATCATGTAATGTTTTAATAAAAAAGTTAATAATATTAACTATTGGGATTAATTAATAATATTATAAAAATATATAGACTAAATGATATTAAAAATTAAAGTATATGCAAAAAAATCTGAAATTTAAATATATTAGAGAGACCAAATAAAAATTTAACCATTTTAGTAAATAATAATAATAATAATAATAATAATAAAAATAAAAGAGGAAAAAAAGAAAGAAAAAATTATTGGGCTGCATACGTAGTGGCGTTTTTTAAAAACGCCGCAAAAAATATGAATTACCGTCGTTTTCATAAAAAACACCACAAACATCTCTTAATAGATTGAAAATGGCACCGTTTTTTAGAGCCTCAAATTCCCTTTACTTTCCCCAATTCAGATTACCCCCGAACGTCTGGTTCCCCAAACCTTGAATCTCCAAATCCCCTAAAATTTCCCCTAATTCGATATCCTCAAATCGGTTTCCCAAAATCCCCAAATCAAAATACCTTTGATTTTCACCGAAGTCCCTTTGATTCTCTTTTTTTTTTATCTTCATTTTCATTTTCATTTATCATTGAAAGAAAATAAAAGAGGAAAAAAAGTTCTGATAAACTTGAAGAAGAGATGGCAAAATCTTTGAAGCCAGCGTCCTCCGATGAAGAACTGTACAATGCTTTGAGTTCATCGAAGAGGAGCGAATGAACGCTCATGTCAACGGCGAAGAAGACGATAAGGAGGAGATTGAAGCTGTTGCTCGTTCCGCCGACGCCTCCGACAAAGATGATGACGCCGTCCCTGAAGAAAACGCCAATGATGCTGATGACATCGTCGTACGGCCCGTTGATCAATCTCTCAGAAGCTTCTAATCATATGGGTCATTTCGTCCAGCTTCTCTTTTTCGTCCATCGCTCTACTCCTCCGCTCGTGTTTCTTTAGTCTCTCTCGGTTCCACTCATGCGGGTTTTTCTTTTACGCAATGAAGTTTTATCTTAATCAATAATTCACTTTTAATTTTTATGTGTGGGAAGTATAAATTGTCCAAAGGCGGAGAAATAATCAGGGACGGACATTTAGGTGGGCGATGACACTCAAACCTTTTTCTCCGTATCTTTATGGAAGAAAGAATTGCGGTCTATTGTTGTTGCCTTTGGCGACATCGTTTTATTACGAAGTACTTTTGATTGGTTTAACTTCTTAGTCTTTTAGATTATTTTTATATTATTCCGTTTATATTGCGATTATCTATTTGTGCGTTGATTTTAGATGTCAAGATTACAACATTTTGAGATGTTTTCGAGGCGTAATCGTTGGTCGGTCATCTTTACTCCGTCTAGTCCACCCTTACCAGTCCTTTGTTTCAAAGAGTATGTCCGAAATTTTAATTTTAATTTTTTTTGTCATGTTTACTGTTCTTCATCATTATATGATACCATTCCCAAGATACTTGAAAAATACTTCAAAAAAGAATCGAGCATAATAGTTTCAGACACATGCCTAGATGATAGTTGCCTCCAAATCCAAAGAAAACAAGTTTATTGTTTCAGTGCAAATGTTGTTTTATGTATATATATATACATATATTTGTGTGTATTTGTTGTGTATATATATACACACATGCCTGCAACTGCATGTCTTGTAATGCTTGCATTTTCTTGTTCAATTCTATTCTGCTTGTGTCTCATTGTTGGTAAATATTATGTGCATCTCATGCATATGCTGACCCAGGGGATTGTATTTGCTATGTGTTGCTGAGTCCTTTTCTGAAGAACACATACATGCTCTCCATCGGCCAAGAAGTTCTATTTTGTTTCATCCTTGATTTCATATTGCCTTTTTTCTTTTCATGTCTGAATTCTGCTTGAAGTTTTATGTTGGAATGTAATGCTCACTTAATTTGTTTAAAAGCATAAAACTATATCTTGGTAATTATTTTTTTGGAAACTTTCTAGTTTGTACTTCACATTTTGTGGTGATGTTCACTGCTGCTGATGGCTCGGGAAGAAGTAGATCATACCATGCTTATATCTCTCAGTCAACTAGAGGTTTGAGGTCATCACTAAAGGAGCAAGTAAGAGTTCATGGCAGTATTATAAAATAAAATGGTAGACTGATGGGTAATAGTTAAAGCAGCAGTACCTAAAGCTAAAACTTAGGGTGTGTTTGATTAACCATTTAAAAGTTATCATTTCACTGCAAACGAAACTTTCAACATTTGATATTTTAAATGTGTTTTTGATAATTATTTTAATTTTTTACTTAATATAATTTTTTTAACAAAAAAGTGTTGAATAAGATAAGTAAATAGGTAGCTACTTATCACTTAATGTAGAAAATATTAAGTTGATTTTATTTCATTATGCAAATGTCGATTGAATTCTTTTATTTTTTGATTATAATAAATAAAAGAAAAAGGCAACAAATTTGAGGAAATAAATGTATTATCGGTTTTTACAAAAAATAATGCTATATTTTATTAAGCATGTATTATAATTGATACTTATTTACAATATTTGATATTTAACATTTAATGCATTGGTCAGGTTTTTATTGTTTGAATTCTTTTATCGGTTGGATTTACAAGGATGGATTTTAGGTTTAGGTTTAGGTTTTTTTTTAGATTAAATCAATTGGATTGGGTTATTTAGATATTTTATATTTTGTTTTATATTTTATATTTTGGTTGCGGTTATTTTATTTTAATTTTTGGTCGGGTTTCTATTTTGAGTTTAGTTGTGTTGTGTTGTGTTGGGTTTTATATGGATATTTGGTTGGATATGGGGTATTTATTATTTAAAAAATTAATTGGTTTATTCAGTTTGAATATCCAAAACTGATAATTAACTGAAAAAATTGCCAAAACTGATTAAGCTAACCAAATATATTGAAAATTGAATAAATCAACTTATTTCAAGTTAAATCGATTCGATTTATTTAGTTTGACTGACTTTTTGCTTGCCTCTACCTTTTATCTGCAATGTCTTGCCGGTTGCTACTATATGTGACTATTTTCTGTCTATCCATGTTTAGATCTTTCTTGACTTTTTTGAATGCCACGGATGTTCCTCTATTATATTCGCCTGTGCCATTTCAACATGCTGCTCTTCCCCATGCTACTTGTAGCAAAACCTGGTTGTATGTTTCAATGTGATTTTGATGTTCAGGTTAGATGCATGGAGATAAAAAGACCTGATCGTGGTGCTGCTCTTCCCCATGGATCAATCTTGAAAGACAGTTGCTCCATGCCAAATTCATCTGCTGGTCTTTGTTATAGCATTGAAATCAAGGATTCATACATTCCCCCTTGGATTATCAGTAACATGTGTGCTCAAATGGCCTCTAAAGGACAAAGCTTTGAAGCAAGGTATGCTATACTTTCTTTTCCTTAGATCAAATTATTGCATTCTATAAGATTTCTTAACATTTGTTATATAGGGTTATTAAATGGATCTTCATCATGTAAATTAACATACTAGTTACAAATGCTAGAAGTCATTTAGTTCTCAGAATGTAAGCTTAGCGCTAGCAACAGGATTATTATAACGTAAAATTATGTAGTACATTTTATTAATTTGCCCTTAATAGAAAATAAAGATGAAAAAGTTATAAAACTATGCTTAGAGTAAAACTCAACTACGAAAATATAGAAAAAAAATTAAGACAATAATATTATAATATATAAAATGTAATAATAATAGGCAAATTTCACTTATAGTAAATAAACAAATATAGTTGAAATGTTACTTGAGAGAATATATTAAAAAACTAGAGAATTTGATATTGGTATTTGTTATTGTTTCGTTTTGGTTTAATGAAAATGGATTAAAGTCATTAAAAATGGGGTAAAACTATAAAAAATCTAACACTACTACGATAATGTAAGATTATCTAAGGAAAATGTGGTAATGAAATTATTCCTATATTTTTAAAAAATTTGATACTCTTGGTATTATTATCATTTTATCACAAGATAAATTTACTCCATCCAAACATGAGAATCTATAGATTACCACTGGTAATTTTCAGCTTTTCAAATTTTGACAATTGGTAATATCATTCTGATATTATCTGGGTGGTTTTCAGCTTTACAACAGAGCATACCTCAGTTGGGTTAAATATTGGAGTGGGGGCAGTTTGTGAAATTGGTGATGGTAGTGAAGCCACACAGGAAACAATAGGGTATGCCTTTGATATTCCTGGAGTTATGGTTTCCCCTCGTTTGAATTCAGGTTTAGTAAAGGGGTTGAAAAACTGCAATGACTCATATATAGTGTCTCTCACCCCTCTATGATATAATCTTCATACTCAATCATCTCCACACCCAAAAAAACTATATCAATAATGGGAGTTTTGCATATCTTTAATACTATCCTAGATTCCATATCTTTACTTTTGCATGTTGGTTCTTTGATGCAAATCTGATCTTCAATTGATTAAATTGTCTGAACTAAATCTGGGTGTGAATATCATATAAACTTTGCTTTTTTGTCTGATTCTAAGACCTGCTAAAATCCTTTATTTACCTAATCTGCAATTTGAAAGGAGCTTTGGTTCTTGGGTAAACTGTACTTATTGTTTGCTCTTATTCTCAGCCTCCATCCATGAATTTCTATATTTACAAGCTACTTCACAATTAATATAATTTTATAATTTGTTAGTAAAAATTGTCAATTTTGTTATGATAAGGATCAGCAAAGCAGAGCTGTCTCAAGATCACATATCTAAGCGAGCCAAGAAACTAAGAATAAAGGTATGGCTGGGGTGAAATGTTGGTACTTTTCTGGCTATGTCTGCATGTATTAGTCGGCTGTTGTAATTTTTTGAGTTAATTTTTGCGTTCAACTTAGTTTCTTATTTTCAATTTCAGGAGGAGGAACTGAAATTAGAGCCTATTATCCCATTTGATTGTGGTATGATCTTCTACTATATGCTCTTTTATCGTTTAAACTTAAATGAAAATTTGCAAACTGTCTGATTTTCCATGGTGGTATGTTCTTTTGTTATGTCAAAGTGATCTAAGTTTGGCTCTCTCTTTCAATAAAAAAGCTAAAATCAGGGAACGAGATTGGTGCAATGTGGTATGATCTTCTGCTATATGCTCTTTTATCGTTTAAACTTAAATGAAAATTTGCAAACTGTCTGATTTTGCATGGTGGTATGTTCTTTTGTTATGTCAAAGTGATCTAAGTTTGGCTCTCTCTTTCAATAAAAAAGATGAAATCAGGGAACGAGATTGGTGCAATGTGGTTACACGCCATATGGATTCTGAACAGGCATATGTGTGGCGACTTCAAAATTTTGTGATTGGTGAGCATATCCTGAGACCATGTCCTAAAAATCCAACTCCTGTGAAGGTTATTCTCTATCAAATTCCTACTATTTTGTATTTTAGTTCCACGAGTTTTATGTATTAATATCTTTTTTCCTGCACCAAAATGTAGTGAATATATTCAGTGCTTTTTCTGAATTTGTCTATTTATAGAATATAGACAAGATGGCTGATGTATTCATCTTCATTTAAAACATTAAGCAGCAAATACTACTGATATTAAACTATTCAAAGATGAAAAACCCTGCTAGAAACTAGTATTTCATGAACTATACAAATTGTGACTGATGGTTTGTTCTATCTGGTTGCAGGTCTGTGCCATCAGCGCTTGTGGTAATTTTGCGGTTCTAGGGACAGCAGGGAGTTGGATTCAGAGATTCAATCTCCAATCTGGAATAAGTCAAGGTAGTTATGTGGACACGCCAAAAGGAAGTGCTCATGATGGGGAGTTTGCTGCTGAAGGGGCAATAAGGGAAACATAGGAAGAGGCAGGTGTTGAAGTGGAAGTCATTTCCCCTTTTGCACAACTGGATATTCCCCTTATTGGACAAGTTAGAATAAGCATCCTTAATTTACTTTTGTATCTCATGTACATTTATGTAAGATGTTTATGTATCTAACATCGCTCTATCTTTTTTGGAGCAGACTTATGTAATCTTCTTGGCAAAGCTGAAGAAGCCCCAATTTTCACCAGGACCAGAATCATCCGAGTGCTGTCTCTTCGAATTGGACGACATTCCCTTTGATTCTTTGGCATTTTCTTTCATTTTTGTTACTTTTGAATTTGGTATGAGCTTTTTGTTTTTCTTTCTTTCCATAAATGTAAATGTGCTTAAAATTTATCTAAAAATTCTCATCGACATAAATTTTCATAAATTGTATTATCTCTCTGTTGCTGGTAGATTGCCCATTTATTTAAACATAATATTTAAATTCTAAATTTAAATTCATCAATTTTTATATTTAGTTTTAAAGTTAAAGTTTTAATAGAAAATTTAATTTAATTAATATTTTTTATTTATCCTTAAAAGTATATAGTTTAAAGTTTCAAAAATAAAATATAATATAGAAAATAAATATTATTTAATAAAAATATATTTTTTTAAGGTTATATTCTTTAGCGGCATTTGTGAGAAGAGCGCCGCTAAAGGTTTGTTCTGTAGCGGCGTTTGTAAAAAAGTGTCGCTAAAGGTCATGGTCTTTAGCGGCGTTTGTGAAAAAAGCGCCGCTAAAGGTCATGGTTTTTAGCCGCAAAATTTTGCGGCGTCGGCTATAGCGGCATTTTTTGCGGCGCTTGTCAAAACGCCGCTAAAGGCCAAAAAAAACGCCGCCAAAAGTCTGTTCTCCTGTAGTGCTTTTTAATTAGTGTTATGCATGTGTTGGGACATTAGTTTCCTTTGTATTTGAAGTTTCTCATCATGTTCGAACAACTCCTTAAAATGCAGGTTTAGTCCCTATGTTATATCCCTTGTTTAAACAACTATTTCAATAAACCCTTGAACAATGGTCTAGACATGCCTTCAGGATAATTAAGTGCAGTATAAAGTTGGCATTTTTTACTTTGATCTTCATGTGCATTACACTATCTGCAAATCATTCTCATGCTATGTTTTATCCCTTCCTAATTTCTATTGGTTGAATTTGGAAAGGAGGAGGAGTGAGGATTGGCAATCACATTCTAAAAACTCTCATCATTATCCTTATCTTACTTAGAGACCAAGCTAGTTGTTTTAAGCTTAGCAAAATGTTGCTTTTGAGGTTTCTATTTTGGAATCTATTTGGATAGAGGTAAAGTAAATCAAATTTATTTAATTTTTTTATTTTCTAAAAACACATGTATTTATGTTTTTTTAAAATTTCAAATTATATTCCATATTTAATTCTACATAGATTAGTGGAGTGAGAAAAAATAACATTCATGTTATAATAGTTGGGAACAATTAAATGTTTTTTAACGATGTTGACAAAAATGATTGAATCAAGAAAGAAAATCAAACTTTTCGTACCAATTTGAGCCAAAAAAAATTCAGTACCAATCTAAAAAAATGGTATACTTAAGAGGTAAACGATGCTTTAAGCCTTATATTTTATAAAGGTTAAGATATAAACCTCTTTTACTTTTAAAGCTCAATTTAGAACTTATAATCCCCTTTTAAGGTTTTTTTTCTTAATTGCCATTTTAATACAAAGAGCAAACAAATTATAAGCCCTTAAAAAGTGAGATTTTGCAAAATTAAGTTCTTACAAATACAATAAAACCCATGTGTGATCTTCAATGAATCCCAATCAATTGCATATAAGATAATATAGAGTGTGCTTCATATTTCAGTCAAATTTGAGAGATAATCTCCCAGTTAAACACTGTTTATTTATTTCAGTCGAAATCTGATTAGTCCAAATAATTTTATTATTATTTGACCTACGAATTTAGCCTATAAATAGGCTCTTGATAAACCACAATATACACATGTTTTTACCCCATGCTTGGCATGTTTATGGATAATTTTTCCTTGATTTGAATTTGATGCTCCCAAACCTTTTAATTCATGTTTTATTCTCAATAAAGCTTAGGAGAGCAAAAAAGAGCGAGAAATAGGCCAAAAACGGACCAAATAGGCCTAGAACAGTGTTACACAAGGGTATACCACACGCTCGTGTGTCATGGCCGTGTCGACATTAATCCAAGTCAGAATAGCACACGGCTTGAGCACCTTCACACGGGCATGGCACATGACCGTGTCTCTGTCGAGCCCAAGTTTTGTTCTACTCGGAAAAAGCTAATTTTGGCCATTGGAAAGTCTATTTAAACACCCTAGAGGAGGATTAGAAAGATATACAGAGTTGGAAGCAGAAAATACCTAAGGACAACCATCAAGGAATCATCTCGGAAGTAAGGATCTACATCAAGACTGAAGATCTCCATCCAATTTCCTAGAAGTTCTTTGGGTTCTTTATGTTTTGTTGTTTTTCATATTTTGAGATGTTTTCCATTAGTATGAACTAAACTCCCTAAATACCTAAGGGAGATGAAACCTAAGACGACTCTTATTTTCCTTTGATTTATATGATAAATACTTGTTTTTATTCTTAATTGTGAGTTTAATTCTTGTTTTAATATTCCAGGGTATTAATCCAAGTTTTGATGTGCTTATTCAGTGGAGCAAAAGTCCCTGTTTAAGATTAGATCATTCATAATTAAGCAGAGTTGAATGCAATCCTAAAGATAGGACGACATAAATCTGCCGGATTAGAGTCAAATCTAATAGGAGAATCCAAAATTGAGTTAATGCGACAATAGGAGTTTTAATTAGAAAGAGATTTCAATTAATCAACCTAGAGTTAGTTTTTTTAGTCTCGAGAGAGATATTAACATAAATCAGGGATTTCTACAGAATAAGTCAAGTGAATAAATTGTCTAATTCAAAGATAATAAGTGAAGTCTAGGTGGATTCTTTCTTGGGTATTGTCTTCTCAACTGGTTTTCCTAAAAGTATTTTCCAATTTTCATCTCTGTCATAATCTTAGTTAGTTAAATAATTAGTTTTAGTTTAAAAACATTCTTAAATTCTTAGGCTAGATAATAAAAAGATAGTAATTACTAGTACTTTTAGTCCTTATGGATACGATATTTCAGGTCTCACTAGAACTGTACTACTGTTCGATAGGTGCGCTTGCCTTAGTCAAATTTTTAGTTAGTTTCGCGACCATCAAGTTTTTGGCGCCGTTGCCGGGGACTAAGATATTAGGAACACTTAATTTTTATTACTTTAGCCATTATTTTTTATTTTTATTTAATTTTTTTTTTATTTTTATTTTTACTAAATTTTCTTTTATTTACTTCTGGCAAGTTTTTATAGTTTATGACTAGAAGAAACTCGTCAGGACCTCTATTGTTCGATAGTGAGATCGAGAGCACAACTCGCAGAAACCGAAAAGAAATAATGAGAAGCCTACAATACATAGAGGAAGGGCAAGAGGATGATATCCATACAACAAACGAGGAGATGGCTGATAATCAGAATAATCCGCTACCTCCTGCGATTGCTGCAAATCAAGTAGAACAGAATCCTACCCCGCGAACTATGTATGATTATACTAAACCTAGTTTAAAGGAACTTAATCGAGTATAGTTAGACCTGCTGTTGCTGTAAATAATTTTGAACTGAAACCTAACACGATTCAAATGATATAACAGTTTGTTCAGTTTGATGGTTTTGCAGGACGAGGATCCAAACACTCATTTAGCGAATTTTCTGGAACTCTGCAACACCTTAAAGATCAATGGCGTTTCTGATGATGCCATTCAACTTCAGTTATTTCCCTTTTCATTGAGGAATATGGCTAAACAGTGGTTGAACTCGTTACCACGAGGGTCAATCACTACTTGGGAACAAATGACCGAAAATTTTTTACTTAAATATTTTTCGCTGGCTAAAACGGCTAAATTGAGGAATGATATCTCTTCTTTTGTGCAGATGGATTTAGAAACACTCTACGGTGCATGGGAAAGATATAAGGACCTACTGCGAAGGTGCCCTCACCATGGGTTACCTCTATGGCTGCAAGTTCAGAGTTTTACAATGGTGTGAACCCTTCAACTAGGCAACTTATCGATACAGCCGCCGGTGGAACTTTAAAAAACAAAACACTTGAAGAGGCTTACGAATTTATTGAAGAAATGTCATTGAATAACTATCAGTGGCAAGTCATGAGAACAAAGCCGACAAAAGCTGTTAGTTTTTTCAACCATGACACTGTTATTATGCTATCTAACCAGGTAGAACTTTTAAATAAAAAGATTGACAGTTTGTATGGCTCTACTCAGGTACATCCAGTAATGAGGTGTGATTCAAATGGAGGAGGAGGACACACAGAATATCAATCCTTCAACCCTAGCATCGAGGAGGAACAAGTTCAATATATGAGTAATAATAATTCTAGACCTCAAAATAACCCATACAGTAACACTTATAATGCAGTTGGAAGAACCATCCCAAATTCTCATGGGGTGGTCAAGGAAATCAAAGGCCACAACATCCTCCAGGCTTTCAACAACCATCTTACTAGCAGGAAAAGAAGCCGGTTGAGGAGATGCTAACAAAATTTATCTCAGTGTCAGAAACTCGTTTTCAATACCGAAACAACACTTAAGAATCAACAAGCGTCGATCCAAGGGCTCGAAACTCAGATAGGCCAGCTTGCAAAATTGATTTCTTAACGACCACAAGGTAGCTTACCGAGTAATACTGAATCTAACCCAAGGGAATAGCTTAATGTGATTACCATTCGTGATGAGGAAGGGTTAGTTGAACCTAAACCAGAACCGAGGCAAGGACTTGTGGTAAGTAAAGGTAAGGATGAGGTAGACCATAATGAGTAAAAACTGGTAAGTAGAGAATATAAACCGCGTGTGCCATACCCCAATGCGACAAGGAAAGACCACACGGACGAACAATTTGGTAAATTCTTTAAATTATTAAAGAAATTACATATTAACTTACCGTTTATTGAAGCTCTTTCGCAGATGCCAATTGCAGTTAAATTTTTAAAGGAGCTTTTAGCAAATAAGTAAAAGTTGGATGAGGCATCGCATGTGGAGTTAAACGCAGTTTGCTCAGCCATTCTACAGAATAAGCTACCCAACAAATTGAAAGATCCAGGGAGTTTTACAATTTCTTTTTTAATTGGTAGTTTAGATGTTAATAATGCATTAGTTGATTTAGGGGCGAGTATTAACGTCATGCCCTATAAAATGTTTAAACAACTAGGTCTTGGGAAACCCAAACAAACTAGGATAAGCATTCAGTTAGTAGATAAAGCTATTAGATTTCCTAAGGGTATCATTGAAGACGTACTTGTCAAAATCGATAAATTTATATTCCCAATTGATTTTGTTATTCTAGACATGGAAGAGGATAGCGACGTACCTTTGATTTTAGGACGACCCTTTTTAGCAACTGCTAGAACTATTATTGATGTTGGTACAGGTGAACTCACACTTCGTGTGGGTGATGAAACAATCACTCTTCAAGCTCGTAATTCGAGTAACATATCGAATATAGAGGGTGGTTGTATAAATCATGCTACTAATATTGATCATGAGGTGCAACCTTCTTTGAAGGAAACAGGTTCGAAGAACATAAATGAGCCATCTTCAAGTAACAACCAATGACCTAACTATGAAGAATGAAGGCTGCAGATTGAGGAACTAGATGAATGGCGGGCACAGAAACCAAGAACACACGATAAACCAAAACCACGCCATGACAGACTCAAAGTTTTATCGAATCAACTTAAGGTTGGAGACAAAGTACTATTAGATGCAGCAGACCCTCGTGTTGCCACACTTGAACCTAATGGAGCAATTCCTTTTACGGTACTCAACATTCTTCTATATGGCACAGTAGAGGTAAGTCACCCATCACAAGGCACTTTCAAGGTAAATGGGCATCGTCTCAAACTTTATAACGGTAAGAATTTTAAAGACGATAGAGAGGAGCTACGGCTCCACGAACTTACCTAAATATACCCACAAGGTAAAGTCGAGCTTAGACTCTAAATAAGTGCTTCTCGGGAGGCAACCCGAGCACTAACCCCACTAAATAACTTAGTTTGTTTTTCCTTTTGTTCTACAGTCTAATTGTAGGTATTTTTGGCACACACGGCCGTGCTTGAGGCCGTGGGCCCCCCAGGGAAAGGAAACACGGGCGTGGCCATGGCCGTACTAAAACAGGACGAATATTTTCCCCCAAACAGGATGGGACACAGGCTACGATAAATAGCCACGGTCGTGCGATACGGTCATATGGTCCACACGGTTAGAAGACACGAGCGTGTCCCAGACCGTGGTAAAACTGCACCTTAATTCCCAAAAACATCAGCAGAGACATGACCTACGATAAGTCCGTACGACTGTGCAAGGCGGGCGTGGGAGACACACTGCATTCAACACAGGCGTGCTCAAGACCGTGCGTGAACTTGCCCAAAAGATAAAAACGTTCAACGAAGTCAGAATAGAATACAGGATTATGCCACGGCCGCGCTTTAGGCCGTGTGCAATACTGATTGATTAACACGGGCATGTTGGACTTCACACGGGCGTGGAAGAAATGAATGGAGCACTGTGTGATGCCGCTGTGTAGGCCACACGGGCGTGTCCATAGGCCGTGTGTAATACTGATTGATTAACACGGCCTGGACACACGGGCATGTCCAAAGGCCGTGTGCGATACTGGCTTGAAACACCAACACATAGCATAAACAAGGAACACGGGCGTGGAGAACCCAACACGGCCGTGGGAGAAGCGAATGAATGTGTACACGGCCGTGCGATGCGGCTGTGTGCACCACACGCCCTGGACACACGGGCGTGTCCAAAGGCCGTGTGCGAACCTGATCACGAAAACACGAAAAACACGGGCTGGAAGCATACCACACGGGCGTGGGCCACAACCGTGTGGCCTGACACGGGGGTTACACGACCGTAGGCCCCAATTTAAACCCCCCTAACCCTAATTTTTTTCCTTTACTATTTAAAGTCTCCTATTTCCCTTTACTATTCACATTCTCCTACCTCCAGCCACCATATTTATTCTTTCTTTTTCTTCACCCTTCATTCCCTTTCCTCCTCTCTTCCTTCACTTTTTATTTTCCTCACCATTTTTCCCTTTTCCTCCATTGACCCACGCCGCTACAACCCTCTTCCGTCGCACCACCACCACCGCACACCGCCTCCATCGCGCCATTCCCCCCTAGCCGACCCACCACCAACACCCATCGGTTACTTCTTATATCATCCTCTTCTTTTCTTTATTTTTCTTTTTCTTTCTCTTTCTTTTATATTTTCTTTTATTTTAATTTTATTCTCTTTTATTCATTATTTATTTGTTTTTATTTGTTTTTACTTGATTATGGAATTCTTGTTTAGTTTTAGTGATTATTATTATTACATTTTATTCATTTAGGTTTCATTGCCATGCTTTAATCTACCATACTATTAGGTGCTTTGAATTTTTAGGTTAGGTTAGATTAGATTAGTTACTAAGCCTTTGTTATAACTAATATTGTTAGTAGTAGCACATATAGGACTCGATGTTACACTTTGATCATTTTTTTTAGTTTTCACACATTTAGTTCTATCCACATATCCTATCCCATGATGTATTTGATTGGTATTCCAAATTTACTCATATCACTGTTCTCCTTGTTTTCAAGTACACCATGACAGATACTCGTAGGAAAAAGACTGTCGTTCCAGTCTCTAAAAAAAGAAAGGGGTCAGATGCGACCCCCACGAGCGCAACCACTGAAGTGCGCTACCCTTTTCTCCAATTCCCACCATGAAACCAGGAAGAACTATTCCAGATTCTACGTACTCGACCCCTTGGTGTGGGCCGTTGCATTGATTGGGCCACACTAGAGCAGGTCGACCTAGCTGAGTCTGTTCGGGCCCTCCTAGCCAATGCTCCGTGGGACCGGTTCTTTAATATCATCGAGCTGACATACTTAGAATTTAGCCTAGAATTATACTCGACTTTCCAGTTACAGACAGTGATGGCGGAGCACGACGACCCAGGAACAGTTCAATTTTGCCTTGGCGGTCTAGTATGACAGATGAATGTCCCCGAATTTGGAGTTGCTCTGGGACTCTATACGGATGAGTTCATGGACCCCGACAGCTTTCCCGACCTCCACTGTCACATCCATCGCTCACCCTCTGTATGCTGGAACGAACTCCAACCTGCTACCGGAATATATGATCCCAGTCGTTCGAAGGCATCAGCACTACCTCCAGCTCTGCGCTATCTCCACGCCCTTTTAGCACATACATTAACGGGGAGGCGAAAGAGAATTGGCGTCGTCAACACTCACGATGCATACTTTCTTTGGAGCATGAGGAAATGGCACATCTTTGATCTCGCGTACTTCGTCGCCCTTGCTATTCGCCATCAGACTAAACGACACCGAAAAGGAGTCATCAGTATCGACCCATATGTGACTCATTTAGCGTGCTATTTTGGGCTCCTAAATATAGCGGCACAATCCTCCTCATTCACGCTCATTAGCCAAATATCCCCACAGGGCATCCAAAGTATGCTCCAAATATGAATGATTAAGCGTCGGCGTGGGTACGACCCTCCTCGGTATCGACTTGCATAAGCCGCCAATGAGGATGACGACGAGGATATTCCTGATGATATTCTTCCAGTTCAGGACGAGCCACCTTCTCAGCCACCACTGCGACACCGGCCAGTTCATGCGGCTGCTTCAGTGTCTGAAGTTTCAGACCACCTTCATCGCTTTGAGCAATACTGCACTCAGCGATTCGACAGCATCGAGGTGACTCTACAACAAATCTACCAACATTTTCACTTATCGCCTCCAGCACCACCACCTGAGGATCCAGCTGTCGACGAGGACTTTTAAGTCTATTTAGTTTTTAAATTATTTTTCTTTTTATTTTATCTTTATTTTTGCATTTATTTTGAACTTTTCTATCAATTACCCCTAAGTCTTTAATTAGTTTAATTTGAATTTTATTTCATCTAGTTATTTCTTTATTACTATCTATTATAACCCTATCAATTTAAATACCCTAAACATTACTGATGGCATCGAAGTTTCCAATGGTTCAGTCAATGAGAGCTACTCAGGAATAACTAAACACCCCTCCATGACTGCTATGTCCTACTCGACCACGACCATAGCCACCACGACACCGACAACCACAATAACCTCTTCGCTGGGAATTGTGGTTGTGCAACCCAACCTTTACCACCACTTTTACCTCTGTCTACATACACATCACTATCAATGCCTCTAAACTTGTTTCTGCTCTTTCAAGGATTACTAACTGTTTTTGTACATTGAGGACAATGTACATCTTAAGTGTGGGGAGATCATTTATATAATCATCAGAAAATCCCTAAATTTTTATCTTGTCTCAAATAGTTTTATCATATTACTGTTAGAATGAATCTTGATTTACTTATGATCTTTTATTGATATGGTTTGAATTAAACCATAGGTAATTATGCATTAATTATTTACACTTTAAGACATTAGAGAATCAAGCATGATAAGCTGACTTTTGAGAAGTAAAATTACTAATTTATTTCTCTGAATTGAGGTATTACCTTGAAATTTTGAATTTACAAGATTGACATTAAATACCCATAATTTTTGTGAGATTTTGAGCCTTGTAGAGCATATATCTTTCTTGCTCACTAATTTTATTGGTTATGAGTGTGTCAACATTGGTTTTTTATTCTAGAACTTGCTTAGATTATGCATGTCAAGACCACACCTTTGATTTGATATACAAAAATGATAAAGGCACTTAGGTTTTAACCCACTTACCCCACATAAAGCCTACCCATATAATTAACCCTTAGTGAACCCCGTTGGGCCTTGACTATTGTTTCTTGATTTTCTCCTTAATATTAACCCATAACTAAACCTTTTTTTTATTCATCAAGAATTTCTATCTTTCTATTGATTCCCTTTTTATCGAGATTTAATTTGATTAATTACCTAGCTTTGTTCGTTCATTTCAGTCCCTAAATTATTTCTTATTATGTACTTTCCATAATTGTTCTTATTCAAAAAAAAATGCGTATTATTATATTTAGTTACATGTTGTTCTAAAGAGCTTGGATAAGTTAAAGTTATTATATTGAGAGAAAAGCTCATCTCATCAGTTTTGGGTAGTGTTAATTCTAGCACTTGCTTGTAATTCAGTGATTAGTTTATTTTTCCAAATTGGTAAGCTATTAAATTAATCTCGATTCTAACCCTCTTTTTCGGCCTTTATCCCTACCTTTAACCCAAGCCCTATTACAACCCTATTAAAGACCTTTTGATTTGTGTATCATCTCATTTATAGTGGTGAAGATTTGATTTTCATGCAAGCTTTTGGTAATAACTTTTCATGTTTGACTATTGGGTGCTTAATTGTTAAAACCTTAAACACTTTGAGTGATTTGAGTGAATCTTTAGTGAGGATGTCAACCCTTTTCAATTTGGAATTAAAGGTAATTACTTAGATAAAGAGGGATACTTATGATTTTATGATTAAAATGCTTAACTTGGATTGTTTGAAACTTTAATGTTATTTTATTTAAGTTCTTAATGTATGATTGCTTGTGGATTATTTTGAGCGATATTGATGAGAGTTATAAGTTGAGAAGGATTTATTTTAGTTGTAAGTTGAGAATTTTGCCTGAGGACAAGCAAATGCTTAAGTGTGGGGATATTTGATAAACCACAATATATACATGTTTTTATCCCATGCTTGGCATGTTTATGGATGATTTTTCCTTGATTTTATTGAATTCAATGCTCCTAAACCTTTTAATTCATGTTTTATTCTCAGGAAAGCTTAAGAGAGCAAAAAAGAGCGATAAACAAGCCAAAAACAGACCAAATGCGCCTAGAATAGTGTTACACACGGCCTAGGAACTTCCACACGGGTAATCCACACGCCCGTGTATGACACACGGGTATACCACACACCCGTGTGTCATGGCCATGTCGACATTAATCCAAGTCAGAATAGCACACGGCCTAAGCACCTTCACACGGGCATTGCAAACGGCCGTGTCTCTGTCGAGCCCAAGTTTTGTTCTACTCGAAAAATGCTAATTTTAGGCTATTTTAGGCATTAAAAAGTCTATCTAAACACCCTAGAGGAAGATTAGAAACATATACAGAGTTGGAAGCAGAAAATACCTAAGGACAGCCATCAAAGAATCATCTCGGAAGTAAGGATCTACATCAAGATTGAAGATCTCCATCCAATTTCCTAGAAGTTCTTTGGGTTCTTTATGTTTTATTGTTTTTCATATTTTGAGATGTTTTCCATTAGTATGAACTAAACTCCCTACATACCTAAGGGAGACGAAACCTAAGATGACTCTTATTTTCCTTTGATTTATATGATAAATACTTGTTCTTATTTTTAATTGTGAGTTTAATTCTTGTTTTAATATTCCAGGGTATTAATCCAAGTTTTGATATGCTTATTTAGTGGAGAAAAAGTCCCTGTTTAAGAATAGATCATTCATAATTAAGAGGAGTTGAATGCAATCCTAGAGATAGGACGACATAAATCTACCGGATTAGAGTCAAATCTAATAAGGGAATCCATAAATCGAGTTAATACGACAATAAGGGTTTTAATTAGAAAGAGATTTCAATTAATCAACCTAGAGTCAGTTGTTTTTAGTCTCGAGAGAGATGTTAACATAAATTAGGGATTTCTACGAAATAAGTCAAGTGAATAAATTATCTAATTCAAATATAATAAGTGAAGTCTAGGTGGATTATTTCTTGGGAATTGTCTTCTCAACTAGTTTTCCTAAAAGTATTTTCCAATTTTCATCTCTATCATAATCTTAGTTAGTTAAATAATTAGTTTTAGTTTAAAAACATTCTTAAATTCTTAGGTTAGATAATAAAAAGATAGTAATTACTAGTACTTTTAGTCCTCGTGGATACGATATTTTCAGTCTTACCAGAACTATACTACTGTTCGATAGGTGTGCTTGCCTTAGTCGAATTTTTAATTAGTTTCATGACCATCAGCCCTTTTACAACCTTAGAAAATACACCAATTAAATATTAGAACTCATAACACTTCTGGAGAATCTTGTGTTTACGTTTTAAGGGTTCTTTGTTTTAGGTTTTCAGGGTGTAGTTTTTATATCTATCTTTTATACTCTTCATTCTTTTGTCATTATAGTAAAATTATCTTTGCCCGTGGTTTTTTGTACTCTTTGGAGAGGTTTTTCCACATGAACTTTGTGTGTTCAATTTCTCAATTTCTTCAACTATTTTTTACTTGTTCGTTGCTTAATCGGGTCGATCCCCAATAAATTATATCATAGCTAGTCTAATTTTCATGGATTAGCCTATTCAGAGATTAAAACAACAAGGTTTGACATTGAGAAGTTCAATGGTGTCACAAACTTCAATTTGTGGCAAGTTCGAATGATGGCAAATCTAGTTCAAACCGGCTTGGAAAAGGTCGTTACTGGCAAAAAGCTTGAGAATCTAAATCAGACAGAATGAGAAGAGCTTGATGAAAAGGCCCTATCTGCAATCTAGTTGTGCCTCGTGAATGGGGTATTGCAGGAGGTATTGATGGAGAAAACCTCATCCGCCTTGTGGAAAATGTTAGAAACTCTTTATGCGACTAAAACTCTAGCTAACATTTTAGTATTGAAACGTCTATTTACATTTTGCATGAAAGAATGTGAGCTTTTTAGATATCACATTATTCAATTTATCACTCATTTGAATGATTTAAATAATGTTAAGGTTAAGAATGACGATGAAGATCAGGCTATACTATTATTGTGCTCTTTACCATCTTCATACACTTTCAGGGAAACCCTAATTTATTATAGAGACAAACTCTCCTTTGAGGCTGTGAAGGGTCATTTATTGAGTAAAGACAAACTCGACATTGAGTTTGGTCCAAATAGCAAGGATGATAGGCAAGCTCCCAGTTTGGTAGCATCAAAGAAGAAAGACAAAAGGTGTTTCTAGTGTAAGAAGTTAGGTCACGTCAAAGCAGATTGCTATAAACTGCGAAATAAAATGGCTGCTAAGAGTAATGAGGAAGATGTAGTTGGTGCTAATTTTGTTGATGAAAGTGGTGAAAATTTCTTATTATTCTCAACGAGCGGTCGCTCCGAGCTTATGTTCGAGTGGATCCTAGATTTGAGATGTTCTTTCAACATGTGTCCCAACAAAGAATGATTCTCCACATACAGTTCGGTTGAAGGTGAAATTGTGTGTATGAGAAATATTCAACCTGTAAGGTAACCAGTATTGGTATTGTTAAAATTAGGATGCACGATGGAACTATTAAGACACTCTCAGATGTTAGGTATGTACCTGATTTATAAAAGAATTTCATCTCTTTAAATATTTTAGATTCGAAAGGTTGCAGAATCAACATCGAGTCAAGCGGCATTAATGTGTCTCACGGGGCTCTCGGTTTGTTAAAAGGTAAAAGGACTGACAGTCTTTATATTCTAAAAGGTTCTACAGTGACCGGTGAAATCGAATGTCCATCGTCCGCTACGGAGTCAAAGTCAACTTGTTTGGAGCGGAGGCAACTTGATTATAAGAGGGAAAAATGTATTACCGTTTCGTTGAAGAGAGGTTATCTTTTGGATGCAAGTTTTGCAAAGTTAGGGCACTATGTTCATGAAAATCATACCTGGGTTAGTTTTGATTTGGCAATGCACAATTCAAAGGTTAGAAGTCTTCCAGCTTCTAAGCACAGATTCAACTTAGTTAATTCTCTGCATAGTTCAAGATAGGTCCGTGGCGGGCTTTGGCAAAGATGACATTGTGGAAATATAAGTCAAGGTGGAGATTTCTTAAGTATGCCTCATAATTCAGTCAATTTTGAGAGATAATCTCCTAGTAACTTTGTTTATTTGTTTCAATTGAACTCTGATTACTCTAGATTATTTTATTATTTGACCTACAAATTTAGCCTATAAATAGGCTCTTTTACAACATTAAAAAATACACTCATTAAAGATTAGAACTCATAACACTTTTGGAGAATTTTGTGTTTACGTTTTGAGGGTTCTTTATTTTCAGGTTTCGGGGTTTAACTTTTATCTCCATCTTTTATGCTCTTCGTTCTTTTTCCATTATAGAAAAATTATATTTGCTCGTGATTTTTCATCTTCATTGGAGTGGTTTTTCCACGTTAAATTTGTGTGTCAATTTTTTAATTTCTTCCACTATTTTTTTTTACTTATTCGTTGTTTAATCAAGTCGATCCCCAATAGATAAGAAGAAAAAATAAAAAGTTAAAGGATTTTCTTAGTAATTTCTTCCTTGAGTATTTGGGTATCACTTGGTTACTTTTTAATGTATACTCAAGCTTTATTTATGTCAAAGAAGTTATTTCTAACCATTTGGAGCTATTGGAGACAAAATGGGGGATGAAGATTTATAGGTTTTTGCAAACCTAAATGAAAAGATCATCTAGACAAAAAAAAAAGTTAGAGAAGGGATAGATCTTGGAGATCAATCCTTGTGATTAGTTCTTTGCTATTTTTATTATTTAAATTCGCTGTTGTAAAGGGTTCATTTCTAGCATTGATATTGGGGAAACATCTCTATGATTAAATTTCATAAAATTAAATTTAAATCAACTCAAAATTCATAAAATTAAGTTTAAACCAAATTATGTGTAATTTTTTGTAAGGTGACAAGATTATAAAAAGAAGTTACATTAGCTTAGTTGGGGTAAGTTATGTAAAGTAAAATCAATAAGAGGTATAGGCTTCCAAGAATAAAAAGTTTTTAATGTTGCCATGCTAGCTAAACAAGGGTGCTAACTACTTTAGCAAGAAAATTTACTTGTTTTTGGAATTTTTAGAGCGCAATGTTTTCCTTTAAGACACGTTTATGGATGCACAAATGGGTTGAAATCCTTCTCCAATGTGGAGAAGTATCCTGGCTACTAAGCGAGTGTTGGATGAGGGTTTACGTTGGAGCGTAGGAAGTGGTGGGTGAATTTTCATATGGGGAGAACGATGGCTCATGAAGACTACGATAGGGAAGATTTAAACATGCTAAAATGAGTCTTGCATAGTGACATTTATTTTAAAGTTGTTGAATATGCAAAAAGGGAGGTGGAGTGAACAATTTATTCAAAGCATATTTGAACAGGAGAATGCTGCTATACTACAGATTCCTTTTACAGGAGGTCATATGAATGACAGGTTGGTATGGCAAGAAAATTTTAGTGGTTTGTACTCGGTAAGGTTAAGTTATAAGCTCATGAGGAAGTTGCAAGGCTTTTATTGTAAGAGCATTGATCTAATGGCAAAAGATGTTTGGAAGGGTTTATTATTAGGATCTAGCTCCCATAATGTAGTTCTTGTTACATGAAATTGTAATTTTTCGAATAGATTGGTTTAATAAAATTTCATCATTCACATTAATATCGTCTGTATTTGTCTTATATGTTTTTTCCATGCAAAGAAAACTGAATAAACAAATATGAACTCACTGGTCACCTAATTTTGAACTAATATTAAGTTGCATTTTGTGGTAAGATCATAATGTGATAAGACAAATTATATTAATAGGTAATGTAAATGGTCTATAGTCTAATCGGAATTGAGCAAATCGATTAAACAACTATCATGTCATCTATCAAGTCCAAGTGGGAGATACTTAGTCTTAGGTATTAGAACGGATAACTCCTAGAAGAGAGAGATATAGATGTAATTGTCTGGATTAACAATACATTGGATAAGACCCAAGTCGCATAAATCCTGAATTCATCTATGGATTTATTCACTTGTGACGTTCATAGTGTGACTTATGTCAATCCTGAGTAAGTGACAACTATGTGTTAGTAATTGATTAGTCCTTAAAGAATATGATTGCTTGTTGTTTTCTAGGTAAGTTCATATGGTATGATTATTTTTAAATTGCTATGTATTTGAATTATGAATATGTATATATTTGGTTGTAATTTGAATTATTTGTGATTTGGTACAAAAGGTAAGACTTTGACTAAATTGTAAAGAAAAATATATGTATATTAAATATACTCGAGTGAACTTAATAAATGTTTTGATGCGACTAACATGTAAATAAGGTCCTGTGCACACTGATACGGATTGATTACTGATGATTATCAAGATTCAATATTTGTTGTGAACTCGATGTGACACATGTTTAGCTCGAACGAGTAACCTTATGTCGTTTTAAAGGTTTAGCCCAAACGGGTAACCTTACATGTACATTTTTAGCTTGACCAAGCAATCGAATGTGTCATTAAAGGTTTAGCCCAGATGGGTAACCCAACACGAATACATGTTCAGCTTAAATGAGGATTCCGTATACCAAAGATATTTATGACATGGGTTTAGCTTAGACTGGTAACCTGATGTCGTTTTAAAGGTTTAGCCTAAACGGGTAACCTGACATGTGTATATATATATTCAGCTCTGACGAGCAACTGGCTATCAAAATACCTGTTTATGATATGAATTTGATGTTTGAATGAGTAAATGTAGAATTGAATAAGAACATGATATTGTAATATTGATGTTGAAATGGATTAAATTGGTACATGATTATATGATAAATTCACCTTGTTGTCGTGATTTGTTATGTTACACAAACTTTGTCAAGCTAATTAGTTGTTATATTTAGTTATAAATTAAGGTAAGTTTTTGTTTAAATATCTATGAACTTACTAAGCATTTGAAATACTTACCCCGTTGTTTTCCCTTTTCCTGTAAATTGCCAACTTGTGGAACGAGCTGAATGGATTTACGAGAAGCTCACACCATCCCATTATTGATTTGGTAGTCTTTCAAATGTTATAAAGTTTGGTTACATGGCATGTACATAGGTTTTAAATATGTTAACTTGGGAATGATAGTTTTGGTTTTAACCTTAGCTAATGTTTGATTTTGGGAAGGCTAATGTTCATATAGATATGTGTATGTGTTGGTCATATGGTAAGCTATATATATGGAACTCTAATGAAAAATTTGAGTAAGAAATAGTATAGTAAAATGATGGTACTAAATGACTAAATCTATGGTTGAATAAGTTGAAATGATATGATTTGGTGCCAAATTGTGGTATATTGGTTTGGTTGATTGTGAAATGGTTAAATGTAGTGTTTGAAATGTATTTTGGTATGCTTTTGTGTAGGTAAGGTTGTGAAAATATGCACCAATTTGTAAGTTTGAAATATGGCTAAGAGATAGGTATCAAATGGCTTAAAATGTACCAAAAATAGAGTCCAAATCGCAACATCGGGTGATGGTCGTCGCAACGAGTTCTGGACTTCAGGCCACGGCGTGATGAGGAACCCCGTCGTCACAACAAGGCCAAATTAGTATGTTAGATCGCGATGAGGAACTCCCACACTTCGTGTGTCGACCAGAACCTTTTAAACTTTTACAAATTGGTCCTTGTTCAATCCTGGGCTAACTTTAGAGCATTCGTAAGCTCGCCCTAGGAAATGTTGCTTAGTATATATATTATTTGTCTAGATGATGTTTGCATGTATAGTGTTTCGAATTAAATGTTAAATGACTATATTTGTTCCAATATAGACTGTAGCATCCGGTAACTTGGACCCGACGATTAGATGTGTAAGGGGTGTTACAATGGTACTTTAGTGGAATGACTCTATGGCTAAATAATGTTGTAATTAGTAAATGAAGAGTTGGAACTTAATTACAAATTATTTGAGCCCTAATTATATATGTTCAATCGGTCACTCTTCTAGCTCGCTATAACATTGATGGTTTGCATTTGAATTGATGAGATGAATAAATAAAAATGACGAACTAGAGAAATAGATCGCATATATCATTATCCGCAGTGAATGAATCTTCTCACTACGAGCAAGAGATGGTTTAGAGATTAAATTAATTTCTTTGAATTATTATTTAATTTATTGTAATTGAATAATTAAAGTTTGAAGTGAAATTTAAGTTAATTAGTCATCACATTCTTGTTGAACATAGTAATTAAATTTAGTTACTCAGACTCTAGTACGGTAAAGTCGTCATGATTTTAACAATGTTAGAATTAGGTTGAGAAAATAATTTAATTAGGAAATTAATTAAATTTATTTTAATTAAATAAATAAATAATATTTTAGGAATAAGATCATATAACATATATAATTGAATCCAATACATGAAAAATATTGGTAAATCTAGAATATGTGGGATGGGCAAGCACACAAGGTTCCCAAAAGGAGTGTGCGCCACCCACCCCTATTCGTCCTAAGGACTAGTAAGACTATATGTTTTTGTTAAAATATTATTATTCTTCTTCTTTTTCAACTAAGACTCTTGTGATTTTCTCTATAAATAGAAACAATTGGCTAGGTCAAATCCACACCATACTAAGCGTCAGTACTCTATTAAAATTTAGTGAGATTTATTATTCCAAATAAATTATAATTTTGGTAGAGTTTGCTTTTCGATTTCTAGCCTTTGGAGTTATTGATATTTGGCTTAAGGGTGTAAAAAGCCCTCAAAGTTAAAAAAAAAAAAATAAGCACCTACTTTTTTTCACTCAAGTAGGTACTTGAGCTGCCAAAATGCATCAAAAAAGCATTCAAACTTTTTCAAAAAAAGAAATTAAGTTTTTTTTTTCATTCAATTGCCAAAATGAATTAAAAAGGCCCTTTGATCGTAAATTTTCACAGTTGACCGTTAAAGTTAGCTGCCCCTAATTTTTTTCAATTAAATTTACCTCCTTTCACAACCACAGTGTGACATGTGAAAAAAATTATAAAAAATAAAAATCAATAAAAGTTATAAAAATTATTAAAATTTAATAAAAATAGAAAAAAATTGTAAAATCGTAAAAAAATAAAAAAATTGTAAAATTTTATAAAATCATAAAAAAATTGTAAAATTTTATAAAAATCATAAAAAAATTTATAAAATGCATCAAAAAGGCTCTTTAGTCATTAACTTTAACCGTTGACCATTAAAGTTAACAACCTCTAGTTTTTTCAATTAAAGACATCGCGTGTCGCAACACAACGTAACATGTGGCGAAAAATGATAAAAAATAAAAATTAATAAAATTTATAGAAAAATTATAAAATGCTTCTTTTGGTACGATAATTTTTATAATTTTTTTAGGAATTTTATATTTCTTTACATTTTTTATAATTTTCTTATGACTTTATAAAATTTCATAATTTTTTTCTATATTTCTATATATTTTATAATTTTTTACGATTTTTTTAATATTTTTCTAATTTTAAATATTTTTATATTTTTATTAGAATTTAATAATTTTTATAACTTTTATTTATTTTTATTTTTTCTAATTTTTTGCCACATGTCACGTCGTCGTTGTGACACGTGATGGCTTTAACTACAAAAAAATTAGGGGCAGTTAGCTTTAAATGTAACACCCCTAACCTGGCCTAGACGTTATAGTCGAATCTGGGAATGTTACGAAGAAGGGTTTTAAATTACATCTTTTAAGTTAAAATGTACCATTTTATTAGTTTACCAATCGGAGTCTTTATATCAGGAAAAACTTGTGTTTATAATCTTATTTGAAACCATTTTAAGTTATCAAGAATTTGCAGCGTAAGTTTGAAAATTGTTTTATTCGAAACTAAGCTTGCGTTTCCAAAAACCATTTGTTAAAACCATTTGTTTGCGTAAAGTGTTTTTGTCAATGTTGCAGAAAAGAAAGCAAAACAAAATCCAAATCTGAAAGTTAAAACCATACAGTCCAGAGAGTCTAAAAAATTATAAAATCTCAAGAAAAACCAAATAAAACCGTTATTACTAAATAAAAATAGTTCTCTATCGAGTGGTAACCGCTGAACCTCCGTCGCACCGACCTGCCTAAGTTTGTGGATTACCTAAACAGTACAGACAAACATATGTGAGTTTTCGTAAACTCAATGTGTAACCCAACAGATATAGTCATGCAACATTCACAGAATCTCAAATGCAGTCAGAAATACAATCGGACCTAAATCCTTAACAGATACAAATATCAGAATTAGATGTACAGAACAGATATACAGAATCTTACCCCCGTCCTCTACACACCATCTCCGTCCATCCCATCACACCATATAGGGTTAAAAATACCCATCAAACTCTACATACCATATAGTGTTGATACGACACATAATACATAATCATCAGATAATAGGCAAAAGGTCACCATACAGATCATTCCTCCATATATGCAAATCCCACCCCAAACACAGACACAGAATACGGATACAAAAACAATAAATTTAACATGCTTAACCCACTCGTATATGGATAACATACAAACTTAAACAGTGCGGCCAGACATACATATCAACATCCTACTCAGATCAAGTTATCAAAATATCAAATCACATGAAATAGGGCTTCGTTAGCCCTTACCGACCTTACGGTAGGTCCACAGTCGATCGGAATGACCTGTGTGACCTTAAGGAAAATTTTAGAATTTTGGGTCCACATGCCCATGTGGTTTGTCCGTGTGGGCCCACACGCCCAAATTGGCCTTGCCCGTGTGGCCAACACAGCCTGGCCCAAAACCCACAAGCTCGTGTGGCTCACTCGCCACACGCCCAATTCGGCCTAGCCTATGTCGCCCACACAACCATACATTCGCCGTCACACAGCTGTGTCTTGCACACGGCCACACCTACGACAGTCACACGATCGTGTTTCCCACACAGCCGACTAGACGACTGTGTGGCGTTGACAATGCCCTTTTTCAACTTTTGCTGAACCTTGAATTTTCGTGTTTAGGGTACACACCTGGTTCATTTTTGAAGAATTCACATGTAACAGCCCATTTTAGGGTTAAATCAGAACAATTGTTTCAAGACCACAAATTTGAAGTGAAAATATTTATTTTCTTACTATTTTAACGTCTACAGCATGATAGAATAATTGTGTGAAAATTTCGTTAAGAAGTTTTATCGATTGAGTACTCAATTAGACTACAAGGACTAAATTACAATAGGTGCAAAACTTGAATTCTATAGATTAAAGGTGTCAAATTGCTATGAATTTTTAAATTGGAGTTCCTTAAATGGTAATTAGAGCATTGTTTAAATTGGTGGACAAATATGGACATGGTTAAGTATGTTTTTAATGTTTTTCATTAATGGTTTTTAAGTAAATTGGTCATTAAATGGATTAATAAGTAAAATAAGGCCAAAATTTTGTTCATGTTCTTCCTCCATAGCTGAAAATTAGGAGAAGACATAGCTAGGGTTTTTGGCCAAGCTTTCAAGCTTGATTGTAAATCCGTTTTTGTCCAGTTTTTAATTATTTTATATTTTTGAGAGCGTTGTAACTTGATCTAGCTATTTCAAGGACTAATTTGAAAGAAATTTAAAGTCTAAAATTTTATCCATGCTGAAAATGCTTTTATTTTGATGTTTGATGGTAGAAAATGCATGTTTGTTGTTTCTTAAACAACATTTGTAAAGTGATTTTGGGTAAAAATATCAACTAGGGACTTATTTGTAAAGTGTTGAAAAATGTGTGGTAGAGTGTGAATAAATGTAAAATGTGGGATGTTATGAGTAAGGCTAAGGTTCGGCTAGGCTTGAGTTGGGAAGAAATTGAAAGAAATTCATTTTTACGAGCCTAGGGACTAAATTGTAAAATGTTGAAATATTAGGGGTAAAAATGTAATTTTTGCCGTAATATGATTTTGGACTAAATTGAATAGCTTGATGATTAAATGAGTTAAATGTGGTATTATAGATCAAGAAAAACGAAGTTCAGATATAGATCGGGGGAAAAACAAAGTAATTGACGAATAGATCTTTTTTTGTCATTTTTGTAACCGAGGTAAGTTCGCATGTAAATAAGCTTTGTTATAATTGTATTTTAAATGCTTTAATTTTATATGAATTGTGTAAACGACTCTACAGACACGTTCGAAGACGTTTTGGCAAGCGAGAAATCCTAATCGAACCTTAGGAATAGATTAGGATACAAGTGACATGTCACTAGGGTATTATCTTTTGTGATCCGGGTGCTGGTCCTGTACGTCCTACCAGTGGTTGAGTATACCAGCATATGTTGCAGTTACTTGACAGCTTGTGTGAGTAGCACCGTGTAGCTATGTCTTGACTGACAACTTGTGTGAGCATGCCCGTTGATGGCTCGAGGGCGAGCATATATGTGTTATGAGATAGAGGTAGCAATGGCTACATATGTGACACCTTGTGTGAAAGGTTTCCCGACTATCTGATATTATTATTCCGAGTGGTTCATTGGGTATGTCGATGATGAGAATAATTATGAAATTATTACGAGATGGTACAGGTATGTACATAAAGCTTATGATTACTAAATTCGTGAAATGATGATTTCAAGGTAAGCTGTGATGGAATGAATTCTGGTCATGAGATTATAGTAAATTACATTACCTTATATTATATTACTTGAATGTTAAATGTATGGTAATATTTGCTTATTTCTTTCATACGAGCTTACTAAGCTATATAGCTTACTCTGTTTTACTTTCCATGTTTTATAGTGTCACCAAGCTAGCTCGGATTGGAAATTATCGGAGATCGCATCACACTATCAAACTGTCATTTTGGGTATCGATGATCTTAAAAATTTTGAGTGTATGACATGCATAGGGACTTGGTCATTTTGTTATATGTGTCATCATGATTTTGGCCAACTGTATTGGCTTGAAATTTTCAAGGGCTTGATTTGGTATTTAGCCATGTAAATGGGCTCATTTTGTTTAAATTGTCTATAATCTCACATATATATATGCATGTATGTGCCAATGCCCCTTTGGTGATGTGGTTTATATTGATTTGCTAAATGTTGATTGTGGCTTAATGACTTGTTGTGAAATGGATGAGCTTGGTTTATTGGTATGATGGATTATCTCGATAAGTTAATGTAAATTGAAAGTAGTCTTAGAGGAGTTTTTGAATGTGAAATTGGTATGTTTGATTTGGCATAATGGAATGTCATGAGCATGATAGATGAAGGTATTGCATTAACATGTGTTGGCCATGATTGTAGATGTTTTGGTTGCCTAAGTATTCCATGATTTATGCCATTAAATTTGTGTATGTGTATGTGTAAATGAGGGTGGAAAATAGCTTGGTAAATAGCCCTTATTTTGTCCACACAGGTAGACACATGGGCATGTGTTTTGGTTATGTGTCCCCTACACCTTAATTTTGAGAAATAGAATGCTCAGAATTGAGCGCACAGGTAGAGACACAGGCGTGTGTCTCAGCCATGTCAGGGACACAGCCCCGGACATGGGTGTGTGTCCTAGCCGTGTGAAGCCTGCATCTCTTTTATGAAAAATTAATTAACCACACAGCCTAGCACATGGGCGTGTGACTTGGCTATGTGACTTTAATTTGTTCATGCATTGCAAAACAGAGAATTACATAGGTTAGGGACACGGGCATGTGTGACCACACGGCCTGCCCACACGGGCGTGTCCCAAACCACATGGGCGTGTGACTCCTGTACATGGCAAAAATTTTCTAAGTTTTTTGAAAATTTCTTAAGCAATCGGTTTAGTCCCAAACCACTTCCGAAGCATGTTTTGGGCCTCGTAGGCTCGTATTAGGGACTTTATGATTGAATACAAATGTTTTAAATTTGGATCTAAATTTATGACTCGATTTGTATGTTCGCTTGCAATGTAAGTCCGGTAATACCTCGTACCCTGTTCCGGACTTGAATACGAGGAAGGGGTGTTACATCACATCCTTGGAGTGAATAGCACCTAAAATTCCCAGCCAAAACACCCATAATTAACTTTAATTCACAAATCCAACTGAGACACCTCTTGGGCACAACTTGAAAAACACAACAGAAAATTACACTAAAACAATCTAAAAGCTTACTCTTGACAATAGCAGCCTAGAAACATCACTACACAACCAAAGAGTCTCAGTTTTCCTGAAGAGCACCTACCAAAATGATATACTGGATTAACTCAAACATCAACAGGAACAAAATTAAAAAAAAATAAGACTCCCACAACACCACGACGAACCATTACCTTCAAAATCATACGACAAAAACAAAAAGTAAAACACTGCGATTAGAAAAGGAAATTTCAACAGGAATCAAAAATAAAGAAAGAAGGAAAATTTGACAGAAGAAGAGTATAGTAACGCCAGGCAAGCTAACTCCTTACCACTCGAACTAACAAGCTCACTCTGATATGAGTTTACAAACAATATTATATAAGTCCACCCAACAGGGATAAGGCTTGGATAAAAAATAACAAAATTTTTTGAATGTGGGACTTGAACCCAAGACCTCAAATACATAATTAGAACACTTAGCCACTAAAATAGGTGCATATTTATGTCAGATTTCACAAAAACAAACTTATATTATTCAGGGCGTTACAACTCTACCCCCTAAAAGAAATTTTGGCCTCAAAATCTACCTGATCTGAACATATGGGTATACTGTTGACACATCGAGTCCTCAGCTTCCCATGTCGCCTCCTCGGTGCTATGATTTCACCACAGAACCTTCACTAACAGTATGAACTTCCTCCTCAGAACCTTAATATCTCGATCCACAATTTGAATCTGCTCTTCTTCAAACGTCAAGTCCAGTCTAACCTCGATCTCTTCAACAGAGACAACGTGAAATAGATCAGACTGATACCGTCTCAACATTGAGACGTGAAACATATCATGGATACGATCTAACCCTAGAGGTAGCTCTAACTGACAAGCAACCGGTCTTGCACACTTCAGAATCTGATACAGCCCAATGAACCTAGGGCTCAACTTGCCCTTACGACCGAACCTCAGAATTTTCTTCCAATGAGATACCTTAAGAAATATGAAATCACCCATAGAATACTCGATATCCCTCTTTTTCAGATCCGCATAAGACTTCTATTTATCAGAAGCTGTCTTAAGATAATCCCGTATCAATCTGACTTTATCTTTAGTCTCGATACCAATTCAGGACCCAAAACCCATCGTTCACCCAACTCAGTCCAACATAGCAAGGTACGACACTTACGACCATACAAAGCCTCGTAAGGTGCCATCTGGATATTAGACTGGAAACTATTATTGTAGGTAAACTCAGCTAACGGTAGAAAATCCTCCCAACTACCTCGGGAATCAATCACACAACTCTGAAGCATATCCTCTAGTATCTGAATCATTCTCTTAGATTGACTATCGGTCTAAGGATGGAACGTAATACTGAAGTCCAATCTCGACCCTAAAGCTTCATACAGTTTCTTCCAAAACTGAGAAGTGAAGCGAGGATCCCTATCAGAGATTATCGAAATCGAAACCCCGTGCAATATTACAATATCAGAAATGTAGAGCTTCACTAACTTGTGCAGAGAGTAGTCCATCCAAACCGGAATAAAATGGGCGGACTTGGTCAATCGATCCACGATGACCCAAACAGTATGCTTCTTAGTGGGTGTTAAAGGCAACCCACTAACGAAGTCCATTGTCACACTTTCCCATTTCCATAAGGGAATTTTAATGCGTTGGAGCAAACCCGAAGGCAACTGGTGCTCAGCCTTAACTTTCTGGCACATCAGACAATAAGCAACAAAATTCGATACCTCTTACTTCAAACCCGGCCATTAGTACAGTTCACAGAGATCCCAATACATCTTATTACCACCAGGATGCATAGCATAAGGGCTACTATGCGCCTCCCTCAAAATTGATTGTCTCAAATAAGAATTGTTCGGTACACAAACACGTCTTCGGAAACACAGAACTCCATCCTTATTCAATCCAAAATCAGATGTACTGTCACTCTCAACCTGATGAAATTGCAGACTCAGAGACTCATCCCCTAACTATTTTTCTCGAATCTGTCCAATCTAAGTTGGCTTAACTTGTAACTCGGCTAACAGACCCCCATCATCAAACAAATTGAGACGAGCGAACATCGCCCTCAAATCAGTCATCGCTCTACAACTTAGAGCATCAGCCATCATATTGGCCTTACTGGGATAATACTCTATCGTGCAATCATAATCTTTGAGTAGCTAAATCCATCGACGCTGCTTAAGATTCAACTTCTTTTGAGTAAAGAGGCACTTAATGCTCTTGTGGTCAGTGTAGATAATACACCTCTCACCATACAGATAATGCCTCTAGATCTTTAATACAAACACCATCGCAGCTAACTCGATATCATGCGTCAAATAATTTCCCTCGTGTGACTTAAGCTGCCAGGACGCATAAGCCACAACCTTACCATCTTTCATTAGTACACACCCTAGACTGACATGCGACGCATCACTATACACTACAAACTCACCAAATTTAGGCTGTATCAGAACAGGAGTCTGAGTTAGAACAGACTTGAGCTTTTCGAAGATCAATTGTCGTGCATCGGTCCAGAAAGGAACATTCTTGCGTAAAAACTTAGTCGGAGGAGTTGCAATCAGAGAGAACCCCTCAACAAACCTCCGATAATAACCTGCAAGAACCAGAAAACTATGGATCTCAAAAACGTTCTTAGGTTGTTTCCAATCAAGCACAACCTCAATCTTCCTAAGATCAACTCGAATCCCTTCAGCAGAAACTAGTGCCCTAGAAATGTTACTTCCCGTAACCAGAATTCACATTTTCTCAACTTAGCATAGAGTTGCTTCGCTCGAAACTTTAAAATACTCATCATGCTCAACCTCAGTCTTAGATTACACTAGAATATCGTCGATGAAGACTACAACGAAATGATCCAGATATAGCTAAAAAACTCGGTTCATCAGATCCATGAATGCAGTCGGAGCATTCGTCAAATCAAAGGGCATAATTAGAAACTCGTAGTGCCCATAACGAGTCCTAAAATCAGTCTTATGGATATCAGCTTTGTTAACCCTAAGCTGATGATACCCAGATCGGAGATATATTTTTTAGAATACTCCAACCCCAAAAAACTGATCAAACAGATTATTGATCCTCAGAAGTGGGTACTTATTCTTCACAGTCAACATATTCAACTGTCGGTAATCAATGCACATCTTCATGGTACTATCCTTTTTCTTTACAAATAGAACCGGTGCCCCTCTCTCATTCTTGCCTCTCTCTCAGTTTCTATTCTGACGCTCTACGCGCTTTGTAACACCCCTTACCCATATTCAATGTTGGAACAGGGTATGAGGTTTTACCGGACTTAAACGTAAGCAAACATACAAAACCAAGACGTAAATTTCCATCCAAATTTAAAACTTTTCATTTACACTTATATCGTTCCTAGAACGAGCCTACGAGGCCCAAAAGATACATTGGAAGCGGTTTGGACTAAACTGAGAACTTTGGAAAATTTTATAATACTTCAAAAATTTTTCATGTTCATGTAGCTTGGGACACGCCCGTGTGGGCTGGCCGTGTGGTCACATACGCCCGTGTCCCTAACCCGTGTAACTCTCTATTTTTCATCCAAGAACAAATTAAAGTCACACGACCCAGACACACGCCCGTATCCTGTGGCCGTGTCCTTCACACAACTGAGACACACGATTGTGTCTCATGCCAGTGTGCTCGATACTGAGCATTCTATTTTGCAACAATTTAGGTGTAAGGGACACACGGCTGGATCACACACTCATAGGGCTGACCGTGTGTCACACACTGCCTAGACACACGCCCATGTGTTTGCCCGTGTGGACAAAAATAAGGCTATTTACCAAGCCATTTTGCCACCCTTACTTACACACATCTACACAACATCACATGGCACAAATTCAAGCATTATGATCAACCAAACCATTCAAATTATGAACATCACATACCAATACCATATCAACATTTATCATACACACAAAATTTATCATGCCATAAATCATTCATGCCAATTTCACCTTCATTAGGCTTCATTTAGCTACTTTCTAGTTACCTTATTGTACACACAAATTTATCATCTCATCAATAGACCACATTACCAAACATTCACATTCATGCCATAAATCACATTTCCAAACAATTCACATTCACCATGCATACCATGATCATATCACCAAAGGCATTGACATATATATGAATACACTTAGGCTTGCAACCATGTTAGCCAAATAAGCTAATTTACATGGCCAAATATCAAAACAAACCTTTGACCCTTACAAGCCAATACATTGGCTAAAGTCATAATGATACATATGACCTAAAAGACCAAGTCCCTATACATGCCATAAACTTAAAATACTTGAATTCATCAATACCCAAAATTGATAGCTTGATACTGTGATAGGATCTCCAGCAATCTCCAACCCGAGCTAGCTTGACGGCATTATAAAACATGGTAAAGGAAGGGGGTGAGTTATATAGCTTAGTAAGTCTGCATGAAAATAATAAGCAACTCTTATTAGGCATTTATCAAGTTCAACAATTTAAACACAAAATAATAACAATTGTTATAAATTCATAGTTATAATTTTATTCAATCATGATATTTACCCTATTAACTTATAAACATAATTTAACATATTTTGGCATTAGCCTAATAATGGTAATCTTTCCATTATAACAGATTACCACAATCAACCAATCATTTCAAACCTCATAATAACATGCACATTAATAATGAGTATTCACATTTTAAGCATATATTTTAACATCTTTCAATTGTCCAAAGCTCATAACTTCCTATAATCATTTTAATAGGCAATTATGCAAATCTTTCCTCCTTCTCATATCCGATGAATCACAATTCGTGCGAATAAAACATGCTAGATCATAACTCAATTCAGCCTAAAAGCCAATTACATGATCGCCAACCGAATTTACCATATATTTCGTACATCATAAGTATAGATCAATAATCACAAGACTTTTTGCAAAAACATTCTCATAGAAGCCATAAACTCACAATATCATGAAGTCAATGCTTATGTACATACCTATACAAATTCGTAAAACTTATATGCTCATTCTCTTCTTTGACATACTCGTTAAATTACTCGTTGAACCCCTTGGAATACTAAAGGATACTCAGGAATCTCATACTCACAAACCATACCAATGCCATATCTCAGGTATGGTCTTACATGTAGTCTCGTATCGTTGCCAATAGCCCAACTATAGTCTTACACAAAATCTTATATCGATGCCATATCCCAGATATGGTTTTACACGAAGTCTTATATAGATTCCATATCCCAGATATGGTCTTACATATAGTATTAGTAACCCTAATGTCATGACATTCGTATCCTATCTATTCCTAAGGTTCAACCGGGATTTTTGCTGTATCGAAGCTCTGTCGGTTATTTCTACAGTATCGTACTCATTAGCATTCACATTTCATTTCAAAAATATAGCATTTACCACAATTATATCAATTAAGCATTTATACATATATAATTTAATGCCTATTAAACATACAAACTTACCTCGACATAAAAAAAAAGGCAAAAATAGCCTAACTGTCAAATACTTGTTTTTCCCCGTTCTAATTTCGAACCTCATTTTTCTTGATCTATAATATCACATTTAACTTATTTAATCATTATACTATTCAAATCAGCCCAAAATCACATTATGGCAAAATTTATATTTTTGCCCGTAAAGTTTCACATTTTTACATTTTAGTCCCTAGGGTCATAAAATGATTTTTATTAAATGTATTCATTACTCAAGCCTAGAAAAATCTTTATTGTACTCATACTAGCCCACACTTTTCATTAAATCACACTTTTACTACTTATCTTATAACTTTTACAAATAAGTCCTTTTAGGCATTTTCACCGAAAATCACTTAGCCAAAGTCATTTATCATACACCAAACATACATTTTCTACCATTAGACATCAAAATACACAAATATTCATCATGGGTAAAATTTATACTTTGATTATGTCTTAAATTAGTGGTAGAAATAGATAGATCATGTTACAAGGATTTCAAAAAAATAAAAATCATTAAAAACAGGGCTAGAACGGACTTACAATCTAGCTTGGAAGCTTGAAAAACCCTATCCATGGTTTCTCCTTGTAAAATTCAGCCATGGGAGGAAGATGGACAAAAATTGACTTTTAATTTGGCTTTTTAATTCATTTAATTACCAAATTACTAAAATACCCTTAATGAAAAACTTTAGAAACATACCCAACCATGTCCATTTTTTTTCCAACAACTTAACCAATGGTCTAATTACCATTTAAGGACCTCCAATTTAAAATTTCATAGCAATTAGACAGCTCTAGCATGTAGAACTCAACTTTTGCACTTTTTATAATTTAGCCTTTTTGACTGAATTGAGTGCCCAAACGTCAAAAGTTTCAAACGAAATTTTCATGAAATCATTTCATAAAATTTTAGACCATAAAAATAATAAAAATAAATTTTCTACGTCAGATTTGTGGTCCCGGAACCATTGTTCTGACTAGACCCAAAATCAAACAATTATACGCTTAACCTTTTCGATGATCTTCGTCTTATATACCAAAACAACAAACTCTTACTCCCTCTGCAGAACAATCAAAACCCTCAAAATATCCCTCAAGCCATTCTTGAAGCAAACATATTTCTCATACTCGGATGCCACCATGCCTCGAGCGTAGCGGCTCAGTCTCAGAAGCTCGGCCATAGACTTATCACTTTGTGTGAAATTTATAAACTTTCACCTACGAGCATCCATATAGCTCGCACCCACGTACTTCTCCTGGAAGGTATTTTTAAAGTCATCCCAGTTTAAACGATTCGATTGAGTACCCTCCTCAACCGATAACTACCACTGATAAGCTTCGTCGCGAAGCAAAGAAACTGTACCTTTCAATTTTTGATAAGGAGTGCAGTCAACATCGTTCATTATCCTCTCAGTGGCCTCCAACCAATACTCGGCCACAGTAGGGGTGACTCTAGTGACGCCCCTAAACAACTCAGCTCTATTGGACCAGAGTCGTTCAGTAACCGACCCACGGCCCCAAGATTTAGAATAGGGTCCAGCGGCCCTCTCCAACACTTTCAACATAGCTTGAGACAGTGCATCGTCCCCAGCCAAGTGGCTTTGAAACCCAGTCTCAGTAACAGGTGAAACCGATGTCTCACTCGTATCCAGATTTGGCATACTGCCCAAAGAAGAAAACTCAGCTTGAGTTCCCCTACATCGCCCACCGTGCCCACAAATATCTGGACCGCATGTTCTATGTGCTCTCATTGTAATTCAAATTTTATCTACATTTTAAAATTTCATGCATCAATTCTAATGTCTATTAGTAGATATTCTATGCTCAAGTTATCAGAAGTTCAGAAATATTTCAAAGGTTTTAGTCTCTAACTAACTCAGTACAGTTTCAGGAAGTACTAACTACAGTGTTTTCTAAATTTAGAGATACTTACAGGATTGGTGCCGGAGACTCGGTGCACTACATACTTACACAATTTTGGACTCCAAAATTCACAGCCCAAGCTTTTCAATTTGGCTCTGGTACCACTAAATGTAACACCCCTAACCCGGCCTAGACGTTATGGCCGAATCTGGAAGTGTTACGAAGAAGGGTTTTAAATTACATCTTTTAAGTTAAAACGTATCATTTTATTAGTTTACCAATCAGAGTATTAATATCCGGAAAACTTGTGTTTATAATCTTATTTGAAACTATTTTAAGTTATCAAGAATTTGCAGCGGAAGTTTGAAAATCATTTTATTCGAAACCAAGCTTGTGTTTCCAAAAACCATTTGTTAAAACCATTTGTTTATGTAAAGTGTTTTTGTCAATGTTGCGGAAAAGAAAGCAAAACAAAATTCAAATCCAAAAGTTAAAACCATACAGTCCAGAGAGTCCCAAAAATTACAAACTCTTAAGAAAAACCAGATTTTAAAATAAAATCATTATTACTAAATAAAAATAGTTTTCTGTCGAGTGGTCACCGCTGAGCCTCCATCGTACCGACTCACCTAAGTCTTTAGACTACCTGAACAGTATAGACAAACAGATGTGAGTTTTCGTAAAATCAATGTGTAACCCAACAGATATAGTCATCAACATTCACAGAATCTCAAATGCAGCCAGAAACAGAATTGGACCTAAATTCTTAATAGATACAGATATCATAATCAGATGTACAGAACAAATATACAGAATCCTACCCTCATACTCTACACACTATCTTCGTCCATCCCATCACACCGTGTGGGGTTAAAAACACCCACCCAACCCTACACACTATTTAGTGTCGATGTAACATATAACATATAATATGCAGCCAAGCTGCCAGATAATAGACGAAAGGTTGTCGTACAGATCACTTCCACCCCATATGCAAATCCCACCCCAAACACAGACATAAATTACAGATACAGAAACAACAGATTTAACATGCTTTACCCACTCGTATACGGATAACATACAAACTTAAACAGTGCAGTCAGATATACATATCAATATCCTACTCAGTTCAGGTTATCAAAATATCAAATCACATGAAATAGGGTTTGGTTAGTCCTTATCAACCCTACGGTAAGTTCACAGTCGATCAGAATGACCCGTGCGAACCTAGGGAAAATTTCAAAATTTTGGGTCAACATGCCAGTGTGGTTTGCACGTGTGGGCCCACACGCCCAAATTGGCCTTACCCGTATGGGCCATATGGCCTGGCCCCAAACCCACATGCCAATATAGCCCACACACCCAATCTGACCTATCCCGTGTGGCCTACTCGGCCACACATTCACCATCACACGATCGTGTCTCGCATACGGCCAGCCACACGCCTGTGTGGCGTCAACAGTGCCCTTTTTAAGCTTTCGCTGAACCTCAATTTTTCTTGTTTAGGGTACACATATGGTTTTTTTTTTTAAGAATTCACACCCCTGGAGTGAACAGTACCTAAAATTGCCAACCAAAACACCCATAATTAACTTTAATTCACAAATCCAACCGAGACACCTCTTGGGCACAACTCAAAAAATACAACAGAAAATTGCACTAAAATGATCCAAAAGCTTACCCTTGACAATAGTAGCCTCAAAACTTCACTACACCATCGAAGGGTCTCGATTTTCTTGAAGGACACCTACTAGAACGTTATACCAGATTAACTCAAACATCAACAGGAACAAAAGTAAAAAAAAAATAAGACTTCCACAACACTACAACGAACCCTTACCTTCAAAATCGTACGACGAAAACAAAAAGCAAAACACTGCAATTGGAAGAGGAAATTTTGATAGGAATCAAAAAGGAAGAAAAAGGAAAATTTGACAGAAGAAGAGTATAGTAACGTCAGAAAGAGAGAGAGTTTTCTTCTTCTTTTTTTAGGGGAAAAAGAAAATAAAATATTTTTAACTCAAATTAATTTGTTTGTAACACATCCCTAAAATCTCTTTAATTCCCCACTACTCCACTAACCCAAACCAACCATTCTAGAATTCCAGCCCCACCGAAACTCTGTCAGACAACTGAGACAAAAATTAACATCCACGCTCGCACGAGGATTCAAACACGAGACCTTAGGCAAGCTATCTCCTTACCACTCAAACCAACAGGCTCATTCTGACATGAGTTTACAATCAAAATTATATAAGCCCACCCAACAGGGATAAGGCTTGGATAAAAAATAACAAAATTTTTCGAATGTGAGACTTGAACCGAAAACCTCAAACACACAATCAGAACACTTAGCCACTGAAACAAATACATATTTATGTCAGATTTTACAAAAAAAAATACTTAAATTATTCAGGGCATTATATTAATGGTCAACCGTTAAAATTAACGGTCAAAGGGCCTTTTTAATGCCTTTTGGCAATCAAGTGCAAAAAGAAAAAAGCAGGGGCATAATTGCTTTTTTTTTTAAGTTTGAGGGCATTTTTTATACATTTTGACAGTTCAAGTACTCAATTGAGTAAATTTTGAAAAAATTTGAGGGCTTTTTACACCTTTAAGCCTTGACATTTCAATTAACTAACAATAGAATGTTTTCATAGTGTTTATCAGTTTGTGAATTAGAGCCCACACTCTAAGCAAGATGAGCTTTAAAAATAGCAGAGAGGATCGTGTTGGTCAAAAGGCAAGAAACTACTTAAACTGTTTGTTCCTAAAAAAACTAGGTATAAATTTGGTAAAAGGGTTTATTTCTATAAATAACATAATTTCTCAGGTTTTAGAAAAAAAGTTAATTTTTCATTGTGCAACAAAACTATTTTCTAAACCAATTTTTTCCAACATTTATGAGATATGAAAATATTTCCATGAATAATGTGTTGTTTATGGCAGGTTTGCCATAGGATATTACCACTTGGAATATCTTCATTGGGGGTGAAATATTGCAGTTTGTTAAAAAATATGAAACTTACAATTTGGTGCTTGAGGAGCGTCCATTCCTTGGCAACCAAATTTGTATGAAGACAGTTTCCATATTTAAAGTGTTGGCCATTTATGAAACAATTTATATGGGTTATGTTGATTGTATGGAGGATTTCTAGCACATTATAGAAGCCCATATCACTGGGGAATCATATATTGGATATTGGAGTGGATCGTATTACCCAAGTCAATCCCTTAAGTTGTGGACATTGGATTGGATTGTAACTTTATTTGTTGAGCAAGAGTCCATATTTACTTTGATTGTTATTTTTATAATGTATTAAACTTATATTATTGTTGTATTGGTGGGATTGAGATAAATCTTCATATGTAAGCAAATCTCGAAATAAGTCTATATAATTGAGAGACTTGTATAGGTGAATGTATTTAGAGAATTAAGTATTTAATCTATTCTTGTGAGGAACCTTATTGTATGAGTGCATTTTGATAGTAAAAATTTGTGTTGTAGTTTTACTTGTTAAAATTCACAAGGGGTATTTAGTGGTGAGAGTATCGAGTCTTCAAGTTATAATGATGAAGAAAATTGACACGGGCGTGATAGATTAGGATCACTTGTTATTGTTGTTGAAAAGAGTAAGTATTTCTCATTAAACTAAACCTCCCAAATGTAGAGAAATCGAACTGTATAAACAACTTCTTTATATTTTATTTGTTTTCTATTTTTTATTTGATGGTTGAAACCTAGACGCCATTTCACTTGTGTAGTCTAATTCCCTTATGATGGTTGATGGATTGTCATATGTGTAAAAAGTAGCCAGAATCAATAACATATTATGTTAAATGCTAGGGATGTTTAATATGGGTTGTAATCATGCTGATCTTTCGTATTATTAAATGACAGATTATGTTTTCTATAAAATATTATACACAAAACAGATTATGACCAACTCAAAAATATTATAAACATGTCAAACTATTTTAACCAAATGTTTTATGAGATCCACAAAATTATTTGAATTTCATTATAAATGTTGTTATATTTAGAGCTTTCTAAGTTAAAACTAAAATATATTTAATAAAATATTTAATTTTTTATATTTTATGTGATTTTATACCATGTTTGTTATCCACTTGTCTTATGGTACATTAACCATGTAAGTGAAAATAAAAAATAATATTAAAAAATTATTCAATAATTATTTTTTTGTAAGATAATTATCATTACTAATTTATTTTCCTAAAAAATTGTTATTGATAATAAGGTAATAAAAATTTACATAATACTAGTGTTTTTAATTTATTTATAATTAATTTATGAGTTGTTTAGTTTATTTTTATTGAATTAATGTCTACTTGATTCGTGACATCAATTCAGTCAAAATTTTTATAATAATATATGTGTTTCTTTTTTTTTTTTTAATTTATGTTATTTCAATGTGATATAAATTTTGAGCATTTATAAAAGTCGAGAGTGATCTCTCTCTGGTGATTCAGAGAAACGGTAAGATACTGTAGCTGGGTTGAGGGTGAGTGGTGACATTTTTTAGGGAAGTATGGTGAAGGACGAGATCTCCCTTCTAAAGGAAGAACTCGTACAACTATCAGTGAAGAGTTCGTTACTGGTCCCGATTGGAAATCTGTCGTTAATATGTTCTGTTTGGACGAAAAAAGTCATATACTCCTGACAGTTTCAGGGCATAAATAAAAAGTATCTGGAAAAAGACAAAGAAATTTGAAATCCAAGTGGTGGGGAAAAATCTCTTCATGATTTTATTCGATAGTGAAGAGGATTTGGATATGATTATGGAGGGTAGACCATGGTTTTTTCGGTGACAACTTATCATTTTCGATAGGCTAACGAAACCTATAAACTGAAATCAGATTACATTGGTTTCGTCTCTTTTTTGGCTTAAGATTGGTCCTTGTCCTCCAGAATGTGATAAAAAGGATCTTATGCATCCATTGGATCGACTTTTGGAAGGGTGATAAGACCAGAAATGAAAGGAGATTTTTGTCGACTGAAGACACAAATTGATGCACAAAAACCTCTGATGAGAGGTATTTTCATTTCAACAGAAGTAAGGGAAAAAGTTTGGGTGGCTTTCAAATATGAAAACTTACCAACTTTCTGTTTTGGCTGCTATAAAATGAGATATAGAGTAAACGATTGCTGAAGTAGTGTACTTATACTGGGAGTCAAAATGATGTGATTTAGAAAAAGGGGTAGACTGCTTATGTTGATTTTTCTAACCAGAGGATGGCAGAGGTTTCGTTTGTGGTAGAGCGAATGGTTATAGAAGAGAAACTTCCAATTTTGGAAACTACTATTTATCACCAAAACTTAGGGGATTTAATGACTCCTTTATTCCCTGAAATTATGAAGGATATTGTAAGAGAGGAGCTTTCTAAGGAGACAATTGAGACTGATATATGCAAGGGAATGGAATAAGATAAAATTGCAGATCGGGCCCATTATTCCAATTGTGGAAACTTGTCATAAAACAAAAACGACCAGTTGCAAACGTATCGCTAGAATAACAAAAGGAAAGTATCAAGAATGAGCAAATGGCACGGGAAAGCGAAAAGTGGGAATACAGGACCCTAAAGAGGTGGGAAAGTAATATTAAAAAACTAAAAATTATGAAAAGGAATCTTAACAATTTTAGTGTTTTAAAAATAGAGTCGGATTCGTAGGAGCAGATTGTTGCTTCTTTTCAACAGGGATCGGTGACTGCCAATCAGCAATCTGACCAGGAATAATGAAAATTTTATGTTGGAATGTTCATGAATTGGGGAGTCCACGAGCAATAAGAAGACTTTGACAAGTGGTGAAGTTCTATTATCCTTGAATGGTCTTTTTCATGGAGACTAAAATTGATGAAAATAGAATGGAGGAGGTGAGAAGGCGATGTGGTTTTAATTATAGGATTAAAGTGGAGGCGAATGGTTCAAGGGGTGGGCTATGTTTAGCTTGGAAGAAGGACGTTAATGTGCAGTTGAGGAGTTATTCAAATAACCACATAAATGTTCTCATTAACGAAAATGATAATGATAAGCTTTAACATTTTACAGGTTTCTATGGTGCACCTTACGTGAGTTTTAGGGAAGAAACATGGAATCTCTTGAGAAGGTTAGGAAATGAAAAAAAAAATTCCTTGGTTGGTGTGCGGAGATTTCAATGAAGTTTTATACTTTTTCGAGAAGGTTAGTGGGGTACAAAGAGAGGAACGTAGAATAGAGGCTTTTCGAAAGGCTCTTGATGATTGTCAACTAAGGGATATGGAGTACTCGGGGAATTGGTTCACTTGGGAATAGGGAAATCGGCCCGAGACTAATATTAGGGAGCTATTAGATAGAGGGGTTGCTAATGACGATTGGTTGAGTATGTTTCCTCATGCGATAATTAAACATTTACCGAATTCTTTCTCAGATCATTACCCGATCCTACTAAGCACTGTTAGTGAAATAAAAAGAAATAAGCAGCTAATTTTAAATTTGAGGCATGGTGGACGATTGAGGAGTCTTTAAAAAGGGAAAGTGACTTTGGGATTCGATTGGAGGATCTATCTTCAAAAAATTAAAAGAATTGAGTACTGGTTTGATAAAATGGGAAAAAAGGATTAAGGTGAACCGCAATGAATTGAAGTGTACCCATTCTAAAAAATAGGAAGATCTAATGGTTGAGGGTTGAGATGACGATAATTTGGCAGCACTCATAGATGTTAAGATCCAACTGAACTTTGAGCTTGATAAGGACGAAGCTTTTTGGGAACAAAGGACGATAGCTAATTGGCTTCGTTTAGGTGATAAAAACACTACTTTTTTCCATAGGTACGCTTCGACTCGAAAAAAGAAAAATACTATTGGAAGTTTGGAGTAAGAAGATGGAAAGGTAGTAAGCACAGAAGATGAAATTGGGGAGTTTGCTACGAAATATTTTCAAAATCTATTTTCTTCGAATGGGATTGGTGATCTGTCGCATATTTTATCAGGGATTAATACTAGCATCTTTCATGAGGAGAATCTTTTCCTTTTAGCAAAGTTTACGGAGGAAGATGTTTACACAGCATTGAAATAAATAGGGCCTATAAAAGCACTAGGATTTGAAGGTTTCCCAACTATGTTTTTCTAGAAGTATTGGCATATTGTCAAGAATGATGTTCTCTCCTATTGTTTGGGGATTCTTAATGAAAGTAACGATCTTGAATATGCAAATGTTACTGAAATTGTTCTTATCCTTAAAATTCTAAATCCCAAAAACCTAATGAATTTTAGACTCATTAGTTTGTGTTTTATTTTATAAAAACTTGTGGCAAAATTTTTAGCAAACCGACTTCAAAGCATTATTGGGAACTGTGTCGATTGTGCTTAAAGTGCCTTTGTGCTAGGGAGATTAATTTTTAATAATGTTTTACTCGCTTATGAACTGTTACACACGTTTCGCCACAAGAGCACTGGAAAGAATGGTTACATGGCAGTTAAACTAGATATGAGTAAAGCCTATGACAGGGTTGAATAGGCTTTTCTAAAGGTAGTAATGTTAAAGATGGGTTTTGCTACTGATTGGGTAAGGGTCATATTGAGATGTATTTCATCGAATTCATATTCGATAAAGGTTAATGGTTGCACGGAAAGAAGATTTCAACCTTTAAAGGGCCTTCATCAAGGGGACCCTTTGAGTCCTTTTTTATTTCTCATTTGTAGTAAAGATCTTTCAGCTTTGATGAGGTTGGCCATGGATGGAAGGTTTTTGAAATGGGTGAAGGCTAGTAGAGGAAGGCCAAAAATCTCACATCTCTTGCTTGTGGATGACAGTATTCTCTTTGGGGAGGCAACAACTAGATATGCTCTTTTATTGAAAGATATTCTTAAAGAATATGAGAATTGTTCTGGTCAATGTGTGAATTTCAGTAAATCAATAATTTTCTTTAGTTCAAATGTATTTGAGGAGGAGAAGATTCAGGTTTCAAATTTGATGAATGTGTGTTTTTCCAACAATGCTGAAAAGTATTTGGGGTTGCCAAATATGGTGGGAAGAATGAACAAAGCATTTTTTTCAAAACTTAAAGGATAGGATTCAATAGAGAATCGAGAATTGGAGCACAAGGCTTTCGTCACAAGGGGGAAGGAAAATTTTATTAAATCAGTCTTGCAAGCAATCCCCACATATGCAATGTCATATTTTTTGTTGCCAAAGTCTTTTTGTGGAGAAATTGAAAACATTATAGCAACATATTAGTGGCAAAAAGGATAGGGAAAATGAGGGATACATTGGTACGAATGAAGGCATATGTGTAGATTGAAAAAGGATAGGGGGATGGGTTTTAGAAACATGTGAAATTTTAATATTTCTTTGCTGGCCAAATAGGGGTGGAAGATTATAAATTGTCCAAATTCACTTATTATGCATTTGCTAAAAGATAAATAATTTCTGAGATCTGATTTTATGGATGCTCATTTAGGGAATAATCTGTCTTATACTTGGAAAAATATTTGGACGACAAAAAGGGTTTTAAAGGAGGATTTATGTTGGTATGTTGATTTGGGGAATAAAATCTTAGTATACAATGATGCATGGATTCCTGGTAATGCAAATTTTAAAGTATCCAGAAATAGTCGTAATATGCAGAATTTAATGGTGTCGAAGTTAGTAGATTCTAATGAGCGTATCTAGAAGCAGGGGTTAATAAATGATACCTTCTTGTAGTCGGACACTGTTAATATCCTTCAGATTCCACTTGGTCAAAAAGCCCATGAAGATTTTCAAGTCTGGAGTGAGGAACCTTAGGGGGAGTTTTTGGTTCGCAGTGCCTACAAACTTTTACAAAAAAATTTGGAAGATCCTACTACTTATGCATTATAGACTAGATCTAGTGCTTTCTACAAACTTTTATGGAACCTAAACCTCCCGAGGAAAACTAAAATTACAATTTGGAGGATTTATTGGAACTATCTACCTACGCTTGCTAACTTGAAGTTTAAGAAGTTGGCCACAACTTCTTACTGCCCTCGGTGTGGAAGTGCGGAGGAATCAATGGATCATTTGTTTCGGCACTACCCTATAACAGTTGAAGTTTGGTTAGAATTAAACTATTTGTACTTTCTGAACATTCAAGGTATGGAGTTTGAACAATGGCTTACTTGGGCTTTCAAGACTTGCACCACCCATCAGAGGAAGATATTCTGTTGTGCACTCTAGGCTATCTGGAATGACAGAAACAAAAGGGTTCATGACAAAAATTATTACAAGCAAGGACACTGCAAATTGTGTTTCTAGGTATATAAAAGAACTTAAACGGTTAGAGGAAAACACCTGTACTAAGAGAATGGAGGATGTGAGTTGGAAAGCTCCACCGAGTTCAGTCATCGAAATAAATTTTGATAGTGCTTTTGATGGCCGAAGATTTTGATCAGTGTTAAGAGTGGTTGCTATGGATGAAAGAGGAACAATGTTGTTCACTAATACGAGTTTCCATGAGGGAGTAGTGTCTGCCTTTATTGCTGAAGCTTTAGCTTCTCAAATCGCTGTTAGTACGGGTTTTGATAATGGATGGATACGAGTCATTATCAAAGGGAACTCATTAACAACGGTCAAGAAATATAAGTCTTTAAAACTTGATAAATCACAGATTGGAGTTTTCATAAGAAATATACAACAGATGAAGAGTAATTTTCAAGAAATCAGTTTCAATCATGTTCCAAGATCAGCAAATAAACTCGCTCATGCTTTGGCAACAGAAATGCTGAAAGGGAGGAAATCAGTTTACCTGGAGGGGAAAGAATATTCATCTTTGGATCCCAGGACAATGATGGGGAGACCGAAAGAACTGAATTGATTGAGAAGGGAAAGTTTGAAGAACGGGGGAAAGGAGTTTCTATCTTTTGACATTTGATCTATCTTTTTTGGATGCTCCTTCTTGGTTTTGTGAAACCTTCAGTTTTGAGCATTGATGGATATTTTTGGGATAGAGAAAAAACAAAGGAACTGATTTGGTGTAAGGGTTGGTGTCTCTGCTCCTAGAATTCTCTTTGTTTTGGTTTTTGTGTAATTTATTTGTCATTTGTGTTTTAGTTTTGTTTGGGTTTTCTTTTGGGTTTTGTTTGTTGTTTTGGACTTATGTCCATTTTTTCTAGTTTTTTTATTTTTGGATTAATGAGAAGCAAAAGTCCAATCTATTCATTTCAAAAAAAAAAAAATTTGAGCATTTATATTTAACTTATAAAAAAATCTTAATGTTCTATAAAATTATGTTATTTTAAGTTGCTATAAATTTTGATTTTTGAAAATATTTTATATTTTTATTTTAAAAAAATAACTTTCATTTTTTATTTTTAAAATTAGAAAACATGTTTGATAAATAAAAAATAGTTTTCGATAATGAAAACATGAAGATATATTTGGTAACTATTTTTACATAATAGAAACATGATAAATAAAATAAAAAAATTTACATCTATATAGGTTTAAACCAAGGTACCTGATTTCATATTTAAAAAAACCATTAAAAATATTTTTGTATTTATAGGGTTAGAAGCACAACCAATTTATTTAAAGTTAAAAACCATTATTTCAATCATTTTCACATTTACAAAAGCATTTTAGTGAAAGTAATGAATTATTTTTATTTTCTAATTTTCACATATTTTTAAAATTTTCACACCAAACATATTTTCTTCATTAAAAATGAAAATTAAAAGGACCTTTAATTTTTGTGAGTTTAATGAAACAAATACTTGCTAAAAGGAATACATATAATATAAAAATACAAAATAATTATTTTTATATAATTTAAATATTATATAATTTTGACAAAAAAAAAGATAATAAAGATGATAAGAAAGTCGTTGGGACATTAGTGGCTTTTTAGAAGACGAGAGAAGCATCAAAGATTACGAGAGTGTTAATGGATGGGTCATGACACCAGGGGCGAAGCCAGAGTGAAATTTTATCTTTACTAATTTAAAATTTTTAAAAAAATTTAAGGACCTAAAATATAATTTTACATTTTAGGGGGGCCGGGGCCCATGCAAGCTTCCCTGGCTACTCCCCTGCTACTCCCCTGCATGACACCCACCAGCTGGAAACAAAAGCTGCCTTATGCCCACTCCACTTCAATTTCTTGAAAGGAGCTTTGAAATATCCAAGAGGGACTTGCAACTAGAAAAAATTTTTAAAACCCCTTTACTCATTTCTTAAATAACGGAATTTTAAGCTAATATATATGAAAAAATTATACTTTAATTCGAAAATAATTTTATTTAATCTTTTTTAAAAATGATAAATTTTAAATTAATAAATAATATACTTATATTTTAACCTTTCAAAATTATATAATTTAATTCTAAACCACATTACAAAAATTTATAAATTTACAGCTCAACATATATTACATTTTTCGTTCAATGATGAAACTCAAAATCAAATGTTTTTGCATTACTATTTATAATTCCATAGTTAAATTTAAGTATTTTTTTTTATTTTTTAACATAATTTGGCTGTACTATGTTAGAATTAAGTGACCCGAATTCTTATTTAAATAAAATACGATGGAAAATAAAATAAAAGTAAAATCCATATAGAACAAGACTTCTTTATATTTAATTTTAGAATAAGGTTTTTAAACCTTATTAAACTCCATCTATTTTATATTTATTAGGATAAGGTGTTTCAATCCTATTAGAATATGGCTTTACAAGCCTATAAATAGACATAGTCTATTCCTCTTGTATTGATTCAAAATTTTCGACATAGTGAATTTTTCTTCTCATTTGCCCGTGGTTTTTCCCGAAAGGGTTTCCACGTAAAATTTATGTGTTCTTTATTTTATTTTATTTTATTTTATTTTATTTTATTTTTCACAAATTGGTATCCGAGCTTCCGAGTTGTTCATCTCGATCACAGTAATGGCGTCTTTGAAATATGAAATTTCATTGTTGGATCGCAACACCGTGATTTGCGTTGTGGCGATTAAGATGCAAGCGCTTCTTGCACGATGGATCTCGAGGATGCCCTGCTAGGGATAGATAAGATGCCTTCGACATTAATGTATGAAGAGAAGAAGCGTAAGGATCGAAAGGCATTAACACAATTACATCTGCATTTGTCCAACGAAATTTTGCGAGGATGTGATGAAAGAGAAGACTACCACGCATTATGGAAGAGGCTAGAACAAATATGTATGTCGAAAACTCTAACAAGCAAGTTGCATATGAAGCAAATGACTTTATGCTCATCGTTTGGAGGAAGGTGCGTCGTACACCTAAACACTTAATAGTGTTTAAAGAAATTCTCTCAAACTTGGAGGCCATGGAGGTTCAAAGATGATAAGGAAGATCTAGGGTTGATTCTACTTTGTTCGTTGCCTCCGTCTTTATTCAACCTTTAGAGACACGATTTTATATAGCCGCAAGTCTCTCACAGTTGATGAGGTTTATGATTCTTTAACCTTGTATGATAAGATGAAACATCTTGTGGTTAAACCCGACTCTCAGGGAGACGGTCTTATTGTTCGTGGGAGACAAGATCGGAATGCTGATGATGATCGTGGTAGGACACAGGAACGAAATCCTCATGGTAAATCTAAGGGTAGATCGAAGTCTTCAAATAGAGGTAAAACTTGTAACTTCTGTAAGAAGAAAGGGCACATTAAATCTGAGTGCTATAAGCTACAAAATAAGATTAAAAGGGAGGCTGCGAATCAAAAGGGAAAACAACCAAAAATTCGGTGAAGGCGATGTTGTAGAAGACTACAAATGATGGTGAACTTCTAGTCGCTTCTGTCAATGATTCTAAAGTAAGTGAGGAGTGAATACTTGATTCAGGCTGCACCTTCCATATGAGTCCCAATCGGGATTGGTTTACAACTTACAAACAGTGTCTGAAGGTCTTGTTTTGATGGGAAATAATGCTTCGTGTAAGATTGCAGGTGTTGGAACAATTAAAGTTAAGATGTTTGATGGAGTTGTCAGAACACTTAGTGACGTACGACATGTTCCAGAATTGAAAAGAAATTTAATTTCGTTGATTACTCTTAATTCAAAAGCGTACAGATACACAGCTGAAAGTGGGGTTTTAAAGATTTCCAAAGGATCCCTTGTTGTGATGAAAGGGCAGAGAAAAATTGCCAAGTTATATGTTTTGTAGGGTTCTCATCATATCGTGATGCAAATTGCCGCTTCCTCTTCCTTGTCGATGATGATGATATTACTAAACTTTGGCATACGCGCCTAGGGCATATGAGTGAGAATGGCATGACAGAATTAAGCAAAAGAGGACTTCTTGATGGGCAAGGAATTTGCAAACTGAATTTCTGTGAGTACTATGTTTTTGGGAAGCAAAAGAGAGTTCGATTCACTAAAGGAATCCATAACACGAAGAGAACATTGGAGTATATTCATTCTGATCTGTGGGGGCCATCCAAAGTGCCTTCGAGAGGTGGAGCTAATTATATACTAACCTTTATTGATGATTTTTCTAGAAAAGTTTGGGCGTTCTTCCTAAAGCAGAAAAGCGATGTGTTTTTCAGCATTTAAGTCTTGGAAAATTATGATTGAAAAAGCAGACGGAAAAGCAGATAAAATACCTCCGCATGCATAAATGGCTTAGAGTTCTGTTCTGATGAGTTTAATAGATTGTGCAAGTCAGAAAGGATCATGAGACACTTGACAGTTCGTCATATTCCACAGCAAAATGGCGTTGCAGAATAAATGAACAGAATGATCATGGAGAAGGTTCGATGTATGTTGTCAAATGCCAACTTACCGAAGTCACTTTGGGCAAAAGCAGCCTCTACTGCATGTTTTTTGATCAACCGATCTTCATCCGTTGCCATTGAGAAAAAGACTCCACAAGAGGTATGGTCTGGTAATCCTGTTAATTATTCTAATTTAAAGATTTTTGGGTGTCCTGCGTATGCTCATGTTGATAATGGAAAATTGGAACCGAGATCCATTAAATGCGTTTTTCTTGGTTATAAAGTTGGTGTAAAAGGCTATAAGTTATGGTGTCCTGAAAATAGAAAAGTTGTGATTAGCAGAGATGTTGTTTTTGATGAAACTACTATGATACCTAACTTATCTCTTAAAGACTCTTCCAATAAAGAAAACCAAAAGCAGATGGAGCATCAGATTAATACAGAGTCAACTCCTCAAGCCATAACAAAAATTGAGAATAGAGTTGCTTCTTTACGATAATACTCTATCGCCAAAAACAGAACTAGAAGAGAAATTAAACCTCCAAAGAAGTATGCCGAAGCTAATTTAGTTGCTTATGCTTTAAATGTGGCTGAAGATATAGATGCGAATCAAGAGCCATCTAATTATTCTAAGGCGGTTAGCTGTGAAGACTCAGAAAAGTGGATGTTTGCTATGCAAGAAGAGATGGAATCACTCCACAAAAACAGAACATGGGACCTTGTGAAACTTCCTAAAGGTAAAAAGACTGTTCGTTGTAAATAGGTGTTTAAAAAGAAAGAAGGGACTCCAGGAGTTGAAGAACCCAGATATAAAGCAAGGCTTGTTGCAAAAGGTTATAGTCAAATTCCAAGAGTGGACTTCACAGATGTGTTCTCTCCAGTTGTTAAGCATAGTTCGATTTGAGCTTTGCTTGGTATTGTAGCCATACATGATTTGGAGCTTGAGCAGTTAGATGTAAAAACTACATTTCTGCATGAAGAACTTAAGGAGGATATTTACATGCAACAACCAGAGGGTTTTATAGTCTCAGAAAAAGAGAACTATGTTTGCTTGCTGAAAAGTCACTTTACGGTTTGAAACAGTCACCAAGACAGTGGTACAAGAGGTTTGATTCCTTTATGACTTCTCATGATTTCAAAAGCAGTAGTTTAGACAGTTGTGTTTACTTTAAGAAAAACAGTAAAGGTTCTTTTGTGTATCTACTTCTTTATGTTGATGACATGTTGATAGCAGCAAAAGATAAAGGAGAAATAAGAAAGGTCAAAGCCCAACTAAGTGAAGAATTTGAAATGAAAGATTTAGGACCAAAAAAAGAAGATACTTGGTATGGAGATTCTCGAGAGATAGAAAAGTAAGTAAATTGTACCTAAGTCGGAAGGGGTACATTGAGAAAGTTCTTTGTAGGTTCAATATGCAGAGTGCTAAGCTCATTAGTACTCCTTTAGCAAACCATTTCAGACTTTCATCGGCTTTGTCTCCACAATCGATGATGAGATTGAGTACATGTCACATGTTCCATACTCTAGTGCAATGGGATCTCTCATGTATGCTATGGTTTGCTCACGTCAGTTTATCATATGCGATCGGTCTGATTTAGCGTGATACATGGCAAATCCTCGGTAAAGAACATTGGAAAGCAGATTGATGGGTTTTAAGATACTTACGAGGCACTACTGATGTTTTGCTTACAATTTGGAAGAACTAAAGATAGAGTCATAGGGTATGTTGATGCTGATTTTGCTTTGGAGACCTTGATAGAAGAAGATCTCTCACGAGTTACGTCTTTACAATCGGAGGTTGTGCAATTAGTTGGAAAGCCACTTTGCAAACTACGATCGCTTTGTCTACCACTCAAGCCGAGTACATGGCGATTACATCGAGGCTTGTAAAGAAGCTATTTGGTTGAAGGGACTATTTAGTGAACTCAATAAAGACCTTCAAATCAGTATAGTATTTTGTGACAGTCAGAGTGCCATCTTCCTTACAAAAGATCAAATGTTTCATGAGAGAACAAAACATATTGATGTTCGGTATCATTTTGTTCGTGATATTATTGCTCGTGGTGATATTGTTGTGAGCAAAATTAGTACTCATGAAAATCCTGCAGATATGATGACTAAGTCACTTCCTATAACCAAGTTTGAGCATTGCTTAGACTTGGTTGGTGTTCATTGTTGAAATTAAACCCTTAAGGGGTTTTATGGAAGAGGTGGAGAACTTGTTCGCGATGAAGAACTTGTTCATTGAGAATTTGTGTCAAGGTGGAGATTGTTAGAATTAAGTAACCGAATTCTTATTTAAATAAAATACGATAGAAAATAAAATAAAAGTAAAATCCATATAGAACTAGACTTCTTTATATTTAATTTTAGAATAAGGTTTTTTAAACCTTATTAAACTCCATCTATTTTATATTTATTAGGATAAGGTGTTTCAATCCTACTAGAATATGGCTTTACAAGCCTATAAATAGACATAGTCTATTCCTCTTGTATTGATTCAAAATTTTCGACATAGTGAATTTTTCTTCTCCTCTGCCCGTGGTTTTTCCCGAAAAGATTTCCACGTAAAATTTGTATGTTTTTTATTTTATTTTTCACATACTATAACTTAGGTTGGGTCGTATCCAATTAAATAGAGGTAAATTTTTATTTTAAATTAATTCTTAAATCATTCCATAATACTATATTTAACAATAAAATGCATTTTTTTATCATTACAATTAGAGTTTTACATGGGCTAAATTAAGTCGGGTCAAGGCCCTGTTTCAAAGAACTTTTTATATCTATGCTCATTTTTAGGTCAGCCCAATTCATCCAAAAACTCATTTTATTATTTAAAGAATAATAAAATGTAAAAAATAATTTTTCAATTGATATTTTATATATTTTATAATTAAATCTAAATTTAAAAATATTTTTTATTATTATATAAATTAAATTTGGGTCAAACCAAAATACAAAAAATTTGATCCAAACTTAATCCAAAGTCAAATAACACCTATCAAACCGAGCAAACTACATGACACTTATAAAAAACCGTGTCTTACATTTATTTATTTGTAACAGCTTTTGCTTTACATATATGAGAAATGAAAAGATAAACTTGATCATCATGGTGTTTAATTGCTAACCCTCAGCTAAAAATTGCACCCAATAGAATCTTTTTGCAGGATTTTGGTCTGTGCTTTTATGATTCAAGATCAATTTATTTCTTTGCATATTCATGTCATATTGCATGATTGAATATCGAGGTGAGTTAATAATGATTGTATGAATGGATTTATTTATGATTAATATTTATTGCTGAGATAGTGGACTGAATTGAATAAAATGAATAGTATTATGATTTAGTGTAAACATGATGTGTAATATGAGAATGGATTGAAACGTGTTATATGGTGAGTTATTTGTGTGTTGATGATGATTTGGAATGAAAATTGTAAAATTGAATATGAAATTATATATATGAATTGGATTGAATTGAAATGAAATGAAATAAGTGATTGTTGGTACAGTGTACATGGTATGAAAATGCAAATGTGATCGATTACAGAGTATGATAGGTAAATGTGAATGCTTATAGGGTATGGGTATACGAATATGAAGGATTACAAGTTATGTTAATGCTAATATAAATATGTGATGACCATGTGAACTTAGTAAAATGTTAGGTTACGATTGGCATGCCAATAGGGTTATATGCACGCTTGTACAGGTTATGAGATGATACAGAGATTATGACAGGTTATATCGAGATCCAACATCTATTGCAGATCATTAAGTATTATTTGTCTCTATAGCAACTTTGGTGTGGTAGAGGGATATAATTGAAAATGTTTATACATTTGATCCCTACAGGCTTTGCACTTTGATGCTTTGGTATGACGTAGTTTAAGCTCCTATGAGCTATCTAGTGTGGTATGGTTTACTCATGTATCCAAATCCATTTTACTAGGGTTCATTAGGCGAAACTCGAACTCAAATCTTGAATCAGAAAATGAAATAAAGTGATTTTTTGGCAAGCTATTAAAATGTATGAATTAAAATGGTATGAACTTGTGAATTAATATTGTTATATGATATGATTTGATGATATTGAACTATATGTGTATATATAATTCATGATAAAGAAAGTATATAAAAGATTATACAAACCGGTTAGAATCAAGCTTGAAAGTGATTAAATTGGTATAATGAGATTGAGTATTCAATTGAATGAATAACTATGTATAGGTATATGCTTATAGATGAAATATGAATTGGATAAGTAGGATATGAAATGAATGGAAAATGGTATGGTAAGTATTAACAAGTATGGTATGACACAATCATATGAATTTGTCAATGAGAATATGTTTTAATTGGGTATGCTACAAATGAAAGAATTGGTATTCTAATGTTGAATGTTAAGACATGGTAAGTTATGTGCAAAAAGTTTAATGAATTAGTATGCAAATTGCTATATATATTCATGTCATATGTGAATGCAAACTATTAGCATAACTGGTATATGTGAATGAGTTAGACATTAGATTTGAATTTTATTGTGTGCTTTTGCTATTATAACTTTGACTTGAATCATGAAAGTACCACTGAGTTTTACCGCTCAATGTACGGTTTGTTTATTCTGTGCGCATGTAGAGGTGGATTGTGAGGTCTCGAGAAGTAACTCAGCATCCAATTTGTAGCCTCCAACTTAGTAATGTTTGTATAGCCCCTTTTTAATTTTGATATATGGCATGTACCTAGGTTTTAGAGTCAGTTTTATATCGATATGGTCAAATTGAATTCATGATTGGAAATGTAGTTTAATTTTAATACGTCTTGTTAAATACTTATATGAAATTGATATACGTGGATGGAAATGGTTTAAATGATTTGATATGTGGAAATTGTCATATGTATTAAAGTTGGGATAATGAATTTGTGTAATGTATATGTATATATGATACTAAAGGTTAGAATTAAGTATATGGGAATGGCATTCTTTGCTGAAATGGTACAATTGTGGTATTGGTTTGTTTATATAGTTGATGCAATTTGGTACCATTTGAACCATTTTGAAACAAGCGGTCATGTTGTGACGTCGAGCTCTTTTCATCGTAACAAGAAATCACCAATGAGTTACGTTGCAACGAGGAATAGTCGAAGTCGCAATGTCAACTTGATATTTTACATACTTTACAATTTGGTCCTAATTCGACACTGAGTTAGCAAAAGAGCTTTTGTAAACTTGTATAAGACTTGAAAATGATAGAAAATCATATTGAGATTAATAAAAATTTTTAATAGCATATATAAAAGGGTAAATTGAATCATAGTTGCTCCGATAATCAATGTGGCACCCCGTAATTTAGACTCGACAATTGGGTCGGGTATGGGGTATTATAAGTTCTCTATTTTTATTTTCTATGTTATTAATATTTTATCTCTTGACATTTTCTCTTTATTTTGCACTTTTATTAGATTATTTTAGAATAGGTTAAATTCTGATATCAATTGCTATACATTGCAAAAGTTGTGCATTTAGTTCTTATACTTTTATTTGATCAATTTTAGTCCATTTACTTTTTGAATTGGTCACATTTAGTCCTGACCCAAAGAGTAACAATTAAATTCGTTTCGTTAAATTAAATTAATAGTTTTGTACTACATTTACAATTGTAGATTTAGTTCATTTTCTCCAATTAGATCATTCTAAGTTCCTATACTTTTCGAATTTTGAAATTTCAGCCTTGACACAAATGACAGTCATCAATCCATTAACTGGACTTTTAGTGAGTAATATGTAGAAATAATATGCTAACATGACATTACACATATGATAATATATTTGTCACATCAGATTTTGAATAAACATAACTTTACTTAATAAATTTAACAGTTATTATTTGTTGGGGACTGAAATTTTTGAAATTTGAAAAGTATAGGGACTAAAAAGGCCAACTAAAAATATAGAAATTAAACCTGCAACTTTTACAAAATAAAAGGACTAGTAGCATAATTTAAGCTTTAGAATAAAATTCTTATTGTTAGATTTTAAAGCAAGTAAAAGATCTAGATTTTGACCCAAATAAGTGGACCGAGATAGATCTTGTTTGGGCCTAAAGGCAGATTTGCCCACTATTTCTTTTCATGGCCACTAGCAAAACAATGGAGTTTTGAGCCGTCCTAAAAGTAGAACTGAGAATCGTAAGAAGATCAATTGGAACCGTGTTTAATCTTTTATTCAATTTGATTTACGTGTTGATTCGGATACTAATATGTTTGGTTCGGTTAGACTTTCCATGGCTTAATTTTTTTCCTGCTAATTAAGTTCAATTTAATACCTATATTTTCTTTTATCCATTTTAATGCCTGAATTTGGCAACTAAAAGCAGGAAATTTACGCCATTTTTTTCTCAATTTGAGAAATATTTTTTTATTGGAAACCAGAATTTAAATTTAAATTTTTGAGAAATTAAAATATGATTTAATCATGTATTAATTTATAATTTTATCATTTTTAAGGGACTAAATAATTTTCTTATTTTAGTTTTAGGGGCAAACTATAATTGTACAATATATCAAGTTTTAATTTAATCACTTAAGAGTATAATTCTTTCATTTTCTGGAAGGGGGACAATGCCCTCCTCTTATGTGTAATTAAGTTCATTTTAATCTCTGAATTTAGATTTCATCGATATTTGATGGTATAATCTTTTTTAACATTGTGCCACCTTATCACTTGAAATTTTTTTTTTTAAATTCGGGTGATAACATAACATAATATCAAAGTGTTATATCATCAATTTTTTTAATATTTTCTAAATTGAATGACCAAAATAGACCTAATTACTAAGTTAAAATACCAAAATGAAAAAAAAAACATAAATATCAAAACTTTTTACATTAACCTTCTCATTTATAAATTAAACAATTATTGAAATCCAACCAAAAGTTTTTTTTTTTATTTCGAAACTAAAAAAGTTAAAATACAATAAAATTTTAATTTAAAAGGATGGATATTTGATTTTAATTACTATTCAGTTATACATTTGTGGTAACGAAAAAAAAAACTTTCTTCAATAATTAGATTTAATTTTCTATATTATATTTTGTAAAGCCATAGGAATGATATTTAAGCATTCACTTATTCAAGTTTTGGCAACACAGGAGATGAAAGTGGTTGATTATTGTTAGGTTATAAAGTGGTTGACTAAATAATTAAGGATGAAGTGCCTTTCTTGGGATCCAAGCATTCATGATTAGCAAGCTGAAATGAATGTTAAACAACCTAATGTCTTTCTTTCCCTATTCATTCACATGTAAATAATCTAGGCTTTGATTCCATTGTATGTGCGAAAATCTGGGGAATGGGACAAGCAAAAAAGGTTATGGCAGATTTAACAGTATATACCAGCCCTGAAAAGATGAATGGGAATGTTGTTTGAAATCTCCCCTTCTGCAAAACAAAACAGGGCATCGTATCTCGAAACAATACAAGACAAATTATAGGGAATAAAGAAATAAACCCATAGCTGTATTTTATGGAACCTTTGACTCCTTTTTCTTTCTATTTTCTTTTCTTTTATTTATCAAGTTTTCCATTAATCATTAAATTATTGGTAAATTTTTATTTTGGTCATTAAACTATTTAAAATTTTTTATTTAAGTTATTAAGTTATTAAAATTGATGCTATATAACTTTCTCTTTTCACACTATCTATATCAATCAAAAGCTTTTTTTCCCGTTTTCTTCTATAGTTCAATTTTTTTAAGAAACAACTTTAGACATCACAAATCTCGCAACCGAAATTTAAAATGTTATTTTCTTTAACCTCTGACACTGGCCATCAAATCAACTTATATCTAAGTTATGTTCTTCTACTCGTCGATGGGTACAAATCTACCGTATTGGTTGTCAAATCATTGCTTAGAACTCGCTGACAAAACTTTTTTTAAAAGAAAAAAAATTTAATAGCCTAATGACTTAAATAAAAACTTTTGAATAGTTTAATAATTTAAACGAAAACTTTAAAATAATTTAGTAATCAAATTGTAACTTGTTTTAGTTAAATGACTAAAATGAAAATTGACTCATAATTTAGTGGGTAAAAGTATAAGTAGCCTTAAATGAAAGAAAAAATATATAAAATTAAAAGAGTGGCGAGCTGTTTTGTGAAATTAAAAAATAAAAGATGGAAAATCCAGATTGAGTGTGAAGCAAAAGGAAAAACAGCATTTGTTTAGTATTTTAATAAATTGGGATTAAAAAGAAATTGGATACTTCCGAATCTTAATGGAATGAAACAAAAAACAAAACCTTACGTCAAAATCATGATTGACTTGTGTGTTTATAAATAAATAACTCAATCTCCAATCAGTAGTACAAGTATTATTCAAACTTGGTGGTACAAAATTTTCTTATTTTTTTAATTTCATCCTTCACTGTCCAAAAATGCTCCCATAAAACAGGTTTTTTTTTTATTTTTTTACAAAATTGGTGGAGATGATTATAGAAAAATGCAAAAGGTAGTGATAGCTGCAACTCATGTAAAGGGATGGTATCATTATAAAGAAATAAATTGATGTAAACAAGTGCTTACACCACACAAAATGGGGGGCCCTTACCTTTCTTTTGGTTTAGTATCTCTATGACAATTCACAAGAGAGTAAAACCTTGTACATATATATTTTTAACGCATTTTTTGAATTTCGTATCTATGTTATTATTTAAATATTTGACTCAGTTGGTGTCATGAGTTAATTTGACACCAACTTGATTAAAAAATTTACACAAATATTGTTTTATCTCCTCTAGATTTGGACACACGTTAGCATGACAAGCTATCGGAGAAACATTCGTAACCAACTCTCTGGCTCTACATTGTCCGATCTTTTCCACTTGGATGCCTCAAAGGCTAGTCCTCCCGAATCTTTGCTCCCCAACTGGCCCTCGATTTTAGCAAGGGACCTATACCACCTGCTTCCATTGACAGCTTACCTGCTTGGCAAGCATCTTTAACACACATCCATTTTTTAACTATGAACACACCCCTGAAGACTATTGGGCTCCACCTGAGCGTAACAATATCATGATACCAAAATAGAATGGGCCCCATGGTGCACATCCTTCACATACTCCTTGGTGGCAACCTCTCTATAACAGTTTGCCACGTCACCCTAACAAACAAGAAGACCTCTTTTATAAATACCATTCCAAACAATGAGAAATGGATCTTTTTTAGCCCTTAAGCAATCTTTGAGCACTTATCCTCCTCAACCTCCTCAACCTCCTCCCCAGCTTTCTCTCTGTCAACAATCGCATTTGGGTTGATTATTTGTTTATGTCAAATTATAGAGTAAAAAAATTGAAGGCCTCGAAGTTAGGATTTGGGCACAATTTTCGGAGGAGCTTCTCAGATATTTTCATATTTAAGTATTTTAAATTAAATTTTAATTATTATTTTAAGAATGTAATAAATTTGTTTATGGACTATGACATGAAACATTATTTTGAGGATTATTATTCTGATTTGTATGACTTGATTGCATGACACTAGAGTTTTAAAAACTGCTCAAACAGGTATTTTAATTGATTTCGCTTGAAACTCGATTTTTAAATAAAATTTGTCAACATCACATTTTTTCACTACCAATACCGAGAAACGAGTTTTAATAAAATTCCAAATGGTTTTGAATAATGATTGAATTTTTACAAATGAAATACTAAATATATTGATTTCTAAAATTATCAGGTTTTTGAGAAATTAAGATAAATGTTGGATTTCATTTGTTTTGAATTCATAAGCCAATGGTTTTAAAATGTGTTCAAATTATGAATATCTAATTTAGGCCATTTTTCAATTTCAATGGATTTGAAAAATTATACAAATGGTTTAAAAAGTATGTTTGAATTTTTGAAAGGTTATTTCAGTCATTTCGGTGGCCAATGTAGCTTTTTGAATTCGACCATAACGTTTGGATCAAGTTTTGGACGTTACATTATTCCCTAGACCTATAGCATCTAGGTGAATCTTAACATCTAACACTCATGACAAATAATTCTTGCTTGACAAGATTTCACATTATAATCACTAAAAATAGTAAAATAATAACAATTTTCAACAATAAAACAATCCAAATATATATACCAAATTTGCGGAATAATAATATGCATGTCAAATAGTCATAATAATAACTTAAAACAAACTGAAATAATTGAAATTTCTTTTAGTAACCTTAAAAAAATATGTATATATAATTATCATTATAATATGTATATAAAATTGATTTGTATGCTTTTAATTTTTTTTATAGAAATATGATGAATAAATTAATACAATATTGAAAATAAGTACACCGTATATAGTTCAACGAGAGCTTTACGGGCAAGTTATAAATAGTGGCAATGACGTGAACTTCACTATGAACTTGTAGAGGCTCGTGTTGATAAAGTCTTATAAAACTAAAAGAAAAATACAACGATTAAGAGAGAGATATATATAAAGAAATAGAACGATGATTCAACTTTCAGTTAGGATACAATAAGTTTGTACATGCCATCTATTTGTAAAGCTTCAAGTACCATAAGTTACAAAGCATTAAGGACCAACATTAAGGTAACCTATAAATGACTTAAGGGTTACAAGATAATGATTTTAGGGGTTATGGATAGGATAAAATTGAGATGGTTATGGACATCCATTTATCAATGGATTTACAACAATTTAATTTTTATTTAATATTGCATTTCAAAATTTTTATAATTAAAAATGACACGTGTTAGTTTTTGATTGACTCCATTTTTATTTAACAGAAGGTAACGAAGGTAATGGTAGGGTTCATAATGGTCACATTATTATAGTTTAGATATTTAGTTCGATAAAAAAACAAATTAAATATGTAAATTTAAGAGATTAAGCGTTTTAAATAACAAAAATTATTATGACTTATATAATATTGAATTAAGTTAATTTGATATAAACTAAATTCGAAGAAAAAAAATCAAAGGACTTATGAGGCATATAATGTATTAATTACAATAGAAACAACCAATCCAAACACGAATTTAATAGGTTTTGAAGGAAAACAATTAAAAAAAATGGAATTATACTAATTTGATTTTTCATTCTTCATATCATTTTCTTTGACTTTTTTTTATTATGATGTGAATGAGATATAAATTGGATAATTCAAATTTAAAAATAACTATGATTATCACAATTTTAAATAATAATTATTATAATTTAAAAATATAATTTAATATTTATTATCATAAATCTATTAAAATTATTATCTTTTAGATTTTAATAGATTGTTTTTTTTAATGTAATTTAACATTTTAAACATAAATGAAAAACTATATAAATTATATTTAAAAAAGAAAACTATAGAAATGGAATATAAAAAAGAGAGATGCACCACTTCTCATCCCTAAATGATGTATGATATGATTTCTTCTATATAAGATAATATAGATGTTAACAAAAAAAATTCTCGTAAAAGAAGGGATAGTTTTATGCCACCTCTCCATCTCTATATGAATTCATTTACAGTTGGCGATTTAGCTCTATATGTGAATTGATCAGTCGGCCATATGAAAGAGTTCATTGCCATGTTTTCTAACCTTTAGCATAAGTCTTACACATGAATGCCCCTGTAGACGCTCCGTCTAAACTAAACCTTAAATTCTCGTCAATACCATTATAAAAAGTTTGCAATTGCTACCAATCCTAAAGACATGGTAAGAACACTTAGCATAAGTTTGAAGCGCTTCCACGCCTCATAAAGTTATTCCTCATCTAGTTGTTGGAAGTTAGTGATGTCCATCTACAACTTCATCGTTTTGATTGATGGGAAATATTTTTCAAGAAATCAGATGACTAGCTCATCCCACATCGTGATAGAGTCTATGGGCTGCGAATCCAAAAACATAAAAGTGTCATCACACAAAGAAAATGGGAATAAATGAAGATGTACAATGTCATTGGATACCCCATTACACTTGAAAGTATCACAAAAGGTAGGAAAATACTTAAGGTGTTGGTTGGGGTCTTCGTTCATTGAGCCCCAAAATTGGAAATTACTTTGTATCATTTGAATCATAGTTGGCTTGAACACAAAATTGTTAGCATTAATGGCGAGTCATTTGATACTGCCTTAGAAAACATCTAAGTTTGGCATGATGTAATCTTTCAAATTACGGTTTATTATTCGTCTCGGTCGAATAGGAGGTTTAAGCTCCTCTAAGTTGGGAATGTTGGGAAATGTACCCATATTGTAGTAAACATGTAATTATTTTCTACGTATTTAAATGATAAATAAATAAATTTCGCATTTCACTATTATGTCTTTTGTATTTTTGTCTTTCATATTTTGCATGCATAGCAAAATTAGCTCATTGATTGTCTAAGTTCAAACTAATGATAAGTGGCATTGTAAGAATGTGTACATTGCGAGAAAGACAACTTACTTCAATAGATAATCTAAACGAGTCTTTAATCCCATAAAAAAATAAAAGTGAGCATTTGATTCAAATACTGAGAAGGATTATTATGTTATCTACAATTCTAATTGGAGAGATTGCTAGTCTTGATTATTAGAGCAGTTGACTCCGCGGGTAAAAACATAGATGTATTCATTGGCAAAATGATACATTGGACTAGACCCAAGATGAATTAATTTTAAATCCGTTTGTGAATTAAATCACTTGTGACATTCATGGTTTAATTTACCTAAACCCTAAGTTAGTCACTAACCATGCGTATGTAACTCATGTGCTTTGATATAAGTGAAGGCTTATGCTCTAAAATGATCGAACCAATAGCCGGTATGTTGGGTACATAACTTGCGCATGGCATGGCTTTACTAGTAATAGTGGAATTCATAGCTCAATTAAAGTGTTAACAATATCCTCTCATTGGCATTGTGTGGATTGATAAATATGAAATGTGGTCACAGGTTTCTTGTTCTCGAACGAGCAATTTATCACAATTATTTGTTGACAGTGATCATATTAATCATTAAGAAGACACAATGGTGACAATAAAATAAAATAAGATTGTATTGAGTGAACGAATTTAACTAAAAGGAATCAAGGATATCATATGAGGGTAACACATATATGACGAGGTCATTGGACAAAGCACTTGGATGAATTGCTTTTGTAAAGAGTATACAATAAGGAATTTTCAATCATGGTACTTCTTATGGACTGACTCCATGATTAAGTAATTGTGAATTATCTAAACGATGCTTCTGGACATAATTACAATTACTAGAGCCTAATTGTATATGTCTGATTGGTCCCTCCGCTCGCTCAACAAAATTTTGATCAGACTGCTTTTGAATTAGAAGAAAATTTTACAACTTCAGAAATAATTTAATTAAGTCAATTTATTCAATATGGAATTAAATTGGGCGGTCATAAGAATTATTCAATTAGAGAGTTTAATTAAAGAATTTTCTTGAAAAATTAATTTGGAAAATCTAAGTGATTTTTGGAAATTTTAATTTTGATCAAGGAAATTAAATTAATCAAATTAATTAAAATTAATATGATATTTTTAGAAATTAATTTTCAAGTTAGACAATTGACCCAAGGGGTAATTGAACTTGAAAATTGGACTTGAGATCGTAAATTGGGCTCGAGTACCCAAAACCGAGACCAATACCCAAAAACTGGGTGAATCAGGCCTAGTATGTGAAATCGGGTGGACGGCCCAACCGGTAGTTAGATCGGACTGGTCGAGCCGGTATTAGCTTGGACTGAATCGACAAAAATCAAACAAGCTCGGGGTGCTAGCGGCTGCGACGGCGGCATTCCAGTGGCTGAAAAATGGTCGGTGGCGGTGGATCTTCAATGGTTGAGCAGTGGAAAAATTACACTCCTACTGGGACTCTACTAGAGAATTTGATTCCAGATTAACTATTCCAAAAATAATATTATTTTAATAGATTAAATATTAAATATTAAATTTAATTTAATATTGATCTTAATAGTATTTTATTAATTTAATATTAAAATTATTATCTTAATATTAAATTTAATTTAATTTTTATCTTATAGATAAATATTCTATTAATTTCATAAGATTTAATATTAAATTTAATCTAATATTTATCAGAAATCTTTAAACTCTCCCTATTTACAGGTGCCTTAGGTCATTATTTTTTCAAACACTTGAGTTCTAGAGAAAGTTGTAGAGAGAAAATTCTCTGAAGAAATTATTTCAGAAAATTTCTACAGATATTTTTCTTATTTACAACTTGGTCCAAAAGTTTAGAGAAATTACAAAATTATCTTATTGGTAATTTTGTGAAAAATTTTCTAATTCAAAGCGAGCTCACACTCGGCAGACGTGAGCTTGAGGATAACGAAGAAAACTACTAGATCGAAATGTTAACCGAAAAGGTAAAATTTTGATTAAGTGTTTATTACTTTAGATATCACGACTAAGTTCTTATTTTGGAATTTTTTTTAAAACTCTAATTTTTCCTTAATTTTTTTGCTGCGTTTTTCAAACCCGATTTTCCTACTGGGAAGGCCTACAAGTGGATCTTCAGAGAGTGGATTGTTAACCAGGAGACCAAAATGATCGAAAAAATCCAGTTTGAAAACAGTTTTCTTACACAACAAAAAATTAAAATTTTGAAAATCGACCCGATTTGTAATATTTTTAGCAATAAACCTTAAACCAAAATCATACCTGTGTTTTCATATAAGAGGATCCTTGACATTTTTCATCTTTCAACCAAACAATCTTCTCTGCTATTCTTATACCACGAACTGCTTCGAGTGTAAACTTGAACCAATTGAATCAAAACACTGAACTAGAAAAAATTTTCTTTTATCTTTAGGATGAAAACGAAAATTCTCTTTTTTTAATAGAAACCGGTAGAATTGTTATTTTGGAAAAATGTATTTAATAATTGAGAATAAATTCTCTATTTTTATTGAATTGTAGAGGCTTTTTTCAAATAGAAAAACAACTCTCTAATCCAAATAGAAGAGGGAGAGAGGGTAGTAGGGTGTGTTTCCCTTCGTATGTATTATGATGGGGATTCAGGCCTCTCGTTCTATTGGGCCAAATTATATATGCTTTTTAGAATTTTAACCCAACACTTTATGGTTTAATCCAACTCAATACATAATTTTCTATTTTCCAAAATAAACATCAATTTTCCAATTAAATAATTTTCTTATTCCAAATTTACCCCCGATAAAATTATGACGATTTTACCCCTAGTAAAATTTCCAAGAAAATATATTCAATATTGCACAACTCAACTTATTCACTATGACCGAATAGTTTATTTTCATTTTCAAGCTTTAAAACTGCTTAAAAACATAAAATCATTCTTCCGATCATTTCTGAGTAATCCACATATATTTGCAAATGAATCATTTCTCATTTTCATTTTTCATTTCCATTTCCATTTTTTAAGAAATCTACATTCATTTCCAAATGATTCAATGTATCCATCTCGTAAAAAACTATAATCATTTCTAAATATTTTTCATTTCTTTGTTTTTATTCATTCCATTCATTTTGATTCAAACACGCAATTAATTTTTGGTTTCAACGAGCTAACGGAGGGACTGATTGGACATATTTAATTAGGGCCTAAATGATTTATAATTAAGTTTCGACTTTTCGCCTATTAATTATAAACTCATTTAGTCACGAAGTCATTCCACTATAGTATTGTGACCAAGCTCTCTTTAATCGATATACCATTATGAAAGCAACTATTCAGTGCACATCCAATGACCTTGTCATAAATGTGTTACCCTCATAATATGTCTTTGATCTCTTTGGGATAATATTCGTTCTTCCAATATGATCTTATTTTATCTCATGGTAACCATTATATCTTCCTTAATAAAAATTTTACTCACTATCAAATAGTGATCAAGTCATCCATCACAAAGACGATGACCCGCGGCCAAGTTTACTTTTCATCAACCATGTAATGCCTATGAGAGAATATCATTTACCCATGTCTCGGGCTATGAATTTCACTATTTTGAATGATGCTACATACTGCAGAAGTCGTACACCCAACGCACTAACTTTCAGTTCCTTATCTATTCGAACTCAGACTTTTACTTACATCAAAGTGTACGAGTCATGCATACATAGTCCGCCATCCACTCAGGATTTAGGTATGCCAGACTATGAACGTCACAAGCGATTAGGTCCATAAATAGATTTAGTATATATTCTACTTGGGTCCAGTCTGATGTACTGTTAGTCTAGTCAGTCACATCTATGTATCTATCTTCAGAGAGTCATCCACTCTGATGTCCAAGACAAAGCATCTACCTAATTAGACTTGATAGATGGCATATTAGTCTTTCAATCAATTTGCTCATTTTCTATTAGACTAAGGACATGTTTAGGTTCATCTACTAGTACAACCTGTTTTTCTATATTACGGTCTGATCACGTAACACCGTTACATATTAGTCAAACAATAAACAACTAGTAAGCAACATTTGTTTCCATTTTGCTTTGCATGCAAAAATCATGTCAGAACAATATACAAAGTATTAATGTAATTCATGAATAGTTTTATTAATCAATCTGTTTGAGAAATTACAAGTGTACTTAGACGAGAATACAAGACTTAAGGCACCAGATCCAACACAAAAATCATTGGTTCGATCGGTGATGAGTCGTCTCTCAAAAGTTGCCCTTATTGTGTGTTGGTTGATATCTTTTCTGACTCAACATCAAATAGGACTAGCTCATTGTTACTCCAAGTTATACACTAAGAAATACAACCATAACAAACACAAGTAAGGAAAATAACAAAACAAATGCAGAAAGAAGTACAAGAATAAGTAAAATGTCGTATATATAAATCTAACTTTCACCAATTATCTTCCTAGAAATGCATGCAAAAAAGTCAAAACAATTCAACTTATCACACACAAATCTTCTTGACAACAGTTTCAACAACTTGACCACCTCACGTCAGTGCACAAACATTGAGTAGAGATTTAACACAAATATAGATTTAAAAGTGGTTTTAACTGCAAGTGTGATAGGTTAATTGTAATATTTATAAATGTTACAATGGAACACTAAGAGTATTCCAACGATTGAACCCAAGATAGATCAGGTGATAAAGTGGATGGAAAATAATCAAGAATGCAAGTCTAGCTCACTAATAACTAAGTGTTATATTATAACAATCCATAATTCAAGGTTGATTAAATTAAACTATACCTATAATGACTAAATTGAACAAAAGTCAAAATTAAAAAAGTATTAATTTGATAAAATAGTGGCCAATTGATTGATATCCATGCTGCTAATTAATTCTTGAATTAGGGATCTAAATTTTTTAAACTCCTAATTGGTCTAATTTTATCTCTCAAACACCATTTTACCTAATTAGATGATTTAGTCAAATTTATCTCTCGACCTTACCAAAATAAATCAGGAAAATCAAATTTTTTCATAATAGGATATCCTCTCGATCCCACCTATCTAATTTTTTCCCTAGAATCATCAATCCTAAGTTTTGAAGTTTATTCGATTTAAGTTCAACTTTTATAATTTACTCCCTAACCTTAAAATTAATCATGCAACATCTTAATCAATCAACCACTATAAAGCTTAGTTCCTACTCAGCATCAAAGCACAAAGCCCAACCAATTTTAAGCTCAAAATGAATCATCAAATAACTGTAAAAGATATAAGGGTTAAGAAATGTTTAGTGAATCTTGAAGATGTCCTAAATTATTTTTTCCTTATTTTAAGTCTCAAGACAAAAACCCTTTGTCTCGAGACATCTAAACAATGAAGCTAAAATAGGAAAATAGGAGAGGTCTCGAGACATAAAGAACCTTGCCTCAAGACACAATTTCTAATGTCTCGAGACATGTTGATTTCAAATCTAAAATTATCAAAAATAAAATAAGGGTTGTCTTGAGACATGAAACCCCTTGTCTCGAGAAACAACATTGAAATTTGAAAAATGAGTTGGATTCAAGTCCAAACTCCACTTTTGACCCCGTTTAATTCTAAAACACTATTTGTGAGATCATTTGATATGGATTATTCACGCTTGTTCATTAAATTAAGTATGTATGTTATGTAATGTGATTGAATGTCGATATCATTGTTGAAATAATTTGAAATAGTCTTAGTTGCTTCGACAACATAATGTGATATCATGCAGTTAGATCTGTGATCGGGTCGGATGTGGGGTGTCACAACACTATTCTTCTAACATGTACTCATGCATTGACTTGATATCCCCTACCCATGAGAACATCTTGTCATCAATCAACCACACATTAAGTTCAATGTAATATTGTTGTCTTAACCCACAATAATATTCGACTAAGGATAATTTAATAATAATCATATTATTCTTGGGATTTTACTATTAATTAGTTTATTTTTAACAGTAAAAAATAATGATTGAATATAATTATGGGAATGTCTTCTCAAGATTAGCCTTTGGGCCTAGTTCAACATGATTAGTCTCTTTACCCATCCCCCAAACTTTCTCCTTTATCATACTCTAGCATCTTTGAAAAAAGAGAAGGCGTAGTCTATCAAAGCATGAGCCTTTAAAAGATTAAAAGAGAAGACTACTTTAACGATTTCATCTTCAATGATAGGTTATAAGAGTCTGTCAACTTAAACGTTTGTTAGAGTGGCGGAAGGAGAGTTTGAGGGTTGGACATCCATCGGGGCTTTATCTTTTGAGGAAGAGAAATTGAAGTGAAATAATCATGAATAATGTGATCCATACTAGTTTTATCGGTCTTCTAACTTCCCTAGTTGTTTGATAATCCTATAATCTTATTAAAACTTTGTCAAGTCAAAGAAGTGAGAAAAAAATCTTTTATCCCTTTCTCCCTCGTTAAGCCAATTCTTTTAGATTTTATAACCCTAGTATCCCCTTCTTGCTTAAGGATGTCTTGATATTCCAAAATAAGGGATTTCTAAAGCTTAATGTTAAATCAAATAGCAAAATAGTCCTTATTAAAAATGTCATCCATTTTTACTATTAAAAATTAGGGTGACAGATGGAATAATCAAACACTTAAACATAGTGTGTCACATGTACATCATGTTGACGTACGAGGTCTAATTTCTAACAATAGAATTTGATGAATTTTTAACAGAAGGACCACTTGCTCTTTGATTTAACCTACGTAGACTAATTTACTTATTTTTTTAATAAAAATATTTAATTCGACTTTTAGTATAAAAATCTCTATGAAACTTTTATTTTATTGATAGATTCAAAATAAAATCAACTATTGCATTGTATATTTAGTTTCGTCTCTAACTTTTTTTTGGGTGAAAGTGGAAATTGGGTAGGATAAATAAACATAAACTAGTCGCTTACATCATTGCATCAAAAGGGAAAAAAAGAACATTAATAGCTTACATCATTAATAGATATATAGTTTTAAAAATTCTGATTCTTAAAGTTGTATGTTAATGTGAAGCAAAGAGTAATGCTAAGTCCTAGGAGCAAGCTTCTTAAATGTTATATTTTTATTTTCCTTATGTCAACAAAAAAGAAAATTTCTGTAATTGGTTATTTGTTTAAACATACCTGTCTGTGTCATATATGCTTTCCTTTTTTTTCCCTCACGGTGTAAGAAAAGGATATATAATAGTTTTTTTCACCAAGGGTAAATAACAGAGTGAAAACCAATGGTAATTAAGACTGTCTCCACTAAATTATGAAAGACAAAAAGAAAGGAAAATATTAATTAAAAGAGTTAATGAAATAGTAAAAGGTAAGTGGGGGACTTGTCTGCGAAATGCACATGTCCTTTTCCATTCAACTGCTACAACCAAGACGAGATAAATTTATTATTCTATTTCACTTTGTCCTCTGCAATTTTTTTAACTTTATGACTGTTACCTTGTACATAAGTATTGTGTCTCTCTACTATTAAAATTTTAAACTCGTATTAAAGAATATAAAGGAAAAAAATGGGTTCAATTTTGAACTTTTTTCATTATCAGTCACACTCTTCTGCACAAAGCACCAGGTTTTACTCGTCTGGGGTTAAAAAGCCCTAAAGAAAATAAATAAAAGAGAAAACAAAAGATTCAAGCATTGGTATATACGATTCATCAGCGACAAACCAGGATTGAAAAGATTTTAGAAAAAAAAAAAGTTAAAAAGAATAATTCAGGGTTAATATGTAATTTGTCCCCTACATTTGCTTAAAATTACTTAATTGGTACCTGAATTGTATTATGTTACATAAGTTAGTACCTTTGCACTAACGTTATTAGCTTATACAGTTGTGGCATTGATAACTAGTCCGTTGATGACACATGGTAACCTCTTAATATACTACATGGTAGATATAAATTTCAAAAATTAAAAAAATTTAAAATATATAAATTAATAAAAATATATTTTTTTCACATCACTATTCAATTTGGACAAAAAAATTGTTCTCTTTTTATTAATTTATTTAATACTAATAAACTGTTAATGTTACCATTAGATTGACTATCAATATCGTGTCAGCACATATTAATGGTGTTAGTACAATAATATTAACTTAAATAACGAAATACAAATTCAAGTACTAATTAAATATAAAAATAATTTAGAAACAAATTAAATACATTTTAAACAAGTAGACAATAATTTAAAAACCCCATATCAAAAGTAACCCTCACAGTTTCTCTTACTTGTCTTTTTACCTATTTGTCCTTGTGTTGCCAACTGTGAAAATTCGTTGTGTTGGTAAATTTTCCTTTTACCCAACGCAAGGTTTTATTGCTTTCGCTTCCCTTACTCTTTTACCCTCTCACTTCTCCTTTTAAATTGGTAGGCAGGCAGGCCAGGCTCCCACGCTCACTCAACAAACAAACAAGGGAAAAAGAAAAGCTTTAATTTAGGTCTCTCTTTGCCGTTCTTGACCCTTTGAAAAATTCAGGTCAACCTTTAACATTCTTCCTATTTCCGACTTCTAACTCACTTTCCACCTCTGTCACAAAATGGATGTAAGTAATTTGAGTTTCTTTTTTGGTTTTGTTTTTGCACCTGCTGTGTTGTTGGTGATGATGAGATAACTTGTTCTGGGTTTTTGTTGATGTACAGGATTACTATAAAAGGAGCCATGTTCCAGCCTTTGGTAGCTGGGATTGGAACAACGACCTCCCTTTCACTCAGTGTTTTGAAACAGCTCGACCAACTGGGATGCTTCGTTACAGCTACTCCGAGGATCGTGACTTGTACGTCGCCGGTGATCTTTATGAGAACGATGTTGTTACCCCTGCCATGATTGTTGTTCCTCGCAGAAGGGTAAACCACAAAGAACCACAAAATTTCTTATTCTTTAATTCTATTTTTTTCTGAGTTTTTCTTTTCCCATTTGTGCATGTGCATTTTAGATGCTTTTCTTCTTTTCTTTCATAATTATCTTTGGTGGTCTTTTTGATGGGAGTGAAAGGCTATTCATTGAATTCTACATGCGTTGTTTATGAAAAGCAGTTCCTGGCTTGCAAACAAAGGTTCGAAAATGTCAAAACGGAAAAAAAATTCATAGAAAGAAGCTTACTTTGTGTTAATTTAATATTATTACCATAATCAAGAAAGAAGCTGACCCAAATAAAGTGAGAAAAACCAAAATTGGGTATGCTAAATACATAGCAAAAACTGCTTTTTCCAGTGGGGACCATAAACCTTCTTTCTTTCTTCTTCTTTTTTTTTTTTGTCATTTCTAAACTCAAATTAATGCGAGCAGATTCCCCTAATAACGCCATTTCCTTTTTCAAAGCCTAAAAGAAAACCAAAAAAAGATGGAATTGTGATGAGCAAATGATGGTAAAATTGGGTAATAGTGAGTGGAAATTTTGCAGACCAAAGTAGGGCAGACGCATAGTAAAGAGGGCAAAAAGCAAAGGTGGGAAGTGAGTGACGGGATGGAAGCTCCTGAGCCAAGGCCAAGGCCAACGCCCAAGCCTGTTGATGAAGACCTCTACAAAATCTCCCCTGACCTCCTTTACGCAAAACCCAAAAAGGTACGCTCCACTTTCCATTACCATTTAAAAAAAAAAACCCACATTCAGAAGGCTTTAAAGTTGAAATTTAACATCCGCTTTCTTTGATTTTGATGCAGAAGAGAGGGTTAAGCTTCTTCTCAAGCTGTCTACTGCCAACCTGCGTATTGTGAATCTTCTGCCATTGCCCATTGACAAGTGCATGCAGCATGTTTAATATGTATATATATTATGTAAATATTATAGTTTAAAGGAGTTGAAGAAGAGTCAAGGGATGAAGCATGGGATTTGTACTGTTTACCCTTCCCCTTTGTATATTAAGGGGACTATTGGGTTGAGGAGAGAATTAATTTAGTGATTATCAAGTAGAACAAAGGGTTTTTTTTTTTTTTTTTTTTTTGTGTTTGGTAAAACCATTTTTTTCTTGGTAAGGCTATCTTTTGAAAGATCTTACAATGAAATCCGAAAATCTTGGTTTACTTTTGGAACTTGGAAATGGAATGAAAGAGAAAAGGAAAGTAAAATGAGTTTACATTTTGCTCTTTTTAGTTTACATTTGATATTTTGATTGTTAATAATTATGTCACTTTTTACGAACATTTTAACTAAAATGATGAATTTATATTTTAATTTAAGTTATATAAATTTAATCATTTATTTTTTAAAGTAAAAAAAAGCAAAATGTAAATAAGAGTTTTAGTAGATGATATTTTTATGATGCAAAAAAAAAGGAGAAAATGTTGTGTATATACCACTTTCAAGAGTTTGTAAAATAATTATACTTACCTTATGTTATAGCAGGTTTTTTGTTTTAGAAAATATTATTAATGTTCATCATGAGAGATCACGTGGTTCCTTTGATTATTTAATGTATATTTCAGTTTTGGGCAAACTCTTTTACCAGTTTTTACAAATTCAGCAAAAACCCAAGAAAAAGAGTATTGAGAGAGTGGTTGGAACTTGAAAAATATGGACCAACTTTCTCTCTTCTTGGTATATGGTTAGGGTAACATCTTTCACTGTGTATGGGAATCTTCTTTGCAATATTAGTATTATTATGAAAAGATTGAGTTCATCACTCTTTGTTTTTCTCCTTTGAATTTTATTGTTTATATATCTTTTTTTTTTAAAACATAAAAATGCATCAAAATATATATCCTTTTGCTAATCAACGTATCATTAAATTCTGCTATTAATCTTTATACTTTATAAAAATATGGATTTAATCACTATTTTTAAATTTGATAAATTTGTCTATGTATCTTTTAAACTGGTCTTTCAATTAGTTAATTGTAGTCCTGACTCATTTTCTCAAATCGCATCATTTTAAATCTCTATACTTTTTCAATATTTAAAATTTAGTCTTGGCATTCGTCATCAATCTATTAATTGAATTTTTAGTAAGTAATATATGAAAATCAAAAACTAACATGACATGTTATGCTTGCTGCGTCAGATTTTAAAAATAGAATCACTTAATTGAACGGATTTAACAATTATCATTTGGTTTAAACCTAAATTTTTATACAAAAACTAAAAATAACTAAATTATAGAGATTAAATTTATAATTCGTATAAAATACAGGGACTAATAATAGAATTTAACTTTTTTTTCCTTGAAACCAAAGTGTGCGGCATTGGGGCCGATAACACCGTGGTGCAGATGAGGTTGGAGGTCCTAAGGTATATTTATTTTCAAATTAAATGTGATTTGAATTTAAAATATCCAAAATTTAGAAAGCGATGATATATGGTTACACTTTAGGCTAGGTTAGATTATTTCAAATTTTAAGATTTGCCCATTGCAATGGTCACAAGTTCTTCTGATATTACATACCTACATATTAGTATTGCTTTTTAAAATAAAAATATTTTATAAAATTATATTTTTAGACAAAATTAAAAGTAAAATATTTTAGTTTTTGCTTAAAAATACTTTTTGACCTAAAAATACTATACTAAACCATAATAAACTGAAATGGAGAAGTATTCAAATTACTATTTAATTAAAAATAACATTTTACTTAATTTTAATTATAAAATATTATTTTTTTTACTAATCCAAGACCACCCCCACCATTCTTAAATAAGGGGTTTTCGTCAATGTTCGAATCGTCGGCAACAATAGAAATTCGGATGAAAAAAAATAATGGAAAATATATGGATTTTCTGCTTTTTATTTTTGATAGATGATAAAATATCAAAATGATAATTTCATACATTAAAAATTTATTCAAGACACCGATTAAAATTAAGTTAATTGTCAATAAAAAAAATGAAATACACATTTTTATGAAAAAAACATTTTTTTAATAATTTTCGGTATTCTACAAGAAAGTTTTTTTTTTTTTTTTTAAATATTTGTTTCCTTCTAAATCTCCTACTACTTAAATCATGGATCTAGTTTGCACAGCATTCTAAACTTCATAAAATCAAATACTAATAATTTCAGGATCCAAGAAAAATGTTTCTCGATAGCATAAATTAGATGAATGACCTTAAAAGGTCTTAATTCTTACTTTTCTATCATTTCTCCATTAAAATTTTATTTGAAAAATGTCCATTCATTCAATGCATATTTTCCCTTCATATACTCCTTTTATCCTCATCTTTGGCATGTAGTCATGCCGTGTTTTTTTTTTAATATTTTTATTATTTAAGATGAACCGAAATTATAAAAAAATTTATTAGTTTTACAAATTAACAAATACTATTTTAAGGATATTTTTATCTTTTTATATTTTTGTATAAAATCTAAAAAATGTGTACATATGATTTAAACCTAAAACATCATAATCTTCACTATCTTTGTTTTACCTTCTTAATTAAGCTTGGTTTTTATATAACTTGTTAGAATTAAGTGACCCGAATCTTTATTTAAATAAAATACAGTGGTAAAATAAAATAAAAATAAAATTCATATAGAACTATAAAATAAAAATAAAATCCATATAGAACTACACATCTTTTATTTTATTTTAGAATAAGGTCTTTTAGACCTTATTAAATTCCATCTATTTTATATTGATTAGAATAAGGTGTTTCAATCTTACTACAATCCTATTAGAATATGGCTTTACAAAGCCTATAAATAGACATAGTCAGGGTCGAAGCCAAAACAATTTTTGACGGGGGCTGGATGAAATTTTAATTTTTTATAGTTTATATCTTTATAATTTGTAAAATATTAAATCAAATTTTTATAATTTTAGGGGGACAAAGTGCAATTTTACCTTTACTAATTTAAATTTTTGAAAAAATATTAAGGGCCTAAATAGCAATTTTACATTTTAGGGGGGGCCAGGGCTCATGCCAGCCCCCCTAGCTTCGCCCTTGGACATAGTCTATTCCTCTTGTATTAATTCGAACTTGACATAGTGAATTTTCTTCTCCTTTGCTCGTGGTTTTTTTCCGAAAGGGTTTCCATATAAAATCTGTGTGTTCTTTATTTTTATTTCTCTTTTCTTCGCGATATATTGTCATTACCGATATTCTATTTTTTTTACAAATTGGTATCAGAGCTTCTAGATTGTTCATCTCGATCACGATAATGACATCTTTGAAGTATGAAATTCTACTGTTGGATCACAACACCAAATTTGCGTTATGGCAGATAAAGATGCAGGCAGTTCTTATACAGATGGACTTAGAGGAAGCCCTGCTAGGGGTAGATAAGATGCCTTCGACATTGACGGAGGAAGAGAAGAAGCGCAAGGATCGAAAGGCGTTAACACAGTTACATCAATTTTCTACCGAAATTTTGTAAGATGTGATGAAGGAGAAGACCGCCACTGGATTATGGAAGAGGCTGGAACAAATATGTATGTCGAAAACTTTAACCAGCAAGCTGCATATGAAACAGCATCTTTATGCTTACGATTTGGAGGAAGGTGCATCTGTGCATGAATACTTAACAGTGTTTAAAGAAATTCTCTCAAACTTGAAGGCCATGGAGGTTCAGTATGATAAGAAAGATCTAGGGTTGATTCTATTTTGTTTGTTGCCCCCATCTTATTCAACCTTTAGAGACACGATTTTATATAGCCGCGAGTCTCTCACAGTTGATGAAGTTTATGATTTTTTGACCTCGTATGGTAAGATGAAGCATCTTGTGGTTAAAATCGACTCTCAGAGTGAGGGTCTCATTGTTCGTGGGGGATAAGATCAGAATGCTGATGATGATCGTGGAAGGATACAGGAATGAAATCCTCGCGGTAAATCTAAAGGTAGATCGAAGTCTTCAAACAGAGGTAAAACTTGTAACTTCTGCAAGAAGAAAGGACACATTAAATCTGAGTGTTATAAGCTACAAAATAAGATCGAAAGAGAGGTTGCGAATCAAAAGGGAAAACAATCAGAAAATTTTGGTGAATCTGATGTTGTAGAAGACTACAACGATGTTGAACTTCTAGTCGCATCTGTCAATAATTCTAAAGTGAGCGATGAGTGGATCCTTGATTCAGGCTGCACCTTCCACATGAGTCCCAAGCAGGATTGGTTTACAACTTACGAAACAATATCTGAAAGTGTTGTTTTGATAGAAAATAATGCTTCGTGTAAAATTACAAGTGTTGGAACAATTAAAGTTAAGATGTTTGACGGAGTTGTCAGAACACTTAGTGACGCGCGACATGTTCTAGAGTTGAAGAGAAATTTAATTTCGTTAAGTACTCTTGATTCAAAAGGGTATAGATACACAGCTGAAAGTAGGGTTTTGAAGATTTCTAAAGGTTCCCTTGTTGTGATGAAAGGGCAGAGAAAGACAGCCAAGTTATTTGTTTTGTAGGGTTCTACTGTTACTGGTGATGCAGCTATCGCTTCCTCTTCCTTGTCAGATGATGATATTACTAAAATTTGGCATATGCACCTAGGCATATGAGTGAGAATGGCATGACAGAATGAGCAAAAGAGGACTTCTTAATGGGCAAGGAATTTGCAAACTAAAGTTCTGTAAGCACTGCATTTTTGGAAGCAAAAAAGAGTTCGATTCACCAAAGGAATCCATAACATGAAGGGAATGTTGGAGTATATTCATTTTGATCTGTGGGGGCCATCCAGAGTGTCTTCAAGAGGTGGAGCTAATTATATGCTAACTTTTACTGATGATTTTTTCAGAAAAGTTTGGGCGTTCTTCTTGAAGTAGAAAAGTAATGTGTTTTCCGCATTTAAGTCTTAGAAAACTATGATTGAAAAATAGACGGAAAAATAAATAAAATACCTCTGCATAGATAATGGCTTAGAGTTTTGTTCTGATGAGTTTAATAAACTGTGCAAGTCAGAAGGGATCGTGAGACACTTGACAGTTCATCATTCTTCACAGTAAAACGACGTTATAGAACAAATGAACAGAACGATCATAGAGAAGGTTCGATATATGTTGTCAAATGCCAACTTACCAAAGTCATTTTGGGCCCAAGCAGCCCCTACTGCATGTTTTTTTATCAACCGATCTCCATCTGTTGCCATTTAGAAAAAGACTCCACAAGAGGTATGGGCTGATAATCCTGCTAATTATTCTGATTTAAAGATCTTTGGGTGTCATGCGTATGCTCATGTTGATAATGGAAATTGGAACCGAGATCCACTAAATGTGCTTTTCTTGGTTATAAAGCTAGTGTAAAAGGGTATAAGTTATGGTGTCCTGAAAATAGAAAAGTTGTGATTAGCAGAGATGTTATCTTTGATGAAACTGCTATGCTACCTAACTTATCTCTTAAAGATTCTTACAATAAATAAAATCAAAAGCAGATGGAGCATCAGTTTAATACAAAATCTACAACAGAGTCGACTCCTCAAGCTAGTACAAAAATTAAGAATAGAGTTGCTTTTTCACCACAATACTCTATCACCAAAAACAAAACTAAAAGAGAAATTAAACTTCCAAAGAAGCATGCCGAGGCTGATTTAGTTGCTTATGCTTTAAATGTGGCTGAAGATATAAATACGAACCAAGAGTCATTTAATTATTCTAAGGCGGTTAGTTGTGAAAACTCAGAAAAGTGGATGTGTGCTATGCAAAAGGAGATGGAATCACTCCACAAAAATAGAACATGGGATCTTGTGAAACTTCCTAAAGGTAAAAAGGTTGTTAGTTGTAAATGGGTGTTTAAAAAGAAAGAAGAGACTTGTAACAACCCTTTTTTGGTCAAATCAGAATAGTGGTTTTGTGGTCACAAATTTGAGGTTAAAATAATTATTTTATTATTATTTTAATGTTTACAGTATGTTATCATGTTGGTGTGAAACTTTCGTTAAGAAATTTTATCGTTTAATTACTCAATTTGAGAAAAAGGACTAAATCGCGTAAGGTGCAAAAGTCCAGTTCTATTAACTAAAGGTATCTAATGGTTATAGAACTTTAAAGTGGAGGTCCTTAAGAGGTAATTAGACCATTAGTGATTTAGTGGACAATTATGAGCTTGGTTTTATGGAAATTATTAAGATTTTTAAAGGTTCCATTAGTAAATTAGTTATTAATGATTAAATAAATGAAATAAAAACATGTATCATCTTTTTAGTCTTCATCTTCAACCGATTCTACAGCTTGAGAAGCCATTTTCATTTCTTTTCATTCGTCCAAGCTATTTTGTTCAATTAAGGTACGATTTTTGCTCAATTTTTGATGATTTCTATATTTTTGAGATCGTTGCTTCGTATTCTAGCTTGCCCGTACCTTTAATTTCAAAACTGTTAAAGATTTTGAGAGTTTCCATTGTTGATTTTATGAGTTCTTTGATGTTTAATGTTGAGATATGAAAGCTTGATGATAGTTTTACATATTTTGTTAAGTGATTTTTGATGAAAATGCATAATAAGGATTAAATTGTGAAATGTGCAAATTGAGTGGTTGAAATGTGAAATAAATAAAAGTTTTGAGCTGTTAGGGACCATATATAATTCGACCAAGCATGGGTTTTGTTGAATTATGTGAATTTTGTGTTTTATAAAATAAGGACTAAATTATTAAAAGTGTGAAAGTTTAGGGGCTAATGTGTAAATAAGCTTAAATGCATGTTTTGGACTAAATTGAATGAATAGATGATAAAATGAGTTAATTTTGAATATATTTAAATCAAGAAAAATGGAATTCGGATCAGGATCGGAGAAAAACGAAAGTTATCGACTAATTGACTCGATTCACTATTTTCACATCCGAGGTAAGATTGTATGTATTACGCATTGTAATAATTATGATTTAGTGCTTTGATATTGTATAAATTGTATACACGAGACTACAGATATGTTCGACGACAAATCGATTATATATGGCACTTAGTCTGTGATTCGACATAGCTTCGGCTATTTATGGCATTTAGTGTGCGATTTGAGATAGCTTTGGCTATGTACGGCACTTAGTGTGCGAGATATTGAGTATGGCACTTAGTGTGTGAGACATTGAGTATTCAACGACATTTCGTGTATGTATGAACTTGTTATGGATTGGTACAGGTGTGTACATGTATATTATGAGCTTAAAATCGAAGAAGTTACAAAGTTTGTTTATAAGCTTATGAATAAGCAGTTGAAAGGTTTGTTAGTAGTCACAAAGTACATGGTAATATGTTTAGATTGATGAATGTTGAAATTGTGATTAGTTTAGCTTATATCATACGAGCTTACTAAGCTATGAAGCTTACTTTGTGTTACTTTTCTATGTTTTATAGTGATATCGAAGCTAGCTCGGATTCGAGGATCGTCAGAGACTTCATCGCACTATCGAACATCTATTTTGGTACTTTTGAAGTTATGTATATATGGTATATGGCATGTGTAGGCTTGAGTCATTTTGAGTATATTTGATGAACATGTGTTTTTAGGCCAATTGAGTTGGCTTGTGATTATAAATTTGTTAATGTAGTAAGTTGTGTAAATGGCTTTGTTATAAGTTAGGTAATTGACCTATATGGAGTGAATGAAGTTGAATTGATAATGCATTTTGGAATGGTTTAACCATATGAATTGTATATGTGAATTATGTTTAGTAAGACAAGTTGAATTGATAGGTAATTGAATAGTTAAATGGCATTGAATTGAGTATTGAATTGGTTGAAATGGATATAGTATGATTGTGTATTGGTTCATGACTTTTAGCTGCATATTTGTGTCTTAAAATGGTACTATTTTGGTTGTTTAGGTGAGCATGAATAAGGGTGGCAAATTGGCCTTGCAAATGGCTTATTTTTTTCCACACGGGCATGTGTCTCAGCCGTGTGTGACACACGGTCATGTCATACGGCCGTGTGTCCCCTGGTGATGAAATTTAATTGAAGTTAGTATGCTTCACATAGTCTCACACACGGACGTGTGACTGGCCGTGTGGTACAAGTCAGTATACTCCCTAATTGGCACACGGCCTAACACACGGGCATGTGACTTGGCCGTGTTGCATAAGTCAGTATACCCTACAGTTTTGGCACGGCCTTACACACGGCCTGGCACACGGGCGTGTGTGGCCACTTCGAAGGGCACACGGGCTAGACACACAGGCGTGTGGTTGGCCGTGTGACCCAAGTTAGTATGTATCGTATTTTCACACTGCCTGAGACACGAGCGTGTCTGGAGCCGTGTGAGGCACACGGCCTGTTTACATGGGCGTGTGACCCCTCTATGGTTGAAATTTTTCTAAGTCTCTAAAATTTTTATTTGTTATCGGTTTAGTCCCGAACCACTTCTGAAGCATGTTCAAGGCCTCGTAGGCCCTTATAAGGGACACTGTAATTATGTTGAATGATTTATGAGAATGAATGCTTTATGTTTGATAAATGTATGCTATATGTTGCAAATTGATCAGTAATACCTTGTAACCCTATTCCGACGAAAGATACGAGTTTGGGGTGTTACAGGACTCCAGAAGTTGAAAAACCCAGATATAAAGCAAAGTTTACAGTCAAATTCTAGGAGTGGACTTTACAGATGTGTTCTCCCTAGCTGTGAAGCATAGTTTGATTCGATCTTTGCTTGGTATTGTGGCCATGCATGATTTGAAGCTTAAGCAGTTTGTTGTAAAAACTACATTTTTGCATGGAGAACTTGAGGAGGATATTTACATGCAACAACCAAAGGGTTTTACTGTCTCAGAAAAACAAGACTATGTTTGCTTGCTGAAAAATTCCTTTTACAGTTTGAAACAGTCACCAATACTGTGGTACTAGAGGTTTGATTCCTTTATGACTTCTCATTATTTCAAAAGAAATAGTTTTGACAGTTGTGTTTACTTTAAGAAAAACAATGATGGTTCTTTTGTGTATCCACCTCTTTATGTTGATGACATGTTGATAGCTGTAAAAGATAAAAGAGAGATAAGAAAGGTCAAAGCCCAACTAAGTGAAGAATCTGAGATGAAAGATTTGGGACCATCAAAGAAGATACTTGGTATGGAGATTCTCAAAAATAGAAAAGCAAGTAAATTGTACCTAATTCAGAAGGGGTACATTAAGAAAGTTCTTTACAGGTTCAATATGCAGAGTGCTAAGCCTGTTAGTACTCCTTTAGCAGCCCATTTCAAACTTTCATCGGCTTTGTCTCCATAATCAAATGATGAGATTGAGTACATGTCACTTCCATACTCTAGTGCAGTGGGGTCTCTCATGTATGTTATGGTTTGTTCACATCCAGATTTATCATATGCAGTCAGTGCAGTTAGCAGGTACATGGTGAATCCCGGTAAAGAACATTGGAAAATAATTTAGTGGATTTTAAGATACTTACGAGGTACTACTGATGTTTGCTTAGAGTTTGGAAGAACTAAAGATGGAGTCATTGGGTATGTTGATGCTGATTTTGCTGGAGACCTTAATAGAAGAAGATCTCTCACAGGTTATGTCTTTACAATCGGAGGTTGTGCAATCAGTTGGAAAGCCACTTTGCAAACTACAATCGCTTTGTCTACCACTGAAGCTGAGTACTTGGCGATTACTGAGGCTTGTAAAGAAGCTATTTGGTTGAAGGGACTCTTTAGTGAACTCAATGAAGACCTTCAAATCAGTACAGTATTTTTTGATAGTCAGAGTGCAATCTTCCTTACAAAAGATTAAATGTTTCATGAAAGAACAAAACACATTGATGTTTGGCATCATGTTATTCGTGATATTATTGCTCGTGGTGATATTATTGTGAGCAAAATTAGTACTCATGAAAATCCTACGGATATGATGACTAAGTCACTTACTATAACCAAGTTTGAGCATTGTTCAGACTTGGTTGGTGTTCATTGTTGAAGTTAAACCCTTAAGGGGTTTTATGGAAGAGGTGGAGAACTTGTTCGTTGAGAATTTGCGATGAAGAACTTGTTCATTGAGAATTCGTGTCAAGGTGGAGATTGTTAGAATTAAGTGACCCGAATCCTTATTTAAATAAAACACAGTGCTAAAATAAAATAAAAGTAAAATCCATATAGAACTACACATCTTTTATTTTATTTTAGAATAAGGTTTTTTAAACTTTATTAAACTCCATCGAATTTGACATAGTGAATATTCTTCTCCTCCGCCCGTGGTTTTTTTCCTGAAAGGGTTTCTATATAAAAGCTGTGTGTTCTTTATTTTTATTTCTCTTTTCTTCGCGATATATTATCATTACCAACGTTCTATTTTTTTTACATAACTGTATTACATAAATGTTTTCACCTATATTATGGTATTTCATAATCTTTATAATATATATAATTTTTATACATTAATAATTTATATTATATTTATGTTATTATTTAAATATCTTATTGTGTTAGGGTTACGAGTTAACTGAGCATCAACTCAGTTAGGAAATGGCTAAAAATTATTATTTATACAAATTAAGTTATATTATTATAAGAGTGTTGTAATGCCTAAAAAATCATAGGGTTAGAATTAATAAAATAATCATGAAAGAAGTTTTAGTTTATATGATAGAAAACTTAGGACATTTCCTAGAAAGCCAAGGTTCAAACCTTACTTTTTTCATTTTTACCTCTTATTTTTTAGCAACTAGGGAACAAATTCCAACTAGTATATATATTAAATGTGGCAAAAATTAATTAAGAATGAGTTTGTTGGTTTAGTAGTTAAGTCTTAACATATTTCTGTCTTGCACCTAGATTTAAATCATGCCAACTCCTTTTCATTTTTATTAATTTTGGCATAATGGTTTAATTACCAAATCATCCCTCTAAGGTTTGCTTAACCTAGCCATTTACTCCATTCCTAATCATAATAGAATTTTGATTATCTTTTTCAACCTTATTTAGTATTTCTTTTCTCTCCTTTAAATACATCTTTTATATTTTATTTCCCACTTTTTCTTTTCAAAAATTTCATATTCTTTTGCAGGAAATTTATTTGTTAAATCCCAAACCCAAATTCCACCCCATTCAAACCGTTCTTTGCATCATTTTAGCGTAACACCGTCAAAATCCGTTTCTAGCGTAACACCAACAAAACCCTAGAAATCTTGTATAATATCGTCCTCACCAATTTTCCAAAATCAATTTTGAATCTTTTAAGAGTTTCCCCGAAAATCTTATTAAACTCAATAAATTTTGAACATTGATAATAATTCTTGTGTTTTTGTCAATCGAAAGATCTATTATAGGTATCTTGGATCAGATTTGGATGTGAGGATCGTCGTACAAGGCCCCGAAAGTCAGTTGTATGTTTCTTTACGAGAAAATCGAGGTAAATTCGAACTCAGTCCAGACCAAACGGCCTGCCACCATTTGAGAAGAAAAGAAAAAAAATATATAAGAGAGTAAGAGCTTCATAAAAATGAAACCACAAACATAAGAGTTGTACCCATAAACAACTTGAAAGAGAGGTAAAGCTCCATAAATATGATACACATAATCAACATGGTATTTGCATCTAAAAATAAACATGAAGAGAGCCAAAGCTCCATAGATATGAGACTTACAATCAACATGGTAGTTGTTAAAAAAATGAAGAGAGCTGAAGCTCCTCACATATGAGATTCATAATCAACACGTTAGTTACATCTAAAAACAACATACAAACAACATGTAGATAAAATCCAACATAAAATGAGATAATTAGAATCCAAAAATAATATAGAATAAGTGAAATTGTTAAGGAACTAACATGGCAAAGATGTAATAAAAAGCAACCTAGTAAAACAAGACCAGAAGTTTAAGTCTAAACTTTATTTGTAGAATTTAAGGTCTATGACTTCAATATCATGATTGTAGAATTTGAGTTATGTGCATAGACTCAAGATAATAGAATTCGAGGTTTGTGGTTGGATAATTATTACTAAAAAATTAAAGGTTTATGGATGTAGAATAGTGGTTATAAAATCGTTATTATAAAATTTGAGGTTCGTGGTTATAAACTAATGAAAATAGAGTTTGAGCTTGTGGTTATGGAGTCGTGACTACAGAATCTGAGGTGTGTGGATATGGAATCTGGACTATAGAATTTGAGGTACAAAATATGAGTGCTAAAAGAGCTTTAAGAGACCAATAAATGAAGAAAAGTTAATGAAACCCAAAAATGGAGATGAAATGTGTTGGAAAAGCTTATTGAAACCCACAAATGGAGTCAGCTTAAAGAGAGCAAAAAATGATAGAAACTTTAAGAATCCAAAATTGAAGAGAAAATTGTTGATAAAACTTCAAGATACCCAAACAATAGAGAAAGCCTCAAGAAAAACATAAAATAAAAAATGTTTCAGGAAATCCAAAAATAAGAAAAACATCAAGAAATCCTCAAAACTAGAGATAAATTTCAAAAATAGAGATAAAATATGTTAAAAAAGTTTTACCCAAATATGGAAGTAAGTTCAACAAAAGGAGAAAATGTTAAGTGTAATGGCCCGGTTTCCAGTAGTGTTAGAAAATGTAGCTTTGAGACCCCATTTTCGTAAACTGAGTCCTTAAATATTAAATAAGGGTATTTACAGAGTTAGGGTATAGGTGAATTGAAATTCTAAGCAATTTAGCTAAAATTGTGTTTAATTTTGTCTTAGGGACTAAATTATAAAAGTTTAATCGATATAGATTTTTAATTAGATTAAGGCTTAGGAACTTAAATAGCAATTTTCCAAATGACTAAAATGGCCACTAGCCCAATTTTAAGTGGATAATAGTGGGATGTGATGTTTATTATCATTAGCATAATTCAATTAAGGATTATGGTTTAATTAATTATGATTATGTAAATTAACTAAGTTTAAATAAAATTAATCAAACTATATAAGTTAATTAAATGGGAAAAAGATAACAAAGTAATCGTTTTCTTCCCAAAGAACCACCATCCACCATTTGAGAAGAAAAGAAAAAACTTTCAACCTAGTTTCATTTTTTACCCTTAATTTCAAGTAAGTTTCTTGTCATTTTTCTTTGATTTTTGTAGATTTGAGGTTATGAGAGCTTGATTTAGCTAGCCCATGTACCAATTTGTAAAAATTTTAAAGTTTTTGAAAGTTTCCATCATTGAGAATTGAATAAAATTGGTGTGAAATTCTTAGAAATTAAGCTTAGATTATGAAAATTACTAAATTGTAAAGCTAAATTTTTAGTTTAGTACATTAAGGACCAAATCGAATTAAATAAAAATATTTTATGAATTGTTGGTAGGGATAGAAAATAGAAGGTCCCTAATATGGTGAAATTGGATTCTAATTTGAGGCAACTAAATTGAAAGTTATGCTTATCCCGATTTTAGGAACTAAATTGAATAAATTACAAAATATGTGAAATTTGGTATTTGCTTCTAATTTGGCTGGAAATTGATAATTTGGTATGTTTTGTGGTTATTCATAGTTAACAAAAATACCGAACAACTAAGAGGGAAAGGAAAAGCAAAAATCATTGATGAATGATGTGTGAAACCTCGGTTTGTACTTTTATGATTTGGGATAAAAATACTCAATTGTGTATGCATTTTTATTTATTGATGAGTCATTAGGATGATTCTTTTGTGAAAATATGAAATATTTTAATTGATTTGTTATGGTTGAGATTCAATATCAAAACAGGGACTAAATTAAATAAAATAGAATAGAAAGAAAAATGATTTAATTGATATGTGATAATTGGTATGAAATTGTGTTGACATTGAAATACACTAAGACGAGGGGTGAATTGGTTCTTTTTAAAAGGTTTTTGGGAAATAGCAAAAATCAAAAGACTCAAGAAATTATAGTGGTTTGGCATTAATTGCCTATATCCACTACCTTAGCTTTTCTCAACTAAGGATTCCCCAAATCCACTAGATTTGAACCTTTAAGGACAAGGTTTAACCTTACAAAACCCTATCTTTTCAAAGGTAAGATAGAACCATTTCCCCTTAAGGTTTTCTACCCAAAACCTTAAGTAACACCTCACAAATGAGAGAAAAATAATGATGAATAAGATGATACCTCTAAAAGGTAGATAATCAACAACTAAGTACTCTTACGCAAAGTTACAACACTTGAAAGAATGATAAAAGAACTTAACCCACAAGTGTGTATAAGAAATATTTAGTGAAAGATTGATAAAGATTGGAAAATTGAGTTCTTGGAGGTTAGGTACTTGTTTCTTGTCTTTGTTGACTTCAATGGGGAGCCTTGACCTTGTATGTAAGCCCTCTAACAACCTGGTGGACGTTAGTAGCCGTTAGAAACAAAATAAAGTCGTTGCAGCCATAAAAACCAACATTAAATGCAGTTTGCAACTTTGTTGTATCAGTAGAATGAATCTTGTATAGGTAGAAGTCTTTCCAAAATATTATCGTTGGGCTAGTTTTATCGGTATAAGTTCCCTTGTATCAGTAGAACTCTAAAGGTTTCATTTGATATCGGTAGAACCAATCAGAGTATCATTAGAAGTGCAGGGGATACTGAACTTTGGTTTCTATCTTAACTTGTTTCTGTAGAAGTCCTCAAGGTATCGATAGAACTCTGGTGGTTTCAACTCATATCGGTAGAAAACATCAGAGTTTCAGTAGAAATGCAGGATAAGCTGAACCTTGGCTATTGTTTTGACTTGTTGCGGTAAAAGTCTTCAAGGTAGTGGTAGAACTCTGAGGATATCGGTAGATTTGACTAGGGTATCGATAGAAGTCCTAGGCCAAAACTACCTTGCTTACTGGAGTGCGTTCTACCGATAAAAGTCCAGGCTATATCGATAGAACACAGAGTTGTTTTGGTAAAACTTCCAGTTCTATCAGTAGATTTCTGTAGCCTTTTCAAGGTTATTTCCATCTTGAGTTCTATCGACACTTGTCCACCTAAGTATCGGTAGAAGTCCTTCAGACTTCAAAATACTTGTTAAAAATCAAGTTAATTCAAGGCTTTTTAAAATTTTATTTTGTCTAACACTTTGAAAATAATTTTCAAATCTTATAAACAATTTTTGCAAATAGAAGTACGGGATTTTTAATTTTCTTTTTGTTATATCAAAATACTTGAAAAACTAGAGATAACAAATTGAGTTGAAATATTTTAATGTTACATGATAGATTGATGATGAATAGTGAATAATGTAATGTGAATTGAACATTAATACCCTATTAACTAGTCAAGCTGAGTTGGATATAGTTGGCATGTCATACGATTGGATTGTATATGAGTTTATGCGCTTATGTGCTAGGACGCATTTCATGTGTAACACCCATAACCCATTTTTGTCATCAAAATAGGGTTACACAGTATTATCATACAATTCAGAACATTTCAAAACAAATAGCTTTCAATTCATCAAATTAATTAACAATATTCATAAACAATTCAGAATGAAGCAAGACATATGTTCACGAGGTCTTAAATCGAGCCTACGAGGCCTTAAAAATAGTTTAGGAACAATTAGAGGCCAATTCGAAACAAAATAATAAATTTGGGACAAAAATGAAAAATTTCAAAACAAGGGTCACACGACCATGTGTCCAGACTGTGTGATAGAGCCCAGACTATGTAGCTCAAGACATGGCCTTGTGGCTACTCCACATGCCATGTACTCACCCATGTAACTCACTGACTTGGGTTAGACGACTGTGTCGCAGGCCGTGTGCCAACCCATGTGAACCCTGCATCTAATACGCTTATGTGGGTTGCCCATGTGTGACACACAATCGTGTGTGACAAACAAGCATGTGTCAGCTTGTGTCCCAGGTCGTGTGTGCTAAAAAATGACCCAAAATGTGCCTATTTCATATCTAAATGCTTAAGTACTTAAACCAATCTAACCACATGATTATAAGACTTCAAAATGCATTTCAATGACACCCAAAATAAGCCAAACCAAACATCTTAAAGCCTAACCAATGTGTCACCAATGACACCACATTTCAAACACTTGACATTTTCACCTAACTAGAATTACATTACACAAGTCTCAACTCACTCAAAATAACTTGCATTTAATTCTAACATACCTTGATTAATTCATATCAAAATTACCATTCCATGCTTGACTACTCATGCTTAAACTTGGAACTTAACAAGCATACTACACTAGTTACTCTTTCCACCACATCAAAAGCACAACACATAACACATTGCAAAATACTTGTGAACCATACAATCATGACTAAATGATCATATTACATGCCATATAAGCCAAGTTAAATTCAAAATCTACCAAAGAGGTCCTCGGATAGTGTAATTCTTTAAGTTGATCCGATCTCCTGATTTCCACAAAAATGTAATCTACAAAGAAGAAGACAAAGACACAAGTGAGCTTACATAAAGCTTAGTAAGTTCATCGATTAAACAATAAAGCTTATCGAATCAAACATAAAATACAAATAACAAGATTAATTAACATAGTTCCTTTCAACAAGATTATAAACAAAATTCCTATCAATCACATCTCTCAACAAGGGAGTAGTGCTCAACAATAAATACAAATCAATTTTCCACATTTCAATAACATTCAGTAATTATTAGACAATGCCCGATGAACGATATACAAGTACACGGTTAACCATCCAGAACACACCAATTGCTTATATGAGCTAATCCAACTGAAAAACACCCCTTGACACTAAGTGCCTAACCCGTAGGCCAACATCCACCCTCGTAACACATTAGAAACACTGTAATATAACTCGATAGTTCACAATAAATGTAAGACCTCGGTATATTCAGTGAATAGAGGATAAAGAGAAACCATCATCACATCTCATACCAATCTTGTACCACGTGTAAATAACCTATTGACATGCCAATCGTACTTTATCCTATGTTCATCTGGCTCAGGATTTATAAACAGAAAATAGTGCTACCGTTTCATCCCATTAGTTCTCATTTATAAGAAAACATTTTTATTAATCAACATTCAACAATTGAATTTCATCTAATGTACATTTAAAAATGTATTAGAATTAAACCGGTCGAACTTACTTGACTAAACTACAGCACAACAAGGTACAGGGACTATTTCGCAAATTTCTATTTTCTGCGATTATCAGCTCATTCTTGATCTAATATGAAACCAAAGCTTGACCAAAGTTTTCAAGCCCTAACATAAAAATGGCTATTTGGTTCTTTCCACAAGAAGAAGAAAGGAAAAATGATGATATTTATGTCAAATTTTTAATTTTAACCTACCATTTAATTATTTACAACTTTAACCTTTTAATTTTAACTTAATAATGTACTAAAACATGTCCATAAATGTCCACTATAATTACCTAGGGTATAATTACCATTTAAGGAGGGTTTAATTGCACAATTAGTCTTTCAATTATTTTAAAATTAACAAAATAAGCTTAATTTTAATTTAACCCTAAATTAATCAAGGCTTAATAAGCAAATAGCCCAAAAGCTATTGGATCAATCATACCCACCATCGCATGGACTTTTTGACCATGATTTAATAACCATTTTATCCCCTTTACTATTTTAAATCAATAGCGACTAACTTTTACCTCTTTTACAATTTAATCCTTTTTAATTAATTAATTATCTAAACAATAAAATTTCTTAACAAGAATTTAATACGATACTAATAACTTCGTAAATATTAAGTATTTAGTATTTACGAGCTGACACGTCAGAGTTGTGGTCCCGAAACTACTGTTTTTGACACCACTGAAAAATAAGTTGTTACATCGTGTGCCAATATGCAATTTACGTTCCAGTTTCCCTTACTCGGCTTTTCCGTTAATGCACTTCAGTGTCTTTTGGTTGGATGACCTGTGTATTCATCCAATTCTGAGTTAGGTTAATAGGGATCATTAATGATAAGTTTGATAACTTCTACCAAAATGAATTAATATGATACTTGATATTTTGAATATGTGCATATATGAATTGAATTGAGAAGTATGTATCTTATTATGCAAAGCAAGTGAAATCAAGCCCTAAGAGCTGAATCGAATGTGAATGAGTCAATAGACTCTAGAATCGATAGAATGGTAAGTATAAGGTAAGTGAATTGAATTAGTTATACAAATTTGATGGAAGTGATGCCATTGCATAGGTGTATTGATGTAATTAATGATTGTATACAAGTTCTAAATGGTAGAGGAAAGGGAAGATGAATAGATTCATCATGAACTTGTTTGAAATAATGTCAATGTTATTTATGCATACGTATTGAAATTTTATTTGAGTATAAGAACAAAATGTTCACTTGAAAAATATGTAACAAATGATGGAAATGGTATGATTGATGAATGTCTAGTTAGGTTGATTTGTTAATTGGTATATGCATTATGTTGTAACAATGTAGCTATGTTCTTATATCTTGAATCATGAAAGTACCACTAATCTCTATTGCTTATTGTATGGTTTGTTTTCTTCGTGTGCAGATGCAAGTTCCCTCGAAGTCCCAGAAAATTGAAGTCAGCATCCAAACCACATCTTTTGACGTATAGTTCTCATCTTTTGATCTAAGGGCATATACTTAGGCTTTTATTGTTCAAAGGTTATAAATGGTCAAAATTGTATAATAGTGTTTTGGATATAATGTGATGGTTGATGTTTATGCATATTTGGCTTGGTTGTAAATGATAAATCGTTGAATTAATTGTAAAGGAAGGGAGTATACATGATTTTAGGTCACCCAAACTTATACAAGTTGATTTCTCTAGAAACAGTTTGTCATGCCGCGGCGTCAAATGTTTGTTTTTGCAATGAGACCAGGTTGTCATGCCACACTGCGACGTTGAATATTAAACGTTGTGACGAAGCTTACTCAGTATGTTGTGTCATGACGAGGAACCCCCTAATGTTGCGATTTCAACTTGATGTTTTAGAATTTTTAAAATTTGGTATTATTTTGGTCCTAGGTTAGAAAAAAAGCTTTCGTAAGCTCAGATAAGACCCGAAATTGATATCATATTGTATTATACACATAATTTACTTATATTAAATGTATAATGACGTTGGTTTGAATATGATTGGTTATAGTTGCTCTTGCAATGAATGTGACACCTTGTGACTTGGACCCAACGATAGGATCAAGAACCGGGGTGTTACATTAAGAAACCCCAAAATGGAGCAACAAAATTAGGGATGAAAAAATAACATAAAAAATAGATGAATTTTGACCAAATTTTACTCCATAGGGTTGGGTATTTTTTTTGTTGCCAAAATTGAGTTCAGGTTGAGTCGGGTTAATTTTAAAAACTAATCGGGTTAGATTTAGGATAAATCCGCTCCACCTCGCCTAGAGAAATTTATAAAATTGACTCTATTTTAATTTTTAATTATAATTTAGCCCCCAATCTAATTTTAATAGGAAAACTTTTTTAGTTGGATCGGGACCATTTCTGCCACCTCAGTTTTTCTTTACTCTGAAATGGTGAAACTTAACAATTTTCCCATGTTCAATCACCATCTCTGCTAAATAATCAACAAGTGAGCTCAATCCCCCCCCCCTTTTTTTTTTTTTTTTTCCCAATACCCATAAGATTAATGCATGAGAAATTGGGTTGGTAACTATAAATCAAAAATTGCCATACAAATTCCTCATGTAATTGAACCAAGTACAAACGAAAGATTTGGTGTTTCTATAAAAATTTTCAAGAGCCTATTTGGTGTTTTATTATAATCCCTAGGGAATCAAAATAGACAGTCAACAATGTCATGCTTTAGATGTCGGCTACCTTCTCTTATTTTCAAATTTTGGCAGCAACAAAAGTAGCAGAAAAGGTTAAAAATTTTGTTTGATGCGATAAACTGAAATAAGTTCGGGTCGGGTTGATTCAGTTCGGGATAGGGTATGGAATAAAATTTCGAGTTTGGGAATCGGGGTGGGTTTATCCTTCTAATGTCGGGTCGATTCGAGAGTCACGGGTCGGATATGAAAGTTCGGGTTGGAGTAAACCCAATAATAAAATGAGAAAATGAAATCCCAAAAATAAGGTGAGAAGAAACTTTAAATTGAAAATGAGAAAGATGGAAGAGCTTTGAGAGAATTAAGCCATGGGTTTTTACTGGATTCCCACAAACGACAAAAGCTTATTATGGATGGAGTTTAGAGATGGTGTTGAAGGAAGGTGAGATGCTCCTAGTTTCCCACAAAACGAAGGTGAATTAAGGGGGTGTTAAAGTTTGTACTCCAACATACTCTAATACTTAAGTCAAATAGGTGTTTGCTTAGTAAAAGAAGATGAATGTGAGAAAGCTAGAGAGGGGTATAACATCTTTAATACTAGCAATTTCTCTCTACTGAATTATAACCCTTAACTTATTATCCTGTAACAAAACAAATAAAAGATGGACTTTTCTACTTTGTGTTCTTGATGTAATTCAAATAAAAAGAACAGAATCATCTCAAGTTTGAAAATGTTAACAGATGATATATTCAAAATATAATTTTAGTGTTTTAAAAACTATTCCTAATTACTACCTTCATTATTTGTTTAGATTTTGCTTTATTTCATTGAAAATAACTGTCATATCAAATGAATAACATTTAAAATTTCGTTTTCGGAATAAGTTGTAAGCCTTCATTTGAATAACATTAAGTATAAATATATCTCTACTATATGTACATAAGTAAAAAAAAAACAAGTGAGAACATGTTATATTGAAGGGAATAGATTTGAATTGAAATGTCTTTCAAATTATGATTTAGAATATAGATTTGTGTTTAAAAATAATCAAATGTATGATTTGAAACTAATTAATCATAATAACATATGAAATATTTACAATATTAAAATAAAAAATTATATTAAATTGTGAGTAAAATGAAATTTAATTACATAAATACATCGTATTAACAATACTAAATGCACTACAATTGTTTATCATGGTGTTGTCATCAACCGTGAGTTAGTGTCAAGTTGACTTATGGCACCGACTCAATTAACAATATTATTAATATATACAACTAATAGAGATAATAAATTGTGTATATTAAAATTAAGTTTTGGTTATGTGGTAAATTAAAGGTTTTACAAATTCAATTGATGTGAGTTCAAATTACGCCATATAAATATTTTAATTTTTATTGATTTTCGTTAAAATAAAAAGACTAAAGTACCCTCAAATAATATAACTTAATTTAGTTACGGAATGACATTTTTATAATTTACTTAATCGAGTTGATGTAGAGTTGACTCGTGATTCCAATTCAATTAGGGATTTGAATAAAAATATAAATATATTAGTGTTGATAGTATAAAATAATAGAAACTTGTAAGGATTATGATTTTAATATTTCAATTTCATGAATTTGTTTAACTTTTATTGAACTTATAATGAATTTAAAGTTCTGGGTCATACCTTCACAAAACAAAAATTCTCGTTTATATTAGGGGTGAGAGTTAGATTAAATTAAGTGAAAAAAATTTGAGTTAGTCGAGTTGAGTTTTATTTTATCATCTTAATTTGATTTGAAATTTTTTCATATCGATTTGAATCGAGTGAAATTGTTTGAGTTAAATTTAAAAAAAAAAAAAACTAAACATGTCAAAATAAAATCTTGATGAAATATAACTAATTTCATATTAGAGCACATAAATTTAAAATAATATATATTTAAAAACTCTTTCAAAGTAAAATAAGAGAAAATAAGATACTTTAGTACGATAAACTTGAATTGGTAATTTACTTGTTTATATATTCTTTAGTTTTGTTTTTTCAAAATTTTTAAATTATGAAATTTTGGAATTTTTTTTATAAATATTTGTATTTTTGAAAATTTGAAATTTATTTTGAACTTTTTTTGTATTTCTTTTTGTTGAAACAGACCAATTGTTCATTTTGGAAATTGAAAAGGACCAAAGAGATATTTACACCAATCCTTTAGTCGAGTAATTTGAATTGTAAAATTCAACTTTACTTAAACTCAAAAAACCGAATTACTGATTCGAATTGACTCGAAAAAACCAAATAACTTGATTAATTCAAAATTTATAGTTTTTTTCGAGTTAAATCAAGTTTTACTCACCTTAGTTAATACAAAAACGAAGTTTAGGAAAAAAATTGTTTGCATATGCTTTCATCCACGTAGATAGAATTTGTGGGAAAAAATTCAAAAAAGAAAGTAATTATAATTTACAAGGTCATTACTTCTATCAAAGAATATGGCTCCCGTATTGATTTTGGCTAAAAATTAGTCTGCTAAATTGACTCAGTTTTTTTCCCTTCTTTTTCGTCTAGGTTTGTCAACATTTTACTGAACCAAGAAAAAGAATCTACACATCTAACAATTTTGAAGTTCCGACCTGAAAATCTATAATTACTTTTCTCACCTCATTTGAAGATTCAATAAATGAACTTACCCAGGAGAAGGTATGTGAGACCAAAGACATGTGACTGCTTAAATGTGCTATAAGTTGTAACTGTAATTGGGTAGTCACTAGGCATATTTAATGAAAATTCAGAGTGCAGCAGTAAATTAAATACAGGACGTAAGTGATATGCTTCTTCGGGCATTGAGTGTTAATAAATGTGGTGTTTTACCTCCCACGCCCACTCTAAATCTATTGAAGAACAGAGTGTCCAGCAAATCAGGGAGAAAAAGTGGCAACTCAAAAGTCAAAAATGAGTCTGCAACAGTGCAACTCAGATCTAAGTCTCTCTGTCTGGTGGCCATCTACATCATTCCTGGTTGTAAAATAGCAACTGCTGCTCAATGCTCATTCTGTACATTCTTTTATTGAAGGATAAATTTGTCACTACACTTTTATTAGAAATTGAAATTTGGTACTATATCTTCTTGTACTTTTGAGACTAGAACAATAAAATAATTATAATCAGAAAATAGATTTGTTATTGTAGAAGTAAAACTTTTTCTAAAGCCTTGCATATGAAAGTAACTATAATCACATACAAATTTTCAGATACAACATAGTTTCCTTTAAAAAAGGAAAAAGACTTGTGATCATAAAATTCACACCAAAAGGCGATAAACTCAACATAGCAATCAGATTTTTACACCTCAAATTCTCATAAAAACCAAATATTATTCTTCATCTCAAATGCACCTTACAAGAGAAAAGGATTAGGAATCTTGCAAAGCTCGAACCCGAGCAGTCAATTCTCTTACTTGGCTCCTCAATCGCTCCGGATTGCAAAAGAAGTCCACAAACACCCTCCTTTGAAGTCCAACCTCTTGGGAATGATGTTTTACAATCTGCATTTCCCACCCATAAATTGATAAAAAGTTAGATAATGGCTTGGGTTGGTATGTTTCAAGCTGAATGTTTGGAATGTTATGCCATAAACATTTTATTAAAATAAGCTACATGCCTAACAGGGATTTGCTCAATCTTTTTATATCTCTATATCTATTTCAGAATGTGATATACACAAGTGTTAAACTTAGACTTAACCAATGCATATGATACTAAAATTTTCAGAGCTGCATATAATTGAGTTTAGCAAACAGCTGCATTTTAAATATTGGTGCATATGCAATACGACCACACAAATAAAACTTTCATTCAATAGGTTTTTGGTGCCAGCCTAAATCTTCAGACCACCAGTTTAGAGGACTTCTCAAAAGATTGTCTGCCATCATGTGAATCTAGTCTATATGTTAAACTCACGTAACACTAACCTCAAAATAATTATATATTCTTGAGTAGATTGGAATGGGAACTGAAAAATGGTTGTAATCATATGAAGTGATACGCAAGAATTCATCCACGAGGAAAACAGCTTTAATAACTCCAATTACCTCATTCTTCTTGCAATGCTCAAGCGTAACCTCCTCTACTGCAGCAGAGAGTTTTGCATTTATCTTTTCCATTTCATCCAGCTCTTTCATTAGAGGCTAAAAGAGGGAATCAAAATGTTAGCAAAGCACGTTAATTTTATCATCAAATGAAAGACATAACAAGACTATGATAATAACAGAATCATGCTTCAAGTGGAAATGAAGGGGAAAATGGACACAGCTTTGCATTAATTGTTGGATATACCCGAGGTGTCAATATTGGTTGAGCAGTTGTTGAAGATGCAAATAATAATTGCTGCAGACTTTGAATCAGAGTGCACCTGGCACAATAAAGAAAAGATATGACTACCAGAAACTCAAGATTCATCAAACACAATTCTAATTCAGAATGTATTTAATTGTGTTTCCAATAGTAATGTTTAAGACAAATTCTAAAATACAAGCAAAAATAGAGCAACTCACAGCTCATTGATACATCTGTTTCTGTCCTCTGGAAGAGAATTCTCAAGGTCAGATTGAAGAGCCATCAAGTCTGAATGTAGACCAGATATTTGCTGTACAATGCCAGGAGCAGATACGTATGTTGATAAACCAGCCTGTGCATCTAAAGGAAATGCCAAAAGCAACCACAAATCAAAATCCTCTCACTAAACAAAAACCCCATATAAAAACAATAATCTGGTCTAAATATGTAAGGATGGGGACATTACTTGAATGGATACTTAAAAGGTCTCTAACACCATGCAGAAAAGTGTCTCGATCATCCACGGCACCTTGCTCTTGGACCTCAGACGCAGCTTGAATTAGTGCCAAGCAACGCCCCTAAATGATAATAAACAGCTTTCTAATGTTAGGATTTCCAAGGAAATCTCAAACAGTATCCTGGAAAGAATACTATTCCATGTAGCTTTGAATCAGGATGCAAAGCAAATGGATCCAAATAGAATATCTGAAAAAACAGTCTCTAGATTCAATATCAAAGAACTTTTTAACTAGTAGCTGAGAATTAGCCTCCTTGGTAGCAACACCTGTAGTGTACTAAATGAGAATTTCCAAAGTACTAATCTCCCTTCAAAACAGTAATAAAACAAAAGACAAGAAAAACAGAGGAAAACAACCGATTGACCAAGAAGCTAAGGACCGTATAGGAATTTTAATGAAACACCTTTTTTCTTAATTCCGTCTTCATAATAATGCTAAATAATTTGGAGTTGATAGTGCTCTTTCTGTTATTCTTTCGAATATCAGTCAAAGTAAAAAATTAACTTACCCTGTCGGTAGAATTTCAACGCAGTATGAACCAACAAATAGAGATTTGAATTCAACCTCTATCACTCAAGGTTAGACACTAACATGGATCAATAGTGTAACATCGCAATTAGTAGAATTGCAAAGTAGGAGAGCAGGAAGTGACAAGTTAGAAGTGATAGATGTATTCCCTTTGGAAATCATGATATATATATGCATACATATGAACACTGATGGAAATATAAGGTGCACATAAACAAAACACAGACCACCCCGTAAGATCCAACATACCACCCGGCCTTTGGTTGCTGACAGGTATGCCTGAAGCTCTGACTCGATAACTTTAAGCAATGAATATGCTCCAAGCATATTCTTCTTTTCCAATTGACAAGCTATTTTTAAGAGCTGATGCCTTGCAAGATGATTGATCAGATGATTGATAAACTGCAAAAGGAAATTGAGAATGCTATAAATTTGGAGATGAACTTAAAGTTTGAAAATTTTCATTACTTCAAAAAACCATGTATAACTAAAAAGAGTGAGGGGGGATGGGCCAGCTTTAAACAACTCATGATTGTTGCTTCAAGTGGTTGTGACGCTAGTAAAAACCTGAACTTTATACTTGTCTGTTATCACAGTAACATTTCAAACATATTTAATCAGAATGCACTCTAAAATACAAATTCTTTAACTGGAAAAGTTATCCAACTTAAATGTTATCAGAGAACTGCTATGTTTTCTAACAAAGAAGCATCAAATCTAACCCAACAGTTGACATGATTGAACGCCACTGACATGTCAAAGGAACAATTTCTTTTGTTAACAGGCACTGTAAAATGGTGATTATTCTACATGACTGTTCTTAGTTTCTCACCTTAGCTAAATGCATTATATCTCAAATAAAAACTAAGAAGCATGAGATCCATGGCCATAAAAATTTGGGTTATGCCTTTTTATGGAAAAAAGTCCAAGCAAGATATAATTAAATTAAAACCTTTGCAGAGTAGCCAAACATACCGCCTTTTGTCTGCTAATATAGAACTCTTGCCGCATAACCTTTAGATCATAATCACCTAAAAGCGGATAAATTTACCACAACATTAATCGACAGGGTGATCACAGTGACGCAACCGTTTACCTTCTGCTTTCAGTTCTCAAAAAGAAAGGCAAGGAAACTATACCTTGCAAAATGTATGTGTCCTGGAGTTGCGCCAGCTCCCAGCAAAGATCTGGAATAGTCTGGAAAAGGAAGGTGGAAATGAAAAATAAGAGTCGGCTTAAGTAAATACCTGAACTCCAACAAAATGATTAGCACATATAGAATATATATAACATCATCTATCTTTTACCAGTACACCACCATATTTTAGCTCATGTTCTTGAACATCTCAAATGGGGCGCACCAATATCACACGAGATTTAAGTCTATATATAATTAAGCATCAATATAATACCAACAGGCAACACAAAGCGGCCAAACTTGATTATAAAGTCACAACCAGCCCAAACATAACTGATGACAGATAACACCACTTAACATCTCATGAAACCCCTTATGCTGAAACCGCTGCCACTAACACCAAAAACACTACTGATCTTGACATCCTTCTCATCATGACCAAAGAACCATTACTTGAAGTTTTATTAAACCCTTCAGCATTATCTTAAAACACCAAAACCCTGTTTCCAAAACCAGTCAAAAAAACACTTGCTGACATATTAATCATCATTTCTACTGGATGCATCATTACTATCCTAAATTTCATAACTTGCCATTCCATCAGACCGTAAAGACTATTCTCTTAGTCTTGCATAAAATCATAATAGTTGCATAAGCCAATGCAGAAACAATAATCAGAGTAATAGCAACTTTCCTATTGGTCTCTTACCAAAATACAGTTTCCCCAGAACCACTTTCCATCTCTAGCAACCACAAAACAGACCATTAATTTTTATTCCATAACAGTCAAGCCTCACATTTCTGATTCCATGCTCAGGAATGGACATTGCCATAATCCTAAATTTCTAAACTCCACGTGCAATTAAAAAGACAAGAAGAAAACCATCCTTTCATCTAGCATTCTGCCTCTATAAGGATTTCTCTAAATCAGCTCAGTTTAATAAGTATCAAGTACATCAAGAAAAAGGACAAATCAAACTTAAATCTTCATTTATTAGGGTTTTTAGTAGCATAGGGCGTTTAATATATTTATTGGATAAAGATTTTGTTTATAACACCAAAACACATTTTAAATCTAGTGTTTTCAGGAAAGCAGCATGACTAGACAATCCCACAAAAAGGTCCTTGATGAAAACATTAATAAATGCCTTAATAAATTCCAAAATCAACTAAGGGTGTTTTGCGGATAATATTTTGGTATCAGCATCATGAAAAATTTCAATGGAGAATTTATGTAATGAAATTGGAATAAACATGAGTGAAAACTTGACAAAAATGTAATCTAACAAATGTTATTCATTGGGAACACAGGTATGGCAGGGAACAACTACTTATGTAAAAGATTTAGGTAAAGTCAAGAAATGCAAAAAAAAGGGAAATAAAAATACACAAACAAACCTCAGTTAATAACTTCTCTTCTTTGTGATAAAGGTTTGAAACCTCTCCCACCAATTCAGCATGCTTTCTTCTGCATATCATAATCAACATAACATAAGAGTATGTAGCATCATAATAAGTAGGAACATTTCTATAACTCTTTCCAGGGATGATGACCCACAGCCTTAAGAAACTTAAGCTTTTTAGAAGCTACTTTTAAAAAGGAGAATATTTCTTAGTCGTATGATAATAAAGTGATAATTAAGTCTATATAAACATTTGATTATAATTTTAGGGTTGGGATGGATAGTTTAGAACAAAATTTCTTTTTAAATGATTTTCTTTTTTACCAAATCTTGCCGTGACCAGCATCTGGATTCCCTTAAAACAGATCAAAGGCATTTCTCAGTACAACAAAGTTCATTTGAAGACAACAAAGGTGTTGCTTTACAAGGTCACTTGCACAGCATGATGGATGCACTAATCAATAATTATGGTTAATGAGAACACAAAGTTCTGTAATTTGTACACTACGCTTCTATAAAAATAATGAATTAACTCATGAAATGTAAAAGCTTACCTAAGGGAATGAAGATCAAGATGAATATGAGCTTCATCTGATGATATTTGAGATTTAAGCGCCATGAGAATGGCTTGCTGCTTGGCATTCTCAACCTGGGCTTCTACCCACTGTCTTTCACTTGTTCCGAATCTGTCAAATAATGACCAATAAATTTAAATTAACATCACTGCCACATCAATATGACATGCCACTGAAGAGCTCATCTCAATTGCTATAACCAAACTTGTTTTTATCTGTTTATGCTTTTTAACCTCTATATAACTTGGCGCAAGTGTAAGAAAATAATTTGTGGCAATAATCATTCTACTTTTTATTGTAATAAGAGCAAATGCAATATGGAGGGGAAAAAAAAAATTCCCCTAACTCCTATGAACCAAAATTTCCTCCAGCAATCACTAACATTCAAATAATTAAATTAGTTGAACAGCAACAAGTTAAAAATCAAGATTAAAAAAGAATATTTAGAAAGCCATAAGGCTTAAAGAAAAAGGAAAGAGCATACATGGAGCGAAGCCTCTGCAATTCAGATAGACGTTGATGATGGGACTTTTCTAGATCTGCTGCATTTTGATAATAAGAGAAAAAAGTCAAAAAACTTGTAAGTTCACCAGTTCATGTGTTACTAAATAAAACTAAGACTACATAATCTGGCACAGCTACATTAAGTCAATACACTGCTATCTTTAACATATAGTATGTGTGCATGACATCATTTTCTTCATATCTTTGCATGTACATCATTTTCTCAAAAGTTAAAAGTACAATCTAAAAACATAAGCTAGTACATTTAGCATGACTTGCAAAGCACATAACAGAATACTATCAAATTCTTCCTTTAATTAAGCTTTTGCATCGAATCATGCATAAGAAATTGAAAGGGGCTTCCAAATGTTCTACTTAGATGAGTAGCACAGGGAATAATACGACAAACAAGCAAGATGTTAGAAATAACAGATGTATATATATACATTCAATGAATCATATTCCTCTAACAGACAGTTAAGTTAAAACAGAAAGTTAACTGAAGGAAATTTTTAAGAAGGTAGAACCTTAAGTTACATACATAACCCCCACCCTTTTTTAAGAAGAAGCAAGCCATTTCACAAAGCCGGTTGTTACTGTTTGTACGATGCTTTTGCTTATTTTGTAATGAGATACTTATAAGTTTTACCACTCAAAGAGACTTTAAAAAAGCAGCAGCTGATACTCATTATAAACATTAGTCTTTTTAACAGAAAAAGGATATGCTTCATCATTTCAAATAAATACTAGGAACATACAGTAAAAAGAAAGACCCCTCTGGTGAGATGAGTAAAGATAGAAGAAACAAGAAGACAAGGACAAACGAATTAGATTAAAGGCACTACAAGACAAGAGAAAGACTTTCCCATTTTCCACTAGAAAGATTATCCAGGAACAGGTTCTGATGATTATTCATTCAACAATAAATTTATGAAATAGCAGTGAATAGACAAATAAGAATAAACAAAAGAAATACTTATTCCTTGAATCTAAAGTAAACCATTGCTGTTGGCCTAAAAAAATGAGCATACCATTTGCTAAAAAGAAACCAAAGAGCTTTACTCTAAGAGCAACAGTACGGAGTACCTCTTACTAAGCTGTTTGAGACATCATCAAGACTAACCCAGGAGCATTTTGATTTACCCTCTTCAGCAACTAATCGAAAAGGAACCTGAGTTTAATTACTAATTGAGTCAACAAAATTAATAGAATAAAAATATAGAGGCCTCCATATCTAAAGATAAGATAAACTGTTCAAGGCAAAAACACTTGGTAAGCCACAGTTTAACTTTTATTAGTTGGAGGATTAAGCATTGCTAGGAAAATGAAACTTAGTTACAAAAAAGCATATAAAGCCACAGTCAATGACTACCAAAAATCCAATGGTATTCCATAATATGATAAAAAAAAAAAAATGCAAGAAAACTTAAACCCAAGTAAAGACATAAAAAGTAGCAAGACACCTCATAGAGATAGTAACCCACAAAAAGAGCTGTAGAGGAAATACTGCGTTGCTAGAATTGAAATGAGGGCAGAGGTCCATAGTATCAAAAATTGAAGTCACTAATGCCCAATCCTAGGGCAGCTTCAATGCCTAATGAAGGAGACGAAGACAGGATTTCTAACATATTAGATGTTTGCCGTCCCATTCTCCACAACTTTGGGTTTAGCTCTTCTAATGTGCACATCAGATAAATTTTAGACCAAATAGTTTACCAAATGAATTATTATCACAAGTAGCAGCATGAAGACTGAATACAGCCAGTCAGCCCTCAAGACCAAAAGTAATAAAAACTATCAGCAGCTTTGATGCCCTCTGACCACTACAAGCTCACAAGAATGAGTGATGCATTCTAAGAAATTAAACTCCTATAAAGGAGCAACCGATGCTTTGCCTTATTCACTAATCAACTCCTAGTGCAAATGCTTCAGAAACAAGAAGGTAACTAGCACTAATTTGGCATAAGCGCGAAAGGTAGGGATACATCATATTTATATTCGGGTGGCCAGAAATAATAAAGTCTAAAGTACAAACTAGAACTTTTTTTGCCATAAGGAGACAAGAGGCTGATGGAAATGTATATGCAAGCGTTTCAGTTTGTGAGCTGCCCCACTATATACTTCACAGAGCTGTGTCCATGTACATGCATTAGAGGAATTAAAATTAACATCATTGCTACAGAACATGAGAAAACTCGTGATAATCAGATATTGAGTAAGCATAGTCACATGAGTAAGTTTACAGTAAAGTAAAATGCTTGGGTGAACTATTAAATACAATCTAAATAATCTGGTAATATATGATATACAATCTGCTCAAAATGCTACATTTTGTTACTCTCCTTTAGGGTGGGATTTCTTTTCTGCCTCAAACTCTTACATTATCTCTCCTGAAATCTTTTTCAAAGAATTTCTTCCCCTTAGTTTTATACTTTAGGGAAAAATTGGTGCTTAACAGAAACTCTTAAAGGTCAATGATAAAATTATTGAAGACTCTGCAGCAGAAAGAAACGAGATTTAAAAATGGCATTTCCAGATCATACCGTGTCTAGTTGCTTAGCAAACCACTGGTTTAACTCCATTATGCAGGATGAATCTCCAACCAAGTACGGATGGAAGTCAGAATAAGCTAAGTAGATGCCTTCCTCTGCATGTACACATCATGAGTAAATGTTCATCAACAAGGTGCAAGCAACTAAGAAAAGTTTCCCTCCACTCTTACATTCCCCTAATGCTAGGCACACATTACCTCAGGCTCCTATATCTATTTGTTATTTGACATAGTTTTTGAGAACCAACAAAGGCTAACGTTCATTTATCACCATGGAAAGAACCAAATACACACCAAAAGTTACAAACCTAATGCAGCAGGCTAATGATATTCAAAGTAACCCATGCAAAATGATAGGATTCCAAAATGGGAAAAAGGGAAGAGGGAGGAGGTTATTGACTAGGCTGGGTTAAGATCAGTCTTTCTTCATCCAAGTCAAACCCAAAGCGGGCTTAACCTCTTACACAATTGGATAAAAAGAAATGCATTGTTTTGGGAAAGAACATAACAGCATAGAATCTAACATCTCTGATGGAAAGAAAAGAATAAAAACAGTACCATCTCCAGAATGGTAATGCGCCAGCTCTTGTGCTGTAGATGCTATTTTTCCAAGAACTTCATTCATCTAAATCACACACACACAAAAAGAAGACCACTCCTTCGATGTTAAAGCAGATAAACAGTATCCTCCAAGAAGAAAGCAATGTAAATAAAAGGATAGGTTTTGATATTAAATTTCCATGTTATTCCTTTTATACTTGGTGCTGTGCAGCCATGTAATGCAGCATAAACAACTCAGAGAAATACCTTCCACCTCACTTTGATCAAATTTGAACATAACATGCTTCAAACATTTAAAGTAATTAGAGATTCCCTAGATTTACTTACCTGCAAGTTCCTTCCCGAAAGACTATCATCTATGGTTGTAAGGTGTCCATTAGCAGCAGATGTTGCTGCAACCCGTGCTCGTCTGCCTTGGATCAAAGCTGAAGCCTGACCTGTAAGCATGTCAAACTGAGACTGCAAATGCCTAAGTTGTTTCTGTAGCTCTAAAGCTTCAGCTTTATATGCTACAGTTGCATCCCTAAAGACAAAAAAGAAATCCATCAGTATAACATGCACCATAATTAAAGAATTCTTTCGCTTCCTGGAGTACGCACATAGAATCCTCTCTAAAAAAGCTATATCAAGAATGATGCATTCAGACTATCCAAAAATATCACACAAACACCATTCCCTAGCTAAACGTTTTCAGGGTTGTCAGCTTAAGCTTGAGTTGTATTATGCTTAACCTCTTTAAATAACAGGAAAAAAAAAAAAAAGGATGCTAAGGAAACAACAATAATGAGGCAATGTGAAGCACGTGTGCAGTGCAGAGAGAGAAAGTGAAAGAATACCTAATATCTTTCAATCCTTCTTCAGCTCCAAAAACCGCCTCCTGGTTGTCCCTCCTCGACGAGAAGGCCGAAATGCTATCATAAGCAAAGTCCAAGTCTTCCCCCTATTTCATTATAATAACCCGATTAAGCCCGAAATTTGCAGAAAAAAAAAAGAGGAAATGAAGCAAAATTTACCTCCAACAGCTTCCCTTCTTGTACGATTTGCTCATACCTGCACAAATTGAAATTGATCCCGTGAATGATAACCTAAAAGGAGGTTTAATCTATCGATGCTTATTCCGAAAGAAAAAGGAGAAATAGAAAGGGAACTGACAGGGAGAGTTGGGAGAGGGAGAGGACATTGGAAGGGCGGAGGGAGGAGCAGATCCAGTCAAGGATGGGGCGGGTGTCGTCGTATTGGAAAGGCCATTCGAAGCTATCGGGGTCCAATTTCTCTGCCCCTTGGTATCCCAAATCCCCTAGTAATGTGCATAGTCTCGCCCCACTCATTTTCACTTCCTCTCTCACACACTCAGATCTTTAACTTCATTTCAAAAACGTTGTTAGTTTCAAACATTCCTTTTGTGAGAAACAGAGAGAAGGGTTGTTTTGGCGCCGGCCTCACTGAAAATAATACATAAATTAAAATCCTAATAATAAAAATAAAATGAAAGCCATTCTAGCCTGTAAGAAAGCATTTTATTTTTTAATCTCCACTCGCATACTAATTTTCAATATCACCCACCACTCCTTTTCATGAAACATATTACATTATTACTTTATAGAAATTTCAGAAAATTTTATAATTAATAATTTAATTTTTATCATTTCAATCAAACTTCTATAATTTTATGTTAATTAAATAATTATTTATTTATTATAAATTTATTGATAAATGGCATAACTACCCTATTTATTTTTATTATCCCAAATTAAAGTTGAATTATCTTGTTATAGAGATATACCAGCAGTCAGCTTGCATATACGCTTCCATTTAGCTCGTACATGAGTTCATGGTAGTGTAAATTTCTCAGCTTCATTCTTGTTCATCTTTAGTTGTTTTGTTTATGCTATTCTTTGTTATTGTTTGAGGTTCTTGTATTACATAATAAGTTACTTAAAAGTTTTTATGCCTTTTTCTTTTGAATTTTGATTCGAGGTACATTATATCTTGTTTCTTATTTTTCTTCCTTTATTTTCAATTTTGTTTTTAACTTTTGATGTTTTAATCATTTAATTGTTTACTCATTCGATTAATTTGTTAACTAATTTAAGGTGTAATATATTTATTTTTATATCCTCGATGTAGCATTATATATGTTCTTGACTGTGCGTACTGATTTTTTTTTTTTTTTTTACATTTATGTATTAGATGAAATTAAAATAGTAATCTACAGATGTTGGTATGAAGTCTACTTTTTTAATATTTGTACATAATACCTCTTGTAGTTATTCATCATTATTTTTTTATTTATTTTTTGAATGGTCATTTCGATAATCCTGAACCTTTTATAAGCTCTTGAATATTTTTAGTGCTAACTTTTATACATTTTAGTAATTAAGTTATATTTATTGAGATTTTATTAACTATGTAATGTTTCATATTCTAAATATTGTTGTTGTCTATTAGGTTGAATCTTGCCAAAACCTTATTTGCGACTCTTGATATCTCAGGTAAAAATTATTTGTCATGAGTATTGGGTGTCGAAATTTTTCTAGATGCTAAAGGTTCAAGGAATATAATTTTAGAATATCAAAAGGCATCTAATCAAGATAACTAAAAAGCAAATGGATTTTATCTCTCATTGACCGCCTCCAAACATGTGAACATTTAGAGTAAAAATTGTGCAAATAAAAATATAAATATTTAAGTGCAGTATCTACAAGCGTACATGTCAAATTATAATATAGATTTATGTTACAATGGAACATCGGTAAGTATTTCGAGAATTATACCTAATGGATTGTATATCGGAGAAACTATTATTAAATTAATTATAGAAAATAATTACTAATCTAATCGAGTCACGAATTAGTAGTGTGAATCAAAATTAATATTTTAATTAAACTAATTAAATTAATATACCTAAATTAACCTAATGGAATTTCCTATTCCTAATGTTGACAATGCAAGTCTCTAGCCTAAGATTGATTAAATCCCTAATTGTCTAATTAAATAATTAATTATCCTCGATTAAGTCATTTATCACCCTTAGCTAAGAATACCCTTCCGACCTCATCTTCACTAAGGATTACCACCTAAGTTACCTTTCTGGTCTCTTCATAGGCATACGAATACCCTCTCGATCTCACCGCTTGGCACAAGTTATACAAGACAAGGTACTCTTCCAGTTTCACCTATCTAAATATTCTATCAGGGGGCATCACTCCCTAATATACTAAGTACTCTTGAATAAATACCCAATTTCAGATCAATAATTACTTAACAAATAAATTAGTTTGTTAACCGAAACATGTAAGATATAAATAAGGCGCAAGAAATTATTCAAACATTCATATAAATGTTAATTGATCAGGTTAACGAAATATAAATAAAAGAAAGATATAAGAGAATGCTTATGAATATATACTGATGCGCAGACTCGAAGGAAACTCCGCTCGCAAATGCCTTCACATAGAGAAATCCCGACTAAGCGAACATAAAAAAATACAAAGAAAACTGAATGGTAAAAATTGTTTGTCTAAGTCTGTACCCCCAATTCCGATGACCCTAAGTGCTTGTCTAGCCTTGGCAGCTTTGTTGATCTATCTTGCAACATGGCCTTCCCTGTATTGTGGCCCAACGATCATTCTTTGTATTCTTGGACCTTAATTGACATTCTACACACTTAATTACTCTATTAGTCACTCTCGATGCCCAAGTTGGCCTTTCGATTCATCGAAACAGCAAAAAATGTGTAAAAACACTTATTTTATTAATGTTTAATTCCTAACCTACTAATATAAAAAATGTAATAATTAATTATAAAATGTCAAGAAAACAAACTCGTTAAATGCAGATAAAATTTTAACGATTTTACTCTCGATAAAATTTTAAGAAAATTCATTCAATATGTCACAAGTCAACATATTCACTATGACCAAATGATTTGTTTTCATTTAAGGGCTTCAGAACAGTCCAAAAACATAAACTCATTCTTCCATCATTTTTTAAGTAATCCTATATAGGATTGCAAGTTCCCATTTTCATTTTCATTGTCATTTCCATTTTTGGAAACCTATATTCATTTCCAAATGATTCCATTTCTCCATTTCAGAGAAAACATAATCATTCATGAATGTTTCTCATTTCTCTTTTTCTATTCATTTCGTTCATTTCTATTTAGAAATGCAATTCATTTATGGTTTCAACAAGCTAATGGAAAGACTGATTGGACATATGTAGTTGAGGCTCAAATGATTTATAATTAAGTTCTGACTTTTCGCCTATTAATTATAGACTCATTTAGTCACGAAGTCATTCCACTATAGTATCGTGACTGAGCTCTCCCCAACGACATACCATTACGAAAGCAACTAATCAGTGCTCGTCCAATGACCTTGTCATAAGTGGGTTACCCCATAGAATACCCTTGATCTCTTTGGGATAATATCTGGACTCCCAATATGATCCTATTTTATTTCATGGTAACCATTACATCTTCTTTCTTGAAAAGTCAATCACTATCAAATAGTGATCAAGTCATCCATCATAAAAATGGACGACCTGTGGCCACGTTTACTTTTCATCAACCATTTAATACTTACGAGAGGATATTATTTACCTAGTACACCTTTTGGTGGACAAGTCGGTTCTTCGGAATCAATTACAGCACCAGCCCTCTGACACATCTTCATGATTAGGTGTGAATATGTGATTCTTTGTGTATGCCCTTCAGCACATTATTGCATGTTCGCGAAGATCTAGTCTCCCACGTTGACCTACTAGCCCTGTAAGATAACGTACAAAAAAAGTGCACGATTATGTATAACTTCTGTGACGTGCTGAGTAGGGAATAATTTTTGCACCAATAAAGTACATCCACATATTAGCTTCCAAGGTCATAATTGATTGTTGAAATCGTAATGGCTCTTAGGTCACCTATTTTCGGACCCAATGGTTTCGACCCTCAATTAAAAAGTTAATTATTGCATCACAATCTACCTCGTCTTCATTTAAATTTTCGTAAAAATCGGTAGCATAGTGAGGTGTCTTATGAACAGCCTCGACTGCTATTTGAAAGATGTCTATGTACACGCCTTTCACAAAGACTTTGTTTTCTTGGGTTTCAAGAAAATTTGCGTATAGTTCCTAAATGATTGATATTACAATCGATTTGAGCGGTTGTCCGCTGAATGTATTCCACCATAATCGATTGACCCTTGTAATTATTGGGTCGTGAAATGACTGCGTGATGAAATCGAAGCCACATTTTGGGATCAATGGTTTGTTGAAATTTTCGATTCGAACAACAACATTATTGGAGACAAGCCGTCTCCGTGGTTCATTTAGAGCATCATGTTCCTCAATTCGTCAAGATGCTAGTCATTTACGATAGGCCATGGCAACGAATACAATTCCCACAATCAATCAGACAAATTAATTTCAAAAATCCAATTTCTCTAATCCATCGTTCAAAATTCAACAATAAAGTAAACAAATTAGAGAAAGATGTGACTAGGCTTTTCTTATTGCCGATATGTCTATTTCGCCTCGGCCATCGTGTTTGACTTTGTTGGAGATTGATTGCCCTTTAGAGGAGAGTTTTAGAGTGGGAAAAAAGTAATGAAAATTGAAAAATTAATGTCTAAAAATATGAAATACACAGAGTAGTGGTTGATTGAAGTGTTGGAATGGAGGAAAATGGCGGAAAATGGAAAAGGAAATCGTTTAGGTGTAGTTGAATTAAGGCTCGTCATGACAAGGCCATTTTATAATCATCACCCCATCACAACGTCGCTTTTTGGTTTGTTACAACGTTGCCTCACCGTTACAATTTCCAAGGTCATTACGTGTACATTTCTTCTCCTTGCGACGTGGGGCATCGCACTGCGGTAACGCGATGCTTCTCGCTGTAACGTCACAGGCTATTTGTTTCCTCGTTGTGAAATTGTAGAACCACGTTGGGATGTGGTTGGCACCGTCGAGATGATGCAATTTTTCACATCATGATGAGGATGGCTGATTGTGACATCCCGATGGTGCTCGTCACGGTGCCTCGACTGTTTTGGCCTCCTCTTTACGCGAAATTCCACATTCTCAATTCTTCTATTTTTCCCTCGATTTTGAGCTTAAAAACCACTAGTAAAACACATAAAAATACCTTAATTAAAGATTAAACTCAATAATTAAAATATTTAAATGAAAAAAAGAATTTAAAATTAAAAGAATTTTAATAAAGTCCTTTTTTTTTATTAGGACGATCGTATTTCAGCTAGCCTTTGAGACATTGATATGTATTTTTTCCCTCCATGGAGATATGTAAACCAGTACCTTCTGTGGATACCATTGTCGTTGCCTTATATTTGACCGGTGCGACATCCACATTACGAGTCACTTAGTGCCGAATCCGAGCTAATCCTAAATTATTTTTTGTGGTATTATTGTCTTGAGCTTCCTCTTCTCCATGTCATAAGAAGCTTTGGTTTCCCGAGCTTTATCTTTATCGTCAAACTAGAATGAGATGAACTCGTCTATTTCTTTGGTTGGCACCTCCTCGATTATGGCCAGAAAGTATATCGGCTCGTCTACACTTTCATTCAGAAACGGTTGAAGCTCATCTACCTCTAATTCTATTGCTAAATCTACTACTACATCTATATCTAGGTTAGTTGGATCAGAGGTGTCTTCGATTATATTCAATTCATTCTCATCTCCGATTCAAACTCTTGTTGACTTTCAAATTTTAATTCCGGATCATTGTTGGTAATGCATTGGTCCTTTGGATCGGAATTGGGGACATTATGTACAACCTCTTTTGATGGAGTACTTGCTTTAGATCTTTTCCGAAAGAATTCCTCTAGTTGATCTAACTATTTTTGGATTCTCTTTTATTTAGCTTGGAATTCTCACTTACAGCTTTCTTGTTCGGACATATGGTCATACAAATCACAAGGAGTTCTAGTTAAATACTCGGATGCCCCTAAAGGTTGCTTATGTATCTCTTCCATTGTTTCATTTCTTCATTGAAGCAGTTCTATCATAAGCGATCTTTGGTTCTCCATGATCTCCCTTTGATCGTGTACTCCCTCCTCGTATACTTCATCTTCCTTCCATGGGTTCGTCGAAGCTCCATCCCTTTCAGATGTATACTTGTTTGAATTTTGTGGGAGCTTTTTCTAATAGTGAGGCTACTCATATTACTAATCGTAACTCCATTGGTTTGTCGAAGCTCCGTACCACTAATTCGATTGAGCTTGTTTATACACATTCCAAAAAAAATCACCATCCATGATTAAATTTGTTAACCAACAAGGTAAATAAAAAAATTTAAAATAAAAATACTTAATTAACTAAAAAAATTCAAAATAAAATTATTTAATTATGTACAAAAAAATTAGAACACTATCTAGCTCGTTCGTCTTTCGACTAATATTTTTTCTACAATAATCAACCTAACAAAAATTTCACCGTCGCAATCCCCGGCAACGGCGCCAACAACTTGACCGTCTCCAAACGTGCGAATGTTTAGAGTAAAAATCATGCAAATAAAAATATAAATATTTAAGTGTGGTATCTGCAAGCGTATGGGTCAAATTGTAATATAAATTTATGTTACAACAGAATATTGGTAAGTATTCTGAGGATTGTACCCAAAGATTGCATATTGGAAAAACTATTATTAAATTAATTACAGAAAATAATTACTAATCTAATTGAGTGACGAAGTAGTAGTGTAACACCCCTAACTCGATAGGAGGACGTGGCGTATAGCATTCAGCTAGATAGTCCGCCAAAAAGACTGAGGTGTTACTGTCGGTTTAAAAACCCTTTAACTTAGATTAAAGTTTTTAGAAGGATAGATTTAAAGAGTTCTTTTTACGTTAAATTCTATTATTTTTCTTTCCTTTTTGTAATGCATTTTTTTTTAAGAAGGTTACGATTTATAAAAGAAGAATCTGTTATCCATTTATTGTTCAACTATGGTGCATACGTATAGGTGTTAAAACTTCATAATCAACATATCACCAAAATTAGGCATACACTTCCAGAGTGAGGGGCAATTCACTTTTAAAATAGAAATGACAAAGTTAATTACAAAATTTAAATTCAATATGCATGTATACTCCATCCTCCAAATTCCTATGCATGATACAAAAATAAATAGGTGGCTCACTCGCAAACGCAGCTCTGGCGTAGTCCCCTTCAATTGGTCATTCTTCCACTATCAAAATGCCTGAGAATGAAAAGTAACGAAGTAAGTTTAATTGAACTTCGTGAGTTCCAAAAGTAGACACAAGAAATTTTACAAGAATTTTGATAATCAACAAGCATCAGTACTCGTAAGAAAAGAACAATAGACTTTTTCTTGAGACTTTGTAACGCAGACATAATACACCAACTTATACACATATAATACTCAAATTTTTCAAAATTGGTGTTGGATGTATTTTATAAAAGTTTTCTCATCGACTTTTTATAATCTTGTTCAAGCCTTTTTCTCTAATGTCAAACTCAAACACGTTGACTCTGACAATATCGTTATTGCCATCACATCTTTTTTAATGAACACCCGCATTTGTCTTATGTTGGAAGAGTTTGGAAATTTGCTTCATTTGCCTCCCGGAGGTAACTCTAATGAAAAAGGACCGTTCAATTCCACTTTCTTCATTGGGTTTGGATTCACATTCGAACTCAATATCCATGATCATGTTCTCTATCTAATTATCATTTGGAATTTGTGTCCTATCAAGAAACATGCCAAGCTTCGTAACACTGATTATTGGTGGCTTGATTCTGTCCATTCTGATAAACGTCCTGACCTAGCCCTTATTATGTACAATGACATAACTAAGGCTATCGAGAGGGCGATGTCTCAAACCTCACCTTTCCCCATGGCACTTATTTGTCATATATTTTTAGGAGGTAAGGTATTAGTACCCTTGGAGACACCCCCATTTCCTCTAATCAACCTATTAGTTATGGGACACTTCACCATGCCGGTTATCATTATGATGCCAACTCCGGTGAATGGATCAAGAGTGGTCATCCAACTACAAATGAAAATGACAATGTCAAAGGTGAATTTGAAGATATTCTGACATCCAAGCATGTTCCTCCTCCGGGTACTTCATCTCAGGTTGTTCAACCTTCTTCAGATATTAATATTGTCATCCTTTATGCTCTACACTCTTTGAGTAATGATGTTCAAAGAATTAGATATGAGGTTAGATCTCATAGAGATGAGGTTAGCTCTCGACTGTTGACTTTAGATATGCAAATGGCATCACTTCTAGCACATCACCCCAACTCCTCTATTTTCCCCTAGTGATGAAGATTAGGATAGCTTTGATACATTCATATCATTTTCATGACACTTGCATTACTATTTTTGTTGCTTCTTATGTCTATGGTTTATTGCACCTTATTGCTTAATCAGTATTTAAAGATACTTTGATTTTTTTTTTTTTGCAAATATTAGTTCATTATTTATTTATTTTTATATATAATCTTAAACTAACTTTCTTTTTCTCCTAAAGCTTTATTTGATTTTTTTATATCACAAAAAGGGGAGAAAGTAAAGGTAAATTTATTGATATTGTGCTAAATTAAATTAACTTTATGCAAATTATTTGACCATTCTTTTCAAAGTAAAAATGAATGCCATATCTTATATCAATTTTTTATTTAGAACTTAAATTGAAAATGAATTTTTATTAAGGGAAGCAATTTATTCAAAAACAAATTTACCGATGTTTAAGTTAAAGTTGAACAAAATTAATAAAATGATTTCTCAAATGAAGTCTAAGAAATAAAATTTTGAATCTTTACTTTGAACTTTTAGAAAATTTTTGAATCAACTTTAAAATCAAGTTAAAATTATTTTAATCAAGTAAGAATTCTTTCAACTACTCAAATTATTTTTAAAACGAGTCAGTATAACTCTAGGCCAAAAAGTATAGATACTTTTTGGCCAAGTATTAATAGTTTTTAAAATATTCTCTAGTATCGATCCGCTATCAATACTTTTTCATATGGTATTGATAAAATGTTCTCTGGTATCAATATCTTTAGCTCCAAAATTCATTAAATTCTGCATTTAATGCAAAAATTACTAATACATTTTTAGCTGGTATCGATACTCGCGGTTGCAAGTGAATTAAATGCACTGATTTTCACGTCCCCAACAGCTCTATTCGTATCTCCAACAACCACAACAGTTGAAAATCAATTAGGGGGTATAAATACTTGGTTCCAAAGATCCTACAACAACAAGAGAGATAATTCAAGCTTAAAAGATCAATCAATCAACCTTTGTGCTCAATCTTCCTACTTTTCTTGTACACACTTGTGAGCTTTCATTGTTATTCTTTTAGCTCAAATGTATTCTTGTTTATTAGTGCTTAATTGGCAAACAATTCAATCTTGTAAGGATTTCTTCTTAGTTTGCTATTTGTGTTTACTCTTTGAGAGGGTTTGTATCTTAAGGTTTGGGTAGAAACCTTAAGGGAGTTTGTAAGGTTAAAATTTGTCTTCAAAGGTTATCAAATTAGTGAATTTGGGAAAATTCTTAGTTGTGGAAAGCTAAGGTAGTGGAGTAGGAAATTGGGGTCGAACCACTATAAATCGAAATGTTCATTGTCTCTATTTTTCTTCTTAGCAACATAAGGGTCATTTTCTCGAGATGATTGACAAATTGTCTTGAGACATTCAAACATCAAAGATAAAATAGTTTTTCAAGAGAAGCAAGTCTTGAGGCATGAATCCGTTCTCTTGAGACATGGTGTGCAACTTAATAGTTTGGCCCAAGGTTCATTTCTTAGCCCCGAACCTTCACACGTAGGCCAATTGATCATGTCCAAATTCAATTGCATAGGATTACTCAATTATATTTGAAATTCCATGGCATGATTGTCGTCTATTGCTTGATTGAGTTCCTCTGGCAACGAATGGGGTATCCTGCATTCAAATCCACCAACGAGTTCAGGTAAAAGATGTTATAGAAAAAAAAAGTAGTCAAAATCATCCTTCAAAAGTTATTGAAAATTTATGCTATTGATATGGTATGAAGGGGCATTTGTCACGTGCCTGACATACATCTAAGATCTAGTGAAACTTATCAAGCATCCATTAAAAGGAAATGATAGAATATTGAGATAAAATTTTGCATTCCAAAATGATGAAATGAAAGCTAATTTTTCTACAAAAGAAGTAGAGTTTTACTACGATGCTAAAGCTAACCATGCTTATAATGATTATGATTTTCATGGCCTGAGTGATATGACCAATTTGGATGCGACAAATTTCTTTGAAGAACTTAATGTGAAAAATTAGAATATTTGATATTAATGTTTTATTTTTCTTTCTTATATATATATATATATATATATTTATGACTATTTTCAATATTTCTTATAATGTATTTTATTTATTCATCATAAATTTATTGGACTCAAGATTGATGGAGACGTGTCTTGCAAGTAAGTGCCACCACACATACTATACTAAAAGATAAGAAATTAACCTATTTATTTTGCATCTCTAGTAAGGTGGTTAATGAAAAATGTAAGCTTTCTTTTCGAGAGTTTACAAGTACAAACAATAAAATCAAAGTAGAGTATAAATACATATCCAAGTAACCTCCAAGTGTAGAATCAAACTATTACAACACAAACAAAAATGGCTTGAGAACTAGAATAAAGAATCAAACTACTCCAACACAAACAAACTACGAATTGAAACAATCCAGAATTGATTAAACCTACACATGGCACTAGCACATGACACACTTTGTATATGGTGGGTCTCGAGCCTAGACACTTAAGACCCAAGATCTCTACCTATACTTATTTGAATCTGTTTAGGAACATAATTCCACCGATTTACGATACCTTGGATGTTAGTAGAGGAATGTATAGTTTGCTTAGAATTACATAGCAAGGAGAGCAAGGAATGATAATTCAAGTTTTAGTGCTACATATATTTTCTATTTAGGTTATTCAAAATTTTTCTTGTTGGTATTATTCATGTTATGGTTGAAAAAAAATATATATATATATATTCGCTGATTTATTTGAATGCTCTGCTCTGTTTCGGTGAAAATATATGAACCATGAAGATGTCTGTTCTTATTGAACTCTCGAATTGTTAGAATGAGCATTTCTTTTTCAGATTTTGTGATGGGAATTGAGATCGAGTGGACTAAATGCATTTCGGATTAAGCTACTGAAAAGAAATATAATCATTTTAGCCAATTCTGAAGTTAAAGAGTCCTACATACATTCCCCTAGGCAAACAAAGAGCTTAGGGAGCCTCTAAACTACAATTGCAAAATGCAGATTAGTATTTGCCACAAATCCTACATGCAGAACCTGCCGAGCATTCAAAACAGAACCTAGACTTCCTATATACACATGCAGTTGCCATACTGATACTCAAGCAGTAGCTATTTTTTCCCGAAGTACGAAAATAGTGTTGGCTGCTTATCACCACCACCTTTGATGTTTCCCTTTTTCCTTGCAGGGCTTGTTTCGATTTCATCTTTAGATGGCTTGGTATCAGCTAAAAGCTCCTCGTAGTCCCTTTTTGCTTGGCTCTTCCCTACATCCCCAAGGGATGGAACAGGAACATTAGATTTTGAATCATGGTCCTTATCTGTTAAGGATGCAAGTCTATCATCTGTGCTTCTAGGTTCCTCCTTTAAGTTATTCAGCAAATTTGTTTTGACAGATTCATCACACACACTTTGCTCCATGTTTGATTCTTGTTCCTTTTCAACTTTCCTTGTTGAGAAGAACCTTGAGATAGAATTCTTTTCTTGTGTCTTCAGTGGTACCTACGAACATAGTTGAAGAAGTAATTAGTGGATTTCTTGGAATAAACCCTGACGCCATGAATTTCTAGTTAAATGCAACCATTTTTCCGTAAAAAAGCTAAGCAGAGCTAGACAATGAATCCAAGTTAAAAATCATTGAAACCAAACAGAAACTCATTCTTGGAGTTGTATCTAGACCAATGATATCCCTAGATTATGAAACCAAATAACATAAATTCCTGCTGGCACTACCTCTTTAACGCACTCAGGTCCTTCAAAAGACAGCTTACCAATTGCAGGGGTTACTGGATACCACACCTAAAAGTCAAATGTTAGCATATAAGAAAAACAAACTCACATCTTCATCATCATTCAGCATATCTAAAATGCAGTTGTACCCTTGTGATTTCTCAGATTCAGAAAGCTCTTACCAAATCTGGATTTTCATATGGTTTAAACAGCATATCAGTTTTAGAACCATTTAGCCATGCATCTGTTGATCCCTTGTCACCCAAAATTACCGGCATTCTGTCTACATAGACATTAATTGAATGTGTTAATACAAGGATTCTTAAATTTCCAATGATTAATGGCAGGAAAATCAAATTATTCAAGAACATATTAACATAAACGGAAACAGATAAAAAGACAAGGCCAAAACACTAGCAAACCTGCATCTGAAAACTGATCCGACTAAACAATTTTCCACATGTAGTGCTTAGCAGCATATAGCAACTCACTATTATCAAAATATATTCGCATATGCAAATCTCAAGAACTTATCATGATTCTTTGGAATATGAGATCAGATCCGAAGTCATTCTTATCATCAAATGGTAATCATACATTTGAGCCTTTTTCTTTATTCGGGTCATTAACATAACTTACAATTCTCACATTATTGTAGATGAGACATAAGCATATTCATCTATAGTCTCCAATTAGGTGATGCTTGCATCCAAGCAGATTCTAGGAGATGGTGGTAGCTAATGGAATATATTATGTACAGATGGAAAGAAAACAATATCTTCCTCCGATTAATAATACTCCTCATTGATTGCTTATCTTAATTTTGACATTGATTTAGGGGAAAATTTAAGGGACTACAACTTCACAGCAATAGCTCAATGTGACAAACCTTATATGGAAAATTTTACTCCTAAAAAGGACCACCTCATATTTATTAAAAAGAAAGAGGGCCTATAACTGTCAGAGTTAAGGAATATTGCACTGCTGAAACTAATAAACAAATAATTCAGCAAACTAAGTTTCACGCGGAAAATATTTGACTACATGGGTCATATGTTCATAGTTCAATATGTTGCTGAAAAACTCATTAAGCACAAAATAAATTGACAGTATAACTCACCATGAAGCCACTGAAAAGTTGATGACGCGGAAGTAGTAAGTATGGTAAAAGTGTGAAGTTTTTCACCTGCAGGAAGACAATACACTAATGTGTTATTCACTCTAATTATAATTTTCAGAAGAAAAAAGAAAACCACACCTTGAATCTTAACAAGAGGTATCTTATTTCATCATTACTAAATTTAAATCAGCATAGCCCAAAATAAGTCATTGCCTAACCTAAATGAACAAGCAGGGAACCCATTAAATTAGCAGAGATAATAAAAATAGGGGAGGAGAAATTTTGTTACTGCAAATTACAAAGACCGGAATATGAAGAAAGGGCTTCACCTTCAGAGTTCTCCCAAGAATCATAAAGAGCAGCAAACACTAGAGGCCTACCATCCTTGAAATGAATGTAGTATGGCTGTTTCTTCGAAACATCTTTCTTCCACTCATAGAACCTGACAAGAGCAACTGCTTCTTTATTGAACAAGATGGAAATAAAAACAAGAAGGAAATTAGGAACTAGTGACACAAAGGATGAAAGAGTAAGTTCTTCTGGTAAGATCACTTGCACAACTACAAGAACGGAGCCTTCATGACAATAGACCAACTTCAGATGAAGGGAAAAGAAATACCACAGTAATCTTTTTTTTTTGGCCAGAGTAATCATTTAACTTAGAATTACTAACTTCCTTTTAGGACAAGTTTTTTACTCATACAGTCTTACAACGTGGCATAAAATCAAATACATTTTCTATTTTCTCTGCTTAGAAAACAACCAACAAGAATTAGTTACTCTAATTTCTAACAAGCAACTGCAGGAGCTTAATCTCATCTACGACACCATGGAAGATATCATAAAGAAACAGAGAAATCCTATTCTGTAACATCTAGTATCGATTCTCAGTTCAGTTTTCAGAAGCACGCGAGGTATTATTGCAGTTTTCAGGCTTCAGCTACAGCATCTTCACAAATAAATCAAAGGGCTTCAAAATCTGATTTTTCAGAGCATAAGAACAAATGCAGCAACAAAATATGTGAATTCTTCATAAATAGATCAATGTACCATCCTTAGTTCCATACCCTTCAACTGCCACTAAGCACCGGCTTTTGGGAAGGAGGCGCCGGAAAGAAGCCTTTTCACATACTGACTCTGATCGAGCGTTAAACTGTGGATTTGAAAAGACTCACTTAGATCAGAAAAGATTCTGTACTTGGTTAAAACTGGTAGCAATTTTGGAGCTAGGATAGACTTTTAAAGGCAAAATTAACTTAAAGCAGCAGTGACAGTATCATCGGAAGATTTCGGTAAAATGTTTTTAAGGTGTGTCTGGTTGTTTCTTTTAAAAATGTATTGGTTTTTACTTCCTTAGAAGTTCAAAACTAAAAGTAGAGTCATATCAATGAAATAGGTAAAATACTGAAATATAACATAACATTCAATCATATTTATTCCCACATAAGAAAAATATGCATTCTTCAAAATATTTTCATAAACCTTCAACCTAAGCTCTTTCTTTCAAAAGCAAATTGCAAATAAAAAAGATGCTTGAAACGAACGCCTAAATAAATAACAAGAGAAACTGTCAATAAATTCAAAAATGGATTTAAATTGAAGACTATGCAAAGTTGAACACACTTATTGGAATAAGAGAAGCTTAAATAAAAAGATTACCATCTTGAAAAAATCAGGCTTATCGGATTTCTTAGTGAAACTAGGGATTAGTCCCCATTTCATGCAGTGAAGAACGACTCCTGCTCCATCGGTATTAGATCCATCGTCCCGTCGAACAACAGGAATATTCATTCCCGGGCCAACATTATACGACGGACGGTACCTATATGGTTTTCAAATCAAATTCCAAAATCGGAAAAAAACAGAACACACCCGCGAGAGGTAGGGAGGAAAAAAAGTAAAAAATATTAAAATATAGAGAACATTACCGGTCCATGTTAACATGGCGGATGGGGCCATCATTGCGATGGCAAGCTCTGGGAATGTCATCGGCGCGAAGAGTACAACGAACTCTTCCGCACATCTCTTTTTGCTTTGAATTAAACTTGTGTGATTTTTTTTTTTTTTGTTAAGTGATGAATTATTGCTAATATTTTTATGGGCGGGAAGCAAGTGTGGGAGTGAGTGGGAGTGGGGGTGTGCTTTCAAGCGAATGTCAAGATTTAATGTTTTTGTACAATGACTAAAGAAAATGAATTTTCTTTATATTATGCTATTATTAGTAAGAAATTGTTTAACTACGCAGTTGTCGGTTTTGATAATAAAGTTTTGAGATCTTTAGATATATAAAAAGGTTTTATTGCTTTTTGATGGCTAATAATTCCTTTTCATATATAGCATAATTGATTTCGTTTGGTTTAAATTTTCCCAGAACTATATCCGCATATTAGTTCTTCTTTATTTTTTCTTTGTTTTAGCTTTTAAAATACATCCCCAATAATTTTGTGATGCATCGGTTTCTAAAATTAATTTATCACCTTGTTTAGGTAAATAAACTTTTGGAGTATAATTTATTTCTGTTTTTATATTTTTAATAATTTACAGTCTTCTTTAGACCAAATTAAAAGTTTTCCCTTTTTAATTTTTCATATAAGTCACCTATTTTTGGGACAAATTAGGAAAGAAGTTTCTTCCATAATTAACTATTCCTAGAAATTGTTGAAGTTGTTTTTATCTTTAATTTCTTGAGAAATTCTTTTATTTTTACTATAATATGATCTTGTAGTTTAAGACCATCAATGATAAATTTAAACCTAAAAATTCTATTTCTGTTTTTTCTAATTCTATTTTCTTAGGACTCAAAATAATTCCATGTTTTATGAATTCTTGAGAGATAATATTTAAATGTTTTCTATGTTTTTCGAGTGTTTCGAAAATATTAAAATATCATCTATATAAACTACACAAAATTTTTATATTTATTAAATATAGAATCCATCCATCTTTGGAAGATTTGAGGTGCATTACATAACCCAAATGGCATTACTCTCCATTGATAATGACCATTAGGTGCACTAAAAGCCGTTAATGGTTTAGATTCATCGATTAGCATTATTTGCCAAAATCCTGATTCTGATCGAATTTACTAAAATATTTTGCTTGTTTAGCTTGATTTATCAAAACATCTTTTCTTGGTATAAAGTATCCATCAAAAATAGTATTTTGGTTTAGTCTTTTATAATTAATTACCATTCTAGCTTTTCCTCTTTTTATTTACTGCATGGTTTCTTACCATAAAAGTTTGGACTTGAGTGTGGACTATTAGTTTTTTCTATTAATCCTTTTTCTAATAATTCCTTAATTTGTATATCAAATTCATCTATATCTTGTTTAGTATAGATCATGGGTTTGATTCTAATAATTTTATTAGGATTTTTAATTTTATCTCACAATATCTTGGATTTGTTTTCCCATAGTTTTAGTGGTTCTTCACTAAAATTATTTTCTAAGATTTTAAACAACCAATGATTTGTTTCTAGTTGTTTAATTTGTTCTTTTCTTGTTGGTCTAAAACCTTTATCACATATAAATTTATGATTTTCTATTAAAGGTATTTCTCTGAAAGTTTTTTCATTGATAATATAACTAAATTTCTATCTATAGAAAATGGTAAATGATGATATATAAAATTATTTCCTAATAATATATCTCCATGCATTCTGAAACATAATATTTTAGGAATTACAAATCTAACATTATTTATGTAGATTGGTATATTTCTAGCTTTAAATTGAATTATGGTTTCTTTACCATCTATTCCTATAGCTCTAATTGGGTTTTTCATTAATTCCCATTTTTCTACAGGTATTGCATTTTCTCTGCAACTACTGGTGGTAGCTCCTGTATCTAACAAAGCATGTAAAGAATATGTTTTATATTCTCTAAATTGAAATGTAATTTCTATATATGTATAATACTTTCTAGGTTGAAAGTTTGAAAATGTAATAATATCATTTTTTCCCATTTTCATTTGTTGAATAATGGTGGCAGATTGTATTTCTTCCATTCTAGTGTTTCTAGAATTTCTACTAGGTTCTGTGGGGAAAATAGGTATTTGAACTGTTTTCATACCTATTGGTGTTGAATTTGTACTTATATTATCCTCATCTTCTTCATTTTGAGAATTAGAGGTAAAACTAAATTGTCATTCGTATTTGTTATAGCATTATTTTTAAAATATAGTCTATCTCCACGATGACACATATTCTATTGTACTTACTTTGGTTTTGAAATCTTGGCTCCACTTATTCTATCTATTATCCAATCTCTTGGTATTGATAGATCTTTTAAATGTAATAATTTAGGCTTTGGATTTACGTAGTAAATTTATTAGGCTCAAATAGCTCTATTATTTTATTATTAATTTCTTTAATTTCTACTTACTGCTAGTGTTGGTGTATTCATTAATAGAAGTCCAACTTATTGCTAGATCTTACTTCTAAATCCTTAATTTCAATTTTTTATGCAATTCTTAAACATAAACATTCTTCTATTAGAGGATCTGTAATGGATATAAAATAATTTGGTTTTACTTTAAATCCTATTACTCCATTATGTAAATTAGACTGAATACCTCCAATAAGTGCTTTTATTGGATTTTCAAATCTTTTATCTAATAATCTTTGCTATTATAGGTATATCATGACCTCTTCTAAATAAGGCTCTAATTGTTATCATAATTATTCCTAAATGTATATATCTAACTTTGAGGGTATTTCTTTTTTTAATCCTCATGATTTTTCTTTAGTAAATAATGGGATTTACTGTTAATCCTCCTCTAGTATCTTTAGCGATTTGTATTGCCACTAATTTTTTCTATATGCCTTTGACTCCAAATTTTAAACTTAGATATTTTATATATTTCTTCTTTAGAAATATGATTTTTATTAATTTTTCTATCATTTCATCGAAAAGTCTTTTTCTTCTCAATTAAATTTCCTAATTTAATATCTTGTTTATTCTTTTTGAGAATTTCTTCTAATTGGTTTTAGAACTACTTCCTACATTAAACATAAATATATATTCTTCTTCATCCGAATCGAATCTGTTTACGATACTAGCTCATATAATATTTCTTGAGATTTATTTCCTCTTCAAAACATATTTCTAAATCTTGTTCTTCAAGACTTTTAATCACCTTTTTAGCACTTTTGCCTTTATTAGGACAATTTGTTGCTATGTGACCTTCTTCATCACATATAAAACATTTACATATTTGTTTTTAGATTTTTAGAAGTTTTTCTTCTAATAAATTTTTCTTTTTCTTATTATTATTACTAGTATATCTTTTATTTCTGGCTTCCATTTAACAAATTTATATTTCCTATTTTTCTTTCTATGTTTTTATAAGTACTAGGACGTATTGTTTTACATCCAAATTCCCATTCGTTTTCTAGAATTTTTGTACAATGACTATAACTTAATTTATTTTTTACTTGTTTAGCAGCTTTAGTTTGTAGGCAATGCAAAGTTATTCTTTCTTTTGCAAAATTTATCCTATTACCTATAGAATCTATATTTTCTTTTGCTATTCCTGCTTCTTTACTATGTTTATCTAAATAAGATACATATTTCTTTATACATATCTCATCCCATGGTGGAGGTAATTTATGAAAATATTGGTTTTTCCAAAATTCTATATTTTAGTTTTTAACTTTTGATATTCATGAAGAAATTTTTAGAAAATTCTTCTAAATATCTTATATCACATAATTTTATTTTTGACAAAACATAACTAGCTATACTATCTTGATCTTTTTTATCAAAATAGCCACAAAATTCTGTTTTTAGAATATTTGTTAATCCTTTTAAAAGGTCTTTAGGGTACCTATCGATTAATTAGTTGTCCTTTTGGAATTTTCCTACATCGATTCTTCCCATCTTCTTAAAAATTGTAAAACATCTCACTGAAATGTTCCAACAAAATAGTTTAAAAATTTTCTTTTGACCATGAATCTGTTGTTGTTTACAACAATTGTCATTGATCTGTGCCCAATCATCTATGGTTTTTTCATAGTCAACTATTTGAATATTAGTCAAATCTAAATATATTCCTCCTTGGGCCACATTTCTTTTGTTTAAGTCATCTATCCTATGTGGTATAGGTATAGTTTGACTAGGTTGTTGATTAGAAGATTCTCCCATATATTCGGTTTTAATTTCATTGGTAGCTATATCTTCGGTTTGATTACAGAAAATCTGATTGTATTATCTATTGTTTCAAACTCTTTGTTTAGCGTTCTCGGATAATCATCTTTTTGAATATCCGAATCTATTTTTCTTTTACCATATGGATCTGTAGTTTCAATATCCATAGGTTACAGTTTTTCTTCCTCATCTGTTGAAGTGTCTTCTTCATCGATTTTATAACTAGTAACTTTTAAATCTTCTTGATTATCAGAATTACTTGAACTACTACTTTCTGTAGTGTCATAATTTAACATATAATGATAATTAAACTTAGCAAATAAGTCTTTTTGTTTTTCATAAATTTCTTCTATTAATTTTAAATATTCTACTCTTTCATTTTTATCTTTCTTGTTTGTAAATCTTCTTTTCCAATGTTCTATAAGTTCTTTATAGGATTGGAAATCATATTTTGTTGAGTTAAAGATTTTCTTTTTTGAGTTTTTACCTTTACTAGTAGAAGATGATTCTTCTGCAGAGGTTTCTTCCTCTTCATCCGATAAAGTTAAAATTATATTACTATTACCATAATATAAAGGACCTAGATCTATATCCGACTCTATGTTATTATTTATAACTTGTTCTAATTTATTATTAACTTACGATAATATTTCTTTAGATTTGTTGTTCAAATCTAATTCCTTAATATTTCCTAGATTATTTACCTTTTCTTCTATATTATTGACCTTATTATATATTTTATTAAAATATATAGAGGTTATATCTATTAAACTATTAAATCCTTTACTAAGGGCAGAAATATTATTTTCTTGTTTAGAATCTATATGCATAATATGATCGCATGTTTTATCTTTATATAAACAATCTGTTTCTTCCATGTTATTCATCTTCTATTACCTAAAACCTTACATTATTATCTTGTCTTAAACACACGAGGGCCTAACGTCTCTCTCTAGACTTAAGCAGAGCAAAGTTAAGACAAAATAACAGATGTATGGGTTTTAAGATAAATAACTGAAGAATTAACAAAATTGTAGATTAAAGATAAGAACTTACAATGGATATTTGATATAGATTCTCCAAGAATCGTTACTCAGGGCCTCTCGATACCGATTCACGGGGAGGATCTGTAATGGATATAAAATAATTTGGATGTAAAACAATACGTCCTAGTACTTATAAAAAACATAGAAAGAAAAATAGGAAATATAAATTTGTTAAATGGAAGCCAGGAAATAAAAGATATACTAGTAATAATAATAAGAAAAGAAAAATTTATTAGAAGAAAAACTTCTAAAAATCTAAAAACAAATATGTAAATGTTTTATATGTGATGAAGAAGGTCACATAGCAACAAATTGTCCTAATAAAGGCAAAAGTGCTAAAAAGGTAATTAAAAGTCTTGAAGAACAAGACTTAGAAATATGTTTTGAAGAGGAAATAAATCCCGAAGAAATATTATATGAGCTAATATCAGAAACAGATTCTGATTCAGATGAAGAAGAATATATATTTATGTTTAATGTAGGAAGTAGTTCTAAAAACCAATTAGAAGAAATTCCTCAAAAGAATAAAGCAAGATATTAAATTAGGAAATTTAATTGGAGAAGAAAAAGACTTTTACGATGAAATGATAGAAAAATTAATAAAAATCATATTTCTAAAGAAGAAATATATAAAATATCTAAGTTTAAAATTTGGAGTCAAAGGCATATAGAAAAAATTAGTGGCAATACAATAAGCTAAAGATACTAGAGGAGGATTAACAGAAATCCCATTATTTACTAAAGAAAAATCATGAGGATTAAAAAGAAATACCTCGGGTTAGATATATACATTTAGGAATAATTATGATAACAATTAGAGCTTTATTTAGAAGAGGTCATGATATACCTATAATAGCGGTGTTATTAGATAAAAGATTTGAAAATCCAATAAAAGCACTTATTGGAGGTATTCATCTAATTTACATAATGGAGTAATAGGATTTAAAGTAAAACCAAATTATTTTATATCCATTCTGAGATCCTCTAATAGAAGAATGTTTATGTTTAAGAATTGGACAAAAAATTCTGAAATTAAGGATTTAGCAGAAGATCTAGCAATAAGTTGGACTTCTATTAATGAATACACCAACACGAGTAGAAAATTAAAGAAATTAATAATAAAATAATAGAGCTATTTGAGCCTAATAAATTTACTACAAAATCCAAATTAAATTATTACATTTAAAAGATCTATCAATACCAAGAGATTGGATAATAGATAGAATAAGTGGAGCCAGATCTTCAAAACCAGTAAGTACAATAGAATATGTGTCATCGGAGATAGACTATATTTTAAAAATAATGCTATAACAAATACGAATGACAATTTAGTTTTACCCTCTAATTCTCAAACAGAAGAAGATGAGGATAATATAAGTACAAATTCAACACCAATAGGTAGTATTTTTTACCGCTTTCAAGCGAATGTTGGAGAAACCTTGTCAGAACCGTTGGATCTCTGGGTGCCTAGAGATTGGTGGTTCTAGTCCAATCAAATTCCTTTCTGTTTTTTGGTAAACTACAGTTAATAACTTGTGTTTTTATCATTTAGTTTTAAAGTTACAAAATGGTAATTATTGAATTAAGTAAATGTTTTCATTTAAATAATTAAATTAGTGGAAAATTTTTATTTAAAAGTAAGTGTTTTTTTAAATTATTTAATGACCTCAAAGCAACGATGGAATGATCAGTATGGTGGATCAATACTTATCAACGAATAGAAGAACATATTTTAGATTTAAGTCGATTTGACTGTCAATACCAAAAATCAAATAAGAAAACTGTTTAGATTTTGTTTCGTAGATTCGTGACATTTGTAGATTAATGCAGGTTGTACGAATAGAAAATGCCATACAACAATAATTTTAATAATTCAGTGACTTAAATAAATTTTTTTAAATAATTTAGTGACCATTTTATAACTTTTAAAATTAAATGACCAAAACGTAAATTTATTAATAGTTTAATCACATAGTGTGGTTTTTTTTAATTGTATTGTTTTCGTATTTCTTTCTTTTTATACACTTTTTTTTCATATTTCAATTTCTCTTTAGGGTAAATTATATAAATGGCCATTCAATTATGTTTGCATTTCTATTTTGGTTACTTAACTTTAAAACTTTTTAATTTAGGCACTAATGTGCCTTTTTCTAAATGGTATAATAACACATTTAGTCCTCAATACTTAAATATTCTACTAATTTGATCCTAATTCTAAGTAATTCAATAAATTTAACCCTTCACATTTACAAGTTTCATCAAAATGATCCTCAAACTTCCTAAGCAAAGCTTTCAACTTAAAAAAAAAGGGCATTTCACATCTATAAACTAAGAGATTATTATGTGTTCTATTTTTCTAATTTTTAAATCCACAATAAATAATATGTATCACTAATAATCTGATTTAGTGTCAAATCATTTACCAAATTAATTAAAAACTAAAACTATGTCCGTCAGAGTGAAAAATATTTTTTAAAAATATTAAATTGTTTATATAATTTTATTATATATTATATTTTTAAAATTTGTATTTTTTATTATTTTTAATGGTGTTTATTTACTTTCTAACAGCAACTTCTTAAAAATATAAACAAGGGTTATGTACCGAATTAGATAATTTCAACCATAAATAAAACAATTAGTAGATGTGGAATGCCTTTTTTAAAAAAAAAAGCTGAAAGCTTTGGTTAAGAAGATTTGAGATCAAATTGATAGAATTTGTAGATGTGAAGGGTTAAATTTATTGAATTATTTAGAACTAGGATCAAATTAATGGAATATGTAAATATTGAGGACTACATGTGTTACTATACCAGTTAAAAAATGATTTCCTTTTTCAATTTAATGACAGGTAACTAGTATAGGACGGATTCAATGTTAATGTCTAAATTAAAAAAAAAATAAATTAAAAAACCAAAACATGAAGCTGCGCATAGAGGTGTGCATGGGCCGGGCCGGGCTGGGTTCGGGCCGGGCCCACAAAAAATTTCAGGCTCATTTTCTAGGCCCGGGCACGGCCCGGCCCGAAATATGGGCCTAAAATTTTGCCCAAGCCCGGCCCGAAATAAAATTGTTAAGCCCGAGCCCGGCCCGGCCCGACCCATATTAAAATTTTTTTAACTTATTTTATTAAATAAAAAATTTTAAAATATATTAAATAATCAAATACATTTAAAACAAATATTAAAACAAGAAACAAATAAAAATATATTAAAACAATTCTTAAAACAATACACAAATTAAAAAATATAATAAAAATTGATTATATTAAAATTAAAATTAAAATATAAATATAATTAAAAATAAAAAAATATATATTTATTATATAATTCGGGCTGGGCCGGGCCGGGCCCGGGCCAAAAAAATTTTGCCCGAGCCCGGCCCATTTTCTAAACGGGCCTCGTTTTTGTGCCCAAACCCATATTTCGGGCCTATATTTTTACCCAAACCCTCCCATTTTTCGAGCGGGCCTTCGGGCCGGGCCGGGTAGCCCGGCCCATGCACACCTCTAGCTGCGCATAGTTGGGTGGTGATTTAGTTTACCCTTCTTTTTATAATATCATTAAGCCAAATTAAATAGACAGTACTTATAAAGTAAATTTAAAAGTAGATTATCTTTATGGTTATATAGTTAAAATTTTATATAAAAGATAATGAAAAATAAATGTGAAAAAAATATTAATTTCCTTTGAAAGGTATGTTTTAACTTTTTAATTACATGAATAACAAAAAACTCATATTTAAGGGAAATTAAATCTCAAATAAAAGTTGCGAATTGAGTTTTAATTTGATTGGTATAGGTACTATATCAATTATCCTTCTATTTATGGGTTACGGAGTAGTTTTAGACATTGTGTAAAAAAAGAGATATGATCAGAACTTATAATAAAATTGTTAAAAAATTTCAAATAAAAATTAATACTTTTTATGGTACCAAATATAAAAATCATTTTTCCACAACTTCCCAAAAAATAAATAAATTTTCCACCTATTTTCAGGATTATTTGGCATTTGTGTCATGCTACAAACCTATAATATATTATTAAGGGATGTCAATTTCAGTAAAATATATTGAAAATTAAGTCAGGTGTTTAGCTTATAGAATGAAAAAATTAATTTTGGCAACAAGATTATTTAGTTGGTAATGAAATTATTAAAATATAAGATTATTGATCACATTATCGAAAATGTTTCATTATTCTATTTGAGCTGAATTTATGAAATTGTCGTTGAGCTGAATTTGCTTCTTTTTTCTTTCTTTCTTTCTTTTTGGTGTATAGTAGGATATTTTAAAATGTTAAATGCAAATATCACCAAAACATAGATATTTTAAATTTTATCTTAATTATTAAAACAACTGTAATATTTATCGAGGAACACAATTTTTTTTTTAATAAATATGACTTTTTATTTGGTTTAAAGGATAAAATTGACTAAAACTAAAAAAATAAGGATAAAATAGTCATAAAATGAAGATTATTCTCAAAATTTAAGATTACCTTAAGACATGATATTGAGATTATCCTTCTATATTATTAATAAAATTCTTAATTAAGTTAGTGTTATGGGTTAATGGGTACTATTTCGTTTATTAAATGACTACTGCTATTACTTTAATGACCTTTTTGTCTTGTTATACTTTTATATAGTTTTTAAATGAAAGAACTTTGTTTCACTGAAAATTGCTTTCAAAAAATAATATTTGAAAAATAGTATGATTTCTTGAAAAATGTTGTATTTTTTGGTGTTTGGATGGTTCTACGTAAAACATTTTCCTATATTTGGTAAATTTTTCTAAACTCATTTTTCGGGAGTTGTTTTAAGAGAAACAAACAAATTAAAAATATTTTATAATCGAAAAAATAATTTTTAGTAGTAAAAAATAATTTTAAGTGAATTAACATTTAGAAAAACAATAATTTGAAATTTTTTTAAAAGAAATTCATTGAAATATATACACATAATAATAAATTTATCCCCTAGCATTTACTCATTTTGTCATTTTGGCCTTCAATTTTTTTTAAGTGAATTAAAATTTAGAAAAACAATAATTTGAAATTTTTTTTAAATAAATTCATTGAAATATATACGCATAATAATAAATTTAGCCCCTAGCATTTACTCATTTTGTCATTTTGGCCTTCAATTTTTTAAATTTAATCAAATTACTTGCTTTTAGGCGGAAAAAAGTACTAACTGTTAAATTTTTAACAAAATTGATGTGGCCACCAGTGTGTAGTCCATGTATAATTCATAAAATTTCAAAAAATAAAAATATTTAAAAAATCAACAAAGTTCATAAAAATTTTTTTAAAAATTCATCCATGATAGCAGTAAAGTATACATAAAATGCCACGTGAGCTATCACATTAATGTCATTAAAATTTTAATAGTTCAATCAGTTTTTCTATAAAAAAGCAAGCAATTTGACTAAAATTTAAAGGTTAAGGGCCAAAATGACCCAAATAAAAGGAATAAATGTAACATCCCTAATACCCCTAAGATGAGAATAATGTTATTTCAAGATTTACACGTGTTAGAATTTTTGAAGTATATAAAATAGGAATAATTAGTGTTAGTAGAGAAGGTAATTAGATATCACAGGGAACTAAAAAGACTTGTGAATTGAGGGAAATTAATTTGAAGTATTAACTAAATCATATTAGTGTGGAAAGTGTTGGGAAAAAGTGTAAAAAATAAAAGTATAAATGGTTGGTAGCAAGATGAATTTGTATTTTTAATGCATTTAGTTTTGACTAATTATCGAATAAGGTGCTACTAAATTTGGATTTTTCTTATTAGGAATGAAGTTGGTGTGCTGAAATTCAAAATCATACAAAAAGGGGCTAAATTGGAACAAAAAACAAAAAGGAGGGTTAGATTGAAAGATTGAAGATTTGAAGTTGGCTGGATAAAGATTAAAGATTCAAAATTGGTTGGATAAAGATCAAATTAATTTTGACACTGTTAAAATTTTGTAATTAGTTTAAATTTAATCTTTAAAATTTTGATTTATCTAATGATAATGTTTAAGGAAAATCTAGCTAAATTTTAGCACTAAAAGTGTGTAAAAATACCTGAACAGACTTAACTTTGGCATGAATCAATTTTTTTCTTTCTTTCATTTCCTGCGTCAGTGCTTCGTTCTGCCATTTTATTTTCTTTCTTTTACTTTCAACATTTTAGCTTATTTGCCTTCCAAGTCCTTTCCCCTTTCCACAAATTCTATTAAAAGCCACTTCCATACTCCATCTAGCATGATTTATTTCATGATCAACTAAGTCTCTTTTTTAACCTTAGTCCAATTATCGCTCCGATAAAGAAATCGTGAGATATGAACCTACACTAAATACTTTACAATTCAATATTCGCTATCTCTCTAGTATATGGGATAGTACAAATTCTTCCCTTACAGTTGATTCGATTTCAATTCAAAAAGTGCATGTTGGGTTGGAACCATTTGGCTTATAGTTGGAAAGTTGAGTCGGCCGTGCTGTATTCAAAATTCCGTGAAGAAATTGGCCCGTTCAGGTGGGAAAAGCCAGTTGAATTTCGTCAATGCAGATAATGATCGGATTTAAACAACCTAAACGGTTGAGGCCATTAATTCGAGTTGGGCTTTTCAGATCGTAAGATTGTCGAAGTCTTAAATTACGGGCACGTGTCACGTGGTTAGAAATTTAACAAGGGTCAATTTGCAGGTCATACCGAAACCGACTACAAGAGGAAAAGCTGGTTATTTGAGGCGTCCTCAATTGCTATAACCAACTTACCAGTTGGAAGGAAAAACCTTCTTTCAATCAGTTCAAGTTCGGGGTGTACCAAGGCTAAGGCTAAGTTTTAAAATATCTTAGTCACTCATTTATTTTATTTGTTTAAATTTATTTTTTCAATTTCGAATCTGTTTTTATTTTTATGTTATTACACTACATATTTACTTATTTTATTATCTTTATCAATTAAAACCCCCATTTTTTTTTCAGCTTGCAACGCACAGGTCATGGGCACAACTGTACCGCGACAATAATTCTGGTCAAAGAAAAAGGCAAAATTGGATAGCCAATCATTGTGGATTTGACCCTATCGCTCTATACTGCTATATAGTGTTATCTTGTCATAAGAATTTATATTTGGTGGTTTCGATGCCCATCAAATTTTGGCGCCGTTGCGGGGATCGGTGAAAATTTCTATTTTTTGTTTTTTTTCTTTATGACCATGTTAGAACCGGGGACTCTAGCATTTTAACTGAAAATAGAGAAGTTGACTCAAACATTTCGATAGCTTTTCGGCACAATAAACAACCACAACCCAGTTTCGAAGTAGGATTTTATACTGAAGATATTTTCTCATTTGACGAACCAAATGAAATGGTAGATCAAACTATAAGGCAAATCGCAACAGCACCAGATGAACAATAGCCACTATGCATAACTTATCCAGTGGGTGAAACACCGTTCGAGTTAAAATTGAGATTAATTTATTTATTGCCCACTTTTCGCGGTTTGAAAAACGAGAACCCCCACACTCATTTGAAGGAATTCCACATGGTTTGTTTAAGCATGAAACCAGAGGGAGTAACTGAGGATCAAATTGAACTCTGAGCTTTTCCTTTTTCATTAGTCGACTCAGCTAGGGAATGACTATTCTATTTAGCTCCAGATCTATTAATACATGGACTAATATGTCTCGGTTATTTCTTAACAGGTTTTTCCTAACAACCCAAGCAGCCAAATTAAGGAGAAGAATAGTCGAAATATAACAAAAAGAAACAAAGTCACTTTATAATTATCGGGAGCGATACAAGAAGTTGTGCGCGAGTTGCCCATAACATGACCTATCCGAACAATCGCTAATGTGCCACAAAACTAACTAAAAATACGACAAAGACAAGTACACCTATCGATAAATAGTATAGCTAAGGTGAGTAGAGATATCATATCCACGAGGACTAAAAGTGTTAGTAATTATCGTTTTTCTATTATTTAACTGACAATTTAGAGTGATGGGTTTTAAACTAAAATTACTAAACTAATTTAACTAAGAACTCAATAGAGAATAAATCAAGAAAATAATTGAAGAATAACAAATGAGAGAGACAATACCCAGGAAATAATCCACTTAGACTTCATCTATTATTATGAATATGAATTAAACAGTTTATTCACTTGGTAATTTGATTTGTAGAAATCCCTAAATTATGCTAATATCTCTTTTTTGAGAGTAAGAGCAACTGACTCTAGGTTGATTAATTAAAATTTCTTTCTAATTAAAACCCTTATTATCGCATTAACTCGATCTATGGATTTTCTTATTAGATTTGACTCTGATCCGGTAGATTTATGCCATCCTATTTCTAGGATTGCATGCAACTCCACTTAATTATGCTAGATATACTCTTAAACAATGACTTTTACTCCTCTGATTTAAGCACATTAAATATGAATTAATATCCCGAAAATATTAAAACAAGAAATTAGCACACATAACTGAGAACAAGAATCAAGTATTTATCATGTAAAATAGAAATCAAATAATAAAATTCATCATAGGGTTCATCTTCCCTAGATATCTAGGGAATTAGTTCATAATTCCGAATAAAAACATCTCAAAGTTAGAAAAATCATAAGAAACAAAGTAACTCATAAAAACTTCAAAAGAAGTTAAAAAGGAGATCTTCGATCTTGATGAAAATTTACTTCAGAGTTGGCTCCAATGGTGTTCTTCGAGTTGTTTTCTTCAATGTTCTCTGATGGCTCCCATATCTCTTCTTCTATTTGGTATTTATAAACTTTAGAATGCTCAGAAAGCCCAAAAATTGTGTTTTTCTGCGTGTTGGGAAACGAGTTGTGAAATTGACATGGGTTGACACATGGCCGTGTGTCCAGCCCGTGTGAGCTTTTTTGTAACACCCCCTTACTCGAGACCGTCGCCGGAATCGAGCACGAGGCTTTACTAAACTTACCTTACAACTTAATCAAGTTCAAACAATTTATTTTATTTCCCGTAATAAACTGTCCGTCTGCGTTAAAGTTGCTAAAAAAATCATATCTCGAGTACGAAACTCGAAATAGAAATCTGTAAATTTTCCCTGAAAATAGACTCATATATCTACTTACTAATTTTTTTATAGAATGTTTGGTAGGGCCAATTAGTAGAGTTTATTAGTTAAAGTCTCCCCTATTTTAGGGTTCGGCTAATCTGACCTCTATGCACTACAAATCAAATTTATTCCTATACAGAAATACAATGATTATGCCGTTTATTTCTCTTAAAAATAGACTCAATAAGGAATCTATAAATATATAGTATGACTTCTAATTGTTTTTGTACAATTTATGGTGAATTTATAAAGTCAGAATAGGGGATTCAGAAATCACTCTGACCCTGTTTCACTAAAACTAAAGTATCTCATAAAATACAACTCATTTACCTGTTTTGATTCCTCCATATGAAAATAGACTCAATAAGCTTTAATTCTATCTCTCATTCACTATCTAAGTCCATTTTTACTAGTTTTAGTGATTTTTCAAATCCACGTCATTACTACTAATCAATACTGTTTTAAAGCTAAATTCACCCTTTTTCATGATTTCCATGGAATAACTAGCATTTAGGCATTCATAAAACCAAACATGTCTTTGATTAGCCAATCCAATAGCTAACCATCATCAAGCATTTTCATACCATCCATAAGCCATATCATAATATTATACACTCAAAATGATTGCTATGCTATACATGCCATACCCAAAATGAAGCGTTTAGCTATACCAAAATAATTCTTGATGATAGTGTGTCCGGATCTCCGACGTGCTTTATGATCCCCGAGATAGCTTGTCGAAACTATAAAAGAGAAGGAAAATAAAGGGGTAAGCATTAAGCTTAGTAAGTTTGCAAGCAGATAAATAACAACTTTCGTAAGAATTATTTTACTTATCTTTTTCCTTATCAAACATATATGAGCATTATATACTTACCTTTGTTCTTCTATCATTAGCTCATCTTACCTTTTGATGTATAACTCGTCTTACCTTACCTTCCCTTGATGTTCTCTTTAAATTTTCTCCCGTTGAACCACTTGGAATACTAAGGATACACGGGTACCTTACCATTGCCATGACTTGTCATGGTCTTACGTGGTATCCTTGCCTTATGAACTCACCAATGCCATGCTTTGGCATGGTCTTACATGTGACCTTTGCCTTATAGTAACATATTAATGCCATGTCTTGACATGGTATCCTTGCCTTAGAACCTTACCAATGGCCATGCCTTGGCATGGGCTTACATGGTATCCTTAAACCCTAATGTCATGACATTCGTATCTTACACATTCCTAAGGTTCAACCGGGACTATCTGAAATTACTTCTCCTTCAATTCATGTTGGAGTCTTCTTTGAATAATTTCATGAAATAAATATACACATGCTAGAAAATTAACAACAGTAACATAAAATAATAGAAAATTGTATTTATTTACTGCAAACTTACCTCGAAACAAAATACAATCAACTATATCGATTTAGTCCTCTATCTTTTTCTTTCCCCGGTCTACCTCCGTATTTCATTCTTCTTGATCTATAATAATAAATTTAGCTTATTTAATACTCACATTTATCAAAACAGTCCTTGACTCAAACTTTGGCAAAATTACACTTTTGCCCCAAAACTTTTACATATTTACACTTTTACCCTAAGGCTCGGAAATTAAACTTCATCCTATTTTCTTATGTTTTATGACATGCTGATCATTTTTGCCTTCTATGGAAACATCAAATTCTCACTCTAACATGTACTTATGAACATTAGGTATTTTTACGATTATGTCGTTTTACTCGTTTTCGCTTAAAATCGCTTAGCAAAAGTTGTTTAACATAAATTCAAGCTTCATTAAAACATAAAAATAAACACATTTCACCTATGGGTATTTTTCCAAATACAAACCCTAAGTTAAATTATTGCTAGAATAAGCTTAAGCAAGTTACCGGGACTCCAAAAACGTAAAGAACATTAAAAACGGGGCTTGGAATCACTTACTATGGAGCTTGGAAGCTTGAAACAAACCCTAGCTATGGAGAACCCCTTGATATTCGTCCTAAGGAAGAAGATGAGCATATTTTGCCATCTTTTTCCCTTTTTTAATCTTTTAATTATCACATGACTAAAATACCCTTCATTAAAATTTTTTTATTATTTCTACCTATGTATATCAATTTTTGTCCATGAAAATATAATGATTTAATTACCATTTAAGGACCTCTACTTCAATTATGCACTTCAATTTAATCCTTTAACATTTAGAACTCATATTTATCAACTTTTGCAATTAGGCCCTAATATGCAAATCGGACATGCAATCACTGAAATTTCTGATCGGTACTCTAACACATGCATCTAATCACTCGGTAAATCATAAAATTTAATCGAAATAAACTTTTCTATTTTAGATTCGTGGTTTCACAACCACTGTTCCGTTTAGGCCTTATTTCGGGATGTTACATTTTTTAGCCCATGTGGCTCTTGAAATCTTCTCTTTTTGTCAGATTTTCGCTTGTTTTTCGATCCTTTTACTCCCGAATGCTCACCTAGGTATAGAAACATGAATTCAAAGGATTAGGAGCATAAAATTCACTAGTTTGCATAAATAATCATCCAAAAATGTATTAAGAACAAGATTTAAATATGTTACTTTTATCACTTATCAAATATCCCCACATTTAACCGTTTGCTTGTCCTCAAGCAAAATCCTCAACTTACATTAAAATTAATCTTTCTCAACTTGTAATTCTCATCAATAATATCTCAAAATAATTTACAAATAATCATGCATTAACAATTCAACTAAAAGGGCACCAAAGATTCAAACAATCTAAGTCGAAGTTTTTAAAGTATGAAAACATAGGTATTTCCACTTATTTAAGTAATTACCTTTAATTCAAAATCAACAAGAATTGACATCCTCACTAAAGATTCAATCAAATCACTCAAAGTGTTTAAGTTTCAATAAAAATACACTCAATAGTTGAACAAGAAATGTCATTACCATAGGCTTACTTGAAAATCAAATCTCCACCACTATAAAATGATATGACACACCAATCAAAAGGTCTTTAAGAGGTTGTAATGAGGCTTAGGTTAAAGGTGCGAAGAAAGGCCAGAAAAGTTGATAACTTACCAAACTAGAAAAAATAAACAAATGCTGAAGTAAAAACAAGTGCATCAATCAAGAATAAATAGGAATAAATAACGAGCTTCTTCTCAAAATATGAATTTAACTGTTCAAGCTCAATCAACATAGAGCTAATTAATAATTGATATAAAAATATATATATTATATATATTCGATATATATTTTTTATTTTATTTTATCTAGAACAATAAGAAATAATAAACAAATCAAACAAAAGAGAATAGTTAGGCAACTAACCAAATCAAATCTCGACAAAAAGGGAGTCACTAATATGGGAAAGAGTCACAACAAAAAAAATGGGTTATGGGTTAACATTAACAGATTAATCAAGAAAAGGTGTGTTAGGCTCAATGGGGTTCACTAAGGGTTAATTTAAAAGATAGACTTTTTATCGGTTAAGTGGGTTAAACCTAAGTGCCTTTATCATCCCAGTATATCAAATCAAATGTGTGGTCTCGACATGTATAATTGAAGTAAGTTCTAGAATAACAAATCAAATTGACACACTCATAACCAATAATATAATGAGCATGAAGAATGTATGCTCTAAAGGCTAAAAATCTCACAAAAAAATTATGGTTTTGATGTCAAACTTGCAAATTTAAAACCTCAAGATAATACCTCAATTCAGGGAAACAACCTAAAATTTTTAATTCTGAAAAAAACTTATCATGCTTGATTCTCTCATGTCTTATAGCTTAAATCAACCAATGCACAAATATTTACAAATTAATCCAAAACACATCAATAACAATCCCAAATAAAAAATAATTCACTCTAATAGAAGTATGAGAATAGTGCTTAAACACAAGAAATGATTCAGATATTTTCTAATAATTAAATGAATAAATTCCCCACACTTAAGATGTACATTGTCCTCAATGTACAAATAGATATAAGCATGGTATAAGTAGAATATCATAAGAGAGAGAGAAAACTGAAACTGCCCTGAATATGGATGAATTTGCCAAAATAGTAAAAATTGAAATTGTAGGCAAATCTAAATGTAGTGCATGATTCCGAGCAAAATGATAAGAAAATAAACACAGATAATGAAGAGGATTAAGAGGTTACAAACTTGATTAAGAATAACCATAAAAATAAAAATATAGTTCAAAAGATAATAGACGAAAGAAGTCTAAGAAAATAAAAACAAAAAATAAAAATAAAATAAAGATAAAAATAAAACTGAAAAGAAAAGAAATCAAATTAGTGATCTTCATTATTAGAGGCATCAGGATCATGAGGTGTCAGTGCTGAAGAAGATATGTGAAGGTGTTGACAGATCTGCTACAAAGTCACATCGATACTGTCGAACTGCTCAAAATAGTTCCGCTTGAAATGAGTGGATCGCTTGAAGAAGTCCGCAAGGGTAGCAACAGAAGTAGTAGTACAATGACTCTGAGATGGATGATGAGGTGGATCATTGTGGTGGAAAGAGACATCATCAGTGAAGTCCCCATGCTCATCCTGAGGGTCAGAATGAGATCATCAACATTGAGGAGGATTCACTCCATGCAGTCGCTCGATCATCCTTATGTGACTCATGCTTGATAATCCCTACGGAGACATCTGTCCAACTAGTGTTATGGAGGACGACTAATCCGGAGTGTCAAGGAGACCAAAGTGTCATGAGATTTGAGTCACTTAAGGGCCAAAATAGATAGGACCTTTCCTACTGCGTTCTGTTTGATGGCAGCAAGCTAGGACGGTGAAGTAGGCAATATCAAAGGTGTGCCCCATGGCTATGCTCCATAAAAATAAACGTCGAATGTACCGACAACTTCAGTGCTCTTTCTCTGACCGGTCAATGTGTGAGCTAAGATGTCATGAATATAGCGCAAGGCTAGAGGTAAGGAAGTCGTATTCGACTGACTCGGATCATAGGGTGTCGTACTAGCCGTAAGCTTTGTCCAGCATAGAGACGACAGATATTAGATGTGTCGGTATAAAGTGACAAACCCCTCGACACTCATGAACTCCTCAATATAGAGTCTTAAAATAACTCCGAATTCCAAGACGCTCATATGACGCGTCGTATCACCGAGTTGGAAAGTAATAATGTACGGCTCATCATGGGTCGACATCACGTGCTATAAGAGGAATGTCGAACAAGACTCAAAAGTAAGCTCTGAGTAGATGGGCTCGACGATGGAGACGAACTGATCCCAAAGAGCTGTGGCAATCATTGCATGCGCTCTATCAGCTCACTGAATCTGCTCCAAGGCTGCCCAATCAATACATCGGCCTAAATCTAATGGCTACTATCGGAGACGCTGATAGAGGTCATCCTTGGGACCTTGTGAGAATAAAAAACATGAATGCCGTGCATTGGCGCAAGGGCCTGACAAAGAGGTTGTGCTTGGGGTCTTCCGCTTTTTCGAATTGGAGATGGGGGCCTTAGATTTTCCGCGTGTGTTGGTTATGGTGTATGGTGGGGTGGTGGCAGTGGAGACGGGCGGCGATCGTCAAATGAGGTACGGACGACGACGGGGAATGATGGATGGTTGAAGGTGAGGCGATGAGGGGGTATTTTGGAGGTGGGGGAGTGGAGGCTGTTTTTCGAAGGGGAAAGGGAGGATTTGGATGGTTTGCGGCTGGAAAGAGGGGATAAGAGGGAAATCAGTGGGAGGAAAGGGGCAGGTGGATGGTGGTAAGGGGCGACAGCTTAGTGGTGATAGAGGAAATGAGAAATGAGGGAAAGGGGAAGAGGGGCTGTTGGAGGTGATCGTTAGGGGATTACACAGCCAAAAGTGTGTCATCGTCCGCATTTTTTACTAAAGTGCGCTGATGTGGACGCACTTTTGCCTAACACAAAGAAGAAAATGGAAGGGTTTTTTTGGGGATATCCCTTAAAAACACGTCCATGTCAATGCATTTTTGAGTTTTTGGTCCATACATTCATTATTTTTTGAAACAACCCATTTCTGTAAATAATTTCAGAAATCGGCCTTTATTGATACTAAACCCTTAGAAAAATCCCATTGCATAGTTATGTTACATTCAGCTTCTTGTTTCTTGTTCACAATATGAAGAAAAATGCAATGTAAAAGGTAGCTTCTCATTAAGCAAAACAAAGAAAAAATATTAGATATGTGAAGTGAATGCATAGCTTTGTCAAAGCCTGCTATAATCCCAAATTCTCAATGACCAAAAGCTGTATCTATATGGGGTTTCAAGTCATTCTTTCCATTTCATTCTTCTGTGGACTAAAGATAACTAAAATAGGCCTAATCCATGAAGAAATAAAGGGTGAAAAACTCAAAAACGTGCGACTTAACCAAAAAATAATATAGTTGTTCATAGATTATAAAGATGATCAAGTTGACAAGGGGTATATTATTGATTATACACACCTTATTCAAATATCTAGATATATCCATACAATTCAAATAAGCTTAATGATAAAATTTTCCTTCAAGAAGATTATAATTGAACCATAGCCAAGAAAGCTCTTGATGTGCCAAAACGAAACCAGAACAAGTAAACTGGACAACACTTTTCACAATCCTTATATTTGGAGGACAAAAATAGCATTTGGATGAAGTGAGAAACCTAGTTTCTAATATCTTCTCCATTTTGAACCACAGATGCTCAGCCAAAAATCAAACATGCACTACAGTTGATTTAAGGGTTATGACAAACACATTTGTAGTGATATGCACTATTGATTGGGTCATTTCCTTCAACTGGAACTTGCTCAGCTCTACATTTGTATTTGCATCCTCTACATTCATTATAAGTGCAGGTTGGCGCCGTTGATCCTATCATCAATCTCCTTGAATTTTTTTTCATTTCAGCTTCATTGCTTGCCTACAAAATTATTAAGTCCAACCATAAAAGAAGGAAAGGAAATATTAGGATTAAATGAAAAATACCCTTAGCTGCAAATTTAATGGAGGAGAATGAGATGCCTGATGTTGGAAAGCAAGTAAAACTTGAGTTGTAGATCCTGCAAAGCAAGATGTAACTTTGTTTAGCAAGCAAATGGAAGAAAATCACTATTTTAGACATAGAACTATTGGATTTGAACTCATCCCGGTACTAGTATTTAAGAAATTATTCATAATATAAGCTTAGGAAATGAATTTCCCACATCAAAAGCCTTGTCAAGATTCTGTCAAGGGGATTAATAAAAGAAAATGAAAATGAAAAGGTGGTCTTTGTAAGGAAGAAAAAGGAATGGCTACAGGCTGATTATGACCTTGTATTACATGCGCTGCAAGGAAGAAAGTGAAGAGTATCAAAAGTAAGTGGCTTATTTTAATGTTACCCATTCTCCCCACCACTTTGCATAGGAATCAAAGTTTAGAAGGTGATATATATATATATATATATATATATATAAAGTTGTGGAGCAGTATACATGAAGGATAAATAAGGGAGAAGGGTAGGAAAGAAGTGTGGTGAATTAATAATGACTATAATAGATTAGACTGCACACCTAAAATGCCCATTACAAATTCCCCATTCCTTAAAGGACCTCAAGGGTGGAGTTACATTGATATTTTGGTTGGGCTTAAAAGGCATATCATTATATGAAGTATATGGCATTTCTAGGATTAGGAACTGTTGAGATCCATATGCAGCCCTTGAATCAAAGTAGAAACGTTAATACATGTAGCCATGGAAAAAGAATGATTTATTCTCTTATTTATAACATAATTATAAAAGAGTGTACATTTTTGTACTGTATAAGTGCAACCTTCTATGCATGCTAAATAATTTAGGTAAAAGAATTGACGTACTTAAAATATAAGCTTAATAAAAAACAATAGTATAAATTCAATCTTAAAGGAAAAAACAGAAGCCTACCCATTTCAAAATACAATTTGGACATACTTTTTCTTTTATTCAAATATTAATCATTAATTTATTTTTTCTCCAGTTCTGAACAGCCTTTTTTTTTCCCTTCATTTACTTGGACACACTTTTTCTTTTATTCAAATATTAATCAAGAGGATTCAGAAAAAAATCACATGCAAACTACAATGGAGTGTGAGATACTAAATTCATAATAGTAAAAGTTGCTTTATTTTTACTAAAAACTTGATATACATCTGAAAAATATATATTTATATTTAAAAATAACATACGAAAAATGTTATTTGAAACTAAAATTTAAAATTTAAATGTAGAAAAATATTAAAGTAAAATTTTGCTGACTCAATTGGCATAAGTTCAAATTTCCATATGTATATTTTTTTATTTTTTAAAATAAAAAAATTAAAATATTCTCAAATAATATAATTTATTTTAAATATAAAAGGATATTAAAATAAATGTTTTAACTGAGTTGAATTCTGATTAATAAGTGATACCAATTCAATAAAAAAAAACCTTTGTAAATGTGATAGATATTTAAAAAAAAAAATTTACTGACAACTATATTACACTTCATAAAAATAAAAAGAATTAAAAAAATAAAAAAATTCAAAAAAATATAAATTTATTTTAAAAATTATCTATATCAACATTAAAGTACATATTATTAATATTTTAATAGTTGAACCAATTTTTTCATTTAAAATAAAATAATAAAAATAGTAGAACCATTATATTTAAAGGTGGTGAAATTTGGCAATATTACTTTTTCTTTATTTGGTTAAAGTGAAGTTTGGCATTACATGATTTTATAATTAAACCTCCCTTGGCTTTTAGTTTCTGAGTAAATCAAATCAACCCATTAATTCCGTGTCTTTCTCTCACTGTCTACTCTGATTCATGTTCTCTTGTGTCCTCATCAATGGCCTGCCCAATTAATAAAATCTTTTAGGGTGATTTTTCCGCTTGGTCACTCACTGCTTTTATTTTGGTTAAAAAATATTTGCAATTTCGTCATAGCCTGTTTTTATTTTAGTCCACTAAGCATTAAGTTTTTAATTGGAGTTGATAGTACAAGCCAAATCATGTTTACATTTTTATTTGGTCACTGAATTTTTAAATTGTTTTCATTTTGGTGACAGAAAAATAATTTTATAAAACTTGATCCGGGTAAAAAAGTTATTGATTAAAGTGAAACAAAAGGTAAAAACAAAACTAATGTATTAAATTTTTTTAAATTGTACTAGTTTATCCTATTGTAAAAATTTTTTTTTTTTCAATCTTGAAATTTAAATTTCAAAACATCAAAATCAATTAAATAAGTTATTAAATCTCAACCAATTTGTTATTATAATATTGAAATTAATAAAATTAATTAATTTATGTTTTCAAATTAAAATAATTTCAAATAATCCATCTTTAATAATTGTCTATGGAACTCAAATTTCTTTTGATTATATCATCTTAAATCTTTCATGCTAAGCTAAAAGCAAAAGAAAAAAAAATCCTTGCAATTAATTTAAAATAATTAATTTAAGTAAATTATTGAAAATTTTTATCCCTTAATTATGTCAATCCACTTGTTACTATAATATTGAAATTAATGAAATTAATTAATTTAATCTTCTTCTAAATCTTAAAATTTTATTTTAGGACATTAAATTAATTAATTTTAATTTTATAATAACAAATCAACTGATACTATCAAGAGATAATTTTTTTAAAATAATTTATTTAATTAATTTTAATGTTTTGAAATTTAAAATTTCAATATTGAAAAGAAATTTAGAACTTTTTTCAGCAAAGCAGTAAACAAGTATAGTTTGAAAATTACTTTATGCATTATTTAATTGATCATAATGTGGCATGTACAGTCAATTGTCATTAGAGATTTAACGCTTGAGTCACTAAAATGAAAGCGCTCTAAAAGTTGGACAATGAAATTGTAAGGATTTCTTTTTGAGTAATCAGAATGAAAGCACCCTAAAAGTTAATAGACTAACTAAGTAGTTTATCTTGTTTTAGGAGGTGGAATCCACTTGCACTACTTTCATATAATTTAGTATGATTGATATTTTAATCATTTAACCTTTAAAATTTTCGTGATCATTATAATTGTCATGCATGTAAAATTTTGAACAAATCTAATATCTTTATCATATCAATCTAAAATATTTTATATATTAATATTTATTAAACGCTTGAAAGCTTGTTTTACATAAATAAATTGTTTAATTTACGTTAAAATTGACACACATAATCCACATGAATGGAGTATGAAATATGTGGATTAAATCATTACAATAGTAGTTGATAGAGTTTTAGCTCAATTGGCATGAACATTGTTTCTAATACAGGAGGTTGTAGGTCTGAGTGCATTGAAGCGTGTTATCTTCCTATATTTTATAAGTTAAGAGGGATTATGGATAGTTCTAGGCATTGTGTCAGCGATTCGATTAGTCCTTTCTTTGGCAGCTTATAGTAGTTGATAGATGACCATTGCTGCGTTTCGCAAACACAAAGCCCTTCAACTAAGGAAAAATCAGCCTCTTGTGCAGACATTACAACACTCGTCATTTTCAGGGTGTCCATTGATGAAGATTGATCAATGGATGCCGAGTCAGGATAAAATAGACTTTCAAATCAAATGCTCCATTTAATATTGTGTGTACGTCCAAATATATCTATCCTCATATCCATACACCCATTTCCACGTTCTGCTCTTCTTGTTTCTTCATCTTCCAGTGAATGAAAGTGCCTTCGCTACTGCTGCCAGGTTTATGAATTATGATGGCTGAGCTAAAAACCATATCTATTTAATGCCCTATTAGCTCGAGCTACCCTTAATCTACCTGGATCAAATTACTCACTAATAAAGACACCCATTTTTAATTCTTGTTATCACCCTTCTCTTATTTTTTAATTTATTTTATTTCATTTTTAATAAGTTTTTTGAATTACTTTCTTAATTTAGGATGATTTTTTCTTATAAATAGAGGTTTCTGCTAGAACCGTAAAATAATATTTGATATAAAACTTAATAAACCATAAACTAAGGTCTGTTATGTTAAATTATTAAGAATAAATCAAGAACAAAACTAGATGTGGAAGCGTACCTGAATTCATCGATTTCTTGAAATCTACGGATCTTATGGTTTTAATCTTCCAATTAGGACATAAGTAACCTAGAGAAGGTGACTCTTTCTTTTCTAAAGATGAGGTATTAAAAAGTTATCTTATGTGTAATTTGAGGACTATAACCTTAATATATAACTTTTGCACATTAACCCTAGTTTCTAATCAGCCTATCATTAATTAGAAATTAGTTACCAGAGTATCTACACATATTTGACCTATACTTTATTTAATAATTAAACCCTAATAAACCTTAACCAAATTAGATTACTTTTAATTTAGGCTAACCTATCACGATAGTAAATAATAACATGTAATTACCTTATTATCTATGTGATGCCCATATTTTCCACCAATCTCCCACTGGGACCACATATATTAGTTACTCTATAATTACATGGCATTTTATAACATTATGACCATAAAACTTTACTATCATATCCAAAAAGGCATTCGAACAATCTCGTCCATTAATTATGTTAACATAGAACCAATGCGACTTTCATTACATATATCGTAACTAAATCTGTAACACCCCTAACCCGTATTCGTCGCCGGAGTAGGGTTACAAGGTATTACCGATCAATAAACATCATTTAACATACATAACTTATATATTTATGCATTCCTACTCAAATACCATTTAATCACAAACACATTGTCCCTTATAAGGGCCTACGAGGCCTTAAACGTGCTTTAGAAGTGATTCGGGACTAAACCGATAACATATGAAAATTTTGGAAACTTAGAAAAATTTCAACTAAACAGGGGTCACACGCCCGTGTGAACAGGGCGTGTGCATCACACGACTCCAGACACACCCGTGTCTCAAGCCGTGTGGAAATAGGGCATACATACTGACTTGTATCACACGGCCGAGGACACGCTCGTGTGCCAGGCAGTGTGAAAACAGGAGGGTATACTAACTTGGCTACACGGCCGAGCACACGCTCGTGTGTCTAGGCCGTGTAACTCACTGAGTTGATTTCAAAGCATCATCAGGGGACACACGGCCGTATACCATGACTGTGTGTCGCACACAGCTGAGACACACGCCCGTGTCTCTGCCCGTGTGGACAAAAATAGGCTATTTGCCAAGCCATTTTGCCACCCAACCAAGTATACCTATAAAAGAGAAAATGGTACCATTTCACCATACAATTAGGTAGCCAAAATCACCAACCAAATGCACAATTCATACCATTATAATTTCATCTATTCCAAATCTCAAATCATTACCATTTACTTAGCCAAATACATGCCAGAACAATATCAAACAATATGGCTCATTTACCATAATTTACACATACATAACTTACCCTATAAATAACCAACACAACATCTAAAATCATATATCATCAAGGCATTTCTCAAGCATTTATACTCCACAAATCAATTAACCATTTGAGCAACTATAAAACCATCACCACATTCATACCAAAACATACCAAAATAAGCCATCACTCATGGCTATATATACAAACCAAAACATTTACATTTACAAGCCATTTTAAATGGCTAACTTCACAAGCTTCACATATACCAAAATGATCAAAGTCCCTATACATGCCATTTACTCAAAACTTAACTTAAAAGTACCAACTTAGATGTTTGATAGTGCAATGATGTTCCCGACGACTCCTGGATCCGAGCTAGCCTTGATTCATTATAAACATAGAAAAATAACACGAAGTAAGCTTCATAGCTTAGTAAGCTTGTATGTGAATAACTTAATTAATCGAATTAATGCAAATCAACCAATTACACATGAAAAAACCATATACACATTAACTACAAACCTTTCTCATGTCTAAAAACATGATCAAATACCATTTCATCGAACTTTTACTATTTAATACTCGAATAGGTTCTGTACATACCTGTATCGCCTAGAACTAGCCTTTTTCTTAGCCACATCGTTTGTTCACCCGTTGAACAATTTGGAATAGAAATCAGATACTCAGGAGTCTTGTACGATAATTACATATACCATGGCCCGTAGCCAAATGTAAACTAAAAAATATATAGGATTTTTCCTATATGATTCGTCACCTTTTTACTTAAATTTGTTGTTAAAACCAAGTAATTGTTTAATAAATTAATAAAATATATGAAAATATGAAATTGGGACATAGAAATTATTAAAATGTGATTTTATGCTTTATTATATAGTTTTCATGCAAAAAATGGCTTCTTTTATATTAATTTGAGCCTATTATATTTTCAAGCTATAAAGTAATAAACTATAAAGTTATATTTAATAATTTATTTTAATATATTTCATTAATAAATTTGGTTTAATTAATTAAGTAAATTGATTAATTAAAGTGGTTAAATTATTTTCTGTGGTCCTCTAAATTATCTACTATTTTTAGACAGGTTTGAGAGCTTTATTTTGATTACAAAATCGTCTAAATGGAGGACCAAGTCAACCTAAAATTCGGTTGCATGAGGATGTCCATAAATCAAAATTTGGTTTAATTGCACGAGGCCCTTGAAGAGTTGAAGAAATCGGAGATTTACCCGGAGATTTGCAATTGACCGAGTCATGCTCCTGATGATGTTGTTGCACTTAAATCAAGCAAAAATCAGCCACATTTCCACAAATCATGGCCGATTGCCCTTGGAGGAATTCTCAAAAGATGGAAACTCCTATTTTTTAGCAAACTAGCTCCCTTGCCTCACCTATAAATAAGACCCCATTTCTCATTTTTCTAATCACCCCTCACTCATCCATCATTCTCTCCTCTCTCAATTCTCTTAGCTTTCTTTCCCCTCACGCCTATCATCATCTTTGCATAAAGATTTTGAGCAAATTGACCTCTTAAAGAACCTTTGGTCGGCCAACTAAGAGAGCCATCAGCAAAGGAGCAAAGCGAAGGAACGAAGGAGTCCTCATCAATCAGAGTCTTGGGTGACAGCCACTCTGAATTAGGTTTAATCTTTCTTACTTTAATTTAATTCAAGAATGTTTTCTATGTGTTCTTTGTTCTTGTTTACAACAATGATAGCTTAATTTTATTTAAGCTAGGGTGATTGCTTTTATTTAATAATAATTATTTGATTCATGCTTATAATGTTTGTACCTCAATCGATCATGTTTTCAATTAAAATCAAGTCTGTATTTCGTTCATACATGATTGAAATGCACCTGAATTAGCTGAGCGATCCTAACCAAACGATGGCTAATGGACGCATAATTGAAATGTGCATGCTCAATTTAGATCCTAACCCGATTGAATTGCAGGTTGCATAACAACCCTAACCAGGCTCTATTATCTGCATAGTTTTTAGATTTGTGTGATTAAACTGTTTCAAACCTAACACGTCCCTGTTACCTCGCACAAATACTAAGAAACCCTTAGTAAATAAGGATCAGTAAAATATGTATTTACTAAGTAAAGGATTCCGAAAGGACCTAATGTGGTTTCCAAACTCATGAAAGATCGAGTTGCCATGGAATGTTTTTCTGAATATTGATAAGCATGTTGATAATAATTTGATTTCAATTAAAGTAATTGTCCTAGCTTATTTATGTTATAATTGTTGCTTATTGTGTTAATTTTGCTAAAATCTATCTCATTGATATAGTTTGCATACTTAGGATAAATTGCATTAGGGATCATTGCATTTAGTTTCATATACTTAACTTTTTATCACTTCACAATTATATTGGTTTTATTTATCGAATTGTTAGCACAAATACAATCCCTGTAGACACGATAACTCGATAATTACTTATTACTTGATAATGACTGTGTACACTTGCACAAACCCAAGCGTTACAAGTTTTTGGCGCCGTTGCCGGGGATTGTCAACTGTTGTCATAGTCATTTTTTATGAAATTATTTATTTTCAATTTGGTTATTTCTAACAGTACTAACTTGTTCTTTCTAATTTTGTAATTTTCTTTTCAGGTGTTTATGAGCATAGATCGAATTATCGATTTTTCCCAGTAGGCCCTAAAATTGAGCAAACTTTTAGATAAAGAAGACGTGAACGAATAGCTCGGAGACAGAACGAGATGGACCTTGGAAATCAAAATCAAGACCAAGGTAATGAAGCCGAACATGTAGGAAATCCTATCCTCATTGCCGATGATAGGAATCGATGCATCAGACAATATGCTGTGCCGCTTTTCAATAAGCTAAATCCATGAATTAGAAGGCCAGATATTGAGGCAACCCAATTTGAATTGAAACCAATAATGTTTCAAATGCTACAAACGGTGGGCCAATTTATTGTATCCACGGAAGATCTATATCTTCAGCTTCGATTGTTTATGGAGGTGAGTGATTCATTCAAGATAGCCGGTGTGACTGAAGACGAACTGAGGTTGAAGTTATTTTTGTACTCGTTGCGAGATCGAGCACGAGCATGGCTCAGTTCATTGCCACCAAGTTCCATATCTATATGGCAAGAATTAGCAGAGAGATTTTTGGTTAAGTATTTTCCACCTAGCAAAAACGCTAAGTTGAGGAACGAGATCACAACTTTCCAACAATTGGATGATGAGTCTTTCTATGAGGCTTGGGAGCGATTCAAGGAGTTACTTCATAAGTGTCCTCATCATGGGATTCCTCATTGTATCCAGTTGGATACATTCTATAATGGTCTCAATGCACATACAAGATTGATGGTAGATGCTTCTACGAATGGTGCAACTTTGTCTAAGCCTTATAATAAGGCTTATGAGATCATCAAGAGGATCGTGAGCAACAACTATCAATGGCCAACAAATCAAACAGCTTCAGGAAGACGTGTAGTCGGAGTTCATAAAGTTGATGCTCTCACTTCGTTATCAGCTCATGTATCGTTTATTTCCTCTATGTTAAAACAGTTTACCGCTAATGGTGCTAATAATTTTGCAGCTCAGCCACCAAGTCCGTTTGAAGTAGTTTCCTGTGTGTACTATGGGGAAGGTCATTCTTTTGAGAATTGCCCATTGAATCCCGAGTTAGTGTACTATGTGGGGAACCAACATCAAAATAGGAGTGGTCAAGGACCCCAGTCCAACTTCTATAATCCTTCATGGTGTAATCATCCCAACTTTCCCTGGAGCAACCAAGGAAATGGACCAAACAACAACTTTATGTAGCATAGACCCAACCAATCTCAAGGGTTTAGAACATATCAAGGCAGTGGCATTGCGAAGTAGTAAAATTCTAGAACCCTGATTGATGGATGTCGAAGACGAGCCTATTGAAAATGGGGAAAGTTAACTAGTTGTTAAAGTTCCTACACCAAAAGAATCAGAATATGCAAAGACTGACAAGGTAAATCCTAACTTCGAGAATTCAGATACTTTAACATCTTTTTTGGATGTAGATTTACCTACTCAGAAAAGTTGTTTGGTTCAACCAAAAGTTCCATCACCTCCATATCTACAAAGATTACAACAACACAAGCAGAAACATGAGGTGCAATTCAAGAAGTTTTTGGATGTTCTGAAGCAATTACACATCAATATTCCATTAGTGGAGGATTTAGAACAAATGCCGAATTATGTAAAGTTTATGAAGGATGTACTATCCAAAAAGAAACGATTGAGTAAGTGTGAGACTGTCGCTCTGACAAAGGAATGCAGTGCGTTTCTACAGAATAAGTTGCCACCGAAATTGAAGGATCCAAGAAGCTTTACGATACCTTGTAACATTGGTGAATCTTACTGTGGTAAAGCTTTGTGTGACTTAAGAGCAAGTATCAACTTAATGCCTAAGTCTATTTTCAAGATGCTAGGGATAAAAGAAGTACGACCTACAACTGTGACGCTACAGCTAGTGGATCGATCTTTAGCATACCCTGAAGGAAAGATCGAGGATGTTTTGGTAAGGGTCGATAAATTTGTTTTCCTTACTGGTTTCATTATTCTAGATTTTGAAGAAGATAAGGAAGTGCCAATTATCCTTAGGAGACCTTTCCTAGCCATGAGAAGAACATTAATTGATGTGCAAAAAGGTGAACTCACCATGTGAGTTCAGACGATAAGGTAACTTTTAAGATTATTAAAGCGATGAAATTTCTCGATCCGACAGAAGAGTGCTCAGTTATGGAAGAAATAGAAACCTTGATTTCTATGGAAAGCCATCTTGAAGAAGATCCATTGGAGAAAGCCTTGGGGTTTAACCCTTTAGAGGATGAAAAAGGTGAAGAAAACATGGCTGTGATGGAAGCCAATCCAAGAAATTTTATTCAATCCACACTGTTTGAACCGTTGGAGTTGGAAGTCAGAGAATTGGTGCAACCTAAATTTTCAATCGAAGAACCACCTACATTCGAACTAAAGGTACTTCATTCCCATTTGAAATATGTTTATTTAGGTAATTGTTCTACTTTGCCTGTGATTATTTAAGCAGAACTGATAAAAGATCAAGAGGAGCAAGTAGTTTCTGTTCTAAACAAATTTAAGAAAGTAATTAGTTGGACCATAGCTGATATTCGAGGTATAAGCCCTTCATTTTGCATGCACAAAATTATTCTAGAGGAAGGTGAAAAAGCTTAAATTGATGGGCAAAGGAGGCTTAATCCTATTATGAAGGAAGTTGTGAGAAAAAAAGTGATCAAATGACTAGATGCAAGAATCATCTATCCTATTTCAGATAGTTTGTGGGTAAGTTCAGTACAGTGTGTACCAAAGAAAGGTGGAATTACGATTGTTGAGAATGAGCATAATAAATTATCCCAACAAGGACTGTTGCTGGTTGGAGAATTTGTGTTGACTACAGAAAGCTAAATAAAGCCACCCGGATGGACCATTTTCCGTTGCCTTTTATGGATCAGATGTTAGATCGACTGGCAGGTAATGAATTCTATTATTTTTTAGATGGCTATTCGGGATATAACCAAATAGTTGTAGCTCTGGAAGACCAACATAAAATAGCCTTTACTTGTTTGTACGGTATGTTTGCTTTTAGGCGAATGCCTTTTGGTTTATGCAATGCACCTGCAACCTTTCAACGATGCACGATAGCAATATTCACTGATATGGTTGAAAATTTTGTTGAGGTTTTCATGGATGATTTTTTTTATTTTTGGTAACACTTATGATATTTGTTTAAGTAATTTAGCTAAGGTACTAAAGAGATGCGAAGAGACGAATCTTGTCCTTAACTGGGAGAAATGCCATTTTATGGTTAAGGAAGGGATTGTCTCGGGGCATAGAATTTTAAAGAAAGGAATTGAAGCCGACAAAGCAAATGTGGACATAATTGAAAGATTACCGACCCCAATGAATGTGAAAAGAGTCAGAAGTTTCTTAGGCCATGCTGGTTTTTACTGAAGGTTTATCAAAGATTTTTTAAAAATTTCTAAAATCTCAGCCCCAATAATCATTACACCCGATTGGAGCACATCTTTTGAGTTGATGTACGATGCAAGTGATTATGCTGTTGGAGTTGTGATGGGTCAAAGAAGGAATAAAGTGTTCCACCCCATTTACTATGCAAGTAGAACCTTGACGGGAGCCCAACTCAATTATATAGTAACTGAAAATAAACTATTTGCTATAGTTTTTGCTTTTGACAAATTTTGCTCATATCTTATAGGTACCAAAGTTACAGTATTTACTGACCATGCAGCCATTAAATACTTGGTCACGAAGAAAAATGCGAAACTGAGGCTAATTTGTTAGATACTTTTACTCCAAGAATTTGACCTTAAGATCCAAGATAGAAAAGGTGTTGAAAATCAAGTAGCTGATCATTTGTTGAGGTTGGAGCAAGATGAGGTAACTATATCACATGTCCCTGCCAATGAGAATTTCCCAGATGAACACTTATTTGAGGTGAGTCGAATTCATGAAACACATTGATTTGCTGATTTTTCCAATTATCTTGCATGTGGAATAATTCCTCGAGAATTGACATACCAACAAAGGAAGAAATTCCTTCATGATAGTCTGTATTATTTCTGAGAGGACCCGTTCTTGTTTAAACAGTGTGCACATAATATAACCCGAAAGTGTGTAGCTGAAAGTGAGATTGCTGAGATTGCTGAGATCTTACATCATTGCCATTCATCTCCAAGTGGGGGACACTTTGGTGGTGCACGTACCACAGCAAAGATTTTGCAAGCAGGTTTCTTTTGGCCTACACTATTTAAAGATGCTTATGCTTATGTGAAGAACTGTGATAAATGCCAAAGGACCAAAAATATATCACAGAGGAATGAGATGCCTTTAACAGACATTTTAGGGATTGAATTATTCGACTATGGGGCATTGACTTCTTAGGAACATTTCCTTCTTCATATGGGTACAAATACATCTTAGTTGCTGTGGATTATGTGTCCAAGTGGGTTGAAGCCGAAACATACCCTACAAATGATGCTAAGGTAGTCATGCGATTCCTACATAAGCATGTGTTTACACGATTTGGGACACTAAGATCTATTATTAGTGATGAAAGTTCTCACTTTGTGAACAAATAGCTTAAGTGGTTGCTTGACAAATATGATGTGAAACACAAGATTGTACTACTTATCACCCTCAGTCTAATGGACAAGTTGAAAGAGTAAACCGTGAAATCAAAGGTATACTTGAAAAGGTAGTACGCCCTAGCAGAAAAGATTGGTCTCGAAGGCTCGATGATGCATTATGGGCCTATCGAACAACATTTAAGACACTGTTACAAATGACTCCTTATCAGTTGGTTTTTGGAAAGGCATGTCATTTGCCATTAGTGTTGGAGAATAGAGCTTACTGGGCTTTGAAGAAGTTGAATTTTGATCTTAAGCAAGCCAGTGAGAGAAGGATGTTACAACTGAATGGGTTGGATGAGTTGAGGGTGTTTTCCTATGAGAATGCCAAAATGTGTAAAGAAAGATAAAAAAAGATGGCATGATAGTCATATATGACCTCATGAGTTTAAAGGTCAGAAGGTTTTGTTGTTCAATTCAAGGCTGAAGTTATTTCCTGGGAAGCTGAAATCCTAATGGAAAGGACCTTATACCATCTATCGAGTGTATCCTTATGGAGCTGCTGAATTATACGACAATCACGGAGGTATGTTTAAAGTTAATGGTCAATGTCTCAAACATTATTGGGATGGTGAAGTTGAGCGAGTTGAATCCTCGTTCAAATTAATAGACCCTTGATTTTTCACAAACTTGTTTTGTAAATAAATAAATAATTAGGATTTATTTTCTTAATTTAGTACATTTAATTAATTCTGTCTAAGGAGATTGGAACTTAAGCGGGACCGCTGTGACCCCTCTAACCTTTCCTGGGAATTAATTTAATGTAATCTATTGAGAAGGAATTTTCTAATTAAGATTTAAAATTTCTTTTAGTTTCATTTGTTTTGTTTAAATTTTAAAATTTTAAGTTAATAAAGGGGGTCAAATTTGGCCCAAGTACTAATAAGTTTTTTTTAGTAAGATACAGTCTGAATTTGAGGCCCAAGATAACAAAACAAGGGAAAACTCCACACCTATTGCCGCCACTTCCATTGCTTGCAGCCCAAGTAACCTTAATGTTGCTAAGTTTTTGCTACATGTTGCCCTAATTTTTCCCTATATAAACCCCTCTTTATTCTACTATTTTTCATATCCCTTAAAGTAATTTGCTTAAACCCCAAAAATCTCTAAACTTTTCTCTTGTGCCGTCAACCTCAAATCTCGAAAGAAACCCTAGTTCTTTTCCCCTTTGCCGAAATCTCCTATTGCAGCTGCAAAGAAATTTTTGGGGCATCAACGTCGCTATCGCACGTAGTCGTTATCGCCGCTGCACACCATTATTACTGTCGCACGTTACCTTCGCCACCGTAACCTCTTCGCTATCGTAAGGTTCGCCGAAGCAAGTCCTACCCACTTGCCGATTTCTCTTCTTCCCCTTAAGTAGAATTTTACCGAATTTTTAGAAAAATACCATGTCTCGCAAAAGAACTAGATCGTCAAAGATTACTCTTGAAAACTCGATTGTGATCGATGAAGAAGTGAAAGAGAGATTTGATTCAATTTTCAAGCATCAACCTATGATGCCGGAAAAAAGGTTTTAACTTGAAGAGTAATGATTTGATGGTTGTCCTTGTGCCAATTAGAAAGACAATCAATGCTCTCAAGTGGGAACAATTTTGTGATGCTCGTTCACTTCTCGATGATGAACTAGTTTGAGAATTCTATGCAAGTTTGACCACACAAGATGCCATTGAGGTCATCGTTTGAAATAAAAAGGTACCTCTTACCTCTAAGTCCATTAATGATTTGTTTAACTTACCTGATGTTGAAGAAGATGAGTACTAGCCTATGATGAACAACATCAATTGGGATTTTCTTCAACAAGTGCTTAATGTTGTGACAAATCCGGGATTCTAATGAATTATAAGAAAGTATGGAAGCCATTCTTGCCGAAGGGAATACTTAAAACCAGTAGCAAAGGTATGGTTTTATTTTGTTCGCTACAGTTTTATGCCTATCTCACACAGTTCCACCATCTCAATGGAACGAATGCTCTTGTTATATGCAATCTTGACAGAAAAATCCATTAATGTTGGGAAAATTATTCTCAAGGAGATTTATGACTGTGCTAAAAAGAAGACAAGAAGTGCTTATTTCCCATCATTAATCACTTCACTTTGTTTAAGGGCCCGTGTTAAAACACAAGCGAATTTGAAGGGGCAGTATGTCCAAGGGTGCATTACAAGTCTTGATCTAGAAAGGTTAGTAGAGAAGGTGCATAAGTTGAATTAATGTGAACAAGAAGAACCAACTGAGCTAGGTACTGAGGAGTCAACAAATGAAAGTGAAACTGAATCAGTTTCAAACACTGAAGAAGAAGAATCTGATAAGAAACCAAATAGTCCTAAACCAGTTGAAGAATTTGAAAACCCTGAACCAAGGGTTAAGCCAGAAGAAGAACCAGTCAAGCTAAGTGTTGAACCTGGATATACAACTCCTTTGCCGACTTCTTCAAGTACTTCAAGGAAATCAGAGTTGTCAATGTTGATGGATTTGTGCAAGTTCATGCAGAATCAATAGCAAACTTACTGGAAATATGCAAAAATTAGAGATGATTTGATTCGAAATACTTTTAAGAATATCTATAACACTTTTGTTCCTGAGTTACCAGATGCTATCTTTGACATGGATGGAAGATACTAATTATTCAAGTGGAGAAGGAGCTAAAGAAGACAAGGGGAATGAGTCAGAGGAATAAAATGGGGGATTCTTGTCTTTTTATTTATTTATTTTAGGTCTTTAGGAATTTCTTTCTTTAGTAACTAGGATTTAATTTCTGCAAAATAAAACATAGCAAGCATGAATAAATGCTTCCTTTAGAAAGAAAAAGACTAAGTGGTGTGGTAATGGGAATGAACATGTCTAGGATTGGATTATGAGGAAAGACTTGGTATTTAAGCTGTCTTAATGACTCACTTTTCTTTCTTTTTAACCCTTCTTGGTGTTCAGTTTTCATTCATTACTTTATTCTTGCAATGAGGACATTGCTTCTTTTTAAAGGGGGTATGGCAAATAATTCCTCAAATCTTTAAAATTTTCAAGTATGTTTCAATTATTTCTTTCGTGAATATGTTTTAATAAATGAATGTTTAGAGAATTTCTTTGTGAATAAGATAGCTTATATACAAGCATGAATGATGATTTTATATAAGTGATTGTATATTATCATAAAGAACGAAATGATTGTATGATCTTAGTCTTTAGTAATGTTTGCCATGAAAACTTAGCTTCTTTTGAGATTGCATGAAGGTTTATATCTTCAGAATTAACTTAGTAACTTTCTTGAAGCGAAATCCTAGGAGACATAAAAATCTAAGATGATATAGGCACCATTTTCTTTGGATCGTTTGAGCATTTTCAAGCCGACCTTATGTTATTAAACCCTTGAAACTATAATTTTGAGCTTAAAGGCCTGTTTATTGCAATGAACCTACATTACAAGCCACATTGCCATCTTTGTAAGTTATCCTAATTTTGTGCACGTATCTTAACTTAAGTTGCCTTGGTAATCAATATTTGAGGAAATTTTCATAAAGATGTATGTGCTTAAGCTTAAAAAAAAAAAGAGCGAAGAAAAGTTTGCTCAGTCTTTAAAAAGGGAAAAATGTATAAGCTTGAGTTCAAAATAAGTTTGGGGGTGTTCCAAATGTTCACGTAAAGAAAAAGGTTGTATAATAAGAAAACCGAGACAAAGTTAAAGGTTAAGATTTTGAAATCGAAATATCTCATCTCTTAAAATCCCTACCTTTGACAGAGCCCCATTACAACATTATAAAAGACCTATTGATTTGATGATTATGTCACTTACATTAATGGAGAGGAAGTCCTAAGTTCAGCATATGAAGATTATAAATAAGCCTTATGATTGTTTTGCTTGATTGATAAGAAATTATGTTGAATGAAAGAATATTAGCTATGGCTGTGACGTATATACATACTATGGTTCGTGTTGACATATCTTGAAACTTAGTATAAAATTTTCAAAATGTTTGCGTATGATTTACTTGTTAATAAAGAACATCTATGAGCATGAATTTATTAATACATGATTATGGGGCAATGATTGATGCTGCTTACACTTTTGGCAATTTTGCTTTAGCGAGACCTTGTGCTGTGCATGAACATTACTCGGGATGAGCAATGATTTAAGTTTGGGGGTGTGTAGACTGAAAAATATATAGGATTTTTCCTGTATAATTCGTCACCTTTTTACTTAAATTTGTTGTTAAAACCAAGTAATTGTTTAATAAATTAATAAAATATATGAAAATATGAAATTGGGACATAGAAATTATTAAAATGTGATTTTATGCTTTATTATATAGTTTTCATACAAAAAATGGCTTTTTTTATATTAATTTGAGCATATTATATTTTCAAGGTATAAAGTGGGCCATGCATGATTAAATTAAATAATAAAATATAAAGTTATATTTAATAATTTATTTTAATATATTTCATTAATAAATTGGGTTTTAATTAATTAAGTAAATTGATTAATTAAAGTGGTTAAATTATTTTCTGTGGTCCTCTAAATTATCTACTATTTTTGGACAGGTTTGAGAGTTTTATTTTGATTTCAAAATCGTCCAAATGGAGGACCAAGTCAACCCAAAATTCGGCTGCATGAGGATGTCCATAAATCAAAATTTGGTTTAATTGCACAAGGCCCTTGAAGAGTTGAAGAAATCGAAGATTTACCCAGAGATTTGCAATTGACTGAGTCCTAATCTTGATGATGTTGTGGCACTTAAATCAAGCAAAAATCAGCCACATTTCCACAAATCATGGTCGGCCACCCTTGGAGGAATTCTCAAAAGATGGACACTCTTATTTTTAGTAAACTAGCTCCATTGCCTCACCTATAAATAAGACCCCATTTCTCACTTTTCTAATCATCCCTCACTCATCCATCATTCTCTCCTCTCTCAATTCTCTTAGCTTTCTTTCCCCTCACGCCTATCATCATCTTTGCATAAAGATTTTGAGCAAATTAGCCTCTTAAAGAATCCTTGGTCGGCCGTATCAGAGAGCCATCAGCAAAGGAGCAAAGTGAAGGAACGAAGGAGTCCTCATCAGTCAGAGTCTTGGGTGATAGCCACTCTGAATTAGGTTTAATCTTTGTTACTGACCTCGTATTTGGAATTGACGGATCGGGTCGAATACTCGATAACCTTGCTTTTTCCCCGATCTAAATTTGAATTCTTTCTTTCTTGATCTTAATCAAGCTAGGAATGTGCCAAACCTTTGAAACCCTTTTAATGGTGTTTTATTTCCTACTTTCGGCTAAGTGAAGAAGAAAACAAGATGATATCTTTTTTTCTTTAATTTAATTCATCATTTAATACTAAATTACATTATTAACCTTATTATAAACCATTTAAAATCATCATATTAATGTCCAATATTGTCCACCCACCATTTTAATGGTCTAATTACCATTTAAGGCCACCATAATTAAAAGCCAAAGTTATTTGACACCTTTAACTAATAGAACATGCATTTTACATTTTACGCGATTTAGTCCTTTTTACCGAATTAAGCATTCAAACAGTAAATTTTTTTTACAAAACTTTCACACATACATGCTATCATGCTGTAAACAGATAAAATAATATTAAAATAATTTTCTGACATCGGATTTGTGGTTCTAAAACCACTGTTCCGATTTAACCAAAATCGGGCTGTTATAACTCTTTCCCCCCTTTAGGGATTTTCATCCTTGAAAATCTTACCAATGAATAGGTCCGGGTAATGTTTTCTCATTGTATCTTCAGGTTCCCATGTAGCTTCTTCAACCCCGTGTCGATGCCATAATACTTTCACTAATGCGATTCTCTTATTTCTTAGCTCTTTGACCTCACAAGCTAAAATTCTAATCGGTTCTTTAGCATATGACATATCAGACTGAATTTCAACCTCGACCGAGGAAATGACATGTGAAGGGTCAAATCGGTATCGTTGAAGCATCGACACATGAAACACATTATGTAATTTCTCTAACTTAGACGGTAAAGATAGTCAATATGCCACTGGCCCAACTCGCTCAGTAATCTCATACGGTCTGATAAATCACGGGCTCAATTTCTCTTTCTGACCAAACCGCAATATCTTTTTCCACGATGACACTTGAAAAAACACTTTATCCCCGATCTAGAACTCAATATCTTTCTATTTCAAGTCTGAGTATGATTTCTGTCGATCCGAAGCTGCTTTCAAACTATTGCGAATTACTTTCACTTTTTCTTCAGTCTCTCTGATCAGATCAACCCCGTGAATCTTATTTTCGCTGAGCTCACTCCAGTACAACAGTGTTCAACATTTACAAATGTATAGAGCTTTGTACGATGCCATCTTTATACTCAATTAGAAGCTAATATTGTAAGCAAATTCAATTAGCGGTAGATATTTCTCTCAACTACCTTCAAACTCAAGAATGCAACAACGCAACATATCCTCAAGTATTTGAATAACTCGTTCAGATTGACCATCCGTTTGCGGGTGAAATGCAGTGCTAAAATGCATCTTTGAACCTACAGATTCTTGTAATTTCTTCCAAAATCGTGAAGTATATCTTGGATCTCTATATAAAATAATAGATAGGGGAAGACCATGTAATCTCACAATTTCGGAAATATGCAACTCAGCTAATTTATCAAGCGAGAAATCGGTACATACTGAAATGAAATCAGCTGATTTCATTAATCTGTCAACAATAACCCAGATCGCATCTTTCTTTTTCGGAGATAAGGGAAAACCCGATACAAAATCCATTGTTACTTTATCCCACTTCCAGTCAGGGATCATAATAGGCTGTAATAAACTTGACGGCACTTGATGCTTAGCTTTGACTTGCTGACAAATAAAACATTTTGAAACAAATTCTGAGATATCTCGTTTCTTGCCGTGCCACCAATAAATCTTTTTCAAATCATTATACATTTTCGTGCTTCCCAGATGTACTGATAAACAACTATTGTGTGCGTCATTTAGAATCTTCCGAATGAGCTCAGAATTTTTTGGTACACATATTCTATCCCGAAACATCAAACAGTGATCAGGTCTTATTCAAAACTCTGAATCAGAAGTCGACTCACACTGGGCTTGTTTTGCTTGCAATTCATTATCAAATTTTTGAGCCTCACAAATCTACTATCGAAATAATGATCTCACTTCCAACTCAGCTACTATCGAACCGTCGTCAGACAAAGCTAATTGTGTGTTCAAAGCATGTAAAGAAAATAAGAACTTTTGGCTCAAACCATCAGCTACGTTCCCTTTCCTCAGATGATAGTCAATCACTAATTCATAATCTTTTAGCAATTCTAATCATCTCCACTGTCGTAAATTCAAATCTTTTCGAGTCATCAGATATTTCAAGCTTTTGTGGTCGGTATAAATATGACATTTCTCACCAAACAAGTAATGACGCCAAATTTTCAATGCGAACATTATCGCGGCTAACTCTAGATCGTGCATCGGATAATTCTTTTCGTATGGCTTCAACTGTCTCGAGGCATAAGCTACAAGTTTTCCTTCTTGCATAAAAACACAACCTAGGCCATTTAGCGATGCATCACTAAAGACTACGAATTCTTTACCCGACTCAGGCTGAACTGACACTGGTGCCTTTGTCAATAACGCTTTGAACTGCTCGAAGCTCTGCTGACACTTTTCTGACCACTCAAATTTAACATCTTTTTAAAGCAATCATGTCATCGAAGTCGCAATCATTGAGAAGCCTTTCACAAATCGTCTATAATAATCGGCTAGTCTCAGAAAACTACAGACTTTGGATACATTTCTTGGAGGCTTCCAATCTATAATCGTAGAAATTTTGCTCGGGTTAACTCGAATACTTGTGGCTGAAACTATATGTCCCAGAAAACCAACCTCTCGTAGCCAAAACTCATATTTGCTGAACTTTCCAAACAACTATTTATCTCTCAAAGTTTGTAACATGATTTTCAAATACCCGGCATGCTCAGATTCATCACGAGAGTAAATCAAAATGTCATCAAGAAACACAACTACGAACCTTTCTAAGTACGGCGTGAAAATATGGTTCATCAAGTCCATAAAAACAGCAGGTGCATTTGTTGGTCTGAAAGGCATAACAAGAAATTCATAGTGTTCGTACCTATTTCTAAATGTAGTCTTTGGCACATCTGAGTCTTTAACTCGTAACTGGTAATAACCCGATCTCAAATCAATTTTCAAAAACACTATTACTCCTTTTAACTAATCAAACAAATCATCTATTCGTGGAAAAAGGAATTTATTCTTGATCGTCACTTTGTTGAGCTGTCGATAGTCTATACATATTCTCATCGTGCCATCTTTCTTTTTCACAAATAACACCGGTATACCCCAGGGAGAGAAACTCGGTCTAGAAAACCCTCTATCTGTCAACTCTTGCAACTGAGCTTTCAATTCTTTTAACTCTATCGGAGCCATTCTGTACAGAGCTATCGATATCAATGTTGTTCCTGGTACTAATTCAATACCAAACTCAACCTCTCTGATAGGTGGTAAACCCGGTAACTCATCGGGAAATACATCTGGATACTCACACAACTGGTATTAATTCAATCTTTGTTTCTTTCACTTTCGTATAAATTACATAAGCAAGATAAGCTTCACACCCCTTTCTCACAAATCTCTGAGCTAACATAGATGAAATCACAACTGGCAAACTATTCAGATCATCAGGTTCAATTCTAATACTCTCATTATTCTGACATTTTAGTTCAATTGTCTTTCGTCTATAATTCACTATAGCATCATGCATCGTTAGCCAATCTATACCCAAAATCACATCAAATTCATCGAATGGCAACAACATCAGATTAGCCGGAAAATAGAAATCTCGATTCATTAATGGACAATTCTTGCAGACTTTTTCAACCAAAACACATTTGCCTAAGGGGTTCAATACTCTAATCACAAATTTAGTAGACTCTACAGGTAAAGTCTTACTAGATACTAAATTCATACATATATAAGAATGAGTTGATCCTGGATCTATCAATGCAATCACATTAGTATCATAGAGAGTGAAAGTACCGATGATAACATCTGAAGATGATGCTTCTTCGCGAGCTCGAATAGCATAGGCTCTAGCAGGTGTTTTGGCCTCGGATCTCACAATTGAATCCTTAATCACCCCTCTACTACCACTTACATTTTCGGCAATTCTAGGTGGTCTACCTCTATTCGACATGTTACTGGGTCTTACATTCTGAATTTTATCTTTCTCATCCAGCTCAAGGCAATCTCGGATGAAGTGATCTAGCAAACCACATTTGTAACAAGCTTTATTACTTTTATTCCAGCATTCTCCAAAATGTCGTCTCCCACACTACTGACACTCGAGTTTGTTGTCTCTCACATTGCCAACACTCGATACTAATGTAGCTTGAGCTTTAGAACCTGAGTATTGTTTTCTACGATTTCTATTCGAATATTCGTTTGAAGCATTTGGGAGAGTGTACGAATCTCTAGATTTCTTTAATGAAGATTGATATGGCTTACTCATTGATTTTTTTTCTCGAGTCTCTAGCTTCTGAATCTGCTTTTCTCTTTTCTTTGCTAAGATCCTTGGCTTTACAAGCCCTTTCAACCAAAATGATAAATTCTTTCAACTCTAGAATTTTGACTAGTAGTTTTATATCTTCGTTTAACTCGTCAACGAACCGCTTACACATAATCTCTTCAGTAGAAAAATGTTCACTGGCATACTTACGCAACCGTACAAATTCTCTTTCATATTCTGTCACGGTCATTCGGACTTGTTTTAATTCTAGAAACTCTTTGTACTTTTGATCGAGAAATCTTTGACTAATGTATTTTTTTCGGAATTTGGATTGAAAGAACTCCTAAGTAACCCGTTCTTTCGAAACCATAGATATCAACGTGTTCCACCATTGGTATGCAGTGTCTCTCAACAACGATACAACACATTTAATACATTCATCAGGAGTACAAGACAATTCATCGAATACTCAAATCGTATTTTCGAGCCAGAGCTCAAATCTCTCAAGATCATCATCAACATTAGCTCTGAACTCTTCAAAATCGTGTTTGTGGATCTTGTCAACTAGAGGCTTATTCAATGTTAAAAGCTCGATTCCTTGAGGAGCTATTGGAATCACTTGGGGATAAGGAAGGGGTGGAGGTTGATGAGCAGCCAGGTTCGTACGAATGTATTGAGTGAACCATTCATCCATCATTTGGAAGAAGGCTTCTTTAGCCTCTCCTCCTCGATCGCCAATCATCGGTCTAGAATCGGATGACGTTGTCTCTTCTTGCAGGGCAAAGCATTACTTTCAACCTCATCGGCTATAGCTCAATTGTGGTCCATTACTATACGAAAACACAATTTAAGTTGTTAGAAATCATCACACTATCGCAGAGTATATATGGCATGTATAGCTAGACTCACACACACGCTACGTTAGTCTCAGAATTGACTAAATCGTAGCTCTGATACTAATAAAATGTAGCACCCCTAACCCGTATCCGTCGCCGGAGTAGGGTTACAAGGTATTACAGATCAATACACATCATTTAACGTACATAACTTATACATTTATGTATTCGTACTCAAATACCATTTAATCTCAATCATATTGTCCCTTATAAGGGCCTACGAGGCCTTAAACATGCTTTAAAAGTAATTCGAGACTAAATCAATAACTTATGAAAATTTTGGAAACTTAGAAAAATTTCAACCATATAGGGGTCACACGCCCGTGTGAACAGGCCGTGTGCATCACACTACTCTAGACACGCCCATCTCTCAGGCTGTGTGGAAACAGTGCATACATACTGACTTGTATCACACGGCCAAGGACATGCCTGTGTGCCAGGCCGTGTAAAACCTAGAGGGTATACTGACTTGGCCACACGGCCGACCACACGCCTGTGTAACTCACTGAGTTGATTTCTAAGCATCATCAGGGGATACACGGCTGTATACCATGACTGTGTGTCGCACACGGATAAGACATACGCCCGTGTCTCTGCCCGTGTGGACAAAAATGGGCTATTTGCCAAGCCATTTTGCCACCCAACCAAGTATACCTATAAAAGAGCAAATGGTACCATTTCATCGTACAATTAGGCAGCCAAAATCATCAACCAAATGCATAATTCATACCATTATAATTTCATCTATTCCAAATCTCAAATCACTACCATTTACTTAGCCAAATACATGCCAAAACAATATCAAACAATATGGCTCATTTACCATAATTTACACATACATAACTTGCCCTATAAATAACCAACACAATATCTAAAATCATATATCATCAAGGCATTTCTCAAGCATTTATACTCCACAAATCAATTAACCATTTGAGCAACTATAAAACCATCACCATATTCATACCAAAACATACCAAAATAAGCATCACTCATGGCTATATATACAAACCAAAACATTTACATTTACAAGCCATTTTAAATGGTTAAGTTCATAAGCTTTACATATACCATAATGATCAAAGTCCCTATACATGCCATTTACTCAAAACTTAACTTAAAAGTACCAACTTAGATGTTTGATAGTGCAATGATGTTCCCAACGACTCCCAGATCTGAGCTAGCCTTGATTCACTATAAAACATAGAAAAATAAGACGAAGTAAGCTTCATAGCTTAGTAAGCTCGTATGTGAATAAGTTAATTCATCGAATCAATTCAAATCAACTAGTTATACATGACAAAACCATATACACATTAACTACAAACCTTTCTCATGTCTCAAAACATGATCAAATACCATTTCATCAAACTTTCACTATTTAATACTCGAATAGGTTCTGTACATACCTGTATCACCTCGTACTAATCTTTTTTTCAACCATATCATTCGTTCACCCTTTGAACCATTTGGAATAGAAATCGGATACTCAGGAGTCTTGTACGATAAGTACCTATACCATGGCCCGTAGCCAAATCAAGGTAACTTATCCGAAGAACTATTATCATGGATCGAAGCCAAATTATCCGATATGCATGGCCCGAAGCCAAATCGGTAAAGTACGCACCTGAAGTTCTAATATCATGGCCCGAAGCCAACTCAACGTATGACTTGCTGACATGTCAATAGTATCGAAAACTATTCTTAAGGTTCAACCCGGCTTTCACACTTTTCGTTTCTATCATTGAATGCATTCGTAGAGTAGTTTTCACAATTCATACATTATCCATAATCCCATTTTTAACAAATTATGCAATATTAAAGCATTTTAACATACATTTATAATATAATAATCACATGTGAACTTACCTCTTATTTGGAATTGACGGATCGGGTCGACTACTCGATAACCTTGCTTTTTTGCCGATCTAAATTTGAATTCTTTCTTTCTTGATCTTAATCAAGCTTGGAATGCGCCGAACCTTTGAAACCCTTTTAATGGTGTTTTATTTCCTACTTTTGACTAAGTGAAGAAGAAAACAAGATGATATCTTTTTTAAAAATTTAAGTCATCATTTAATACTAAATTACATTATAAACCTTATTATAAACCATTTAAAATCATCATATTATTGTCCAATATTGTCCACCCACCATTTTAATGGTCTAATTACCATTTAAGGCCACCATAATTAAAAGCCAAAACTATTTGACACCTTTAACTAATAGAACATGCATTTTACATTTTACACGATTTAGTCCTTTTTACCGAATAAAGCATTCAAACAGTAAATTTTTTTTACGAAACTTTCACACATATCATGCTGTAAACACATTAAATAATATTAAAATAATTTTCTAACATCCGATTTGTGGTTCCAAAACCACTGTTCTGATTTAGCCAAAACTGGGCTCTTACAAAATCCATCCCTGATCACAAATATTAACACAACCAAATGACATAGATCAAGTATGAATGTGTAGCATGGAAATTACATTCAATATGGTCTAAACATGTTTATTTCTAATTGGTTCTCCTTAAACTTTAGTGAGATCAAACCTTACCAAATTCAGAGTGTGAATAAACCAAATAAACTTTATTTTTGTAGAAAATAGACTTAATATTCGCAAATTGAAATAAGTGAAAATGTGTCTAGAACATAAAAGCATTAAAAGCTACAAATTCTCACTAAAACCAAATATCCTCAAATGACATTACACCCATATGAGCAGTGTGCTCATGAAAACCTTGGGTGGTAGTCCCTTAGTAAGCAGATCCGCAATCATGAAGTTTGTCTCAATATGCTTTATAGGCACCTAACCACTCTGATCTTTTACTTTAAGAACTAGGAACTTAAAGTCTATGTGCTTTAACTTTGATGTGCTACTGTTGTTATTGGAATAAAGGATTACCAATTATTGTCACAATTTGCAACCTAGTGAAAAAATTTTGCATCAATATTCTATCAAAATCGGAGTCTGTATACTTGATGATCTCTAACTTATCAAACCTCTGATATGTGAGCATGTAATCTTTTATTCTCTGAAGATACCTCATAATCCTCTTGGATGCTATCCAATGGTCCAAACCAAGGTTGCTTAAATATCTGCCTAACACCCCAATAGTGTACATAATCTTCGAATGTGTTCAAACCTAAACATACATTAGATTTCCCACTCTTAAGACATAGGGAATCTTATGCATTTCCTTAATCTCAAAATCATTCTCGGGGTATTGGTCGAGACTTAACTTATTAATAACAGGTAGTATGGCATTAACATATAAAACCAAATACAAAACCTTACTCGCACTGAACTTGTGGTATATACAATTACCTACCAAATTTATCTCTAAACTGAATGAGATAATCATTTGGTCAAATTTGTAATCCTATTGACGAGAAGTCTGCTTAAGCCTATAGATGAAGTTATTTAATTTATAAATCATTAACTTTGCAGCATCAGACACAAAGTTTTCTAGTTTTGCCATATAAATGTATGATCACTGTTAGCATTAAGAAATCATTAACTTAACATTCATCTAATGCAATTTAAGGTCAAAATATTACATTAAAGCTATTATAACCCTTTTTCTAGTGGAACTTTTTAATGACATTTGTTCTTGAGGTTGTTGTGTTTTTTTTTGGAAAAATTACCTCATATTGAATAGGGAGTTGTTCAAAATTGTCTTATTAAGGTTCTGGATTCACTTCTTGATCAATTATAGGTATGAGAACCTGAACATCGTCAAAAGTGATAGCAGGAATTGAGTTAGAATCCTATTCCTCCTCAAAAGCAATGTCTTTAACCTTATTTCTCTATCCGAACTCAACATCCTTAAAAAAGAGTTATAGTTCCCGTCTAAAAATTATTCCTAATTGTGGGATCATAAAAGTCATAACCCCAGATTTCTTAGAATAACAAATAAAGTAGTTGCTTACTATTTTGGAGTCCAATTTCTTTTCATGTTACCTATAAGGCCTTACTTTAGTTGGACATGCCCAAATGTGAAAGTGCTTTAGACTAGGCTTTCGACCTTTCCAAAGCTCATAAGGTGTTTTTACTATTGCTTTAGTGGGTATTCTATTCAGAATGTAAGCTACTGTCTTTAGAGGTACTGGCCAAATGAGCACTTTTAGGCTTATCATGTTTCAACCTTTCTTCCTTTTACACACAATAAGAAATAAGCTCATTTAGAGTCCATTTCTCCTATTGACAAATGTAACTAATTTTAAATTGGTTAAATTGTGTAGGAAGTGATACCAAAACCATAAAAACACACAATTCCTCAAAAAGCTCGATCTTAAGTGTCATAAGTCTTGAGGCAACATGAAACATCTTTATAATGTACTCCCTCATGTTTCCTTAACCCTTATACTTCATAGACATCAAAGAAGTCAGAAGTGATGTCATCTCAATCTTATCATTTTTAGCAAAACATTTCTCAATTTTGTCAAGGAAACACTTGGCCTGAGTAATCTTTTTAGATTCTATGCCCTTAAAGACTTTTGGAATGTTGTGCTTCATGATCACTAGACTCATGTGATTTGAATGATCCCACCTCTCAAAATCCCTTTTAACATAAGGGGTGCTTTCTACGATGAGAGGTTCAGGTTGTTCTTCCCTTAGTGCAAGGTCTTTGCCCATACAGCCAAGCACTAAAAGTAAGTGCCTTTTCCATTCATTGAAATTAGTCCCATTAAGCATGAGTATAGAAATTATATTAGTAGATATTGTGGCAGCAGAAGATGAACTAGCTGAATATAGAACAAAAAATAAATAAAAGGAAGCTCACATCATGTAACACCCTAACCCCCTCCATCAATGGATTAGAGTTATGAGCATTACTACAAAATCAATCATAATTTAAATACAAGCTATTTTATTCAAATCATAGTGAAAATTATGCATACAGTCCTAAATACGAGTTTACAAGTCTTTAAAAATGATTTTAGAACTAACAAAGGCTAATTTGAAACAATTCTAGAAGTTTAGGGTGAAAACTCAAAATACCTAAAAATAGAGGACACAAGGCCATGTCCCAACCCGTGTAACTCACTGACTTGAGACACACGGCTGTGTACTAGTAGTGTCTCTACTCGTGTGTGACACTACACTTATGTAACTATTCCACACATTGAGGGCACACACCCGTTTGTGACGCACAACCGTGTGACAGATCATGTCTCAAGTTGTGTGCACCTAAATGTACTTTAAAACTCAAGTTTACCATTTCCTACTTACTTTGTAACATCCAAAATTTAGCTCCATAAAATTTAGAAATATATAAAAAATAAGGAGTTTGTAACACCCCTCACCCATATTCAACATCAAAATAGGGTTACGGAGCATTACCAGACTTATAGCATATATAAACATCTATTTCACATACATTTTCAATATCATATAATCAACATTCAACATTATTCACATTGTCCCTATTACGAGCCTACGAGGCCCAAACATGCATTTGGGGTGGTTTGGGGCTAAACCGATAACTCAAGTGATTTTTACGAAACTTAGAAAATTTTTCAAACTACAGGAGACACATACCCGTGTGGCCTAGCTGTGTGTCTCACATGACCAAAGACATGCCCATGTCATAGGCCGTGTGGACATTTGAAATGGGGTCACATGGCCGTGTCCCAGCTCGTGTCTGACCCTGTGTAACTCTCTGATTTGGGTCACACTGCCAACACACACACCCGTGTGGCTAGCCCGTGTGCCCTAAGAAATGGCCACACACGCCCGTGTGCTAGGCTGTGTGCTAGGCCATGCCAAACTTGTAGGGTAAACTGACTTATGCCACACAGCCAAGTCACATGCCCGTGTGCTAAGCCATGTGGAACATATTTACTTGATTTTTAATTCAACACCAGGGGACACACGGCCGTGTAACCTGACCGTGTGTCGCACACGGCTGAGACATACGTCCGTGTGGACAAAAATAGGCTATTTACCAATCCATCTTTCAACCCAAATTTGCACAAACCTAAACCAAACCAATTGGCACAAAAACATGACATAATAAGGCATTCAATCAACCTCAATCAAGCATAATTCGTACCATTTCAATACCAACCAATACAAAACACTTCAATACCATAATGTGCCATTCAATTTACACCAAATTCACATTCACAATTCAACTAAATGGACACTTTCAAACATACATAATTTTACCCAAACTCATAAGCATATAACTTCTCAATATCAACCATTTATCACAAACATTAATATAGCAATTATCAACACAACACAAAGGCCATTTGCATATATATTTACAAAACCAAATCAATCAAAATAAGCCAACTCTCATGGCTATATACAGAACCAAATACTTAACATTTATAAGCCATTTCAAATGACCATATTCATTACCAAGCTATATACCAAAATAACCATAATCCTATACATGCCATATACCAAAATACTTAAGTTCAAAAGTACCAAGGTGATAGTTGGATTGTGTGATGAAGTCTCTGATGATTCCTGAATCTGAGCTAGTTTTGGTTTCATTATAAAGCACGGAAAAATAAACAATGTAAGCTATAAAGCTTAGTAAGCTCATATGAAATAATAAGCAAAACTCACCATTCATTTGCCATTCAAAAATATGAATATAACACACTACAAAACATTTAATCACAATGTTAACATATATTTAATCACATAATTAACCAATAACTCACAACTTTCATAGATTCAATGCTTATATAGTGTTCGTACATACCTGCACTGATACATATCTATTTCTCCCCATTTTTTATCTTCGAGATACTCGTTGAGCCATTTGGAATACTATCGGATACTCAAAAATCTCGCACCCTAAGTGCCACATATATAACCGAAGCTATCTCAATCTCATATCACATATAATGCTCACTCTCGAGCTATCAACGGGTCTACTCATGCAAGCTAATGGTCATGACGAAACTACACTGTGCTGATCATGCAAGCTGATGAGCATCTGCAACACATGCTGGATAACTCAGCCACCGGTAGAATGTACGTACTAGCACCCAAATCACATAACCCCTAATGACATGTTATTTGTATCCTAATCTATTCTTAAGGTTCAACCGAGATTTCACATTTGCTGAATCATCGTCGAACATGTTCGTAGAGTCGTACTTACAATTTATGCAATATCAAAACATTTAAAATACAATTATAACAAAGCTTATTACATACGAACTTACCTCGAATGCAAAACAGTGTAATAAGTCGATTAATCTGAAACCTTGTTCTTTCCCCGATTTAGATCCGTATTTCAATTTTCTTGATCTAAATGTAATCAAAATTAACTTATTTAATTATCACTCTACTCAATTTAGTTCAAAATACACATTAAGGAAAATTTACACTTTTTCCCCTAACATTTCAACATTTTTACAATTTAGTCCTTATTTTATAAAATCAAAAATTCATGCAATTCAACATAAACCCATGCTAGCTGAATTTCAATTAGGTCCCTAGCAGCCCATATTTTCCATTTATTTCACAATTTAACCACAGATTTACACATTTCACAAAATGATAATTTTGTCAAAAATCACTTTACAAATGTTGTTTATCTAACAACAAGCATGTATTTTGTACCATTAAACATCAAAACACATATATATTCATCAATATAAAAACCCTAAACCTTTAAAATTTTTGCAAAATAGTCCCTGGGCTAGCTAGACTAAGTTGCAACAATTTTAAAAACCTAGAAATCAATAAAAACGGGACAAAAATCACTCACCAATTGCACAAATGAGCTTGGCCGACTGAAAACCCTAAGAATGGCTCTTTTCCTTGTTAAAATCAATTAGATGAAGAAGATTATGAATAAAATGGCTTTTTTTATTAAATTATCATTTATTAACCAATTTACCTATTTAACCTTAATTATAAACTATGAAAAACACTTAAAAGATGTCCAAGAATGTCCAATCATATTAAAAATGGTATATTTACCACATAAGGACTTACATTTTAAATTTCTATAGCTATTAGACACCTTTAGCTATTAGAACACCGCTTTTGCACTTTACGCGATTTAGTCCTTTTTATCAAATTGACTATTCAAACAATAAAATTTCTTAACGAAATTTTCACACAATCATTTAATCATACTGTAAATATTAAAATAATAATAAAATATTTATTTCAACTTCGAATTTGTGTCCCAAAACTATTATTCCGATTTGACTAAAAACGGACTATTATAGAGTTGACCCAATGGTTAGTCATTAAATGTGAAAGCTTGAAGGTTAGTGTGAGGTCCCAAGTTCAAGTATCAACTTTTGCAAAATAAATTAATTTTTTTTACAAATTCCCTTATTTTTTTTATGTGTTGGCATCCAAGCTTAGTAAACCTAGGTATAAATACAATTTTTTAATCAAAATAATCATTATTGTAAACCATTTTCTTCTACCTTAGTCGTCCCTAAACCTCGTCCTCTCTTCATCTCTATTTTTTTTTCTTTTCCCTTTTTTCTCCATTGTTGTCATTGCCTACACCTCCCTTTTTACCATATTCTTCTACTTTTTTTTTGCATCAAGATTGTGCACCATCTCCATTGCTATATTGCTACAATTTTTCCTCAATTAAATTAGCCCTAAATCTGAAATTTTGAAATCCAAGATCGATCCCAAACATCGCCTAGAAAGTATCAATGCCGTTTCTCTCGACTAGCTTGTGTAAGGTCTCTTCTTTCTTCAATTTCTTAATTAATCTTGTCCATTAAAAGCCTAAACTTCTAGATTTGAAATTTAGGGGATTTTAAATGTTTTTAAATGTATTTTTCCAGATTTTAATGAGGTTTCAAATCATTTTAAAATTCAGCCCCAATTTCGACCACCATGGGCGATGGTGCGTGTGTATATGTGTAGAATAGGGGGCTATTTTGTTTCTTTAATCTTGCCCAATTAATTCCAGCCTTAATTTTGTTCTTGAACCCTCCTAATCATCTATTAAACCCATGTCAATTAGGGAAAAAACGTTCTTGATTGTTTAGGCATTCGAAACTCACAAATTGGGAAGCGTAAGTGCAGTTAAGCGTAAAATTAATTGTTGTTTCGACAGAGTTGTACGAGTAAATGTTATGGATTGATTAAATGAAAGAATTGAACAATTATTAGCTACTAATTTTCCAGTATATTATGGAATTAGATGCTGATCCAACTGCCTCAAACCAACCGTAAAGCCAAAGAACGATCGTACATATAGTTCACATAGATACATGGTAAGGAATCGAACTAGTTGAATTCATAAAATAGTTATTAATTCGACAATTGGTTTGAACCCATAACTGTGTAATTGGGAGCTGGTTAAGTGGTAAATTGATTTAATTTATACTGAATTTTGGTTTAGGTATAAAGGTTTATTAAGGAAAATTGGAAGATTCACTAGGGTGCTGCGAGAAAGTGAAAAATAAGGTATGGGTCTTAAACTTGTAAAATTTGTTTGATAATGATAAATGTTATATTATATTTGATAATTAGCTTGCTGATTAGTTTGACATAGTAGCCAAAATATTGGTTTTGCAAGTGGCCGAACTAGGTACGTTTCGAGTCTTAAAAGATTGATGTGTTGGCAAAATTGCTAGTTTGACTGTATGAATGTGTAATTGAGATTGTTATGCATAGTTATATCATGTGATATGAGAATGTTTGATGGGATGGTATGAAATGGTGAGATATTAGTTTTACGCATGATTTAAATCTATGAAATATTTACTATGATATATATACGTGAGGTTGCTATTGGTGCACAATGAAATTTGTAAAGTTTGTGACTTGAATGATTTTGATAGATACCATCTTAATGGTAATTTGAAAATTGGAACACTGTTTCCTTTCTCTGAAAGTATGTGATTATTGAGGACATGTTGAGTATGTCAAATAAATGTGAAAATTATTGAAACATGATTGTGTATGAATTTGTATGACATATTACATGTACATTGGGATGGGATTTTGTGGTTGACAGAGGAGTTCCGTGGAGTACCGGCAGCATATTAAGTTGCATTTATTTTTAGTCAGTGCATTGCATTTGGAGTACCAAGGGGATTGGCAATTATATCGCATTATTTATTTGGTAGTTTCACTACATTATTGATTATTGGTGGTTTTACCACATTGAGCATTGCTCACATATGTTGGAGTTTGGCAGACAGGTACTTGGGAACTCGTGGTGTGTAGCAGATGGTATTGTAACACCCCTAACCCGTAACCTTTTCCAGAATAGGTTAAGATGCATTACTAGGCTCGTAGCTCAGTTCAGAACAAACATTTATCAAATAGTCCTCATATTTCTGTCAATATCATTCATTCACATTCCATATGTATTCAAATCAAGCATACAAGTTTTAATCATACATTCGGGACTAAATCGGTAACATATAAACATTTCAAGAACTTAGAAAATTTTCAACATTTCAAGAGACACACGCTCGTGTGAACAGGTCGTGTGCCTTACACGGTTACCAGACATGCCCGTGTCATAGACCGTGTGAAAACAAAGTGTACATATTAACTTGTACCACATGGCCGGAGACACGCCCATATGCCTTGGCCGTGGTCGAAACTGACTTGGGTCACACGACTGACCACACGCCTATGTGTCTAGCCCACGTACCCTTCAAAATGGCCATACACACCCATGTACCAATGCTGTGTGCCTCGCACGGCCACCAGACACGCCTGTGTGTATAGGCTGTGTCAAAACTGTATGGTATATTGCCTTAATTCAAAAGGGTACCCCAGGGGACACACGACTGTATAGCATGACCGTGTGTCGTACACGGCTGAGACACACACATATGTCTCCGCCCATGCGAGCAAAAATAGGCCATTCACAAGACCACTTTGCCACCCAATTTGGGTCATCCCTACAAGCATCAAAACAAACATATTTCATGTCCCAAAGGAATTCAAAAACATACCAAATCATGTGCTAATTGACCCATAATATCATTATTCATTCTCATATACAAATCCAATTCAAACATACCAATTCAAAGTACTAACTTCATATAAAAACATATGATTCATACATCATAGTAATCCATTTCAATTTATAGCATTTCTCATCATCTAAACTTCCCAAAATCAATCATAAAACTTACCAAAATTGACCATTTCATTTGGCCATTCATAAACGCATTAAAACATACTATTTTTGAACACAAAACATACACCAAAATTCATTCATAATCTCATCCATAATCAAGCCATATCACATGGCTAAATATAGACATCTCAAAACATACCACATTTGTCCTAGCCTATACATGCCATACTTTGATATATACATATTCAAAAGGTACCAAAAGAACGTTTGATAGTATGTTAATGATCCTCGATAATCCCCGAGCTTCTAGGAGCTTTGATAACTATAAAACAATGCAAATACACACAAAGTAAGCTTTCAAAAGCTTAGTAAGCCATATACAAATAAACTTATCATTTTAAGCATATAAGCATCATAAAATACATATACCCCATAGTCAAATACTATCACAAACCTCATAGTTCATATACATTTCATATATTCCCAATTCATTTGCATATATGGCATATTTTCTCATATTTGAATCCCATATCATCACTTGTACATATACTTACTTCACATTAACAAATGTTGAACACATTTCAACGTGTTTGAATCGGATATTCATTCATTCAATCACGTATTTCTCAGAATGCCTGTTGAACTGTTCGGAATCAAATAGGATATGCGGATAGCTCAGAAAACTCGTACAATGCCAACGTCCCGAGCGTGGTCTTAAATGTAATTAATATCGATGCCACTGTCCCAGACAGGGTCTTACACGAAATCAAATACGATGCCGATGTCCCAGGCATAGTCTTACATGTGAATCTCAAATCAATGCCAACGTCCCAGACGTGGTCTTACATGATAACACATATCGGAATCCTATGTCCTGACATATGTATCCTAACTATTCTTATGATTCGTACGGAAGTTTTCAAACGTCGTCATATTATGAGAACTTTCTCGGATTTCTCATATTCAACTCAAAATAGCCATACATCATTATTCATTAACATATAAGCAATAATAATTCAATTCAAACACATTTATTTGTATATCGGCTTACCTCGTACTTATTCGAACAGATGAAATCAGCTAATCAACGACTTTCGACTTTCCCCGATCTAATTCTGTTTTCTTTGGTTCTTGATCTATGTAAATTCAAATTTAACTCTTTTATTCAAAAAATCATTCAATTCAATCCATATACACATATTTAGGGCATTTTACAAATTAGCCCTCATAATTTCACATTTTGACATTTAAGTCCCTAAAATACACATAATTTCATATTTCTCATACTTAGCCGAATTTTCATATAGTCTCTAGAAACCCATAACTTTCAATTATTTCACATTTTAACCCTTCAATTTCTTATTTTCACAAATTAGCCCATAATAATCAAATTCATCAAAAATCCCAATACAAAATATATTAACCCAACACATATCTTTTCATTTTTCATAAATTAACAACACAAAACTCATGGATTCATCCATGGCATATCTCAAAATCATCATCAAATTCAAAAATTCAAGCATGGGCTAGCTAGAGTACTAAGCAACAATCACAAAAATATAGAAATCATAAAAAAACCCGAGCAAAATACATACCTCAATCAAGCTCAACCATAGCCTATTTATGACCATCCATCATTCTAATGGTCTAATATCATCATAAGGACCTTTGATTATAAAATCCATAGCACTTAAGCACTTTTAACATATGAAATGCCACTTTTACAATTTACGCGATTAAGTCCTTTTTATCGAATCGAACACACAAACGCTAAAATTAGCACACGAAACTTTCACACATATAAAATCACATATTGTAAACACATAAAATAATATTAAAATAATTTTTTTGACTCGATTTTGTGGTCCTGAAACTACTGTTCCAACGAGGGTCTAAATCGGGCTGTTACAGGTATGGGTAGGATCTCACATGTGCATTTTTCACGATCATGTGCATTTGAAAATTATTATTGTTAATGTTTGATTGTGCTATTGGTACCTCTATGAAATTTCCTCTATGAATGCTTAGTACTCGTTTAGTCTCACACTGAGCTTGTTAAGCTCACCCCATTATCTCAACTTCTCAATTAATGATCGAACTTAGGATCGGAATTGGCATGCTAATGTACGGCGGACTTCAGACTTTACTTCGTTATATTATTTTAATTTAATTATAATTTTAGGTTATTTTATTATTTTTATTCGGTTTTGGATTGTAAAGTTTCTTTAAACTGTAGTTTGAGACTGTTTGATTTGGGGTTTTTCATGCATGCATGACACACATATTTGGTATAGATACACGATTTTTATAAATATGTTGAAATGGACTATGCATGATATATGACTAAATTAATAATTTGACTAGTAATGGTACATTTCTACTACTAATAAGATAACAAAAGGATTTTGCAAAGGCAACGCCATTAGTAAGGTTTTACAAAAACTCACCTAATTCACTAATTTGACCTAAGCATGGTTGGACTAAGTAAAGGGACGTTTTCCAAATCTAACAAAAGAAACCACGGTTTTACAAAAGAAGTACTTGAAGGTTTTTAACTATCATTAGGGTAAGTTCGATACTAAGGTGTCCAATGTGGCCTTCTCGATTCGACCATAACGTCTAGGCCAGGTTTGGGAGTTTACATACATGGGCATTATGCAACTCAAATATCAACCATTGAACCTATCCAAAATACGATTAAACCAACTCAAAACATGCCAAAACAACCATATTAGGTGTCTAACCAATGTACCCTTATTGGTACCACATTTTAGATATCTTTAAAACTGTAACACCCTAAAATTTAGGGTTAAAAGTTTTAGGGTTTGCATTTAAGGTTAGTGTGTAGATCGACCATTTACGTGTGTGTTTGTATGTTTTAGTGTCAGAATGGGCCTGGTGGTCTGGTGGATGGTTGTGTGTTAGTTTAGCTTGGGGTTCTGGGTTCGAGTTCTTATGCATACTTTGAGGAATTGTTTTTGCACTTCCAATTTGTTTGAGTGTAAAATATTTATTTTGACGATAGAAAATCCCAAGAGAGTAGCATGTTCTTTTTTTTTTCTTCTTTTTCTCTTTGTAAAATAGAACTGCTTTTTTTTTACTTTTTGCTTTGCTTTGTTATCTTGTAGATAGGGGTTCTTTTAGATAAGATCTAAGGTTCAGATTGGTGGAGCAAGTCGAATGATTCTGGGTACTCATTTTCATCTAAGGTGTGGGTTCCGTATCTTATCTAATTTATTTCCAAATTCTTGTTTTGACTCTGTGAAAGTCGGTATTTTATGTGTGTTTGTAAATTGGTTATTTACAATGTTGTTCTGTTGTTTTTATGCTTAGAACTTATTTAATTTGGTATAATTTTGAGTTATCGAGGGCTGGGAAGTGTTTCAAGAGTGAAAGCATGATTTTCTGGGTTGTTTTAGGATGGTTTCGTAACCACACGGGTGGCCACACAAGCAGTCCACACGACCGTGTCAAATTTGGATTTAGGGCTTCTAGGCCAATTTCGATGCCACAAGGCCTGGCCACACGGTCGTGTGGCCGCTTTGGGGATTTTTGTCGATATCCACACGGGCGTGTGCGATTGAGAATTAGGATTATGTGATTTGGTGCCACACGGCCGTGTGGCTAATTTTGGGATTTAGGGATCTCACACAGGTGTGTGAAACCTTCACACTGTCGTGTCTGCCCTGAACTTTAATCTAGTGCAATTAGACAGAGAGTTACATGGCCTATTCACACGGCCATGACCCTGGCTCACACAGGCTTGTGCCTTAGCCACACGGCCGTGTGCTTCCTCACACGGGCATGCGTCCCCCTCACATGGGCGTGTTGACCTTCACACGACTTAGGCATTTCCACACGGCCAGAGCACACAGCCGTGTGGCCCTAAGTCACCAATTTTAGTTTCGTGTAATTTTTTGATCTAAAAATGTGTCTCTGCGTTTTGACCCTTGGCTAGGCTTTAGTGAGGGTAGTTAAGACACCGATTTAGGCTCGAACTTATGTGTTATTTGTGATTGTTGTGCGAGATATTAACTTGTTAATGTGATGCGACCTAACGATTAAGTAACGTGATAGCTGAATCTGAACCCAGTTAGTTGGGTGTGTACGTGTTTGTTTCTGCTTGACTATTTGTCGATGTGTTCACTGTTCCATGAGGTTATAAGCGTACATGAATTTGCATAAAGTAATTTTTGGGTTGGTTGTGAAGAGAAGGAAGACTAAATCTGATCTGATCTGGCAGTTTAGACTACAACAAATTGGTACAGCGGTTTACCATACTGTCCGCATATACGCTAGCTTTGCTGCATATTATTATCTGATCTAGCAGTTTAAACTGCAACCTTTCTATACAACGATTTACTCCAATCCACTGTAGTGAATATACGTTAGCTTTGCTGCGTAATATTATCTAATCTGGTAGTTTAACCTGCAATATATATATATGTACAGTGAGCTACTGCAATACTCTTTACTATATATATGTCAGCTTTGCTGCGTATTATTATCTGAATGACTTAGACCACATACATGGTGTGTAGAGTTGGATGGGCCTTTCGAGGTCCTATAGGGTGTATTTGGTTGGATGAGCTTAAACAGCTCTTTTGGGGTGTGATCGGGGGACGGAGAGGTGTTTTGGCTGGATGGGTGGGTTTTAATATTTGACTACATTCATATGCATCTGAATGTGAGCTACTTGTCTGTAATCTATCTGTTCATCATAACATTTATGACTGATTCTGCGCGCGTTGAGGTGTTAGCATAGTGACATTTTGGATTGTGATGATAAGTATTTTTTTATTGACCCATTGACTAGTTTATCTGTTGAGTATTCTGTGTCTGATTTAGTGTGCTTTGACTATTACATTTGTTTGGGACGTTGGTTCTGGGTTTGCTTTCTGTTTCTGTGTATCTCTGTAAGTTATCGAACTACTGTTTGGTTTTTGATCCGTAATTCCATTGTTAGATACATTTTGAACTCACACTGAGCTCGTGTAGCTCACCCCCATAGTGTTCGCCCTTACAGTTACATTTTTGAATTTAGATGCTGGACTCAGTATGCAGAGGTCTCAGACAGTTTCGATTAAAACCAGGCTTTAATAGTATTTTTAATAATTTCTGAGTTTATAATTAAACACTTTGAATTGTGAGTACTGTTTTGAAAACTGTGGTATGAAATTTTGTGTTTTACGAGCATAAGTGTCATTGGGACTGTATTTTCTTTTGAAATATCAGGATTTTATAACTGAGAATTTTATGTAACTTAAATACTGCAATGTTTTTTGGTTTGTTGAACTAAAATTTTTGTAACACCATAAACCCAGCCCGGACGTTATGGCCAGATCCAGCGTGTCACATTGAAGTTTTTTATCGAAAATCTTGTTTTCATTGAAAACCTTTCTTTAAATAAAAACTATTCCTTCTTGTATGATAATAATTACTTTGTAAAATCTCTTTTCAGTTGCGGAAGCTTTATTTAAAATATATGATCAACGAAAACTTGTCATTTAAAAAAATTGAGTTGCAGAAACGTAGTATTTGAAAACAGTTATGGTCTAGGAAAACCATGTTCTACTTCTAATAAATATAAATCATAAAAATAATAATAAACCTAATTTGAAATAATAACCAGAGGAAAGGCCTTATTACAATCTGGACTGAAATAACTTAAAATACTAGAAATTATACGCTAAAGAAGACAAGTTCAAGTCGTCTTGCTAGTTGGCCACCTCGGAGTCCCTCCTACCATCGAACCACCTACTGAGGATCACCTGAGAAAAATAAAAAAGGGGGTGAGTTTTCAAAAACTCAGTGTGTACAACCCTCGGTAAATAGAAAAGCATGCAATAGCAAGTCTTTTCGGGCCTGGGCCCAATTCAATATTAGAACAGATGTAAAGCAATCAAATATGCACGGATCCCACCCATCCAATCGCTACACACCATCCCCATCCCTCGATACACACCATGTGGGGATATAAATATCGACCCACCCATCTGATACACTCCAATGGTAGCCCGGTTGCGGTACTACCTAACATTGCAGTAAAGCTGCTAATCATGTATTGGGCTTAAAAAGCCATCGGTGGATCCACGGTCGTCAAGCAACCATGCGATCCTCATATACTTCCTCCGTTTCATATTTCCCAACCCATATGCAACCTAAACAGAATATCATATGAATGCGGCAAGTACACATGTAACATCCATAAATCTTACATTCAACACATAGGGGTATTTTAGTCATTTTCGCCCTTAGGGGCTTTTTGCTAATTTCTCTTTGTTATGGGCTATTACTTGCCGTGGCCCGTTAACAAGTCCTCGTTCGCCAAAGCGAACAGATACTATGCACCAGGTAGGAATCCAAAGAAGAGGAAGTGGGTCAATAAGACCGCTTAAGTACCAAGCTCTCCCTAGATCCAATCCTAGACATGCATATACCCATTGCCAACCTTAACCTTATGGCTTGTCCACGGTCACAATTAATTAATTAATTAAGTTTTATGTCTGTTTAAGAGTTATCAGATACTAGGCCCAAAACCCTTTACAAAGCCCAAACGAGTCTACATACATGCATATGGCCCACTAGGCCCAATCTCATTCATATGGCCCATTAGGCCCAAATCACATTCGTATGGCTCGTCAGGCCCAATCATATTCATAGTCATGCAATCATATGATTTTTCATCACTTAGTAACAAATTGCCAATTTTGCCTATTATGGGCCCTACAGCCCATCGGGCCTATTTAGCTCATTCTAGCTCGGTTGGCCAATATACGGGCCAAGTCCACGGAAGCGCTCATGGGGCCTCTGGCAACCTATCGGTTTCCCCTTATGAGTGTTTGCGCACTCGCAAGTCTATTGTAGCCAAACCTCCGGCTTTTCAGCATTTCGGCATTTTGGGATTTGTCGATCTACTGTGTGTGTGCAGTGTATGTACACACCTGGTACTAAAACGTGTTGCGATCTCCTTAGCCATGAACCTACAAATGGTGTCACTCAACGATTAATCACACACTTATCAAATACGATCACCAAAAGTAGAAAATCTCGCCTTTGCCTTACCTTGAACGACAAGCCTTAACAGCCCTTCCTTGATCACCAATCACGAGTATTCCTTAAATCCAAAACCCCAAAACGCCTAAGGAGCAATTCAGCATAGATCTAAAATCTGAGGTTCGATACTAATCCCACAAGAACCGGCTGAAGCAGAGGGAGTAGCAACGGCACAGAGGGTCTTCAGCCAAAGGGGTATTGGGCTTTTGAGATTTGTATGGTGAACGGGGTTATTTGACACAAATAAGAAGAAGAGAAGAAGGAATCGGCTAAAACCAAAGGTGAATCAAAAGATAATTTAAGAAGAGAAAGAATGGAAAATCGGCAAGCAAGGAACAAGGAATTCGGCTTTTGAGCACTTAGAGAGAAAAGTGTTTCAGCAACACAAAAATGAGGAATTTGGCTAAAGGAAGAGAAGCAATTTCGGCAATACCCTAGAATCCCCAAAATCGACACCTATATATACTATAGCCGAATTTACCTATCCCCAAATTCCCTATTCTAATCCACTTCTCTACACCCCTCATCTCCTAACTTTTCTCCCTGATAACTCCTTAATCCCTTCCTTAAATTTCTCCTCTGATCACTCCCTTCAGAGTTCACATCTAACGCCACTACTGGCCATTTATTGAGCAAAAATAAATCCTTCTTTTGAGCAAGGAGGGATTCGAACCCCAAACCTCCTTGCCATGCATGTGACGCCACCTCTAAGCCCTACATGTGACGCTAGTTGCAACTCCAACACAAGGCTCTTTGTGTCCAATTGCTCATTCATTTATTTAAAACCCAAACTACTTGCCATCAAGGTCCTTTTAATTATTAAACTATAATTTCCTTCACCCCAAAGTTCGAACTCAAAACTTAACCAGGCCTATTATCACATAAATAACACTTGACTAGGAATATTAAGCACACCTTTTATCAAAACTGAAAAAGAAAGAAAGTTCGGGATTTTTGGGGCGTTATAATTTTTCTACGATCACTTCGATGATTAATGTGACCTCTAAAATTCAGCCAAAACTTTTGGCCCAGTTTTGGGGTGTTACAAAAACACGTTAACAAAGCATCTTTCAAATCAAGATTTCATGCATACCAAATTCACCCTTATTAACCTAACATATAGCTACCTAAGATATCAAGCTTTAAGCTACACACACATATCAAAGCCTTGTGTCAAACTAACATACCAAATATATGGCTTCAACCACAAACATATACTTATATACAATGACCATCATTATACTTGAAACCCAAATTTACATCACATTCACAAATTAATTATCAACCAAAGACTTCCTCGGTACATGCCATTACAAAAATAAACATCACTACACTTGGGCTCGAGATCGTTGTTGGATGCTGAGTCAGAGATCAAAAGAGCAGTACCTAACTTGCACACGGAAAACAAAACCACACGCTGAGTGAAACTCAGTGATATTTATATAATCCGAACATTTAAAGACAAAATATGATACATGAATGCTCAAATTAAACTACACAATGATACTACTATCTAAATATACAATTACACTTCTATTTCATGCATATTACCACATTATTTCATATTATGCTCAACTTTTACAAGTATTTATACTTAGTTGGTTTTAACATATATTTCAATTCACATCACTTGATATATAAATAGCTTTTCATAGATCATTTAACAATTTACTTATATAATGGCACAATCTAACCCCATTTTCCATCCATAAGTGCATTACTCATATATTTCATTTTTGTTCACAACATAATTCACATTTCATTTTCCAATTCACTTTTTCATTTCCATTTCGTATACTTTGCCATTACAATATCAATTACATTACTTTATTATTTAATTACCCCTATTAACACAGCCCAAACTCGGACGGATACACGGATCCAACCAACACACCAGTTTGACACCTAGTGCCTCATCGGATAAATCCGAAGTAATAACTACGCCCAGCGCTATATAAATTGACACCCAGTGCCTCATCGACTTGAGGTCGAAGAAATCGCTGAACTCTTCCTATCATATGGCATGCCATCTATATCCGACTTAACTTGAAATAGTTAATAGGGTTCCATTTCACTTTCAATTACATCAACTATCCAATTCTCGTATATACACAGATAAACATATATTCAATTCAATATTCACATATCAATGTATCATAATATACCAAATGAATCCATTTCAATTAAATATGAGTTCAATTCAATCTCAAAGTACCAAATTACTCACCTCAATTGCTTACCATATGCAATAATTCAAAATGCAATAATTTACAACTTAGTTTGGATTATAGAAACACAAATCATGAATTTCGAGCTATTCAAAGTCGATTTTATCCTTCCCCTTTTTAGTCGAAGATTTCACTACACCGTTAGCTACGGAATAAAATAATTAAAATACATTAATATTACACAATTCAGTTTCACATTAACTTTAAATTTTTACACTATATTTGCTTAAATTTCAATTTAGCCCCTATAACGAGACTAATTTTTAACTTCCACATTTAACTCTATATTTTTATACTAATTTCCCTTTAAGCTAAATTTAGCTCTCTATTTTCAATTATACCCTTAAATTTTGAATTTTTCACACTTTAGTCCCTACTGTTCAAAATCAAGAAGTAACTTCACTATTTAGTCCTTTTTCACTTTAAACTTAGAAATCTATTAATTTAACCCCTAGTGTTTAAACTATTCAACAATAACAACATTTAGAATCTTAAGCAATACTAAAAATTACAATATGGGTAGGTAGCTCTAAGTACCGGAATTCTAAAAATATAAAAATTATAAGAAAATGAGTAAATTGCAATAACAAAATTGTATTTGAACCTTAAGGTCCCTAGTTTTGCCGCAACTTCTTCTCCTTTTTCTTTCTTTCTTTTCTTCTTTCTTTAATTTGCATGGAATGTTGCATATCATTCCACTTTCATTTTATATATTTTACTTATTATTATTATTTTATTATAATACATATATACATACATTTAGTTTTTAACTTATTAATTATTATAACATATATATATATATATATATATATATATATATAAGTTTACATTTAATAAATTATTCATTAATGTCTTTCACTTTAACAAGGTAAACGTATATTTACCATTTTAGTCCCTTTAATTTATTTAAAACTATAATTCAACTTTTAACTCATATGTGATTTAGTTCTAGTACTTTAACAACTCTTAATTTCACAATATTCACTTATCCAAAATTTAATTCACTAGTAAACTAACCTCGTAAATATTAACTAAAAATATTTACGGGTTCATTTTACGAAAACGGAGCCTCGAACTTCATTTTTCGACACCCTTGACTATGGGATCGTTACAATTAATATTCATAAGTAAATAATAAATTTAGGATAATGACTAATCCTATCTCAAGGTACCTAACACAATATTAATATCAAGTCTTTGGGCAGTAATATTACCAGTAAGCGATACTCTTGTTGTAGCAATCAAACATTGATAATAAATTTTGTCAAACAATGAATTGATTTAGACTAACAAATTGCTCACATAAAGTACCTTATAATTGTTACACATTTATCACAACAGATTCCATGGAAATTTTGCCAAATATTAACCTCCCTTTGGGTCAATTAATAAATAGATGAATCACAAAAACATATAATCATCTTGATTAAATCTATTTAAAATATTAGACATTCTTAATTAAATCCCAAAGCCAAAATTTGAATTGTTTCAAAATATTTCTGTTAATTTCATCTTTCAATCAAATTAAAAGATAATAGTATATATTTATCCCAAAACAACATACAATGATGTTGGCAAATATAATAATAGTTGAATAAATAAATAGCAACCTCACATAAGACTTCAAATTTAAACCAAATTATATTTTTGAATAAAGGTAAACCCCAACTCAAGATATCAGACACTCCATTAATATTTCATCTTTGGACAAAATATTAACTTGTAAGTGATATATGTTGGGAAATGTGCCTATATTGTAGTAAACATGTAACTGTTTTCTATTTATTTGAACGATGAATAAATAAATAAAGTTAATTTCACATTTCACTATTATGTCTTTTATATTTTGCATGCATAGCGAAATTGTGGCAAGAAAATATTAGCTCATTGATTGTCTAAAGTTCAAACTGAAGATAAGTGGCATTGTAAAGAACATTTACATTGCGAGAAATACTACTTACTTCAGTGAAAATCTAAATGAGTCCTAATCCCATAAAAGAATCAAAGTGATCATTTGATTCAAATACTGAGAAGGATTATTATGTCGTTTACAATTCCAATTGGGGAGATGGCTAGTCTTGACTATTAGAGCAATTGACTCTATGAGTAGAGACATAGATGCATTCATTGGTAGAATGATACTTTGGACTGGACCCAAGATGAATTAATTTTGAATCTGTTTGTGAATTAATTCACTTGTGACATTCATGGTGTGATTTACCTAAATCTTGAGTTAGTCACTGACCATACGTATGCAACTTATGTGCTTTGCTATATGTGGAGGCTTATACTCTAAACATGATCGACCCCATAGTTGGTATGTTTGGTTCATGACTTGTGTATGGCATGACTTTGCTAGCAACACTGGAATTCATAACTCAATTAAAGATTTAATGATATCTTCCCATTGGCATTGTGTGGATTGATAAATATGGAACATGGCCACGGTTTGCTTTTCCTCAAATGAACAATTTATCACAGCCATTTGTTGTAACACCCTATACCTGACCTAGTCGCCATGCCCAAATACGGGATTCCACACCACCGTCTCTTCTCATTTTCATAAAATAGGAAGCTAGATTCAAGCAAATTGATCATCTTTTATTAAGTCGAACAAGTTTTAATACGTCCCAATAGTTAATTTAACAACGTTACATGCAAATCATTCGTTATTCGATCGTACATACAGCCAAAATCATGCATAAGGGCTAATTAGCAAAATTCCCTAAAAATATCTGTAGGTTTCGATACTGGTATCCAAGTATTGATATTTCCCTTAAGTGGTATCAATACCACTTGGAAAAATGATACCAAATGAACATACTATTTCTCACTATTAAAAAGCCAACTATTGAAAAATATCGGTACCATCAAACAAAATATCGATATTTATTCCCCTTGTATCGATACTCGAGCAAAGGTATCAATACTAGATCTCTATTTTGTTTCCTGTACGTTTTAATCCACAAAGTTATCAATTTTCAAAGCCCAATATTGAAACCTCTCCTAATACAACATAGAAATACAATTAATTCATCTCAAATAGTTCTTAAAAACATGCATCAAGTACTAAGTTAAATAACCGTTCATACGACTTAATCAACAGTAAAAATTACCAAAATGAGTCCGAACAATTACCATAATGCCAACTTTAATGTCTACTATCCTAAGCAATGTTAATAACATGATATTCTTATAAACCAAGTCAATTGTTTAGAAATCACTGTAACTATGATAAGTTTACCTCATTGCCTGTTTCCCTAAAACAAATAAAATAATAAAGCACCTACGAAGAACCACCAGACTTCCTTGGATCACTCCCTTGGAAACCACACCGCCCACACCGTGACATCACTAATATGCATATGTTGAAATGAGGGGGTGAGCTTTAACAAGCTCAGTGAATGCAAGAATTTACACAACGTAAACATATCAACAAGCAACATAACCAGACATTTACTCATAAGCACCACATTCTTAAGGCTAGCATCATATAGTATTAAATCATGCATCGCCAACAAGGTCATTCTCATAATGCATACATGCTCAATCAAGCATAGAATGCATTCCACACAATTACATAAAATATGATAAGATGACACTTGGATTATGAAACATGTAGTGAGCTTTATCATCACACATCATATACACATATCTCCTTACACCACATAGACTCGTAGAGTCAAACATGTCCCAAAAGTGAAGCGTATAGCTAACACTCTCCTTATTTCCCTTCACATGTCCCGTTGAATGGAGCTTAGCTCACATTCTCTTATCCCTTCAAACATGTCCTAGGGCCTCAATGCCCAAAACCGCTATACATATAAGTGAGTACTTACAATCCTATAGCATGCCAACTATATCAAATGGTTCCAAGATCACAAGGCCAAAATATCTGAAAAGCATCACATATTACTTACTGATTAACCTTGCACTGACACTGCATATTAGCATCTTTTGCAAAACACTAGCATAGTCCTATAAAATATATATTACACATTTATTGCATGTATATAATTGCACTTTGCACAATAAGCACCATATCCACATATCACATATCACTCATATTATATAACCACATAACCACAAGACAAGTATAGTTCAAGAAAACTTATACTTAGAATTTAAAGTATGGGTTTTATATACTAATATCTCGATATACTCAACCTTTTTGCTTAAAATTAGTTTCGTTCATCTACTTAATCATCTACGCCTAATTCACAACCTTCAAACTAGACAAATCTACTCAATTCATGGTATCGACATTTTTTTGACATCTTTTAGGCAATTTTTACAAAATTCATAAAAACATGAGAAATCATTAACGAAATTTCAGGATAAGTTTAAAAACCTTCTAGTCATTCTAAAACAAGTTGAAAAACAATTTGAAACCAAGTTTTGACTCAAAATCTCAAAATCCGCCATTAATGGTTGTATTTTCGGCTTTTATTTAAAGCATGCGATTTGAGGGCTAATAATTCAGTTTTAGAGTCTAAATTTAATACCCCCTAGTCGTGTCTGGCGCTGGACAGGATACGAGGCATTACCGGACTTAAACGCAAACAGTCATGCAAATTGAGCCATAAAATTACATTCATATTTTGAAACATTCAATCACATGCACATAGTCCCTTATTTGGATCTACGAAGCCCAAAATATACTTTAGAAAGAGTTCGAGACTAAATCAAACACTTTGGAAAGTTCTGGGAAAACTTAGAAATTTTTCCCATGGAAAAGGGTCACACGCCTGTGTGGACATAGGGGCACGCCCGTGTGCTATCGACACTGATCGTGATTTTCCGTGATAAGTTTTATAAATTTATAATTAATCACTCTTGAAACTAACTATTATCACAAACGTAGGCAAGTGTACCTATCGAACAGTAGTATAGGTTTAGCAAGACCGGATTGTCGAACCCAAAGGACTAAAAGTACTAGTAATGACTGTCTTTTTATTATCTAGCCTAAGAAATAAAAGGGGGTTTGTTTTAACTAACTAATTAATTAAACTAAGAAATTGCAGAAAATAGATTTGGGAAATTACTTCTGGGAAAACAATTGATTAAGGACAATACCTAAGGAAAAATCCACCTAGACTTTTACTTGTTATTCTGGCTCCGAACCAAACAATTTATTCATTTAACTTGTTCCGTAGAAATCCCTAAGTTTTGTTATTATCCCTATTCAAGACTAATAACGTCTAATCCCTAGGTTGAATAACCGAGACTTTTCTCTAATTAACACCCTAGGGTTGCATTAACTCGATCTATAGATTCCCTTATTAGGCTTCACCCTAATCTGGCAAAATCTTGTCACCCTATCTCTAGGCGCGCAATAAACTCCTCTTAATTATGACAAAGTTACTCTTAGTCAGGGTCTATTCCTCCTCCAACTAAGAGTAGTAACTTGAAGTGATATCTTGAAATACCAAACAAGAATTAAGAACACATAATTAAGAACAAGTCAAATATTTATCATACGATTCAGAAAATAATAACAAGATGCATCTTAGGTTTCATCCCCCTTGGGTATTTAGGGGTTTAGTTCATAACTAAATAAGAAAACATCTCAGAATAATAAAGATTACAAAACATAAAGAAAACCCAAAACTCCTGAAAGGGAAATTAAGGAGAAATCTTCTGTCTTGATGGTGAATCCGGCTTCTGAGATGGATCAATCGGCTTCCTTGGAGTAATTCCTTACTCCCTATTCTCCGTCTCCCCTCTCTTCCTCTTCTGGGGTGTATTTATAGGTTTTGGAATGCCTAAGGACCCTCAAAAGTGGCCTTTTCCGAATTGGACTCAATTTAGGCTAGGTAGGGACACGCCCGTGTGACACGCCCATGTGCGATTAATTTAGGACGTGTTCGAGCCTGTTAGATTGGCACGGGCGTGTGTTCTACCCGTGTGAGTCATGCTTCAATTCTGTCAAATTGATATGGCCATGTGAGCTGCCTGTGTGAGGAGGTCCAGGCCGTGTTGATTTCGTACTTTGGCCCATTTTCTTTGTTTTTGGCCCGTTTCTCATTCCTTTCGCTCTCCTATGGTTACCTAAGTGTAAAACATGAAATTAGGGCATTAAGAGCATCGAATTCACTAATTCTAAGGAAAAATCATTCATAAAATGCGTTAAGCATGGGTTAAAGATATGTATAAATTACGGTTTATCAGACACGTCCATGTCCTCAGGCCGTGTAACTTTCTATTTATGACGTCAGCAAATAGATTGAACCACATGGCCAAGCCACACGTTCGTGTCACTAGGATGTGTCTCTCACGCGGTTGAGACACACGGCCGTGTCTCTGCCCATGTAGCCAACACTTAGGCTATTTTCCAAGCCTCCGTGTTTCCCTTAATTCCACTTCTCATTACACACATTAAGGACACATTTCATGGCATCATTTTAATGATTAAACACCCTTTATTAAGAGATATTCTTAACATTAACATGTCATCATTCACGTATTTCGTATACTCGTGTAATATCAAGTCTAGATGCAACTATCCATATCTATTAGTCTTAGTAATGCACCACCTTTACTAATAATCTAGAATTATCCACTTATCACTTATTTCATTAGACTTTAAGCATTCAAGTTCAATCAACATCATCATCTTATTTCCATATCATGCACTTTCTCATAGCAATGACCGATTCGATTGGTCATGAAGCATTCATTATACACACATGTTATACACCAATCATGCATTTTCAACAAGCATATTCACATCACAAGCATTAGAACTTAGTATGGATAAATAGGCTTACAAGCCATAACCATTATAATCCACATCTCATGGCTATGTACAATGAATCAATATAAGCTAATACATTTGGCTAATCATAACAACATCTATCGTAAAACTAAGTCCCTATACATGCCACTCACTTGAAATCGCTAGTATATATATATCAATACCCCAAAGGTGAGGTCTCGATAGTTTGATGCTACCTCTAACGGTCTCCAACCCCGAGCTGACCTGACAACACTAAAAGAAATGGAAAGGAGGGAGTAAGCTTTACGCTTAGTAAGCTCGCATGAAAAATAATAAGCAATGTAATAACATGCTATTTTCAAATTCTTTCTATTTATTCAAAGTCTAATTAAATTGTTTTCTTGAGTCGCAGTCATTAAATTATTTATATCTAGAGATACAAAACTCAAAATTAAGATCCGTTAATTTTCCATGAAACTAAACTCACATATATTTTTACCATAAAATTTTTAGAATTTTTGGTCAAGCCAATAAGTACAGTTTATTCTCTAAAGTCTCCCCTATTTTGCTATTTGACAGCTTCAGCCTTTCTTCACTAAAATTTATTTATCTCATAGTAAAGGACTCGGATGATGCTCCTGTATATTTCCTTTTAAAATAGACTCATTAAGGATTTTAATTATATAAATTATAACCCATAATTATTTTTTTACAATTTATAGTGATTTTCCCAATTCAGAATAGGGGATTTTTAACTCATTCGGACTCTGTCTCACAAGAATTCGAATATCTCATAATAATAAATTGTTTTACTTATACCGTTTCTTCTATGTGAAACTAGGCTCACTAAGATTTATTTGCATATCTTATTTAGTCTCCAACTCAACTTCCACAATTTTTGGTGGATTTTTAAAGCCAGACTATTGCTATTGTCCAAAACTGTTTTAGGGTCCATTTGTTTACTAGGACAACATTTTACGGAAAATATTTTCCTAGTTTTCCAGTGTTTGTTTGCTTGAAAATAACTTACATTGGTAAAACGTTTTCAGAAACACGGGAAAATGAGAAGGGATTTTAGGGAAAATGTCTTACAGATTTTTAATCGGTAAGATATTTTCCGGAAAATCTTCCTCCACTCTCACCATATTCTGTGAATACATACTTCATCCGGCTAAATTATGTATTTGAGTGAAAACTGTATAATTTAGGCAGATGAAGTATGTCTTAACAAATATACTTAAAATCTAGTTGGCACTTAAAATCATTGCAATATATGTAAAAACAATTTAAAATATAAATTTATTAATATATATATATACAATAAACTCAAATAAACAATGAAAAGATAATAAATTCTTAAATATATATTTGTTTAATTTAAAACAGATTTTATAAAATATTTTCAGGAAATCTACCAAATAATGGAAAATATTTTATATAGATTCATCCAAATACCAAAAAAGTAAATCATTTCCAGAAAAAGTAAATCATTTTCCAAAAATTATTTTCCGGAAAATATTTTACTGGCAAACAAACGGAGCCTTAGTGCAATATGATGATAACTATCATAAGTTCATTTTCAACTAATCATGAACTCACCATTTCATGGATTCCATGTTCAATTACACAATGTAAGTTAGCATGATATTGCAATAAAGTTCATAATCATAATTCATACATCTTAGCTCACCAAGGTCTCGACATTTCAAAGTCTCAATAACCATAAGCTTAGTGTACATACCTATACCCTTTCAACACTTTTCACATATTACTCCACTTCTTAACCATAATCTTGAATGACCTATTGGACCACCCAGAATACTGAAGGACATTCGAGATTATCATACACCAAATAGAGTGCCAAAGCCATGTCCTAGACATGGTCTTACATGGGTCCTCATATCGATGTCATATCCTAGATATGGTCTTATACGAAGTCTCATGTCGGTGTCGATGCCATATCCCAGACATGGTCTTACACTAGCACACATATCATCGCCAATGCCATGTCCCAGACATGGTCTTACACTGACATACATATCAATGCCGATGCCATGCCCCAGACATGGTCTTCCACTGGCGTACATATCAATGCCGATGCCAAGTCCCAGACATGGTCTTACACGGGATCTCATTAACCATGGTGTCATGATATCCGAATCCTAAGCTGTAACACCCTAACCTATTTCCGTCGCCGGAGGGGTTACGAGGTACTACCAGATGATAACTAACATTTATACATCGTTCAATTCAATTGTGATTAATAATTCACTTCAGTTCTATAATAATAAAATGTAGATAAAGTAAATAAATTCGGTTAAAAAGTAGCCATGACATTCGGCAATTTCAATCATTTTAATTGCAACTCCTCTAATCATTTAAACCAAACAAACATATGCATATATCATTTAAATTAACAAGATAAATAGCCATTAAAGAAAAACATATCACACATATATCATGAATCCATTAACATTAAAGTCAAAAAAAAGATAAACCATTTTTCAAAATAACATTATCAAATAAGCAATCTTGGCCATTTTCGCATGGCTCAATTTACACACCATTCAAATTCGACTCAAAAACCAACTAGCCTATACATGCCATAAGACCAAGATTAAACTTTCAAAAGTACCAAAAGTTAATGATAGTATGATGACCTTCTCCAACGATCCCCGAGCACAAGACGATCGCCAAGAAATCTATAATCAAAAGCAAACAACCACACACAATGTAAGCTATTTTTAGCTTAGTAAGTTAAAAGCAATTAAATACATCTATCAATCAATCTCTTAATAATAATAATAACTTCAAGCATGTTTTAGACATGTTTTCACCAATTAAAAACTTACTTGCACAATCATAAACACGCATACTACTTCTAATCTCAATGTCGAACCAATAAGTAAATTCATTTTTAATGAATATTGACAATTCTAAGTACAAAGCCATTCAAATATACGGCTTATGCTAAATTCCAAATAATCACTCCACACATAACATTTTCATATAATTCATAAGCAACCATATATAATTTATGTCTCAAATGCAAACATTTCATAATATCGAAATTTATCGAACTCCATCTTTGATGCTTAAAGATAAACTAGCACACTTAGTGCTCAATAACCGATCTCGTACACTTAGTACTCGGTATAAATTCAATTTGCACACTTAGTGCCAAATGACCAATTTCGTACACTTAGTACTCAATACCAATTTCATTTTGCACACTTAGTGCTCATCTCAAGCTTACTACTCTTTTTATTATATATACACATACCTATACCACAATCGGCTAGATCAAATTAATGTATATATGTATATATTCACCTTCGGTTATATCAAACCATACATATATATTCACTTTCGATTATACCAAGCTATACATATATAATCACCTTCGGTTATGCCAAGCCATACATATATATTTATGTACTTCCATTGAATTCATGAATTACGTTATAATTAAATTCAATCAACTCAATTGCTTAAAACTTACCTCGATTATCGACAGATTAAGTTTTTCAGCTATTCAATTAATTTCACTTTTCCCTTATCCGCTTCCGATCTCCTCGTTTCTTGATCTAATTAAAATTTCAATTTCAACTCATTCAATTTAATTTATAAACAAATTAATTCTTAATGCATAATTAATAAGTTTACTTATTCGCTCCTCATGGTATTCAACATTTGCTAAATAGTCCAAAGTATTTAATAATTAAAATACATCAGTTCTTTATTTCAATGTACCATAACCGAATGCTCCATATGCCTATATGAATCCTTACGTATCTTCATTTTCCAATTAACTTCCCATTTAACAATTTATTTCAATTTCATAACATAAACACAAAATCACCTAACATCTAAATTTAAACCTCAATAATCAAACACCAACTTTTATTTTCTAACACATTCAACTAAAGCATTTCTTCATATCAACCTCATGACCGAACATTCAATGTTCAACAATTAGGAAAATAAATTCATGGGTTATGATCAAAAGACAACTAACATCTCAAAAATACAATCAATTTTCAAATTAAAGCTAAACACATACCTAAATTTTGAATCAAGGAAGGCCGAATGTCTTGTTTCTTTTCTATTTTCTTCTTCTTTTTATTTCGACAAGAACAAAGCAAGTGGTTTTATTTTATTCCTTTTCTTTATTTTTATTACTTTCATTTCATATAATATAATGACACTAATAAGTAAAATGCATATATTCATTATATAAAATTAATAACAATTAACAAGTGCCGTCCACTACACTTGGAAATGGCAAAATTTTCTATGAAATCCCTCTACTAATAATAATTCTCATAATTTGGTTATCAGAAAATAATTCATTAAGTTTTAATGTTATGCATTTAGACCCTATTCAATAAATCGGCATTCAAATGATACAAATTTTAAAATGAAATTTCACGCCAACCAAATTCATGCATTCAAAACATAGACAAATAATAAATAAATATTTTTTTACTATGATTCGTGGTCCCGAAACCATTGTTCTGACTAGGGTAAAAATCAGGTTGTTACAACTCTCTCCCCCTTAGGGATTTTTGTCCCCAAAAATCTTACCGATGAATAGGTTTGGATAACGTTCTTTCATTGAATCCTCACGCTCCCAAGTTGCTTCCTTGACCCCATGTTTATGCGAAAGCACTTTTACCAACCTATATTTTTTTATTTCTCAATTCTTTCATTTCGTGAGCTAAAATACGAATCGGCTCTTCCTCATAAGTTAAATCGGGCTGAATCTCAATCTCAGACGAACTAATCACATGTGAAGGGTCGGATCTGTACTGGCGAAGCATCGAAACGTGAAAGACATTATGGATATTTTCTAGTTCAGGTGGCAACGACAATCTATAGGCAATTGGTCCAATACGTTCGATAATCTCGTATGGTCTAATAAATCTCAGACTCAACTTGCCCTTGCGACCAAATCTAAGAATTTTCTTCCACGGTGAGACTTTCAAAAATACCCGGTCACCAATTTGAAACTCTATATCTTTACGTTTCAAATCCGCATAAGATTTCTGACGATCGGACGCTACTTTCAAATTTTGATGGATCACTTTTACTTTCTGTTCAGTTTCTTTAATCAAATCAACCCCGTATATCTTGTTTTCACTTAGCTCGATCCAATACAAAGGTGTACGACATTTACGACCGTACAAAGCTTCGTAAGGTGCCATTTTGATACTTGACTAAAAACTATTGTTGTATGCAAAGTCGATCAAGGACAAGTATCTTTCTCACATACCCTCAAACTCGAGAACACAACATCTCAACATATCCTCGAGTATTTGGATGATTCGTTTGGACTGGCCATCCGTTTGGGGGTGAAAGGCAGTACTGAAATGCAGTTTAGTACCAAAAGCATCTTGCAGTTTCTTCCAAAACTGTGATGTAAACCTCGGATCTCTATCCGAGACTATAGAAATAGGTACTCCGTGTAATCGCACAATCTGTGATATGTACAATTCGGCTAGCTTATCGAGTGAGTAATCTGAACGGACATGAATGAAGTGGGCCGATTCCGTCAATCTATCAACAATCACCCAAATTGCATCTTTCTTGCTCGATGTTAATGGTAATCCAGATACAAAATCCATTGTGACTCGATCCCATTTCCACTCGGGTATCCAAATCGGCTGAAGTAATCCCGATGGTACCTGATGCTCCGCTTTTACTTGCTGACATACTAAGCATTTCGACACAAAGTCCAAGATGTCTCTTTTCATACCACGCCACCAATAGTACTATTTCAAATCATTATACATTTTCTGGGTGAAAAGACATTCTACTATCATGAGCTTCGTTCAAAATCATATGTATCAACTCTGAATTTCTCGGAACACACGATCGATTTCTGAATCTCCAAAAATCTTCAGTGTCAAGTTGAAAATTCAAATCAGCATTGGAATCACATTGAGCCCTTCTTGCTAACAAATCATTATCCATTTTCTAAGCTTCACCAATCTATTGGACAAAAAATGGTTTTGCTTTTAGTTTAGCTATTATCGCACCATCTACGGACATAGTCAAACACACATTCATCACACAAAAGGTAAGCAGTGATTTTCGACTCAGAGCATCTGCAACAACATTAGCCTTCCCCGGATGATAATCTATCACTAGCTCGTAATCTTTTAATACCTCTAGCCACCGATGCTGTCTCAAGATCAAATCCTTCTGAGTCATCAAATATTTAAGGCTTTTGTGATCGGAGTAGACATGACATTTCTCACCGAACAAATAATGATGCCAAATCTTTAAAGCAAACACAATAGCGGCCAATTCAAGATCGTGAGTCGGATAATTCTTTTCGTACAGCTTTAACTGTCTCGAGGCATACGCCACAACTTTGCCTTCCTGCATCAGAATACAGCCCAACCCATTCAAAGAAGCATCACTAAAGATAACGAACTCTTTACCCGATTTCGGTTGAACAAGCACTGAAGCTTTAGTCAACAAAGTTTTCAACTGATCGAAACTTCTCTGACATCTTTCTGTCCACTCAAATCTAACATTTTTCTGAAGTAGTTTTGTCAACGGAGTAGCAATCATCGAAAAACCTTTCACAAATCGCCTATAATAAGTCCCGAAAAACTCTGAACTTCGGTAATGTTCCACGGAGGTTTCCAATTCAGTATAGCTGAAATCTTATTCGGATCAACCCGAATACCTGACGCTGAAACTACATGCCCCAGGAAACTAACCTCCCGCAACCAGAACTCAAATTTGCTAAACTTCGCATAGAGTTGATTATCTCGTAAAGTCTGTAATACCAATTTCAAGTGCCCAGCATGCTCAGTTTCATCAGGGGAGTAGATCAAAATATCATCTATAAACACAACCACAAACCAGTCTAAAAACTGTCTGAAGATTTGGTTCATTAAATCCATGAAAACGGTAGGTGCGTTAGTAAGTTCGAACGGCATCACCAAGAACTCATAGTGTCTGTATCTCGTCCGAAAAGCGGTTTTAGGCACATCAGAGTCTCTAACTCACAACTGATAGTAACCCGAACGCAAATCTATTTTCGAAAACACTGATGCTCCTTTTAACTGATCAAACAAGTCATCGATTCGCGGTAACGGATAGTTATTCTTGATTGTCACTTTATTGAGCTGTCGATAATCAACACACATTCTCATAGTTCCATCCTTTTTTTTCACGAATAGCACAGGCGCACCCCAGGGAGAAAAACTCGGTCGCACAAAACCTCGATCTGTCAACTCTTCAACTGTGTTTTCAACTCTTTTAATTCAGTAGGTGCCATTCGGTATGGAGCAATCGAAATCGGAGTCGTCCCGGGTACTAACTCGACACCAAACTCTACCTCTCGAATAGGCAGCAAACCCAACAATTCTTCAGGAGATACATCTGAATACTCACACACAACTGGTACGGATTCAATATTTTTATCGATCACTTTACTATCAAGCACATACGCGAGGTAAGCTTTGCAACCTTTCCTCACATACTTCTAAGCTAAAATCGAAGATATCATAGCCGGAAAACCATTCAGATCAGTAGACTCAATTCGAAGTATCTCATCATTCTGGGATTGCAGATCAATAGTTTTTTTGTTTACAATTCACCACAACATCGTGTACGGTTAACCAATCCATACCCAAAATTATGTCAAACTCGTCGAAAGGTAATAACATCAAATCAGCCGGGAAACATGAACCTCGAATCATTAGGGGGCAATTCTTGCTCACTCTATCAACTAACACACACTGACCCAGGGGGTTAGATACCCAAATCACAAACTCAGTAAACTCAACAGGCAAAGTCTTACTAGATACTAACGTTTCACACACATAGGAATGAGTTGACCCGGGATCAATCAAAGTAATTACACTAATATCATAGAGTGAATATACCGGTAATAACGTCAGGGGATGAAGCCTCCTCTCGAGCACGAATGGCATATGCTCTAGCAGGTGCACGGGCCTCGGATCAAACTGCTGTATCCGAAGCCCCTCTCTGAGTACCATTCCTACCTCCCGTGTTCCTTGGTAGTTTACCCCTAGTTGCAGTGCCACTCGGTCTTGCGCTCTGAACATTATCTTTCTCGACTGGTTCTGGATAATCCCGAATGAAATGATCTCGTGCACCACATCTATAACAAGCTCTATTGTTATACTTGCCCCAACACTCACCCACATGTCGTCTTCCGCATTGTTGACACTCGGGTTTATTCGATCGAGTATTTCCAACACTGGCAATCGAGGTATCTGGTGAACTCACTATGGTCGATCACGTATAGAAAGCCCTGCAGTAGTCTTAGATCGATTGCGATCATCTCTAAACTTCTTTGGTGCCGACTGAGAAGTTTTACCCGCAGATCTCTTACGAAAATCTCTAGCTTCGAACTCAGCTTTTCTTTTCTTTTCCAAGTTCTTCGGCTTTGCAAGCTCACTCAACGAGTACTACGAATTCTTTTATTTCAAGAATACCAACGAGCAATTTTATATCTTCCCTCAATCCTTCTTCGAACCTTTTACACATAGCCGCTTCGGTCGAAACACACTACCGGGCATAACGACTGAGTCTCACAAATTTTCGTTCGTACTCAGTAACAGTTATACGGCCCTGTTTAAGCTCGAGAAACTCTTTACATTTTTGGTCAATAAATCTCTGACTGATATATTTCTTACGAAACTCAGTCTGAAAGAAATCTCAGGTGACTTGTTCTTTCGGTACAACCGAAACTAAAGTGTTCCACCAATGGTAAGCAGAGTCACGTAACAAGGACATGGCACGTTTTAAACATTCATCGGAAGTACATGATAATTCTTCAAATACTCGAATAGTATTATCGAGCCAACATTTAGCTTTCTCAGCATCGTCATCATCTGTAGCCTGAAATTCTTGGGCCCGTATTTTCTTATTTTATCGACCGGGGGCCTACTTAATCTCACAGGATCAGCAGTCGGTGGTACCACAAGCACCGGAGGTAGGTTATTCAGGTTTGAGGGTTCTTGAACAGCCGGATTTATCCGGATATAATGATTAAACCAGTCACTCATCATATTATAGAAGGCTTGTTTAGCCCCCTCGTCTTGGTTACTCGCAGCTGGCCGAGATTCAATCGGCGAGGCCCCTTGAGTGGGAGCAGGCGCCATACTCTCGACATCATCGGCTACTGCTCGCTCGGGATCTTGATCCATTTACTATACAAAAAACACGTTTTAAGCATCAAAAGTCATCACACTATCATTTAATAACATATGACATGTATAGCTAGACTCGTATGTGCTACGTTAGTCCGGGAATCGACTAAACTATAGCTCTGATACCAATAAAATGTAACACCCTAACCCGGTTCCATCGCCGGGGGAGTTACGAGGTATTACCAGATGATAACTAACATTTATACATCGTTCAATTCAATCGTGATTAATAATTCACTTCAGTTCTATAATAATAAAATGTAGATAAAGTAAATAAATCGGTTAAAAAGTAGCCATGACCTTCGGTAATTTCAATCATTTTAATTGCAACTCCTCTAATCATTTAAACCAAACAAACATATGCATATATTATTTAAATTAACAAGATAAATAGCCATTAAAGAAAAACATATCACACATATATCATGAATTCATTAACATTAAAGTCAAAAAAAAGATATAACCATTTTTAAAAATAACATTATCAAATAAGCAATCTTAGCCATTTTCGCATGGCTCAATTTACACACTATTCAAATTCGACTCAAAAACCAACTAGCCTATACATGCCATAAGACCAAGATTAAACTTTCAAAAGTACCAAAAGTTAATGATAGTATGATGAGCTTCTCCAACGATCCCCGAGCACAAGACGATCACCAAGAAATCTATAATCAAAAGCAAACAACCACACACAATGTAAGTTATTTTTAGCTTAGTAAGTTAAAAGCAATTAAATACATATATCAATCAGTCTCTTAATAATAATAATAACTTCAAGCAAGTTTTAGACATGTTTTCACCAATTAAAAACTTACTTGCACAATCATAAACACTCATACTACTTCTAATCTCAATGCCGACCCAATAAGTAAATTCATTTTTAATGTATATCCACAATTCTAAGTACAAAGCCATTCAAATAAACGGCTTATGCTAAATTCCAAATAATCACTCCACACATAACATTTTCATATAATTCATAAGCAACCATAAATAATTTATGTCTCAAATGCAAACATTTCATAATATCGAAATTTATCGAACTCCATCTTCGATGCTTAAAGATAAACTCGCACACTTAGAGCTCATTAACCGATCTCGTACACTTAGTACTCGGTATAAATTCAATTTGCACACTTAGGGCCAAATGACCAATTTCGTACACTTAGTACTCAATACCAATTTCATTTCGCACACTTAGTGCTTATCTCAAGCTTACTACTCTTTTGATTATATATACACATACCTATACCACAATCGGCTAGATCAAATTAATGTATATATATATATTCACTTTCGGTTATATCAAACCATACATATATATTGATTTTCGATTATACCAAGCTATACATATATAATCACCTTCAATTATGCCAAGCCATACATATATATTTATGTACTTCCATTGAATTCATGAATTACATTATAATTAAATTCAATCAACTCAATCGCTTAAAATTTACCTCGATTATCAGCGAATTAAGTTTCTCGGCTATTCAATTAATTTCCCTTTTCCCTTATCCGCTTCCGATCTCCTTATTTCTTGATCTAATTAAAATTTCAATTTCAACTCATTCAATTTAATTTATAAACAAATCAATTCTTAATGCATAATTAATAAGTTACTGATTCGCTCCTCATGGTATTCAACATTTGCTAAATAGTCCAAAGTATTTAATAATTAAAATACATCAATTCTTTATTTCAATGTACCATAACCGAATGCTCCATATGCCTATATGAATCCTTACGTATCTTCATTTCGTAATTAACTTCCCATTTAACAATTTATTTCAATTTCATAACATAAACACAAAATCACCTAACGTCTAAATTTAAACCTCAATAATCAAACACCAACTTTTATTTTCTAACACATTCAACAAAGAACTAAAGCATTTCTTCATATCAACCTCATGACCGAACATTCAATGTTCAACAATTAGGAAAATAAATTCATGGGTTATGATCAAAAGACAACTAACATCTCAAAAATACAAGCAATTTTCAAATTAAAGCTTAACACATACCTAAATTTTGAATCAAGGAAGGCCAAATGTCTTGTTTCTTTTTTATTTTCTTCTTCTTTTTATTTCGACAAGAACAAAGCAAGTGGTTTTATTTTATTCCTTTTCTTTGTTTTTATTACTTTCATTTCATATAATATAATAATACTAATAAGTAAAATGCATATATTCATTATATAAAATTAATAACAATTAACAAGTGCCGTCCACTACACTTGGAGTTGGCAAAATTTCCTATGAAATCCCTCCACTAATAATAATCCTCATAATTTGGTTATCACCAAATAATTCATTAAGTTTTAATGTTATGCATTTAGACCCTATTCAATAAATCGGCATTCAAATGATATAAATTTTAAAACGAAATTTCACGCCAACCAAATTCATGCATTCAAAACATAGATAAATAATAAATAAATATTTTTTGACTCGGATTCATGGTCCCGAAACCACCGTTCTGACTAGGTAAAAATCGGGCTGTTACATAAGCATTCCTCAGGGTCCCCCAGGATTTTCGAGATACAATGCTATCATCAAGGTTCCATAGAATCATCACAACCCAATTTCATTAGGGCATACATACATGTATCATATGATATCAAATGTTAAACACATAATAATGGACTTGTTGTATTACTTACACACAAAATTACAAATCATGTGATATCAAGAAATAAAATTCAAGTATAATATTATATTATTATTATCACACGGACTTACCTCGGCACCAAAATAGCAAAAAGGAACCTAACCGTCGATTTTCCATTTTTCACTCGATCTAGGTCCAATCCTCATTTTCCTTGATCTATAATATCACATTAGTCTAATTATTAGTCACATTATTTAATGTGATCCAAAAATCATATTTTTGCAAAATTACATTTCTGCCCCTAAACTTTTTCAAAATTACACTTTTGCCCGTAAGCTCGTAAAATAATTTTTTTATTCAATTTTCTCACTCTATAGGCCTAGTCGAACCATTTTCATAACTATAGCAAACTACAATTCTCATCAAAACACCCTTTTATACCATTTTTACAACTTTTACAAAATGGTCCTTTTGGACGTTTTAATCGAAAATCGCTTAGTAAAAGTCGTTTATTTAACACCCAACATTCATTTTCTACCATTAGACATCAAAATGCATGCATGTCACACATGGGTCAATTTTTAAACATGAACCCTAGCTCAAATAAATGGTAGAAATAGTTAGATCTTGTTACGAGGATTTTAAAAATGTAAAAATCATTAAAAACGATGCTAGAACGGACTTACAATCGAGCTTGGAAGCTTGAAAAGCCCTAGCTATGTCTTCTCCATGCAAGTTTCGGCCATGGGGTAGAAGATGGACAAAAATTGGCATTTAATTTGGTTTTTAATTCATTTTAATTACTAAATGACCAAAATGCCCCTAACTTAAAAAATTCTGTTTCACCTATTTCATATCCATTTTTGTCCAAAAAATTAACCAATGGTCTAATTACCATATAAGGATCCCCAATTTAAAATTTCATAACAATTGGACAACTCTAGCATGTAGAACTCAACTTTTGCACTTTTTACAATTTAGTTCTTTTGACTAAATTGAGTGCCCAAACGTCAAAATTTTCGAACAAAATTTTCACGAAATCATTTCGTGAAATTCTAGACCATAAAAATATAATAAAAATAAATTTTTTTCTCATCGGATTTGTGGTCCCGAAATACTATTTAAACTAGGCCCAAAATCGGGATGTTAAATAAAATTAAAAACCAATAGATACATGAACGATTACCTTTTTTGAAAGAATGAATGAGTTTGGATGTAAATCTGAAAAACCCACATTTGAGGAAGATTGTGAAATCTATGGAGTTTTTGGTGTTTTTCTTGGGGATTTATGGTGACAAATAACTTAGGAATGATAGAAAGTCAAGGTATTGTGGTTTGGGAATAAAAAATCAATGGAATAGTGAGGAAAAGAGAAAAGGGTGACAAGCACAAACTTAAAGAACAATAATCATGAGTTTAGGCTGAAAGTGGGGGGTTTTAGGTTCAATTTTAAAAACTGGTTTAATTGCCACATAAATGCTCACTATTTTGACTTTATTACAAACCAGTCCTTTCTATAAAATTAAGGGTTTTTAGAACACTTTTTCAAAAATTGATTTGATAGTTAAGATGCCTTAGTCGAAAACACTATCGAGTACCAACCTTACGAAATTCAAGCTCATATAGGCCAAAATTCCTAAAATATCCCTGAAATTTCTAGGCCCTATTTTGGGGTGTTACATTTGTAAAAAGTGATCATATTAATCATTAAGAAGATACAATGGTGACAACGAGATAAAATAGGATTGTATTTAGTGAATGAATTTAACTCAGAAGAACCAATGATATCATATGAAAGTAACACACATGATGAGATCATTGGACAAAACAGTTAGATGAATTTCTTTCATAAAGAGTATACAATAAGGAGTTTTCAATCATGATCCTTCTTGTGGACTGACTCCATGATTAAGTAATTGTGAATTATCGTAACGATGCTTCTGGATATAATTGCAATCACTATAGCCTAATTGTATATGTCTGATTGGTCTCTCTGCTATCTTAATAAACACTCGATCGGACTACATTTGAATGAGAAGCAAATTCTACGACTTTGGGAATAATTTAATTGAGTCGATTTATTCGATGTAAAATTAAATTAGGTGGCTGTGAGAATTGTTCAACTAGAGAATTTGATTAAAGAATTTTCTTCAAAAATTAATTTGGAAAATCTAAGTGATTTTTGGAAAAATTAATTTTGATAAAGTAAAATTAAATTAATAAAATAAATAAAAAATCATATGATATTTTTGGATGTTAATTTTCAAGTTAGACAATTGGCCCAATGAGTAATTGAACTTGAAAATTGGACTTGAGATCGTACATTGGACCCGAGAGCCCAAAACTGAGACCAAGACCCAAAAACTAGTCAAATCGAGCCTGGTATGTGAAACTGAGCCAACGGTTCAACCGGTGACTAGACCGAACCGGTTAGGTTGTCATTGACCCAGACCGAACTGGCAGCAGTCGAACCGGCTCGGGGTGTTGTAAAGGTGTTGCACCTACATCACTTGACATGGTGGTACCGGTGGCTACAACAGCAGCATCCTGGTGATAGGCAGCAGTTGGTCGTCACTGGTTGAGCAGTGAAAGCGTTACACTTCTATTGGAATTTTACCAAAGAATTTTATTTTAGATTAATTATTCCAAAAATAATAATAGTTTAATAGTTTAATATTAAATTAAATTTAATGTTTATCTTGTAGATAAATATTCTATTATTTTAGTAAGATTTAATATTAAATTTAATTTAATATTTTATTTTGATAAATATTATATTAATTTAATATTAAAGTGATTAAGTTTAATTATAGTTGAACTCTCTAAACTCTCTCTATATAAAATGAGCCTTGTGTCATTATTTACACACACTTGAATTCAAGAGAAAGTTAGAGAGAGAAAATTCTCTGAAAAGATTATTTCAGAAAATTTCTAGAGATATTTTTTGATTTAAAACTTGACCCAAAAGTTTAGAGAAATTACAAAATTATCCCACTAGTAATTTTTGTGAATTTTTTCTTATTTGAAGCGAGCCCACACTCGGCAAATATGAGCTTGAGGATAGTGGAGAAGACTACTCAGTCGAAGGGCTCATCCTAGACGAATAAAAAATGTATAATTTTGATTAAGTGTTTATTACTTTAGATATCACAACCAAAACCTTGTTTTGGAAAAAAAATTAAAACTCTGATTTTTCCCTAAATTTATTTTTCACTACGTTTTTCAAACTCTTTTTTTCAACAATATCTTTTTGTAGTAATTAAACACTGACAATAAGAACATGTCGAAAAATAAATCTTTCTTTGAGCCGATTTATTACTCCCATGTAAAACTGAATAATTTTCATATGTTTATTACCACAATTGCACATGTAATATTATTAACCTTCCTTTTATATTTTAAAATAAAATAATTTCAACATTAGAGATCACTTTGACAACTTATTATTTTAATTAAGTTATTTTATAAATACCAATATTCAAATATAAAATTTCCATAACAGTTAAAGGTCAAAACTTTTTTATTGCTTTATAGTTTTCGAAATAACCCAAAATAATGTTGCCTAAATAGTGCAATAAAAAAAACTGAAAAACTTAATCTTTAACTGATTTTTTTTTTTCAAAAACCATATATGAAATAATGTAGTGTTTCAAAGCCAAATAATTAACAAACACATGTATTCATAATTTTGACATAGACAGAACACCAAAGCAAATCACGCATATATGTGTATATAAAATCAAATAGTAAAATTTACCTTGCAGATACCATTTAAATCAAAAACTGTATTTACAGTTAAACTGAGATTTGCATGAATACTTGAGAAATATTTTAAAGCCAATAAATCTTAAAAACAAAATAATAATAGTTGGAATATCCCACAGTTCACACAATAAACCATATCATCATAATTTAACTAAATATTTGGAACCATAAAATCCCAAAACCTAAGATTATAGAACTAAGCTTAAAACTAAATTCTTTAAATTATATCATAAAAATAAAATTATGTGCTACCAAAATCCTTTTACCAAAAATTAAAATCACTAAACTGAAAAAATAAAAAAGCATGCATATTCCAAAATTCTACCGTAAACAAATCATTATGCAAACTTAAAAAACAATAAATAAATAAATAATACTTAATGAACCAAAAGAGTATTACCGAAAAGAAAATCAGAATTGCTAATGGCTTTCTGCTTCTGAGTTCAAAACCAAATATAAAAGCATAATACCTATTAAAAACTCATAACTGAATCCATAATTTTCCTTGCACCAAAGTATTCTACTAAACTATACCAGAGTATTCTATGAGGGAAAAAAATTTAATCACTAAATTAATTAATACATCCAAAGTATATATTGATTTAAGCCTAAGAATTAATGGTTTTCAATCGCATTATGACTCCCATAGGTAAACTTCAATTTAGCCAAAATAATTCTTGTGGATTGCAGTAAACCAATTCATACCAAACCAATATCAGTCAAAGATTTCAATCGATATTCATAAACCCCAAAGTTTTAATATAATAATCAAAACCTAGAAAAAAATTTAATAGGAATTTCAAACATCAATATATATTATCGAAAATCAAAATATCAAATCCATAAAATTTCAAAAAAGAATCAATTTAAAAATAGTAGAGAATCAATTCATTCTCAATAATTCAACATGGCGTGGCTCAGATGCCACTTGCTAGAACCTTAAAGTAATATCTGATATAAAACTTAACAAACCATAAACCAGGATTTATCATGTCAAATCATTAAGAATAAATCAAGAACAAAACTAGACACAAAAGCGTACTTGAATTCATCGATTTCTTAAAATCTACGAATCTTGCGGTTTTAATATTCCAAATTAGCACATAATTAATTTAGAGAAGATGACTCTTTCTTTTCTAAAGATAAGATATTAGAAAAGTTATTTTATGTGTAATTTGGGGACCATAACCCTAATATTTAACTTTTGCATATTAACTCTAATTTCTAATTAGAAATTAGTTACTAGAGTATCTACACATACTTGACCCATACTTTATTTAATAATTTAAAGCCCAATAAACCTTAACTAAATTAGATTACTTTTAATTTGAGCTAAATTATTATGATAGTAAATAATATGTAATTACCTTTATTATATATGTGATGTCCATATTTTCCAACAGTTTCTACCGATAAATCAAATGTACCATTTCATAAGTATTTTATTATTCAATACTATCATGTTATTTATTTGGGTAAATTACATTCATTGTCACTTTAAAATAGGGTTTGTCTTATTTTTGACATTCTAATTTTTTTTCTCAGCGTAACCACTGTAAATAAAATATTTTACAAATTGGTTATTGTAGTTATTTTTTTAATGGATTGCAGAGTCAGCAGTAAACCTTGTGTTTTTTTTTTCACATATTTTCCTTTTATTTTTATTTTTATTTCCTTTTTTTCTTCACAGCTGCTGTTCACCCCCACCAGCACTATCTACAATTATAAGAGCTTTGATCGAGTACCCCTAGAGTACTCCTCTTCCCTTACTCTCTTCAGATCTCCAATTAGTTTCCCAAGAATCCCTATTGAAGGCTGCGAAAATCCCTAACTTCAATCTCTTGATCCCACAGGCGGATGTTCACCGTTCGTTGATATGTCGCTCCTCTCTTTGGTTGCTACTCTCTCACTGTTTGAATCAATGAACTGCTACTTAGAGCTAGCCAACTAGACTCAAAAAATAAAGATAAACACCTTATCTTCTTTCTTTTTTGATGCTTTTTCTTTTTCTTTTCTGACTTTTGTTTTTGTTTTTCTTTGTTGTTGTTACATGGGTTTGGCCATGGTTGGTCTTTTTTTTAGGTTTTGTTTGTAAAAAATGTTATGTGTTAGGTGGTGTTAACAAAGCAAGGGTTTTGGTTTAGTTGATAGTGGAATGAGTGTAGTGAGAGCTTGTAAGTTAGGCAGTGGGCTTGGAGTGGCAATGAGAGAGATGATGGGTACAGTGAGGAAGTTTGGTGATTCGGGATTGAAGATAAGAAGAGATAAATGGTGGCTATGAAGGTGGTCTCGAGTTTTCGTGCTGGTGCCGAGAGGGATGAATGTAGTGGTGGTTTTGGAGGCTTCGTTCTGTTTGAGAGAGGATCCAAGAGTGTTGATCGGTGAACAACGGCTGTGAAAAAAGGGAGAAACATGGAAAAAGAAAAATTAGGTTGATTGCTGACTGTGTAGTCTATTAGAAGAAAAGAAAAAAATTAACAGAAGTGACAAATCCACAATTTTTTTTAATTATAGTGACTAAATTTAAAAAAAAATGACTAAAATAGGACAAACCTTGTTTTAGAGTAACCAAAATAGGGAAAACCCTATTAACTAATTTTTTTATGTAAAGAAAGTCATATGATTATTTTATTCCATTAATATTCGATCTAAGAGTTGTTTAGACTTGATCTTAAAAATAATTTTTGGAGAGATGCTTGCTTGAGATTGCTTGAGTCTTGATTCGAATACCTTCGAGACTTGACCTTACATTGATAAGGTTTACTTCAAAGGTCATTGAGGTTTGATGGCATAACCAAATTGGGAAGAGCTTTTGTATCACCTCATACTCTACTCAATTGTTGAACCCTAAAGGTGAGATGACACATTCTGTAATTGCCCAATTTCAATGGTATTAGAAATTGTGGTTCCAAAACCCCATTTACCGGTGATTGAGTCTGTAAGTTTTAATATTTAATATTTACTAGTATATTATGGTGTTATATGAAATCTTGGTTTGGTAATTTGATTGATTGGATAACTGATTTTTGTATAGGGATTAAGTCTTAAAGGTGGGAAAATTTTATTCTCATGGATTTCTATTTTACTAATGATAATACATGTCACCTCCCAAAAATAGAATTAGAAGAATTAGGGCTGCAAGTGAGTCAGTGGTTAACGTTGGACTTTTATGTTTATTTTTGCATCCTAGAGACAAGAATGAGCTTGCTGGTTCAGTGGTAAGGTGTTTGTTAACTTACCCTTTAGTCTTGTATTTGAATTGTTGGAAAAATGAGTTTAGAAAGCGCAACAGAAAATAAATTTAGGGAAAAACCAGAGTTTTAATTTTTTTTCCAAAATAAGATCTTGGTTGTGATATCTAAAATAACAAACACTTTATCATAATTGTACCTTTTCTATTCCTCTAGGTTGAGCGCTTCGACTGAGTAGTCTTTTCCGCTATCCTCAAGCTCACGTCTACCGAGTGTGGGCTTGCTTCAAATCAGAAAATTTTTCACAAAAATTATCAGTAGGGTAATTTCTCAATTTCTTTAAATTTTTGGATCAAGTTGTAAATCAGAAAAATATCTCTAGAAATTTCCTAGAATAATCTTTTTAGAGAATTTTCTCTCTACAAGTTTCTCTTGAATTTGAGAGTGGGTGTAAATAATGACCCAAGGCTCTTTTTATATAGGGAGAGTTTAGAGAGTTCAACTATGATTATACTTAATCACTTAAATATTAAATTTAATATAATATTTATCAATATTAAATCCTATTAAAATAATAGAATGTTTATCAAACATTAAATTAAATTTAATATTAAGATAATCACTTTAATATTAAACTAATAAAATAGTATTAAGATAAGTATTAAATTTAATTTAATATTAAACTATTAAAATAATATTATTTTTGGAATAATTAATCTAAAATCAAGTTCTTTGGTAGAGTCCCAATAGAAGTGTAACCCTTCCACTACTCAACCACTGATGACCAGCTGTCGTCGACCATTGGGAAGCCGCCGTCGCAGCCACTGACACTGCTGTGTTCGGTGATACAGGTGCGACACCCTTACGGCACCTTGAGTCGGTTTGGTCCGGGACAATGACGAGATGATCGGTGTGACAACCCTAATTAGACCTTAGTCGAAATGTGGTTTCGGGACCACAAAACCGAGTCACAGAAATTTATTTTTATTTTAATTGTGTGAAAAAAATAAAATAAAATAAAAAATAAAGAACATAAAATTTTACGTGGAAACCCTTTCGGGAAAAAACCACGGGCAGAGGAGAAGAAAATTCACTATGTCGAAAATTTGAATCTATACAAAAGGAATAGACTATGTCTATTTATAGGCTTGTAAAGCCATATTCTAGTAGGATTGAAACACCTTATCCTAGTAAATATAAAATAGATGGAGTTTAATAAGGTTTAAAAAACCTTATTCTAAAATAAAATAAAAGAAGTCTAGTTCTATATGGATTTTACTTTTATTTTATTTTCCATCGTATTTTATTTAAATAAGAATTAGGGTCACTTAATTCTAACAATCTCCACCTTGACACAAATTCTCAATGAACAAGTTCTTAATCGCGAACAAGTTCTCCACCTCTTCCATAAAACCCTTAAGGGTTTAACTTCAACAATGAACACCAACCAAGTCTAAGCAATGCTCAAACTTGGTTATAGGAAGTGACTTGGTCATCATATCTCGAGGATTTTCATGAGTACTAATTTTGCTCACAACAATATCACCACGAGCAATAATATCACGAACAAAATGATACCGAACATCAATGTGTTTTGTTCTCTCATGAAACATTTGATCTTTTGTAAGAAAGATGGCACTCTGATCATTACAAAATATCATGTGGCTTTGATTTGAAGGTCTTCATTTAGTTCACTAAAGAGTCCTTCAACCAAATAGCTTCTTTACAAGCCTCGATGAATCGCCATGTACTCGAGCTTTTCGATGGTAGACAAAGCGATCGTAGTTTGCAAAGTGGCTTTCCAACTTATTGCACAACCTCCGATTGTAAAGACGTAACTCATGAGAGATCTTCTTCTATCAAGGTCTCCAAAGAAAATCAGCATCAACATATCCAATAACTCCATCTTCGCTTCTTCCAAACGTAAGCAAACATCGATAGTACCTCGTAAGTATCTTAAAATCCACCGAATCGCTTTCAGTGTTCTTTACGGGATTCGCCATATATCCGCTAATCGCATCGATCGCATATGATAAATGCGACGTGAACAAACCATAGCATACATGAGAGATCCCATCGCACTAGAGTATGGAACATGTGACATGTACTTAATCTCATCATCCGATTGTGGAGACAAAGCCGATGAAAGTCTAAAATGGTTTGCTAAAGGAGTACTAACAGCTTAGCACTCCGCATATTGAACTCAAAAGAAGTTTCTCAATGTACCCCTTCTTCCGACTTAGGTACAATTTACTTGTTTTTCTATCTCTAAGAATCTCCATACCAAGTATCTTCTTTGTTTGGTCCCAAATCTTTCATCTCAAATTCTTCACTTAGTTGGGCTTTGACCTTTCTTATCTCTCCTTTGTCTTTTCTTTTTATCAACATGTCATCAACGTAAAGAAGTAGATACACAAAAGAACCATCATTGTTTTTCTTAAAGTAAACACAATCACAAAACTACTTCTTTTGAAATCGTGAGAAGTCATAAAGGAATCAAACCTCTTGTACCACCGCTTTGGTGATCAAGCTCAAACCGTAAAGGGACTTTTTCAAAAGCAAACATAATCCTCTTTTTCTCGAGATCAGAAACCCTCTGGTTGTTGCATGTAAATATCTTCCTCAAGTTCTCCATGCAAAAATGCGCTTTTTACATCTAATCGCTCAAGCTCTAAATCATGCATGGCCACAATACCAAGCAAAGCTCGAATCGAACTATGCTTCACAACTGGGAGAACACATCTGTGAAGTCCACTCTGGAACTTGATGTAACCCTTTTGCAACAAGCCTTGCTTTATATTTAGGTTCTTCAACTCCTGAGTCCCTTCTTTCTTTTTAAACACCCATTTACAACGAATGTCTTCTTACCTTTAGGAAGTTTCACAAGATCCCATGTTTTGTTTTTTGTGGAGTGATTCCATCTCCTCTTGCATAGCAAACATCCATTTTTCTCAGTCTTCACACTAATCGCCTCGAGAATAATTTGATGGCTCTTGATTCGCATCTATATCTTCAGCCACATTTAAAGCATAAGCAACTAGATCACCTCAACATACTTCTTTGGAGGTTTAATTTCTCTTTTAGTTCTGCTTTTGGCGATAGAGTCTTGAGCGAAGAAGCAACTCTATTCTCAATTTTTGTACTTGACTTGAGGAGTCGACTCATTAATCTGATGCTCCACCGCTTTTGATTTTCTTTATTGGAAGAGTCTTTAAGAGATAAGTTAGGAAGCATAGCAGCTTTCATCAAAAACAACATCTCTGCTAATCACAACTTTCCTATTTTCAGACACCATAACTTATACCCTTTTACACCACTTTATAACCAAGAAAAACACATTTAATGGATCTCGGTTCCAATTTTCCATTATTAACATGAGCATACGCAGACACCCAAAGATCTTTAAATCGAGAATAATTAGCAGGATTACGGACCATACCTCTTGTGGAGTCTTTTTCTCAATGGCAACGGATGGAGATCGGTTGATCAAAAAACATGCGATGAGGGTCGTCGCCCAAAACGACTTCGGTAAGTTGGCATTTGACAACATACATCGAACCTTCTCCATGATCGTTCTATTCATTCGCTCGCAACGCCGCTTTGTCTTTGTGGAGTATGACGAATCGTCAAGTGTCTCACGATCCTTCTCGACTTGCACAATCTATTAAACTCATCGTAATGTAACTCTAAGCCATTGTCTCGTGCGGAGGTATTTTATCTGCTTTCCGCCTGTTTTTCAATCATAATTTTCCAAGACTTAAATGCGGAAAACACATCGCTTTTTCGCCTTGGAAGAACGCCCAAACTTTTTCTCGGAAAAATCATCAATAAAGGTTAGCATATAATTAGCTCCACCTCTCGAAGGCACTCTAGATGGTCCCCATAGATCAGAATGAATATACTCCAACGTTTCCTTCGTGTTATGGATTCCTCTAGTGAATCGAACTCTCTTTTGCTTCCCAAAAACACAATGCTCACAGAAATTCAGTTTGCAAATTCCTTGCCCATCAAGAAGTCCTCTTTTGCTCAATTCTACCATGCCATTCTCACTCATATGCCCTAGGCGCATATGCCAAAGTTTAGTAATATCATCATCTGACAAGGAAGAGGAAGCGGCAATTTGCATCACCATAGAATGATGAGAACCACCGCAAAAACATATAACTTGGCGCTTTTTCTTTGCCCTTTCATCACAACAAGGACCCTTTTGGAAATCTTTAAAACCCCACTTTCAAATTGTGTATCTGCACCCTTTTGAATCAAGAGTACTCAACGAAATTAAATTTCTTTTCAATTCGGAACATACCGTGACGTCACTAAGTGTTCGACAACTCCATCAAACATCTTAACTTTAATTGTTCCAACACTGCGATCTTACACGAAGCATTATTTCCCATCAAAACAACACCTTCGACATACTATTTCGTAAGTTGTAAACCAATCCCGATTGGGACTCATATGGAAGGTGCAAATTGAATCAAGTATCCACTCCTCACTTACTTTAGAATCATTGATGAAGCGACTAGAAGTTCACCATCATTTGTAGTCTTCTACAACATCACTTCACCAGAATTTTCTGTTTGTTTTCCCTTTGATTCGCACCTCCTTTTTTTAATCTTATTTTGTAGCTTATAGCACTCAGATTTAATGTGCCCTTTCTTCTTGTGAAGTTACAAGTTTTACCTCTATTTGAAGACTTCGATCTACCCTTAGATTTACCACGATGATTTCTTTCTGTGTCCTACCACGATCATCATCGATGTTCCGATCTTGTCTCCCACGAACAATGAGACCCTCTCCCCGAGAGTCGGTTTAACCACAAGATGTTTCATCTTATCATACGAGGTTAAAGAATCATAAACCTCATCAACCGTGAGAGACTCGCGGCTATATAAAATCGTGTCTCTAAAGGTTGAATAAGACGGAGGCAACGAACAAAGTAGAATCAACCCTAGATCTTCCTTATCATCACCGAACCTCCATGGCCTCCAAGTTTGAGAGAATTTCTTTAAACACTATTAAGTGTTCGTGTACAGACGCACGCACCTTCCTCCAAACGATGAGCATAAAGACGCCGCTTCATATGCAACTTGCTTGTTAGAGTTTTCGACATGCATATTTGTTCTAGCCTCTTCCATAATGCAATGGCGATCTTCTCTTTCATCACATCCTGCAAAATTTCATTGGACAAATGCGGATGCAATTGTGTTAATGCCTTTCGATCCTTACGCTTCTTCTCTTCATCCGTTAATGTCGAAGGCATCTTATCTATCCCTAGCAGGGGCATCCTCCGAGATCCATCTGCAAAGAACTGCTTGCATCTTAATCGCCACAACGCAAATCTGGTGTTGCGATCCAACAACGAATTTCATATTTCAAAGACGCCATTACCGTGATCGAGATGAACAACCCTAAGCTCGATACCAATTGTGAAAAAAATAAAATAAAATAAAAAATAAAGAACATAAAATTTTACGTGAAACCCTTTTCGGAAAAAACCACGAAGCAGAGGAGAAGAAAATTCACTATGTCGAAAATTTGAATCTATACAAAAGGAATAGACTATGTCTATTTATAGGCTTGTAAAGCCATATTCTAGTAGGATTGAAACACCTTATCCTAGTAAATATAAAATAGATGGAGTTTAATAAGGTTTAAAAAACCTTATTCTAAAATAAAATAAAAGAAGTCTAGTTCTATATGGATTTTACTTTTATTTTATTTTCCATCGTATTTTATTTAAATAAGAATTAGGGTCACTTAATTCTAACAAATTGCATATATTTATGTGTGGTAGTATATGTATAAAAATTTAAATGTTTTAAAATAGTCTTAGGAATGTAAATTTTCTTGAAAGGACTTAGTTGAGAAATTTAGAAAAGATGATAGGTAATTTGTAAGGATCTAAAAACATAAAGGTGAGAAAGCTTGGATTTGCATGTCAATTTACCCTTAATGCAATTAGTGGCCGGCCATGAAATGATGATACCCCACTAAGTTTAATTAAATACAATTTTAATATGGTAATTGATAGAATAAAATTTATAAAATAAAGAAAAAAAAAGAGAAGGTAAGAGAATGTTCATCTTCTTCCTTGCAAAAATCGAAATTAAAATGAGGGAGGAAGGAAAATTGTTGAAGGCATTCGGCCAACTTAGGGGTGGATTAAGGTAAGATTTTATGTTATTTTCATTAAACCTTATGAGAATCTAGTTCATAGTTAAGTTCATATTCCAACCCATATGTTGATTTTCTTTATTTAGTGACAAATGTATATACGGTTACTATGGTTAATTGTTAAAAGATAGTGTTGAGGTTTAGGATGGATATATTAGAAGATGAATAATGAACTAGCTAACGGATATATGTGTCTTTGAATGATAGCATGAATAGATGAGGAGTTTTGATAATTAGGAAAATTTGGTCAATTTGATATGTGATAAAAGTTAAGTGTTAAATGGAATGAAAATGATATTATATTGGAGTATGTATATTCGGCCATATGAATGAATACAAGGATGATGTTAAAGTTGATTATGTATAAACGGCTATATGGGGTTCATATTTGAGATATTATCTTTAATTCGTTATAATTGATCAAATGGATGAGATGGGTTTATATGATTAAATTTGATTCATGAATGTGTACATTGAAGTGAAATATATCATAGGCAATGTTATTTTGGAAGTAAGAATGCATTCGGCCTTAAGGCACTTTATAAGCATTAGTTAAGATTTTAATGTTTTGAACAATAATAGTTGTAAGATGAAGTGAAAATTTTTAAAATATATATATGTGTGAGTAATTGGCAAAGGTGTTGCCGTGTATATATTATATACATGTGTTTTTATACATGTGTAATTAAAGTATTGATTTGATTATTGTTAATAAAGTAATATTAGGTGGTTGATAGTCGAATAGCATAAGCATACGGTAGAATGATAAAAGTTTTTACCGTGAGTTTCTTGTATTATTTAATCATTAATATTATTGAAATAAATAACTAGAAAGGTAATTAAACTAGTTAATCTATTTTGATTAAGCTCAAGAACATAAAGGAGGGGAAACAAGCAAGGGCAAGTCGAAGGACATGGAGTAGCTGATTAGGGTCATTTATTCTAAACAAGATAAGTCCATAAGCTTTTGAAAGATTGATTAAATTATATGTATTTATAATTGTGGCCGTATATGCCAAATGAATTAAGTAAATTGTTATATCATAGTAAGTTAACATTGGCACTATGTGTGCGGTGTGGTATAGCACTATGTGTGCGAAGTTGAATAGCACTATGTATGCTGATTTGAATGTCAATATATAAGTGAATCTTCAAGGCACTATGTGTGCGGTGTGGTATGGCACTATGTGTGCGAAATTGGTTGATGATATGAGGAGCATAGGTAAAGAATAAAGTGCTAAAACTATTAACTGAAAAGTATGTGTATGGATATATCTTGTTCATCATTGCTTCTTACTTTGAGAAAGATTTTAAAACGGTTGGTTGTTTAATAATCAATTCGATAGCGAAACTTGGTTTGTGGTTGGATCGATAAACTAGGTAATTGTAGCACAGTTCGGTATGAATGGATTAGTCGATCTTACATGGTTTTTCTTGTGATCTCATGTTAATAGCCTGTATTATATTGCTTATGATTTACTGAGTTGAATACTCATTTGGTGTGTTTGCTTGTCTCCTATTTAGATTTCTTTGACCATTTTGCGTGCTTGGGATCATCGTCGAAGTCATCACACCAGCTTGCAACATTTTGGTACCTTCTTCTTAGTTGGCCTAGTGAACATTACAGCATGTATAGGTTAATATGTATTTTGGTTTGAACTCTGATGTGTACATTTCCAGCCATGCGTATATGGCTTAAATATTAAGTTTGAATTTGGTTATGTTTAATCATGGTATAATTCGTTTTGGTTTATAATATTAATGCTAATTATGAATGATATATATATACGTATATAGAAATATACATATGTTCGAATATGGTGAGTGCTTGAAAATATTGAGTATGTGTTTTTGGGGTGGTTCGACTATAACATACTTATATAAGTGATTAATCGAAATTTGATTATTGTATGTGCTCTTAGTCTTTAATTGAGATAGCGTAGTGAGTGTCTGGTTATGTCTAAACATAACATACAATTTGTATAATATGATTGTTATATGGTGTAAATTTATGCGATGGTTTTGATTAAACTTTATAATATTTAATTATGTATTTAATAAAGATGGTATATGGTGGTTTAAGGTATTTTGCATTATTAAAGGTGAACTTAACGAAATTTTGATAATAGAAGTAGATGCATCAGACATTTGCAGATAAGTATTTGGTACAGTAATCTCGTAACCCTTTTCAACGGTGGAAACGGGTTAGGGGTGTTACAATCAGTTTGGTCTAGCCATTGGTTGGGCCGTCAGCCCTATTTCACATACCGGGCCTAGTTTGACCAGTTTTTAGGTATTGGTATTGATTTTGGGCTCCTGGGCCCAATTTACGATCTCAGATCCAATTTTCAAGTTCAATTACCCATTGGGCCAATTGTCTGACTTGAAAATTAATTTCCAAAAATATCATATTAATTTTAGTTAATTTGATTAATTTAATTTTAGTTGATCAAAATTAAATTTTCCAAAAATTACTTAGATTTTCCATATTAATTTTTCAAGAAAATTATTTAATCAAATTCTCTAGTTGAGCAATCTTTACAACCACCTAATTTAATTCCACGTCGAATAAATAGACTCAATTAGATTATTTCCAAATTTGTAGAATTTTCTTCTCATTCAATACAGTTCAATCGAGCTTTTGTTGAGCTAGCGGAAGGACCAATCAGATATATACAATTAGGCTCTAGTGATTGCAATTATGTCCAAAAGCATTGTTCTGATAATTCACAATTACTTAATCATAGGGTCAGTCCACAAAAAGTACCATGATTGAAAACTCCTTATTGTATACTCTTAATGAAAGTAATTCACACAACTGCTTTGTCCAGTGACCTCACCATATGTGTGTTACCCTCATGTGATATCCTTGATTCCTTTGAGTTAAATCTGTTCACTCAAAACAATCCTATTTTATCATTCGAGAACAAGCAACCTGTGGCCACGTTCTATACTTATCAATCCACATAGTGCTAATGATAGGATATCATTAACTCATTAATTGAACTATGAATTCCACTGTTACTAGTAAAGTTATGTCATTCACAAGTCATAAATGCAACATTTCAACTATGGGCTCGATTAACTTTAGAGCATAAGCCTCCACTTATATCAAAGCATATGAGTTGCATACGCATGGTCAGTGACTAATTCAGGATTTAGGTAAATCACACCATGAACGTCACAAGTGAATTAATCCACAAACGGATTTAGAATTAATTCATCTTGGGTCCAGTCCAATGTATCATTCTACCAATGAATGCATTTATGTCTCTACTCGTGGGGTCAACTGCTCCGATAGCCAAGACTAGCCATCTCCGCAATTAGAATTGTAGAGGACATAATAATCATTCTCAGTATGAATCAAATGCTCACTTTGATTCTTTTATGAGATTACGAACTCATTTAGATTTTTTATTGAAATAAGTTGTCTTTCTTGCAATGTAAACGTTCTTTACAATGTCACTTATCTTCAGTTTAAACTTCAAAAATCAATGAGCTAATATTTGCTTGTCAAATTTCGCTATGCATGCAAAATATAAAAGAGATAATAGTGAAATGTGAAATTAACTTTATTTATTTATTCATCATTCAAATAAATAGAAAACAGTTACATGTTTACTACAATATGGGCACATTTCCCAACACGAATCCCTTAGTGTGTTTAGTAGGGATTATTTTGTTTTGGTTTCAACTAAAAAAAAAACTGATTGGTTAAGATTTTCTTAAATTTTATGTTATTTGTTTTTTATTCTGAATTTTGTTTTAAGAAAGAAAGTCCCCACAATTTCCTCTCACGTTTCCTACACTTTCTCACGTCAGTTCACATTCTTTTTTTAAACTTTCAGATTTTTACTATACTTCTTTTCTCGAGCATCTTTGTCCTTTGAAGTTTTTATTTGATACCTTAGTTTTCCCTCGTTTTGCTATTGGAATACTTCAAAGTCTAGTAGTTTTGTGCCCTTCGTTGTTTTAATATCCTTGTCGATTTTCTACTCTTTTGGGGTTCGACTACTTTTTCGCGTTTTCATTCATTTCGGATTCGAGTAGGAGAAGCTCCAGCTTTCTTGAGGTGCATCGATTGATCGTTTGTGTGTTGGAATCATCTTTCAAGTGCGTGTTTTTAAACACTTGTAATTAAGGGTCATTTTAATGTTGTTTTTTTATTTGTAGCAAAATTAGGGGTGGTTTTTGAAGCACACGGGTGTGCACTACATATGAGTGGTCCACATGGCAATGTGTCGCTTTAGAAATTAGGTTAATTTTCTTGCCACATGGCCTAGGGTGTGTCACACGGGCTGGCCACATGGCCATGTGACCTCTTTACAAAGGCTGGGGAGATTTTACACAGTTTGAGACACAGTCGTGTCTCCTTGCTTCTAAATTGTGTAATTTGTCACCTGGGGTTCAAGAGTTACGTGGTCTGAAAACACGACTATGTACCCCAATTACATGGGTGTGTAACACCCCTAACCCGTATCCGTCATCAAAATAGGGTTTCGGAGCATTACCAGAACATTCAAAAACATTTAAGAATAACTTAAATAAGTTACTATTCATTTACCGAGATCATTCATAACGTCCCTTAATTGGGCCCTCGAGACCCAATACAAGCATTAAAATCAAGTCTGGACTTAATCGGGACCTCTAAGAATTTTTCACCAAATTACAAAATTTTCCAAGGTGTAGGGCTCACACGCCCGTGTGGTCTAAGGGACATGCCCGTGTGACCCTGGGACACGCCCATGTTGGAGTCCGTGTTCGACCCCGTGTAACTCTATGACTTGTACACACGGTCATGCCACACGCCCGTGTGCTAGGCCATGTGGTTAATTAGTTCAATTCAAAATTAGGTGCAGGTTTCACACGGCCAAGACACATGCCCGTGTTCTAGGCCTTGTGGCACACACGACTGAGACACACGCCCATGTCTCTGCCCGTGTGCTCAATTCTGAGCATTCTGTTTCTCAAAATTAAGGTGCAAAGGGACACAAGGCCTAACGACATGTAACATCCCATACCCATATTCTAGACCGAAATAAGGTACGGAGCATTACCGTTCACGAAAACATGAATTCACACATTAACCTGACCTTACTCAATTTACTTACTTTAGCTTAGACTAAAGTTGATAGCATTAACAGATATACATAGATACATGTAGATTTTAAAATTTAGAAAAGTGATACTTTAAAACAAATTAATTATGACATATAACAAAATGATTCGTCTCTCTCTATACATGCCATAATTCCAAAGTAGTGATTACAAAATACCAAAAAGTATTGATAGTGTAGATGAGTCTCCGACGATCTCCAAAATCCCGAGCTGGCTTAATAATTCTATAAAACAAGAAAAAGAAAAGATGGTAAGCATATAGCTTAGTAAGTAAGTACTAAATTGATATATAATTTATCAAAGTAAAACAATCATACTAGTATATGGTTACATATATTGATGACAGGCTGTTTTCTAGAGTCCCGATTAAAAGAAAAATCATATCTTGAGCTACATATCTCGAAATTCAATTCCATAAATTTTTCTTGAAACTAGACTCATAATTATATTTACTAATATTTTTCTAGAATTTTTGGTTGGGCCAATTAGTACAGTTTATTAGTTAAAGTCTCCCCTGTTTCAGGGTATGACTACTCTGACACCTGTTCATTACGAACAAAATTTCTCTCTGTACAAGATTCCAACGACTATGCTGTTTATTTCCCTTAAAAATGGACTCAATAAGGAATCTATGCATGTATGGTATGACTCTTAATAATTTTTTTACAATTTATGGTGAATTTCTAAAGTCAGAACAGGGGATCTTAAATTCATTCAGAACCTGTTTCACAAGAATTCAATTATCACATAATATTGAAGTCTTTTGTTTCCCCTGTTTGTTTTATATGAAAGTAGACCCATTAAGCTTTAATTCCATAATTTATTTGAGATTTAATTCTACTTCCATGATTTTTGGTGAATTTTCATAATTATGCAACTATTTGTTGTCCAACATTGTTTTACTACAAAAATTCACTCTTACATAATTCGCTCAATCCTTTCCATTTTACCGAGGTTCGCTCACATATCGAGCATATTGCTCATAAATTCAAATAAACCTATACTTGCACTTATTCATCACATAATCACTTTCACATGTATCTTCATTTAATCGATTGCCGTTGAACTCATCGGAATAACAACGAGATACACAACTACTGAACATTTTCCCATTTCCACACTTGTAGCCGGAAGCTATATGATACGCATAGTAGCCTGCACTTAGTACTACACACGTGACCACAGTTTTCGGGTACGCATAGTAGCTCGCACTTAGTACTACACATGCGACCAATAACTGGTACACGTAGTAGCCTGCACTTAGTACTACACACGTGACCACACAATAGTTCATTTGTATCGTTTTTATTCAAGGTTCAACAGAAATTTCTCACTTTTCCAACATTTTACTAAATTGTCCAAATCAATTTAAATTCATAACTTACATCAAATAACCATTTGATAGGCAGCCATATTCCACATGTTATCAAAATATAATAACATAAAAGAAATCGATGATTTATTTACGTACAAACTTACCTCGGTGCAAAATATAGAAATTTTGCGCTTTAGTCCAAAGCTTTTTCTTTCCCCGCTCGAGGTCGATTCCACGCCTTTCTTGATCTATAACAACACATTTAGTTCATTTAACACTCGAACTATTTGTTTCAATCCAAAATCACATTATGCAAAAATTACATTTTGCCCCTAACTTTTACAAAATTACGATTTTGCCCCAAGGCTCGGAAATTTAATTTCAGCCCTTATTCTTATGTTTAATGACATGCTGATCATTTTTATCTTCTATGGTATCATCAAATTCTCATTCTAACACATAATTATGAACAATAGGTATTTTTATCGATTATGCCATTTTGCTCGTTTTCACTAAAAATCGCTTAGAAAAGATCGTTCTCCTAACTTCAAACATTCATATTCTACCATCAAACATCAAAATACATGTCTATCATTCATGGGTAAATTTTTAAACATAAACCCTAACTCGAAATAATAGTAGAAATAGGTAAACCGAGCTACGAGGATTTCAAAAATGTAAAGAACATTAAAAACGGGGCTTGAAATCACTTACTATGAAGCTTGAAAGTTGAAGAAACCCTAGCTATGGAGGAGAGAAAATTTTGGCAGCAACTAATGATGAAGATGACCAAATTTTGTGTTATTTTTCCCATTTTATTTCATTTAATATACAAATGACCAAAATGCCCTTACTACTAAACTTTCTAAAAATTCCCTCCATGTCCAACTTTTGTCCATAACTTAGGAATTGGTCAAATTGCTATTTAAGACCTCCTAATTAATATTCCAAAGCAATTTCATACTAAAAACTTCTAGAACACTAGTTTTGCAATTTATTCGGTTTAGTCCCTAATCTCAACTTAAGCGCTTAATACATAGAATTTCATTACGGAATTTTCATGAAATCATGAAATCATATCATAAACCTCAAAATAAATATAAAATAATTATAAAATAATTATTTCTATCTCGAATTTGTGGTCACGAAACTACTATTCCGATTAGGCCCTAATTCGGGTTGTCACAATTCTCCCCCCTTTAGAGATTTTCGTCCCCGAAAATCTTACCAGTAAAGAGATTTGGGTATTGTTCCTCATAGCTTCCTCAGGTTCCCACGTAGCCTCTTCCATTCCATGTCTGTGCCACAATACTTTCACTAAGGCTTATTTTTATTTCTTAACTGTTTAATTTCCCGAGCCAAAATCTTTATTGGTTCCTCCTCATAGGTCATATCCTATTCGAATTTCAATTTCCGTCGAGGGATTACATGTGAAGGATCGAGCAAATGAGCGTCGCAAAGATAGACACATGAAACACGTTATGAATCTTTTCCAACTCAGTTGGTAAGGCTAGCCGATAAGCCACCGGGTCCAACTCTTCCAATAATCTTATAAGGCCCAATGAAACGTGGACTTAACTTGCCTTTTCGGCCAAACCTTAAAATTTTCTTCCACGGAGATACCTTTAGAAAAACTTTATCACCCACTTGGAACTCGATCTCTTTTCTCTTCAAATCCGCGTATGAATTTTATCGATCTGAAGCAGCTTTCAGACAATCACGAATCACTTTCACTTTCTCTTTAGTTTCTTTTATCAAGTCAACTCCGTGAATCCGTTTTTCACTAAGCTCGGTCCAATACAAAGGAGTTCGACACTTGCGACCATACAATGCTTCGTGACGGTACCATTTGTATGCTCGATCAAAACCGTTGTTGTAGGCAAATTCAACCAAGGCTAAATATTTCTCCCAACTACCTTGAAACTCTAAAACACAACATCGGAGCATATCCTCGAGTACCTGAATTACTCTTTCAGATTGACCGTCCGTTTGTGGATGAAACGCGGTACTGAAATTCAATTTTGTACCCAAAGTTTCTTGCAATTTTTTCCAAAACCTCAAGTAAATCTCGGATCTCTATCTCAAATAATAGATATAGGTACTCCGTGTAATCTCACAATTTTAGAAATATATATTTTAGCCAACTTATCAAGGAGTCGTCGATGCGTCTTTGGTATAAAGTGAGCTGATTTTGTTAATCTATCAACCACAACCCGGATGGCATTTTTCCTTTTTGGAGTTAAAGGCAACCTGTCACAAAATCCATCGTAATTCATCCCATTTCCACTCGGGAATCATCATCGGTTGAAGTAAACTCAAGGTACACGGTGTTCACTTTTCACTTGCTTTGCAAATCAAGCATTTGGCTACAAACTCGAGAGATATCTCTTTTCATACCGTTCCACCAATATATTTTCTTCGGTCGTTGTACATTTTCGTACTACTAGGATGAACTTGCAAACAACCACTGTGTGCTTCATGTAAAATCTTCTGAATCAACTCAGTATCTTTCGGTACACATACTCGATCACGAAACATTAAGCAATCCTCCAGTCCGATTCAAAATCGAGTCACAATCCAATTCACACCGAGCTCGCTTTGTTCGTAATTCATCGTCATTCTTCCGAGCTTCACGAATTTGTTGAAGAAATAGCGGCTTAACTCTTAATTCGCCAAAAGCAAACCATCATCGACATAGTTAAATTTGTACCCATAGCTCTCAAAGCAAACAAAGATTTTCTACTTAAAGCATCTGCGACTATATTCGCTTTCCGGGGTGATAATCAATTATTAATTCATAATCTTTTAATAATTCAAGCCATCTCCGTTGACGTAAATTCAAATCTTTTGATCCATCAAATATTTCAAACTTTTGTGATCGATGAAGATTCGCACTTCTCACCAGTATAAATAATGACGCCAAATCTTCAAAGCAAAGACAATGGCGCCAACTCTAAATCATGTGTCGGGTAATTCTTCTCATGCGGTTTCAACGTCGTGAGGCATAAGCTACTACTTTACCTTCTTGCATTAAAACACAACCAAGACCAATTGATGACGCATCACTATAGATCACAAATTCTTTCCCACTGACTCGGGTTGCACTAACACAGTGCTTTGGTCAACCGCTCTTTTAACTTCTCGAAACTTAGTTGACATTCTTCACCAATCAAACTTAACATTCTTTTGTAACAAACTTAGTCATTGGAGAGGCGATCATCGAAAATCCTCGACAAAGCGTCGTTAATATCCAAATAAGCCCAAAAAGCTTCTAACCTCGAGATACATCCTTTGGCGGTTTCCAATTAACAATTGCCGAAATTTTGCTCTGATCAACTCGAATACCATCACCAAAACTACATGTCCCAAAAATCCAACTTCATGAAGCCAAAATTCACTTTTGCTGAATTTTGCAAACAATTTCTTTTCTCTTAAAATCAGAATACCATTCTTAAATGTTCAAAGATGTTCGGACTCATTCCGAGAATAAATTAAGATATCATCTATGAACACAACCACAAACCTATCCACGTATGGTCGAAAGACTTGATTCATCAAATCCATAAAGATAGCCGGAGCATTTGTTAGACCGAAAGGCATCACAAGGAATTCATAGTGTCCATACCTCGCTCAAAAAGCGGTTTTGCACATCCGACTCATTAACTCTCAACTGTAATAACTAGACCTCAAATCGATCTTTGAAAATACTGTGGCCCCCTTTAACTGATCGAACAAATCATCAATCCTCGGCAACGGGTACTTGTTCTTTATAGTCACCTTATTGAGCTAACAATAATCAATGCAAAGTCTCATTGAACCATCCTTCTTCTTTACGAACAATACAGAGCACCCTGCAGAGAGAAACTCGGTCTCACAAATCCCTTGTCTGTTAACTCTTGCAATCGAGCCTTCAATTCTTTTAATTCACTGAGCCATTCTGTATGGAGAGATCGAAATTGTGCAGTTCGTAACAAATCAATAGAAAACTCTACCTCTCTCGATTGGAGGCAACCCCACAATTCTTCCGAAATACATCCGAGAACTCACGGACTCACCTAGTATTGATTCAAGCTTCGACTCGGACATTTTAGTATTTAATACGTAAGCAAGATAAGCTTCACACTCTTTTTTCGCATATATCATTGAAAGGTATATATATGAAATCACCATAGGCAATTTATTTGATTCATTTGTTTCCACCAAAGAATTTCACCATTTTCACATTTCAACTCAAGAGTTTTCTCATGCAGTAATTTACTCTAGCATCATGTAATATCAACCAATCCATACCCAAAATGACATCAAACTCATCAAATGGTAGCAACATTAGATTAGCCGGAAAACAGTGACTTTGAATCATCAAAGGACAATTTTTGCAAACCTTATCTACTAACACATATTTGCCTAAAGGGTTTGACACTTTAATCACAAATTCAGTAGATTCTACGGGCAAGCTCTTACTAGATACTAAATTCACACAAACATAAGAATGAGTAGATCCGGGATCAATCAGTGCAATAACAGTAGTATCATAAAGAGAAAATGTACCAGTGATCACATCAGGAGATGACGCCTCTTCCCGAGCACGTATGGCGTAAGCTCTAGCAGGTACTCTAGCTTCCGGTCTCCCAGTTAATTCCTTTGTCACACTTCTACTGCTAGCTCCACTCCCAGTATTTCTCGGAGGTCTACCTCTATTAGCAACACTAGTCTGTCTGGTACTCTGAAATTTTTCTTCTTCAACCCTTTTTGGACAATCCTTAATATAATGTTCTCGAGAACCACATTTGAAACAAGCCCGGCTAATCGTCCAACACTCCCCAAAATGTTGTTTGCCACAGTGCTGGCACTCGGGTCTATTAGATCTCACATTACCTACACTCGCTATTGAAGTAGCTTGGGCTTTAGAATCCGAATATGATCTTCCATGATCCCGATACGAATGTTCAGTTGAAACAGTCAACCGAGGATTCATTTCTTTAGACTTCTTTGGTTGAGATTGGAATGACTTACTAATTGGCCTCTTTCTTGCGTCTCGCTTCTCTCTCACGCCTTTTCTCTTCTCGTTGTTCATTCTTCACTTTACCAAATTTCGGTCAACCAATACCACAAACTCTTTTAATTCTAAAATCCCAACTAGTAGCTTGATGTCTTCATTTAACCCATCCTCGAACCTCTTACACATAATAGCTTCTGTGGACACACACTCTCGAGCATACTTGCTAAGTCCGACAAATTCACGCTCATATTCTCGCCACGGACATTTTGCCTTGTTTCAGATTCAAGGAACTCTTTCCGTTTTGATCAATGAACCGGGCTTATATACTTCTTTCTAAACTCCTCTTAAAAGAAATCCCATGTAATACTTTCTTTCTAACCACTGATATCAATGTCTTCCACCAGTGATATGCCGAATCCCTTAGCAATGATACGGCACACTTTAAACATTCTTCGGGAGTACAAGAAAGCTCATCGAATACCCTGGTAGAATTTTTAAGCCATAACTCTGCTCTTTCGGGATCATCATCTATATTAGCTCTAAATTCTTCAGCCCCTTACTTTCAATTTTATCAACTGGGGGTTTGCTCGATCTTACCATTTCGGCACCTTGGGGAACTACGGGAACTGGTTGAGGAATAGGAGGAGGTGGAGGAGGCTGAGCGTTCGGATTTGCCCGAACAAATTCTGTATACCAATTACTCATCATACGGAGAAAGGCTTCCCGGGCCCTATCTCCCTGATCATGTGTCTCATGCCTACTCTCCATGGCGCAGTCCCTTGCGCGGAGCCGCACATTACTTTCTACATCATCACTCACACCTCGGTGGGATCCATTTACTATAAAAAAAAACATGATTTAAAGTGTCAGGAATCATCCCACTATCATAATATAATTATGGCATGTACAGATAGACTTCCACACATAGTACGTAGATCCGAGAACTGCCTAAACCAGGCTCTGATACCAATAAATGTAACACCCCATACCCATATTCTAGACTAAAATAAGGTACGGAGCATTACCGTTCACGAAAACATGAATTCACACATTAACCTAACCTTACTCAATTTACTTACTTTAGCTTAGACTAAAGTTGATAGCATTAACAGATATACATAGATACATGTAGATTTTAAAATTTAGAAAAGTGATACTTTAAAACAAATTAATTATGACATATAACAAAATGATTCGTCTCTCTCTATACATGCCATAATTCCAAAGTAGTTATTACAAAATACCAAAAAGTATTGATAGTGTAGATGAGTCTCCGACGATCTCCAAAATCCCGAGCTGGCTTAATAATTCTATAAAACAAGAAAAAGAAAAGATGGTAAGCATATAGCTTAGTAAGTAAGTACTAAATTGATATATAATTTATCAAAGTAAAACAATCATACTAGTATATGGTTACATATATTGATGACAGGCTATTTTCTAGAGTCCCGATTAAAAGAAAAATCATATCTTGAGCTACATATCTCGAAATTCAATTCCGTAAATTTTTATTGAAACTAGACTCATAATTATATTTACTAATATTTTTCTAGAATTTTTGGTTGGGCCAATTAGTACAGTTTATTAGTTAAAGTCTCCCCTGTTTCAGGGTATGACTACTCTGACACCTGTTCATTACGAACAAAATTTCTCTCTGTACAAGATTCCAACGACCATGCTGTTTATTTCCCTTAAAAATAGACTCAATAAGGAATCTATGCATGTATGGTATGACTCTTAATAATTTTTTTACAATTTATGGTGAATTTCTAAAGTCAGAACAGGGGATCTTAAATTCATTCAGAACCTGTTTCACAAGAATTCAATTATCACATAATATTGAAGTCTTTTGTTTCCCCTGTTTGTTTTATATGAAAGTAGACCCATTAAGCTTTAATTCCATAATTTATTTGAGATTTAATTCTACTTCCATGATTTTTGGTGAATTTTCATAATTATGCAACTACTGTTGTCCAACATTGTTTTACTACAAAAATTCACTCTTACATAATTCGCTCAATCCTTTCCATTTTACCGAGGTTCGCTCACATATCGAGCATATTGCTCATAAATTCAAATAAACATATACTTGCACTTATTCATCACATAATCACTTTCACATGTATCTTCATTTAATCGATTGCCCGTTGAACTCATCGGAATAACAACAGATACACAACTACCTAACATTTTCCCATTTCCACACTTGTAGCCAAAGCTATATGATACGCATAGTAGCTTTGCACTTAGTACTACACACGTGACCACGCTTTTTCGAGTGCGCATAGTAGCTCTGCACTTAGTACTACACATGCGACCAATAATCTGGTACACGTAGTAGCCTGCACTTAGTACTACACACGTGACCACACAATAGTTCATTTGTATCGCTTTTTATTTCAAGGTTCAACAGAAATTTCTCACTTTTCCAACATTTTACTAAATTGTCCAAAATCAATTTAAATTCATAACTTACATCAAATAACCATTTGATAGGCAGCCATATTCCACATATTATCAAAATATAATAACATAAAAGAAATCGATGATTTATTTACGTTTGAAAAACTTACCTCTGTTGCAAAATATAGAAATTTTGCAGCTTTAGTCCAAAGCTTTTTCTTTCCCCTGCTCGAGTCGATTCCACGCCTTTCTTGATCTATAACAGCACATTTAGTTCATTTAACACTCGAACTATTTGTTTCAATCCAAAATCACATTATGCAAAAATTACATTTTTGCCCCTAACTTTTACAAAATTATGATTTTGCCCCAAGGCTCGAAATTTAATTTCAGCCCTTATTCTTATGTTTAATGACATGCTGATCATTTTTCTCTTCTATGGTATCATCAAATTCTCATTCTAACACATAATTATGAACAATAGGTATTTTTATCGATTATGCAGCTTTTGCTCGTTTTAAAAAAATCGCTTAGAAAAGATCGTTCTCCTAACTTCAAACATTCATATTCTACCATCAAACATCAAAATACATGTCTATCATTCATGGGTAAATTTTTAAACATAAACCCTAACTCAAATAATAGTAGAAATAGGTAAACCGAGCTACTCAGAGGATTTCAAAAATGTAAAGAACATTAAAAACGGGGCTTGAAATCACTTATTATGAAGCTTGAAAGTTGAAGAAACCCTAGCTATGGAGGAGAGCAAATTTTGGCAGCAACTAATGATGAAGATGACCAAATTTTGTGTTATTTTTCCCATTTTATTTCATTTAATATACAAATGACCAAAATGCCCTTACTACTAAACTTTCTAAAAATTCCCTCCATGTCCAACTTTTGTCCATAACTTAGGAATTGGTCAAATTGCTATTTAAGACCTCCTAATTAATATTCCAAAGCAATTCCATACTAAAAACTTCTAGAACACAAGTTTTGCAATTTATTCGGTTTAGTCCCTAATCTCAACTTAAGCGCTTAATGCATAGAATTTCATTACGGAATTTTCACGAAATCATGAAATCATATCATAAACCTCAAAATAAATATAAAATAATTATAAAATAATTATTTCTATCTCAGATTTGTGGTCACAAAACCACTATTCCGATTAGGCCCTAATTCGGGTTGTCACACCACATGCCCGTGTTACCAGGCCGTCTGCCACACACGGTCTAGACACACACCCATGTGGACAAAATAAAGCCATTTCTAGCTTCATTTCTCACCCAAAATTTCACCCAAGACCTGCACTTGAAACACACATCCAAAACCAACTAATTCAAGCATTTTAATTGGGAAATCCTCATCATTCAACAAGGCATATCACTACATGCATATGTGTTTATAAGCTTACCTTGGAATAACTTAATCAATAGCAACATTTGATCACATATACATAACATATCACATATAAATATATCATCATAACCTACTTAATCACACCAAAATAAACCATTACTAGCCATTCCAATGGCTAGGTTACAAAATAACATTTCAAGCCACTATTGGCCAAGTTGTCCTATACATGCCATATACCAAAATGATTTTACTAAGTATATCCAAAATGACTAGTTGATAGTGTGACGATGCTCTAGTGATCTCCAACCCTCGCAAGCTTCTGAGCACTATAAAACAGGGGAAAATAAAATAGAGTAAGCATTACATGCTTAGTAAGTTCGTATAACGGAAACTAAACTTATCAATCTTGCTTATTAAATCTAGGCACACAATGTTATGTTTCCATCCATTTGCCTAACTTGCCTAATCACATGTATTTAATCAAACATGTTAGTCACCAAAATCTTCATATCAATCAAGTAATATAGATGAGCTCATCAAGCAATATTTTTCTATGTCATTATCATTTCATCTCAAGATTTTCATGCCATGTCAAGAGTTATATGTCTATTGAACCATTGAATTCCGATGGTTGCTCAAGTAGTACACTAGGGGCGCACGATTCAATATTCCGTCAATTCTTATTCAAGGGTACCCATTAGGGCACTTAACCAAGAAACACTCTCTCAAGCCACATATCATATAACAGGATTACCAGTCCAGGCTAAATCCTTTATATAACGTAAGCTCAGAGGAGCTCGATTAGGATTACCAGTCCATGCTAAACCCTAACCATAACGTATGCTTGAGAGGTATTATATCGGGATTACCCTTCGGGGCTAAATCCTTTCTATAACAAGGTCAATGGCATTACTCGTCTAAGCTAAATCCCGTCTGCAACAAATATAGGACCTTATTAGTTTCTGGCAAGCACATATAATCATCGGAATTCAACATTCAATCGGGACTTAACTCCTTTATCACCATTTCAAGCATGTATCAATTTTCCATTATAGCATACAAGTAAAGCACATCAACATAAATCACATTACATACAAACACAACATTCAATTAACATAATTACATGCTGGATTAAGTTACACGAACTTACCTCGACACTTATTCGCGTAAAAAGTCTACTAATCCGAAACATTTTCTTTTCTTCGATCTAACCTCAAATTAGTGTTTTCTGGATCAATATAAATGAATTTAACTATCAATTTCACACATTTCATATTTAAATGGACTCAATTTACGTCCTAGGAAAAATTATCATTTTACCCCTAACTTTTCTATAAATTTCAATTGTCCCTACACCCAGAAAATGAAACTTGTGCAAATTACTCCCTATTCCAAGCCTAACCAAAGCCCCATTATAAATTTTCCAGCACATGTATTCATAAAATTTAAGAATTTTTCATCAAATTTTACAACTTTTCATTTTAGTCCCTGAATCATGTTTTCATCAAAAATCACATTGTAAAAGTTGCTTATTTATAAACAAACTTTCATTTTCTACTATAAATTCCTAATTTTCAGCATATTCATCCATGACCCAAATTTCATACCTTGATAACTTTTCAAATTAATCCCCTAAATAGAGAGATTAGACTATCCCAGTTTCAAAAATATAAAAATTATTAAAAACGTGACTTGATTTCATACCTTTTCAAGCTTGGTAAGTTGTTTTCCTCTCTCCTAGGGTTTCCATGGAAATTTTGGGGAAGATGATATGAAATTAGATGATTATTTCTTTTTATTTAATTACCATATTTTAATTTTAGTGATTTCCAATTTAGTCCCTTGCCCTTTCCAATTTTTCCATGGGTGAGTCATCAAGAAAAATCTACATACTTCTCTTAATGGTCTAATTACCATATAAGGACCTCTAGATTTGAATTCCATAGCTATTTAATCCTTATAGCTAGCTACTAGAATTCAACTTTCACATTTTATGTGATTTAATCTTTCTCGTAATTAAGCACTTAATCGATAAAATTTTCATATCAAAATTTTCACACGACATACCTATTATAATACGCATCATATAATGAAATAAAAATAAACTTTATTTTCAGGTAGAATTTGTGGTCCTGAAACCACTATTCCGATCTCACTGAAAAATGGGCTGTTACAAGGCGTATCTCTCAGCCACATGACCATCTATCTCAGTCACACGAATGTGTCTCTTAACCACAAGACCGTGTATCTCAGTCACACAGGCGTGTCCCTCAGTTGCGCAATCGTGTACTTCTGTCGAATGGTCTAAACCTTCCCACACGACCGTGTGGTCCTGTTTTTTGCAGTTTTTACTCATTATTCATTAAATGATTCGTTTTAGTACTTGAGTGTTCCTTTGCACGATTAAGCCCCTGGTTGTGGTAGATCTACTTAAGGTGTATTTCTATTAGAATATTTTTATACATACGAAATTCTAAGATTTGATTTTGGTTATATGCTTAAGTTGATGACATGACATTGTGTACAATACTTGGTGTACAAAAATGACTAATTGTAATTATTGGATATTGTGTTACAGCTATTTTGTGATTGGATATGAGTATGTCTGATTTGATATGTTTATATGTACGTAATGAAAGTTTTGCATGTGCATATTGGTTGGAATTTGATTATGAAGTGAAGGAAACTCGATTCAGCAGTTAAACTGCATTGATATTAAGTAGTGGTAAATCTACAATAAATCAAGTAGCAAATGTCCATGTTGAGGTGTGTTCCGATTGGATGGGTCCATCATAACCCAAAATTTGGTGGGTAGAGGATGGACGGGTCTAGCATACCCTATTTTGTGCGTGTCAGATGTTTGGAGATGGTGTGCAGCAACTGGATAGGTTGGGTTTGGTATTGGTTACATTTGAGCATGAATTGCATTAATATAATCTGATTTGGTTGTGATAACATAATGTAATGTTTCGTTTTAATATGATTAGAAATTGTCTGTTGTGTGACTGTTTGATTTTTGCCACTACATTCTTTGCTACTATACGACTCTACTTATTTTCATTAGTTTAAGACTCACACTGAACCTCGAAGCTCGCCCCTTAGTTTTCCCCTTTCAAGTAATCTGCGAGGTTAAGTGTTGGACTCAGTGAATCGGAGGTCTCAAAATTTATTGTCTCAGTTTGGTTTTAATAAAGTTTGTTTCTAGTTATGGTTATTGATTTTCAATCAGATTTGTAAATAACTTATATAAACTATGGTATGATTTTCATTATTGATTTAGATCAACAATCTCATGCATGAGCATTGGTCAATTAACTATTTTTTCCTTATTTAATAATTGGCTAAATTTTAAGTGTCAACTTTATGAATTTCAACCAATAATAAAACATCAGATATTTTACTGCAAAATTAATTTTGGAATTTTGATTAACAATTTGCTCAATTCTGAAAGGTAATTTGGTTTTAAATTTATTTATGGTACAAGAAATCAAATGTTTGGTAATGAAAGATAGGGTAATTACAAGATTTTTGTTAAACATAAGAAAAAAATAATTTTCGAAAAGAAATTTGGAAATTTGAACGGCGTTTTTTTTTGTAGCTCATATGCATAATAAGTTGATGAATTATATTTGGTTGATGAAAATTAAATTAAATTATGTTATAAATCAAGATTTGAATCTGCCAATGGTTGATGAAAGTTGATAGTTGATCTTGTATGGGCTTCCTAAGTGTTCATAATACTTACTCCTACGTTGTTACATTTCCTGTAGTTTTTGGACATTCAAGTCGTATCGATCAAATCCACAAGAAGCTCACACTATCTATCCAGAGATTTGGTAGACTTGATTTATTTAGTTGGGTTGTGGTATGTATATTGGTGGCTTTGAGTATGTGAACTTGTCAAATTCAACGTTATTTATGTTTGTCTTTTGAAGTTGTAAATGAAGGGGGAACCAGTCCGTTTTTGGATATACATCTATGTAATAGTTTTGTATCTACATATATGTTATTTGAACAAGGCATAGGATTAAATGCATTTTAGTTTAACATTCCACAATATAAAAGTCTATAGGATATTCTGCCCGCAAGACAATCCACAATTTAATTGTTTCTCTCTGCAGACTTCAGAAAATGCCCAACTATGAAGGCCACATTCTGCCACCATTAGCTTGAAAAAACCCATCAACTCTTCTAGTGAAGGTTTGGGGTTAAAAGAAGAAGAAGAGGGGTAGACACTATCTCTCAAATCTGGAGATAGGTTCCTTTTCCACTTTTGCTTGATCTCGTTAGGAGAGTAAGGATACCGACTGATAACTCTTGAAAAGTGTTATATTTAAGGCTTCTAAATGGAATTAATTAGTTGTAATTAAGTAAATACATTCGTATTTTTAGGATATTTTTAGAACATTGCATAAGAAAGCTTGGATTGCGATATAATGGTCATTATCTGTTGTTTTTATCACTTAGGGAAGAAATGTGTGGTTTTGTGTGAACACAAGTGTAGGAAGAGGGACAAAATAAAGAGGAAAAATAAGGAAAGTGAAATATTGCCGTGGCAAATGGTGAGATTGATTACCAATAGAATTGCCATGGTAATTCTGAGAAGATGACTCAGCAATCCATCCACGTCACTCTTAGCCAGCTGTACGTGTACGAAAAAAACCAAACTGAAAAAAGGAATGAAAAATGTGTGTTGAGGTGGGAAGGATCTGCTCAATAAAAGAAGGAGTGAGAAGAAGAAAAAAGAGAGAAGAGAATGAGTATGAAAGGAAAATTGGTGACAACATTTTTTTCTCTACATAGAGCAAAACTCCATTGGAGAATTCCAAAGAAAAAGAAGGGTAACAGCTAAGAGAGCAGAGCACACAAGTAAAGAAAGCGAAAAGACATCTACCCTAGATTCACGTACAATTGAAAGATAAAAGAGAAGTTGGTGTGTGGCGAGAAATCCTGCATTCCTTCCTTTGTTTTCCTGATTTCTGTGATTCAAACTTGTTTTGAGAATGTTGATGAATGGTTTTATTTAGGTATGTTGATGAATGGTTTTATTTAGGTGTTAACTTTTCCATCCATGAACTAAATCTTTTCTAGGTTAGAGTTATTTGGGTGAATGTTTTATCATCTTTAATGCTCATGATTTGAGATTGTCTATGCCACTATTTCATTCAATTTATGCTTATTTTAAATATACTGGATCTTGAATCGTTTGATGCAAGCAAATACTCGACAGAATAGTCGTAGCACTCTAGACATAGATGTTGCCAGTTGTGCAGAGAATAACATTCATTGTAGTTATTAATCCATAGTTCTACAGACATATAGTAATTGTAATTTATAGCTTAAGATTTAGCTATCGAAAGAGACAGTTTACAGTAGTGACTCTCTGAGCAGTTGATTAGACAATATTTTGCCATGGCATTATTTGGATATGAGCATTTCACCTGAATAATTCCAACCCTATTCATTTAACAACAGAATTAATCTTACTTTTATCTGTAACTTGCCACTAGATTTTATTTTCCATACTAATTCTTTGCTTTTAGCATTTGATTTTATTAATTCATTATACAAACATCCTATTCAACCTGAGAGTATTTCCTGCTATTTAGCATAGTTAATAGGATTATAATAACTTACTCAATTTCTTACCAATTTTTGATCCCTGTGGAGACGATACTTACTTATCACTTTATTACTTGAATGATGTGTACACTTGCATAATTGCATTAGTTATTTGCACGCAACACTGACCTGCTCGGAGACAGTCCCTCCAAGAGAAGAAGGTCTATACCTTGTCAGATGAGACAGTAACTTGTAGGGAGCAGAAGAGAGATACTGTGAAAAGGAGCGGGTGGCACCAAAGGTAGGTTCCACAGGAACTGGCATTGTTTTGGGTGCAGGCATGTCCGCGGGATTGGTAGGCTCTGGTAAAAACTTGAGGAGTAAAGGGACATCAAGAAGTATGGTTCTTTCCTTGGATATCATGGGAGCTTTCCTTAGTATGTGACAAACCAATAGCTCATCACTCTTATTATCGACTCTTGGGGACCCAACCTCTTCTCGGGGCCTCTTGTGGCCACTACTACTGGCCCTTACTTCTTGGGCAGCATCTTCTTCCTCGCGCAAAATGTCTATTAACTCTTCAACATCCATGTCGGGTCATAGAGAGTTTGAAGAACTGGTAGAAGCGGGGCCTGTAGTAGCAATAGAAGAGACAACTTCACTACTTACAAAGGTAGTACTGGAGAACTCACTTTGACTAGCTGCCGGTATAGAAGATCAACGACAAAGGTAGCTAGCAAATTGTATAAAAATAATTCTTACGTTCCCTACTTCTTCTTGTTAGGATTAGGGCTAACTAAAATCAACCCTATTTGACTATGCTTTATTAGTAGACATCATACTTCTAGGATCTGTGTCGTACATAAGATCCACTATTCGGCTACCATTTGAACTTTTCCTGCTCAAGCAGTCGCAGAAATTGTTATCTAACTATTAGAAGCTTCTCTAACGCTAAAGTTTTGCCTACCTTCAACCTTTTGTATTAAGCATCCGCAATCTCAAAATTGACAAATTGGTGTTGACAGTAGAAAGCTTCTTTCAGAATAAACCACCTTATGGGAAAATCGAGATCACCATCAAGTTTTTTCTTCACTCGAGTATATTTTTTACGATTGATATGGAGATTAGAAGCTATTTCTTAATTATAGGCTCATGACCCTAGCAAGTACTAAAATGTACCAATCCTACTGATGATCTGCGGGAGGTAACCTTCGACTAATAGAAATGTTAGAATATGCCAACCATGGTTGCTCGTTCCAGATGCAACTGTCAATGAAGTAGACCACCAATGACCACCAAGGTTGACTCGTGAGTTGGTCGGGAGCAATCTCATATTTGTTCAATACGATGTAGAAGAAGGGGTTTAGTAGAAGGTGGAAACCTACTTTCAATAGATAGAGAGGGATAATGAAACCGTTACTGCAGTCACTCAAATAACACTCCCCACGTACAACTTTAAATTCATAAGTGAAGTTGGGGTGACAAAATCCTCTAGAGGCTAAGTGTCTGATCATCTCTTCTTAGGTAGTTATACATATGAAGAACGAGGTTTCCACCAAAGTATAGTCATTTCAATTTTATGGCTCATTCCTATTACCACTAATAGACCTACTACCACGACCCCTTTGATTCCAACCACCACAACCACTAATTCTACTCCTTGAACCCACCCTAACTCTAGCCATTTGAAGAATATTAAGATATAAAGAATCATGGAGATGAAAGATTACATTTAGGTTGGGTTGCGTTCTGGTCAAGAATGAAAAGTACTCATGATGAAATGAAGAAATAGACAGAGAAAACAAATAAAAGGGATTAGGATTCAAAGGAAACTTTAGAGACGAGAAATTTGGGGAAAAAAACAATTTGAGAAGTAATAATTTACTTTCTCTACAATTAGTTATATAAGGCAAAAGTCTCCTAGAAGTTTCAAGTTCAAATGGTAATAAGCTATTCACATTCCCTAATATACTTTTAACAGTTTTTGGTGACTTACAGGGGTTTTTCCAAAAACCCTTACTATTCAGAAATGTGGGAATATCTAACAAATCATCCCGTAAAATTTAGCATTCGGTAAGATATAGTTCTTCCATTTGGCATCCGCCAGGATTAGATGTTAAGAAGTCATTATCCGCTAAAGATATATGTTCCTGCTCTCCACGATATCTTACCTCATGTCTTTTTAATTAGACTATCTTCCATATCAACTATTTGCATGATATAATTTTAATGCAATTTCCCATGTAATTATTCACAATAGCATCCGTGCAAGGATTATAGATTACTAGTTGCGTGGGATCTACCATAATTTCATATGGACAAGTAGACTTTCTCGATACACTTAAAGACCTTATTCTTAAGCAATGTAGCTTCTTGTTCGTAGTTTTTTTTGTAATATTTAGATTTTAAGTTAATAAGTGTAAATACCTCATTTTTACTCATTTTTGTGACCCAATTTGGCAAATAGTGTCATTGGGGGCCTTAATGTATGGTTGAGTGGTATAGGAACATGCTGGAGGTTAAAAATGAGCAAAAATGACACCAAAAGAAAGGGTATCGTGACATCCACTTTAGGTATTGTGAGATCCACCCTTAAAGAAGATCTATAAGTTCAAAACTAACCCGGGCATCGTGCTATTCTCTACTTAGGTATCATGATACCAATATCGTGATGGCACAAAGTTGGACAAAAATGGTAGTTTTTGTCCACCCGACGCACCAATCACCCAAGACCTATGTAGGGGCAATTTTGGCAATGAAATCTCATCAGCCATCAGACTAAAACAGACAATTTTGGCTAAGGAGAGGCACAAACATTAATGTAGTTTTTAGATTTAGTTTTTCTTGGTTTTCTCATAGTTTTTCTTCAACTTTTCTAGGTTTTTGTTTTCTCTTCTCCTTTCTTAGTTTTAGAGTTTATTGTTCTGCACTTCCTTCATAATCATAGTGTTCTTAGTGTTATTTAAGTTAGTTATCATTATAGCTTAGTTTTATTTGAACTTTCAATCCCCTATAAATTGGTTGTAAGACATTTCTAGTTTTATTTTAATGTATTTTAGTTTTTTTACTTTAAATCAGCTAAAGTTTGTTCCTTTTATGTTTATTGCTTTATATTTTCTTGTTGAATGCCTTTAGTTTCATGTTCTTTAAGTTTTCTTGCATAAAAATCCAAACTTTCATATTTTTCTTAAGCTTTACTTTAATGGCTTTTTTGCTTTTGATTTCCATGTCCATTAGCTTTATTTTCAGCATGACTAGCTAAACTTTAAAGGGGGTTGGTTGATAGTGATGTGGGTAAGTTGGTTTTTTAGATAAGGGACTAAATAGCAATAAAATGGACTAAATATAATAGACCTAAAAACTTAGGAATTGACGCCTGCAAGGGACTATCTAAACAAATGAGGCCGAGAGGTAATATTGTTGTGCACCAATTAATTAATCCCAAATTAACTTATGAGATCAAAAGATAAACCATATTAATTTGATTAAGTCAGTAAAACTGAGATCGAGAGATAAAATTGAGCCACTTAGTAATTTAAGCGACTTAACTCCACATTCAAAGACTAGCGAACCACATCAAAATCAACCGACCACCGTTAGTCATTTATTGGTTAATCTTGTAGTTTTATACTCTTTACAATTTGGTCCCTAGATTAGCATATTTAATTTTCTTGTAAAACTTTCTTGTTATGATTTGTCGTACTATAAAATCGTTCTAGTAGTCGCTTAGATTCTATAGTGTACGCTTTTTATCATTCAATTGTCATCTCTTTTGGGTTCAACCCACTGCATTACTTCGTGTTCCATCAGAAATATAAATATTACAACTGATTTGTATGTTTGCAGTAAAACCGCACTTTAAATTTTCTTTATAAAATCATTTATTTTATGCGCATGCGGTCAAGTTGTTGGCTCCATTTCCAAGAAGACGATGCAAGATTGAGTAATTTTTAGTTGTGCACTTTTACGTAGAGATAAGTAACAAAAGTAGGATTTATAGATTCAGTGTTTTATTTATGTTTTAATGAGCTTCTTGACTTTCTCTTGTTGATGGTTGACTGAGGGTCATGTTTAATACTAATTATAGGTGGCACGAAGGACCATTAGTGTCTGAGGCGGATGGTTCTTCCACGCTTAGTTGGGATGATTATGGCCCTTTTGGAGATAAGTATATGATTCTTGTTAAGACTCGTATAGTTATGCTTGTCTCGTAGAAAGTGAAAACAAAGGATGGGTAAGTGGTTGGGATGAACTTTAACCTTCATATTCGTTCAAGGATGAGAGTTCATATTAGAAAGAACCTAAGGAGGACCACTAGCAACCCAATTGAGGGAGCTCATTCGAGAACGACATTTTTGAATGCAAGGAAAACATGAAAGCCTACAGAATTAGCTAGACCTCGAGTTAGCAGCCGTCAAACTCCAAGTTGGGGAGAGTGTCCCAGTGGAAAATTGTGCGAGTCAACTATTGCCAAAGTTAAGGAGGAAGCCTCCAATAAGGATAATGAATCACAAGACTTGAAGGTTGATCTTCAACAAGGGATGGTGATCTAAGAATTGAGTAAAGTATTGGGTGATATGAAAAGACCCTCAATTTTAATGAGGTAAGTGTAGAGGAGCCACCACATTTTTTTAACATCATAGACGAGATCCTACATCACAAGCCGACCGAAGATGTGCCCCATAAAAGGAACATTCAAATAAAGATAGAAAACCCAGAAGAAGTTGAGTTTGTAATTCCATCAATGATGATCCCTCGGAAAGTTTAATGGAGTGGATTTAATTTTGATGAGAAATGGCTCAAAATGAACATATTGAAAAGACCTGAGTTAAGGTAGGATTGGTTTGTGCAATTGTTGAAAGAGGCCCTGATCAAATCAATGATTAACAAGCGAAGGGTTAAAGTTTCTAGGACTTTGTAGAAATTTCATTTCCGTGGAATGACGAGTCATCCAAAAATAATGCTTTAAATCTATTTTTGTGTATCTAACTCCCATTTTGTAAATATGTAGTGTTGCAACCTGAAGCTCCACTTAGGTGACCCTTGATTCTAAAAAGAGTTAAAAAAACTTACGATTTGAGGCAGTGATATCACGATATCCATCACAGGATATCACGACATCACAAGCAAGCTAGATAATGAGGTTTTTAAAAATTTTAAGGTATCGTGATCCCCGAGTCGGGTCATAGCAAGAACAGATCATATTTTTGTGACCCGCATGCTTTTAGAATTTTTTAAACCCATAATACCATAAAATGCCCTAAATCCCTCAGTTTTATGCCCTACCTACATACCACCCTTACCTCTTAACCATTTATCTCTAAGAGTTCTCACAAATCTCTTGTCAATTATTTCTAGGTTTTGACCCCTCTTTTATGGTTTTCTTCTTACTCTAACTTACTCTAAGAGTTCTCACAAATCTCTTGCAAATTCTTCTTTACCATTATTGAAAAACTTTATCTACCATTATTACGGGTGTATCGTTCTTGTTTTATTACACTATAAAGCTTATATTATACTTTCTTTATTCTACATTAATATTTTTAACTTCTTAATTATGCATCCTAGAAGGTTAAACTTGATGGGACTTTTCGATATTTTGACTGAGTCCATTGAACATAGTAATCAAAATTTTTTGTCGATGGAGGTAAAATATTTTTTCTATGAAGTTCATGGACGACCGTTCATCCATGAATGTGCGTTTGACTCTAAAGCCTCTTTTGAAGATGAATTTTTGGACCTTGTGCAATTCCACGGGTGGCGAGAATTTTGCCTTCGCCCTTAGAGGCTTGCAGTGTCCTTTGTGGTTCTCGAAATCTATGCTTACCTAAATTTTTGTATTGACGATAAAGTTCATTTTTATCTTTGCTTACCTAAAGTATTATAAGGTTCATTTTTTTATGAAAATGATGAGATTGAACTATTCGAGTTAAGAAATTTAGATGGTGTAGATTTGGACTCTATAATGATTTACCTGACGGAAGGTCGAGGAGAGTGGGAATGAGAGATTTATATGAATCTACCCCTCTCGTTTAATCCTGTCCAACTCACTCTACTAGCCAAACTCTGGATACATTTTCTCTGCACAAAAATTAGCCCCGAACCTAGTTCTAGAACTATTGATCCTTTTCGAGCCATTTTATTGGCTTCTATTTTTTAGAGAAAACGCATTTGTGTAGGACATGGATCTACAAATTTATGCTACGTCGTGTGATCTGAGACGAAGTCGGGGTTTTCTTCCCATATCCAGTCACAGACCTATGCAAAGCTACAAAAGTGCCTATAGAGTCGCTTGAATCATTTCATCAACCAACTACACATGTGATAGGTGATTCAATTTATAAGAAGTTCAAGGCACTCTAGTAGGAGCAATGTGACAAATGGGCATGAAGACATAAGAAAGGGGAATAGTGGACATAATCATACCCAACAAAAACAAAAATAGAAAACATGTTAGAAGGCATTCAAATTGGCTTGACGAGCTAGTGGAGGCGAGATTTTATGACTCCCAAATGATTAAAGTTATGAAGTTGTATGTGGAAAGATGTATGAGTAACCATGGCGGAGAAAAGCCAGTTTGGCCAATGAAACAAAAAAGATCTCAGGTTTAAGAAAGGTGTGGAATGGAATACCAAGAGAATAGAAGGAAGGAAAGGAATAAAAAAATAGGGAACAATAAACCCCAAAAAAGTTAGAACATAATGAGCGTAATGTTCGTCTTTGTGTGACTGATGAGAGGAGGGATCCTTTTAGAGGGACCTGGAGAAAGACTAAGCCAACGTTATGAATTCTCGAGCCAAGAGAAAAAGGGAAGTACCTTGTGGGGCTAGAATTGATATCTAATGACTTAAATTAATTACATGCTTTGGCAATTTATTTGTGCGACAAGCAAACTATAAACTACTATTGGATTTGTTCTTGTTGTTTTTATTTTTCATATTTTGTTTGGTTGTTTTGTTTTTGTTTGTATGATTGTTCTATGTGTAGCAAATTACCCTACCAGACTACACAACATTCTTGAGCTTCAACGAGGAGGGGGACGCCCGAGCTAGTCTGACGCTCCATTCTAGCGAAGTCTGGTAACCTTCTATCTTTTTTGGGAACACATTGGGGACAATGTGTAGTCTAAGTGTGGGGGGGACGCACATAGTTGTAGGTGTTTTTTCTTATTTTTATGTTGTTTAGTGTGTTTATTTTCATTTTTAAACCCTATTTAAAATTTTTCAAAAATTCAAAAAAATATTTTACATTTTTTTTTTTTGCTTTTGTTGTGTGTAATTGCATGGTCCTTGGATTATAATTAGGTAATAAGTCATTAATTTTAAATATTGAATAAGTTAGTTAATGATACTAGATAATTTCTTATTCTTAATTTTAGACTGATTAATTCAGTTAGTTAATGTGTATAATAGGCTAGAGGAAATAACCTAAATCAAAATGTATAAAGTGTACCGTAGGATGAATAAAGTATATAGATCCTTGTAGATAAATAATTTGAATTTTTAATTTTTCATTTACATAAATGTATGCTTGAAAGAATTGGTGTTAGGTGATTGATTCAGGAAATACCTTAGGCATTGTTTGAACTAGCCTAGAGCTTAAAAGCTTACATTCTGCTATGTACCCCTACTACCCATATCTTTGATCCTTGAGTACTGTTTTCTTGTAAGCCTTAATATTAAAGACTCAAGCATAAACGAGTCTAGTACTCAATCCTTCTCTGTCCTAATTTTTTTTAAAATGCAATATGTAATGGACATCAGGCCATAAACATTGAGGGCTAGGTAGAAACATTATGGTGGTTTTGTGTGCAAAAAAAGAAAATGAAGGGATTACATAAATTAGTATGTAAATTAAAAAAAGGTGAAAGAAAGAACCTAAAATAAAAAAAAGAGGTAAATTAGATTATGCTCGAAAAAGGAAACCTTTCGGTTCACAAATATAATTTTTTTACGTACTAATCTCGCATAATACCTTCTAACATTTTGGAGAAATAAAAAGGTGAGCTTATAAATAAATTGGGGATGAGTAGGGAACAATGTCATGTGCTTAGCCGTTTCTAGTACTTGAACCCGTTTTGAGTACCCATTGTTTGAATTTTGATTCGTCCTAAGCCTCAGAATGCTACAAGCCTCGAAGACCTTTAGGATCCAAATAAGTCACCTACACATTAATTTATGAATAGCTTGCATTTACTTGAAATAATATGAGAAATTCTTTTGAACTATCTATGAGCGATCTTAATGATCTATTTTGATGGATAACACTTGTACATATGCCCATTTCTATCACCTCTACATCTTTTAACATTTTAACTTGGTGAATCAATTATGTTTGCATTAGGAATAAGCAAGTTACCTAGATATCACTCTTAAGTTGCATGTGAGGTGGTTCTCGTATGTGTTTGATGTTTACCACTATGTGACTTAATTGTCTGATTTAATCCAAGAGTTGCCTTTTCTTTTGCATGTTTGGTGTGATTGCTTAAGGGCACACAAAGAGTTAAGTGTGGGGGAGTTTGATCTATCATGATTTGATATGGTAAATTATGCTTTCCCTTATTCTCAAGAAAAGTAATGTATTTTTCATAGTTATTCATAATTTTTAGATTTTAAGTTAATAAGTGTAATTGTCTCATTTTTACTCATTTTTGTGACCCAATTTGGCCAATAGTGTCGTTGGGGACCCTAATGTGTGGTTGAGTGGAATAGGGATGCGTTGGACATTGAAAATGAGTGTATCGCGATATCCAAACCTTAGAATCATGATACCTCCAACAAACTTGAAGATCAGAGACCACCCTTCAATGGTATCGCGATATCCAATTTGGGCATCACAATATACACCCTCAAAGAAGACCCCTAAGTTTGAAATTGACCAGGGTATCGCGATACCAATATTGTGAGGGGGCAAAGTTGGACAAAAAAAAGGTAGTCATTGTCCACCCGACGCACCAATAACACAAGGCCCGTGTAGGGGAAATTTTGGCAACTAAGTTTCATCAACTATTAGCCTAAAATAGCCAATTTTGGCTGAGGAGAGAGAAACACACATTATTTTAGTTTAAGCTTTAGTTTCTCTTAGTTTTCTCTTAGTTTTTCTTCAACTTTTCTAGGGTTTTTTTCTCTTTTCCTTTCTTAGTTTTAGAGTTTATATTTCTACAATTTTTTGTTGTTTTTAGTGTTCTTAGTGTTAGTTCAGTTAGTTATCAATGTAGCTTAGTTTTATTCGCACTTTCAATCTTTGTACCTTGGTTGTAAGACATTTCTAATTTTAGTTTAATGTATTTCAGTTTCTTTTAATTTAAATCGACTAAAGTTTATTACTTTTATGTTTATTGCCTTAGATTTTCTTGTTGAATGCATTTAGTTTCATATTCTTTAAGTTTTCTTGCATAAAAATCTAAACTTTTATATTTTTCTTAAGCTTTACTTTAATGGCTTCTTTGCTTTTCATTTACATGTCTATTAGCTTTATTTTCAGAATGTGTAGTTAAACCTTAAAGGGGGTTGGTTGATGGAGATGTATGTAAGTTGATTTTTTGGACAATGGACGAAATTGTAATAAGTTGAACTAAATCAAATAGACCTAAAAACTTAGGAATTGACACGTTTAAGGGAATATCTAGACAAGTGAGAGTAAGAGGTAATATTTTTATGCACCAATTCATTAGTCCCAAATTAATTAGTGAGATCGAGATATAAACATGATTACTCACTGATTAATTTATCTCAGTTGGTAAAATTGAGATCGAGAGATAAAATTGAACCACTTAGTAATTTAAGCAAATTAAGTCTCTCATTCAAAGACCAATGAACCACATTGAAATCAACCAACCACCATTAGTTATTTATTGGTTAATCTTGTAGTTTAGTACTATATACAATTTGGTCATTAGATTAGCATATTTAATTTTCTTGCAAAACTCTCTTGTTATGATTTGTCGTATTATAAAATCATACTAGTAGCCACTTGGACTCTGTAGTATATGCTATTTATCACTGAATTGCCATCTCCTTTGGGTTTGACCCTTTGACATACTTCGTATTTCATCAGAACTATAAATATTACAACTGACTTGCACACTTGCAGTAAAACCACACTTTAAATTTGCTTTATAAAATGATTTTTTTATGCACACGCGTGCACGCGTTCACATGGTAATACAATTAATCCACCAGGTATTGGGGTATGAAGATTTTTTTAGTACCCTGTATGGAGTTAATACATGTCGCCCTACTGCAAATAATCTTTTCTCGATTACAAGAACTTTTGGGGATGAAATTTTCTTTTAGGGTGGGAGAGTTTCACACCCTAATTTTTAAAGTCCTATGTAGAAAAAGAGTTTGGCATACTAAATTGAAAGGTCCTCTAATTTGGCAGGTTCTTTTAGCAAATAAGAACAAGTAGCTGGCAGGTTGAGGAAACGTTGTTGCTTGTCCTCAAGCAAAATATATATTAGTATGCATGAATGCATGAATATTTGCCAATACACACAGTTACCATCTGCACTATTGAACCATGTGAAGTATATTTAATACCTCCATTCTCAACAAACTTCTAAATAACAAAAAAAAAATTGTTCGAGTTTTATAAGCTTGTTTAGCAAAGAAGTGCAGAAAATGTTTCCAAAAAATAAAAGTTCCTAATTAATTATAAAACTATGACTATAGCATACCTCTCTTAATATATTTAAAATATATTTCCTTTAAACTCAATTTCACTATTCTCACTTATTCAGTCATTTTAAGATTTTAATCACAAATATTATTTTCTATAGGGAATTCATCTTGTCGCATAATTTTTTTACTTGACAATCTCAATGGAGCATACAATAGATTACTAGGTAGTATATCATGCCACAATTTGAATATATTTCACTCATAAAGCTAAGGCTTTTAACTAAAGAGATGGATGGAGCAAACAACTACCTCCTTAGCTAATCAACCTATTACTACAGTGGATAGTCCCTAAATTATTATTAAATTGTTTTTTTTAAACTCTTATTTGAACTCATTTTTCTAATCAATAATATGATGGAGCAAACAAAGCATTACTAACCTATTCAACAGTTTCAAACTTTAAAGTGTAAAGATATTGCCAAGGTATTCCTTATCATTCATAACCAAATTATTGAATTTAGGATTAAGAAATTCTAGATGCATTAAAAGAATCCTACAACAGACTTAATTGCATTGATACTTAAGTTGTTCTAATTTTAGGAATCACTTTTCAAACAATTAGCCTAAGCTAAACATGCTTAATCAACTTTCACAAGTTTCTAAATTAGTCGAAGAGTTATTATCCTCATTGAATATCACCGATAACAATATACTCATCATAGTTTATCAGCTATTTGGCATTTGTATGTAATGGAAAAATGAATGAAAAAAATGAACATTAAAGCATCTATCTACAGTATACTATATGTACAACACAACACACCCCTAAACCTAATGGATGCATTATCCTCAATGCATGAATAACGAAATATAGCAGAATGCAAAAACAATAACTATCTACTATAAGAATGCCATGACATTAAATATGAGTGCATGAAACATATAGTATAAAATCAAAGATAAGAAATAAAAGCCTGGATAGAATTAAGGTTACTCTATTTGGATTGGGTGGATTTCTTGGCTCCACATTTGTAGTGTTCCTTTCTTTCTATTTCACTAACACCATCTCAGACAGATTTTCCAGTAGTTTGCTTGTAACACTTCCATTTTAGTCGGGTAATAGGCATATCTTCTTTGTCATTAGTGTATAACTTCATGAGATCATCAAACAGTTGATGAACTGCGTGTTCTTGTTCAGTCATAGGTACAGTAGTCGGTGTAGTCATGGTGTCTACAGGTGCAGTAGCTTGAGTCACATCAATATCCTCATTCTCAAATTCAACATAGACAAATTCGGTTTTCTCTTATTCTCCTTCTTTTTCAGTGGTCTACTTCTTCGCATTAGGTTCTTCACCATCGTCATCATCCTCTTCAGGCTCCAACAACAATTCCTTTGGAAAATCAAGGAATGGAGGCATGGGTCTGGAAAAGTTCTTCTGAAAAAAAATTAATGTGATAAATGGGCTAATGCGTACAATCATGGGCCATAGTGTACCTGTAAAAAAAAACAAGTAAATAAACTTACTGAAGAAACGAAACATAGAATTTAAAAACAATGAATAAAAAAAGAAGAAATATTAAACATCTCAAAAATTGATGGAACTCTTATCATAGAGTATACAGGCTCTAAAGTAATGCTTTAATCGTTGGCCATTGACCTTAAAATTGGAACCAGTCTTGTTGTCTTTAACATCTACACCTCCATAAGGGTAAACATGTACTATCTTTAATTGACCAAACCAATGAGATTTCAATTTGCCCAGAAATAATTTAAGTCTAGAATTGAATAACAGGACCTGTTGTCCAGGTGCAAATTGCATGGAAAAATTTTGTTGTCATGCCATCACTTAATCTTTTCTTTGTATAACTTGACATTCTCATAGGCTTGTTCTCAAAATTCTTCCATCTCATGCAACTCCAACAGGCTGTGGGTACCAGCAACATGCCAATCCATATTCAATTTTTTAATTGCCCAATATGTCTTATGTTCAAGCTCAACAGGCAAATGGCAAGGTTTCCAATAAACAAGCTTAAAGGGCAACATCCTTAATGGTGTCTTCAATGCAGCGCGACATGCCTATAAAACTTCATCCATTCGGATGACTAATCTTTTTGGTTGGGATTGACTACCTTCTTTAAAATTTGTTTAATCTCTCTATTGGAGACTTTCGCCTGACCATTTTTCTAGGGATGGTATGTCGTGGCAATGTTATGCTTAACTCTAAACTTGTTCTGTAACACCCCTTACCCATGTCCTACGCCAGGACAGGGTACGAAGCATTACCGGACTTAAACACAAATAATCATACAAATCGGCCATAAAATTTCATTCATATTTTAAAACATTCAATCACATGCACATAGTCCCTTATTTGGGTCTACAAAACCCAAAACATACTTTAGAAAGGGTTCAGGACTAAACCGAGAACTTTGGAAAGTTCTGGGAAAAACTTTAAAATTTTTCTCACATGAAACAGGGTCACACGCCCAAATGAACACATAGGCACACCCGTGTGCCATCAACACACCCGTGTCCTCAGCCCATATAACTCTCTATTTATGATGTCAACAAATAAATTGAACCACACAGTGAGGCCACAAGCTTGTGTCACCAGACCGTGTCCCTTACACGGTTGAGACAATCGGCCGTGTCTCAACCCGTGTAATTAACTCTTAGGCTTCATGTTTCCCATAAACCCTTACAACCTTATACATATCAAACTCACAAATCATGGCATCATTTTATTGATTAAACACCCATTATTAAGACACATTCAACATTAGCTCGTCATTATACATGTGTTCCACCTACTCATGATAATTTAGTCTAGCCACATTATTACACATTCATTTGACCTTGTAATCTTATTAATCACTTATACCATTATACTATGGTTACCAACTTATACATCAAACATCCCTGTTCAAGGCACTATCATCTTATTACCATATTACACATTTAATTCATGGTCATGACCACTTCGATTGGTCATAAAACATGCATTCAACACACATGACATATTACTAACCATGCATGGCAAGCAAACATATTCATATCATCACATCATGTGCATTAAAATGTAACATGATTAGCTAGACTTACAAACCATAATCAATATGACCACATCTCATAGCCATATACAATAGCTTGATATTGGCCAATACATCTAGCCAAGTCATAATAACACATGTTATAGAACAAGGTCCCTATACATGCCTCTCAATTGATATTTCTAACATATGTATCAATACTCCAAAGGTATTGGCTTGATAGTGTGATGCTGCCTCCGACGATCTCCAACCCCGAGCCGACCTGAGAACACTAAAGAAATGGAAAGGAGGGAGTAAGCTTTACGCTTAGTAAGTTCGCATGAAAAATAATAAGCAATGTATAAACATGCTATTTTTCAATTTCTCTCTATTTATTCAAAGTCCAGTTAAGTTATTTTCTCGAGTCACACTCTCTAAATTATTTATATTTGGAGCTATGGAACTCAAAATTGAGAACCTCTTATTTTCCCAGAAACTAGACTCACATATATTTTTATTTTATAATTTTCATAATTTTTTATTTAGCCAATAAGTACAGTTTATTCTTTAAATTTACCCATGTTCTGCTATTTGACAGTTTCGACCTTTTTTTACTAAAAATTAATTATCTCATAGTATGGGACTCAGATGATGCTCTCGTCTATTTCCCTTGAAAATAGACTCACTAAGGATTTTAATCAAATAATTTATAACTACTGATTATTTTCATACATTTTTTAATGATTTTCCAAATTTAAAATAGGGGAGTCCAAGATCACTCTGACCCTACTTCACAAAAATTCAAATATCTCATAATATAAGATTTATTTGCTTACATCGTTTCCTTTATCTGAAATTAGACTCAATAAGATTTAATTCAATATTTTATTCAGCCTTTGATTCGACTTCTACAATTTTTGGTGGATTTTCAAAGTAGGACTACTGTTGCTGTCCAAACTGTTTTAGTACAAAATAATGACAACCATCACAAGATTTTCATGAAGTTACTCTCATAAGTATCACTAATTCATTTTCAATCTTATCACAAGTCCATGGGTTTCGAGTACTTACATGTGCTATCATTTAGCACAACACTCGCCCAAACATGACAATTCATATGCGTCATAATAGTATTATATAACATAAATGAGTTTATCATGGCAAGAACCTTTTATTTCATTTTTCATATTAATCTCGTTGAATTTCTCGAAATCTTGATAGATATCCCATTCACCGTCAATTCATATAAGTGATCATTTCAAGTACGCACTTTGACGAACGTTGCTCTTACGGTGGGATTACCAGTCCAGGCAAATCCCTCATAATATAAACTCATAGAGTATCGTTGGGATTACCAGTCCAAGCTAATCCCTTGCAACAGCATATACTCTAATGAGCTCGGATCTAAATTACCAATCTAGGCTAAATTCAGATCCTAATCAGATTACTCGTCCGGGCTAAATCCATTTTAGCACACCTATTCTTTGGGAGGCTAGATCACTTTACAAGTTCATGTCCGTCAATTCGTATCTTCCCTTTTTAAAGAGCACACTCCCGCGAACCTCCTTTCTTATAGCGGGATTACCAGTCCAGGCTAAATCCCCTGTAACGACATATACTCAAAAGAGATCGTATCTAAATTACCAGTCCAGGCTAAATTCAGAACCTAATTTGGATTACCCGTCCTGGCTAAATCTGTTTACACATATTTTTCAGGAGGGCTATATAGGGATTGTATCACCCGTCTAGGCTAGATCCTTTTTACCATCAATTCCTTTTCAAGAATCCATCGAATATCCTATTTCATTCAACTGAGATTTTTCTTTCTCTTATTTTCAATCATGTCAATGTTTCATAAATTTTCATACATTGAGCATTCAAATCATATTCTTATCAAGAGCATGTATTTATCATATAATCATCATTTAAGCAATTAACATACCTCACACATTGTATTTACTTGCAAATGGACTTACCTTCCTTTTCACTCTTTCACAAGTTATTCAACTTAATAAAACATCATGTTATATCAAATTCTCAATATATTCAGCTATTATATAGCAAGCCATCAATGATTGAACCATCAAACATTTCATGTCCTACTAGTCATATATCATTGTTCACACAAATTTTATATACCATTCTTTCATCACTTTTCAATATATTAAATCATGTCATTCGCTCAATAATAATATAGAAGTTTCAATTCAAATATAGCATTGCAATATTATTGACACACGAACTTACCTCGGCACCAAAATAGCAAAAAGGAAACTAACCGTCTATTTTTAATTTTTCACCCGATCTAGGTTCAATCCTCGTTTTCCTTGATCTATAATATCACATTTAGTCTAATTATTAGTCACGTTATTTACTGTGATCCAAAAAAATCATATTTTGGAAAAAAATACATTTTTCCCCTAAACTTTGTCAAAATTACACTTTTGCCCCTAGGCTCGTAAAATAATTTTTATTCAATTTTCTCACTCTATAGACCTAGCTGAACCATTTTTATAACTAAAGAAAACTAAAATTCTCATCAAAACACCCTTTTATACCATTTTTACAACTTTTACAAAATGGTTCTTTCGGACGTTTTCATCGAAAATCGCTTAGTAAAAGTTGTTTATTTAACACCTAACATTCATTTTCTGCCATTAGACATTAAAATGCATGCATGTCACACATGGGTCAATTTTTAAACATGAACCCTAGCTCAAATAAATGGTAGAAATAACTAGATCTTGTTACGAGGATTTCAAAAACGTAAAAATCATTAAAAACGGGGCTAGAACGGACTTACAATCGATCCTGAAAGCTTGAAAAACCCTAGCTATGTCTTCTCCATGCAAGTTTCGGCCATGAGGTAGAAGATGGACAAAAATTGGCTTTTAATTTGGTTTTTAATTTATTTTAATTACTAAATAACCAAAATGCCCCTAACTTAAAAATATTCTATTTCACCTATTTCATGTCCATTTTTGTCCAACAAATTAACCAATGGTCTAATTACCATATAAGTACCTCCAATTTAAAATTTCATAACAATTGGACACCTCTAGCATGTAGAACTCAACTTTTGTACTTTTTACAATTTTATCCTTTTGACTAAATTGAGCGCCCAAACGTCAAAATTTTCGAACAAAATTTTCATGAAATCATTTCATGAAATTGTAGACCATAAAAATAATTTTTTTCCTAATCAGATTTGTGGTCCCAAAACTATTATTCTGACTAGGCCCCAAATCAGGATGTTACATGTTCAAAGCATTAACATCTAATTTGCAATAAAGTGTGAACCTTCATCATTAATTAGAGCACGAGTACCAAACTTGGTAAAAATATTCTTGTGGAGAAATTTCAGTACTAATTTGGCATCATTTGCTGGTAAAACAATAGCCTCAACCCAGTTGGAGACATAATCAACAACTAAAAGTATATATGCATTACCCCAAGAAGGTAGGAATGGTACCATAAAATCAATTCCCCAAACGTCAAATAATTTCACTTCTAAAATAGTTTTCAAGGGTATTTCATACCTCCTCGATAGATTTCCAATTCTTTGATAGTGATCGCAAACTTGAAAAATTCATGAGCATCTTTAAACATTGTCATCTAATAAAAACCTGATTGGAGAACTTCTGCTGCAGTTCTTATGCCCCCAAAGTGCCTTCCAGATGGTGCTGAATGACAATGAAATAAAATACTTTGAATCTCATCATCTGGAACACACCTCCAAATGATCTGGTCTACACAGTGTTTGAATAAAAGTGGCTCATCCCAATAATACTACTTGGCATCAGGGAGAAATTTTTTCCGTATTCGATTTGTGAGGTCAAGTGGCATGGCAACTAATAACCGTTCATCTGGAAAATCCTCCTAGATGCACTGAGTATGACCGTCTTCATGTCCTGCTTCAATTCAAGACAAGTGATCAACCACTTAATTTTCTGTGTCTTTTCTATCTTTAATTTCTAGATCAAATTCCTACAATAACAATATCCATCGAATCAATCTGGGCTTGGCATCTTTCTTTTTCACCATGTATTTAATGGCAGAGTGATCCGTATAAACTGTCACTTTGGGGCCTACTAATAAGCCCTGAATTTGTCAAAGATGAATACCACAACTAATACTTCCTTCTCGGTGGTAGTATAATTTAGTTGTGAATTAGTCAACATTCAACATGTGTAGTAGATAGCATGGAATACTTTGTTCTTTTTTTTCCCAAGCATTGCCCCTATGGAAAAATCACTGGCATCACACATAAGTTCAATAGGTAGATTCTACTCAGGTACTATGACTACTTGTGCTGTGATTAGCCGTTTCTTCAACTCCTCAAATGCTTCTAAGCATTGATCATCAAAATTGAAAGGTCTGTTGTATTCTAACAGTGTACACAAGTGTTTTGATATTTTTGAGAAAAGCTTGATGAATCGTTTATAGAATCCCGAATGGCCCAAAAAACTATGAATACCTTTAATTGTGGAGGGTGGTAGAAATTTCACAATAACTTTTATTTTTTGCCTTGTCGACTGCAATTCCTTGCTATGAAATTTTATGTCCCAAAATGATGCCTTCACAAACCATGAAGTGGCATTTCTCCCAATTTAGAATAAGGTTGGTTTCTTCACATCGACAAAGAACTAATTCCAGATTTTTTAAACAATATTCAAACGTATCACCAATCACCGAGAAGTCGTCCATGAATACTTGTAAGAATTTTTCCACAATGTCTGAAAAGATTACCATCATGCAACACTAAAATGTTGCAAAGGCATTGCATAATCCAAATAGCATTCGTTGGAAGGCAAAAGTTCCATAAGGACATGTAAATGTGGTCTTCTCTTGATGAGCAAGAGCTATGGCAATCTGGTCATACCCCGAACAACCATGCAGAAAATAATAGAAGGCTTTCCCCACTAATCGATCTAACATCTGATCGATAAATGATAGAGGAAAATGGTCCTTCCTTGTGGCTTTGTTGTGCTTCCAATAGTCCATACAAACCCTCCATCCTGTGACAGTACGAGTAGGAATGAATTCGTTGTTATCATTACTTACCATGGTGACACCCCTTTTTTTAGGTACACATTGAACAAGGCTCACCCAAGAACTATCCAAGATTGGGAATATGATTCTAGCATCTAGCCATTTGATAATCTCCTTTTTGAGAACTTCATTTATAATAGAATTCAGTCTTCTCTGCTGCTCGATAGATTTTCCATGGCAATCCTCTAGTATTATTTTGTGCATGCAGATTGCTAGACTGATTCCTTTGATATCTGCAATCGTCCATCCCAATGTTTTCATGGATTTCTTCAGGGCTTTCAATAAATGAGCTTCTTGATTTACTGTTAATGCCACAGAAACAATTACTTGCAATATCTTGTTATCTCCCAAATAAGCATACTTCAGATGTGCTAACAAATGCTTTAATTCTAATAGAAGAGGATCTTCTATAGATGGCCGAGGAGGTTTAAAAGATTTTTTTGATAAATTTAATGATTCAAAACTTTTCCTCACTCCATTATCGAGTTGTTTAACATCTTTCAGCTCACCAAGCCCTTCAATTATTTCTGCTTCAATCAACTCAATTAAATCTGCATTATCATTACAATTATTATGATAAAAATCTACAATTTTTTCCTGAACTATTGTGTCAATTATCTTCACAGAATGGCATTTTTCATTTGTATCTGCATACTTCATAACATTGAAAACATTAAAAGTTATCTGCTGATAATTAACTCTCATAGTAATTAACCTTTTTGAACCTCAATTAATGTTCTGTCAGTTGCTAGAAAAGGTCTGCTGGAAAAATAAGTTTGTCAACTCTTACCAACACGTCTACTATTTTACCTTCTGGATGTGCATATGAACGATTAGCAAGTTGCAAAGTGACAGTTGCAGGTCTTGCTTTCCCTATTCCTAGCTTCCTGAAAATAGACATAGGCATCGGATTTATACTCGCACCCAAATCACATAGTGCTCTACCTACATAATGGTTTCCAATAGAGCAAGGTATAGTAAAACTCCTTAGATCCTTCAATTTTGGTGGCAATTTGTTTCTCAGCATTTCTATGCACCCTTTAGTGAGAGCAAAAGTTTTGAACTCTCTCAACCTTCTCTTCTTTGACAAGATATCTTTCATAAATTTCACATAGTTGGGAATTTGTTCCAATGCTTCCACCATCAGTATGTTGATATGTAGTTGCTTCAAGACATCCAAGAATTTCTTAAATTGGAAATCTTGCTTAGAGTTTTAGAAACACTGAGGAAAATGTGGCGGAGGCTTTCCTTCCATTTGTTGCAGTTATTTTACCGTGGCATTTTATTGGCAATGCACGGTGAATTTGCTTCAAGATTTTTCTAGTTACTCTTTTCCTTTGTAGCCTACTCCACTATTGGTTCTGGATTCTTCTTATTTGTGAAATCTGAACTACTTTCTTTAATAGTGGCGTCATTAACAAATCTTGATAGTTGCATACCACTTCTGAGTGTAATAGCTTTACACTACTCCTTTCCTTCAGATCGTGAATTTTCAGTATCACTTGGCAGTACTTTTTACAGTTTTGAGCTTAATCTTTGGCAATTTGCCCTACTTGATTCTCTAAAGCTTTTAAAGATGTAGCTTGATTTTGGATGATAACATCATTCTTTGTCATGTATTCTTTTAATAAATCTTCCATTGATGAATAACTCAAGGTTGGATTTTGCTAAACATTTTACCGTGGCATAAGTTGATTGTATCCAGGTGATGCACCCGCAGCATTCTGTCGAATAACATTGCTAGAATTTCCTCCCCCTAGAATACTCCAACAGAAGTTAAGATGTTGCTTCCACCCTAGATTATATGTGTTGGAATATGGGTTGTTGTTGTTGTTGCGGCTGAAATCTCCCATATAATAAACTGAGGCTGGATTTGATGGGCATTCATTAAAAACATGATCTTCTTCGCAGTAAACACATGCTAACTCAGCTACTTGCATTTCCTGCACTGTAGCTAGTCTTTTTAGTGTTTTAATCATATTCATTAAAGATGATACTTGAGTTGTTAGGGAAGTGATCATATCAAGTTCCATTGCTCCAGCAACTCTTCTTCCAGCCCCTACTTTGGTAGTGGGGTATTGATAATCATTTTGTGCTATCCTTTCTAGAATTTTATAAGATTCATTATAAGATTTATCGAGCAAAGTCACATTGGCAGATGCATCAACCACCATCCTTGTATGCACATTCAATCCATTGTAAAACATTTCCATTTGTATCCAATGTTAGAAACCATGCATCGGGCATTTTCTCTCATTGAATCATTCCCATGCTTCATATAATGTTTCGTCCTCAAATTGCCTAAAAGATGTATAATCATTCTTTAGTTTGACATTCATTTTTGAAGGATTAAATCTCAGCAGAAACCTCTAACAATGTTCATTCCAAGATGCCACGGTGCCTAATGGTAATGCGTTTAACCATGCTCTGGCACGATCTCGCAACGAATAAGGGAATAACTTCAGTTTCAGGGTATCTTCAGGAACATCCTATTGCTTGAATGAATCGTAGACTTCCAAAAAGAGCCTTAAATGTAACCTTGGATCCTCAGTAGGCAACCTACTAAATTTCCCCATGATTTGTAACATTTGAAACATTACCAACTTTAACTCGAAATGTTGAGCCTGAATATGCGGCCTGCCAATTCCTGGACTCAAATCATCTAAGATTGGCACTACATGTTCTCTTATGGGTCTGTCTCTGTCATCTATTATTTAAGGAATATCAGCATCCCTTCTTTCTTGATGTAATGGCTCTATTCTAACTTGATCATTTCTAATTATTTCCATTTCTCGCAATTCTTTTCTCTTTCTTCTTAAGGTTCTCTCAATTTCTGGAGTATTTCTACTCTTGCACCAAAAAAATAAAATCTGAAAAAAAAATATCAAAAAAACTAATTAAGCTAAATGAACAAAATTAGAGAGGTAATAACACAACAATGTTTCATCAAAATTTTGTCGATCCCCGATAATTGCACAAAAAACTTGTCGCGTGTGACTGTGTAATGCAAATGTGCAAGTATACATGTCGAATCAAGTAATAAAATGATGAGTGAGTATCGTCTCCATTGGGATTGGAATTGATTGAAATAATTAGTTATGCTATTACAATGAAACTAATTAATTCAACTCAGTAAAAGGGACAAGTGAATAATTGCTAAAGAGATGAAATAAAGGATTAAGAAAATCAATTATGACTAAAAATATGCTATGGCAATTAAAATGTTGTGGCAATTCTCAAAAAGTAAGTGGGAAAGAGAATGTACTATTGGATAACAAAGGCCGAAAATATTTGGGTTTATTTCTATAACATAATAATGCCATGGCAAAATCTTGATCATCCTATTGCTCAGGGAATCATTACTGCAGTCTACTTCTTTTGAAAGACAAACTTTGAGATATCATTCTGAGTTGTTGTATGTCTACAGACTCAAGAATGATATCTAGATTTTTCTCTCTTTCCCTGTACAGTAACTTCTATGTCTAGAGTGCTACAATTATTCTTTCGAATACTTGCCTTTATCAACCATTATAATCCAATCTAATTTATCTTTTTAGAATTAAATCATATCTAATAACATGCTACATAGTCATCTATGCCTAGAGCTTGCATGTATGCATTAAAAATAATCTCAAATCGAATGAAACAGTATTCAACTCAAAATCAAACCATGGGCATTAAAAGTTAACAAAAATTCACCCAAAATAATTCCAACCCAAAGAAAATTAGCTCATGGGTTGAACATTGGAGTTCATAATAGAACCATTCAACGTCATTGTTTAAATTCACAAATCACAAACTCATATAAAATAATAAAGGCAAAACTGCAAAAAGCTTTCCCTACTCCAGCTTTCACTATAATAATGAGAATTGATGCAAAACTCAGGGCAGATTTCTCTTCCCCTTCCTTGTGTTTGTAAGTCCAATGCTCTGTAAGTTGCTACCATTTTCACTCTCCCTCTAAAAATGCACAAGAAAATGATACAGAGAGATAAAAACCTTTATTCTCTCTTTTTCTCTCTCTCTGATACTCCTATTTTCTCTTTTTTTTTTTTCTTATTTATAGGGTAGGTCCCTGAGAGTGATTTATCTGGTACAAGTACAGCTGGCTGAAAGTGATGTAGACTGAGTGTTGCATCATCTTCCTAGAATTGCCATGGCATTTGTGCTGGCAATCTAACCAACATTTTATCACGACAATATTTCACTTCCTTTATTTTCATATCCTTTTTCTCTCATTTTCTTCATTTTGCACCTACTGCCAACTACAAACAACACTTTTCTTCCCCAATAATTAAAGTAACAAATAATAACATGTATAGCACCCAAGCTTTATTATGTAATGTCCTAAAAATATCTAAGAATTCAAACATATTTACTATTACAAACAATTAATTTAATCTAGAGGCTTCAAATATAACTCTTTTCAAGAGTTATCAGTTGTGTTACAACCATAGTCCCATTAGTATTGAACTAAGTATATGTTAATATGAGACATGATGATTTTGGTATTTCCAGGTGGCTATAAATTGGTTTTGATGCTATGGGTCGAAAGGACTATATATATATATATATATAAGAAGCACTCTTCTCTGATGATGATTCTTTTATTTTTCTTTTCATCTTTTGTATGGTTTTCCATGGGAAAGAGAAAGATTATGGAACGTTCGTGCATGATAGGGTGAGACTGAGGTTTAAGTCTCAAAAATTGGACATCTCGCATGTTAGTAAGTTTTCTAATCTCTCTGCCTTAGTAGATTCAAGAAAAAAAAGATAGTTAAGGATTTCAATTAACTATTGGTTTTGTTCTGCTTGGGGGTAAAATGATAGATAATAATTCAAATGGCCTCTACATGCAAAGAAATTATGGTTTTTAATTGTCTTAGTTGAATTCTGATATGGTTGTCGTGTTGTATTGATTAAGGAGGCTCGTGTAGAAAAGGGGAAAATGCTTAGAAGATAGATTTGGTGATGACTCCCAAGTGAGTTCCTGGACTTAGTTATTAAATGTACGTGTTCTGTGTCATCAACATTGAATATGATGAATCGGTGTTTTACAAAATGGTGAATCCAGTTGTGGCGAAGTGTTGATGTCTTATGTGTGCATGTAGTGATGACATGCAAATACTATTGGTTATGAGTCTGATCATTCTAAGTAAATGATATGTTTTTCGTGGTATATATTGCATAATAAGATGCAATTGTATGGTTGTGGGTTATTTATGTTAAGTAAATAAAAGGCATGATGTGATGTCATGTTGCGAATTGAATTGATATGAATGATTGGTAGTAAATGTAATTATGTTCCATAATGGTATGTGGAAACACAAAAATTTATATACTTTTTCATACCCAATTTTACTTAAATTCATGCAAATCCGGTTAAATTCTTGTCAAAAATATAAAATAATTAAATCATGCTAAAAATATGAACATGGTGAATTTATTTAATTTTATACTTAATTTTGATTAATTTTGACTATTTTTAACAGATTCGCGCAAAAGGCAAAAATTGGCTCGGCTGACACTGCTGAAAGCACAAAATCGAGAAGCAATTTGAAGTATCGAGGCACTTTAATTTCCAGCCTGAGACGATCCAAAAATGTGTATTAATTCGTAATTTAATTAATTTTAATTTATTCCCCATTTAATTTGGGTTAAATAAATTATTTTTAATTAATTATGGAGAAAGGGTCCAGTTGAACCGCACTGGTCGAGCCATATTGAGTGAACCGAACCAGCCACTAATTGGGCAGCCCAGAACCGTCCATATGCTGACCCAAATCAGCATTTTATCTGATTAAATATGCTTGCAAAAAGGCCCTCAAAAGACTTCTAAATTGCATTCAAACCCCACCTTAAATTATGGCTTTGTAGATTTGCCCCAAGCTTAAAATAGCAAAGTCGAAACTCTCAACTTTGCCATGTGTGTGGCCGGCCAAGGGAGATCTCTTTGGCTGCTTGAATTTGCTATTTTTAGCAGCCACAATCAGCTATAAAAGCCACCCCTTGATGATCATTCAAAGCATCCCTCATTCCACAACATTCTCTCATTCTCTCTTCTCCTCTCTCACTTTTTCTCTTATTTTTTTCCATCCCATTTCCCTTATTGTTCAAGTGTCAATTTCTTCTCTTGGGAAAGAGGCTCTCATCAGCCATTTTAGAGCAGCAATTAGGTGTTCATAAGCCACCTTAATAGCCAAGGGCAACGAAGAACGAAGAGCGAAGCAACTAGTCAAGCCACAGAGAAACACCGGATTTGCTTCTTGTGCCCTATCTCTTTAAATTTTGTTGTTGTTTTGACGAACATGTTTATGAACATTTATGCTATTGAAATGGTTATTTTAATCAATTTAGCTTAAACTTAAGTTTGTGTTGGGTTGATTATATTTTGCCTGCGTGAATTGTTAAAATCGTGTTTATGTTGTTATAAGCCTCGGTAAGATGCTTGATTAAGTAAAATCTTGCCTAAGTTATTCTTGCGTTATGACTGTGAGGTAACTAATGAATTAATTATTTAAACAGACTGCAACTGTAATTAATTGACACAGTACTTAATCAGTGCATGTTTCTTCTTCTAAGGTACCTGAAGGTTAAATTAGCAATGTACCTGGTGATATTATTGCCTTGCATAACTTATAAGATTATTGTGATTAAACTGTTTCAAGGTAGGGATGCCTTGTTACCTCACATAGTCTTTTATACACTTATTAGATTTTATTAATCGTTTGAATTGACATAGGGAGATGCAAGAGATTAGTTCAATTTAATGAGTATGTATGTGCAATAACGTGTTTGCTTACTAGGATCTGTTTAGTCGGTTGAATTGACATAGGGATATGTCAAGAGATGAATGGATTTTTGTATGTAAGTTTGTTCATAGGTTAGCAAATTACCAGGTTGCTGTGAATTTATTCGTAACAATGTAAACATGAGTTTAATAATTCTAAGTTAAAGAAATATAATTAATCCAACACAAGTATGTTATCTTGATTAAATCTTATTTGAAATCGTGTATTAGAACTCCTTTATTTTATTTTATTTTAATTATTTCCTTCGTTTTTAAATAGTTTTTGACCATCTTTTAAAATCAAATTACTTTTACCTCGCCAAAGTGTTTTACAATTAATTTCATAAATAATTCTTTTTACAGTCCCTGTGGGTACGATAACTCAACATTTACTAGTCACTTTATTACTTGTTGCGATAATGTAGACTGGCACATTTTTCTGTCGCTCCAATATGATCGACATATTATATGTCATGTAATAGATAATATTTGCTGGCGAATTGTTGTATATGTTATACATGATATTTGTATGGCTTTGCACAGGTTCGGATGGCTATTCACGGGATTGCGTATGCATTTTATTTATGTGGCTTTGAAGGAAGTTCAGTTGGACTGAGCCAGGAAAGGATATTAAATGATACGGAGACTCAATGCGCACCTTTATATGAGAGTCCCTTGTGTGGGACGTATAAGAGCCCTTTATGGGATGTTTGAGAGCCCCCCAGGGGACATATGAGAGCTTTTACTATGAAAAATAGAAATCCATAACCATGGAACTTCCGTAAATGTGGAAGTCCATCAGGACGATCTAATGTGGAAGTCCATTTTGTGAAATGTACCATCCAACCTATCCACTTGATAGGGATGAGCAAACTTTTTTTATTAAACCGCAAGAATGTTTCCCTTATGGATATAGGAGAACAGTAATACTAGTTAGAGTTCGGTAGGATAAACAACTATTAAAAGTTCACAATAGTAATTGTTCGCCAAAAAATGGTATTAAATGCATATTTGTAGTCACTAGTGCAAGGCGTGTTACAGAAATTAGCGATAGATTATCTTTTACAAGTAGTTTACAAGTAAGAATTCATGAGGATTTCCCTCTTGAGGGAATAGATGCAAAAGGAGTCACGAAGGCAATTTAAAAGAATAAAGTTAATAAGGGAAAATCGCCAAGAAATTACTTGTGACAATGAGAATGGCATATAACCCCAACCCAGTCACGATGTGCAAATCATGTCATGTAAAATAATCTATTTCAGTGGATAGGTGTTCTGTTTATGTGCTTGAGGTTTTGTGTTAGAATCTTTTCCCTTGAATTATTTTTTTATCTCAACCCTTAACTTAGCCTTTCTAACTTAACTTTAAATTTTTTGTATTTATGGACAAGAATGAGAATGTTGGTAAGGCTTTAACTTACCCAGAGGTCTCGTGTTCGAATCTGTTGTGCGTAAAGGCAGACTTCTTTTTGCTTCTCCTTAAGCATGCCGCCTATGTGGTTAGTAGTTGAGTTAAATTCAAACTTTGGAAAATCTAATAAGTGGTTAATTAATGGGATTTGGTGGCATATGGGTAGTTTTTTTTTTTTAATTATAAAAAAAATCTCTCCCCAAAAATCTCCCCCAACCATTCACTCTCTCTCTTTCTCCCTTTTTCTCACGTTCTATTTTTTATTATTTTCCCTTTTTTCTTTTCTTTTTGAATTTCTATCACAAAATTCTTCATGTCTTTTTGCTTATTCAGTTCTTTACTTCTACGCTTGATTTCGATTTTCATCCTTGTGATCAAGGCACTTCAATTTACTACAAGTTTTTTTTCATAAGTATCTTTGGTTTATTTTTCCTTTAGTGATATGACACGAAGTGTGTGGATTAGTTTTACAAATTTTAATTTTTTTTGAATCTATTTAGGTGAATATCAGGCTACAAAGATTCCTCTGGCGATCTAGATGTCGATAGAAGTTGTTGTTTCTTTCAAAGGTAAGTGATTAATGCCCTATTTAAGGCCGAATATTGGTGTTAAGGTCGAATAGTTAGTGCTTGCAGCAAAAAAAGTGTTTGAATTTTCTATATTGTTGTTAATTTAGTTTCTTTGAATACTATTTTAAGGTCTGGAATTGTGTCATTACATCACTATTCGGAATCGATCAGGTGTGTATCTTTAATCCCGAAAATCAATGAATGGCGCAAAGTCGAAAACCACACGATTGTGTTCCAGGCTATTTGTGCCACAAGACCATGTGGGCCATACAATGTGTGGGCCCATTTTCAGTAAAATTTAGTTAAGGTCGTGTTTGATGTGCGTTTTAAGATTAGCCACTTTATAAGGTTTGTTGTGTGATATGTATGACTTCTATATATGAAATCTCTGATATTGATATTGATATTGTATGTGTAACGTTTGAAGTAAGTCAGCAATGTAAGTTTTGCATCTAATATGTAATTTGAGAAATATCTTAGAGCATGATTCATTTGCGAGCATCTGTGTATGTATTATGTTTAAGCATGTGGATTGGGGTGGGATCATTATGTGATGGAAGAAGTGTTGGCAGTCTAATGATTTGCCCTATCTGGTGGTTTAACAACATATCTATTATGATGGCTTGAACACACTTGTCTGACTCGGGCGGATTATTGCATTATTTCGGGCAGCCTTTTCCACCCTTTTTTATAGTGACTTACGATCACTTATTTGGTGTGTGGGGTTGGATAGGTATTTATTACCTTAATTGGTGTGTAAGGATGGGCGAAGATGGTCTGTAGCGGATAGGGGTAAGATCTGTGTCTGTATTTGTATCTGTATATGTATATAATATGTGAAATATGTTGCATTGCATGATATGCCATGCCATTTGTATCTAATCTGTCTGCCATGTTGCATCGCGAGATATGTCATGTTTGTATCTGTTTGATTCATGATTTCCATATGTAAGGGCTAAGTTGCACACTGAGCTTTGTAAGCCCACCTAATTATTTTTCTTCTCAGGTAATCAGCAAAGTTAGGATCGAACGGTGTGCAGAAGCTCGAGTTGGATTCTCAGTAATTAAAGTTTTTAAGAGTCTTATTGTTTAATATGGACTTTTTCGACTGTTGGTACTTTTGGACTTATTTTTCGATTTTTGTTTTATTTTGTTAGACTTTTTGATATAGTTAGCATCGTTAAACTATAAAATTACGCGATTTCACAAACGAGAACCACGATTTTTCAAAATTAACAACTTAGAATTACTATGCAAAATAAAGCAACCACTTAAGTGTTTTCTGAAAAATAAAAATCTTCAACAAGAATTTTTCTAAAAACTTGTAAGAGATTTGCCAAATTAATTTTTTCGAAACCCCTACTTCTCAAGTTAAAAAGAAATTTAGAGTTTTAAATGAGATTGTGTAACTCCTCAAGATTCAGCCATAATGTCTAGGCTGGGTGTGGGATGTTATAGTGAAAGTTCGAGAAGGGACCAGGCTAGAGTTCACTATGCAACGACATCTTTGTTTCTTACTTGTAACCTGCATACAACGGGGCAGCTTAGAGGCGGAGTCTCAGGGTCTTTGTTGTAAATGAAACTAGGTAGTCAAAATATTAAGTGATCATTTTAAATAAGTGAAGTTTACTTGGTAAAACTATTGTATATTCACTTAAAATTTTATTAACGACATAGATTCATTTAATTCTTGAATTTACTTGGCAGCAATATCAATTGTGTTATTGTCTTCACTCTTTTATTTTTGCAGATAATAAAACTTGAAAGTATAAGTGAAATTGATTAATTTGGAATGTAGTATTCTATAATTCGGATCTAGTGATCGGGTTAGGTATGGGTTATTACAAACTTATAAGTAAATAATTAGTCATTATTTAGGCTCATTTCAACAAGCACATTATTTTGCATATAAACATGATTTTCATTTCACTAATCAAATGAGATTCATTCCACTATTTCTCCAACTTATTACCATTCATCAATGTGACCTTGCTAAGAATGTTAAGTTCATTGAATATTAAATATATTATATAGATAGTAACATTATAAACATGATGATAAATACAAGCACACGTAACTAACAAAGAAGAATAATTTGTTCCATGAGAACTTACCTTTCAAAACGCAAAATGAGTAGATTTCTTTCAAAGCTTAATCAACAACTTTATTCTTTCCTCTATTTGCTCCAACAGCCTCCAATACCTTCTTTAATAATCATACAAATCCATAATTAGCATCATGAATTTAGCAACTAATGGTCACTTAATGACCATTCAAACAAATGATAAATATCATAGAATGCAAGGCTTTCTAATAACCCTTCAGACCCCATTATTCGAAATTCTCATATCTTTCAATTCTCCTAATTGAATTGAAATCCAATTTTAATTTTTTTCTCCAAGGACCTCAAACTATCATTGTATACCAATTAATTTTATAATTCATCTTTTACAATTTGGTTTTTAGTAATACAACAAAAGCTTCTTTAACAATTACTTAAGTTAACTTAATCATAACTTCACCCACTACACTATTAACATGATTTTCACCTAACTTAAACTTAATCAACTAAGTAATTCATAATTTTCACTCAATCTCTTTACTTCCTGCAATAGTAACTTGAGTGAACTTTAACAATATAACTTATGGGTCAACTTTACTAAGCTAAATAGATTAGAAATCCATGAAAGTTTTTAACAGAAAAGCTTGAATACCTTGATTAAGTTTGGCCGATTATGGAGGATGAGCTTAATTCTTAATTTCCCTCTACTTTCGGCTATGGAGAAAGATGATAGAAAATGTTATCATCTCTCCACTATCATTAGTTTTAAATAGTGGCAAATTATGGCTTTTATTTATTCAAGCCATTAACCATAATTAAATATGGGTAAATTGCCCTTTTGATCATTGGTTTAATTGCATAATAAGGGCTTGATGAAATCTCCTATCTAATTTCACTAGTTGAGATCACTTACAACATACTAAATTATAGGGTTCATTAATTAGTAACTAATAATATTCTTAATTATTCAATTAAAATTTTTTGAACTAACCCGACTTAGGTTGTTAGGCCTCAAAACTAAATTTTTCTGGCACTTTTGAAAACTGAGTTGTTATAGCTTTGATTTAAGGGTTTTAAGACTTAGTCTTGGATGGATGAGTCCACTTCAATGCCTTTTAGACTTTTATTTTTTTATGAATAACGAGTTTAGCCTCCTTTTTATTGGTTGAACAATATTGGAGAACCACTTTTGTTACTTTTGAAGAACTATTGTAGAGTTTTTCATAAATATTTCTTCAAATTCTTTGATTCATTCGAAACATTCTTCAAATTTTGAAAAAAACTTGTGTTGAATGATTTGAAGGTGGCTCCTTTTTATAATGCAAATGAAAGTTATTATATAATATAATTTTTTAAGATGAGTGATTTATCGTTCATTTATTATTTATCTTGCGATTATTTTATTTTAATTATATATAAGAGAATCATTATGATTTATATCTTTATTAATTTAAATCAATTAGAGATAAAATAATTATTAAAGAATATGCTTTCTTTATAAAAGAATTCTAAAAAGATTTAATTTATGATTAAATATGAATTAATTTAATTTAATGCAATTAGAGATAAATTTGATTAGTCTAATTTTTTTCTCCGTATATGAATGCCCCTTAAAACTAGGTTACGTATATAGCATGCGCACAAAGTCTTGAAATTTGATTTACTTTAGCTGCCAAAAAATTTTCTTCTAGATTTGCAAAGCTTCAAAGGATGTTATTAATATGTGTGTGCGCGCGGGGACTTGTGTTTTATTTGGTCAGAAACTTGACAATCAATTTAGGTTGCCTACAAACCTTCATATTTTGAAGGAACAAATCATCACGTGATTCATTTCTTTTTTATTTTTATTTTTGTTGGATGTTTAGTTTAAACATTTGCTTAGGAGTGATACAGCAGTTTTGTAATCCATAATCATTTTAGATTTTTAAATACATCAAATCAACTATAATCTAGTACTTGCGTCTGTTTCGGTCGAGTTTGCTAGTTGGAAAAGCCTTTTGCGATTTAAGTTACACTACCTTCTAAGAATCTATACACTATTTGTAAAATGACTAAAACTTGGGCTACAATACTTAAATTGAGGCATGCCAATATGCATTGAAAACGATAATAGAAAGCTATAATATTTATAAGAAGACCACTTATTAAATCTACCTAGAGAATCTCAAAAAAAAATTAAGTAAAATATATATCAAAACAATTCTACGATATTTTTGATTTCTCGTAGCAAATATGTAATCTTTGATTTCAATCGTTTCATCTTTTCCACTATCCTCAAATTTATATATTGTACATTGTATATGCACTGTACAAAAAATGAACAACACCACTAAAAATATTGTAAAAGAATTTGAAACAAAACTCAATCTATTTAACCAAATACACCAAAATAAAAACTTGAAAATTTTTTATAGTTTTTCTCTTAAATTGTTTTATGGCTACTGACTTGAAATGTATCAATGCCTAGATCTCTGGTATCGATATTTAGCTACCAAAATGCTTTTAAAACATTTTTAACACTTCAAAACACTTCAGTATTAAATAAAAAATATTTGGGTAAATTAAAACACATTTAGAATATGTTCTTAGATACTTTTACAGGTATTAAAAATATTAAAATACTAAATTATTTGGTAATAAAATTTATCTCAAATATTATTATATTAAAAGCACATCAAAGCTAACAAGTTTCACCAAGCCTTGATCAAATATACCTTGCAACTTGGACCATGATGGTCACTGCTTAAGATCATCGTTATAGATGGTTGCTAGAGACCTCTTCTAGGCATGAATGCAAAATGCGTGATGGGGAATGAGTGTCCTCTCTTGAGAGGCCTTTGAGATAAGGTACTAAAGGGGACTGAGATAGTCACTGGAAGGACACGTGGAAGGCTAACCATTGTTCCATACGAATTTGAGCCATTTCGAATTAAAGAATGGGCGATTCATTACACGTTAGCATTGAATCACATATGTATTTATTTTTTATTTATTAAATATATGTTTTTACTTAACTTCAAAAGAAAATAATATATTTTGAATTAATGTAAAGTAATATTATTAATCAAAATAATAAATATAATTAAAAATATCCGCTCTTCTTTGACAATAAAAAAGTTCCACTCTTCAATTTTCATTGTTTTCTTGTTTTCTTAATAACCAATAAATTGAGTATAAAATTTCTTAAATAATGTAAAATGAATATGATTTAATAATTATTGCATGTATAATATAGATTATGGTACATTTATATTGTGCATGAAAAAAAAAATATATGTAAAAGGTATTAGAGTTAATTGTACTAAATATCTTCAAATTATGGCCCTTATTTTAAATTAGTTCTTAACCTTCAAATCATTCTAATTACATCCTTAAACTATTAATATTATATTAACTAAGCCCTTCCTTACTAAAATCATTAATTTAACTATTAAATGATAAATCAAATCTTATATGACATAATCTAAGATGAAAATTTTAAGAAAAAACTAGTGGATGTTGTTAAAATCTTGGTTTAAATTCTCTTTTCCAGTTTTACTTTATTTTTAGCTTTTACTTTTAAACCTTAAGCCCCAACATCTTAATTTTTAAAATTCAATTTAAATTTAGCTACATAATAATTGACATGTCATTTGACAGTTTTAATAACAAAATGAACTGATCGATATAATCTTGATAGTTTTAGGATGCAATTAGAACCTTTTGAAGCTTAAGATGAGGGTCATAGTTTGAGGATGTTTGTTGCAATTAATTCATATATTAAAAAAAATATGAAAAAAAAAATAAGGCTTTGGTTCAAATAGTAAAGTTAAATATTGAAAATCATAACGTCTTAGGCTCAAATACTAGCATGTACAATCTAGATTTTACATAAATATAAAATGATAAAAATATCTTCATAGTAATGTTTATTATTTTGACCTTATTGATAGGTGATACTGACCTGGTCAACCCTTCAAATAATAATATAGATATTATATAGGATATGTAAAAAATATATTATATTATATAAATGTAAAATCTATATTATATATTAAATGGCTTGTTAAAAACTGAACGTCAATAATGGCAATGTAGAAAGATCGCAAAGAAAAAAAATAGAACACACAGATTTTACGTGGAAATCCTTTCGGGGAAAAACCACGGGTAGAGGAGAGGAAAATTCACTAATATCAAATTTGAATGATACAAGAGGAGTTTCAACTACATCTATTTATAGGTTAAAAAAAACCTAATTCTAATCAATGTTAAATATATTATGCTAATAAATGCTAAATCTATTATACTAATAAATACTAAATCTTCTAGAAAGAAAATATATTTTGTTTAACTTAACTTGCAAGCTATCTCTTAAAATTGGGTCACACAACTCTAACAATCTCCACCTTGACATAAATTTTCAACAAACAAGTTCTTTACCGTGAACTCTCAACGAATAAGTTCTCCACCTCTTCCACAAAACCCCTTAAGGGTTTCTTCAACAATGAACACCAACCAAGTCCAGGCAATGCTCAAACTTGGTTATAGGAAGAGACTTAGTCATCATATCTGCAGGATTATCATGAGTACTAACTTTGCTAACAACAATATCACCGCAAGCAATAATATCACATACAAAATGATATCGAATGTTAATGTGCTTTGTTCTCTCATGAAACATTTGATCCTTCGTAAGGAAGATAAACACAAAACACTGTACTAATCTGAAGGTCTTTACTGAGTTCACCAAATAACCCCTTTAGCCAAATAGCTTCTTCGGTAATCACCATATACTCAACTTCAGTAGTAGACAAAGCAAATGTAGCTTGCAAAGTGGCTTTCCAACTGATTGCGCAACCTCTAATAGTAAAGACATACCCGATGCGAGTTCTTTTTTTATTAAGGTCTCCAATAAAATCAGAATTAACATACTCAATGACTCCATCTCTAGTTCTTCCAAACTGTAAGCAAACATTAATAGTACCTTGTAAATATCTAAAAATCCACTGAACTATTTTACAATGTTCTTTACCGGGATTTGCCATGTATCTACTAACTTCACTAACTGCCTTGAGTAAACCATAGCATACATGAGAGATCCTACTGCACTAGAATATGGAACACGTGTCCTGTAGTCAATCTCATCATCAAATTATGGAGACAAAACTGATAAAAGTCTGAAGTGGGCTGCTAATGGAGTACTAACATGCTTGGCATTCTGCATATTGAACCTGCGAAGAACTTTCTCAATGTACCCTTTTTGACTTAGGTACAATTTACATATTTTTTCTATCTCTGAGAATCTCCATCCAAAGTATCTTCTTTGTTATTCCAAAATCTTTCATCTCAAATTCTTTACTAAGCTGGGGTTTGACCTTTCTCATCTCTCATTCATTTTTGGTTGCTATCAACATGTCATCAACATATGTAGATACAAAAAAGAACCATCATTGTTTTTCTTAAAATGAACACAACTATTAAGGCTACTTCTTTTGAAATCATGAGTAGTCATAAAAGAATCAAACCTCTTGTACCACTGCCTTGGTGATTGTTTCAAGCTATAAAGGGACATTTTCAACAAGCAAACATAGTCCTCTTTTTTTTAAGACTATAAAACCCTTTGGTTGTTGCATGTAAATATCTTCCTCAAGTTCTCCATGTCAGAATGTTATTTTTACATCTAATTGCTCAAGCTCCAAATTATACATGGCTACAATCCCAAACAAAACTCGAATCAAACTATGCTTCACAACTGAAGAAAACACATATGTGAAGTCTACACTAGGAATTTGACTATAACCTTTTGCAACCAGTCTTACTTTATATCTGGATTTTTCAATTCTTGGGGTCTCTTCTTTTTTCTTGACCACCCATTTACAATGAACAACCTTTTTACCCTTAAGAAACTTCATTAGATCCCATGTTTTATTCTTTGGGAGTGATTTCATCTCTTCTTGCATGGCAAACATCCACTTTCCTGAATCTTCACAACTAACTACCTCAGAATAAGTAGATGGCTCTTGATTTGTATCTATATCTTTAGCCACATTTAAAACATAAGCAACTAGATCAGCCTCGGCGTACCTCTTTAGAGGTTTAATTTTTCTTCTATGATTGTTCTTGACAATAAAATATTATGGTGAAGCAACTCTACTCTGAGTTTTTATACTAACATGAAGAGTATATTTTGTTGTAGATTTTGGAAAAATATGTAGCTCCACCTACTTCACATGTGTGCTTGGACTTTGTTGGTCTTTATTGGAAGAGTCTTTAAGAGATAAGGCAATATAGCAATTTTATCAAAAATAGAATCTTTGCTAATCACAACTTTTATATTTTGAGGGCAGCATGACTTATATCCTTTAACACCAACCTTATAATCAAGAAAAACACATTTAATGGATCTAGGTTCCAATTTCCCGTTATCAACATGAGCATACGCAAGACATCCAAAAATCTTCAAATAAGAACAATCAGCATGATTACCAGACCATACCTCTTGTGGAGTCTTTTTTTAAATGGTAAGGGACGGAGACTGGCTAATCAAAAAACATGTAATAGAAGTCATTTTAGCCCAAAATGACTTCGATAAACAAGCTTTTGAAAAGATACATCAAAGCTTTTCCATGATTGTTCTATTAATCTATTCCGCAATGCTGTTTTGCTATAGAGTATGATCAACTGTCAAGTGTCTCACGATCCCTTCTAATTTGCACAATTCATTAAACTCATCAATGATTATTAGCATATAATTAGCGTCACCCTTCAAAGGCACTCTAGATGGTCCCCAAAGATCATAATGAATATAATTCAGTGTTCCCTTCGTGTTATGGATTCCTCTAGTGAATCAAACTATTTTTTGCCTCCCAAAAATGCAGTGCTCACAGAACTTCAGTTTGCTAATGCCTTGTCCATCAATAAGTCTTCTTTTGCTCAATTTTTCCATGTTGTTCTCACTCATATTCCCTAGACGCATATACCAAAGTCTAGTAATATCATCACTTGACAAGGAAGAAGAAGCGACGGCTACATCACCAGTAACAGTTGAACCTTGCAAAATATATAACTTGGAAGTCTTTCTCTGCACTTTTATCACAACGATGGAACCCTTACTAATCTTTAGAACCCTACTTTCAACTGTGTACTTGTGCCCCTTTGAATCAAGGGTACTCAATGAAATCAAATTCCTCTTCAATTTTGGTACATGTCGTACGCCAGTAAGTGTTTTGATGACTCCATCGAACATCTTACATGTGATTTTACATGAAACATTATTTTTCATCAAAACAACACCTTCAAACATTATTTCATATGTTGTAAGCCAATCCCAATTGGGACTCATATGGAAGGTTTAACTAGAATCGAGGGTACACTCCTCACTCACTTTAGGGTTGTTAGCAAAAACAACTAGCAGTTCACCATTGCTATAGTCTTCTACAACATCAGCTTTACCAGATTGTTCTGGTTGTTTTCCTTTTTGATTCGTCACCTCCCTTTTGATCTTTTTCTACAACTTATAGCACTTAGACTTATTGTGCCCTTTCTTCTTGTAGAAGTTACAGGTTTACCTCTGTTTCAAGATTTTAATCTATCTTTAGATTTACTGCGATGATTTCGTTCTAGTGTCTTCCCACTATTATCATCAGTATTTCATTTTTATCTCCTATTAACAATAAAACCCTCTCTCTGAGAGTCAAATATAGATACAATATGATTCATCTTGTCATACGATGTTAAGGAAGCATAGACTTCATCAACTATGAGAGATTCGTGGCTATTCAAAATCGTATCTCTAAATGTTGAATAAGATAGGGGGCAACGAACAAAGTAGAATTAACCCTAAATCTTCTTTATCATACTGGATCTTCATGGCCTCTAGGTCTAAGAGAATTTCTTTAAACATAGTTAAGTGTTCATGCACAGATGCACTTTCCTCCAACTAATAAGCATAAAGGTACTGCTTCATATGCAACTTGCTAGTTAGGGTTTTCGACATGCATAGTCGTTGCAACTTTGTACAAAAGTAGCGTGGTTTTCTTCTTCATCACATCCTATTGAATTTCATTCAACATATTCAGATGTAATTTCATTAAAGCCTTTCGATCTTTGTGTTTCTTCTCTTTCTCTGTCAATGTCGAAGGCATCTTACCTAACCCTAGCAAGGCATCCTCTAAATCCATCTGCGTAAGAACTACCTACATCTTTATCTACCACAACGAGAATCGGTGTTGCAATCCAACAGTAGAATATCATACTTCATTGTCACCATTATCGTGATCTCGAAAAATTTTGATACAAATTTGTTAAAAACTGAACGTTGATAACGGCAATGTAGAAAGATTGCAAAGGAAAAATAGAACACACTGATTTTACGTGGAAACCCTTTCAAGAAAAAACCACGAGCAAAGGAGAAGAAAATTAACTAATGTTGAAATCGAATAATGCAAGAGGAGTTTCGACTACATCTATTTTGTATGTTGAAAAAACTTAATTCTAATCAATGTCAAATATATTATACTAATAAATGTTAAATGTATTATACTAATAAATACTAAACCTTCTAGAAAGAAAATATATTTTGTTTAACTTGACTTGCAAACAATCTCTTAGAATTTGGGTCGCACAACTCTAACTTGGCTGATTGAGTTTGTATCACCTATCAACCAGATCCCTATTTAGTTAGGATATTATCAAATAGCCAATCATTTTACAAAATAACATTTTTTTTATCTTTTATATTTTTATATAAAATGTAGAAAAATATATACATGATGGGATTTGAACTCCAAAACTCTATAATTTTTAATATTTTAACTTAACTATTTCAAATAAAGTCTTATTTAATTTTTTATAAATATATTTGTTACATAATTTTGTTCATCTACATTGTTGGTGTGCCAAAATCTAGTTATTATATAGGATTATATAATTGTTGTATATATAATATTTTGTTTTATTTTTTCTAAAAAGAATATTATCTTTGTGTTGAAATTTTTTATTAATATTTATAATAAAATATCATAAATAATAGTAAAATAACTCTTATATAACTTATAATATAATAAAAAAATGCTATATTTTTGAAAAAATTTACATAATGAATTTTATTTTTTATTTAATACATTAAAATTTGATTTAACAAAAAAAATTAAAATAAAGTTAGATTTATTATTTATAAGTGTCCTAAATCTTATCATCAAAATAATTTAAAATGGTAAATTTTGTAATATATAGTGCAATTTAATCTATTCAAAATTCTTTTTGAAGTCTAATTATATTTATATATATTATATCGTAAAAATAGATTGTATTTGAAATATTTTCTTTAGTATAATATTTGAGAGATTTTTATATATGGGTTTAGGAATATGTAAATAATCATTACATTTAATATTAATATTGCATTAAAATTGGATAAGAGTAAGGCTTACGATAGGGTGGAATGGAGTTTTTTGGAAAACATGATGAGAAAATTAGGCTTTTGTAATGAATGGATATCTCTAATTATGAGATGTGTAAGGAGTGTATCCTATTCGGTAACACTTAATGGGGTTCAATAAGAAGATTTCAAGCCATCACGAGGGCTAAGATAAGGGGACCCCTTAGGCCTGTATTTATTATAATTAGTGCCAAAGGCTTCTCCATCTTATTAAATAGAGCTAAAAGGGAGGGGAGAATCGGTGGACCGAGAGTAGGAAGAAGCAATTTATGGATAACACAATTGTTCTTTGTAGATGATAGTACCCTATTTGGAGAGGCATCATTGGAAGGTGCTAGTGCAATAAAATCAGTGGTGAAGAAGTACAAGGAGGTTCTGGGTTAGCTTGTTAACTTTGACAAGTCACCCATATATTTAGCAGCAACGTGACGAAACCAGGTAAAAAGTGTGCTAGTAGTGTGAATTTCTAAAAACTCGAAAAGGTATCTTGGTCTACCAACTATGGTGGGAAGAAGAAAAAAGATTGCTTTTGTTGATATTAAAGAAAAATTCATTAAAAACATAAAAAACTGGAGTGTGCGTAATTTTTCAATAGGGGAAAGGAGGTATTTATTAAATCCATTTTGCAAGCCATACCAATTTACGCAATGCAATGTTTTAAGTTTCCTGTATTATATAGATTTTGGTGGAAAAATTTAAAGTTCAATAAAGGTATACATTGGTGTAATTGGAGTGCTATGTGTATACCAAAAGCGCGATGGAGGATTGGATTTAGGGAGTTGTCAAAGTTCAAAATAGCTTTGTTGGCGAAATAGGGATGGAAACTAACCAATAATCCTAATAGTCTATTTGCACAAGCCATGAAGGAAAGATATTATCCTCAAGGGGATTTTACAAGTGCATATCTAGGGCCTTACCCTTCATTTACCTGGCAAAGCATTTGGGGTGCTCGTAGTCTATTGGAGAAAGGTAGAGGCTGGAAAATCAGGAATGGGGAGTCAGTAAACATCTGGAATGATGCATGGCTACCAGGGCCTGAAGATAGTAGAATAAAGTGTTAGAATATTAATGTTAATTATATTATTTTTGTTTATTTGATTAACAGTGAAACGGTTACCTAGAAAAGTGAAGTAATTAGGAGGCCATTCAGTGAAGAGCAAGTAGAGAAGATTTTATCAATCCCACTGGTTAGCAGCATGCATACATATGAAGTGATATAGAAGGATGACAATATTGGAGTCTATATAGCTAAAAGTGGGGACAAATGGTTAATTACAGAATATCTAAATATGTTAGGAAACTATAGTACAGATCAAGTCGGTAATATAAGCAATTACTTTACAAAAATATGGAGTCTAAAAATTCCCAGCAAAATTAGAATAAACCTGTGGAAAGTCACAAAATACTTCATACCTATACTGGGTAATCTAAAAGTAAGAGAGCTCGTAAAGAATGTGCTATGCCTTGTTTGTAATGAATAAGAAAATTTCGTGGCCCATATGTTCAAAGACCATGCCTTCACAAAACCGGTCCTGCAAATATTAGGGATAATCCCCTCGACCACAGGTAGGGAGCAAAGTTAGAAGGAGTGGTAAGAAGTAGAATTCGGAAGTAAGGGTTCACAAAAATGTACAATGTTAGCAATTATTTTAGGGCATTATGGTACAACAGAAATAAAGCTCATCATGATGGGATAAAAGAAAGGATACAAGATGTCGTAAGATTTATAAATACATATAAACTAGAAATCGAGCAAATAGAAGGCTTACCCAGATTTGTAAAGGAAGCATGAATCGTGATATGGGGACCACTAGATGGGGGAATGGTTAAAGCAAATTTTGACACGTTCTACTAGAATCATCTAAATAGATTTATATCAGGCCAGGTCGTGTGACAAAGCCTAGACCGTGTGGCTCAAAAATACGGTCCTGTGGCTACTACACATGCCAGTGTGACTTCTTTGTATGCCCGTGTAACTTCTTCACAAATCAGTGTACACTAACCGTGTAACTAACTATACCCGTGTAATATAAGGTTACACGCGTATGGTCAGGCTGTGTAACTCACTGTGATCGTGTAGAATAGGGTCACACAACAGTGTTGCCAGGCCGTGTAACTCTATGCCCATGTGGACCAACCTATACTAAAATAATTGAAGGCACACGGTCATGTACCTGCCCGTGTCCCAGGCCGTGTGCATCCAAAATTAGCCCAAAACTTGTCATTTTCACTCCCAAGTGCTTAGGTACCTAAACATACCAAAAGTATATGTATACAAGCCTTCAAATACAATCAAGAACACTTAAACCATGTTAGCACAATTAACCTAACTGCATAATCAATGCGTTATCATTGACACTGTAACGCCCCAAAATTTGAGTTTTAAATTTACTAAGTCGTGTCAGTGAATATGTGTATGCTTCTATGGTTGTGTGCTCTATTGCTCATTTGAGATCTAAGGTTCGAGTCACATAAATTTTGGAATTTTGCTAAGTTCCTTACTCGAACCCTTAACTTAGAATTCTTTGTTTAAGTTGAATTCGGTGACTTTTTATGACAAGAATGAGCCCGTTAGTTCACTGGTTAAGCATCTGCCTATTCTCTGGTTTCATGTTTGAGTAGCTATGTATGCGACAAAGATTATATTTTTGCACTTTTCTGCAAAAATAGTATTTTAAATGCTTATTCCTTTTACTATTAACTTAGAAGTTTTCTTTTTATTTATTTCTTATTTCTTTTTTTTTGTTACATTCTTAGTAAATTTTCCTTTTGGTTCTGTTCATCTTGTACAATTGTTGCATCGAATTGTATTCTTACTTATTCTGGTGTGCTTTAGGATAAGTTGCATGGTTTGTTTTCGTTATACTGCATTATTATACGATTTGGGATTTTTCTAAAATTGCAAGGATTGATAATCTTATTGTATGTTGTCTTCTTGTGCGCTAAGGGAGACTCCAAAGACGTCTAACACCTCCCATTTTACTTAGGAGTTGAACGTGTACTGGGTTTCCGCAGTAAGTAAACTTTTGCTCGTTTCGTGTAGGGAGTCAAAGGTTTCGATAGAATTTGATTGTCAGTACTTGTGTGTTTTACGAATGTAATGTTGAATTGAGTGTTCGGAACTTATTTTAGACTTGAAAGTTGTAATTGAGTGCTTCTACAGTGTCAGGTAACAGGTGGGTATTGAAACCCCTTTTATTTTTTTATATTTTTCTTTATTAGAAACGGGGCTGTTGACAGTAGAGAGTTTCCACACGGGCGTGTGTACAGTCGTGTAGGTCCGTGTGGGTTACACAGCCATATGAGAGCCTGTGTGAGGGACCGTGAAACTCCTTGAGTTTGAATTTGGGGTTACACGGACTTGTGTTAAATCGTGTGTGAGAAACGATGTGCAGAAGTCACACGGGCAGGACGTACGAACGTGTTTCCAAGCCGTGTAACTCCTTGAGTTCAGATTTGGAGTCACACAGGTAGGGGACACGGGCGTGTGTCTAAGTCGTGTAACTCCTTGAGTTCAGATTTAGAATCATACGGGCAGGGGACACAGGCGTGTGCCAAGCCGTATGAGGTACATGGGTGTGTGCTTAGGCCACGTGACTCACTGATTTGGTAAATAAGGCACACAGGTGACCACAGGGCTGTGTGTCAGGCTGTGTGGAGTGAGACATGCCACCATTTGAATGTCTAAGCCCAAATTGCCAACTTCAGTAATGTCGTAATTATTATACAGGGTAAGTGTAGACTACCTGTAAGATAGGTATCACTGTATTAAGCTGTATGATCTACTTTATTGTGACTATAGACTTGTTTTATTTATACTCTATCTACATCTAAAATATATATTGGCGTATATGTTATTTGTTCAACATCTACATGGGGTAAGATTTATGAATTGAAAGAAGTATTCTGTAATGAACTGGTGGTCAAACCACCCACGATATTATCTGATCTGGCAATGAGACTGCAAACACTACAACGTGTCATATCGACACTATGAGGTGTGTAGGGTGGATAAAGGTGATGTGTAACAGATGGAATAGGAAATTGGATCCTTATCTATACTGTATGACACATGCACCTAATCGTATTTGTGTTATACGTAAAACTATACTCATTTACTATGTACCAGGTCTGTGTGTCTGGATCCATTTTAGGTTGTAAATCTGATTGAGGATATCGAATTGTTATCTGAATATTCAATAATATCTGAGTTCTTGCACATGGGCTAGTCTGTTTATGTTAAGTTCTACAATGCAACACACTAACTACTTGAATGAATTTCAGGAAACTCTCAAGGATAAGCGGCTGGCAGAAGTAGGACTCGGTCATCTATCATATTTATATACGTCTGTGAACCTATGTTTTAATTTCATATTTTTCAATTTCTAGATTTGACTATGTTCCAGATATTGGATGTTTTTATAACTTAACACTAGTGAAAGGCTCGCTTTAAGTATGACTATGTTTTGGTAAGACAACATAATATTCTAAACTTATCCTATAACAGCCCGATTTTGGGCCTAGTCAGAATAGTGGTCTCGAGACCACGAATTCGAAGTCATATAAATTATTGTATTATTATTTTAATGTTATATCATGTTTTTAAGAGTACATGAGAAATTTGGTGAAGTAATTTTAACGTTTGTGAGCTCAATTGCGAAAAAAGGACTAAATCGCATAAAGTGTAAAAGTCTTGAATTGATAGCTAAAGGTGTCATATAGCTAAGGAATAAAATTGGGGGTCTTTAAAGGGCAATTAGACCCTATTGTGATAGCTTGGCCAGCCATAGGTGTTGGAAATGTTGAAAAGTCAACATTAGGTAATGTTGATGACATAAGGTGTAATATTATATTGCCTAAGCCTAGCTATCATCTTTTTCTTTCATTTTTCTCTTCACTTCCACCGATTTTTCAGCCATTGTAAGGGTTTTGAGCTTCAAAAATTCCAGCAACATTAAGTCTTCACAAGTAAGTGATTTTAATGGCTTTTCTTGAATATTTTGTACTTTTGAGACCCTTAAAGCATGAGCTTTTAAATGAGGGTACTATTTTGAAAAATGATGAAGAGTTTAGGGTTTTTCCATGAAAATATTTATGATGTTTGCTGAGTTTTTAAGGAAGAAAATGAGTCTTAGGTGTCTTATAAACAACTTTTGTGAAATGTGTTATCATGAAAACACCTTTACCTGTTTTGCTTATTCCATATGAAAATAGGGGATCCAGAAATCGCTCTGGCCCTATTTCACTAAAACTCAGATATCTTATAAAATACAAAACCTTTACCTGTTTTGCTTATTCCATATGAAAATAGACACAATGATTTTTAATTTCATATATTATTCACCATCAAAACATGTCTCTAATATTTTTAGTGATTTTTCAAAGTCATGTTATTTCTGATACTTGAATCCGTTTTTAAGTTACTTTCACATTTTTCATAGTTTTCATGTGATAGTTACTACTTATTTATACATACTATTAAACATGTATATCATCAGCCCTTCTATTAGTTAATCACTAGCAAGTATTTACACATCATTCATTGATGATATCATATCAAAAGAAACCAAGTTCCTATACATGCCATACACAAAACGAAACGTCTAACTATACCAATGTGATTCCTTCGATAGTGTGATCGGGTCTCCGACGTTTCCTTCGATCCCCGAGTGGCTTGATAAAAACTATAAGAATAAGAAAATAAAGAGAGTAAGCACTAGGCTTAGTAAGCTTACAAGCAAATAAATTACAACATTCAACATAATGAATAATTATACATAATGTCACCTAGCCTTATAAACTTCCTTTACTTCTCATTTTCTACCTTCTTCTTTACTCACTTACCTTCTTTCTTACGACCTTTCACTATTCATAGATATAATCTACCTTCCCTTTTGCTGATAATTCACTGTAATTTAACGTGTACAATGACCCATTGAACCACTCGGAATACTAAGGATCTTTGGGTCATTCACTGCTCTATCAATATCTCGCCAATGCCATGTCTTCGACATGGACTTTCATGAATTATTCCTGTATCCAATGTCATATATATATCTAATATGGGCTTACATGGCTCATTCCTGTCTCCAAAGCCATATATCTGATATGGACTTACATGGCTCATTTTTGTCCTGTCCTGTCCTGTCAACCCCAATATCCTAACATTCCTAAAGTTCAAACGGGGCATCCTAATGCTTTTTCTCTGTCACTTCGCCTTTAATTTGACTTTAAATATTCTCATAAAATAAGTATATAAATGCTGAAAATTGACAATAATAATGTAAAATAAAATAATATTGCATTTATTTACTGTAAACTTACCTCGTATGCAAAAATAGCTACTTTTACCATTTCGTCCACAACTTGGTATTTTCCCCATTTTAGCCCGAATTTTAGTTTTCCTTGCTCTATCATTTACAATATAGTCTAATTAGGACTCACATTATTCAAATTGACCCAAAATCATATTTTGGAAAAATTATAGTTTTGCCCCTAAACTTTCGCATATTTACACTTTTGCCCCAAAGCTCTTAAATTAAACTTCAGCCTATTTTCTTATGTTTTATGACATGCTGGTCATTTTTCCCTTCTATGGCAGCATCAAATTCATACTCTAACATGCACTTATGACTATTAGGTATTTTAACCGATTAAGTCCTTTTACTCATTTTTGCTTAAAACCGAGTAGTACAAGTTGTCTAACATAATTTAAAACCTCATATTCTATCATAAAACGCCAAAATACACAAATTTCACCTATGGGTATTTTTCCAAATATGAACCCTAGGTTGAATTATTGCTAGCATAAGCTTAATCGAAAGCTACAGGGACTCCAAAAACGTAAAAATCATTAAAAACGAGGCTAGAACGGACTTACAATCGAGTTTGGAAGCTTGAAAACCCTAGCCATGGTTTCTCCTTGCTATATTCGGCCATGGGGTTGAAGATGAGCAAAATTGGCTTTTAATTTTGTATTTTAATTCATTTTACCCTAAATGACCAAAATGCCCTTACTACTAAACTTTTCAAAAATTCCATCCATGTCCAATTTTTGTCCATAGACTTAGAAATTGGTAAAATTACTCTTTAAGGACCTCTAATTAATAATCTAATTCAATTTTATGCAAAATACTTCTAGAACACAAGTTTTGCAATTTATTCAATTTAGTCCCTAATTTCAAATTAAGCACTTTATGCATAGAATTTCTTCACGAACTATTCACACAATCATGTAAACATATCATAGACCTCAAAATAATAATAAAATAAATTTTTCTACCTCAGATTTTTGGTTTCGTAACCACTTTGTTCCGTTTAGGCCCTATTTCTGGATGTTACACATTTCTCCCCCTTTAGGGATTTTTGTCCCCGAAAATCTTACCTGTGAAGAGATTTGGGTACTATTTTCGCATAGCCTCTTCGAGTTCCCATGTAGCCTTATCTACCCCATGTCTATTCCATAGTACTTTCACAAGTGCAATACTTTTGTTCCTTAATTGCTTTACCTCTCGAGCTAGAATCTTTCTGGGTTCTTCACCGTAAGTCATGTCCGGCTGAATCTCAACTCTCTGTCGAGAAATCACATGTGACGGATCTAAACGATAATGACGTAGCATAGACACATGAAATACATTATGAATCTTCTCTAACTCAATCGGTAAAGCTAACCGATATGCTAATGGTCCGACTCTCTCAATCACTTCAAACGGTCCAATAAAACGTGGACTTAGTTTGCCTTTCTTGCCAAATCTGAGAACTTTCTTCCACAGGGATACTTTCAAAAAAAAACTTTGTCACCAACTTGATACTCAATCTCTTTTTTCTTCAAATCTGCATACGACTTTTGTCCATGCGAGGTCGCTTTCAAGCAATCTCGATGATTTTTACTTTCTCTTGTTTTTCTTAACTAGATCAACCCTGTAAATCTGATTTTCCTTAAGCTCTATCCAATACAAAGGTGTGCAACATTTACGTCCATACAAAGCTTCATAAGGTGCCATCTTCAAACTCGACTGATAACTATTATTGTAGGCAAACTCTACTAATGGTAAATATTTTTCCCAACTGCCTTGAAATTCCAGTACACAACATCTAAGCATATCTTCAAGTACACGAATAACTTTCTCTCGATCGACCGTCGGTTTGAGGATGGAAAGTCAGTACTAAAACTCAACTTTGTGCCGAAAGCCTTCTGTAATTTCTTCCAAAATCGTGAAGTAAATCTTGGATCTCTCATGCAAATGATCGATAATGGTACCCGTGGAGTCGACTATCTCTCAAATATACAACTCGGCCAACTTGTCAAGTGAAAAATCCATACTGAATCGGGATAAAATGAGCCGACTTCGTTAACTTATCAATCACAACCCATACGCATCTTTCTTTCTCGGTGTAAACGGCAATCCTGTCACAAAATCTATAGTAACTCGATCCCATTTCCACTCGAGGACTAGCACAGTGCAATAAACTGAAGGAACTCGATGTTCGGCCTTTACCTCTTGTGGATCAAACATCTAGAAACAGACTCTAAAATGTCCCTTTTATTCCTACCCACCAAGATATTTTCTTCAAATCATTATACATCTTTGTACTACACGGATGAATAGACAAAGAACTACTATGTGCTTCCCTGTAAGATCTTTCGAATAAGCTCATCATTCTTGGTACACATACCACTGGTGATAATCAATCACTATCTCATAATCTTTAATCAACTCTAGCCATCTTCTTTGCCTCAATTTCAAACTTTTGTGATCGGTGAATATGTGGCACTTCTCACTTTATACAAATGATGTCTCCAAATCTTCAATGCAAAAATAATGGCAACTAGCTCTAAATCATGTGTCGGATAGTTCTTCTCATGTGGCTTTAGGCATCTAAAGGCATAAGCAATTACCTTCCCTTCTGCATAAGTACACAACCAAGTCCATTCATGGGCGCATCATCAGAATCACAAACTCCTTACCGGTTCTAGTTGTACTAAAAGCAGGAGCTTTAGTCAATAATGCTTTTAACTTGTCAAAACTCTGTTGACACTTCTCACCCCATTCAAACTTGATATCCTTTCGCAGCAATCTTGTCGATTGGGGTAGCTATCATGGAAAATCCCTCTACAAATCGCCTATAATATCCGGCAAGACCAAGAAAACTTCTAACTTCTAATACATTTCTAGGAGGCTTCCAATCAACAATGGCTGAAATCTTGCTAGGATCAACCTTAATACCTTCACACAAAACAATATGTCCAAGAAAACCAACTTCTCGTAACTAACTCACTTTTCTTTGAACTTGGCATACAACTGATTATCTTTCGAATCATAAAATCTGTTCTCAAATGCTCTGCATGCTCGGTCTCATCATGAGAATAAATCAAGATATCATCAATGAACACAACTACAAACTTATCCAAGTACGTCTGAAAATTCGGTTCATTAATTCCATGAAAATGGCGGGAGCATTAGTCAAGCCAAATGGCATCACAAGGAACTCATAATGACCATACCTAGTCCGGGAAAGCGATCTTGGGACATCGACTCTTTAACTTCATGGCCCGATAGTATCCGGATCTCAAATCTATCTTGGAGAACATAGTAGCTCCCTTCAATTGATCAAACAGATCATCAATTCTAGGCAAGGGATACTTGTTCTTTCTTTGTTACCTTGTTAAGTTGCTGATAGTTTATGCACAATCTCATCGATCCGTCATATTACCTTGTTTCAATTCCAGAATTCCTTTCTCTTACGTCAATAAACCCGATTGATGTACTTTTTACAAAATTCCTCCCGAAAGAAATCCCAAGTGATCCTCTTCTTTGGTACAACCGATACAAGTGTCTTCCACCAGTAGTAAATTGAGTCTCTAAGAAGTGATACTACACATTTCATACATTCCTCGGTGTACAAGATAATTCATCAAAGACTCTAATAGTATTTTCTAACCAAAATTCTGCTCTTTCTACATCATCATCTTTTTGTTGCTCTAACTCTTACGCCCTTGTTTCTGATTCTATCAAGCTGGTGGGTTTTCTCTTATCATTGTAATCGTGATTGGGGAGCTTGAGCTACATGGGTAGCCCGAGAATCATGAGGGGTGGAGGTCTAATCTGCTGGATTCGCATGCGAGCGAACTCGGCAAGCGAATCATTCAAAGCTTGGAAGAGAGCTTCTCGAGTCACTCCTCCCGATTAATCACATCTGGCTATTTTCAGATGGCGCTACCCCTCCGCGGGAGCGGTGCATTACTTTCTACACCATCATCACCAGCTCGCTCGGGATCCATTACAATAAAACAAAATATTTAAAAATCGTCGAGAGTCGTCACACTATCAAAATACAAGTATGGCATGTATAGCTAGACTTTTACTCACACTAACTATTCCGAAACCGACTAAACCTGCTCGATACCAATAAATGTAACGTCCCCACGCCCAAAACCGTCACCGGAGTCAAGCTTGAGGTGTTACTAAACTTATCTTACCTTTTAAACAACTCTAAACCACTTATTTTAATTTTCGGAATAAACTATTTTTCTGCGTCATGGTTGCTTAAAAGTTCATTTCTCGAGTTTCAAAAGTCAAAATTAAGATCCATAAATTTTTCCTGAAACTATACTCATATATCTATCTACTAATTTTTTTCTACAATTTTTTACTTAGCCAATTAGTACAGTTTATTAGTTAAAGTTACCCTTGTTTTAGAATTCGACTGCACTAGCCTCTACTTACTACGAACCACTTTTCTCTCTGTACAAAAATCATATGACTATACCGTTTATTTCTATTAAAACTAGATTCAATAAGGATTCTAATCATATAAATTACACCACCTAATTATTTTTTTAAAATTTATGGTGAATTTCTAAAGTTGAAATAGGGGATCCAGAAATCGCTCTGGCCCTATTTCACTAAAACTCAGATATCTTATAAAATACAAAACCTTTACCTGTTTTGCTTATTCCATATGAAAATAGACACAATGATTTTTAATTTCATATATTATTCACCATCAAAACATGTCTCTAATATTTTTAGTGATTTTTCAAAGTCATGTTATTTCTGATACTTGAATCCGTTTTTAAGTTACTTTCACATTTTTCATAGTTTTCATGTGATAGTTACTACTTATTTATACATACTATTAAACATGTATATCATCAGCCCTTCTATTAGTTAATCACTAGCAAGTATTTACACATCATTCATTGATGATATCATATCAAAAGAAACCAAGTTCCTATACATGCCATACACAAAACGAAACGTCTAACTATACCAATGTGATTCCTCGATAGTGTGATCGGGTCTCCGACGTTTCCTTCGATCCCAGTGGCTTGATAAAAACTATAAGAAAAAGAAAATAAAGAGAGTAAGCACTAGGCTTAGTAAGCTTACAAGCAAATAAATTACAACATTCAACATAATGAATAATTATACATAATGTCACCTAGCCTTATAAACTTCCTTTACTTCTCATTTTCTACCTTCTTCTTTACTCACTTACCTTCTTTCTTACGACCTTTCACTATTCATAGATATAATCTACCTTCCCTTTTGCTGATAATTCACTATAATTTAACGTGTACAATGACCCATTGAACCACTCGGAATACTAAGGATACCGGGGTCATTCCCATCTATCAATATCTCTGCCAATGCCATGTCTTCGACATGGACTTTCATGAATTATTCCTGTATCCAATGCCATATATATATCTAATATGGGCTTATACATGGCTCATTCCTGTCTCCAAAGCCATATATCTGATATGGACTTACATGGCTCATTTCTGTCTGTCTGTCTGTCAACCCCAATATCCTAACATTCCTAAGGTTCAAACGGGGCATCCTAATGCTTTTTCTCTCTGTCACTACCTTTAATTTGACTTTAAATATTCTCATAAAATAAGTATATAAATGCTGGAAATTGACAATAATAATGTAAAATAAAATAATATTGCATTTATTTCTTCAGTAAACTTACCTCGTATGCAAAAATAGCTACTTTTACCATTTCGTCCCACAACTTGGTATTTTCCCCATTTTAGCCCGAATTTCAGTTTTCCTTGCTCTATCATTTAAAATATAATCTAATTAGGACTCACATTATTCAAATTGACCCAAAATCATATTTTGGAAAAATTACTGATTTGCCCCTAAACTTTCGCATATTTACACTTTTGCCCCAAAGCTCGTAAATTAAACTTCAGCCTATTTTCTTATGTTTTATGACATGCTGGTCATTTTTCCTTCTATGGCAGCATCAAATTCATACTCTAACATGCACTTATGACTATTAGGTATTTTTGGAATTAAGTCCTTTTACTCATTTTTGCTTAAAACCGAGTAGTACAAGTTGTCTAACATAATTTAAAACCTCATATTCTATCATAAAACGCCAAAATACACAAATTTCACCTATGGGTATTTTTCCAAATATGAACCCTAGGTTGAATTATTGCTAGCATAAGCTTAATCGAGCTCTACCGGACTCCAAAAACGTAAAAATCATTAAAAACGAGGCTAGAACGGACTTACAATCGAGCTTGAAAGCTTGAAAAACCTTAGCCATGGTTTCTCCTTGCTATATTCGGCCATGGGGTTGAAGATGAGCAAAATTGGCTTTTAATTTTGTATTTTAATTCATTTTACCCTAAATGACCAAAATGCCCTTACTACTAAACTTTTCAAAAATTCCATCCATGTCCAATTTTTGTCCATAGACTTAAATTGGTAAAATTACTCTTTAAGGACCTCTAATTAATAATCTAATTCAATTTTATGCAAAATACTTCTAGAACACAAGTTTTGCAATTTATTCAATTTAGTCCCTAATTTCAAATTAAGCACTTTATGCATAGAATTTCTTCACGAAATTTTCACACAATCATGCAAACATATCATAGACCTTAAAATAATAATAAAATAAATTTTTCTACCTCAAATTTTTGGTTTCGTAACCACTGTTCCGTTTAGGCCCTATTTCGGGATGTTACAGCTAGTGTAAGACATGCCTGGGACATGCATCAGCCACATTATGAGAGCCGGTGTAAGACCATGTCTGGGACATGGCATCGGCATTGAGACGAGTGCTAGTGTAAGACATGTCTGGGACATGCATCGGCCTCGAGATGTGAGCCAGTGTAAGACATGTCTAGGACATGCATCGTCTATGAAATGTGTCAATTTAAGATCATGTATGGGACATGGCATCGGCACCTTACCCATGTTTAAGGCTTAATGGATATCTAATAGTGTTCCAAATAGTTCAACGGTAAAAGTTATGATTTAAAGTTATTGAGGAAAGAATAACTGTGTTATGAGTGGTACAGGTACCTATTTGGTATGTATGAATTGTGAGCTCAATATATGCTATATGATATGTATTGAATATTGATGAGTAAGTTTTACTTATGCCCACCTGTGTATTATGAGCTTGTTAATGAATGGTAAAGTTGTGTTGTATATTTATTTATGTGCAACTTACTAAGCTTTATGCTTACCCCCTCTCTCTTTTCATTTTCTTATAGTGCCGCCCATCTAGCTCAAGGATCAGCGGAAGTCAAAGATATCAATCACACTATCAATCGAAGCATTCGGTAGAGTTTGATTTATATTTTTGAATATGGCATGTATAGGGAACTAGACTTGTGTTTTGTGTTATTATTAATTTGGCCAAATGTGTTGGCTTGGGATAAATCTCTCATTTTGTATTAAGCCTCGAATAATGGCTAATATTCATTTTGATTTGTATGAAATGATGTTATTTTCGTGGTTGAGTAAAATGCACAAATGGAATGTTGTCTATTGTGGCTGGTTTGGTTGCATGAGATAGTATTATATTGGTTTTTTTGGTTGTTATTGTATAGGTTGTGTAAGTAAGGGTGGCAAAGAGGCTTGGTAAATAGCCTTATATTATCCACACAGGTAGACACACGGGTATGTGTCTGGCCCGTGTGTGACACACGGTCTGCCCCATGGATGTGTGGTTCAGCTGTGTGTCCCCTGCACGTAAAAATTTCAAATCAGTATGCATGGTAGTAAACACACAGGCAGAGACACAGTCGTGTGTCTCAGCCGTGTGAAGGACACGGGCGTGTGCCTTGGCCATGTGACATTTTGGGGTTGCTGACGTCAGAAATAGAATGTTCATGTTTTTGCACACGAGCTAGGACACGGGCGTGTCATGGCTGTGTGTAAGACACGGGCCAGGGACACGAGTGTGTGCCAGGCCGTGTGAAAACCCTTGTAGGTGTGCATTTAGAATTAATTCCATACGGGTGGAGGACACGGGTGTGTCCCTGTTTTGCTTAGGCTGTGTGAGACACACGGGCCATCAACACGACCATGTCGAAATGGCCACACTGGCGTGTCGTCCTTCCACACAGGCTTGTGCCCTGTTTCAAAGACAAATTTTCTATAAATGGTTTAAGGATTCGGGTTGATCTCGAATAGTTGCCAACGGTCGATTTGGGGCTCGTAGGCCCATGATAAGAAGTTTAAAGTAGAAATTGAAAAAGTTTAAACTGAGTAGAGTTTTGGTAACTTGAAAATGTTTGAAAGCATGAGTTTAATGTTAGGTGATGCCTCGTATTCTGTCCCGACGAAGGGTACGGGTGTGGGGTGTTACATAGCCTTCCTGTCTAAGCTGGGTTTAGGGTGTTACTGACACCACAATTCAAATACATAAACAAACCACTACCATAGCTAGACTTTCAAGTCATAAATATGTACTACTACTAGTATCAAAGCTGACCATTTCATACACATTCAACTACATCCACTTATGCTTTAACTAGTACTAAGCATGCATATCTCAAATGGTTACTCCACACAACAACATCATGCATAACAAGTTTTACAACATAAGTATTTATGAACTATTACAAAGCAAATTCAAATCCTCCTATTACATGCCATATAAACCAAGTTTGTATTCAAAATCTACCAAAACCTACCAAAAGGATCTCCCAATTTCCACAAAACACTATCTACAAGGAAACGAAACAAAGTAAGCTTTCATAAAGCTTAGTAAGTCCAATAATTAAAATGACAAAGCTTATCGAATTAAACATAATAATTCAAATAACAAAATTAATAGATAGAGTTCCTGTCAACCACAGATAACAACAGGTGAGTAATACTTAAATAAGGATTTGATTATTCATTTTCAATTAATAAAGCTATTAGGAGTTTATGAGCAAACTTTTCACAATTCAATAAGAATCTGTTTTCACTAGAACATTGCCCGATGAACAATATATGGATATGAGTACACGGTTAACCATCCAGAAACACGCCAACCACTCATACGAGCCAATCTAACCGTTCACATGCCTCGACACTAAGTGCATAGCCCGTAGACTAACATCCGCCCTCAGTAACATGCCAGAAAATACTGTAATATAACATGATAGTCTACAACAAATGTAGGACTTTGATATATTCTGTGAATAGGAAATATACATGAATCATCATATCATCTCATATCAATCTCGTACAACGCGCATTATAACCTATTGGCATGTCAATCGTACTTTATCCTACGTTCATCTGACATAGAGGTTCACATTATCAATCAACGGTATATACAAATCATATATATAATTCTCCTTACCTTAGCATTGACTATATTAAACTAACATTCACAAATTAATTTTACAAGATAAGCATAAAAAATGTATTAAATTAAACGAACGAACTTACCCGACTAAACTATAGTAATGACAAAAGTTCTGGGGCTATTCAGCAACTTTTTATTTTCCTCGATTTTTAACTCAATCTTGATCTAGAATAATAATTTCATTCAATTAACCAATTCCAACAAAAAAATTAACTCATGTTATGCTAATAAGTCATTTTATACATTTTTTTACAAAATTACCCCCAATATTTTACCTTTTATGCAATTTAATCCCTATGTCCAAAACTTGCAATTTAACCAATTCACTAAATCCCAACTTAACCTAACTATTTAGGACCTCACTATAGTCCAAATTTACTATTAATTCACAACAAGTACAAGTAATTTTACTATTTTCACATTTTAGTCCTTAAACGTTAAAATTACTAAAAACTACTTTACAAAATAGTCCTATTTAACAACTAAGCTTAATAATCTACTATAAAAATTCAAGAATATACTAAAATAATCAAGGAAATATTCATTAAAATTTGAAATTTTTACAAATTAGTCATCGATTTAGCTAGATCAAGCTAATACGAGTTCAAAAACATAAAAATTAATAAAAAGGGGCAAGATTTACCTACCAAATCAAACAACCCTAAATGACCGAAAGCTTGCTTCTCCCTTGGCAATGGAGTTTTGGTTTGGATGAAAGAAATAATGAACATGTTACCTTTTAATTTTTGTTAGCTTTTATTTTACTTAATTGATTTGTCTAATTACTAAATTAACCTTTAATTTCTAATGAAATTTCAACTTCAAACTCACCTAAACTGTCCAATAAAATCTTAAATGGTATATTTACCATTTAAAACCCTTACCATACCTTTCTTATGCCATTTAACACATTCCACTAATGGAAACAAACTTTTATAGCTTTTACGATTTAGTCCTATTTACTTAATTAACTATCCAAACGATAAAATTTCCTAACCAAATTTTTAATACGACACTAATGACCTTGTAAAAATTAAATAATTAGTATTTGTGGATTGATACGTCAAATTCGTGGTCCTAAAACCACTATTTCTAACATCATTGAAAAACGGGTTGTTACACCAATGAAGCAGCACAGGTGTTAGCAGCGAAAGGTCACCAATACGATGGCCCAATTTACTGGATAGAAGAAGTCCTAAAGGAAGTGAAAAGATTCATCGTAGGGAATAGAAGGGGTTTATGAAGGGAGAACGATGTTGAAGGGTTTGAGTTTGGAAATAGGTCTGATGTGGGTTATATTCCGATGAACTCAGGGAACATAGAGGGGTTGGGTAATAGAATTTGAAAAATAAGCCAAAGACTTGATTGAAATCCAGCAATAACTTGGATCTGGTACTGATGCATGAAAGGGGAATTTTTTCTAAAGAAAATTGTAAGATTTTTTAAGAGATTGTTTAGGATTAGTTTTCTTAGCATCAAGAGTTGTGTGTTTATCAGTTTTCTTAGCATCAAGAGTTGTGTGTTTATCAGTTTTCTTAGGGATTAAGCGTTTATTTAAAGTTTTTCTGTTTCTTAAGAACTACCTGAGGCACTGTATAGACATGCAATAATGACTTGACATGTGTAAAAGCCACAACAGAATAGGGTTTTAGGAATTGTTTCAATTTTCAACATATTAAATGCACCAGTAACTTTTGTTTCCAAAAATATTAATATTAATATTAATATTAAAAATAAAATTATAAAATGGAAAAGAAAATTGTTATGAATTTTAAACATTACATAACAAACCAAATCAATATGGAGTAAACCTATAAAAGAGTCAGGCTATTTGTCCAAATTCAAAAGTTGGTTTGAAATTTAGAAAGGTTTGTGCAAAAAGACGAAGATAAAAAAATAAATTTATATAAAATAATAGGCCTGATTTTATTTTTGAGTTGGAACTTGGATAGAATTTTTTTGGCCCGAGTCTGACCCAATTGTATAGATCTATAAATACATTAATAATATCTATAATCGGCAAATAAAAATCTAATTCAATGATGAGATATGGTGTAGTAGTAGTTCACCTCATCTCTTAATTATGTAATCAGGAGCGTAATCTTTACTCAAGGGGCCAACTATTTAATTACCTCTTTAGAGAATACTCAAACCAGAAAATTAGTAACTAACCAATTCTCTTTTATCTTAAAATCTAACCCACAAGCTCTTAAAACATACATCCATTCTTATCTCAAAAATCTAATTACCTAAACAAATAAATAAACGCTAATTGCTCACATATATCCTAAACAAATCTTGTTGCTGCCTCACATTCATTTCTTTAAGCCTTCAACTTAATCCAGATTGTCTGTTACCCAGGACGCCCAATTATTTCTTTCAGTATAAAAATTTGGCCGGGCCAAGCCAGGCCCTAATTGGAAAATTAATAAGCATATTTTGAGAAAAATAAAATAAATAGGAATTTTTGGATAACTGTTGAATGTCAGGTGTAAAATGGAATAATACCCAACAGGACTGAAAATATTCAATTTTAGTGAACCAAAAAAGTCAATAAATCTCAAAAACCCCGCCAATTACGCAGCTAGTCAATAAATCTCAAAGCCCGATGAAATATGAGCGGTAAACCCCCCGCCAGTTACGCAGCTAGTCCGTGGCTTGATATTTTCTACTCCTTCCCATTTAAAACCCACTTCACATTTGAGACACCAAAGCAGCCGTGTGAAACTATAGCTACGAGCTATCAAAGCTGTTTGGCTGCTAGGAAACTAACGAGAAAACAAGAAAGTGCAAAACAATATACTGAAAGACTCATCATTGATCAGAAATTTGCACAGCTTATAGCAGTGGTTGGTAACACTATAACTGAAGTTAACAACCCCAACAGACTTAACTGATCTCTTAGTTAAAGCTAAGCTGAGCTGCTTGGGGAATGGGTGGGCGGGAAGAAGAGGAGGGAGGTGAGGAATACTTGTTCAAGATTGTGCTTATAGGCGACTCTGCTGTGGGGAAATCCAATCTTCTCTCACGTTTTGCTAGAAATGAGTTTGACAACAACTCCAAGGCTACCATTGGAGTAGAGTTTCAGACCCAAGCGGTTGAAATAGATGGAAAAGAAATTAAAGCTCAGATCTGGGATACTGCTGGCCAAGAAAGGTTTAGAGCTGTTACTTCTGCTTACTACAGAGGAGCTGTTGGCGCTCTTATTGTTTATGATATTACTAGAAGGAGTAGCTTTGATAGCATTAAGCGTTGGCTTGATGAACTTTCCAGTAAGTTTGTTTCTTTATTCCATTTTCTCCATTTTTGTAATTAATCTTTAACCTGATTGTAATTAATCATTGCAGCCCATTGTGATACAACTGTGGCAAGAATGGTGGTAGGTAACAAATGTGATTTGGAGAATATTAGAGATGTGAGTGTGGAGGAAGGGAAAAGCCTTGCTGAAGAAGAGGACTTATTCTTCATGGAGACATCTGCCCTCGAATCCACCAATGTTCAGACTGCTTTCGAGGTTGTTATCCGAGAAATCTACAACAATATATGCCGAAGAGCCCTGAATTCCGAGGCATATAAGGCGGAGTTGTCTGTTAATCGAGTAACCCTTGTCAAGGATGGGGCTAACACACCCAAGGAGGGCTTCTCCTGCTGTGCAAGATAAATATACACCACAATCTTCAACTTCCAGTTCTACTCTACACTCTTCCCTGGTGGCGGGGTTGGTGCTTATTTTTGATCTTGAGATGTTTATGAAATAAGACTGCATTTGCATTCTTAGATGTACTATTCCCATTATTTTATCATTCTGTGAAGTTGTTTCACAACTCTGGAATTCATCCCTCTACTACATAGTGGGTTTTCAAAGAATATGATAAAGATGTTAAATGAAGATGAAGGTGTCATGGGGTTGCTATTTCATTATTTAAGGTGGCAAAGTTTCACGCCATCAATTTATTTTCTCAAAGTCCTGAGAAAAAGCCAAATCATGTTAGAGTCTTTAAGATTTTAAATTTTAAAATCTCCATAGCTATAGCATAATAGAATTTGACCTCAAAATAAATTTACTTTGTTATATCAAGAAATTATATTTATTTTTCAAAAATGTGTTTTTGGATAATAATAATAATAATAAAGTGTTTTTCTAATCATAAACAATCGTTTTTTGAAATTTAAAGTGTTTTCTAAATCTAAAAAATATTTTAAATGTTTTTTGAACTCAAACGATTGTATATGTAATAACATAATATTTAAATTGCATATTATATATGTTGACATGCGAGATGCGACAACACAATTTTTTATATAATTATTTCTTATTTTAAGTTAATAAAATATATTAATTTAAAATTATAATTCACCATTTCATGTTTTTAATTAATAGTAGACAATTTAAAATTATAATCACCAACTTTTATTTTTAAATTACTAAAATACAATCCACGTTTATCCTTTATAGATAACCATTTAAAAAAACATAAAAGATAATCCACCATATAAAAAATAATATTATTAATATATACGTGAATATGTGTTCATAGGTCGGGCTCAATCAAAATTTTAAGCCTATTCGTTAGGCCCATATCTAGTTCAGCTTAAAAAATGGGCTTAATTTTTTACCCAATCTTGGATCAGATAAAAATATTAAAATTTGGGCTTGACTCAACCCGCCCGTATTAATTTTTTATATTATTTTTTTATAAAAAATATAATACATTAAAAATACTAAAAACATTAAAATAAATATTTCTTAACAAATTGCAAACAAATTTTTAAAACAATATATATATACTTAAATAACACTAAGATATATGCAACTTAATAAGCAAATGCCTCTAAAATAGTAACAAAACTAATAATAAAATAAAAGTTATACAATATCCAAATAATAATAACAAAATAATAGTAACATGATTGTAAAATGGTAGCAAAGTGGTGAAAAAAACCAAGAAAATAGCAACAAAATAATAATAATAATAAAGGAAAAAGCTGCAATTTTTTTTGCATATTCAGGCCGAGCTCGAGTAAAAAAAGTCTTACCTGAGGCTCGGTTTCTTTTTTAAACGGGTCTTATTTTTTGCCAAAACCTATTTTTCGAGCCTACATTTTTACTTAAAATATCACTTAAGTTTGTTAAGTTTGAATTATTTATTAATATTAAAATATCAACAATTACATAATATATCTTGCTTCCACCTGAAGTGATATTCTAATATATATATATATATATATAACTCAATTAAGTTTTAGCTTAATTAGTATCGACATTATTGTTAGTATAGAAAGATATGAATTCGTGTACGCTGAAGCGCATTATCTTTCTATAAGCATTATATGAAAAATAATAGATATCATAATAAAAAGTTACAATAAGATTAATATTAAAAAAATACATCAAAATTCACAATTATTTCAACATCTCGAATTTGAGTTAATAAAGGCCATTGATTTTAAATTTGGGTTTCATTTTGAAACTTTTGTATTATTGTAGGCGATTAGAGCATTACCAATTAATTGCTAAATCACAACAATATTAATTAAATGATAATTCTTAAAAGAATTTTAACATATAATTTTTTTATATTTTTTATATACGTTTTATAGTTCATGTTTAGAGTTTGTGATTGTCTTTTTTAATAATATTGTCTCCAAAGTTCAAATTAAATTCTTCTCTTAAGAGTACAATGTACCCAACCACTTATTAACTTTTAATAAATAATTTTAAATATACAGTGATAATTTTCAAACAATTAAAAAAACTAAATAGGTGGAAACATGAATATTTTTACAAGTTTTATCTCATCTAAAAAATTTGAAATATACTTCTATAAAACCGTATTTAGTATATATACATTAATATTTCAAATAAAAGTAAAGAATTTTATAAAAATCTGTTTAATAAATATCTATATTTTCAGTTAATTTATTTAAAATTTAAATACAATGTTAAAAAATAACTTAAAAATTAAAAAATTAAAAATTAAAACTATTTTTATAAATTTTTTACATTTGTTTTAAAAATAAAATATATTTTACTGAATTATGTTTAAAAGTTAACTGACATAACACACGAGTTAAAAATTGTACTTTCTAAAACCATAAAATAAGGTAATTTAACTCTCTTAGTATTCTTTTCAATATTATTAATTAAAAATGCTTTTCGTACAATCCAAATTAAATTATATTAGAAAGTATCTAAATTAGAACTTTTAAATAGGATAAAATTGATTAAAAATAAATATGTTTTGAATCATAATTTTATAATAAGCTTTTAAAAACATTTTTTTTCTCAAAAAAGTGTAAATTTTCCAACAGTTTTGTCTTCTTCTTTTTTTTAATAATTGTACATGGATATTTACTAAAGCTGATCATGGGTCGAGTTAGGTTCGAGCGAGGTTGAATAAAAAATTTAAGTCCAGACCCAGCCTGAAAAATGAGCCTAAAATTTTACTCAAGCCCGGCCTAGATAGAAATGCTAAAACCGAGCCTGACCTGGTCAAATAAATTAAAAAATATAATACATCAAATACACTAAAAACATTAAAATAAGTGTTTCCCAACAAATGGAAAAAAAATACTTAAATAATACTAAGATAGGTGCAACTTAGCAAACACATATCTCTTAAATAGTAAGAAAATTAATAATAAAACAAGAGTTATACAATATTCAAACAATAATAACAAAATAGTAGCAATATAATAGCGAAATGATAGTAAAAAACGATAGCAAAACAATGAAAAATAGTAAAAAAAAAAAAATTTAGAAATTCGGGTCGGGTCGTGCTTGAGAAAAAAAAAAGCTTACTCGAGGCCTGGCCTGTTTAGAAGATGAGCTTTATTTTTTGTCCAAGCTCATTTTCCGGACCTATATTTTTACCTAAACTCTCTCACTTTTCAAGCGAGCCTTCGAGTCGGACTACTCGATTAGATCTAATATTTGCTCCCTTTTTTAAAATATGTTTGTAAATGTATAATATTTTTAAATTTAAAATTTTAACAAATAATTTTCTAAAATTAAAATTGAAATATGACTTTATTTTCCAAGTTGTTTTAAAATAATTCAATTTACAATTTTACATAATAAACCACATTAAGCTTTAAAATCATTTAAAATGTACTTTTAAGTTTATCACTATTTTTATAAATATGTTTTAATTTTGTAACCATATTATTAACGAAATATTATAAAAATTAAAGAAATAATTAATATAATTTAATAATATATACCATCAATCTGTGCATCGCACAAGTAAAAAAAACTAGCACAATTTTATAACATATATATTTAAATTTGTAATGATTATTTTTTAAATATTTAAAATATAATTTTTATATATTCGAATTAAATTTTAAAAATTATTAATATTAATTGATTTAAAATATTTTAAAAAATATATTTTATAATCAAAATATTAATAATGAGTTACAATAAATTATTTTCATATTCTTATTCAAATATCATAATATTAATGAATTTAAACATTATTTAAATATATATTTTACTTCATAAAACTAAAATTTTATTTCTCAACAAGTATTTTATTAACAAAAATACTAATTTTTTTTCACTAACACTTAAAAAAAAAAGCAATATTAGACTTTATTAAATGAAGAAGATAACAAAATGAGGGTGTACTCAACTTTAGGTTGAGATGACATTGGATATTAAATGTTTTAATCTTTTAATATATGATTTTAACTTTTTTTTTAATTGAAAATTGAAAATTGAAAATTATAATTTAATAATAAAATTATTTAAATTTTACTTTTAAAAAATATAAATATTGGTATAACTTACATATATATTACTATTTTATGTTACGACTAATGTTTAGAGTTTTGGATCGATCCTAGTAAAATTTAGATTTTTCTGGAAAAAAAGAAGGAAAATCTAAAACGCAATTGATCCATGAACACCTTTTGCCCTCTAATACAAAGTGTTATTATAAGTGTAATCCTTAAAATCACATAAAAAGGAGTAAGGAAATTAAACCGAAGATCCAGATTCCAGCATTAACCCTGGATCCATGTCCCGAATATTTTCTAGAAAGTTGTAGTTTTGGAAAAGGCTCAAGCTCAGGGGGTGTGGAAATCGAACTTACGGTCTCCACCAAGTTTAATTCTCCCATTGAACCCAGATTAGCTTTGCCAAGCTCATGCTTCATCAATTGACCATTAGACACCGCCGCTCCTACCTGCCAAACTTGGTTCAACTTTTTGGTACCGGCCGGGATTTTCAAAGAACAATATATAACCATCTTCCCGTCGTTGGCAACCCTAGCTTCCAGGTCCCAGATCTCAAAAGATAGCTTCCCTTCAACAATAGAGCTGTAAGAGCTTATGTTGTAGGTTTTAGCTACCACGAAGCCTTTGTCTTTGAATGCAACGAGGGCTTGAGAACCAACCATGCCTATGCCCATGGGGTTGATGGCCCAAGCGATCCAACCATTGGTGTCGGACGGAGTGGCTGAAAACGCAATGGAAAGGGAGGAGTTGATGACATTGTAGGTGAAATGTAGGGTCGAGTTAAACGTTGGGAGTTGGATGCAATTGGCGTATTCTTTATTGCTATTGCGGATTTTTAATGATGAACAAACCAATGATTGTGTGGGTGAGATTAAAATGACGCAATAAGAAAACAATAGAATCCAAGATGGACAAAAGAGAAACCCCATTTTCAATTTTCGCTTTTGATTATTTCGGTAAGAGACAATATAAAGGGGAGAACGGCGATGTGTATTATGATTTTTAAGAGGAATATATATATACCAATTGGGTTAAATTTTAATTAATCAACAACCAAAATTTATTGAATTAACTATTATAGTTGAGAGATGAGTTGTTTTAGAATTCTATTTTAGTTTGAAAATGTTATTTTGATATTATTATAGCTCTATTATGCTTTTATTTTTGTAGTTTGGTTGATTGTTATGGATGAAATAAACTTAGTTTGTTTTGGTATTTTGATTGAATATGCATATTTAATTTTGTTGTTAGGTAGTATATATTGCATATTTGTTTAGAAATTCACATTTTGTTAAAACAAAATATACTTGTACATAATACATTTATTTGTTGAAGACAATAATTTAATATTGTTTCCAGGTATTGAACTCTTTATTTTTAAGGCCGACTTAGTTTTCACCTGCACACAGTTTCAATGCATTTTACTCTCAAAATTTCAACCACACCACTTGAAAATTTTGCATACCTCGTAAATGTGCACCAACTTATGCAATTTTACTTTTTTTTTTCAGAGTAATACACTCCTGAGCTTTAGCCACCTATTTAAAGGACTTAAAGAGGTTTTTTTTACTTTTAACATTAATGAATTTCATATTATTTATTGATATGTGTAAGTAGGAAATTTATTTTTCCAAATATGTTGTTTGGAGGGTTACTTTGATATTCATAGGTGTTGAGTTCTATAGAAAATTATGATCTGTAAATTTTTTATTGTCCCAATGGATTCTAAGTATTCTAAATAATAATTATATAATAATTAAAATTCCTCGATGCCAAGCGGTGTTGAGTTCAAGGTTACAATTGGAGTTAAGGGATGTTCAAACTTTAAATATTTTACCTAAACTTAATACAACAAGTGTGTGAATCTCAACATATATGGTTGTTGATTTTGCAAGTATTTAATATTTCACAAGTAACCATAAACCTAATCTAAATAAATGCATAAACACGACACCCTTAGTCATTGAGTTCATGGATGTCATCAATATTCATTGTTTATCGTAAACATAATCTTAATAAATTCATTTAAACAACCCAACACATGTTGCTATCAAGTTTAAAGTTGTAACACCCCTTGCCCGGTCCGGTCGTCAGACCTAAGTTATAGGATGTAACCACATGAGGCTCACATAACTTACACATACTTGACACATAAATGGTGGACCATGCCGCAGACTAATATGTGGCAGACTGATCCTGAAGGCAATCCAACTGCGTATTGGATTGCAGATGGCTGAGCTACGAACTATCCCCAAACACAAATATTACGGAAAGTAAGGCAGACATCTAATTTTGTAATTTTCTACGGACATCGAAATGAAAAACTGTTTTGCGAATATCCCACATTGTGATAGGTCCAACAGAACTTATAATGCATAACATAACATAACTTATTTTTATTTTATTTACATACATTAAGAGGGTCCCAAATAATCACCTTCAAAATTTAACATATTTGTTTGCAAAATAACCAACTATTTATATACATGCCATTTAGACCAAACCAGATCAAATAAAAAGTCTACCACAACTCAAGGCGGATAGTGTGAACTTCTTGTTGATCTGATTGACATGTTCTGAACGTTCAAAATCTACAAGATAAAAGCAACCTAGACGTAAATATTAAGAATACTTAGTAAGCTCATACAAATTCAATATTAACCTACCTCACATAATAATTATGTGATAATTAAAATATTCGAACATAGTTTACCTATCAACCAACACAAATTGTCAACAAGGTAAGTGAGTATACATTATCAACATGCATTATATCGAGTGCACAACGTGATATGTTAACACTTTCATATTTGATTCATTCCCATTCATTTCACTACTGCGGACACCAATTTTAATAATCAAGTCTTCCGTGTAAGGTTACCAGTGCATACATGTAAGGTTACCAGTGCATACATGTAAGGTTACTAGTGCATGCTAAACTTTTAAAACGAAATGCTGGGTCACATGTATCTTCAAGTCCGTAAAAAATGTTGGATCTCAGAATCATCAAGAAATAACTTGTAACCTTGTGTATAATTATTTTACCAAGTTCATCGAGATGCTTTCATTTTGTAATCTCATTCTCATTCCTTTGTGTCATAATTTAATATCTTCTCTCTATATACTCAACAAACCGAATCTGACTTGCAAAATTTTCAATTATACAATTAAAGAACAAAATAAAAGAAACTTAAACAATGTTTATATTGTATGAACTTACCCGACGGAATGATAACACGCCACGATAGAGTCTACTCAACAACATTCCCTTTCCCGTGATCTTCTCTTAATGAATTCAAATCTTGATTTATAATATAATTTGATTAAATTTTTTCATCAACCAATATCATTCATCAGCTTATGAATCATATAATCAGTTCAATTCTATCACTCAAAATTCCCTTAAACCTAACAATTATACAGTTGAGCCATTTTATAACAAAGTTTATAGAAATATTAAATTGGTTTCGAAATGCCTACACTTTAGAACTGATATTCAAAACTCACAAATTTTTATTTTACCAAGTGATCCTATTTCATAACATCTCTTCTAATCTAATCATTTAACACCACAGTTTTAAGCATTCAACAATAGCAAACTCATAAAATCTTTAACAGTTTTAGAAACGAACACTACAGTTATCTAGATTGAAGCATAACAATATCAAAAACACAAAGTCCATGCAAAACAGGCTCGAATTAGCTTACCATGCAAGAGCACAAAACTTGGTCGAACTTTCCTAACTCAATAAAGAAGAAAAAGGTATGCTACAATATATGAACATCTAATCTAATTATTAATTAAAATTAACATTATTGTAGATAATACCAACACTTATCCGGCCACTATCTAAAAATGACCAAATTATCATTTTAGGATCTAATCGATTAATGTATCATTACTTACCCAACCCTATTTAAGGATTCGTATGCCCATGTGAAGAATTGTTATCTTTGTTAGAGAGTAGGGAATATATCAATGAGGAATAAGATGCCATTAAATAATATCATGGTGGTAGAATTATTTGATGTGTGGGGCACTGATTTTCTTGATCCATTTCCTTCGTCGTATGGAAACAAGTACATTTTAGTGGCATTTGATTATGTGTCTAAGTGCGGTGAAGCAGAAGCTTGTCTAGTGAATGATGCCAAGACAATTATGCACTTTTTGCATAAGCACATATTCACTAGGTTTGGAACCCCAAAAGCCATAATAAGTGATGAAGGGTCCCAATTTGTGAATAGATGGATTAAGTGGTTACTCGATAAATATGACATGAAGCACAAGATTGCAACAACTTACCATCCACAGACGAATGGGCAAAAAGGGCTGGCGAACAAAGAAATAAAGAACATTCTTGAGAAAGTGGTGAGACCTAATCGAAAAGATTGGTCTAGAAAACTCGATGACGCTCTATGGGCTTATCGAACAACTTACAAAACTTTGTTATGAATGTCTCCATGTCGTTTGGTGTTTGGAAAAGCATGTCATCTACCTTTAGAGCTTGAACACAGGTCTTATTGAGCTCTCAAGCAACTCAATTTGGACAAACAGAAGTTTCAGTAGATGAATTGAAAGAATTAAGATTGTTTTCATATGAGAATGGAAAGATTTGCAAAGGAAAGGTAAAAAGATTGAATGACAAGCACATTCAAAGATTTGGAAAGGAAGGGTAAAAAGATTGAATAACAAGCACATTCAATCCTAATATTTCAAAGTAGGTCAACGAGTCTTATTGTTCAATCTAGGATGAAATTATTTCTTGAAAAACTTAAGTATTGATGGACTGGACCTTACATGATTCACCGAGTGTATCCATATTGAGTAGTGGGATTGCATAATGGAAAAAGAGAAACTTTTAAGGTACATGGTCAGCGTCTTAAACACTATTGGAATAATGAACTAGAGCAGAATGGGAATTCGCTCACTTTATTGGATCCATAAATGTTACTTTGAATTAAAATAATTTACTTAGACAATAATTCGAAGATCATTATAATAGAAAAATTTTGTCTAGGAGATTGGACTTTAAGTGGGACCATTTTGTGATCCTCAAATCTTTCCTGGGAATCTATTCTATTATAAATTTCTAGGAATTATTTTTCGAGTAACCCATTAATGCAGTAATTTGTGGAATAAATGGTCAATTTTGGGCCAATGAGCAATTTTATTAAAAATAGGTATTTTAATTGTTTTGAAATAATGGTTGAATTTTATTTTTATATTGTTGGCAACCAAAATCATTTTTAAATTTGTTTATTTATTTAACAATTATCAATTATTTAAATTTATTTAAAATTGATTATCTTTGTTTTTAGTGTTTAAATTATTGAAGAAACTCCCTTGTTTTAATTTAATTAAAATTCTGTTGCTTTATCTCTTTAGCCTCCACCCTCCTATAAACACACCACCCTCCTACTTTAAACACATCAACAATTGTCTCCCCTCTTAAAAACCCTCTTGTCATCCCTTAATTTTTTTCTCTCTTCCCATCTTGTCCCAAAATCGTCAGCCACTTGTGGTTCTTGCCCATAATTTGTCACCGACAACTCTCCTTAACCACCACACTTAGCTATCAACAACTCTTCTAGCCACTAGTGTTTAGTCGCCACACTTCCCTAACACCATATAAAGTCACCCTATTGCACCAACCCTAAGAAGCAGCAACCATGTTTGAAGTTTTCGATTCCTATGTACTTTTACTTTAGCATTTGTCAGTTTTATTGTTACTAATTTGTGTTTTGTTGAAAAAATCTTTCGGTCACGCATTATGTCACATAAGAAGAAAAGTTCAACCTTGCAAAATGATAGATTTCAACCATGGTTTTATAATGTGATCGCAAGAGAACGTTATGAGACAATCTTGAAAAAGAAACTGATGCATCCAGACAAAGGTTTCCTACTTGCGAATGATGAAGAAAAGAATGTGTCAAAATATGTTAGAGAAACCAATGAAGAGCTAAAATGGAATTCATTCTTTGATGTTCGATCCATCCCTAATGATGATATTGTTCAGGAATTTTATTCTAATTTAACACCATCAGAAGCTTTATTCGTTTAAGTGCGTAGAAGAAGGATTCCTCTAAATCCATCAATGATAAATGAACTATTTGATTTGCCTGATGTGGAACAGGATGATAATTCGGCTTTGTTCAAAGATATTGATAGTGAAATGCTTCAAGATGTGCTCAAAGACTTTACAATTCGTGGTACTAAATAGAACATCTCAAGGCAAGATAATTATACATGCCAATGCAAATTTCTTAATTGGGAAGCGATGGTATGGTTTTACTTTATACAGCCAAGTCAAATGCCCATTGCAAATTATTTCACAATATCTATGGAACGCATGATTCTTTTATATTGCACTATTACTAAGAGATCTATTAACGTGGGAAAAATAGTCCTCGAGGAAATTCAAGAATGTGCAGGCAAAAGAACAGGTAGTGTGTATTTCCCATCACTAATTACTTTATTATGTTGTCAAGCACGAGTGCCAATGCGAAGATTACCTACAAATTTTTAAAGAAAGGGAATTATTTCTATTAATGACATTGCTAGAGTAATTAGTGATCATACTGGGAAGAAGTTGATAATAGAAACTGAAGATGAAACGTCTGAACCAAATGTGCAGCCAAACTTGCAAGTTCCTACAGAAGTTTCAAATTCAATTAGGTCAGCCAATATGCCTTATTCAACATATACACAACCTACTGTCGACCCCAAAGTTCAATCAGAGCAGTCAGCCATATGGGGTTTGTTGAAACACATGTATAAGCAATAACAAACTTATTGGTAGTATATGAAGATTTGAAATGGCACAATCTGGACCAGTACGTAGAGGATTTTAATTCAGTACTTTAATGGATTACCTGAATTTCTAGATGTTATTTTTTAACCATGAAAGCCAAAAGCCAGACAACAAGAATGTGGTTCTAAATCAGCTTCAAAAATTTCTGAGTCAGATTAAGGGAGTTTTTCTTTCCTGGGATTTACAACTTATTTCTTTTAGAATTTTTATTTTTATATTTCTTTTTCAGCATAATAATTTTGTATGCTTACCCCCAATTTCTTTCTTTTGTCCTTGTTGTTTTTAAGTTCAAATGAATCTTAAACAAAAATGTGACAATGAGAATGTACATGTCTAGGATTGGTTCTGACAAGGAAACACTTTGTATTTAAGTAGGCCAATTAGACTCACCTCTCTTTCCTGGGAGCCCACTTGGTGTACAGTTCACATTCACTTATTTGTTAAATTATTCACAATGAGGACATTGTTTGTTTAAGTTTGGGAGAACATTTTGAGTCAGTCGTTCGTCTGTCAGTCCTGATGATTTTTTTTATCAAGTCCCACATGAGGTGTGTGTAAGCGAAAAAGTTCTCAAAGTCAATAAATTTCGCATATTATGTTAGCTCGAGTTCTAGTATAATTTCTTTTTTTTTATTTTCCATGTTAATTTTATTATAAGAAGAATGTCAATTTAGTAAATATGAATAAAATTCAGCTCATTTAATTTTTTTTAGAATGACTAAGTAAGCATGAAAGTCTATGTCTTTAGAATTGATTCTAGTAAATCCTTAAGGCGAAATCCTAGTTGGCATAATAATATTAAAAATAAAAATAGGCATTTTGTTTGGTCTGATTGAGCTTTTCAAACCCTCCTTGCTGAAATTATCCATTAGTACCCAATTTTGAGTTACATAGCCTATTTTCTTAATTACCTTGAAATTACCTTAAAATTCAAGCCATGTTCTTTAAAATTATTTATCTCTATTCTTCCACAAAATTTTTCACTTAGCTATTCCTTATATGCTTTATGTTTAAGTTTGGGGGAGTAAAAAAAAATGCTTGTGTCGATTTTTTGACACTTACGTTTCGAAAAAAAAAGTTTGAAAAAGATAGAGCATTATCTGAAGATAAAGGAGAATTGGGTTCTTAAGTGAAGAAGATATTTCAAAGGCCCAAACTAAAGTTGAGTTAAGTATGTTTAGCCCAAAAATATCCATCTTTTCCATACCTTGAACCTAACAATGTTACAACCTTGTTAAAACCTATTGATTTATATTACTTTGTAAATTATATTAGTGGAGAGGATTTATTAAAATTCAACATATAAAGACCTATTTGATAAAGTTGAAGAACGATGCTTAGCTCAACCTAGAAGAAATAAATGGGAAGAATTGCTTACATAGCTCCTAAAAGACACATTCAATTCATAATTTTATTAACATTCAAAAGTTAAGAACAATTTGAATAATACTTGAGCATGAGCTACTTATTTGCATAAATTTGTCAAAGAGCATGATTTCAATGAGCTACTTATTTGCATAAATTTTTCAAAGAGCATGATTTCACTTACTCATACGCATATATTGTTTTGTGTGTTTAGCAAATGTCATCGCTTGGGACGAGCAATGGATTATTTTTGGGTGTGACAACTCTAAAAAGTATAGAGTTGTCTTAAGCTCTTTCAATCATAATTCCTGTGAATTTCGGGTGATTTGCAATTAATTTTTAGAATTTTATTGAAAATATTATTTTATTCAATTGAGACTCATGGGAATTAAATTATTTTATTTTATTTCCAAAGTTCATGAATTATTACTTAATCAACAATTGGCCTGATCGAAACTATGCAGGTTAGGATGAATTCTGAAAAGATTGGACCCTAAAAGGTGACATGCATGACCAACCATGGGGAGCAGAATTGTTAGCTGATCGATGCATGCAAGATGGACATATTACATGCCCAGATTAGTAAGGAAAAGTTACTCTACAAGTTCAAATAAATTCATCCCGAATTTAGAGTTCAACCGTCCAAATGTGAAGAAAGGAAGAGGCATGAAATAATTAATTAGAGGTACTGATCCATTAAGAAAATTCAGCAGCCCAAACTGTCCATATAGCTGCCCAATTCAGGTATTTTTAGCTGATTTTGAAATTTGCAAATAGGCCCAAAAACTCACTTTAATGCCCCTCCAACCCCTCTACTTTCCATGTGTAACACCGCTAACCCGTATCCGTAGCCGGAATAGGATTACGGAGCATTACCGTATAAACATAACACAAAAACATACATTTCCAAACATTAATATAAACATATCATAATTCATTCATTTACATGCATATGGTCCCTTAACCGAGCCTTTGAGGCCTTAAAAGCACTTTAGAAACAATTCAGGACTAAATTGGAAACATTTGGAACATTTAAGAAAAAGTTGGAAAAACTTGAACTACAAAGGTCACACGACCGTGTGGCCCGACCGTGTGACTCACACGGCTGAGACACAAACCAGTTTTTCAAGCCATGTAAGAATCGAAATAGGGACACATAGGCGTGTCCTAGCCCGTGTAACTTTCAAAGTTGGGTCACACGGCCAAGCCACACGTCCGTGTGCTAGGCCGTGTAACTATCGAAATGGCCTCATACGGTCGTGTGCCAAGTTGTGTGCTAGGCCGTGTAACAACCTGACTTGCAAAACTTAAAACCTACAGGGGACACACAGCCATGTAGCATGGTCATGTGTCACACACGGCTAAGTCACACGCCCTTGTCTCAGGCCGTGTGGACATGAAATTAGCTAAATTCAAGCCATTTCCACCACCAATACAAGTACGTACCTAAAAGCAATTTGTGCCAAATTCAAAGCACCAAAACCTTATTAAAACATGAATGAAATAACCAATTCAATAGACCATTAACATTCAACCAATATTCCCTACAAGGCACCTCAAATACAATCATTCAATCATTCCTAAGCATGTACACTTACCACATCTCAATCATACTCATATACCTCATTACCACTTCCAAAACATACCATGGTTATAATCATTAGAACTTCCACATAAACATACCATTTGGTCACTCAACATGCATAATATCTTAGTCATATTAACACATACCAACAAGGCACCAAAGTACATCAACCCAAAATAACATATACATGCCGAACTTATCAACTAACATTCAACTAACGTCAAACACAAGTCCACTTATACATGCCATTATAACATTGATCAAAACATCAAAAACTACCGAAATTGATTGTTGGATAGTGTGATAGATTTTCGACGAGCTTCCAACCAAATCGAGCTTTTCGATGATTTGGCTAAATTGCAACAATGACTAATTACAAGGGCTATTTGGTAATTTTCTCTTCTCCTCGATTTTCATCTCGTTTTTTTATCTAAAATAATAATTCCATTAAATTCATTAATTCAAATATAAAAACCAATTCATTTTATGCAATTTAGTTCTTTTAACATTTTACAACATTACCCTCAACTTTACATTATTATTCAATTTAGTCCTTATGTCCTAATCATGCAAATAAACCAATTTTATTGAAAAATTAAGTCACCTGAATGTTAATACCTTCCAATACAACCCACATTTTTAACAACTTTACATCAAGTCCTTGAATTATTATTATTTTAGCAATTTAATCCCTAAACTTTTAAATTATTAAAAATCATTTAACAGAATACTTATAAATAACAACTTATACTTCAAATTCATCATTTAACATCTAAAATCACAAATATTCATCAATGGCAACATTCAAAATCTTTAACAGTTTCAAAAACAAAAGTACGAGCTAGCTAGACCTAGTTGCAACGATCTCAAAAACATAAAAATTATTAGAAACGGAATGAAAAACACTCACATGCATTGGAACTACACTTGACCGAATGCTTCCTATCCTTCCATGGAGGTTACGGTTATGGGGAAGAAGAAGACATAAAAGAAATTACAAATGTTGGCTTTTTTTTGTTTTGTTATCATTATTTTAACTCAACATGTAAAATATTTTAATTAAAACATTTTAAATACATAATATATCTTATTTTTCCACCCACTAACTGTACATCATAATAATTAGGGTATATTTTTACTTTAAAACCCTCATTTCATACTTTTATAACTATTTAATACAAATAAACTTATAGCGATTAATTTTTCCATCCTTTACAATTTAGTCCTTTTTAATTAATTAACTATCGAAACATTAAAATTTCTTAACCAAATTTTAATACAACCTTAATAACATTCTGTAAATATTTATTAAAATATTTACAGCTCAGTTTATAGAAACGAGGTCCCGATACCTTATTTTCTAAAACTACTTGACTTTAGGGTCTTACCACTTGAACTTAATTGTTTTTCTATTTAACAAAAATCATTAAATTAAATTTTATTAATACATCATATTACTTGTAAATATTATTCGCTCGTCAAATTTGTGACCCCAAAATCACTGTTTCCAACACTACTTAAAAACGGGTTGTTACACCATGCTTCCTATTTTAGCACAAAGCTAAAAGTAACCAATTCAATCAATGCTCTTTCCCCCATTCAAGGTCGGCCATGAGAATGAGAAAATTTAGTCCTCGAACCCAAAAATCAATTACCCAACATTTCCATCAGCAAACCCCTAAATATTTAGTCATTCATACTTGTATTAAAACCCATTAATAACAAGAAATTAAATAAAAACACCACTAACTTAAACCCTAAGAAAATTGATAAAAATCCAAGCTTTCTTAGCAAAACTTGGATTACACAACAATGGAAGCAAGAACAATGAACAAGAACATAAAAGAGATTATTTTTAATAGAACAAAGTAAAGAAAGCTAAATAATGTTAAAGTAGGATAAAAATGTAAGTACAAGAAAGTTTAAAGGTTTACTAAACAATTAAAACCTAGCTACAATACTAACTAACTTAACTACCAGCTATGAACTAAGAAACACTACAAAATAAGTAAAAAAAAAACCCTAAGATATGGAGAAAACTAAACCCTAGAAGATGAAAAGAATGAAAACTTAGTTAAAACGAATGAAAAACTAGCTAAAACTAATGAAAAATGTAACAATCTGTTTTTAGTGATATCGAAAATAGTGGTTTCGAGACCACAATTCTAACGAGTAAATTATTATTATTTTAATGTGTATGGGAATCTATTAAGGTCGTATTAAAATTTCGTTAAGAAATTTTGAAGTTCACATAGTTAATTAAGTAAAAAGGACTAAATCGTAAAAGGTGTAAAAATTAGATTGTACTAGCTAAAGTAGTCTAATGGCTATGAAATCTTAAAATAAGGGAATTAAATGGTAATTATACCAATTAATGAGATAGTGAATGTTTATTAACATGGTTTAAATGAAATATTGATAGTTTTTAAAGGGTAAATAAGCTTAAAATAAAAAAAGACAAAATCATCATCTTTGTCTCTTTTTTTTTTCTTCAAACTGATTCATCCATGGAAGAATAGATAAGGCATTCGGTCAAGCTTCCAATCTTGCATGTAAGTGTATTCAAGCCCCGTTTTTAATATTTTTTATGTTTTCGAGTCTGTTTTAGCTTAATTTAACAAGCCCGGGGGTTAATTTGCAAAAATGTTAAAGGTTGAAGGACTTACCATGGATTATTTTGAATTATTTTTTATGTTAATTGATAGATTATGAATCATTGTTCAAAAATAAACAAGTTTTGTTAAGTGATTTTTATGAATTTTGGAAATATGGATTAATCTATTAATGGTATAAATTCTTGGGTTTTATTGTGAAATAATGGTAAATATGGGTTTTTTCAAGGTCCTTTGCATCTTCTATTAACATGGATTTAGATTAAAATGGTTAGATTTTTAAGTTATAAGCTCAAGGACTAAACTGTGAAAAGTTAAAATGTTAGGGGTAAATTGGTATTTTTTATAAATATGAAATATGGATTAAATTAAATACTAGAAGTTGTTAATTGATTGAAATGATCTATTTAGATCAGGATAAACCACGTTTGGACTTAGATCGAGGAAAAGCTAAAACTTCGAATTAATTTGATCTAACCACTACGCCTTAATTGCTGAGGTAAGTTCGTAAAAACTGTAATCATTTTTATGCTAGTTAAACTGAATGTTCATTATGTTGATTTGATATAAACGAACTTATATATATAAATGTATCAATGCTATGATAAATTGACGAATATCTAGTTCCGGTTAAACCTTAGGAATTCTTAGGATACAAATAACATGTCATTAGGGATTTCATGTTTCGGGTGCTGGTCTTGAATGTCCTACTAATGGCTGAGGTCCTGCATCTGTTGCGGATTCTCCACAGCTCGTGTGAGTAGCATCGTGTAGCTTACATTCCAACCCACAACTCGTGTAAGCAAGCCCATTTCACATCTTATGTGAGCATTGTTGTAAAGGAAATGTTACGGTTATATGTAAAGGCACACTTCGTGTGAGCTTTCCCATGTATCCGATGTAATTCTAGATGATTCAACTGGCAATAAAAGGGAACGAAATGGTAAGTATGCAAATGGATTGAATCATGACTTAATGAAAGGATTGATGAATTAAATGATATTGTACATATGGAAATTTACATATCTTATGGATGATTTCATTTATATTATGGATATACATACTAACTTGTGAGTTAGTGATGTTGATTAGGCTTTGCTAAGCTTATGGCATTGGTGTTGAATTGTATTTAATCTAAGTATTGTATTATTGAAATGGTAAGTCATGTTTAAGGTTTATACGAGCTTACTAAGCACTTGTTGCTTACGTAGTTTCCTTTCCTTTATATTTTTTAGATTATCAGAAGCTCGATTTGGTTAGAAGCTCGTCGGAGATCTATCACATTATCCAGCAATCAATTCGATAGTTTTTTAGCATTTTGGCTAGGTTTATAATGGCATGTGTAGAGTGATTTATAATCGTTTTTTGATGAATGTGTTGATGTTGTTTTGGCATGTATAATCTTTTGAAATCTCTATTGGTTTGGTACACTTTGATGCCTTACCAAGTTATATTTGTAACAGCCCGATTTTGGGCCTAGTCAGAACAGTGGTTTCGGGACCACAAATTCGACGTAAGAAAATTTATTTTTATTATATTTTTATGGTATACGATTTCACAAAATAATTTTGTGAAAATTTCGTTCGAAAATTTTGACGTTTGGCCACTCAATTTAGTCAAAAGGACTAAATTATAAAAAGTGCAAAAGTTGAGTTTTACATGCTAGAGGTGTCCAATTGTTATGAAATTTTAAATTGGAGGTCCTTATATGGAAATTAGACTATTGGTTAAGTTGGTGGACAAAAATGGATATGGTTAGGCATGTTTCCAAAGTTTTTTATTAAGGGCATTTTGGTCATTTAGTTATTAAAATGAATTAAAAACAAAATTAAAAGCCAATTTTTGTCCATCTTCAACCCCTCAGACGAAACTTGCATGGAGAAACCATGGCTAGGGTTTTTCAAGCTTCTTAGCTAGATTATCAAGAAAACGAGGTTCGAACCTAAATCGAGGAAAAATAAGTATTTGACGAATAAGTCCTTTTCCACCGATTTCGCTTCCGAGTTAAGTTTGTATGTAAATAATGCATCGTTTTTACTTATGTTATCACATTTTATTATGTTTTATGAAATGTGGCTGAATATTACATGAAATTGACAAGTATCGAAAAGTGAGAAATTGCATGGTTGAACATTAGGAACAGAATAGGATACAAGGGACATGTCACTAGTGACTCAAGTGTGGTACTATGTGAAGGCCACTTTGAGAAGAGATAGCTTGGTCACAAGTGTGGTACTATGTGAAGGCCACTTTGTGAAGAAAGATAGCTTTGATTATAAGTGTGGTACTATGTGAAGGCCATTTTGTAAAGAAGGTAGCTTTGACTAGAAGGGTGGTACTATGTGCAGGCCATCGGGTATCTATTATTATTCTGATATGTTCAACGGGAAATGACTAGGTGTAATTGAATATGACTATGTGATGAATAAGTGCAGGTATGTGTGTGTAAACTTATGAGCAACGTGCTCGATATGTGACCGAACTTTGGTAAGATTGTTATGGAGTAAGTGTTACAGTGAAAGTTACTACAAAGAAAACATGAAAGAGTGAAATTTAGTAATAAAACAGTTTTGGACAGCAGCAGTTGTGTGATTTTGAAAAATCACCAAAAATGGTGGAAATTAAATTAGAGATTGAATAAGATATGAAATTAAATATTATTGAGTCTATTTTCATATAAAGGAAACGATGTAAGAAAAAGAATTTTATATTATGAGATATTTGAATTTTTATGAGATAGAGTTAGAATGATTTCGGAATCCTCTGTTCTAATTTGGGAAAATCATTAAAAATTTTACAAAAATAATTATGGGTTGTAATTTATATTTTTAAAATCCTTAATGATTCTATTTTCAAAGTAAACAAATGGGAAAATCATTCGAATCCCGTATGAGGAGATAATTAATTTTTAGTGAAGAGGGGTCGAAATTGTCGGACAGCAAAATAGGGGTGACTTTAAAGAATAAACTGTACTTATTGTCTAAACCAAAAATTCTAAAAATTTTATGGTAAGAATATATGAAAGTCTAGTTTCTGGAAAAATTAGCGGATCTTAATTTGGAGTTCCATAGCTGTATATATAAATAATTTAATGACTATGACTCACGTAGATAGCTTGATATAAACATAAGTAAATAGTGGAATTATGTGCAATAATGATTGTATTACCTTGAAAACGTATTGTGAGAATTGGTGAAAATATGTTAATAAATTGCTTATTATTTTCATACGGGATTACTAAGCTATATAGCTTACCCCCTCCCTTTTCCTCATTTTATAGGGTCACTAAGCTAGCTGGGGTTGGATATCTTCGGAGATTCTATCACACTATCAAACTATCATTTGGGTATAAGTGAATGCAAGTATTTTAAGTCTATGGCATGTATAGGGACTTAGTCATTTTGTGCATTTGTTATTATGTTTTTGCCAAATTTATTAGCTTGTAATGGTTAAAGATTAATGTAGTATGCAGCCATGCTAATTGGCTTATATTGGCTAATTGATTGTAAGCCTATATATTTATTCATATGCATATGCCAATGTCTTATGATGTGAGTTATGTTTGCATGATATATGATGAATTGTGATTTATGGCCGGTTTGTATGAATGTTTATGTTTAAGTCCGGTAATGCCTCGAACCCTGTCCTGGCATCGGACATGGGTAAGGGGTGTTACAATATCATTTTCGGTACTGATAGAATAATGATGAAAAAAGAAATTGTTCTCTTAATAATATAAAATAAGATGCCATAGTGTTCCTTATATACAAGGGATATAACAGAATTTGTAAAGAAATAATTTCATAAGAGACAAAGGAAGGTGAATTTGTTAAGCCTGATGAGCTGGAATCTGTTGAGAATTAGATAAGCTGAGCTGGTCGTTCTATTTGTTATTCATTTTTCCTAATATTCCCCCTGCATTGCCATGTTGAAGTTCTTTAAGAGCAATAACATTTAACCTGTCTCGAAACTCAGAAAAACTTATCAGTTACTTGATCATGTCCAAAGACATAGTTCACTTGTAACCTGCCATCCAAGACCTTGTCTCGTACAAAATAGATATCATGCTCAACATGCTTGACTCGAGCATACAACACTGATTCACTGCTAGAGACACTGTGCTAGAATTGTCAAGCTAAACCATTGGAGCTCGTTGTAAAGGCATGCCAATTTCATCGAGTAAGGACTAAAACCATGTAATTTCTGCAGTGGCATTTGCTAAGCTTCTATATTCAGCTTCTGATGTAGATCGAGAAACCACTCCTTGCTTCTTAGAGGACCACCCAATCAGGTTGTTACCAAGATAGATACAAAATTCAGATGTAGACTTATGATCCTCAAGGGAACTAGCCCAATCAACATCAGAAAATCTTATTAAGTTAACCGCTGAAGGTTGAAATAGTAGCCCATAGTCTAGTGTGCCCCAAATGTACCTCAAAATTCTTTTAACAATAGTCCAATTGACATTAGAAGGCAAATTCATATATTGACTTACCTTATTAATTGCATACGTAATGTCTAGCCTTGTCATGCAGAGATACTAGAGACCTCCAACAATCTTCCTGTATTTGGTGCCATCATGTAGGGGAGAACCAACAAGGGAGGATAGAGTTGGTGAGCTTACCATAGGTGTAGAAATTAATTTTGAATTTCTCATACCTGCCTTATCTAATAATTCTTGGGCATACTTCTGATGAGAAATATGCATACTGTCACCATGCTTAGTTACTTCCAGTCTAAGAAAATAGCTAAGAGGTTCCAAATCTTTCAAAGAAAACTGACTATGCAAAGACTTAACAACTTTTTTCAATTTCAAGATCAGAATCACCAGTGATGATGATATCATCAACATATACAAGAAGAAACACATTTCCCCTAGAAGAAGTCTTCTTGAAAAATAATGAAGAATCAGCTCTAAAGGACTTAAAATGTAGATGTTGAACTAAAAATTTATGAAGCTTTTGAAACCAGGCTCAATGAGCCTGTTTCAGGCCATAAAGGGCCTTGTTCAGCTTTTAAACCAACAAATTACCATTATCATCTACTACCTCGAAACCTAGTGGTTGTTACATGAAGACTTCCTCAGTCAAGTCTCTATTTAAGAAGGAGTTGTTAACATCCACCTGCCTAATCTTCTACTTGCTTGACATGACTAAGGCAAACAATGTTCTTACTGTGTTAGCCTTGACAACAGGGCTAAAGGTTTCGTGATAATCCATGCCAACAATCTGAGAGAAGCCTTGAGGGATGAGTCTGACCTTGTTGCAAGCAACACTCTCATTAGGGTTCTTTTTAGTCTTAAACAATCATTTACATCCAATAAGAGAGCAATATGGGGGTAGATGTACTAAATCCCAAGTGTTATTTCGAATCAAGGCTTGTAATTCATCATGGACAACATCTTTCCATAAGGGAATGACCATAGCTTCCTAAATGGTGGTTGGTTCAATAGAGTTGATAGAAGCAGTATAAGTAGTGTATACTTTTGGTTTGAAGATACCAGCCTTGCTCTTAGTGAACATGTGATGAGTGTTGCTAGGAGAGAGATGAGGAACAAGATCGGATGACGACGTATTTTGAGCATCAGGTATAGAGGGATTTAGAGACAGATCATTGTCAGCAAAAACATTTGAGTTTGTAGAAGGTGGTGGTTGGGAACTCTCAATATAAACAGCAACCGAGGGAGACATGGTAAAACCAATGGTCGTGTTGTCTAGAGAGGGAGGAGGAGCAACATGAGAAAGCATTATAATAACTGGTAGAGTAGCCAAGGATCTTGAAGTATCGAAATTGGTAACTGGAGGAATCGAAGAAAGTCTGGCATAAGGAAAAACACCTTCATCAAACTGAACATGCCTAGAAATGTAAACTCGACCAATCTTGTCAACATATTTGTATCCTCTGTAATTTGCAGCATAGCCCAAGAATATTTATGGAGAAGATCAAAACTGTAGTTTGTGCTTGTTGTAGGGTCTAAGCAGAAGGTAATAAAGGCAGCCAAACACTTTAAGAGACTTGTAATCTGGTTGTTTATTGAATAATTTCTCCATAGGAGATAATCCATGAAGTGACTTAGTAGGCAGCAGATTCATGAGATAGACTGTAGATATAAAAGCATCTACCCAATAAGAGAGAGGCAATGATGCTTGTGCTAGTAAGACAAGGCCAGTCTCCACTATCTATCGATGACGACGTTCAACTAAGCCATTTTGTTAAGATGTGTGGGGGCATGAGAAATGATACTGAATGCCAATTTTTTTTAGAGGGAGATCAAAACTACGAAATTCCCCTCCTCCATCACATTGAAGTTGCTTGATTTTTGTTCCTAGTCTCAAGATGTTGCTTAAAGGTTAAGAAGGCCTGTAAGGCATTAGACTTAGATTTGAGAAAATATATCCAAGTATGTCATGAGTAGGCATCCAGAAATGAGATATAATATTGATAACCAGTAGAAAAACAAGAGGCAGGCCCCTAAAGGTCAGTGAAAATTAGTCCAAGTGGTACAGAGTAAACAGATGTGGCATACTTAAATGGTAATTTATGACTTTTCCCAAGTGCACAGGCATTACATAGGGACGAAACTATGGTATGAAGAGTACTGATATTACAAGCACTCAAGAGATGATTCAACACATTAGTAGATGGGTGACCAAGTCGTTGATGCCATCTAGTAATCTTAACTATACTTTCTAGAACCACTAGATCTGCAGCCACTGGACGAGACACAAAAGGAGAAGGAGCTGAGTTATTAAAAGCAGTAAAGGCAAACTCGTTAGAGGACGTGGACAACAACTGGTACAACCCATTAGACTCAATGCCTTAGAGCAAAACCCTATGAGTCGTCAGATCCTTCACATAGCAACACGAAGGATGAAAATAAAAAAACACCTAATTATCTTTTATAAACTTAGAAACAGACAAAAGACTCTTGTGAATGTCAAGTACATAGAGCAGATTGTTAATGGATAAGTTGTGAGAACCAGAAGAAATAGATGATTCACCAATATGAGAAATAGAGGCGTAATTACCATTTCCTACAATTATTTTACCTTGACCAGTGTAGGAGTTGTAGTTGGTGAACTTGACTGGATCACTAGTCATGTGAACAGTAGCACCACTATCGGGTACCATAGCGGATCAGTAACAACACTAGATGTGGTTGTGGTAGAAGCAACAGAAGCTTGCAGAGCAGTTGGAGTTCCTTCATTCGAAACAACAAATGGATGGAAAGTGGGTTGATAAACTGTAGAGGGCACAAAATGAGATCCAGGAGGGTAAAGCTCAGAAAAAAATGATTCGTATGACAAAGGTGGGCAGAAAACTTCGTTGAGCCTGTATGGGTTGTGGATCCAGAAGAAGTAGAACCCAAACCTTTAGTAACCTTATCATCATAAATGGAGTCATATATGTAAAAACACCTACGAGCAACGTGACCCATCTTGCCACAGATCTGGCATTATGGTCGCGACATCCCCCCAAATTGTGCACGACCACGACCACGACTACGACAGAACCTAGTAGCCCAATTGGAGTGAAACAATTGTGATGGTGGATGATTGGTATAAGTAGGAAGCGATGGGGTAGATCGATTAGCCATAGTTAAATTCATAGAAATTTAAATCAGTGAAAAATGAGCCTGTTGTCGAGCCTCAGCATCCAACAATGTTGTAGTAATTCCTTGTAAATCAAAAGGAACTTGACTTGTAGTGATGATAGATACGATGTGATCAAACTCTGATGAAAGACCGTTAACAATTTCCAACTGTTGTTCTGCCAAAGAAACATATTGGTTACAACTGGCTAAAGAGTCATAGAAATGCTTGATACCAGCGAGATAAGCAGACACGAAAAGATCATTTTTTTTGAAGTTGTAGAGAAGAGAGCGATAACACATAGCCTTGGTAGCAGATTGCGTACCAAAGATTCGAGTTAACATTTGCCAGAGTTCAAAGGTAAACGACGAACTCCTAATTAACCGATTGTGCAAAGAGGCACTAACAGTGGAAAGAAGCCACATCGAGAAAGCGAAATCCTGCTGCACATAATGAATGAATGCTAGATTCTCCACAGAAACACCATCATCGCTAGTCAACATTCTAGGTGGAATAGTAAACAAGCCATCAATGTAAGAGTGAAGGCGATGGATCTTGATAACAAGAAGCACATGTTTCTTCCAGGCAAGGAAGTTACTATCGTTGACAAGAATGACAACCTTTTGAGAAGCAGACGCAACAGGATTAAAGAACTTTACAATCGCAATCATAGAGTCTGTAGAACCAGAATCCATGGCTGAAAGCGAAAAAAATTCACTCTGATACCATGACATAATAATGATGAAAAAGGAAATCGTTCTCTTAATCATATAAAACAAGGTGCCACAGTGCTCCTTATTTACAAGGGATATAATAGAATTTGTAAAGGAATAATTTTATAAGAGACAAAGGAATGTGAATTTGTTAAAGGAAGGTGAATTTGTTAAGCCTGGTAAGCTAAAATTTGTTGAGAATTGGATAAGCTGAACTGGTCATTCTATTTGTTATTCATTTCTCCTAATAGGTACTTTAATATGCTTGTTATTATGGTCCTTTTTGGTATGTTGATGTTGTATTGAAAATAACCTATTGTGACATGTTTTAGTACCTATGTGGACTAGGTTTGTATGCATGAAATGAAGCATATAGACATGTTTAGGTAAATGATGTTTGGATGCAATTTGTGGTGCCTTTGAATGGCATTTGGTTAGATGAACTAGGTTGTTTGAAATGGCAATGTTAGGTGTGTTTAGATGATGATTAGGTCCCTTGAAAGTGTGCACAATTGGATTGTATATTCATGCATAGTTTGGTTATGAAATGGCTTGATTTTAAGCAAATTTTGGGTTTACACGTCTTGGAACACGGGCGTGTGACACAGCCGTGTAAGGCACACGGCCTAGCGACACGGTCATATGTCATCTGAGGATTTTTTAGAGTTCAAGTTAGTGAGTTACACGGCCTAGCACACGACTTGACACATGGGCGTGTGGGGCTATTCAGAGAGTTACACAGCCTGGTACGTGGGCGTGTGGCATGGCCGTGTGACCCTACTCAATGAGTTACACGGGTGAGGACACAGCCGTGTGACCCCTATTTCTAAATTTTTCAACTTTTTTCTAAACTTTCCAAATTGTTTCAAATTAGTCTTGAATTGTTTCTAAGCTATTTCTAGGGCCTCGAAGGGTCGATTTAGGGACGAAATGTATGAGAATAAATGGTTTATAATATATTTAAATTATTGAATGTTATGATGTTTAAATGTTTTTGATTGTATGGTAATGCTCCGTAACCCTAATTCGGCAACGGAGACAGCTTAGGGGTGTTACAAAAAATGTCTAAGTCTATCTATTCCCACTTCTCTCAGCCAATTTTGGCTTCTTTTAGCAATGTTTCTGACCCATCTTTTATACTCAAAATGCCCCTAAGTGTGTTTCTTTGATTGGTTTAGGAGTTGGACAAGGGCTGCCCCTAAAGTCTTTTTTGTCTGCCTCATCAGTGATATCACGATATCCTCGTCAGTCTTGACTTGGAGGATCCCTTGGGAGTTGGATATAATGATACCTATGCTTCGAAGTTGGAAAAGGGCTATAAATACTAGCTACTAAAGCTTCTACAACAATAAGAGAGATTACAAGAAATCAAGAGCTATCAAGAAAGATCAACAACTCTTTTATCAAGAGCTATCAAGAAAGATCAACAACTCTTTTATCAACCTTTTGCGTTTCAATTCTTCATCTTTTTCTTGCAAACACTTGTGAGCATTCATTGTATTCTATTAGCTCAAGTATTTTTATTTTGTGTGTGCTTAATTGGCAAACATTCTAATCAGGCTCAGCCTTAGGGGTAGTCTAAGAGTGCGGCCGCCTATGGCCCATGGTCGGAAGGGGCTCAAAAAAATTTTCTTCAGTTTTTAACGTGGAAAAAATTTCAGCCTTTTAAGTCTTTTGATCGATGCTTCATTGCAGACATAAAAAGAAAAAAGAAAAAAATAGAAGGGGCTCAAATTTTTTTATTTTATTACTAGTATATGTTTTTATTTTATTGTAAAGGGTCCCCAATTTATTGTTACGCCTAGGGCCCCAAAAATGTCAAGAATGGGCCTGAAATCTTGTAAGGATTGTTTCTTTGTTTGCTCATTTGTTTACTCTTTTGAGAGGGTTTAAGTATTAATATTTGGGTAAAAATCTTAAGGAAGTTGTAAGGTTAAACCTTATCATCAGGTTTATAAAATTAGAGAATTTGGAAAAATTCTTGGAGGTAGAAAGCCAAGGTAGTAGAGTAGGTAATTGGGGTTGAATCACTCTAAATCCTTTGTGTTTATTGTTTCATTTTATTGTCTTTGCTACCGCAATTTTTAAAGGTCAATTCACCCCCTCTTAGCTATTACGATTGATCGATTGAGCTAACACTTCCTTACCAACCCAAATTCAACCATTAACATTATGCACTTTCACTACCAGCTCTACTTCTTTTACTTCTTCCTTCAATTTTAACTCATAAAACCAATTCAAATTAAGGAATTTACTGTAAGTATAAAAAAATAATAAGGGTACTTAGGTGACTTTTACAAGTGAATTGATATCCGATAACTCAAATAAGAAATTAGATTTACGGTACGGTGCACCCATGATGTAGGTAAAAAAAATTATGTTATAAAAATATTTATTAAAAGTTCATATAAAAATTAACTGATGTTTTGCTTGTAATGGTAAACATAAATATTTATATTTATTATACTTGATGTTTTGGGTTCAAATCTTAGTATGATCAATCTTTTTATTTCTTTATTATATAGTAAAAGACAAAATTACTAATGTTTCTTAAACTAAATCGGCGATCGAACTAGTCAAATTAAAAAATTATTAAAATTTAAAATTAATAAAATTCGGTTTAACCGGTTTGTATCGATTTCCAAGACAATCGATTCAAATGGTCCAACCGGTTCGACCTACTAATCCGATCTGGTTCAAACAACATTGAAAAATACTCAAAGTATAGTTTAATTTGTATATGAAATGATATTTTAACAATTTCACAACTGAATTGATATCTGATTAATTAGTGATCTGAACTCAACAATAAGTATAAATTAAAATAAGTAGGGATATTAACCAAAAATAAGTTGTCATCTCCATGAAAAATAAGTTAAGAAAGAAGAATTAAAATGGAAAGTTGTCATTTGATTTGTTCCATTACCATAGCGTTGCGAGGAGTTTTGGTCCGTGATAACAGTTACTTAATTGGAACTCCCCGAAAGGTAAGCGTTGTTTGTTACACCCTTCCATGCATTAGCTTACGTATGAAAAAAGGTTAAAAAAGGCAGTTGCACTCGTAAAAAAAGGGCAACAATAAAAAGGACTTTAAAAGGTAACTTTCAGTGGGAACTCGTTACAGCGTCGCCCACCAGCTGAAGCAACAGCCCCCTCACCCACTAAACTGTAACGCTTTCCAGAACAGCAAAACCAATACGTAATCACTCATATCACCCGATTCCTCCCTTTGTTTCTATAAATAAATTAAATCAAGATTTCACCCCTACAATTAATTATTCGTTGGGACAATAATCCATGGGAAGGATTAATTATTAAAAATCCCTTTGATGACGCCACGTCATGCGTAATGGCCAAATTATCTCACGTGGTCCAAATCCAGTGTAATACAAATTAACTCGTTTTTTCCAATTTTTGATTCCTTATAAATTGAAAACCAATCCTCTGTTATAAATTCTCGCCACCAACATTATCATTCTCATCTTTCATACAATTGAAACTTTGTATTTCTTCTTCTCCCTCAAACACCCAGGAACCGATCTTAAAAACCAACCGTTCAGCCTCCGTCCGCCATGGTCGATGCTAAACAATTCAACGTGCATTCAGTACCATCACTCAAATTAGATTGCCTGGAAGTAGTGACGGCTGTAGGACGAGGAGCGAAAGGAGTGGTGTTTCTTGCCAGAGATAAATTTAAGGAGGAAATTTTAGCTTTGAAAGTTATATCTAGAGATTCCATCGAGAAGAGTAATAACGAAGTGAAGGGTAATAATGGAATTGAAAGGAACGAGTATAGAAGAGTTAGATTTGAACAGCAAGTGTTGATGAATTTTAACCACCGGCTTTTGCCGCGATTGCGAGGAGTTTTAACAACCGATAAAGTCGTTGGTTTTGCCATTGATTATTGTCCCGGTCGTGATCTTAATTCTTTGAGAAGGAAACAGACTGAGAAAATGTTTACGGACGATGTTATAAGGTAAAAAAGTAAGAACCAAGTAATTTCATATATCATTTTCCTGGGAACCAAACACATATTAATTGTTTTGGTCATAATTTCTTTCTTCATAGGTTTTATGCAGCGGAATTGGTTCTCGCTTTGGAGTATCTTCATAATTTAGGAATTGTTTACAGAGATTTGAAGCCTGAAAATATCATGATCCAGGAAAATGGCCATATCATGCTTGTCGATTTCGATCTTTCCACGAAACTTTCTCCAACACCTCCCAATTCGGTCACTCAGAAGCCGCCGGACTTTGTCAAGAGAAATCGATTCTTTCCCTTTAAAAGGTACTTCAACTCGGGTATCGCCCCTTACGACTCGTCCTACCAAGCGCTCGTCAACTCGGAACATATTGAGTCAGGCTATGTAAATAAATCCAACTCGTTCGTTGGAACAGAGGAATACGTGGCGCCAGAAGTGATATCCGGTAAAGGTCATGATTTCTCTGTGGATTGGTGGTCCCTGGGGATCGTTCTACACGAAATGCTGTACGCCACGACACCGTTTAGGGGATCAAACAGGAAAGAAACTTTTTACCGCATTCTAACAAAATCGCCGGAACTAATGGGGGAACCGACACCGTTGAGGAACTTGATAAGGAAATTGTTAGAGAAGGATCCAAAGCAAAGGATCACACTGGAGGGAATCAAGGGACACGATTATTTCAAGGGGATTGATTGGGAACTAATTCTTCTAATCCAACGACCTCCGTATATTCCGGCACAATTAGTATCGGAGAAGGAGTTTTCAGAGGAGGGCAGGGAAGGAATTAAAAGAATTGACGTGGAGTTGTTTGTACAAGGAATATTCGCAAATGGCGGCCGCAGAAATATGGTTAAACAACAGGACACTCCTAATGTATATAAAAACAATACATGGCTCAAGCCCCAAATTCTTCGTCCTTGTGAACCTAATCCCTTTTCTATTTTCTAACTCCACCGTTGTTATTATGATCATCACTATTATCCCTCCTTCTGTTTATTTTTAATTAAGATTAACAGGGTTTTTTTACTTAGACATCATAATTAAAGAGTTGACTACGCACTAACATACCCTATACTTACCAAGTAGATGAATAATGAATTGGCTTTTCTTTTTCTTGTAAATTGTGAGACTGAATAATTAAATACAATTTTGGGTTCAATTTTGAATTACATCACTTTATCATTTTTTTTATTAAAGTAGAGAAATGTAAGGAATTTATGTGTAAGAAGTTATTAAAGTAAAATAATTTATCAGTTTTCATAAAGCAAATAGATTAATTTAATAATTAAAGTTGCCTTTTATTAACAGCTTGTTTAATACTAATATAAAATATTTAATGAATACCATACTAATTTATTTTATTTTTCTATATACACTATTTCAAATACTGCTTGTCGAAAGGGTGACCTTTCATCCGAGTTTTGTCCCTAACCAATTTAGCCTCTAGTTTCGGCTAAGAGCCATTAAGCAATTGCAATATTTAAATTCTAATTGATTTTAATTTGAAGGTTAAAATATATAGTTTGACAATCCAAGTAAAAGAAAAATTAATTATAAGTATAAAAATATAGGTTTAAGTTGACTTTTGTTTTGAATGATTTTTTTTTTTTAAAAGATAAGAAGAGATTTAATCAATTAAGTATCATTAAAGAGATTATTTGTGAATACATGCAATATTTCTATCTTATTAAAAGTTGTTTTAGTCTTCAAGAGGTGGCATATGACTTGAACCCAGACCACACTTGAAAAGTGAACATTTTTAACCATCAAGCTATCACATGAAATTATGAAAGTATTGATTCTATTATCCTTATTTATATATATTTTTAGGACATATCATATTAGTATCCTAAACTTTTATAATTATCATTTTGCATGATTTGCGTTCATTTCTTGGCTGCAACTTCATTTCTAAAGCTTTGTAATTAGACCTTTATTTACGGGGGAGATTGTAGTAACAAAATTTATGCAGGTCAATTTGTAATTGGCTCGTTAATGAATATTGTAACATCCACTCATGGATACAGTTGGAAATATATGTCATTAAAATTTTGATCAACTCATCTCCATTAAAACTTTTGTTACTACCAATCAATCATGATCTTATCTAGTAAATGTGAAATATTTTTACATGTCATTAAAACTTTTTGCCATCCAATTCACTTTCCACTCCTTAGCCGTGTTGTTTTCTTCTCTAAATCCTTCATGGGCTTTTTTTTCAATCTGGACAATTAATTTCATAAACTGGAAAATAATTGCAGGATATAGCAAAAAACAGAAAATTGTAGGAATGGGTATTTAGAGAAGACAACAACATGATAAGGAGTGGAAAGTGAGTTCATAGCATTTTATTATTGGATGGGATTATAGCTGATGTGGTAGGAATCATCTATCTCAAAGAGTTACGAAGCGCTTGCAGTAAATATAGGAAAGCATGTAATGTGTTATATTTGGTAGATTCAAGATTATATCATTTTTATTATTTATTTGAATTTTTTAAGAGTAAAGAGGAAATAAAATTATAGGAAAATTACTTAAATAATATGAAAAAAATATTTTTTTACTGAAATAATACAGGTGCAAAATTAATTACCCAAATAATATGTTTATTACAGTAAAACCAAAAATTGGGTTCATGGAAGCCCAAATTGGAATTGTAGATGCGATTTGGGCCTTAAATTCTATTGAAATTTTGAGTAATTGATGAGTCCAAGCGGTGTTAGCGAACAGGCCTAGGGGAGGCCCAACTTGGTATCTATAAATTTCATCCGAAATTCATACTATCAAGACCGGTCAAAGTAATTTTTTTTAAATAATTTAAATTTCAAACCCAAACTACCCAACTAATGTAAAACCCCAAACTACCCACCTAACCCTAATAAATTTCCTAAAATAATATATTATAAGCAACATGTTACTGTTTTGGTTGTATTAGCAGGTTTAGCGAAATTACATTGATATGACAAATTACATTGATATGACATCTGCATGTATCTAATGAAATATTAAAAGAGGTAAATATTACGAATTTGTCTTCAACAAAATGTATTTTTTTTCACTAACACGTGTTATATAAATTGTATGTACCATATAGATAGTTCACTTCGAAGTAAGATGCAACATTGCTTTTTTGCTCCTATTGACCTAAGGGTCCAAGCACACCTAAACATAACTAGGTTTAGGTATTCGGTGTTGATTAAGGGCAGTTAAATCTATCCGAATTTATTAGCCGCATTAGACACATACGTTTCATTTGCCCTGTGGTGAATGCACCATCACGCTTGAGGATGTTGCTGTACAGCTTGGTCTTTTTGTTGATGGATTAGCTCTAATCAGAAATTCAAGTTCAATTTTAGTGATATCCCCCTCAAAGTGCAAAGAAGGGCAATTTTATTTTGCACATTTCGTTGGACACATTCTCGACGATGCTACCTTGGATTGCATCAGATGCGGAGGTGTAATTCTTTGCTTGATTACTAATGATGCATCTTCTCAAGAAGATTTTGATGTCCTATAGATCACATAATCGAGTAAGCTAGCACTACCTTGATTGCCTCCACAATTTGAGACATGCTGGAAACTATAGTTGGGGAGTAACCATACTTTCATTATTGTTTCGGGAGAGAGTAGTAAGTACTAAAGCATGGTTGGATGCTTTATAGAATGCCTTTCTTGACTCCTGTTACTCGGCTTACTGTCCACTTTCCATTGGTTAATAGGTATAAACTTATGACTTATTTCATTATTAAAATTAATTTTTTTTTAATATTGGAATAAAAATTGTTCTATTGAAACAATGAACACATTGTTTCCAAGGGATGAAGCGTCCAGGGAATAATATTAGTGATGTACAGGACAAAATTTGAGCATAATGTAGAGACGGAGGTAAATATATCATTTAATGTGTTTCGAAATATTAGATTGAAAAATATAATAATATTGTAACTTAAATGATTTTGTGTTACTAATTATTTCGTTTTTTATGTAGTTTGAGTTGCAGTCATACAAAAAGGATCAAATAAAGGTGGTCATACCAAACCAAATATTTAATTCGGTAGAATTATGGCTTGTTTGTGCACCATTAATAAATTGGAAGATTGTTAAGGTGATGAGACAATTCGGGTACTATCAACTTGTTCCCGCAATGCTGATGAATATTAATAGATTGCATTTTGCAGGAAAGCCATTGGCCAGTTACCATGAATATTGGATAGAGTTATGGGCTAACCGATAGTAGACAGTGAGTAACGATTTTCCGTGCCAAGGCAGTTACAAGTGTTCATCCACTTATAATGATTGGTCAGAGGAATACTGTAAATCGTATTTACTCAATGGAGGCCGAGCCCTATTTCGGGCTTGACGTGGCCCTATGAGGCATGCTGGCCATGCGTATGCCCAACTGCAATCTAAATATTTCCCTAGTCCACTACATGATAATTATCGGATGTCATGTATGTCCTACCAAACAATGGGTGGTTTAGGTCAGCAACGACATTCACCTATGAGTAGTTATCAACCAGAAATGCCTAGGTATACTGCGGAGGGAAAAACAGTAGATTCTTCTTGTAACAACCCATATCAGACCTGATTGACGAGTCAAAGCTACAAGATGCCACATTTGTTTCCGGAGCAATTGCGATCGGTTACAAATAAATTTCATCATTAATTATTAAATTACATGTATTAAAAGTGTAAAACATTATATAAAATCATTTTAGGGTCATATACGAGCTTACGAAAGCTTAATACCATCCCAGAGTTGAGATAGGACTAAATTGAAAAGTTTTCAAAACATTTCAAGTGGGTGTCGTGACTTCTAAGGCTTGGTGTCGTAACATTGAAGACAGTAACCAAGCTTCGAAACCTAGGGATCAAATTGTAAAGTTTTCAAAATAAAACAAAATTAACTTGACAACCTCAATAGGGGATGATGCGGTAAGAAGGATTAATGTCGTACATTTAAGGGGCAAAGTCGTGACTTTCATGGCAGATTACTAACATCCTAATTTCACACATTCTCTAACCAGCATATGGCAAATATGGATGCCCTCAAGGCCTCAAATGATCATTTAACATTTATACAACCTGTTTATCAAATAATTTCCAAAACATTAACATCACTGTCATATACAACCATTAACTATTTCATTCATTTACAAAACCATTACTCAAATTGACCATTTGTAACCTTAAACAAAGTAAAGCTTATGTACATGCCACCTTTCAACCAATAAGAGGAAGCCAAAATCCATTTATGAAGAAAGGCACCTTTCAACCTGATTCAATTGAAGACAAACTCATTTTCAAAATCAAGTCTCAACAACCCTTGAAGCGTATATCTCTGATTCAAAATCAAGTCTAAAAGACACTTGAATCCAATCCAATCAAATTCTCAAGCTAACATCTTGTCAAACTCAACTTTAAGATCAAGTCTTGACGATCATTATGTTGGAAAAATGAGTTTGGAAAATACAGCGAAAATTTAATTTAGGAAAAAATTAGAGTTTTAAAATTTTTCCAAAACAAGATATTGGTTGTGATATCTAAGTAATAAACACTTAGTCAAAATTATACATTTTTGATTCGTCTAGGATGAGCATTTTGACCGAGTAGTCTTCACCGCTATCCTCAAGCTCACATTTGTCGAGTGTGGACTCGCTTCGAATCAGAAAATTTTTCACAAAAATTATCAGTAGGGTAATTTTACAATTTCTCTAAACTTTTGGGTCAAGTTATAAATCAGAAAAATATCTCTAAAAGCTTTCTAGAATAATCTCTTTAGATAATTTTCTCTCTACAACTTTCTCTTGGATTCAAGTGTGTGTAAATAATGACCCAAGGCTCTCTTTATATAGGGAGAGTTTAGAGAGTTTAACTATGATTAAAGTTAATCACTTTAATATTAAATTAATATAATCTTTATCTTGATAAATATTAGATTAAATTTAATATTAAACCTTATTAAAATAATAAAATGTTTATCTACAAGATAAATATTAAATTAAATTTAATATTAAGCTATTAAACTATTATTATTTTTAGAATAATTAATCTAAAATTAAATTCTCTGGTAGAGTCTTAGTAGGAGTGTAACTCTTCCACTGCTCAACCACCGACAACCAACCGCCACCGACCACCTGGACTCTACCATTGGCCACCAGGATTTCGCCTTCCCAGCCACCAACACCGCTGTGTCTGGTGATACAGGTGCGACATCCTTATGGCACCCCGAGTGGATTCGGCTACTGCCGGTTCGGTCCAGGTCAATGACGACCCGACTGGTCTGTGTCAAAGATGACCTGATCGGTCCAAGTCAATGAAGACCTGACCCGTTCGGTCTAGCCACCGATTGGACCGTCGGCCCACTTTCACATATCGGACCCGGTTCGACCAATTTTTGGGTCTTAGTCTCGGTTTTGGACTCTCGAACCCAATTTACAATTTCAAGTCCAATTTTCAAATTCAATTACCCATTATGCTAATTGTCTAACTTGAAAATTAACTTTCAAAAATATCATATTAATTGATTTGATTAATTAATTTTACTTGATCAAAATTAATTTTTCCAAAAATCACTTAGATTTTCCAAATTAATTTTTCAAGAAAATTCTTTAATCAAATTCTCTAGTTGAACAATTCCCACGATCACCTAATTTAATTCCACATTGAATAAATTGATTCAATTAAATTATTCCTAAAGTTGTAGAATTTTCTTCTAATTCAAATGTAATCCGGTCGAGCTTTTGTTGAGCTAGCGGAGGGACTAATAGAACATATACAATTAGGCTCTAGTGATTGCAATTATGTCCAGAAGCATCATTCTGATAATACATAATTACTTAATCATGGAGTCTGTAACGTCCCCTAACCCTATACCGTCACCGAATAGGGTTACGAGACATTACCACCAATCTGACCCAATTTCGGTCATTAATTAAAATAAATATTCACACACATTCTAGTTTTAAAATGTCGTCCCTTTAATGGGCCCTCGCGGTCCAATATGAACAGATAAATTCAATTCGGGACTAATTTAGAATCACTACGAATTTTTAGTAAATTTCAAAATTCATACTACATACCGCTGCCAACCATAATTTACTCATTTCATCAATACTTTTACAACCTAAATGACTCTCATTAAACATCCCGGGTACATGCCATTATCAATACTCAACATACTTTACCTTAATGAATTCAGGGATCATCTTGGGATGCCGATTCAACGTACTATCTTTACTTAACTCCGCCTTACGACAAACAAACCGCACAAATGAGTATGGTATACTCGATGTGGTATTTCTATAATTCGAACAATTAATATTATAACAAATACTTAATATCATAATAACAATTACAATTATTCAATTATTTATTCATAGATAAATTTCAACTACTTACCATATAAATTTTATACAAATCATATAATAAACACAATAACATAATTGTTCAATTCTTAATTAAATCCATTATTATTTACTCCATTCTTTCACTTACTACTCGGTATAGCTTTCCTTAATTTACTCACAATTCAATATCATTAAACTATATTCAACTATACACTTATCAATCATATTCCATTTTAATTTATTTCTATAACAGTCAATTTCATTTATATCATATCAACTTACTATCCCTGATAGCTTTCAGTATATACATACGATTCATATATCTCAAATCACATTTCAATTCATCAAGTGGCATCATATATCATCAATTCGAACTCCAATCATTTCATGAACCTTTGGTTCATATTTTCAATTTCATATCTAAATTTTCAATTCTCAATTCAATTTCTCGTTTCATTTCAATAGCTTGATCAATCAAATTTATTCGATTTATCTTTCACTTATTTACCCCTATTAACAAACCCGAACTTTGACGGATACACGGATTCCAACCCAAACACACCAGTACGGCACATTGTGCCTAAAACGGTACATAGTACTGATCAAGATATCGACACATAAAGTGCCTAAAAAACACACACGAGGTGCACGATACGACACACGAGGTGCCTGAAATACGACACATAAAGTGCCTAATCGATAAGGTCGGCAAATCCCGTACACTTCCATATCCTATGGCATGCCAACTATATCCGACTCAAATTTCCGACTAGTTAATAGGGTATTTCATTCACTTTCTCAATTTAATAATTCTTTCATCAATATCTCATTCCGATAATTACATATATTTACCCATTTTCACAATTCATACAATTTCATTCAATTCAACAAATATATTTCAATTATGCACATTAATTCATAATTCAATACAATTCAATTCACTTTTCAATACCAAATATTCAAATATCACAATCTCATATATTCATATCAATTTCTCATATTTTCAATCAATATATTTTTCAATATAACATTCATTCAATATTCAAATTTCTACGTAAATCATATATATTATATAATTCAATCAATATAAATTCAATAAATTCATCGCATACTAAAATCAATCCATTTCAATTGTAAAACATCATAATTCAATCACTAACAATTGCCATATGTATATAAATATAATAAATAATGACTAAGTTCGGATTATAGAAATACAAACCGTAATTTTCGAGCTAACTCCTGTTGACTTTGTCTTGTCCTTTCTTAGCCGAGATTTCCGGTACCACATTGACTACGAAATTAATACAATTCATAATCATTAATACTTTACTAATCCATATCTTGAGTTACAGAATTCTAAATTAAGATCCGCTAATTTTTCCTGAAACTAGACTCACAAATCTTCTTACAATAAAATTTTCAGAATTTTTGGTTTAGCCATTAAGTACAGTTTATTCTTTAAATTCACCCCTATTCTGCTGTCTGACAGTTTCGTCCCGTCTTCACTAAAAATTAATTATCTCACAGTACAGAACTCGGATGATATTCCCGTTGACTTCTCCTGAAAATAGACTCATTAGAGATTCTAAACATATAAATTTAGGCCTCTAATTATTTTTCTTCAATTTTTGGTGATTTTCCAAAGTCAAAACAGGGAAACCCCGAATTCATTCTGACCTTGTCTCACAAAATTCATTATATCTCATAATTTACAATTCAATTGCTTATACCGTTTCTTCTATAAGAAACTAGACTCAATAAGCTTTAATTCTATATTTTATTCATCCTCTAATTAAATTTATAAAATTTTTGGTGATTTTTCAAACTTAGACTACTGCTGCTGTCCAAAATAGTCTTAGTACAAAATATTGATTTACTTTAATTTCAATTTAATCCTAACTAAATTCACTTACTTTTACTTTTCTATCTTAATTCATACTTTATTTCTACTCAATTTTTTTAACCAAACTTAGACATAATTATCTATTTTTCATCATAAAACCATAATTTCAAAATTCTTTCAATTTAGTCCTTAAAGCATAAAACTTATGAATCACTTTACAATTCAATCCTTATATCATTTCTAACTTGAATTTCTATCAATTTATCCCTTAATTAATCATTTTATTTAACATGGACAATATCTAGAAATCTAATAACTTTCAAAATATCAACTTAATTTCATCAAAACTTTGTTTTAAAACTTCTAAAACATCAAAATTAAGTAAAAAGGGCTTAATTGACTTACCTATTAAAGCTTAAAGCTTCAAACCTTAAATTTTCTCTTTTCTCCCTTTCTTTCTTTCTTTTTCTCCCCTGCTCTCTGTTTCGTTTCATTCTGTTTCTATTTCCTTTCTTTTGTTTCTTTAGTTTATATAATATAATATAATATAATATAATATAATATAATTAAAACATAAAATATCTTTATTATATAATAATATAATAATATAATAATATACTAAACATAAAAAAAAATCTTAGATTTTCTTCACGGTAAACCGTCTCAATTTATACTTTTGTATAATTTCCTTTTAGTCCTTTTTATTTTCTTTTAATCTATAATTTAACTTTTACCCTTATTCAATTTAGTCCTTTTTCTTAATTACTCTTAATTAAATTAAATTAACTTAATTAAACTCTAATTAACCACTCATTTTACTTAGTAAATATTTTTAATAAATATTTACGAATCCGTTTTTCAGAATCAGAGACTCGAAAATATACTTTTTCGGTAACGGTAAAATTCGGGTCATTACAGAGTCAGTCCAAAGAAGTAACATGATTGAAAACTCCTTAGTGTATACTCTTTACGAAAGTAATTGTAATATTATTTTAATATTATTTTCTGTGATTATAATATGTGATAATACTCTAGAATGACATATTTTTATATGCTAATTACATGATTATTTTGAGTATGATCCTACTAATTTGGGCTATTTATGATCTTTTATCTTTTAAGGATTAAATTGAAGGTAAATGGAAATTTGGGGGCAAAAACGTGAAATTAAAGATGAGTTGGGCCAACATGCAAAGAAAGAGAGAAGTGGTGCCAAAAAATGCAAACATGGAAGACCCAAGGACTAAGATGCAAAAGAAGAGATTTTATAGAACAAGACTCTATTTTAATTTCAATTATATTAGGATAATTATTAAGGATTTTTATTTAGATTTAATTTTAGGATTTATTTTCATTTATCTTTATTTATCTTTAATTATCTTTAATTATTTATTATTTATCTTTTAGAATTTCATTAGAAATAGACTAGATTTTCTAGTACTATAAATAGGGGATGGAGTGGCACATATTGAACATCTCTTTTTCCTGTAAACACTCCCTCTCCCAAAAACTCTGTCTTTTTGTTCTTTCCATATTTTCTTCAATAAAAATCCCATTTATATTATATTTATTTCTTTCCTAAAAATCATGAGCCACTAAACCGATCTAGCTGAAGGTTGTCAAAATTCCCCAAAAAGGTTTATGAGGCTTAAAATCCGCGCTTAGCCTTCTCAACAGAGTATTCATCGCTTCTCCGTATTACGGGGCTGACGCTTCCGTCCATGTCCCATAATAGGTGATCTTTTCAACTTGTGCAAGGAACGGCCGCTTTGTACGTTTTGGAAAGGTTACACAGTTGGTTCGTTGGCTTTTTGCGTCAGAAGTTGGCGAATCCAAAAGACAAAACGGCATGGCATTCATCGTTGGGAAGAGGTGATCTAGCAAAAGATTGTCCCACAAAATCGATTATTGGCTAGAGTCAGGCTCCGCCAAATCTTAAGTCCAAATCCTTGGAGCTGGTGGTCGTAGGCGTCCTTTTCCACTATAACTGGCTTATCTTGCTCAGAAGGGTTACTTAAAAGCCAAGGATTGAACCCAAAGCGGAACGAGACAATCGGAGGCTAGAATCTCGTCATATAAGAAGCTTTCTCTTTTCCCAACTCTATTTATTTTTATATTCCTCTTTTTAATTTTTGCAATTTATTTAATTTCTAAATTTCAATTCACTTTTAATTCTATTTTTATTTTTCCAGATTCTTAATTCTTTTTTTTTTCAGGAACGCATGTTTTCTTGGCCAAGAAATTGTCCAAGATTTCAAGAAACGAGCATTTGTACAATTCGGTCCCTGAGGATTCGACCCTACTTCCCCTTTACTATTTTTTTACTATTTTACAGGGAATAGAATATTTTTGGTGCTCTCAACAACGCATCAATATGTGAATTTACATGTGTGAAAGTTTCGTATGAAAATTTAATCGTTTGTGTGCTTAATTTGATAAAAGGATCTAATTACATAAAATGTAAAAGTTGCCTGCTATTTGTTAAAGTGCTTAATTGATTTGTCTTATTAAAGGAGAGGTTCTTATGATGCAATTAGACCATTGAGAGCATGAATGGACAATTATGGCCTTAATATATTGGTTTAATAAAATGGCAAAATTGGTATTTAGTATATTATGATAATTAAATTAAAACAAAGCATGAAATTGGCCATTATCATCTATCTATTGCCAAAATTATCAAAAGAAAAAGAAGAAAATTCAAGTTTAGGGTTCAGCTAAGAGATTTGGTGATTAAGGTATGTTTTGAGCTCAGTTTTTGATGATTTTTACGTTTTTGAGATAATTTCTTAGTAATCTATCAAGCCCATGCCTTAATTTTTGAATTGGTTGATGATTTTGAAAGATGTCATTGATGAATTCCTGCGTTTTATGATGTTTAATGATGAATTACGAAAGCTTAGTGCTTGATATACATGTTTTGTAAAGTGATTTTGAGTAAAAATGCATATTAGGGATTTAGTTTAGAAAAGTGTAAATTGAGGGGTTGAATTGTGAAATAAATGAAATTTTTGGGCTCCTAGAGGTCCTTATGATATTCGGCTATGCATGGATTCATTGAAATTATGTGTATTTTGTGAAATAGAGACTAAAGTGTTAAAATGTGAAAATGTGAGGGATAATTTGTAAAATGCCCTAACTATGTGTTTATGGATTAAATTGAATGATTTGTTGAATAAAAGGGTTAATTTTGAATACATATAGATCAAGAAAAGAGGAATTCGGATTTAGACCAAGGGAAGTCGAAGGTTATTAAGTAAACGGTCCGAATCGTTAATTTCAAATACGAGGTAAGTTCGTACGTGATAAATGATGTTATAGTTATGTTTTACTGCTTTGATAATGCATAAATTATATAGATATTTGATTACAGTTTGAGCATGATGATAATCGACTATGTTCGGCACTAAGTGTGCTGTTCGAAATAGCTTCGGCTACAAATGGCACTAAGTGTACGAGTTGGAATAGCTTCGGCTATAAGAGGCACTAAGTGTGCGAGATTATTACGGCTTCCGCAAATCACTGATACACTAAGTGTGTGAATTCTTAAAGCATGGAAAGACTTCCGAATGAATTAATGTATTTGAACGAGAGTTATGAATGAAATGAATAAATACGGGAAAGTTCAGGTATGTTCGATACCTATGTGGTAGATGATACTATGTGTATAAAGCTTGATGAATTCGTATGAACATATTAAATGAGATAGAATGGAATTTGTGAATTAATTGTGAATTACTAAGTGTTTATTAGTTAATGTTTCGTATATTATAAACTATTGATTATTTATGGTACGAACTTACTAAGCTTTAAAGCTTACTGTGTGAAATGTTCTCTGTTTTACAGTGTTATAAGGCTAGCTCGGATCCAAGGATCGTCAGCGACTCAATCACACTATCGGACATCTATTTTGGTACCATTTTGGGAGTTGTATATATGGTATATGGCATGTTTAGGCTAGTGCCACATTGGTATGTTTTGTGTTGTGTTTAGCCATGAGAATTAGCTTGTAAATATAGGTGTGTATGGTCTCTTTAGTTGGCCTAAATGGTGTGTTTGATAAGTAAGATATGTGATGTTTATAATGTTTATGTGATGGTTTATTATGGGATATTAAAGTAATGAGTTTGTGCATTTGGAACTCTGGTAAATTATGATGATGTTGGCATATTGAATTGGTTGAGATTATATAGTTTGATATGTGATTGAATTGGCATGTTTTGGTTGCTTATAAATGTATGCTAATGATGCAAAATGTTGTGGTTTTGGTGTGCTTGAGATAAGTGGGAAATGTGGCTTAAACTAAGCCTAATTTCACCCCACACGGTTGAGCACACGGGCGTATGTCTCGACCGTGTTTCTGTTGTAATTTAGTTATTCAAGTCAGTCTCGAATATGACCTGGACATACGGGCGTGTCTGGTGGCCGTGTGAGGCACACAGCCTTAGTACATGGCCGTGTGTAGCCATTTCGAAGGGTACATGGGCTAGACGCTCGGGCGTGTGGTCGGCCGTGTGACCTAAGTTAGTTTCGATCATGACAAATGTACACGGGCGTGTTTTGTGGCCGTGTGTCTAAGTCAGTATGTATACCTTATTTTGCCATGGTTTAGACACACGGGCGTGTCTAAAGCCGTGTGAGGCACACGGTCTGTTCACACGAGCGTGTGACCTATGAAACTTTGAAAATTTTATTTTCTAAGAAAATTTGTATGTGCTCGGTTTAGTCCCAACCCCTTTCTAAAGCATGTTTTAGGTCTTATTAACCTATGTAAGGGACTTTATAATGATGTGTGACGATGATGTTATGATGATTGAGAAATGAATGCGAGATGTTTAGATTTGTCTGGTAACACCTTTAACCCTAGTCCGGCGACGGATACTGGTTAGGGGTGTTACAATAATTCATCTAACTGCTTTGTCCATTGGCCTCGTCTTGTGTTTGTTACCCTCATATGTGTCTTCTTAATGATTAATATGATCACTGTTAATAAATGACTGTGATAAGTTGCTCGTTTGAGAACAAACAACCCGTGGCCATGTTCCATATTTATCAATCTACACAATGCCGATGAGAGGATATTATTAACTCTTTAATTGAGCTATGAATTCCACAGTTGCTATTAAAGCCATGCCATACATAAGTTATGTACCCAACATACCGGTTATGGGCTTGATTATCTTTAGAGTATAGGCCTCCACTTATATCAAAGCACATGAGTTGCATACGCATGGTCAGTGACTAACTCAGGATTTAGGTAAATCACACCATGAACGTCACAGGCGAATTAATTCACAAACGGATTCAAAATTAATTCATCTTGAGTCCTATCCAATGTATTATTCTACCAATAAATACATCCATGTCTCTACTCGTGGAGTCAACTGCTTCGATAACCAAGACTAGCCATCTCCTCAATTGGAATTGTATATGACACAATAATCCTTCTAAATATTTGAATCAAATGCTCACTTTGATTCTTTTATGGGATTACAGACTCATTTAGATTATTTACTAAAGTAAGTTGTCTTTCTTGCAATGTAAACGTCCTTTACAACGCTACTTATCTTTAGTTTGAACTTTAAACAATCAATGAGCTAATATTTGCTTGTCACAATTTCGCTATGCATGTAAAATATAAAAGACATAAATATAAAAGACATGATAGTGAAATGCGAAATTAACTTTATTTATTTATTCATCGTTCAAATAAATAGATAACAATCACATGGTTAATACAATATGAACATATTTCTCAACACATTGAAGCAAATCTCATCCTTCCAAAGTCATGTCTACACGACCCTTAGGTCAAATCTCCATCAAAGGGAAGAACTATGGGAATTTTTCTTTGTAATAGTAACTATTCTCAAACTTCATAAATAAAATTTTGAATCCAGATTTCCAAATCAATTTTTGACTCAAAATTGTACAATATTTTCTCAAAGTTTGTAATAAAAATTTGCATGTTAAAAATTCAATCTATCAAGTGACAGGGCCACATGGAGCATTGTGATATCAATTGACCAAATAAAAAGTTAAAAAAATGTTTATAATTTTTAATATATATATATAATTAGTGTAAATTGTTTTTCAATTTTTATTAGAGATTTCGTAATATGTATTGGATTCTATCATTATATTTATATATGTAGATGTATTTATGTTATCTGACTCTAAAATTGTCTTATTTAACATTTACACACCTTATCCATTACGTCCAAGTTTGAATAAGAATTAAGAAGCATTGTTTTCGTGATAAGTTGTTCAGAAATTAAATTTAAGATTTGTGTGAATTATAAACTTAAAATAAATATTTTATTATTTTACTTTTAATTTAATAAAATAATAATATTTTTAATAATTAAATATGAAATATGAAATTATCTGGAATTAAATCTAGACTTTTATACCTACAATACAATATTTTTATCATTAGAGTAAGAGATTGTTGACGATACAAATATTTTGTTATTCACTTATAATTCAATAACAAATATTGAACACAAAAATCTTTTTAAGACCATTTTAATTTGAAAATTATATTATACATTGTGGATTTTTATAATATGTAAAATATTTTATAAGCTATAATAAAAAATATAAATAAATTTATATTTATCACATTCTAAACTATTTTGAAAATATAAATAAGTTTAACTCTCAACTGATTTTAAAATATAAAAAATCCAAAAATAATGAGAAAAATGATTCTCAAATCCATAAGTCATACAAGAAAACAAGGAAATCCAACAGCATTGACCAAAATTAGGAGTTAAAGTATGTATCATCCAATCCTATTCGGCTGTGAGATAAGTGCATCCTCAAGAGGTAACGCCATTACCGCCCAAAATCATAATAAAAAGCCAAAAAATAAAAATCGCAAGGGTTCTGCGTTTGAGGTTGCTTTCACCTGGAACAATCTTGAATCCTCTTCGAAGTCGCGCTGCTGCTTCCTTCTTCATTTCATTTCCCACATTTAAAATTCAAAAAAAAAATAAAAAATCCTTTCTTTGGAGAGATAAACTTCAAGAGGAAAAACAGAAACAAATCGCAGATTTCGTTGGTTTACGCTTCACGGTTAACAGATTTTATTCAGGAACAAAAATGGTGTCAGGTTCGGCATTAAGCGCGGCAGCCAAACAAGCGGAGCAATTGAGGAAAGATGGCAACATTTATTTCAAGAAAGATCGTTTTGGGGCAGCCATCGATGCTTATACTGAGGTCTACAATTCTCCTCCCTTTTTTTTTGTGAGAAAAAAAATTGTTATTGTTTGCTATATTAGTTTCTTAAATTTTTTGATTTTTTTATAAAATTTATGTAATTTTTTGGGTTTACAGGCGATTACGTTATGCCCCAATGTTCCTGTATATTGGACGAATCGCGCTCTTTGCCATCGCAGACGGAAGTATGTACGCAACCCTTTTATAATGAATTTTTATGTAAAAATAGTGCCTTTTTTTCTTAAGAGGAAAAATGGTTTTTGAAGGTGTCTCTTTTCTTGGTTTGACGCAGTGATTGGTTGAAAGTGGAAGAGGATTGCCGGCGAGCTATTCAGCTCGACTACAGTTCTGTCAAGGTAATCTTCTTTCATTTCTTATTCCGTTATGCTGATTTTTAGGGTTTGTTGTGCCCCTAATTATCATGACATTTCACACACCCGTGACCCGTCCATGTCTTGAAATTTGATTCTTCTTGGTTGTCTTGTTTTTGGTTTTTTTTTTTTTTTTTTTCTTTTGGATGTAATGCTAAATCATGTAGAGAAGAACGGAGAAGAAGAGAGAATTCTGAATTTGCTTCTGTATTTTCTTAACCACCTCCCCATACAACTCACGCTTAATAAAAGAGAAATAACAAGAAAAGATAAAGTGGCAATTTCTGTTTGTACTAAACGCATCGTTTAACTTATACCCCTCTACGCTCCGTTTAGTAGTTCTCTCAAAACTCCCCCTTTTATTTAAAGGACTAACTGTGTCAACTAATTTCTTCCTTCCCCATTCCCTGCTTACTTTCTAGTCCGTAACAATACTCCCCCCCAAAACAAGATCCTTGTCCTCAAGGATGAAAGTGAGGAAAATTTGGTTTTGAAGCAAGGTTAAAGATTCCGATGTCAAATCCTCAGAAAAAGAGTCAACCCATTCGACTAATACTTCAGTAACAGCTTGGTTGAATAGCAGCCTGATCTAGAATTCTGAGACGAAGGGGAACCATGCCAATATAACTATTGGTGCAAACGGTAACACACCCATCGTGTATTCATACCCTCTTGCTAGTGCCTTCACTGACCCCCACATTCCTATTCCCTTCACCAGAGTTTGGCATGCTTGTGATATCTGCAGAAGATCCCACCCTGTCGGCATAAAGGCCAGTATGCTCTGAAAGATATCTCCAACTGTGGGATTAAGGAAATAAAACAACATTGCAATGGTGACCATACACCCAATAAGCAGTAGTAACTGAAGAAGTCTAAACATCAGCTGGAAGCCTACACTGAACTTCATTCCCCCCATCGACACTATCTTCCAAATAATCAACACCGTACCAATGACCAGCCAGGAAAAAAAGCTGAATACCTTGTCTGCTATTGGTGGTCATGTTTAGATGATACACAATTCCATACTGGTAAATGAAGAAGCATATTGAAAGTATAACCTCAAAGAGACGTCCTATAAATCCAGTGTGGCGCAGGTGCTCCTGTTCTTCCAGCTGCCAAGATTCCCAGCTCTTAACGGAGGAAACTCCAATACCACCTCTGCAACTTATCCACTTTGACCAGTCTTCCCAATCTTCTACTATCTTTTGCCATTCAAATCCTGATGGATTCAGAAGGAAAAGAGTAAACAGCAAGGATAAAACTAAGAACCACATTGAAAATGAGAGGAGTACGTAAGAGATACCATCATCTGCTGCAGAACCATACAGCCTGTAACATATAAGCAATACCATTAGCTCCAGCCCTTTTACAAAGTGGCTTCTTGAGTACAAGTGGTAGTTCTTTGCGAATTTCTCATGCCGCACCACAAAACCATGCCCTGTTGCTCTGTATTTAGCCCCACCATGCAAAATAGTGCGCCCAAAATAATGGACTCTTGTTCCAAGGGAGAAAGTGAAGAACACGGATGCCAACTGAAGCTGCATGATTATGATATCACCTAATGCAGTTTTAAATCCTCTCTCTAATCCAATCTCCATTACCATGGATAGTACAGTTAAGATACCTAATTGAACTATAGGATGTGAAGCCATGGCTGCCCTTAGAGAATTATTTCCCCTAGCTGAAGCATACTTCAGTATTGCCTCCTCTAAAGCACTCAATGACAAATAAAGTCTTCCATACAGGAAAAAGTAGACTGTAAAGACAACCAACATTGAGCTGAAATAAAATCCAATAGTGGTAAAGTAGCAGGACAAAATGCGGAAAAAGTCAAAACGATGGCCTAATCTGTAGATATTTCTGTTGAGTGTGCTCCCCATTACCACAAGCCACTTTCGCTTCAAAAAGTGAGATTTGGATTAACCCAACATCCCTATCTTTCCCAACCTGAATATATTCATGATGAGTAATGTTCCCTTGTCTCAGGGTTGAGTTAAAACCAGCAAAGATGTCCTCGCTCAAGTTGATGCCACGAGAACCCTTGTTGATGCCTCCACGGGTTATGTGAAAGATTCTATCGAACATATCTGGATGACCATAATGGAAACGAAACTTGAGTGGTCTTGCAAGAACTCTTTGACCAATGATGACAAGGCTTGTTTCTTGATCTGACATGAACCAAGCCAAAGAAGAAACACTTCCCGTAAAGATGTGCTCACGAACTCCTAAAATCGTAGGTGGCCATACTCCATAATCCTCATTAAATTCATCCAGAAGATTACGCAATTTGAATGCTTTTTCCAAGTAATTGTCCTTCGCAGGTGCTCCCACCACATATGACCGATTCCTCAGATGCACGCTACTCGCATCAGCAGCATTTGGTTCCAGTGGAGCCTGTGGTAACTTCCTGTCCTTAGGCAAAAACCTAGGAGGAGATCCTAAGACCCCCTTTCCTTTGTCCGTAGCCCCATTAGCTAGAGGTCCATTTGGTGGAGGTCTAAAGTACTGACTTAGCAAGGCCTGGAAATCCCCACGGAGCTCATCCTTGAATTCTTGGAACCGAGTCTCCATCTTGGTCTCTAAACGAACCATCTCCTCTTGAATTTTGGAAATCTCCTACTGCATGCCGCCAACCTCCTTCTGCAGGCGTGTTAAAACACTGTCACCAGCCATCACAGGGATCGTGAAAGCTCTGATACCTTTGTTATGTTCCGTAAATTGAAGTAGAAGAAATATGAGAAAAGAAGTAGAGAAGAACGGAGAAGAAGAGAGAATTCTGAATTTGCTTCTGTATTTTCTTAACCACCTCCCCATGCAACTCACGCTTAATAAAAGAGAAATAACAAGAAAAGATAACGTGGCAATTTCTATTTGTACTAAACGCATCGTTTAACTTATCCCCCTCTACGCTCCGTTTAGTAGTTCTCTCAAAACTCCCCGTTTTATTTAAAGGACTAACTGTGTCAACTAATTTCTTCCTTCCCCATTCCCTGCTTACTTTCTAGTCTGTAACAGACATTTTCAGGTCATCCATAACTCTTTGATTATTTCCTGAGAAAGGAGTCAAGTTTAGTTGTTTAGACGACTTTCAAGCGCCAATTGGGAAACTGAGTAGGGTTGGAACTGGGGACGGGTTCAAGCAAAATTAAGGACTTTTGGAAGTTAAAGCGGCAAATATCTTGCTATGTTAGTCTTTAGTTATAAACCTATCAAAAGCTGGTTTGGAACTGTTGAGATAATCATGCATCTTCGGTTGTTTAACTTAATTTCCCATGCAAAATCTAATGGTTATCTGGCAGTTTCTTCTTTTCCCAAGTAAAATCAAACTTGATTTTGCAATGTGGGTTGTTTTTGCCATTTTTTATGCAAAATCTGAATTATCTACTGGGTTAAAATTTTCATTTTTATTAGCTAGAGGTTTCACATGTAACATGTTCTTTTATTCCAACTTTCTAACTTGTTTACTGCAAGTTTTTAACTTCCTATTATTTTCATTTTCATTTGTTCCTCCCTTAGGAACATCAAAAACTGGGGTTTGGCTTAGTGTATGCTTATTGTGCATACCTTTTCCTTTATTAGTGACGGGGTATACTTACATATGGTTACTTGATAGGCACATTACATGTTGGGACTTGCCTTACTTCAGAAGCAAAAATTAGATGAAGGGGTCAAGGAACTACAAAAGGTACATATGACATGATAAATCTTTTTGTTTCTTAAGAATCAGAAATGATAACTTTGTTAGGGTTGCATTTGGAAACTTTTAATCTCTTTTAGTGAAGGTTGTTAAAGTCAATACATGCAATTAGTTTTTGTGGTTTTTTCACCATCACATATAGCATGCATGTGTTCGACCATGTTATTGACGTTCCTGTTATTTTCTTATCGAACAGTTGCATGGTGGTTGCTGGGTTTAATATTCATTGTAAATGTCTTATGCATCTTCATTCTGGTCCATGTTATGGTTTTCCTTTGGTGGTAGTACTTTTAATGGACATAGGGACCCCATTTCAACAAATGATATATAAGAAACAGAATATCTTTCGCTTTTGTTTAACTTTTGTCTGCTATGATGGGTTCGTTTGGTGTAGTATATCATATAGACTTAGATCAGTGACAAAAAGATTTTTGTCAAGGGAAGGGGGATGTTGTTTGGCAAGAAAAAGACAACTGAATGCATTTTGATTTAGGATATATCTGAGAGCTTTTCTTTTTTTCTTTTCCACCATTTCTTGATAGGGATGAGTCAAAGCAATAAGGGAAAAAATATCATTTCACGAGGAAGATAATTTGTGAAAGATATTTTGCACAATAAACATTTTCTTGCCATTTGTGTTGCCAGATATTTTGGGGGATTCTTTCCTGCCTTTTACATTTAGCAAGCTTGATCTTAGCTCATGGAACATAGAGGATAAGTGGATGAATTTGAGGTCTACTACGTTAACCATAATGAGCATTTATGTTCAGGGGGTGGAAAAGTGGTTCTAGTATTAGTGCAACTTTTTTCTTCATTGTCATTATTGTTGTGAATAATACAATGAGCAGGCCTTATTGGCCCGTGCTTTTTGTTTTTGCTGTTTCAAAGATGTTTGCTTATAAGTGGATGAATACTATCAATAGAGTAAACTATTGGTGATTTAAGCGGTTTCCTTAAAATATTTAGTGAGGCTATTTTGGGATTTACTCTTGTCTGATTTGATGATTTTCCTATAAGCTTTAAGCCAATGAACTAGGCACTGGCTTTTGAAGTCTGGTAATTGTAGTGAGTGTTCCTAATATTTTAGGGTTATGAACCAATAATGTTTTGAAATGCTGAATGTCGTTGTTTGTAATGTACAAGTTTTCCTGGAAATCCTTTTTGGGCATGCAGTTTCTTTCTTCTTATAAATATTGCAGATTCCTGGAATATATATACATATGCAAAGATGTTTTTCACTGTAAGAAATTTTGGTTGAACAAATTATTGAGTGGTATTGGGTTCTCTTGCCTTTATTTTATATTTATAAAATGATTCTTTACTTAGAAACGCTAATCTGCTTATTTAGGCTTTGGATCTTGGAAGGGGTGCAAATCCAAAGGGTTATATGGTAGATGAGATTTGGCAGGAGCTTGCAAAAGCGAAGTACATGCTATGGGAGCATGCATCTTCCAAGCGTTCGTGGGAATTGCAAAGTTTGAAGTATGTCATCCCTGTGAGTTAAGACATTTGCTTCGAGGGGAATGATTTACCTCTCTGGAACCTTTTGATGGAGAAATGGTCCTAATGTTTATTTTTGCTTCATGCAATTATTTATTTCCTCTATGTTGCAGGGAGGCTTGTGAAGCTGCTCTTAGAGAAAAACATTTTCTTGATGATTCTCAACCAGAAGGTTTCTTAGATGAGGCTGGTATTTCTCATATGAAACAACTGGAGGTTCTGAGGCAAGTGTTTAGGAAAGCTGGTGAAGCTGACATCCCTGGTGAGGTAAGAATGCGTTCTTTCCATTGTCAATTATACAAGCCTTTTTGTACTGTTTTGAAGACATGATAAATAGTTTCAGGTGCCGGATTACTTGTGTTGTAAAATCACACTTGATATCTTCCGTGATCCTGTCATTACTCCAAGTGGAGTTACGTATGAGAGAGCAGTGATCCTTGACCATCTTCAGAAGGTGATATGCTCTGGAAATATTGGATGTTGTTTAGCAATATAACTTTTTTTAAAAGAAAGAAAAAAAAAACACTAAAATCAATCATTTACTTGCTGGAAATCAGGTTGGTAAATTTGATCCAATCACACGCGAACCGCTTGATCAATCCCAACTTGTACCGAACTTGGCAATAAAGGAAGCAGTCCAAGCATACTTAGATAAACATGGTTGGGCTTACAAATTGGACTAAATGGTTGAAAGTTGTGGTAAGTTTGCTGATTTAGTCGCACAAAGTGAAGTTATTGGTCAGAGTCTGCATATCTGTTTGGTATACATCAGTCATGTTTGGTTTAAGCTGTTTTTCTGTAGGCTTGAGTGTATAATGACGTGCCATTTATTGGTGCATGTGGAGGACCCGTAATCCGCTGAAATTGTACAGTTATTTTCATAACAATTAACGTTGTACATATTTATCAAAATTAATTCATGCTATAATTGAGCTTCCGTGCATTTATAAACCAATTTTCGGTTTGAGGGTCAAAAAGTTCCTTTGTAAAAATTAAAGAAAAAAAAACAATTGCCCTTAAACAGTGCACTTATTGAGTTCTTTGTAAAAACTGTTAATGGAGATTTCCGATTGGTCTTTTGACTGTTAACATTGTAAATGTGAATAACAGACTTGACGTGTGGTATGTCATGACTTTCTATAAAAATATATATACCTTAAAAATGAATCTTAGATAAATATGTCCTTTATTTAAATTTGGATAATCATCTTTTCGGCAAATTTATATAAATATGCGGAAAAAAAGAAAAGAAAATTGTTAATTTTTATTAAAAATTTATCGATTTATGTTATTTTTAAAGAAAAAAAAAAAAAAACGCCTCACATTGAATTGGCAGAGAAAGTGTATTATGTAGAATGAGTTTTCTTCTCACCCAAAAAAAATATGTTTTATGTGGCGTCTTTTCTTTTACGAAACTGTGCCTTGTATGACGCATTTTCTATCTAACGGTATTTTTTTTCAATGGGCAGAAATCCGAGCGGCTATGGGATTCCAACAACAATTTTTTCCTTATAGAAACCTTCAAATTCTCATTTTTTTTCAACTCTCGATTTTTAATTTTTAATTTTTACAATTTGATTTTCAATTTTCTTGTTCTCAATTTGTTATTCTTAATTCTCAATTCTCGATTTTTTAATCCAAATTTTCAATTCCAAAGTTTTTCTTAATTTCTTAGTTCTTTTGATTTTATTTTATTAATTCTTCGATGGCATATTAGTTTATTCGTTTGGATGACAAGTACATCTCCAACATGGTAAGAAAATATTATTTAATTTTAATCTGGTTAATTATTATGATGTTAAGAACATGTTATCAAAATTTTTAATTTTAAATAGTTAATTATTATGCTGTTCAGATTAATAATTTTTTATATTTATATATTCAGGCCGAAAGTCGAATTTTAGAGATGTACATGAACAACTTACGCAAAGATGCACTGGAGGTCATTCATGGAAACTTGCGAGATGTATGCTTTTTATACGTGGCTCGCATGCTCAGGGGACTAAATTGGATCCCCCACTCATCAGTGCTTTGGTCAAGAGATAGAGACCGGATCCCTCACTCATCAGTGCTTTGGTCAAGAGATAGAGACTGGAGACGCACATGTTCTATCTCCCTTGCGGCGAGTGTACGATTACACTCGAGGACGTCAGTTTACAACTTAGTCTATCGGTTGACGGGCATGTCATTACAAGGCCAGTTGTCAGTGCCGACTGGAGTGCAACATGCGAACAACTGCTAGGAAAGGTGACAAATAGGTTTACGGGTAGTCGGATCAAGATGAGATGGTTAGGGGACAACTTTGAGATTATCGAGGTTTCAGCGAGCGACGTTGAAAAGGAGCAATTCACATGTGCATTCATCTTAAAGTTGATAGGGGGTCTGCTAATGTCAGATAAATCTCGAAATCTAGTACACTTGAAGTGACTACTACTATTAATCGACTTGAGAGAAGCAGGGCGACTTAGTTGGGGATCGGCTGTGTTGGTGACATTATACCGAAAATTTTTTCAAGTGACGATACTAGGAAAAGCTAAAATAGATGGTTGCATGCTCCTTTTTCAATCATGGGCATGGTATCGACTACCATTTCTACGCCCCCGAGTGCAAGTCCCTTACGAATTTTCACTCGTAACATGGTAAAATTCGTTTGATAATAATTTTACCTGTTTTGAATTTTTATTGTTGTAATTTTGAAATAACATGTAACACCCCAAACCCGTATCCATCGTCGGAGTAGGATTATGAGGCATTACCGATCAATATACATCAAATAGCATACATAACTTATACATTTATGCATTTATACTCAAATGCTATTTCACATAATCACATTGTCCCTTATTAGGGCCTACGAGACATTAAACATGCTTTAGAAGTGATTTAGGACTAAAGCGATAACATACGATAATTTTGGAAATTTAGAAAATTTTCAAACATATAGGGGTCACACTCGTGTGAGCAGGCCGTGTGCCTCACACGGCTCCAGACACGCTCGTGTCTTAGGCCGTGTGGAAACAGGGCATACATACTGACTTGGGTCACATGGCCAACCACACGCCCGTGTGTCTTAGCTCGTGTGCCCTTCGAAGTGGCCACGCACGCCCGTGTGCCCTTCGAAGTGGCCACACACGCCCGTGTGCCAGGCCGTGTCAAAACTGTAGGGCATACTGACTTATGCAATAAGGTCAGATCACACACCCGTGTGCTAGGCCGTGTGCCAATTAGGGGGTATACTGACTTGTACCACACGGCCAGTCACACGCCCGTGTGTAAGACCGTGTGGAGCATACTGACTTTATTTTAATGTCATCACTAGGGGACACACGACTGTGTAACATGACCGTGTGCCGCACATGGCTGAGACACACGCTCGTATCTCTGCCCGCGTGGACAAAAATAGGCCATTTGTAAGGCCAATTTGCCACCCATTTTGCACATACCTAAAAACACTCAAATGGTACCATTTCTTCACACAAATAGGCAGCCAAAATCATCCAACAAATGGACAATTATACTATATCCATTTCGACCAAATTCAATACTCAAATTAATGCCAAATACTTATTCAACTCAACTTCTAAAATCATACTTCATCAAAAACATTTCTTAAACATTATACTCCATGAATCAATCCAATATTAGCAACTATAAAACCATAACCATATTCATACCAAACATGCCAAGATAAGCCATCACTTTTGGCTATATAAATACAACCAAAACATACACATTTATGAGACATTTCTAATAGCCAAACACACATCAATATTAACATTATTTACAAGCCAATTCTCATGGCTAAAATCACAACCAAAATACCACATCTAACGTATACATGCCATATACCATAAACTTAACTCAAAAGTACCAACTTAGATGTTTGATAGTGCCTTGATTCTTTATAAAACATAGGAAAATAACACAAAGTAAGCTTCATAGCTTAGTAAGTTCGTATTAATGTAATGAGCAACTTTACTATTCATTCCCAATTCAAACAATATAAATACAAGATAACACAAATACATTAAATCTCAAGTCATTTGATCATTCATTCACTAGCTTAAAAAAATTCATTCATTTCATGGATTCAATGTTTATAAAGTTTACTCACATACCTATACCAACTCATACCAATCTCATTCTGATCCGTATCTTTCATTTTCCCGTTGAACCATTCAGAATAGAAGTCGGATATTCAAGGATCTCAATCGATAAGTACCTATACCATAACCCGTAGCCAAATCAAGGTAACTTATCCCCGGAGTACCTATACCATGGCCCGAGGCCAAATCAAGGCAATTTACCTTCGAAGTGTCTATACCATGGCCTGAAGCCAAATCAAGGCATAACTCGCACTCGTAGTGCCGATATCATGGCCCGAAGCCAACTTAATACCTTAATGACATGTCACTAATATCCTAGACTATTCCTAAGGTTCAACCGGGAATTTCCAATACCAAATCATAGTCGAATCATTTCGAATTACTGTCGAATCGTTGTCGAATCATGGTCGAACAAGTCCGTAGTCTAGTAATTACAATTTATGCATAATAAAAGCAATTAAATACAATTATAATAGAGCTCGTTACATACGAACTTACCTCATGTTCGGAATTGACGGATCGGATCGACTATTCGATAACTTTGCTTTTCTCCCGATCTAAATTCGAATTCTTTCTTTCTTGATCTATATGAATTCAAAATTAACTTATTTATTCATCTACTCATTCAATTTAGTCCAAAACTACTCAATTGGGCATTTTTACACATTATCCCCTAAACTTTCACATTTAATCAAGTTAGTCCTTATTTCACAAATACACAAAATTCACACAATTCAACAAAACCCAAGCTTGGCCAAATTACATATAGGTCCCTAGCAGCCTAAAACTTTCATTTATTTCACATTTCAACCACTCAATTTGCATATTTCACAATTTAATCCCTATTATGCATTTTCATCAAAAATCACATAATAAAACATGTAAAACTATTATCAAGCTTTCATAATCTATCATCAAACATCAAAGAACTCATAGATTCAACAATGGCAACTCTCAAAATCTTTAACAATTTCAAAATTAAAGGTACGGGCAAGCTAGATTGAGCTACAACGATTACAAAAACATAAAAATCATAAAAAATCGAGCTAAAACCGTACCTTAATCAAGCTAGGAGTTGGTCAAATATCTCAAGCCATAAAATGGATTTCTTCTTCCTTTTGTTTCGGTTGAAAAGATGATAATATGAACAAATTAAGCTTTTGTTTTATTTAATATATGTTTATTAACATTTTTACTAAATTAACCTTAGTTAATAAACTTTAAAAACACATAAACCATGTCAATTAATGTCCATTAACACTACCAATGGTCTAATATCATCATAAGGAATTTTAATTTATTAAATCATAACAATTAAGCACTTTAACAAATAGTATGCAACTTTTGCGTTTTATGCGATTAAGTCATTTCTCTCAAATTGAGCAATTAAACGATAAAATTAGCTGACGAAATTTTCACACATACATGCTATCATGCTGTAAACACATAAAATAATATTAAAATAATTTTTTGACATCAAATTTGTGGTTCCGAAACCACTATTCTGATTTAGCTAAAACCGGGCTGTTACATAACATATTTTTTTAAAATAGGTGGAACAACCCTGCGAGCCATAGCGGTATATCGACCGAGCTCGAGGACATTTGACTAGCTTTAGATTAAGAAATCAAGGAGGTTAGTTTATGAATTTCATAGTTATCGATTTTTTATTCCAGCACTTAAAATTAAATATTAGGCACTTTTTGAAATTTATAAATTCGTATAGATGCCATACGCAGATCCGAGGATTCAAGAATGTGTCCCGGAGGAATTTTTGGCCAATCGCAGCATTTGGCACGTGAAAGTGTGCCATTGGTCAATTTTGCAAAGATTGAGATCCACGAATCTGACCGAGTGATGCGATAGTTCGAGTGTACGCAACATATTCCACAACAACCTCAGGAGCTCGATGACCTGCACAAGATCGATATGCGGGGGAGACCGAATGAAGATTGGACCACACTCCACAAGAAGTATGTCAAGTTGAGGCAGTATAGTATGATTACTTGCCAACACGTGAATCGTATATGTCGCCGGAATTAGTGACATCTTCGGATTACATAGATTGGTTCAGGCATCACGGAAAGCCATGTCTACTGCCGACTTTAGAAATGAGAGTAGGCAACGTCGGCGTAAGAGGCCAAGACGAGGGCCCATCAATCTCAGGTTGGGAGGGCATGCTGCGGACAAATTAACATCTGCTCCATATGCATATGCGGACCCGGTTCCCGTGCAACCTCTCGGTCAGTATGGCTCATTTATTCTTGTCACTAACCCATTTTATTTTACACCATTATCACAACACACACCAATTTATTTTACATCTGCACCACAACACGTGCAATCAGTGCTTCGGTCGCCGGCTCCCCTATCATCAGGTCACCAACTTCCTTGACCTTCCGGCACTGGGCAGGCGTCAACCCCCATACATGGTCTTACGACTTTGCAGAGACCTGTGTTTTTGGTAAACAGTCACCCGAGCCTGGTACTGCGACCCCCTTTGTGAGGAGGCACCCCTTCTCCTGAAGTTACGGGGCTATTTTGCCGAGTTCCTTAGAGAGGGTTGTCTCGCGCCCCTAGGTATTCTCTACGTACCCACTTGTGTCAGTTTCGGGTACAGGTACCCTTTTGTTGAAGGTCGTTTGAGCTTTTCTTGGGAGTATAGCATGGGTTACTTCAGCGCCGTAGCGCCTGGTACTCGAACATTGGCTCGGGGCATTTTTTCTACCCCTTCTTACCTTGAAAAAGTAGGGGCACCTTGCGTCCTTGAACTGATAACCATCTTTCAGCTAACCTAGCCTCCTCCGTCCCTCGGGACCAACAAGGGGTACCCCGGGGTGATCATCACCACCTGCACCTCACATCTCGGCGCAGTGGAACGTGTAACCCACCTGCTGTCTCATTCAACTACATTTTTTCCTGTAATCTATAGCCTAACAGAACGCAGCAGCGAGGGACAACCCGCCCATACAATCATCACCAGTTTATTTTACACAAGCACTACAACATGCACAATCATTCCTTGCACCAACACAATCATCACCAATTTATTTTACACAAGCACCACAACACGCACAATAATTTCCTGCACCGACACCTTCTCCAGTGATATATTTCGCATGACCGTCACCCCCTGCATTGTATTACACGCCCCATGCGCCATTGCCTCATATGACTCCATATAGTGGTCCGTCGATAGTGTTGTAAACACCCCTATCATCATTGTTCTTCTGAGCTGGGTAGTCTTCGCAAATGCCAACTCGGCCAGGGATGATGCATTACGGGTGGTTGGGACACGGTTGTAGTCATCCATAGAGGGAGGAGACGAGGCTGAAGATCAACCCCGACGTCCACATGAAAATGAGGCCGAAATCCCAATGGAGTTGCCAACCCAAACAGTGCGACGGAACCTTAGGCGTACCCAACATGCACTCAGTTGTGACATTTGGGGGATCGACGATTATGTCTAATTGTAATTTTCCGAAGTTGTTTACTTTGTTTTACATTCACAATTTACACTTATTTAATATATATATATATATATATATTGTTTACTACAATTAGGATGCATGTACATAAGTTTTTAAGTTAATGATTTTGAATATGTCGGGTCATGCTACAAACATTGTAATTCTTTAAAGATTTAAATGAAAATTTAGTAAATTAATGTTGTATATGGTTTGTGTGTCTTTTAAAGTGAAACTTTTTTAGTAAACTTAAGCATACTTTAAAACTATAACAATGTTTATCTCAAAAGTCGGATAAATTTACAAAATTTTAATTTCAAAATGAGAAAAAAAATTCTATAAAAGAAAACCCATCCTACATATAATTCAGAAATGTATCAAATGCCAGATAAATTTACAAATTTTTAATTTCAAAACAAGAAAAAAAATTCTATAAAAAAATGCATCCTTAAAAACGCACCACGTAGGACGCATTTTTCTGGATGAGAGAAAAACGCGTCTTATACGGTACGCTTTCTTTGCCAGTTCAGTGAAAACGTGCTCTGTAGGACACATTTTTCTTTCTCTAAAAAATAACGTAGACCGATATATTTTAGAAAAAATGACATAGTATCTCATTTTTTTTTTTGGTGTATTTATATAAATTTGTCCATCTCTTCATGTTTATTCTAAATGTATTTTTCTACTATAAAATATTATAAAGATTTTTAAAAAAATTGTAAAAATTATAAATGTAATCATAGATATTTATTAAAAAGTATAATAATTGTTAGTTTTAAGAAAATAAAAGAGTATATATATTTGGAGAAATGAATGTTTAAGATTGTTTGAATTGATTATTTATTTAGATTAATCTCGAACATATTTTTTAAAAATATCATAAAAAACTGTTAAAATTTATAAAATTTATAAAATTAGTCATAACTATTTAGGAAAATTATAATAATTATAAAATGAGAAAAAAATATGATTTGAATGAACAAATGAATCTCTAATTATAAGAATTATTAATAATTAAAATTATCGCGGTTATATATATAACTCACAAATCACAATATGTATTGAAAAAGTAGACAAGAAAATGAAATTCAGAAGCACCGATTATTTATTCAACAGTGTGGGCGGTGTGCCAGTTTGTTGTCGGGACAAAAATCAAGGGATATGTGAGCGATGAGGAAGCATTGCTTGCCTTTTAACTCACAAATTGATTACAAGGTTGTGGACCAAATCTTTAGCATTGTGCCAGCGGCAAGGAATTACTTGTGGGCATAGGCATCCAAGGATCACCAACTATAATTAAATCACTTATAAACGAAAAAAAAATGAATGTACATATTTCATAAAAAAAATATGTTAAAACAATAGAAGACGAGCATTAATCGGCAGAGAAACATAAACATGTTAAAACAATAAAACACGCATAATAGTTGACTTGATTTTCTATAATTTAAGCCTAAAATATATAAAAAGAATTTATAACCTTTTAGAATTCTTAATAATTTTGATAATATTTTATAACTATTTATAATTATTAATAATTTTTATAATTTATAATTATTATTTAATAATTTTATAATAATTTAAAAATGTATGTTTAGAATGAATCTAGACAAATGATTGTTTAGATTCAAATAAACTTAGACATCCATTTGCTTAGGTTTATTCTGGATATACTTTTTATATTCTTATAGATATTAATAATTATTAAAATTTTGTAATAATTATTTATGATTACATTTAGGTTTTTACCCATTTTTACAAGTTTTTTTAGTATTTAACTTGGACTTCAGAAGTAAATTCAAATGAATCTAGACAACCTCATGTTTATTTTGGACGTATATTTTTAGAATTTTTATATTCTTAGGCTTTTTTGTAAAATAAATGTGGATGCGTCATGCTACGTCATCATATTATCCACGTGGCATGCCATGTAACACCCATGTTCGATTCAGTGATCCGACCCGGATATAACGTGCCACTTTGGTCATCGGAATGAATCGATCGAGCAATCACACAACTAAGACTTTTAGAACACATTAATTTAGACATTAATAATTACTACAAGCATTCATGAATCATAAGCAACTTTATTAAGTAAAATTGGGGTTAAATTTGAGGTCCAACTAGGTAATCCTGCAATTTAGATACCGATACATGGGTTGTTGGGATCGATATTTTCTATAAGAAATAAAAATAGTAATGTAACACCTCTTACTTGTCCTGACAATTCAATACGAATATGAGATGCTACAGTGTCACTTTCTAGCTTATACAAAATTGAGCTTTATAAAAAAGTAGCCTTTTATGACATATACCTCTTCTTTAACACAAGTTGACCACGTTTAGAAAGGTCATTTTATGTTGTTCAATACATCTAGGGATATGTTCAATTCATAAACAAATATGCGTAGCCCCTGACATATATTAAAATCTTTTTGCTTAAGAAAGTTAAGGGATTTGCCATAGTTTAAACTTTAAAATAATTTGACAAAATCACATAAATAAGATAAAAATCATATAAATTTTTTTTTGTGGGTGATCAGAAGTGTCTAGAGTCAAGTACGAGCTCTAGGGATCTCAAAACAACCAAAACAGTGCAGGAAAGCTTGTCTAAGGGCTAGCTATCAATAACTATAGTCAATGTATCAATACACGGGCTTGGAATTGTAGCATTTTGGCTACTATCAGTTAGCCTTATTTTTTCAAATGTTTTGATATAACAAAGTCAAACTTTAAATTTTCACTTAGCAGAATTGAAATAAATTGATATAACATTGTAAAATTATTTTCAAGTACTTACAAACTCATCAAATGATTAAAATGGTAGAATGCCTTTTTAAAAAATATTGATTCAAGATTGTTTTTACCTTATTGGGACACTTCTACTGATACAAGTGCATACTTATATAAATAGAAGTAAATCAGAGAGCACCCCATGCATTCATCCAAACTTCTATCGATACTTGGGGGCTCTTCTACCGATACATCTGTAGCTCTATTAATATTTGGGAGAAGTTATACGAATACAAGTAAGTCACTAAGCATTTTTAGGTTCCTCTGCACCTTCTATCGATACAATTATTAGTACAAGTTTGAACATTTGAAACCCTTAGACTTCTACCAATACAAGTGGTTTTCTACTGATACATTAGGCTCCAATGGTCACATTTTTTAATACTTCTATCGATACAAATCCACTTGTATCGATACAAGTAGTCTACAATTAATGCTCAAATTTAATTATGCAATGGCTCTAATTTATTCCTAATGTCTCCAAATGTCCCCAAGGTTGTTAGAAGGTATAAGTATAAGTTAATAGCTCTATATTGAAGACAAGAAACAAGTTTGTAAAGCCAATCGTATAAAAATCCAATCTTTTCATTGATATTCTCTTTTTTCTTCATACACACACTTGGGTAACCATCTTCTTTATTCATTTCAACTGTTGTATTGTAATTGAGTGAGCTTTATCATTGTAATATCCTTTTTTAAGAGGTGTCTTTAATCCTGGTTCTTATTTCTCATCTTTCCAAGGGTTTGCTTAATATTTTTGGATAGAAAACCTTAAGGGAAGTGGCTCTATCTTGCCTAGTGAAAAGATAACGTTTCGTAAAAGTTAAACCTTGTCACTAAAAAGTTTAAATATAGTGAATTTGAGAAACCCTTAGTGATGATAAGCCAAGGTAGTGGAAGTAGGCAATTGGGGCCGAACCACTGTAAATTCTTGAGTCTCTATTGTTTGTTTTATAATGTTAAGTTTTTTAAAACATCAATTAACCCCCTCTTGGTGATTATAAAGCTTAACAATTAGTATTAGAGCTTGATTTCTAAAGATAGTATAACAACCAAGAGAAAGATTCTCAAGAAACTCAAGATGCAAGTAAGAAATCAAGAAGTTTGTCTTATGGAATTGGAGTAATATTCTACTATGTTAAGAGAAGGTTATTCTACTATGAGGCCTCCTTTATCTAATGGCACCAGGTACTCATATTGGAGGACAAAAATGAAACTATTCATCTAAGCAAATGGCTATGAAGTGTGGAGGGTGATTATAGATGGGCCATCCATTCCAAAGAAAAGAGTTGATGGTGTCATTGTCACCAAGGAGGAAAATGAATGGGATGATGTTGATATCAAGATGGTGCAACTAAATGCCAAAGCTATGCACATTCTATTTTGTGCCTTTGATCCTAATGAATACAATAGAGTCACCTTGTATGACAATGCCAAAGAGATATGTGACAAACTTGAAGTCACTCATGAAGGTACAAGAAGAGTCCAAGAGTCAAAGATTAGCTTCCTCACCCTTGATTAAGAACTCTTCAAAGCTAAATCAGATAAAGGAATCAAGGAGATGTCTGACCTTTTCACCGATATCAATAATGGTCTCAAGGCTCTTGGGAAGACTTATGCCAACAAGGAGATGTGAAGAAGATGTTGAATATATTGGATCTAGTATCCTAAGTGGAGTATCTTTGTCTTTATATATTTGTATTTTTTTGAACAAATTGGTTTAATAAAATATCCATTGTTTACATTAATAGTCTTCGTACATTGTCCTTTTGTTTTTGCAAGCAAAGCAAAATGGAAAGAGAACATTGTCTCACTGGTTATCTAGACTAATACTAAGTGGTATTATATGGTCGGATTGTAATATGAAAAGACAATTTGTATTAGTAGATAAACCTAAACATGTCCTTAGTCTAAAATGAACAAATCAATTGAAAGACTAATATCCTGTCTATCAAGTCCAATAATGGAGATGCTTTGTCTTAAGAATCAGAGCAAATGACTCTTAGAAGATAGAGACATAGATGTGACTGACTGGATTGACAATACATCGGATAGGACCCAAGTAGAATAGATCATAGATTCATTAATGGATTTATTCATTTGTGATGTTCATAGTGTGACATACCTTAATCCTGAGTGAATGATGAACTATGTATGTGTTATTGTATACTTTGATCTAAGTAAAAGCCTAAGTTCAAATAAATAAGGAACCAAAAGCTAGTACATTGGGTATACGACTCCTGTAGTATGTAGCATTATTCAAAATAGTGGAATTAATAGCCCAAGATATGGGTAAATTATATTCTCTTGTTAGCATTACATGATAGATGAAAAGTAAACGTGACCACGAGTTATTTATCTTTTTGATAAATGACTTGATTACTATTTGATAGTGTAACAGCCCATTTTTGAGTCAGATCAGAACAGGTGATTTCGGGACCACTTAACAAAGTTAAAATATTTATTTTATTATTTTATTAATTTTTATAGCATGATAGAATTACCGTGTGAAAATTTCGTAAAGAAATTTTACCGTTAAATAGTTAATTCGATGAAAAGGATTAAATCGCATAAAAGATAAAAGTAGCATTCTATATGTTAAATGTGTTAAATTGCTTTGGCTTTTTAATATAGTGGCCTTGAATGGTAATTAGACCATTTTAAATGTTAGTGGACATTAATGGCCTTGTTATATATGTTTTATATGTTTATTAAGTATGGATAAAATGGTAAATTGATTTTAAATGAATTAATAAGTAAAACAAACATAAAATAAAGGCCATTATCATCTTTGTTGGCCGATTTTATCAAAGGAAGAAAAGAAAAATACCAAGTTAGGGTTCAGCTAGAAATTTGGCTAGATTAAGGTATGTTTTACTTCGGTTTTTGATAATTTCTACGTTTTTGAGATCGTTGCTTTGTGTTCTATCATGCTCGTACCTCAATTTCTGAAATTTTTAATGATTTTGAAATGTGCCATTGTTGAATACTAGTATATTTTGAAGTATTATGCTAGATTATTGATGGATATTAAAAGATATGCAAGTTTTATTAAATGAGTTTTGACAAAAATGAGCATATGGGATTAAATTGAAAAAAAGATAGAAATATTGTGGTTAGAAATGTGAAATAAGTGAAAATATGGGCTAATATGAGATTATATGAAATTTGGCTACCTTGGGTTAGGGCTTAATGGTGCAATTTTGCATTTTTATGTATAAAGGACTAAATTGCAAAGTGGTCAAAAGTATAGGGGTAAATTTGTAATTTAGCCAAAATGAATATTTTAGGCTAAATTGAGTTGAATGAAAGTTTAAATTAGTTAATTTGATATTATATAGATTAAGATAAGCAAATACCGGAATTAGATTGGGGGAAACGAAAGGTAGACGAGTAGACGATAGTTTTCATCCGAGCAACTCAAGGTAAGTTCGTATAATTAGAATCGAACTTTTATATACTTGTAATTGTTGAATTGAATGTATTTAATTGAAATATTTGAAATATGAATGCCTTGATGATATATTGTATTCGTTACCGAGCCCTGTTTGAACTATGTGAATTTATTGGATACGAGTGATGTATTACGGGAATTACCGTAATGGTCGAGCTCCTGCATTTGTTGCGAACTCACCATAGCTCGTAAGAGCTTATTATTTCAGCTCATTGGAGCTTACCGATTCAGCTTGAAAGAGCTTACTGTTCATCTCAATAGAACTTACTGTTTTTAGCTCAATAGAGCTTACTGTTTATCAGCTTAGTAAGAGCTTACTGACCATGACTCGAAAGAGCATGTATGATGATGAATTGACGGATTACTGATATTGTTCACTTGATTATCCATTAAAGTTCTAATATGTTCAACGGGCCTAAATAATGTTATATGGATAAGATATGGTTTATGTATTAGTTAAATGACTAACATGTGATGATTATGTGTGATTAGGCGATAGTTAAATTGAATTGTTGGAATTTTATTATTGCTTTGGTTATTTTAAATGGTAAGTTTAATTCTGAATTATATGGGCTTACTAAGTTTTGAAGCTTACTCTGTTTTTGCTTCTATGTTTTATAGAGGTTCGTTAGCTCGCTCATTTTGGACAAGTCGGAGTTGCACATCACACTATCCAATTTTCGTTTGGTATTTTGAACTTATGAACTTATTTAAATATGGCAGGGATAGGCTAGTTTGATAGTAATAGTTATGTTTTGGTATCATGCTTTGAGAATGAATTTGTATATGAGTTAAGCCATGTGATTTGGCATATTTTGGCATCACATTTGGATTGCATATATGTGCTTAATGATGGTATGTTTTGGTATGGTAGTATTTGAATGAAATTATGTAAAAAAAAGTCTTAATATAATGATGTTAGATGAGTGAGTTATATATGTGGTAATATAGGTATTTGGATATGTAAATGGTAAGTTTGGATATGGGTTATAATGTGTATTGAATTGGTTAATTTGGTTTCCAATTGAGTTGCTTAAATGTGGTTAATTATGAATATAAATGCTCATGTTTTAGGGTGGCAAATTTGGCTTTTCAAATGACCTATTTTTGTCCATACGGGCAGATACACGGGCGTGTGTCTCAACCGTGTGTAACACACGATCACGTTACACGGCCGTGTGTCTCAGCCGTGTGTGACACACGATCACGTTACACGGCCATGTGTCCCCTGGGATACCCTACGATTTTAAGTCAGGCTTGAGCACGGCCAAGACAAAAGGGAATGTGGCTAGCCGTGTGACCCAAGTCAGTTTTGACCACGGCTAAGGCACATGGGCATGTCCTGTGGCCGTGTGAGCAAGTCAATATGTATGCCCTATTTTGACACGGCCTAGACACACGGGTGTGTCTAATGCCGTGTAAGGCACACGGCCTAGACACACGGGCGTGTCTAATGCCGTGTAAGGCACACGGTCTGTTCACACGGGCATGTGACCTGTACAACTTTAAAATATGTTTAATTTTTGAAAATTTTGGATGATCTCAGTTTAGTCCCAAACCCTTTCTAATGCATGTTTAAGGTCTTGATGACCTATTTAAGGGACTTAATATTGATGTTTGAATTATGATGCTATGATGTTTATGAAATGAATGTTAAATGTTTCGATATGTCCGGTAACGCCTTTAACCCTAGTCCGACGATGGATATGGGTTAGGGGTGTTACAGATAGCAATCAACTTTGTAACACCCCTAACCCGAATTTGTTGTCGAAACAGGGTTACGGAGCATTACCGGAGTTTATAGAACAAATAGACCGAAATTTCAAACATTTCATATCATATAGCATTCATGTCAAAAACCAATTAAAATCATACATATTGTCCCTTACACGAGCCCTCGAGGCCCAAATTAGGCATTAGAAACAAATCGGGACTATATCGGAAACTTAGAGAATTTTTCGCAAAACTTCATAATTTTTCCTTGGTGTAGGGGACACACGCCTGTGTGGCTAGGCCGTGTGTCTCACATGTTCAAAAGACACGCCCGTGTCTCAGGTCGTGTTGGCATTCGAAATAGGGACAGATGGCTGGGTCTCAGCCTGTGTTCAAAATTATGAGCTCTCTGACTTGGGTCACACGGCCAAACCACACGTCCATGTGCCAAGCCGTGTGAATATACTGACTTGTACTCTTTAAAAGACATAGGGGACACATGACCGTGTCACTTGGCCGTGTGTCACACACGGATGAGACACACGCTCGTGTCTCTGCCCATGTGGACGAAAATAGGCTATTTTATAAGCCATTTTTCTCACCCAACAAGGCATGTGCCTATAGTTATCATCATACATACAAACAAGCCATATTATGGCATCCAAAACAAGTAAAAATCAAACCTTAAATATATAATGTCTTAACATACAACCAATATTCCTTTGGGCACATCAGATGACAGATTATAACATGTGTGTTCATGTATTCAATATATTCACATGTACAACTAACGTATACGCATAATTGTACCCAAGGTTTACCAAGCTAATTTGCATGATTTCAAACCAAGTCACTTAGCTACCAAAACATACCATCTGGTGCCAAAATGTATTTTAAATACTAATGTATTTAAATATATTTAGACGTTATATATTAAGGTACCGATTCCTGATCAATTCATCACATCCCAAAACACATGTATATAAATGCACTTTTAGCTAACATTTTATCTTTTACCATACAATCATAAACCAAATCACACATCAATCATATAAGGCAAATATGCGCCAAACCAAAATGTGCCTAAACAAAAGCCAAATAAGTGACTAATTTAAACAAAACACATATAGGCCAACATTAACTAGAATACCTAGACATGCCATTATAACCAAAATCAAAACATCTAAAAGTATCGATAGAACCGATGGATAGTGCGATATATCTCTGACAAGCTTCCAACCCGATCGAGCATCCAATAATCTGGAAAGTAAAGGAAACAACTACATAAGCAATGAATGCTTAGTAAGCTCGTATAAACTTTAATCATATCAATTCATTTCAAATATGAAATTTATACATATCAAGAATAATCCAGTTTTGACACTGCAATACTCGTGAAGTTATATTCAATAACTCACAAGGTGAATAAATTCACAACATCACTTACACATTATTCCTAGCATAATAGGATTTTAAACAACTTTAACTCTTCCAAATTTTTTTATTTTCATTTGCATTTCTTTACTTTCCACACTCATTTCATATGCATAACACACCAGTCATAAACATATCATTCAACCATAGCCACAAGCTAGAGCATTTAAGCATAGCCTTTTTTGAAATTAATCACATGATAAGTCATTTCATAAGAAATTGCAAAACTTCAACCTTACCACTCTTTCATGAGTTCTAACATATTTTCTCTTGAGTTCTTACCATTTCAGTGCATCATATAAATAACATATTATCATTCAACCAATAGCTTGGCACTTGCCTAAGCATCAACAACAACACTGGTTAGCGTACATGCACATATTTCATATAAATTCAACATTGATAAATTTATTTTCTCGACATGTCACACTTGAGTTTATTACTGGTCTCAACTTACATAATTTCCTTGTACCATCATATAAAAAATATTCATATATGTACATGTCATGATACATATCATTCTCTTACCATTTCTTCATAAACATATATCATTCATTTCATTATATTAATTTATCATATACCATTATTTCCATGTATTTCGTATAAATATCAAGAAACATGTATGAACTGAATAATAATCAAATTATATATACATATACTTTCCACATTACGTGTCCATATAACATGTACAAATCATATCCATATATTTTAAATTTATTTTCGTAATAATTCGTCTCGAATTCAGATTATCTCATACCAGAAGTTTTCCCGTTAAATCGTTCATTATTTGATGGATACACGGTTAGTACACACGAAGTGTAAAATTCTGTAAACCATCAATTCATATACAGGTATGCCCATACAAGCGTGAAATCGGGAACCTCTTTCGAGCCATATAACGGGAAGCTCATGTAAGCTATGTAACGGGAAGCTCATGTGAGGCATATAACGACAAGCTCATGTGAGGCATATAAAGGGAATCTCTGGAGAGCCATTAATGGGAAGTTCAAGCGAGCCATTATCAGGAAGATCCGAAGAGCCATTAATAGGAAGCTCATAAGAGTTATTTGTCGGGAAGCTCCGAAGAGCAATAAACGGGAAGCTCAAAAGAGAGCCATTAATTAGGAAGCTCGCAAGAACCATTTAATGGGAAGCTCGTGAGAGCCAAATATTGGGACCCTCGTAAGAGCTGTGGTGTGTCCGCAACACATGCAGGATCACAACCAATTGGGAACCTTGTATTCCATCGAATTTTATTTGTTCCAATGGGACTTGATACTTGTCGAACATTAGCAAATATGTGAATGGTTTTCATACATAACAATTACACAATTCACATACATAACATTCAATTCAAACATATAAATATACAAATTTAGTTACACGAACTTACTTGGCTAAGTTGCAACAATACAAAGTTTAAGGCATTTTGGTAATTTTTTATTTTTCTCGATTTCCTCCCGGTCTCGATCTAAATTAATAATTTCATTCAATATATTAAATTAGACAATAAAACAATTCATTTCATGCAATTTAGTCATTTTTGACATTTTTACAAAATTGCCCCTAAAGCTGAACTTTTCTTCAATTTAGTCCCTAAACTCAAAACATGCAAAGTAACCATTTTTAACAAAAATACAAGCTAGATGAATGTTCATGGCATTTAATACAGTCCATTTTTACAATAATTTCACAACAAACCCTTATGTTTTTACTATTTTAACATTTTAGTCCCTAATCAGAAAATTCATCAAAATTACTTAACAAAATACTTTTAAATACCAACCAATATCTCATATTCATCATTTAACATATAAAATCATATATATTCATCAATGGAAACATTAAAAATCTTTAATAGTTTCAAAATTGAATGTACGAGTTAGCTAGACCTAGTTGTAACGATCTCAAAAATATAAAAATTATTGAAAACGGAGCTAAATTGAACTTACTTGGAGCAAAAATATAAAAACCAGCTTAAAGATATCCCTTGATGTCGGTTTAAGCAGAAGGTAGAAGATGAATTGCATAGAAACATTAAAGTTTAATTTGTTTGTTTTAATTTCAAACAATTTACCATTTTGCCATTAAATCCTTTTATTTTATTATTTTCCATGCTTATGCTGCCTCATCATTTTAGTTTAGGTATATTTGCTTCTTAATTCCTTCCTCTTTTATTAATCGAGCCATTTAATCTCTTAAATATTATAATTAGCACGTTTTGCACCTTTTTTCAATTTAGTCCTTTTTAATTAATTAAATATCAAAACGTTAAAATTTTTCAACGGAACTTTAATACCACTTTATTGACACTCCGTAAATATTTATAAAAATATTTGTGACTCAGTTTATAGAAATGAGGTCCCGATACCTCATTTTCCAAAACCATTTGAACTAGGGTTTTATCACTTGAATCTAATAATTCATTATAAGACATAAATTATTAATTCAAAAATATTTTTAAAACCATATTTGACTCGTAAATATTAAATAATAAAATTTACGAGCTTACTCGCTGGATTTGGTGGTTTCGAACCACTATTTTCGACACCTTTGAAAAACCAGCTGTTACAGACTTTTACTGAAGGAAGATGTAATTATTACCATGAGATAAAAAATGATCATATTTGGAGAATGAGTTTATCCTAAAGAGATTAAAGATATCCTATGAGGGTAACACATTTATGGAAAATGTTAGATTTTGGTGCCTTAAGTGTATTATTTTTATCTATGTACACTTGTATTTTTTTCGAATAGATTGGTTTATATATTTTCCTCAATGGTTTTTACATCTAATGAAAAATGAAAGCAAATATTAGCTCACTAGTTGTCTAATGTTTAACTAATAAAAAGCGGTATTACGTGGTCAGATCGTAATACAAAAAGACAACTTATATTAGTAGATGAACCTGAACATGTCCTTAGTCTAATCAGAAATGAGCAAATTGATTAAAAACCAAATATGTAGTCTATCAAGTCCAATTGGGGAGATGCTTTGTCTTAGGCATCGGAGTGGATGACTCCCAAAAGATAAAGACATAGATGTGGCTGACTAGATTGATAGTACATCAGACATGACCCAAGTTGAAAAGATCCTAAATCTGTTTATGGATTTATTCACTTGTGACGCTCATAGTGTGACATACATTAATCTTGAGTGGATGGTGGATTATGTATGTGTAACTCGTATACTTTGATGTAAGTAAAAGCCTGAGTGGAAATAAATAAGGAATCGAAAGCTTATGAGTTGGGTATGAGATATTTGCAGTATGTAGCATCATTTACATAGTGGAATTTATAGCCCAAGACATGGGTAAATGATATCCTCTCATTGGAATTATAGGATAGATGAAAAGTAAACATGCCACGAGTTGTTTGTCTTTGTGATGAATGACTTAATTACTATATGATAGTAATTAACTTTTCATGAAGGAAGATGTAATGGTTACCATGAGATAAATTATAATCATATTGTGAGAACAGGTTTATCCCAAAGAGATTAAGGTTATCCTATAAGGGTAACATACTTGTGACAATGTCATTGGATGAGCACTGATCGAGTAGCTTTCATAATGATATGTCATTAGAGAGAGCTCAATCACAATACTATAATGGAATGACTTCGTGAGTAAATGGATTTATAATTAATCGATGAAAAGAAACTTAATTATAAATCATTTAAGCCTTAATTACATATGTCTAATTAATCCCTCCGCTAGCTCGTTGAAACCAAAAATGAATTGCATGTTGGATCAAATGAACACAAATGGATAGAAATGATAAAGTTAGAGAAAATGGTTACATTCAGAAATAAATGTGGTTTCTCATTAAGTATGGAAATGACTTGAGGATTAATTTAAGTTTTTCGAATTATTATTTAATTAATTGAAGTTTGAAAATGAAATAAAATTAATTGGTTATTGTGAATTTGTTGAATTTAGAAATTAAATATATTTTTTCGTAGATTCTTTTTAGGTAATGTTGTCATGATTTAACGAAATTAGAATCTGGTTGAGAAAATTATTTAATTAGAAAATTAATTAATTAAAATTAATTTCATAAATAATGTATATTTTGAGAAAATATAAAAATATGTATTGGGTTGGATTAAATTATAATGTGTTAGGTTAAAAGTTTAGAAAACACATATAATTGGACCCAATACAAGAGAGGCCCAAATCCCCAACATAATACATATGAGTGGAGGCATACCCAATTAGTCTCCATCTCTCCTAGTTCAACTAGGGGATTGATTTTTCTATTAAATAGGTGTTAAATGCATTCTACTAATTCAACAAGGGTTTCACTTCCTCCCCTATAAATAGATGGCACCGATAGGGCTAAAAATACAATAAGTTACACAACTTTTGAGATATTGTTATTTTACCCTAAAATAGTAAGAAGTTATTTCTAAGTATAAATTCTATTTTTTGAGAATAATAATTCTACCAGTTTCTATAAAAGAAAGAGTTTTACTTTCTTACTGAAAGTAAAAAAATTATTTCTGGTTCCATGTTTGATCGAAATTGTTTGAGCCCACATTAAAAGTGATTCATGGTACAAGAATAGTGGAGAATGCCGTTCAATTGAAAGTTGGGAATGCAAAGGATTTGTCTCGTTCAAAGCACAAGTATTATTTCAGGAAAAGTTTATTGTTATAAATATAAAAAATCAACTTGATTTTCAAAATTTTTATTTTTTTGTTGTTCAAGGAAACCGTTTTCGAACTGGATTTTTTTCCAACAATTAGCATTAGAGCCAAGTTTGTGCTATGTTTATAATGTAAATCGATACCAAAATTCTCTCTGTTCTTCATGTGTGATTAGTTTTGATAAGATGTGACATTTTTAAAGTTATTTGCATGTTTTGGGATATATATGTGAATGAAAGAATTTATGTTATTATTTTATTATAAAGTAATTTTTCCAAAATTGTGATTCCTAGAAATTTGGTTATAAGTATTATTATTATTTTTTTGGGAATGTAATTAGATCGTGGACTATCATCTCCATGCAACACTTATTTATTTTTATTATTTAGAATAATCAATAATTTTGGCAGAACCTAGAGAATCGAGACCTGTCCAGGATTGATCAAGATGATGCAAAATCGACCCAATCAATTGACAAAAGACCGATGGTGGTTTGGCGATGGTGGTCGATGGCAATGGCCAATGGTAGTGGCTAATGGCAGCCGAGAGTGGTGCTAGATGGTGGCTAGTATCTTTTGAGGAAGAAGCAATGACTATATTTGCTTTTTCTCTTTGAACCAGCGGACCGTCATTCAATATCAATTTATAGGATTGTAGCTCCTTCATGAGTTGTGTAAGCGTCAGATTCTTGTTCCCAAAGTTATAAGTGATTCGATAACCAGCAAAATCCTTGGCTAGACTTTTGAACACCATCTCTATTTGGGTGTTTTGGTCCAAATTGGCCTCATTGTCCGGGGCCTCGACAAAGTTTCCCATAAGAGTCATCATATTGTCTTTGTTCGAAGTGTCGGGCTTTTGCTGGACATTCATTAAGCTAGTTATCACAGACTGTCGAGCCAAGGTAGCTTCGCTTCTGAACATATCTTTTAGCTTATCTAGAATCGTTTTAGTAGTCTTACAACTCTTTAGTTGCTTATACAAAGTGCTGGATCATATAGCAACGAATGATCTCATCAGACTCTTTCCAACGTTTTCTAGCCTCAACTTCAGTAATCAAAGGGCACTTAGTATGAAGAATTGTTTTAAGTTTCTCATAGCTCAGGACAATTATCAGGTTCTTTTTCCATTCCTTATAGTTGTTTTCATTCAGTTTGTTTTCAATGATTATGTTCAATAAGAGAGTAAGTGTAATTTCGAACTGAAAATAAAAATATTAGTCTATTAATATCTTTGTATAAGAAAATGTTTGAAAATTTTGCAACATTAAAATGTGTATTAAGACGATGAATGCGTCTTGCATTAAACCTTGAAAACATTTGTAAGCCATTGAAATGATAATTCCACACCCATTGAATCAAGCCACCGTGGGGTGTTCATGATCAATTAGCAAGAACATGTATTTTCATCCAAGTAGTACATGAACCTAATTTCTTAGGCATTCACACGTACTAATAATCGTGTAATGTTTAGCCATCATTCTAACTTAAGTAAAGCTCCGTTGAAAGTTACTTAACTAGAAGATCTTGAGTGTATAGCCATCAACTCAAGACCTGTCGCATCATGCACCAAAAATGAGCCATCATGGGACAATCTCATCGAGTAGCATGCTTGGACTAGATGTCCTCTTTTGAAGATAGAATTTCTTGACCTATCGCATGATAATGCCTACCATAAGAGCCTATCCAATTATCATTTGATAACGAAGAGAATTCTTCTTTCTTTTGGGAAATATTCCTAGTGAAATCCACATAGAAATCCTATCGTGGGGTAGGGCACTTGCAACGCCAACATAAGAGACCATTGATGGAGGCCGTAGGCCTTGTTTAGGGATCTTCTCCCACTCAATAATTTAAAAACATGCAAAGTTTTTAATTTTCGATTTCAATCATGAATTCTAAATATACGCATGGCGAGTACATGTGACATTCTTTCCTAAAATATATGGCATGCTTATCTCATATATGCATGACATGCTATGACAATTTTAAAATTTTCACATTCATTTATTCATAAAATCTACAATTTTGATTCCCCACAATTTTTCATTTAAGGGAAAAGTAGAAGAAGTGAATGTAACCATGTGCTAGGTTGGGTCCTAGTAAAGGGAGATGAGTCATATTCGACCACTTAAAAATCAAGTCTTTCCTTGTCAGAGTCAATCCTAGACATGCACCTCCTCATTACCACACTTCTCACGGTAATTGAATAACCTAAAGAAGTTAATGAAACAATACAACACATGTATTTTCTCATTACCACACTTCTTATCTTTAATCGATAAATTATGGATCATCTCATACATATATATCACAATTATATCTTTAAAAATAACTAAACATGTAACACCCCTTACCCATGTCCGACGCCGGAACAGGGAACGAGGCATTACCTGACTTAAACATACATATTCATGCAAAAACCGGGCCGTAAAATCTCTTTTAATACAAAAACTTTCAAACACATTCATGTTGTCCCTTAATTGGGTCTACGAAGCCCAAAACATTCATCGGGAATGATTCGAGACTAAACCGAGAACTTTAAGAAGTTTCAAGAAAACTGAGAAAATTTTCCCATGAAACAGGGTCACACGCCTATGTAGACATAGGGACACGCCCGTGTGTCTTTGGCACGCCCGTATCCTCAGGCCGTGTAACTCTCTGTTTATGACGTCAGCATGCACATCGAACCACACGACCATACCACACGCCCGTGTCTCCAGGTCGTGTCCCTCACACGGTTGAGACACACGGCCGTGTCTCAGCCCGTGTAGCCAATACTTAGGCTATTTTCCAAGCCTTCATGTTACCCACAATCTCATACAACCTTATGCACATCAAAATCACAAATCATGGCATCATTTTAGTGATTAAACACTCTTTATTAAGACATATCCTTAACAGTAATGTGTCCTTTTACAAGTAATGTATCTACTCATGCAATACCAAGCCTAGATTCCTTATTTCACATTCATAAGACTTGTCATTTTGACGACCACTCTTACCATTATACTATGGTTACCAACATATCCATCAAGCACTCATGTTCAATCATTAACATGTTGTTTTTATAACGTGCAATTACTACATGGCTATGACCACCCCAGTTGGTCATAGAGCATGCATCCAACACACATGTCATATTATTAACCATACATGACAAACAAACATAATCACATTATAAACATTACACATGGCATGAATAGCTAGGCTTACAAGCCATAATCAATATGAGCCACATCTCATGACCATATTTATATAACTCAATATAAGCCAACACATTTGGCCAAAGTAAAATAATGCATGTCAATCAACTAGATCCCTATACATGCCACTCACTTGAAAATTTCGAATATATATACTTCATTTTTTCCAAAGGTAGCGACTTGATAGTGTGATGCTGCCTCCGACGATCTCTAACCCCGAGCTAACTTGAAAACGATAAAGGAAAGGGAAGGAAGGGAGTAAGCTTTATATCTTAGTAAGGCTGTATGAAAATAATAAGTAACTTATCAACTTGCTTCTCATGGTAATACAACCTTATTTGCATTTTTACCCATGTTCCAGTCAAGCTGTTTTCTTGAGTCACAGTCACTAAATTATTTATATCTGGAGCTACAGAACTCCAAATTAGGTTTTGATAATTTTCAATGAAACTAGACTCAAATATCTTATTATCATAAAAATTACAGAATTTTTTTATTCCTCCAATTAGTACAGTTTATTCCTTAAAGTTACCCTCTTCACTAAAAATAAATTTTCTCATAATATGGAACTCGGATGATGTTATTGTCTATTTCTCTTAAAAATAGACTCATTAATAATTCTAAAAATATAAATTATGACCCATAACTATTTGTTTAAAATTTTAAATGATTTTTTCAAATTAGAATAGGGGATTTCGAAATCATTCTGCCTCTGTCTCACAATAATTTAAATATCTCATAATTTGATGTTCATTTTCTTACACCGTTTCTTCTATGTAAATCTAGACTCAATAATCTTTAATTTCACATTTTATTCAGCTTCAAATTCAATTTTCACAATTTTTGGTGGATTTTCAAACTTGGACTGCAGCTACTGTCCAAAATAGTTTTAGTACAAAAATGATGATAACTAAGCTCATTACACCTTCACCAATCATTTCAACCATCATGGTATAAATACATATTTATACAACATAAGCATGGACCCATAATCACCAAATCATTCTCGTTCTCATGACTTACTTATTTACTCTGTTACAAAGATGCATCATAACTCGAAATCATTTCTTATGAGTTTTGCATACATACCCGTTCCACTTCGTAGTGTAACTTTTATCTATTCTCACCATTGACATACCTCAATGGGACCATCATCAAATCATTCCTTAAACTACCTGTTGAACACTTGGAATACTATTGGATACATTAGAAAACTTGCACATAAGTGCCATATACGCGGCTAGAACCAACTTAATAGCGCGCGACATATGTAGCCAATGCTACCTCACACTATGAAATGCTCACATTCTGAGCTACTCACGGGCCTTTTATCAAGTCAGTGCCCGAACCCCATAGTGCTATCATGTAACATACGCTCATTAAGCTATTCACGGGTCTATAGACAAAGTCAGTACCCGGACCCACATTACATATACCATTTTCTCATGAACTCAGACTCAACTCATGAGTTTAGACCACATAATTCTCTTAGCATATCCTTTTGTATCCTAAGACATATCCGAGGCTCAACGAGATTTCATTTCTAACCGAATAGCATCACAATTGCTTACAAGGTAATTTACTTTCATAACACATCATTTACACTTTCATGGCAATAAATTAAATTTGGTCACATGAATACCATAAGACAATTACACATGTATCTTATCCAAAATATCATTCATGTTTTCATGGTAACAAATAACATATATTACATGAAACATCAAGGCACGTAACACATGGTAGCCATAAAGCATTTAAATTCCACATAATATCAAGGCATTAAAAGTATGATACAATGTCACATTAATTACATATGTACTTACAATTCATGTAATATCGAAACATAAAAATTCAAGTTTGACATTGCATTATTATAATCACACGAACTTACCTCAAATGAAATTTCTGCTAATTATTCTCTTTTTGTCTTTAACCACGTACTTTCTCTATTTAAGCCCAAATCTCGATTTTCTTGATCTAACATGATGAAATTCACTCATTTAATTAATGTACTAATCATTTCGGACCTAAAATATATTTTGGAAAAAATCACATTTTTGCCCCTAAACTTTTGCATAATTAGGAATTTACCCCAAGGTTCGGAAATTGAAATTTATTATATTTCTATAAGATTTAAGACATGTTGAATAGTTTTCTCCTGTATGGCAACCTCAAATTCTCACTATTTCATGCTTTTATAAACATCAACAACTTTTACTAATTAACCCGTTTTAACCATTTTCAACGAAAATCACTTAACAAAAATTGTTCTTCTAACCTCAAGCATCCTTATTCTACCATTAAAAATCAACATGCACAATTATCTTGCGTGGGTTAATTTTTTTAAACTTCATTTTTCATGCAAATAAATGGTAGAAATAGAAAGGTTAAGCTTTTAGGATCTCAAAAATACGAAGAACATTAATAACAGGGCTCAAATGCACTTACGATTGAGCTTTGAAAAGGTTGAAACCCTAGCCATGGAGTCATGCAAATTTCGACAGCCATATGAAGAAGATGAGCAGATTTTTGGGCTTTTATTTTCTTTTATGCCTTAAAACCCCCAAATGACCAAAATGCCCTTTTTACTAACCCTTCAATATTTACCTTTCCCTGTCTAGATTTGTCCATACCAAAATATGATGGTCTATTTGCCATATAAATACCTCTAGTTTAAACCCCCATTTCAATCAAGTACTTATATTCTAGAACTCATATTTTGCAATTAATGATATTTAATCCCAAAAATAAAATTAAACATATCATGGACTCTAAAATAGTCATAAAATAAATATTTCTACTTCAAATTTATGGTCCCGTAACCACTGTTTCGACTAGACCCTATTTCAGGCTGTTACAATTCTCCCCCCTTAGGGATTTTCGTCCTCGAAAATCTTACCAGGATAGTGGTTTTGGTATTCACATAAACTTCTCTTTCCCATAATCATTATTAAAGAACTTTCACTCGACTGTGTCCTTAATACGTACCTCTTTACTTTCCGATATCAGTATCGTAAGCGATTCATTACTATACTATACCTCGGCTGAATTTCAACGTCTACCTAAAAGTTCATATACATAAAGGTCTCATTTATGCCATCATGTCACATATACACACATACTTGAATCTTTTCGAATTCAAATAATAAAACTAGTCAGTTCATCTTGGCCTTAGACTCTCTATTTCACACAATTGATTAATGGAGACTAGTATTCCGAGAAATCCGACAATCATAAAGACACGAAGTCTCATCAATCTGACGAGTGGGAATTCAATACATACCGGCATGATTTACAAATCTCACCAAACATTTAACAATAAGCTACATCACATTTTTTTTCAAGATAGAAATAATTTTGATAGGGCTTCGAGAATAATCCTTTCTCATTTCTATTCTAATATTAGCACTGGAGAAGATAGTTTCGGTAAAACCTGATGTTCGGCTCTAACCCTGTCAACAACTCAAATATTTTTATGGTATCAATGCTCTAAGGTATCACATTATCTTATTGTCTTAAAACACATCACAATTCATACAACAGTGCATCACTGAAAATTAAAAAGTCTCTGCCCAAGTGCAGACTAGACTAGTTCAAATGCTTCGGTTAATAATATTCTAGTCTGTCCAAGTTTTGCTAATCATGGATTAAGCCATTCAACTTTCATAAGAGGAAAATTTTATTATACAATCATTTGGAATTCACTCATCATACTAAACAAAGGCTATTTTACTTGCATTAGCTCAAATAACCAATATATCTCAACTGAAGACATTAGCTTGGATTAACTTACTTGAAAAAAGAGATCTATCATACCAATTGAAATTCAAAATTTTCATCACTTATGCCTTTGCTGATGTCAAATCTTTACACGCAAATTAGAGAAATCCCAAGGTACGATACTATGTCAGAAGACCAAAAAAAAACTCTTAAGGAAATATGAAAGACCTCAATAATTCCTTAGAGAGAAAAAGTCCAGAAGAAAATATCATTTCATCCCACTGGAATCAAATGCAACAATTAAGGGAAACAAAATTATAGCATCATTTGCACTTTCTCATAAGTTCCCAACAAACTGAATATAATAGAATACCAGAAAGAAGTAAGGCAAAACAAATTATAACCCGGTCGGATCAACAATACCTTCGTCTGACATTTAGATCAGATAGCATTCTCATATAACAAGAATTTTATCAGAAGATAGATAGCCACCATAATACTTCTGAGAACAATGATCTCTTAAAATAGATCAAGAGAGACAATCATCATCTACTCACTATGATTTCCATAGCCAGACATTTCATGTGTCAAATATTAGTCCTCTAAATCCTTTTGTCCTCACAAATCTCACATTGTTACACTTTCTCAACCTCGTACCTGAGTAATTCGATTTACCAAAGTACGTTTCTTCTCTAACTGTGACAGTGCATAATTCACATAATCTCTATGTTAACCTAATACTTTTCTAGCTCTAGCTTACTTATCCCATTCATTTAATCAAACCAGTCATGTACATATCATACGGAAGCCAACAAACATGGATAAGTATATTCCAATCTGTACTTTCATTTCGCACATCATCGTATGCATATCATTATAAACATGTAAATCAATCCAAGTAATTTAACACTTATACTCAGACTATGTGAACTTGCCAACCATATTCATTCAAATAAGTATACATGAACATTCTTTCTACCTGTATTTTTAGTAAGTTATTTAAACACATGTATTCACTCGAACAAATCAATCATGTACACCATGAGATTATCAATCAATCATAGATAAGCTCATTATACCATGTACACATTCTATTTCATGTTTCTCATATCACAAATATGTACATATACATTTCACGAATTCTTGTTCGTACCTTTCCGAGTTTCAACTCTTCATAATTGCACTTTATTATGTACTTTAGCATCATTATCTACGTGATCGGGTGTAGCTCGATTGGAGAGTACCTTGCCCACACAAGATAGTTTTTATTTGCGCCGGGAGACATCACACTATCACAAACTTGTGGCATGTATAGCTAGACTCTTACACGTGCTAGGTTAGTCTAAAAACTGGCTAAACCATGCTCTGATACCACTAAATGTAATACCCCTTACCCAAGTCTAACGCCAGAATAGGGTACGAGGCATTACCTAAATTAAACATACACATTCATGCAAAAACCGGGCCATAAAATCCCTTTTAATATAAAACCTTTGAAACACATGCATGTTGTCTCTTAATTGGGTCTACGAAGCCCAAAACATTCATTAGAAACGATTCAGGACTAAACCGAGAACTTTAAGAAGTTTCAGGCAAACTTAGAAAATTTTCCCATGAAACAGGGTCACACGCCCGTGTGGACATAGGGACACGCCCGTGTGTCTTTGGCATGCCCATGTCCTTAGGCCGTGTAAATCTCTGTTTATGACGTCAGCATGCACATCGAACCACACGGCTGTGCCGCATGCCCGTGTCTCCAGGTCGTATCCCTCACACGGTTGAGACACACGACCTTGTCTCAGCCCGTGTAGCCAATACTTAGGCTATTTTCCAAGCCTTCATGTTACCCACAATCTCATACAACCTTACGCACATGAAAATCGCAAGTCATGGCATCATTTTAGTGATTAAACACTCTTTATTAAGACATATCCTTAACAGTAGCGTGTCCTCTTACAAGTAATGTATCTACTCATGCAATACCAAGCCTAGATTCCTTATTTTACATTCATAAGACTTGTCATTTTGACGACCACTCTTACCATTATACTATGGTTACCAACTTATCCATCAAGCACTCATGTTCAATCATTAACATTTTGTTTTTATAACGTGCCATTACTACATGGCTATGACCACCCCAGTTGGTCATAGAGCATACATCCAACACACATGTCATATTATTAACCATGCATGGCAAACAAACATAATCACATTATAAACATTAGACATGGCATGAATAGCTAGGCTTACAAGCCATAATCAATATGAGCCACATCTCATGGCCATATGCATATAACTCAATATAAGCCAACACATTTGGCCAAAGCAAAATAATGCATGTCAATAAACTAGATCCCTATACATGCCACTCACTTGAAAATTTCTAATATATATACTTCATTTTTTTCCAAAGGTAGCGACTTGATAGTGTGATGCTGCCTCCGATGATCTCTAACCCCGAGCTAACCTGAAAACGCTAAAGGAAAGGAAAGGAAGGGAGTAAGCTTTATAGCTTAGTAAGACCGTATGAAAATAATAAGCAACTTATCAACTTGCTTCTCATGGTAATACAACTCTATTTGCATTTTTACCCATGTTCCGGTCAAGCTATTTTCTTGAGTCATAGTCACTAAATTATTTATATCTGGAGCTAAGAAACTGCAAATTAAGTTTCGCTAATTTTACCTGAACCTAGACTCATATATCTTCTTATCATAAAAATTTTAGAATTTTTGGTTTGGCCAATTAGTACATTTTATTCCTTAAAGTTACCCTTTTTTGCTGCCTGACAGTTCTGACCCCTCTTCACTAAAAATTAATTATCTCATAATATGGAACTAGGATGATGTTACTGTCTATTTCTATTGAAAATGGACTCATTATTAATTCTAAGCATATAAATTATGACCCATAACTATTTTTTTACAATTTTAAATGATTTTCTCAATTCAGAAAAAAGGATTTCGAAATCATTCTGACTCTATCTCACAATAATTTAAATATCTCATACTATGATGTTCATTTTCTTACACCGTTTCTTCTATGAGAATCTAGACTCAATAAAATTTAATTTCACATTTTATTAAGCTTCAAATTCAATTTCAAAAATTTTTGGTGGATTTTCAAAGTTGGACTACAGCTACTGTCCAAAACAGTTTTAGTACAAAAATGATGATAACTAAGCTCATTACACCTTCACCAATCCTTTCAACCATCATGGTATAAATACATATTTATACAACATAAGCATGGACCCATAATCACTAAATCATTCTCATTCTCATGACTTAGTTATTTACTTCGTTACAAAGATGCATCATAACCCAGAATCATTTCTTATGAGTTTTGCATACATACCTGTTCCACTTCGTAGCATAACTTTTATCTATTCTCACCATTGACATACCTCAATGGGACCATCATCAAATCATTCCTTAAACTACCCATTGAACACTTGGAATACTATTGGATACATCGGAAAACTTGCACATAAGTGCCATATACGCGGCTAGAACCAACTTAATAGCGCGCTACATATGTAGCCAATGCTACCTCACACTATGAAATGCTCGCATCCTGAGCTACTCACGGGCCTTTTGTCAAGTCAGTGCCTGAACCCCATAGTGCTATCATGTAACATACGCTCATTGAGCTATTCACAGGTCTGTAGACAAAGTCAGTACCCGGACCCATGTTACATATATCATTTTCTCATGAACTCAGACTGAACTCATGAGTTTAGACCACATAATCCTCTTAGCATATCCTTTTGTATCCTAAGACATATCCGAGGCTCAACGAGATTTCATTTCTAACCGAATAGCATCACAATTGCTCACAAGGTAATTTACTTTCATAACACATCATTTACACTTTCATGGCAATAAATTAAATTTGGTCACATGAATACCATAAGACAATTACACATGTATCTTATCCAAAATATCATTCATGCTTTCATGGTAACAAATAACATATATTACATGAAACATCAAGGCACGTAACACATGGTAGCCATAAAGCATTTAAATTGCACATAATATCAAGGCATTAAAAGTATGATACAATGTCACATTAATTACATATGTACTTACAATTCATGTAATATCGAAACATAAAAATTCAAGTTTGACATTGCATTATTATAATCACATGAGCTTACCTCAAATGAAATTTCAGCTAATTATTCTCTTTTTGTCTTTAACCACGCACTTTCTCGATTTAAGCCCAAATCTTGATTTTCTTGATCTAACATGATGAAATTCACTCATTTAATTAATGTACTAATCATTTCGGACCTAAAATATATTTTGGAAAAAATCACATTTTTGCCCCTAAACTTTTGCATAATTATGAATTTACCCCAAGGTTCGGAAATTGAAATTTGTTATATTTCTATAAGATTTAAGACATGCTAAATAGTTTTCTCCTGTATGGCAACCTCAAATTCTCACTATTTCATGCTTTTATAAACATCAACAACTTTTACTAATTAACCCGTTTTAACCATTTTCGACTAAAATCACTTAACAAAAATCGTTCTTCTAACCTCAAGCATCCTTATTCTACCATTAAAAATCAACATGCACAATTATCTTGCGTGGGTTAATTTTTTTAAACTTCATTTTTCATGCAAATAAATGGTAGAAATAGAAAGGTTAAGCTTTTAAGATCTCAAAAATACGAAGAACATTAATAACAGGGCTCAAATGCACTTACAATTGAGCTTTGAAAAGTTTGAAACCCTAGCCATGGAGTCATGCAAATTTTGACAGCCATATGAAGAAGATGTGCAGATTTTTGGGCTTTTATTTTCTTTTATGCCTTAAAACCCCCAAATGACCAAAATGCCCTTTTTACTAACCCTTCAATTTTTACCCTTCCATGTCGAGATTTGTCCATACCAAAATATGATGGTCTATTTTTAAACCCCTATTTCAAACAAGTACTTATATTCTAGAACTCATATTTGGCAATTAATGCTATTTAATCCCAAAAATAAAATTGGGCACTTTGCCAATAAAATTTACTTAACAAAATTTGCTCTAAAATAGTCATAAAATAAATATTTCTACTTCAGATTTATGATCTCGTAACCACTGTTCTGACCAGACCCTATTTCAGGCTGTTGCAAAATAAATATATAAGGAGATAGGCAATTAAAATAAAATTGTCAGCCAAGGTTTCGATGGTTCTATTTCTAGAAAATAAATGAAAAACCAAAAATTACAAGGCATTCCTTGTATCTTCAATATCCATCGCTCTATCTTTTCCTTGCCATGGAGTCTTTTTGGGAAAAATTACATTTAAGTCCTATGTCCATTTTCTGCTCACAAGAATTCTATATAAAAAAAGCCTACGTGGAGATGATAGTCTATGGTCTATTTTCTAAGAACCACAATCTTGACAAATAATAAAAATTATATAATAAATATGTAATATCACATTCATTCCCATATATTTCCCTAAACATACAAATAATTACAAGAGTGCCACATCTTATCAAATATCAATCAAACAAGATGAAGAGAGAGATTCGATGTCGATTTACACTATAAATATAGCACAACCTAGCTTTGATACCAATGTTAGAAAACTCTTGGTTTGAAAATAGGTTTCTTGCACGGAAGAAAATTAAAATTTTGAAAAAAAACCCAGTTTGTGATATTTATAGCAATCAGGGATTTAAATTACAGTCGCGGTCGTGTTTTCGGTCGCGTTGCGTTTATCGCAGTTGCGGACATAACGGATGCTATTGCGGTCATTGCGGGTATCGCGGTCATGAATTTTTTTTTAAAATTTGACAATTTATTATAAAACATAATAGCGGTTTCGGTAATAGCGGTTTTGGATGGCACTGCTACCGCTATATAGCGGCCGCTATACCGGTATCGGACCGCTATTTAAATCCCTGATTACAGTAAACCCTAACTGAATTCATACTTGTGTTTTCGACTTAGAGGACGTTCTTTGTTCCTAGCTTTCAACCAAATGATATTCTCGACTATTCTCATACCAAGAATTGTTTCGAGTGTAGGCTCAAACTAATTGAATCAAAACATAGAATTAGAAAAAGTTTTTTCTCTTTTATCTAGGGTGAAAATGAAAGTTCTTTTTTCTTAATAGAAACCGATAGAATTGTTATTCTAGAAAAATATATTTGATAGTTGAGAATAAATTCTATCTATTTTTTGTAGAGTAACAATCTCTTAAAGTTGTTTATTTCCAGGAAAAGAAATGTTATTAGTTATAACTTCAGGTAAGTCGGTGTCTTCCTTGGAGTTCATCACACTGGCGCGAGCCGAGGCGCCAAAACTCGTTTTGCTATAGTTCTTCCTCTGCGATGCTTGCACTGAGCTGGAGTTGGCCACCAAATCTGATCTGCTCTCATTTTGGAATTTCTGTGGGCTTCTAGTTGAATTCTCCACACTAAACTCAGGCTTAGATGGGCGGTCTTTAACCATGTGGTCTCTAGATCCACAACCGAAGCAAGCCTCGAACTTCTTTTTGTATTTACCAGCATGACTCCTGCTATAGTTACATCTAACTTTTCCCATTCTAGGACCTCCAGAACTTGCCATGGACATTGTTGGCTTGCTGAATCCTTTATGTCTGTAGCCAGTGAACTGTGAGTCTTTCTTAGAGGCTAAAAATTTTTGATTCTTTGGTTTCTTGAAACTCAATAGAGGTGGAGGACTTGACCTGCCTCTTTTCATTCATTCATTTTTTTATGTTCTTACTCCTGTCCTTATTAATGGATTCCATCTTGTGAGTTTTCGTTGTTATCTCCGCCAAAGTCTTGCATTCGGAGGCTGCCACAAGAGCACAAATTTCATCTCTTAACCCACATTAGAACTTGTCAATCATCTCCTTCTCTGTTGGAAACTTGTTCTTGGCATATCTATTAAGTCAAAGGAATTCACGCTCATACTCCAAAATGGACATCCTGCCTTGTTTCAAATACAAAAAGTCTTGCTTCATTTGTTTGACAAATATCTGATTGGTATACCTCTCTCTGAACTTTTCCAAGAAGAATTCCCAGTCCACTATGTGCTCAGGGGTAACACTAACCAAGGTTTCCCACCATTGGTATGCTTCTCCTTCTAGTAAGGACACAACGCATCTAAGACTATCTTCTTGATTACACTTTAATTTCTAATGACCCTACACAGGCGGGACAACCACTGCTCAGCGACCGAGGGGTCATCCCCTCTATTATCAAGGAATTCCTTGGCGCCTCTTTTCTTAATCTCTGGAATAGGATCAATGTTGAGAGGAGCCATCACAAATGCAAGTGGCGCGGGCTGAGCTCGTGAACCACTTCAGGCTATTGTTGAGGAGGGTGCTGGGGCTGTTGTGGTTGGGGTTCTTATTCTATCCCCATAAATTGGTCAAATAGTTGAGCCATCATAGTGAAAAACATGTTTCTGAACGCATTCGTTATATTTCTAACATTATTGTTGTTGGCAGTTATTGCTTGTTCCTTGGTGGGAACATGACTTTCCATCTCTTCACATGTTGCTTTCCTTGAACTATTGGACATGTTTTTTTTTCTCATTATAAAAGAGATGTTATCTTAGTTAAAAACATTAAAGACTATTCCAGGGGTATACTATGTATGATAGGAGTGTGACACTACCTTTGATTTTTTTGAGAGTTGGCTAAACCTAGCCTTTGATACCGAACTTGTAATGCTTTAAACCCGATCCTTATAGTGGACCCAAGATTGGCGCATCACAGCCTTAAAATCTTTTCTTTTAAACTAGTAAGAGGTGTGATCTTCATAAAGATATAATTCAAATAAATATGATATATAAACCCTATTGCAAAATTAAAAATAAATAGGGTTACACTTCTAAAGGAGATGAAAAACATAGAAGTGCTTAAGACCGTATTTGGTGTTGACTTAAATTTAATTACAACGTCATATACGTACACCTATAATTAGACAAATATTAATTATTCGAAGTAAATAATTCGATAGTTTATATGTAACAGTCTGATTTTGGGCTTAGTCGAAACAGTGGTTTTGGGACCACAAATTCGAGGCTGAGAAATTATTTTTATTATTATTTTGGTGTCATAGTATGATTTTATGAGTGTATGAAAATTTTTGTGAATTGATTTTAACGATTGGATGCTTAATTTTGAAAAAGGACTAAATCGCATAAAGGGAAAAAGTTGTGATTTGCTAGCAAATAGTGTTAAATGGCCATGGATTATAAATTAGGGGTATTTAAAGTGCAAATATACCCTAGGATAGTGCTTGGCCGGCCATGAGAAAAGGAAATTAAAATAGTCAAAGTGTTAGGTGAAATTGGGTGGCTAATTAACTAAAAAGAAATAAAATAGAAAAAGAATGATATCATCCCTTTTCACCATTTCTTCTCCACTAAAACTTTGGCCATTGTAGGGGTTTGAAAGCTTGAAAATTTCAAAAACTTGTAACCTTCACAAGTAAGTGATTTTAATGGTCTTTTTTAGTGATTTTTGTACTTTTAGAACCCTTATAGCATGAGCTTTCAAATGAGAGGACTATTTTGCAAAATGGTTGAAAGTCTAGGGTTTTACCATGAGAGTGTTCATATATTTTTTTAAAATTTTATGGAAGAAAATGAGTAATGGTTGTGAAATAAACAACTTTTGTGAAGTAGTTTTCATGAAAACCCTAACTAAGGACCATTTTGCATAAGTTGTTCAATAGGTGATAAATGTGTGAAATAATGAGAATTGTGGGCTGATTCTATTATAAAAAGTATTTGGCTAGGCTTGATTAATGAGAAAATGTGATAAAAATTGATTTTCGGGTCTAGGGTAAAATGGTCATTTTGTGAAAGTTTAAGGGCCCAATTATAAATTGTTGAGTACCTAGATCGATAAAATGATTAAACTTGTGACTTTTTATCATTATAGATCAAGAATTACAAAATCTGGGCTTAGACCGAGGAAAAGCGAAGCTAGTGGATTAAGCTGAACTAGTCGCTTACATTTTGTAATCCGAGGTAAGTTGTATGTTAATAATGCAACCATATCCTTATGATGTGTAATTGAAATGATATTGCACAAATTATTTCGATTATGAATATGAGAATGCAAGTTGAGAAATTAACGTAGTAAAGACTTTCGTTGAACATTTGGAATAGATCTAGATATTTGTACCGTGATAATGGGTGATATGTGTGCTAGTGTAAGACATGTCTGGGACATGCATCAGCCTCGAGATATTTAAGCCAGTGTAAGACATGTCTGGGACATGCATCAGCATTGAGACGAGAGCTAGTGTAAGACATGTCTGGGACATGCTGTAACACCCCTTACCTGAGACCGTAGTCAGAGTCGAGCACGAGGCATTACCTGACTTAACTTACTAATTCGGGGCATAAAATTTACTTTTAAAAAGTAATTAATTTATATTCATTCAATATGTCCCTAAAAAGGCCTCTCGAGACCCTAAAACATGCAATTGAAATGGTTCGGGACCAAATCGGGAACATTAAATTTTTTTCGAATACTTAGACAAATCAAAACAATTTATTTCATTATTCCTTATAAAACTGCCCACCTGCGTCATAGTCACTAAATAAATCATAACTCGAGTCACAAAACTCAAAATTTAAATTCGTGAATTTTTCCTAAAACTAGACTCGTATATCTTCTTATAAATTTTTTTTCCAGAAATTTTGGTCTAGCCAATTAGTACAGTTTATTAGTTAAAGTTTCCTTTGTTGCACTATTCAACTACTCTAACCTCTTCTTATTACGAATCAATTTTCTCCCTGTACAGAATTCAAATAATCATGCCGTTTGTTTCTCTATAAAGTAGATTCACTAAGGAATCTATAAATATAAACTATAACTCCTAATTATTTTTTTAAAATATTTAGTGAATTTATAAAGTTAGAATAGGGGATTCAGAAATTGCTCTGACCCTGTCTCACTAAAATTCAAATATCTCTTAATATACACTTCTTTTGCTTTCTCTGTTTCTTTCATATGAAAATATACTCAATAAGATTTAATTCTATATCTCATTCATCACCTAATTCCATTTCTACTATTCTTGGTGATTTTTCAAGGTCACGTCACTGCTGCTGTTCAATACTATTTTAATGCTAATTTCACTTTTTCATGATTTCTTTGTATTAACTACCATTTAGCCATTTCAATAGCTAATCATTATCAAATATTTACATACCATTCTTTAGCCATATCATAAGGACATACACACAAAATGGCTAAGTCCCTATACATGCCATAAGCTAGAACGTTTGTAAACGAAGATACCCATTTGGTAACTTGATAGTCGATAGTGTGAAGTGATCTCCTACAACCTCCAACCCGAGCTTGCTTTTAAGTACTCTGAAACATGGGAAAGTGAAAGAAGTAAGCTTATAAAGCTTAGTAAGTTCACATGTAAAATAATAAGTATTAGCAATCAATTTAGCTTACTACTATGCTGTCATAATTTGCTTAAATAATGTTTAGTTCTTACTTTCCCATCTTACTCATCGGTAACGTTACCAAAGGCTCAGAATAAAAAAGGCACCTTACTTAATAGCTTGCTTACATTCCTGTAACATCTCACTTAACACATGAGTACTCTTTCATACTATAGGCATATTGTCAATCATGTCATAAAGTGTCACAAGCATAACTAAAAACTCATCACTTTCTTAATACTTGATAATCTCAATTACTTACAATCTCAATATTAAATAAGCCTTAAATGCATACCTGTAATCTTTCTTCATGTTCTCACCTTGTCGTTTCTTTGGCTTACTCTTTGGATTACTTAGGAACCTTTTCCTTTTTGAACTTACCATTACCATGTCTTGACATGGTCTTACGTGGTATCCTTGCCTTATGAACTCACTAATGCCATGCCTTGGCATGGTCTTACATGGGACCTTTGCCTTATAGTAACTCATCAATGTCATGTCTTGACATGGTCTTTCATGATTTCCTTGCCTTATAGAACTTATCAATGCCATGCCTTGGCATGGTCTTACATGATATCCTTATCTTACAAAATGCCATGTTCCAAATATGGTCTTACATGGTATCCCTATCTTAGTGCCAATGCCACATCTTGATGTGGTATTACATAGAGTCCTTAATCAATTTCGATGCCAAGTCATAGCTGAAACATACTTGCTCAAATTCTCAAGGTTTGTCGCATAACTCAATAATAACAATACTAATAGCAATAATTGCATAATAATAAAATGCTACTCAACTTACATACTTACATTCCCCATCTCATCATATCATCAACTTAACTTATTTTCATCAAACTATGCTACTCAATACTTTCTTGTTATCATACAAAGCCATAATACAAAATATGGTCTTACATATAAATTATACAAGTTCTCTTTCCAACATCGAATTATTATCGAACATTAATCATTATATCTGAAACTCAATACTAAAGTATTTATGGCAAAAATATCAATTTATCATTCAAATATGTATAATTAAATGCTTATTAAACATATGAACTTACCTCGATACCAAAATGACCATTTTACCAACTTTCTCAATTTTCGGTTTTGATCCTGTTCTAGGTCCAAATCTCACTTTCTGGGATCTAAAACATCATATTTCACTTATTTAATTAATTTAATATTCAAAACATTCCCTAACTCAAACTTTGGCAAAATTATAATTTTGCCCCTAAACCTTTGCAGAATTACGATTTTTCCCCTAGGCTCAAAATTAAAATTTATCCATTTTTCTTATGTTTTATGACACTCTAAACATTTTTCCCTTCTATGGAAACATCAAATTACCACTCTATCATGTACTTATGAACATTAGGTATTTTTACTAATTGTGTCGTTTTACTCGTTTTCACTTAACATCGCTTAGAAAAAGTTGTTTAACATAATTTCAAGCTTCATATTCTACCATAAAACATCAAAATAAACACATTTAACCAATGGTTATTTTTCCAAGTATGAACCCTAGCATTAATTATTGCTAGAATAAGCTAAATCAAGTTACCGGGACTTTAAAAACGTAAAGAACATTAAAAACGAGGCTAGAACTGACTTACTATTGAGATTGGAAAGCTTGGAAAACCTAACCATGGCTTTCCCCATGCTATAGTCGGCCTCCATGAAGAAGGTGGACCAATTTTGGCTTTATTTTCCCTTTTTAATTCTTTTAATTACTAAATGACCAAAATGCCCTTAAAGGCTTTTCTTTCAAATTTGCCTTATTCTTGCCCATTTTTGTCCAAACTTAAATATAATGGCCTAATTACTAAATAAGGACCTCCACTTTAAGAACCCATTTCAATTAAATCCTCTTTATTATCTAGAACACACATTTTGCTAATTTTACAATTTAGTCCTAATTATCAAATTAGGCACATATACATAAAATTTCTTCACGAAATTTTCACACAATTATTCAATAAATGAATAAACCTTAAAACTTAATCAGAATAAAATTTTTTTGACCTCAGATTCATGGTTTCACAACCACTATTCTGTTTAGGCCCTATTTCGGGATGTTACACATGCATCGGCCTCGCGATATACAAGCTAGTGTAAGACCTGTCTGGGACATGGCGTCAGCTTGTTGTGTGTCAGTGTAAGACCTGTATGGGACATGGCATCGACACTGATAGATGAGAGCCAGTGTAAGACCTGTCTGGGACATGGTATCGGCCTCGCTATATGAAAGCCAGTGTAAGACCATGTCTGGGACATGGCGTCGGCATCTTAACCCATGTTAGGGCTATTGAATATCCAGTAGTATTCCAATTGGTTCAAAAAAATATTTATGACTTATATCGAAATGATAAAAGTTATGATCACGTGATGAGTGGTAGAGGTACCTATTTGAAATGTATGAAATGTGGGCTCAATATATGCAATATAAATTGTATTGGATGATGATGAGTAAGTTATACTTACGTCCTTTTATGGTATTCATGAATAAGCTATGAAAGGTTATGAGCATATTGTTTCATGATAATTAGTTGATGTTTATTTTCATGCAACTTACTAAGCTTTATGCTTACCCTATTTCCTTTCCATTTTCTTATAGTGCCGCCAAAGTAGCTCCAGGATCATCGCTTACTTCAAAGAAGCCAGTCACACTATCATCTGAAGCACTTGGTATAGTTAGATCTTTTATTTTGATCATGGCATGTATAGGATCTTGGCTTTTGAGTTTTGTGTCATTGTTAATTGGCCAAATGTGTTGGCTTAATTTAATACTTGAGTCGTTTTGTATAAGGCCATGGAAAAAGGCTAATATTGAAAGTTATTATATGAATGCAAGATAGTCTTTCATAAATGTGAAACTGTTGGCATGGTTGAATGTATGAAGTGTATATAGGCCTTATCTATGGTTGTTTGGTTGAGAAATCATATTTAGATTTTGATATGTTTGTTTATGTTAGATTGTGTTTTAAGGTGGCAAAGGGCTTGGTAGATAACCTTATATTATCAACACGGGTAGACACACGGGTGTGCGTCTCACACACGGCCAGCCCCATGGGCGTCTTGTCTGGCTGTGTGTCCCCTGCATGTAAAAATTGCATGTAACACCCCAAACCCGACCTAGACATTACGGCCGAATCTGGTGTGCTCCCACGAGTGTTAATAAAACCTCGAGCTTGATGGTGATACACTGGTTATTAAGTTAAAAGCCTTTATAAATTTTAACGCTTAAGTAACTTGGTAAATTATGTTATCAAGATATATTCAGCTTAACAAACATTTGTTGTTAATGATCCCTCTACTTTGATTAAAACCGCGGAAGCTTCTCTAGTTGAAAACCTTAAGGATTAAATTCGCAGGTTTTTCTTAGAAAACATTATTATTTTGAAAACCCATTGTTCCTATTCTAGCAGTTTAAATTACGTAATCAAAAGCCCAATAAAAGTTAAAAATCCCCAAATGGCCTTATTACAGTAATAGAAACCCAAATAAACAACTTTAAATAAGTTGCGACATAACCAAACAATCTGCGGTCGTGTGGCCACCTCTGAGTCTCTCACGGCACCAAATCGCCTAAGGCTGAGGATTACCTGCACAATTAACGAGGAGAGTGAGTTTACAAAAACTCAGTGTGTAATCCCCTACCAGTCAAACAGTAATAGTGCATACAGTACGGTCTAGGCTTGAGCCCTATTCAGTAACAGTGCAGTTTGGGCCTAAGCCCTATACTGTAGTAGAGTGGGCTAATGCCCATATCAATATGTACATCACAGATATACAACCCATCCCAATCCAACCATTACACCTCCCGTACCAACCAACTCACTATGTGGGGATTTAATCGACCCACCCAGCTAGCACACCAATATCGCAGCAAGGCTACTAATAATAACGCATCAGAGCTACTAATAATAACGCAGCAGAGCTGTTAAATATAGTAAACGTGGCGTAGCCACTAATGTCTGAATACGTGGCAAAGCCACTAGAACAGTAAAACGTGGCATAGCCACTAGTACTTCCTCCAAATCAGAATCCCCACCCCAATGTAGAATGTCATGTCATAATATTACGTGTATGCAAGGTTTCACACTCAGATACAGTCATGCATATAACATATATCCAACTATCAGCCTACCTCTAGGGTATAACAGTCATTTCCCCTATTAGGGGTAAAATAGTAATTTTGCCCCTCGGGGGTATTTTAGTCATTAACAAATTTTGGGGTCTCGATATAGATAATGGCCCTATAAATGGTCTACAGTTGTCTCGAACGACTTAAATAACCTATATGGCCCAAACGGTGTAATGGGCCCAAAGCCCACTACATGGCCAAATGGGCCCACCTGCACGTGTGGCCCAAACAGTCCAGTTCCAGTCGCGATTATGTGATCTACATAGTCCATTAATTATTTTTCACTTACTGTAAACCTTATTCGTGTGGGGCCCACGAGCCCATTAGGCCCGCGCGGCCCATTTCGGCCCAACAAGGCCCATAACGGCCCCAGCACACGAGAACGCTCATGGTGGCCTTTCAATCTATCACCCATGATCCGTGGGCTCGATTTACCTCACAAGCGATCGCACGCTTGCGAGACCCAACAAGTTTCGGCATTTCAGCTTTTCGGCTTTTACCGATTCACAATAGCCTTGGTGTGAATTCACACCTATGTTCATCGTTTTGCAATAGCTTAAGGTTGGGTGTACGATTACACACCTTTTTGGAGAGGAAAACAACACTCACCACACGCCCAACCTAAATCCAAAATAATGATCCACAATCAGTTTTTAGTCACTTAGGTTAACCACTCTCAATATCTCTTTCCACACAAAATGGTATATTACTTACCTTGATAGCACAAGTAGGGTTCAAACCACCCTCAACCCACCTTCACTCCCTAGCTGGCAACAACCTGCATTAATTCCCACTTTATTACACAACTTAAACATAATCCACTTTAACCATGAGAACTACATACCAAAACAAGGACTAAAAGAGGAGAGTAGCAGTATTCGACCTAACCCAACAAACACTACTGTCGTGCGCACGATGCCAAGAACACACCCCTAACGAAAGCCGATAAAAGAAAGAGATTAAGAAGGAGACTAATATAGTATAGCAGAAAAAGAAGAAGTGGCACAACCATGAACCCATATATAGGTGAAAACAAAAGCAAAGTTCGGCTACTTCCACGAGTTCGGCAAACCAAGAAGACCTCACTTACCTTGATCAAAGTAGGAAGAGATTCAGCAGAGAAAGGGGATATTCGACTAACATAGAAGCAAAACCCAAATGAGATGAAAAAGAGAGACAAATGGTATTCGGCCAAAATTTTCAAGGAAGAAATGCAATAGAGATGTGATGGAAATGGAGAAGAGTTAGAGAGAAAGAAGAGGGAGAAAAGAATTGTAGCACAGGCTTAAGTGTGAACTAGAGTAGTGTTCAGTCAAGAACTTAGAAGAGAAAAAGGAAAAGAGCAAAAGGTTTTACCATTCGGCACAAAGTGGAACAAAGATTTTGACTTTTCCCGAAAGGCACAAAAAGAAGTCGGCAAAAGAGAATGGTACCCAAAATAAAAAAAAAGAACAAAACCCGAAATAGTAAAGGAAGAATTCGACACCTACTCTCTACCCAATTGCCGAAAATACACTCCCCAAAACCCCTTGGCCGAATTTACACCCTCAAGCAACCCCATTCGGCTCCAACTCCTTCTAATTCAAATCCCCTAAAAATTTCCAAGATTTTCTCCCCTTATCCCTCCTTGATTTCCTCCACAAAAACCTCTGAGACCCATTCAAACTCTCTATCACCAGAGTTCAACTCCAACACTAACCCTTGCTGCCCCAAGCAGCAAAATTAACATCCCTTTCCTGCCATGGGATTCGAACCCCAATCCCCACAGTTGCCAAATCACGCCATAAGCAACCAAGCCACAAGGCTTCCTTGTGTCATCCAACTCACACAATTATTTATAAAACCGAAGTGCCAGCGTCTAGGTTCTTTCAAGAGAAAAACAAATATTTAGCAAAAGCTATAACTTGAACCCAAGACTTCCCTGACACCCCCAACCACACCAAATCATTTAACCGCTACACCAAACATGCAATTTGCATTAGACCAATCAAACTTACAGACCCTAAATTTTTGGGGCGTTACATTGTAAGTCAGTATGCATGGTAGTAAACACACGGGCAAAGACTCGGTCGTGTGTCTCAGCCGTGTAGAGGACACGGCCTCTGGCCACGGGCGTTTGCCTTGGTCGTGTGCCCCTAAATGGGTGCTGATGTCAGAAACAGAATGTCAAGGTTTTTAGACACAGGCTAAGACATGGGCATGTCATGGCCGTGTGAGGGACACGGGCCATGGACACGGGCATGTGTCAAGCCGTATAAAAACCCCTATAGGTTTGAATTTAGAATTTAATTCACATAGGTTCAGGACACAGGCGTGTCCCCTCATGCTTAGGCCGTGTGAACCACACGGGCCTTTAGCACGGCCATGTCATAATGGCCACACGGGTGTGTTGCCTTTCCACACGGGCGTGTTGCCTTTCCATACGGGCGTGCTCCCTACTTTAAGTAGTATTTTTCAAAATTTTTCAAAGATGTTAGGATTAATCCCGAGATATTTCCAAAGCATGATTTGGGTCTCATAGGCCCATATTTAGAGCTTTTAGATTTAAAAGGAAAAATTTTTAAATTGTACCTAGTTCTCATAACTCAGAATTGATTGTATGCATGTTTTTAAGCGTGGTAATGCCTTGTATTCTCGTCCCGACGTAGGGCATGAGTGTGGGTTGTTACATTATAAAAACATCATCACTTCACTAAGGTTTCATTAAAATAACGAGTTCAAAAGTGTAGCTTTAATATACAAAATTCAGTCTTTGAATGACACCATCTTGAATGTCCTCTAGCGTAGTCCTCGAGAAGTCTTTTACTTCATCAGTGATCCTGAGAAGGAAAGGTAACTAAAAAAGTTCAAAGAACTTAGTGAGTTCCAAAACAAACATATCAGTAGCTATATATAATACCAATAAAACTTTCTACTCAGCAAGCCATACAGTTTCCCCGCTGATGAATACCATTCACAATAGAATTTACTATAGACAGTACTCCTTTGGCGCATAACTACACCCATGCAACCATCCTTTTCGTGCTAGCCATACCCAAGCCCATGATCAAGTCTTAGCATTCATGTCATTCGTTTCATCATGCTTTGTCAATCTGATTTGCATTAACACGCGTCCTACCATAGGCTACATGATCACTTTTCATGTATTGCGATTTTGTCAGTTCAATGCTCATTTCATTGAAGGCATCGCCATGATTTCATTTTCATAATACAATCTTAGAGTCTCATAAATAACCATGAAAATAACTTGAGTTTCATCAATATTTTCCAGGTACCAAACGACAGTGGAGTTGCTGAGTACAATGTACCCAAGTCTTCAAGAAAATAATAATAAAGTATATGTTATTTCAAAATAATGTTTTAACACTAAGGGGTTTGCATTTCGTCTGATAATTGGGGTGGCGTATACTCTTCGAAAGAGCCCACCAAACCACCAAGCTCGCCCTATACAGACTTCGTTCGAAGGCGCACTCAAAGAATTCTTATACTTAGTTGAATTTAATACCTTCCTACTCTTACTCTATATGCCTAACTTCTATAAACAATATTCGAATATTAGGACTTCACCGGCTGGGATGTTACACATCCTCCGTAGTTTTAGATAGAGATCCAAGGTTTACATCAAGATTTTGGAAACAACTACAGGGAGTAATAGGAACTAAACTCTAATTTAGTACTGCATTCCATCCTCAAATAAATGACTAGTCTGAAAAAGTCATTCAAAATTTGAAGGATATGTTAAGAAGTTGTGTAACTGACTTTGGACTGAATTGGGAAAGGTATCTTCCTTTTGTTGAATTTTTGTATAACAACAATTATCATGCCAGTTTGAAAATGTCTCTATTTAAAGCTTTGTATACTAGAAGATGTAGAACGTCCACATGTTGGATAGAGCTCAGTGAAAGAAATTTAGTAGGTCTTAAGTTAGTACGAAAAATAGAAGAAAAAGTCTCTGTCATCCATAGTCATTTGAAAGCTTCCCAAGATCGTTAGAAAGCCTATACTAATTTAGGAGAAAAGAGATTTCTCTTGAAGTTGGTGATAAAGTGTTCTTAAAAGAGTCTCATTGGAAGAAAATTATAAGTTTTGGTCAGAAAGGAAAGCTGAGTCCACGATTTGTAGGGTCATATGAAGTTTTAGAGAAAGTCGGATCAGTGGCTTATAGGTTGGTTTTATTTTCAGAGTTATCAAATTATCAAAGATTCACAATGTGTTTCATGTGTCTGTACTGAAAAGATATCGTTAAAATCCAGATTATGTTACGTAGATTGAAGAGTTGAGGTAGAACCAAATCTTTCTTATGAAGAAGAGCCCATTTTTATCTTGGCAAGAGAGGTGAAAGAGCTAAGGAATAAAAGAATCCCATTGGTGTAAGTATTGTAGAGAAATTATAATACATAAGAGGCTACTTGGCAAAGAGAATGTTTAATGAAAGAGCACTATCCTTAGCTATTCATAGGTATGAATTTCAAGGATGAAATTTTCTAAGTGGGGGAGAATTGTAACAGCCCGCCTGTCAAAGTCTCTGTATTTGGTTACTGTTTGGTGTACAGTTGGTAAAATAAGTATAGAGATGAGTAAGTAAAGTGTTTGTCTTGGTTAAGTATATAATTTCATGTATTGCGCCATTTGGCGAACTCCTAGAGCTCTAAGTTTGATGAACTCTTCTGTTAAGTATCCGCCCAACCCAGATACTTTGGGTGAATTCATTAAGTTCGCAGTTGTTTAGATTTATTTATTATTTTAGTATGATAATTTGGTTAGTTAAGTGAGATTTAGTTAGAACGGAACTAGACTACTGTAGATGAAAAGACATAAATTATGTTAAGTGCACTTAATCACAAGAATAAAAAATGTTAGTGGAATTATTTGATTTGTAATAACCCTAACCCATCTCCGTCGCCAGATTAGTGTTGCGGAGCATTACCGAACAATCAGAACAACATTTAAATCATAACATTTAATAAATTAATCTCAATCACATATGCATTTAGTCCCTAAATCGAGCCTTTAAGGCCTTAAAAATAGCTTAGAAGAAAATTGAGACTAATTTGAAACAAAATGAGAAGTTTGAGAAAAAGTGTCAAAATTTGAAAACAGGGGTCACATGGCCGTGTGACAAAGACCAGACTATGTAACAATCGAACAAGGGACACACGGCCATGTCCCAGCCTATGTCTCCACCTGTGTAACTCACAAAGTTGGGTCACACGGTCGTGTCGCAGGCTGTATGCTGGGCCGTGTAACTCACTGACTTAATACATTAGGAATTTACAAATGACACACTGCCGTGTGACAGCCCGTGTGATCTATAAATTCCCTAAATTCAAACCATTCCATTTCTGCACACATTCAAGAGACTTAAACATCATTCAAACACATCTAAACATACCATTCCAAACATCATAATTCATCTAACCAATATGCCATTCAAAGGCATCACATTTGTACCAAAACATCATTGATCAAATCAAAGCAACATAGTCACATTTCAAGCATAGAACCTAGCTCTTTTATCTACCAAATGATATCATATATTACCATTTACATGCCATCACATCAATACCAAAGGGTCTTATATACAAACACTTAAAAGTGGTTAAAATAACCTAACCTGGCAAGTTTCCAAAGCTCACCAAAACAAGCATAAACTTCAAAAGCATATACAAACCAAATCAACCATTACACATTCAAGAAATACCATATATAAGATCCTATACATGCCATCTATAACCTCGGCCAAAATGCACCGAAAAACTACTGAAATGGTTGCTGGATAGTGTAATTGATCCCCGACAAGCTTCCAACGGATTGAGCTTCCGATAATCTATAAAACAAAGAAAAGAAACTACATAAGCAATGAGTGCTTAGTAAGCTCGTATAAACTCACAAAAAATTACCATTACATTAGCAAAATTTATAATATAAGTATAATGTCATTACCAAGACCATAAGCTTAGTAAAATCCTATACAGGCATCATCAAACTGACAAGTTAGTAAGTTCGTCAATGATACATATGAATTCAATCATAATGTAAGTACATTTCCATATGCACATAATTTATTTCATTAGCTTTTTCATAGATCAATATTCAATATCCCATTGTGTACTTACCATGCCATTCCTTTACTTACCCGTTGAACCATCTAAAATTGCATCAGATACTCGGGAATGCTCACAAATAGTGTCCCTTTCCATATAACTGTAACCTTTCCTTTTCAATAATGCTCACACGAGCTGTGAAATGGGCTTGCTTACACGAGCTATGGGTCGGAATGTTAGCTGCATGATGCTGCTCACATGAGCTGTGGAGAATTCGTAACAAATACAGGACCTCAGCCATAGGTAGGACATTCAAGACCAGCACCTGAAACATGAAATCCTTAATGACATGTCATTTGTATCCTAAGAATTCTTAGGGTTCAAACGGGATTCATTATTCATTAATTATTCAAACATCGATACATATACAATTTCAAGTCCATTTATATTAATGCAACATAGCAAATAATCAGTTTAGCTAACATTATTACAGTCATAATTCATACGAACATACCTCGACAACTATAGTCGTGGAAGTAGAATCTGAAACTAATCCGAGGCTTTCGCCTTTCCTCAATTTAAGTCTGATTATTGTTTATCCTGATCTAAATGGATAATTTCATTCAATTAAGTACTTCTAGTATTCAAATTAGTCCATAATTTAAATTTATGTAAAATTAAAAAATTACCCCTAACATTTTAACTTTTTACAATTTAGTCCTTAAGCTCATAATTTGAAATTCAACCATTTTAATCCTCCATACAAGCTAGCAGAATTTCGTAAGGACTCATATCAACCCACTTAAATCATCATTTCATAATTTTATTATTTTCATAAACAAAATCCCTAAGTACAGTTGCACCAAAAATCACATAACAAAACCTGTTTGTTTCACAACCAAGATTAATAATCTATCAAATAACTTCAAAATATATTAAAAAACAACCATGGTAAGTCCCTCAACCTTTGAAAATTTTGCAAATTAATCTCCGGGCTAGCTAGACTAAGCTAAAATGGACTCAAAAACATAAAAATCATTAAAAATGAGGCTAGAAAACCTACCATGCATGAAAAACTCAAAACCAAAGCTCTCCTCCCTTCAATGGCTAATTTCAGTTCAAAATAGGTAAAAGAAAGAAAATGATGACTTTGTTTCATTTTTTCTTTACTTAAATTTTCATTTAATTACTAATTTACTACTTTACCCTTATCATTAATAAAAAATTTCAATAAAAATTATCCATATTTGTCCACTAACTCTTTAAATGGTATAATTACTATCTTAGTCCATAAGTTTACGATTTCATAGCCATTTGACCCCTTTAGCTAATAGAATTCAACTTTTACACCTTTTATGGTTTAGTCTTTTTTACCTAATTAACCATTTAAACTTCAAAATTTCTTAACGATATTTTAATACGACCTTAATATAATCCCATAGACATTAAATAAATATTAAAATAATAACACACTCATCAAAATAGTGGTTTCAAAACCACTATTTCTAACACGACTGAAAACAAGCTGTTACATGATTCTCCCACTAATTCTTGTCTCTGTTTTTAAGTATATAAGGATAGCGGTGGTTTTTCTAAACACTTTTACATTTTCTTCTTCCTTATTAATTTCCTTTGAAAATCTTTGAAAAATTAAGTTCAAAAAACCTCTTCGAAGTAAGGTTTGCAGTATTCATTTAACTAGTATGTTAGTACCAGCTCATTAGTAATTGCTGATGAACCCTAGTTACCCTCTATGTCATTTTCGTGTTCTTAGTTCTGCATGCATAGATGTTAGAACGGTGTGTAAGGTCTGGATTAAGTGTTATTGATTATTGCATGCATGATTAGATTTGATAGATTGATAATCATATATGTTTAATAATATTTATTTTACTTAAGAAGTTATTGAAGGTCCAAGTGATAAAGGCAATAGACCTGCTTAATAGATTATGCAAGAATTTCTAGTGAATTCAGTCTTACTTCCATGTGTTGTGAAATGGGCCTGCTCACATGAGCTGTGGGTCAGAATGTAGGCTACACAATGCTGCTCACACAAGATGTGGAGAATCCATAACAAATGCAGGACCTCAGCCGTCGGTAGGATATTCAAGACTAGCACCTGAAACATGAAATCTTTAATGACATGTCATTTGTATCCTAAGAATTCTTGAGGTTCAATCGTGACTCGATATTCGTCAATTTGTCATAATGTGAATACACTCTCATGTTGATTCATTTACATCAAAAACAACATAGTAAACATTTAATTTAAATAACATTATAACGATTACAATTCATACAAACTTACTAGACTAAATTGCAACAATGACTAAGTATATGAGCTATTTGATAATTTTTTCTTCTCCTCAATTTTCCACTCGTTCTTGATCTAAAATAATAATTCCATTCAATTTACTAATTCTAATAGAAAATCAATTCATTTTATGCAATTAAATCCTTTTTGACATTTTTAAAAAATTGCCCCCGCCATTTTACTTTTATAGAATTTAGTCCCTAAGCCCAAAACATGCAAATTAACCATTTTTATTTTGTTTCAAGTTTAGCCAAAATTTTTGGAACCCTATTACAACCCATATTTGCTATTATTTCATAGCAAGTCCTTGTACTTTTACTAATTTTACATTTTAGTCCTTAAACATAAAATTACCAAAAACTACTTCACAAAATAGTCCTATCTAGCAGCCAAGCTTAAGATTCTACCATAAACATCTAATAACATCTCAAATTCATCCACGGTGAAATTCTAAACGTTTAATAATTTAACAAATTGATCCCAGGTTAGCTAGATTAAGCTAATATGAGCCTAAAAACATAAAAATCATTAAAAATAGAATAAAAAAACTTACCATGCATCAAAGTCAATTTGGCCAAATGCTTCTTCCCTTAAAAAAATGGTGTTTCAGTCATCCCCTCCTCTAAATGAAAAAGATTATATCTTTTTCCTTAATTTTAAGTTTAATTATGTAACACCCTAAACCCGGCCTAGATGTTATGACCGAATCCGACGTGCCACATCGAAGGGTTAAAAACATTAAAAACATTTTATATTATTGATCTAGAAAAACTTACTTAGTGTTTTAAAGGTTACTCTCATTATAGGTTAAAGTGAATGGAAGCTGTGCACCAGGTAGGAAACCTAGACATGCATACTACCATTGCCACACCTTAACTTAGTGTATATTCTTAGGAAACCAATTCGACTAAGTCCATTTTAAGAAAAGTGATTAATTTTGGAAAACGTTTTCGTTGCGGAAGTTTTGCTTTGTTATCGTGATGTTTTGAAACCAACTACTGTTTTTGAAAATGCACCCTAAAGTTACTCAATTTCAACAGTTAAAAATAAAACATATCTATTCTAACAAAACATATCAAAACCATTAAAATAATTAAAGCGGCCTTATTACAATTAAAAACCCAGACCATAAAAGTAAATAAAAAGATGTCCAATTCACTAGCAGAAAACTGAAATTTGCAGAACGCGTGGCCACTCTGAATCCCTCACAGCTCCAAGTCCACTATGGTTGGGGATTACCTGCGTGGATGGAAACATGGGATGAGTTTGGAAACTCAGTGTGTAACATAACCCAACCATAGTCTATATCAGCTCAAACCACAGAAACAGATTAAGTTGGCCTTAGCCCAGAACAGATTTCAGAGTGAAGTCTATAGGCCCATAACAGAGCAGAATATATATTACATGTTTATGCAGAAACTCAACCCAAATCCAACCATATGCACCACCATCCAACCTTACACCATGTGAGGAGACTACTCGACCCACCCAACCGCTACACGCCACAGAATTTGCAGCATGGCTGCCAGAAATAGATAATGTGACTGAGTCACGGATCTGAATAATCGTGGCGAGCCACGAAAGAGAATATTTGTGGCGAGCCACCAGATCAGATAATTGTGGCATAGCCACCAGGACGCTTCCTCCATAAATATAACCCATGTCCCTATGCAACAGATATACAAATCATGGCATACATCGCACAGAATCAGATCATCATGCTTTTCAGTCAAAATTAACCCTAGGGGTATAATGGTCATTTTGCACCTAGGGGTATAATGGTAATTTTTCATACTTAGGGTATTCTAGTAATTTAACTATTTTAGGGTTTTCATGCATATTTCTACCATTTTCGTGTTAACAGAAACACTAACCGAGAGTCCTTATCATATTGGGCCCGTTGGCCCATTAACCCGATTTTGGCCCATTAAGCCTAAATATATCGAAGTGCACGAAATCACGTGCACTGCAGTCTTATCACTTCAGATTATCGAATATGTTACTCAATCTATCTCACGAGCATTCGCACACTCGCAAGTTCACAAAATATTAGTTTTTCGGCTTTTCGGCTTTTTCTGATCTAGTTTATGAGAGGGTGTCAGTTACACACCTGTTTGCGACGAAACACTGACGAGTTCCACACACGAGTTGCCTACGGTCAATTACTAATACATTAACTATGAATCCATAACAACTTATATACAAATCTCCTTACCATATGTCGGCCATTAACACTTTAGGGACTAGAGATCCTACCTTTGCCGAAACTAGCGACTAGATCTAGATCCAGTCGTTCCGCTTGTCCAAGCCTTCGATCAGTAGCCTCTAGATCACACTAACATCATAACAAAACAATTGTCACAACCCTTAGAGCCATAAGGCCCAATCGATAGCCTCCCTAAGCCTTTAGGGATTTCGACTTTTCTAAATCCGGTAATAAAAATAGATTTGAGTATTTACCATCAGCTCTTTCAATCAACGATTCCACCTTAGTTCCTATTCAAATTTGATGCAGATCAATCCCTCAAATATTAGCAGAAATCAAATCTTTAAAGGTCTATAGATTCGGCTATGCCCCTATGGCTATGGTGTTTTTGGCTTCTTGTAACTGTGAAGAGAAAGTTGATTTAATATGGGGGTTTTTGCAATGTTGATGTCGACAGAGGTTGGGATTTAGAGGGTGTGAAAATTGGCCAGGAAAGATGAAAGAAAATAGGAGAAGTTGGCTAGGAGAAATCGGCACAAGAAACAAGTTCTTGGGATTTTGGCTTTTATGGCAATCGGCTATGGAGGTTTAGAAAGACTGGGAATGGATGAGTAGAATGGTAGGGATGGTTCGGCTAGAGAGGGAAAAGAAGAAGAAGAAAATGAATCCTAAAGGCAAAAAATATACGGCACTTATTAGTTATGGCCGAATGAGTGTATTTCGGGCATAGGATTTCTTCTTAAATTCCAATTCCCTGAATTGCTCATTGATTTTTGGCCACATTCAATGTTTGAATTCCATTCAAACTCTTAACCGATCAGCCTACTTTTTGCACCGCTTCAGCATGCTGCCAAGAGTCCTGATCAGACCCCAACTCCTTCCCTACGCATGCAGCAAAAATCCCAACCTTACGTGCGTGAGATGAGGCTAGAACCCCAGACCTCCGTCTGCCTTGCGCCCTCGTGCCTGCGCCTGAGCTGCTGGCCACTGCACCACGCTTTCTCCTTTACTAATATATGGTTACAATTAATCTTAATTTATTCCTGCTAAAGCCTCAGTTACTTGCGAAATAAAAATGAAATTTCGCCTGCTATACCTCTCAAACCTGCGACCTTCTAACCCCACACACACGCTGCCTGCCATTGCACCGAAGTTCCTTTCATGACATAATCTTCTCATAATTAATTATAAACCTTACCTACTTTAGTTCTGGCCCGTTAAAAAAAAAATAAAACAGAATTCGCCTTCCCCTGGAATCGAACCCATAACCTCTCGGTAGGCTTAACACACTGCTGCCACTGCACTGAAGCTCTTCTCATAATATACTCTTAACGCCTCCTTGCCACTTGACCACGTGCCTTTTTTGTGTCACCTTTCCTCCCGAGATATTTATAAGGCCTCCTTGCGGCAATCCTTAGTTGTAAAAAAAACAACCATTTGCGTACGCCGTGCCTTGAACCTAGGCACCTTCCACGCCTTCCTAGCGTGCTTAGCCACTATGCTAGGTGCTCCTTTATGCTAAAACTCAGCCCAAATTATTAATAAGGCCTACTGCCCAGATTCTCTTAAGAGGCAAAATTTAAGAATTTTGCTAAAGTTATGGGCCGAGCCTGGACTTTTTTTTTCCCATACCATAAATCTTTCGTAATTTATTTAATTACTAATATACTAAATAATAATAATCATAATAATTTATTAGAACATCCAAATTATTCGGGCCGTCTTCTACCCGAACCCAGACTCAAGGCCTAATACTTTCTAGGCCCAATTTTTGGGGCGTTACAACTCTATCCCTCTTAAAAAAAATTTCGTCCTCGAAATTTCAAACTATCAACTAACCGTATTACTCAAGTCAAACCACTATACTTTCATTGCGCACTCTGATTAAAAATAATTCTTAGTACGACCTAGAACATCTAATTACCAAAGTAAAGAAACATTTACCAACCACACATACAACTCGTAACACACACTTAAATAGAATAAGCTTGGCAATCTTGAGCTCGATCCTCCTTGGACCCACATCTAAAGCACTCTCCTGTCTTCCTATGGCATTCACCCGGATGACGCCTGTTGCAGTTCTTACAGGTTGGAAAGTTTGGTCGTGTCTTAACATGTTTCATAGAACGAGGCTCGGTCGTCTGAGAACTAGAATCCTTCCTCTTCCTACACTCCAAGCACCCTATTTGAAGTGTTTCCCTAATTTCCTTAACCTTGGTCTCCAATACTTCTTCTACCACTTTTCTTACTAACTCGGCTAATGCCTCTGTCCCAAGCTCCGAGTTACCACTACCCGAAGTTGGCAGACTTCGCTTACCCTCAGAATCCATATCAAACTCTAAATTTTCAGCATGCATAACAATAACTACTAAGATCTCGTTTCAAAAATTTCAGTACTTATTCATATGTTTTATGCAGAGATAGTATTTTAAAGTTTCTACTTTCACAGAATCATGGCCTAGCTATAGTCTCAGTATTCTAGGGATTTTATTATTGCCGTAGCTATAATGATGTGGTCTCAGTTCTATCTATAGTAATATCTTAATACAGTGTAGTATGAGTAACAGGAATACTTACAGACTTAGGCCGGAGAGTCGGGGTGCCACCTTCTTGGAATCTAAATTTGAAAATTGAGTTTTGCAATCTTTGTAAAAATTTTTATTTTTTGAAATTTTTTATTTTTATAAACCCATTCCACAGCCGAGTTGTTGCAACCGGGCACTGATACCACTAAATGTAACACCCTAAACTCGGCCTAGACGTTATGACTGAATCTGACGTGCTACATCGAAGCGTTAAAAACATTTTATATTATTGATCTAGAAAAACTTACTTAGTGTTTTAAAGGTTACTCTTATTATAGGTTAAAGTGAATGGAAGCTGTGCACCAGGTAGGAAACCGGAAAAAAGGAGGTGAGTCCATCGGACTGCTTAAGTACCAAGCTCCCTTCGGATCCAATCCTAGACATGCAAACTACCATTGCCACACCTTAACTTAGTGCATATTCTTAGGAAACCAATTCGACTAAGTCCATTTTAAGAAAAGTGATTAATTTTGGAAAATTTTTTCGTTGCGGAAGTTTTGCTTTGTTGCCATGATGTTTTGAAACCAACTCATCGCTTTTTTTGGCTTAGCCTAAAGTTACTCAATTTCAACAGTTAAAAATAAAACATATCTATTCTAACAAAACATATCAAAACCATTAAAAATAATTAAAGCGGCCTTATTACAATTAAAAACCTAGACCATAAAAGTAAATAAAAAGATGTCCAATTCACCAGCAGAAAATCAAAATTTGCAGAACGTGTGGCCACTCTGAATCCCTCGCAACTCCAAGCCCACTATGGTTGGGGATTACCTGCGTGGATGGAAACATGGGGTGAGTTTGGAAACTCAGTGTGTAACATAACACAACCATAGTCTGTATCAGCTCAAACCACAGAAACAGATTAAGTTGGCCTTAGCCCAGAACAGATTTCAAAGTGAAGCCCATAGGCCCATAACAGAGCAGAACAGATATTACATGTTTATGCAGACACCCAACCCAAATCCAACCATATGCACCCCCGTCCAACCTTACACCATGTGGGGAGACTACTCGACCCACCCAATCGCTACACGCCATAGAATTTACAGCATGGCTGCCAGAAACAAATAATGTGACTGAGTCACCAGATACAGATAATCGTGGCAGAGCCACCAGAACAGATATTTGTGGCAGAGCCACCAGATCAGATAATTGTGGCATAGCCACCAGGACGCTTCCTCCATAAATATAACCCATGTCCCCATGCAACAGATATACAAATCATGGCATACATCACACAGAATCAGATCATCATGCTTTTCAGTCAAAATTAACCCTAGGGGTATAATGGTTATTTTGCACCTAGGGGTATAATGGTAATTTTTCATACTTAAGGTTTTCTAGTAATTTAACTATTTTAGGGTTTTCATGTATATTTCTACCATTTTCGTGTTAACAGAAACACTTACCAAGCGTCCTTACCGTATCGTGCTAATTACCACTTCACCCTTAAATATTAAACCAAATTTCACCAAATGCCAAGCCATGATCATCCACTAACCTTAAAATTGGTTGAATTACTACTTAAGGCCCTTATTTCATGTTTTTATATCCATTAAATACAAATAAAGCTATAGCTGTTAAATTTATCATCTTTATATTTAGTCCTTTCCAATTAATTAATCATTTAAACATCAAAATTTCTGAACGAAACTTTACTACAACCTTAATAACACTTTGTAAATATTTAATAAAATATTTATAGCTCGATTTATAGAAACAAGGTCTCGATACCTCATTTTCTAAAACCACTTGACTTTAGGGTCATACCACTTGTAACAACACGATTTTAGCTAAATCGAAATAGTGGTTTCGAAACCATAAATATGAGGTTATAAAATTATTTGGTGTTTACAACAAGTGAATATATATGTGTGAAAATTTCGTGAGCTATTTTTATCGTTTAATAGCTCAATTTGAGAAAAAAGACTTAACCGCGTAAAATGTAAAAGTTGCATTCTACATGTTAAAAGTGCTTAACTGTCATGGATTATAAAATGAGAAGTCCGTATGATAAAATTAGACCATAGATAGTGTTAATGGAAATTAATGGACATCCATTAATTGAATTTATATGTTTATAATCAAGGGTAATATGGTAAAATGGTTATTACGGTTAATATTAATTAAAATAAAAAAATGGTGGCCATATGTTCATCTTTTTGGCTGAATGAAGCAAAGAAGAAGTTAAAAATAGGGTTTGTAATTTTGGCACTTTCAAAGCTTGAGTAAGGTATGGTTTTAGCTCAGTTTTTGATGATTTCTATGTTTTTATGATCGTTGCTTTGAGTACTAGCTAGCCCGTGCCTTAATTTTTGAGTTTGTTGATGATTTTGTAAAGTGCCATTGATGAATGTTTGAGTTCTTGAATGTTTGATAATGGAAAATGAGTATTTGTTGATAGATTATCATGTTTTGTAAAGTGATTTTAGTGAAATTTCATAAAAGGGATTAAATTGTGAAAAGATGAAAATGTGGGGTTAAAAGTGCGAATAAATGTGAAATATGGGATGCTAGGGGTATTATGGTAATTCAGCTAAGCATGGATTAAATTGAATTGTGTGAATTTGATGTATTTGAGAAATAGGGACTAAATTGATTAAATGTGATAGTCTAGGGGCTAATGTGTAAAAATGCCCAAATGTGTGTTGTGGACTAAATTGAAAGATTATGTGATTAAATGAGTTAATTTTGTTATAATATAGATCAAGGAAAGAGGAACCCGAACTTAGATCGAGACAAGAGCAAAGTACTCGACTAATTGACTAGTTTCGTCATTTTTACGTCCGAGGTAAGTTCGTACGTGATAAACATTGTTACAATTATGTTTTTAATGCTTTAATAATGCATAAATTGTATATATGTGAATACAAATGCGTATGATGACAAATCAACTATACTTGGCACATAGTGTGCCTTTCGAAATAGCTTCGGCTATATATAGCACTTAGTGTGCGAATTGGAATAGTTTCGGCTTTATGTGGCACTAAGTGTACGATACCGAGATAGCTTCGATTTAATGTGATGGCACTAAGTGTACGATATTGTTATAGCTTCGGCTAAACATTTATGCACTAAGTGTGCTAGTTCTTAAAGCATTGAAAGATTTTCGAACGATTTAATGTATTGAACAAAGAGGTGAGAATGAGATAAATAAATACGGGAAAGTACAGGTACGTACTATACCTATGTGGTAGTTGATACTATGTGTACGAAGTTGATGAATTTGTATATATACGATAAATGGTCATGAATTAGAATTGAATAATGATATAAGAACAACTAAGTGTCTATTTATTTATGATTTGTATTTTATGAACTGATGAGTATTGTTGGTACGAACTTACTAAGCTATGAAGATTAGTGTGTTTTATTTGTCTTTGTTTTATAGATTATCGAAGCTAGCTCAGACTTGGGGATCGTTGGGAATACGTCATCACACAATCGATTATCTTGTTGGTACTTTTGGATGCTTGTTAATATGGCATATGGCATGTACAGGCTAGTGAGTTAATGATATGTTTTGAATTATGATTTAAGCCATGAGATTTGGCTTACTTTTGGTTGTAAATGTTAGTGTGGTTATGGTTATTTAAGTTGGCTTAATTATGTAATGTTAAAATGGTTGTATATAGATGGAATGAAATATGTATGAATTGGCTAATTTTGGTTGCCTATAAATGTCTTGAAATGGTGCCAAGTAGGTTGATATATATGCATGAGAAAAGGGTGGCAAATTGGCTTTAGAAATGGCCTATTTTTGTCCATACAGGTAGAGATACGGGCGTGTGTCTCAGCCGTGTGTGACACACGATCATATTACATAGCCATGTGTCCCCTGGAGAATAATTAGAAATTCAAGTCAGTCTCGAGCACGGCCTAGACACACGGGCGTGTTTGATGGCCGTGTGAGGCACACAACCTTGGCACATGCGCGTGTGTGGCCATTTCGAAGGGCACACGGGTTAGACACACGGGCATGTGGTCGACCGTGTGACCCAAGTCAATATGTATGCCCTATTTTCACATGGTTTATGACACGGCCGTGTCTGGTAGCCATGTGAGGGACACGGCTTGTTCACACGGGCGTGTGACCCTTAAATGTTGAAAATTTTTATAAGTTTCTTAAAGTTTTTAAATGTTATCGATTTAGTCCTGAACCACCTCTAAGCATGTTTTAAGCTCTCGTAGAGCCTTATAAGGGACAATGTAAATGGTTTGAATGTGTTTTGTTTATGAATGCATATATGTATGAATTATGTTGTGATTGATCGATAATGCCTAGTAACCCTATTCTGGCTACGAATATAGGTTAGGGGTGTTACACCACTTAAACCTAATTATTCATTCAAATAGCATAAATTGGCAATTCAAAATTTATTTTAATACCATATTTGACTCATAAATATTAAATAATAACATTTATGAACTTACTCGTCAGATTTGTGGCCTCGAAACCACTGGAATTGCTACTATTGTGAGCTGATTGTTTTGTTCTGTATTGTAACACCCCCAGCCCGCATCCGTCGCCGGAGGAGTTAAGAATGTTACTAAGTAAGCCTTAATTTCATTTCTAATATCAACCATATAAATAAAACATTCAAGCATCATTGATCACATTCATAAACGCTTTCATCATCTAAAAATAAAAATGCAAGTTGACTAAGTAAGCCATTTGCGTATGGCTATACATATATATACATCACCAAAAGGTACTAGGTCAAATTACAAAGTCGATCCTATACATGCCATTTTCAAGATTTAAACAAAAAGTACCAAAAAGCTTAGATAGTGTGGTTGACTTCGACTTTGGAACTTCCGAATCCGATGGACGACGAGCAAAATCTATAAAACAGAGAAGCAAAACAAAAGAATAAGCATTCCAATGCTTAGTAAGCTTTAAGTAATGAAATCATCAAGGAAATTAGCATATTAATATCAAGTCTATATAAATCAGCCTTGGATCGAATCCAAACCTAACGAAGATACTTCCTTATCGATCATATCATAAAGGGGAAATCAATATTTCCATCTAATTCTTTAATTTATAACCGAATACAATCTTCTCATGCATATATATGTAGCCTACTAGTGATGTTGAAATCGCCTAAGTTAGTACTCATACCTTCTAATCCAATCATAAACATTCAAAGGATTTTAACAATAGTCTAAGCATAATTGTCGACTTTCGAAATACAAAATATAACAATTAAACATATCCTCAACGAAAGCATTTACTTACTTGATCACTTCACGTTAAGTTGTACTTATGCTTGGAACTAATTTGACATGCATTATATAAATTCTCTTGCGCATACTACGGTTTATCAACCCAATTAATAGGCGGCGGCGTCGCCCTTGTGAACTAAACCCAAATCATAGAACTGGCTCAGAAGCCCTTCGAGACTAAGCTCGGTTTGCGCTGCTGGCTTAAAGGCCCTTCAAAACTAAGTTCGGGAGTAACACTGGCGCAGAGCCCTTTGGAACTAAGTCCGGTTTTTAACACTGGCTTATAGCCCTTCGGAACCAAGTCCGGTTTTAACACTGGCTTATAGCCCTTCGAGACTTAGCTCGGTTTCAAACCTTAATCAACATTTACACATACATACACGTTTAAACCACACTTTGATATTTGAATACAATTTCAACATTCTTTCTAACTATATTACAATTGATTCACTAGTCATAACAAATGACATGATCTCGTTTCATTATTCCGGAAACTTTCTATTATTATAAGACTACAAACAAGTACTTTACCTATTTATTTTGTCATGTGACGCAAGCAAGACCACTATGTCATAAATTATTCATCGAAATTATAATTAGATAATTTCTATATCTAAACATAAGTTATATTCATTACTCAAAGACTTACCTTGTATCTTTCTGAACAAGTTCGGGTTGGCTATTCCGCGACTTTAGCTTTTCCTTTATCCGAGGTTGCCCCTCTATGCTCTTGAGCTTAATCAATAAATTTTAAACTAACTATTAATCAATTATCCAAGTATTACTTTCAGAATATAGCACACACACATATATATATATATTCGAATTTCACACATACAACTTATAGTAAGCTTATAAAAATCAATAAGCAATTCATTAGTAATCACAACTTCCCTATAAGCTGAGTTACTGAGCAACAGTCATTAATTTACTTATAGTTTGAGCTACGAAACTCCAAATCAAAGACCGTAAATTTTCCTCGAAAATAAACTAATTTATCTTTCAGCCATAAAATTTTCATAATTTTTAGTCTAGCCAATCCCTACCAGATTTTTCTTAAAGTTCACCTTGTTTCACTGCTTGACTAAACTGACCATTCTTCACTACGAATCAGATTTCTCAATGTACAGAATTCAAAATGTGTTCTCACTTATTTCATTTGAAACTAGACTCATTAAGGAATCTAAGCATATAAAATTTATTCCAAGACCATTTTTATACATTTTATAGTATTTTTATAAAAACAGAACAGGGGATCTAGAAGCCATTCTGACTCTGTCCCCCCATTACTTCGATTTACCCTGATCGATGGTTCTTTTACTCTTATTGTTTCCACTATAGAAAACTAGACTCCTAAGCTTTCATTACACAATTTATTTAGCAACTAATTCATCTTCTACAATTTATGGTGATTTTCTAAAATCACCTTACTGCTACTGTCCAAAGTAGACTACCACAATTTAATCATTCACATATCCAAGCATTCTTTGCATACATATTAATTAAGCATGTATCTCACCAATCAACTTAGTCCTATATATATATATCTATAAATTCACTTATTCATAATCTGAATACTACATTGCTCAAATCATTTTTTTCAAGTTCAATTTCACCAAACTTCAACCTAACTTAATCTATAATAGTTCATCACAAGTTAAAGCACATACTTTATTAACTTTTATCATAGTCTAAAATCTGCCATAGTACATTCGGTCATAGCATAAACATGAATATATTTAACTTGACTCCTTCATGAAAGATTAAGGTTATAATCGAATAGTTTTCTCTTAACCATTTAATCTATAGAACACAATTCATAACTTAAATTTTTTCTAAGCTTATAGCAATAGAGTTTCTCCAATAACATTCAATGTATATTCGGCTAGCTCAACTCTTATCTCTACAATTACAATTTCAACAACTTAACACACTTATATAATCACAAACAATTAGAGTACTCTTTATTGATTCACAACAACAACCAACATAATATTTCTAAATGAAAATTCCCTCTTGGCCGAATGCTCCTATAGCTAACAAAGTGAAAATTTGCACATGGGTTATGGGGAGATTAAGAAATTATCCTAAGAAACACAAGAATTTTCTATCAAAACACTTCAAACATACCTTAATCAAGGCTAGGATGGTGTAGCCGAAAGTTGTTTTTTTCCCACTTTTCTCTTCTTGAGATTTTCGGCCAAGAACATTCAAAGGATGAGCTACTTTGGTTTCTCCTCCCACTAAGTCATTATTCAATTATTATTATTCTTTTTCTTATTCTTTAATTCATTTTGTTTAAATTAATGCTAATAAAATATGTATATAATATATGAGTCAACTACATGGCCGGCCACTAAAGAAATAAATTGGAAGTTTGACATGCAAGTACAAATTTTTGACATCATGCACTATTTGGTCACTTTTACTATAGTCTAACATATTTCATATTTGTCTCACATAAGTCCATACTAATAGACTTCACATATGTCGACCAAATTTAAAGTATGAAACTTTCACATATTCATATTCACATATAATAACCATAAAATATGATGACTAATTATTTTTATGACTCGGTTTTGTGGTCCCGAAACCACTTTTCCGACTAGGGTCAATTTAGGGTTGTTACATGTATCATGCATGACTTGCGGCGGTGACACATAAATGTAATTCGAAAATGATTTGCACAAAGAACTTTTGTTTTGATAAGACTATGTTTTTTATGAAATTTTTATCAAGTTCAATTTCTGCTTTTATGTTAACACATTTTGTTTAATGAAATTATTATGTTTGAACTTATACGCCAAAATAGCTTAAATGTTATTTAAAACTGTTAATGATTTCATTTAAACTTAGAGAAACAACTATGCTATGATTTATAACTATAAATTTATAAAGTTATAAATTTTTTGCCAAATTGTTTTGCTATAAGTTAACCAAGTTTGAGTAGCGGTATATCATACTCGAATCCTATTAAAGGGTTAGTTTGGCGTGTTATAGCTAAACACCGTACTTTGACCAAGGGGGTTGGTTAGCAATACATTGGCTCAGAAGAAACAACTTCTAGACTCTTACCTTCTACGACTTTTGTTCAGATGTATGAATGAGTTGGCCCAGTGTGTATTAATACATGAATCCTATTTCCCAGTAAAGAAAATTTACCAGTAATAACCTTCGGTAAGTTTGATCTTCTTTAGCCTTCATTACATAAGCACTGGCAGACAATCCGGAGTTAGGCTTGGTATAATTCTCTTTTGGGGTCCCTCTGACTTGATCTCGATTTGGTAGCTATTCTGGATCTTGTCTCCTATTGTGTGCTTTGTGCCCACACACAGATTGTTCCGTGATGGCTTCAGCTTTTGAGGGGAAATCTCTAAGCTGATGATCCAAATATCAGCATGCGTAATAAGCTCCTAAACGTCTTAAACATTTCCCATGTGATTTTTTTCCACAGTTTTAACATACGGGGGCCCTTATCATCCTAGTTCCACCTGTGCTAGTTATTGAGCTACCTTATCGTTCACCTCCTTCTTGTCAAAAACTCGAGGGCTGAAAATCTCTCCTTGGTGCAGAGAAACTTCTATCTTTCGTCTTCTTAAAATTCGTGGAGGGTGGTGGACTAGACATCCTGTAACACCCCTTACCCGTATTCAACGCTGACACAGGGTACGAGGCATTACCGGACATAAACTCACACAATCATACAAAACCGAGACATTAATTTGCTCTAAATTTAAAACTTTTCATTCACATGCATAATGTCCCTTATAAGGGCCCTCGAGTCCCAAAACATACATTGGGTGTGGTTCGGGACTATACCGAGAACTTTTTAAACTTTTACAACACTTTGAAAATTTTCTTATTTTGGGGAGTTACACGCCCGTGTGGGTAGGCCGTGTAGTCACACACGCCAGTGTGGCTTGGACATGCCCGTGTCCTCAGCCTGTGGAACTCTCTGTTTATGACGTCATCAGCAAAATAGGGGCACACGGCCAAGTCACACACCCGTCTGCTAAGGCCGTGTCTTTCATACGGCTGAGACACACGGCCGTGTCTCTGCCCGTGTGTTTACTACTGGGCATTCTATTTTACCTAATTAGGGTGCAGGGGACACACGACCAGATCACATGCCCATGGGGCTAACAATATGTCACACACGGCCTAGACACATGCCCGTGTGTCTACCCGTATGGACAATTACAAAGCTATTTTCCAAGTCAATTGCCACACTTATTTGCACAAACACATACATGACTTCAAGGGCAATTAACATGACATAAATGAGCACTTAAAACATACACAAACAATACATGATCGTGATCATTCCATCTTTATTAATACATGCATAAAACTTCATACTTTGTCAAGCCAAATTTATAAATTTGCATGCACTAAGAGTTTAAGTTTACTTCTATTTAACATACTCATGTCTTAGTTATTATCATGCCACTCATTCACAATTCCATCAACAAACATCCATAGTCACATCCACAATTCATCCATGCCAAAAAATTATAACCACATCATGTATGACATTGGCACATGCATGCATATATGAATAGGTCTACAACCAAATAATCAATATGAACCATATCTCATGGCCATATAGAAAATGAATCACCAAATCACTATAAGCCAACACACTTGGTCAAATTAATAATGACATAATTAATCAAAAGACGAAGTCTTTATACATTCCATAAACTTAAAATACTTGTGTTCACTTATACCTAAATGATAGCTTGATAGTGTGATGGCATCTCCAGTGGTCTCCAACCTGAGCTAGCTAAATTAACCTATAAGGGATGGGAAAAGAAGGGGAGTAATCTTCAAAACTTAGTAAGTTCATATGAAAATAATAAACAACTATTAACATTTATTTACTTTACCCATTCATAAGAATGTTATTAATACAATTTGCATTAAACCTCATAATTACCACTTACTCATTCATAATGCTTACTCTTTATCTTACAAACACTAGTTGCATGTCTTGTTATTAGATTAACAACCATGATCTCCTCATTATAGCAAATCACATTATTTAACAAGCTATTTTAACTCTCTTAATAACATGCACATCATTTACGAGTAATCATAATTTCCACATATAGCTTAACAATCTTTCACACATCTATTGAATCACAACTTAAGTATATACATCGTACTGCTTCACAATTTGATTAAGCTTATATGCCTATCACATGATTATTATCAACTCTTATCATGCATCCATTCATCATAAAAGTAGATCATTCGTTACAAGGTTATCAATGTTTCACAAGCATAACTTACTCGTGTACATACCTGTACCTCACGTAATATAGTCACATACTTTCTCGTATGCATTCTTACCTCATTTTCATAGTATGTCGAATCCTTTACTCATGAGTTATAAGTACATATCTGTACTAACTCGTAGCACATTCTCATATTTCCTCATCATGAACTTATTCGTCAAATAACCTACTGACTTACCCGTTAAACACTTGGAATACTATCGGATACACGAAAAGCTTGCACATAGTGCTTCATACATAGCCACATGCGTCCTCATATCATATATCACATATTGCTCGCTCTCGAGCTAATCACGAACTGCTCGCACAAACGATTTGACATCGGGATGTAACTCCACGGTTTGCTCACACAAGGTGTGTGCAATTACTACATGCACACATGTCGGGCTACCCAGCCACCGGTAAACGTACAAGACTAGTACCTAGATTCACATAAACACATATATCACATATCTCATGAGCTCAAGTCTTATAGTTCCTAGTGACATGTCACATTGTATCCTAACTATTCCTAAGGTTCAAACGGTATTTTCTCGATGTCATATCCTTGCCGAACTCATTCACAATGTTATTCTCATTGACCATAATATCGTTCATACACTCATTATAAAAATCAAACATAGAAATTCATACATTAATAAAGCATTAAAACATGATACAATATTGAATCATTTACACATAAACTTACCTCGACACCAAAATGGCAAAGAGGGACCTAACCGTCAATTTCTCGTTTTCCTTCGTTCTAGGCTCGAATCTCGTTTTCTTTGATTATGGAGCTTGGAAAGCTTGAACAAAACCCTAGCCATGGTGGTCTTCAAAATTTCGGCCAAGGGGTTGAAGATGACCAAAATTTGGCTTTTATTTTGTTTATTTAATCATTTAATTACTAAATGACCAAAATGCCCCTAACTTAAAAATATTCTATTTTACCTATTTCATGTCCATTTTTATCCAACAAATTAACCAATGGTCTAATTACCATTTAAAGACCTCTAATTTAAAATTTCATAACAATTGGACACCTTTAGCATATAGAACTGAAGTATTGCACTTTGTACAATTTAGTCCTTTTGACTAAATTGAGTGCCCAAACGTCAAAATTTTCAAACGAAATTTAAAAAAAAAATTCATAAAATTGTAGACCATAAAAATATAATAAAAATAAATTTTAATATATCAAATTTGTGGCCCCGAAACCACTGTTCTGACTAGGCCCAAAATCAGGTTGTTACACATCCCATGCTTTATTCTGTCTTTATCATGCCCTTTACTTTTTCTTGGATAATTGTTTCCATCTTCTAAACTTTGGCTATCATGGTTTCTAGACTCTGAACTTTTGATGTCACCACCAGGGCATGAATTTCATCCCTTAAGCCCCACTCAAACTTCACGCACAAGTTTTTTTTCAGTCTGAAACATGTCTCTCACGTAGCGACTAAGTCTGACGAATTCTCTCTCGTATTCAACTATCGGTATTTGTCCCTGTCTGAGATATAGAAAATCTTTGTTCATTTGCTCAACATACATCTGAAAAACATAATTTTTTGAATTTTGTGAAGAAAAACTCCCAATCTATCAGCTTTTTTAGGGTCACACTTGATAGCATTTCCCAACATTGATACATTTCGCTATCCAGCAAGGAAACAACGAATAAGAGGTTATCCGCCGGAGAGAACTTTAGATCTAAAATTATTCTACATACATGAGATAGCCATTACTCTTCTACCACAAGGTCATCACCAAAATCCCCCCAAAACTCTTTAGCTCCTCGTTTACGTATCTCTCTCATGGGATCTTCTCTAAACTGTGTTCCAGACAGTACCTGAGGTGCAGGAGGTACTGGTTGTACCACTTCAGGCCGAGGTTGTTGTGGTGTTTGAGATGCTTAAGCAGTTCCCATGCACTGGTCAAACTATTGACCCATCATTCTGGAAATCATTTCCTGCCGTGCTCGAATCTGTTACAAAACCCTATCCCTGTGCCGAAGGTACATAGTTTTCAATTTCCTCGCCCGTCTCTTCTCTTGAGCTTTCAGACATTATTTTTAGCTACAACACACCTTAAGTTAATCAAAATTACAAGGACTAAGCTAGAGATATATCATGCATGGCGGGGCGTAACTTTAGCCTTCGATTTTCTGGGAATCAACTCAACCTAGGCTTTAATACCAAAATTGTAACACCCTTTAGCCATCACGAAGACATGGCATGTATAATTCAACCAGACAGAATGCCCGGTGGACAGGGGCATTACTAACGGATTCAAATCCTTCAGCTCAACTTAAAACTTTTAGAAAAACAATTATGAATATTTTTATTAGTGTAAAAGTCATTTCTCTTCTTTCATTTGATAACGCAACTTTAGAGAAAATAATAGAAGTTATAAAATAAAAATATACTATTTAAATACTACCTAGTTATGGCGTATATATCGAAATCATAAAAATTTATGATTAACAAATCAAGAGGGTTCAACATACACTTTCAAAAGAAAGGGCAATTCTCTTTTAAGATAAAAAAAATACAAACGGCATTGTTAATTGCGAAAGTTAATTACAAAATATATGTATACGTCATCAGCCACATAACCAAGCATGATACAAAAATAAACAAGTCGTTCACTTACAACTGCAACTCTAGCGTAATCCCCCTCACCAGATCCTTCTTTTACTATCAAAATGCCTCAAGATGAAAAGTAACAAAGTAACTTCGTTTGAACTTAGTGAGTTCCAAAATAGACACAATTAGTTTTACAAGGACTTCGATTATCAACAAGCATTAGTACTTATAAGAAAGAACAACAAACTTTTTCGTGACACTCTGTTAAATAGACATAATATGCTAATTGCCATCTACAGTTCCTTGGCGGCAACACTACACCAATTTCACATAACACATACAACACTCAGGTGAACACATTTTGCTAACTTATACACATCTCCCACAACCTTGCATGGTTATCAACACTCATCCTTGTGCCAGCCTCGGACCCATATCTCAGAAATCAGAATCACATATTGGTCATATTTATATTCATTTCATATCCTTGTTAAGTTGAACACCTGTTCTCCCACAAGGTCGACTTGTGATATTTCAATCCAGTGTGCAATACAATTGCCCTATCAGAGACATCACATATAGATCTCTCTTCCACAATTTTCACATATCATATATTATCCGATAATGTGCTCGTGCAACAAGGAGGGTGTTTTTACATAGACAATGCCCATAGTCACACACATGTCCAGTCACAACACGTCGACTCATTTACAGTAAGAGCAACTTACTGTACATAATTCACATATCATGGAAGTTTCATAACTCAAAGGAAGTAAGAAGAAACTCACTAGAAAAATTTAGAACATAATCTACTCTACTGGTTCTTTACCTCGATTATTCGAACCTTTACTAGATTCTTGAGCTAAATAAGAAACATTTATAATGTAATACCCCTAACCCGTATCCATCGCCGGAATAGGTTACATAGTATTACCATGCTTATTCCTTAAATAACATACGATTCATATACATTTCTAAAATTCAAATAGAAGTTATTCAAATACAATCATATAGTCCCTAACACGAGCCCTAAAGGCCCAAAACAAGTATTAGAAGTGGTTCGGGACTAAATCGAATACATATCGAGTGTGCCAGGCCGTGTGAAAACTGGATGGTATACTGACTTGTACCACTTGACTAGGTCACACGCCCGTGGGCTAGGCCGTGTAAAGGTACTAACTTGATTTCTAAATAAGTATTAGGGGACACACGACCGTGTCACCTAGTCGTGTGTCACACACGGCTGTGCCACACTCCCGTTTGGACAAAAATAAGCTATCATCCAAGCCATTTTTCTCACCCAAACTTGTATCAACCTAAACACAGCAAATAACATATTACCATATCATCAATTGGCAATCAACCAATATCAACCAAGTCCAAATCATGCTATACCAATACCAGCTACCATAATGCTCATAAACATCACAATTGGCCATTCAAAAACATACCAATATTACATCCAAAAAAAATCATCTAAATGGTCAATTTCATATATGTATATTCTTGCCTAATACTTAACATGCTAACACATTTTAAATTTCAACCATTTACTACCTTAAATACCAATCTCAACAAGGTATTCATATAGCAATTATAAACCACATATCAAAGGCTATTTATACATAAATACATTTCAAAATATAAGACTACTTACAAGCCAATTCAAATGGCCAAAATTCACCAAGACATAAATGTTATACTAGCCAAAAGACCTATACATGCCATATAACCAAAATACACAAAGTTTAAAAGTACCAAAACAACTGCTGGATAGTATGATGAGATCTCCGACAACTCCCAATTGGAGCAAGGTTTGAATTCACTATAAAACACGAAAAAGTAAATAGAGTAAGCTATTAAGCTTAGTAAGCTCGTATGGCTAATAAGTACATCTTACCATTCATTCACAATTTAAGTAAATAAACATAGCATAATACAACTCAATTTGAATCCAAAAGCCTAATATATATTCAATCAATAGGTTAGTCGTGAATTCTACAATCTCATAGATTCAGTGTTTATACAATTCATGAACATACTTGTACTGGTATATGTCAATATCATATGCTTTCTTATCATCAATATACCTATTGAACCATTTGGAACAATATCGGATACTTAGGAATCTCACACACTAAGTTCCAACACATGGTCGAAACTATCTCAATCTCATCTCGTACAAATGCTTCCTCTTGAGCTATCACTGGGTTTTCTCACACAAGCTGATGGTCAAGACGAAACTGCACGGTGCTGCTCACACAAGTTGGTGAGTAATCGCAACATATGCCAAAAAACTCAGCCACCAGTAGAACATACGGACCAGCACCTAAAATAAGGTAACCCCTAATGACATGTCATTTGTATCCTATCTATTCCTAAGGTTCAACTGGGATTTATTCATTGTCGATAACTCGTCGAGAATTTTCGTAGTGTTATATCATGTCAATTATATCAATTAATCATTCAAACATAAATAATTTAATGCTTATAAAACATACGAACTTACCTCGATCACAAAAACAACGAAATGGATCGACTAGTCCAATACTTTATCTTTCCCACGATTTAGTTTCATATGTTGCTTTTCTTGATATGCAATGGGACTATGGCTGAACCTTCAAAGCACAACAATGGAGGTTTTTGTTTCTTAAATTCGGTTGAAGAATGCACTTAGGAAGATGACAACTTTTGTTTCTTTATTATTTTACTATATTTATTTAATAAATTACTAATTTAACCCTATTAATTATCCATTGAGAACATCTATTTAGTGTCCACTCACTATAAAAATGGTCTAATTACCACATAAGGACCTCTACTTTAAGGTTTCATAGCTATTAGACACCTTTAGCTATTAGAACTCTAGTTTTGTACTTTACGCGATTTAGTCTTTTTTATCGAATTGAGCAAGCAAACGATTAAATTTCTTAACGAAATTTTCATATGAATCTATTAACATGCTGTATACATTAAAATATCAATAAAATAAATATTCCAAATTTGAATTTGCGGTCCCGAAACCATTGTTGCGATTTCACTGGAAACTGGCTGTTACAACTCTCCCCCTAAGGAATTTTCGTCCCCGAAAATCTTACTAGAAGATAGTTTAGGGTACTATTTTCTCATAGCTTCCTCGGGTTCCTACGTAGACTTTTCAACACTGTGACGTTGCCAAAGAACCTTCACTAGAACTATGCTTTTATTTCTTAACTCTCTAATCTCTCAAGCCAAAATCCTGATTGGTTCTTCGCTATACGACATATCGGACTGAATATCAATCCCTGCCAGAGAAATTGTGTGTGATGGGTCCGATCGGTACCATCGTAACATGGATACATGAAATAAATTATGGATCTTTTCAAGTTCGGACGGTAAGTTAAGTCGATAAGCCACTTGTAACAACCCATTTTTCAGTGAAATTAAAACAGTGGATTCAGGACCACAAATCTGATTTGAAAATAAAATTTATTTTTATTTTATTACCTGGTTCGTAATACGTTAGAAATGTCTTGTGAAAATTCTAATAAGAAAATTTTATTGATTATATGCTTAATTACGAGAAGGACTAAATTGCATTAAATGTAAAAGTTGAATTTTAGTAGCTACAAGGATTAAATAGCTATGGAATTCAAAACTTGAGGTCCTTATATGGTAATTATACCATTAAAGAAAAGTATGTGGATATTTTGGTGATTCATCCTTGGAAATTTAGAAAAAGGGCAAGGAATAAATTAGAATTTGAAATAATTTAATTAATTAAAAAGATGAAAAAAGATATCATCTTATTTTTCTCATATTCTTCCCCAAAATTCTATGGAAACCCTAAGAGAGAGAGAAAAAACTTTCATGGCTTAATTGGGTAAGTTTCCTTGTCCCGCTTCAGTAATTTTAATATTTTTGAAACCGGGATAGCTTAATCTATCTATTTAGAGGATCAATTTGAAAAGTTATCAAGGTATGGAAATTAGGTCATGGATGGATATGCTAAAAATTTAAAATTTATGGTAGAAAATGAAGGGTTGTTGATAGATAAAAAAATTTTACGAAGTGATTTTTGATGAAAACATGATTTAGGGACTAAAATGTAAGGTTGTGAAAATTGTTGAAAAATTTTGAAATTTATAGAAAATATGTGCTATAAATTTTATATTGAAATTTCGGTTAGGCTTTGAATAGGGAGTAAATTGCATGAATTTCATTTTCTGAGCCTAAGGAGGAAATTGGAATTTATAGAAAAGTTAGGGGCAAAATGGTAATTTTGTCTAGGACGTAGTCCAAATGAATATGAAATGTGTGAAATTGATGACTAAAGTTATTTATATAGATCCGGACAACACAAATTCAAGGTTAGATTGAGAAAAATAAAAAATTTCAGATTAGTAGATTTTATACGCGAACCAGTGTCGAGGTAAGTTCGTGTAACTTAATCGAGCATGTAAATATATTAACTTGAATGTTATGATTGTATGCAATATGAATTATATTTATGTGAATGTTATAAATGTGTGAAAGGATTACATGTTCAGAAATGTTGGAAAAAGGGTAAAGTCTCGTTTGAATAAGAATTTCGATGGATAAATGTGATTGCCTTATAAAATGAGGTCCTGCATTTGTTACTAATGGAATTTAGCTTAGACGAGTAATCCTATTGATCTCATTATAGAAAGGATTTAGCCTGGACGGGTAATCCTGATATAATCCCTTTCGAACGTATGTTACAATTAGGATTTAGCCTGGACTGGTAATCCTAATTGTGCTCTTCTGAGCATACGTTACATAAAGGATTTAGCCTGGACTGGTAATCTTGTAATACGATATGTGGCTCGAGAGTGTGATCTTGATTAAATTCTATAATGGGTACTCTTGAATAAGAATTGACGGGTTATTGAATTGTACACCTTGAGTGTACTACTTGAGTATCCATTGGAATTCCAATGATTCAACGGAAAAAACTCATGGCATGATGAGGGAATTATGAGATGAAATGATAATGTCTTGAAAGAAAATTGTATGATGAGCTCATCTATGTTTACTTGATGTATATGAAAATTTTGTGACTTATATGTTTAATTGAATGCATGTGTTTAGGCAATTTTTCCAAGTGATGGAAAAACATGATATTCTATGATTGATTTATTAAACGGGACTGGTAAGTTTAGTTTCTGTTATACAAACTTACTAAGCATGTAATGCTTACTCTGTTTTATTTTTCCCCTATTTTATAGTGCCCGAAAGCTCGCGAAGGTTGAAGGTCATTGGAGCATCATCACACTATTGACTAGCTCATTTTGGGTATATATAGTAAAAATCATTTTGGTATGATGACATGTATAGGCTAACTTGGCCATAGATGGCTTAAATATATGGTTTGTAATCTAGCCATTGGAATGGCTAGTAATGGTTGTTTTTGATATACTTGTAATGTCATACTATGGTAGCTATATACATGTTAAATGGTTGTTAAAATTATACCTATCATATGGATAATACCAAGGTAAGTTTATAAAAATGTATGCATGTAATGGTATGCCATGTTGAATGATAGAGTTTGCTTAATTTGAATGCTTGAAATGGTTGGTATTTGGATGTGGGTTTAAGTGCAGGTCATTGGTGTGATTTTGGCTGAGAAATGAAGCTAGAAATAGCTTTATTTTGTCCATACGGGTAAACACATGGGCATGTGTCTAAACTGTGTATGACATACGGCCTGGTACATGGGCGTATGGTTAGGCCGTGCGTCCCCTGCACCTTAAATTTGAGAAAACAAAATGCTTAGAATTGAGCACACGAGTGTGAGTCTCAGCCATGTGTGCTACACGACCTAGAACACGGGCGTGTGTCTTGGCCATGTAAAACTTGCACCTAATTTCAAAAAAAAATTAATTAACCACACGGCCTAGCACATGTATGTGTGACATGACTGAGTGCACAAGTCAGAGAGTTATACGGGGTTGAACACGGCCTGCACCACGGATGTGTCCCTCGGTCACACGGGCGCGTGAGCCCTGTAACTTAGAAAATTTTTGAAATGTCGCGAAAAATTCTTAGAGTTTTCGATTAAGGCCCGACTTGATTCTAATGCTTATATTGGACCTTGAGGGTCCATTTAAGGGACGTTTTGAATAATCTCAAAAAATGAACAGTGATTGACATGATTTATCTGTAAATGTTCTAAAAGTTCCAATAATGCTCTGTAACTCTGTTTCAACGACGGATACGAGTCAGGGGTTACATTTTGTGGTATAAGAGCTACAGTTTAGCCGATTACTAGATTTAACATAGCAAAACGAATTTAGCTATACATGCCATTGCATAATTTGCGATAGTGTGATGTCTCCTGATCATTTTAAATGTATTTTTCATATAGTAATGTCATCCAACCAGGCTAGAGCTGAATCTGAGGAAGCTGGGAGCAATGTGTAACACCCCTAACCAGTATCCATTGCCAGAGTAGGGTTACGAGTTATTACCGATCAATTCACAACGTATAGCATATCTTTATCAACCATAAAGCATTCATTCTCATAATTCATTCAACACAATCACATTGTCCCTTATAAAGGCCTACGAGGCCTTAAATATGCTTTAGAAATGGTTCAGGACTAAAACGATATCATACGAAAATTTTGGAAAGTTAGAAAAATTTCAATCATACAGGGGTCACACGCCCTCGTGAACAGGCCGTGTGCCTCACACGGCTCCAGACAAGCCCGTGTCTCAGGCCGTGTGAAAACAGGGCATACATACTAACTTGGGTCACACAGCCAACCACACGCCCGTGTATCCAGCCCGTGTGCCCTTCAGAGTGGCCACATATGCCCGTGTGCCAGGTCGTGCCAAAATTGTAGGGTATACTAACTTATGCAACATGGCCAAGTCACACGCCCTTGTGCTAGGCCGCGTGCCAATTGGGGATATACTGACTTGTACCACACGGCCAGTCACATGCCCGTGTGTGAGACCGTATGGAGAATAATGACTTCATTTTAATAACAACACCAGCAGACACATGGCCGTGCAACATGACCATGTGTCACACAAGGCTGAGACACACACTCGTGTCTCTGCCCGTGTAGACAAAAATAGGCTATTTACCAAGCCATTTTGCCACACCAAATTGCCATTTACCTACACACCTTACATGGTACATAATAATAGCATAAGGGGCATTCCAAGCAACCAAATCAAGATCAAAACATGCTTTCCAAAAATCAATAATTCAAGTATCCAAATACCAAATTAGGCCATTCAAATTCATACTGAAAACTCATCATCGTAATTCATCAATGTGGTCACCGTCAAATATTTATTATTTAACTTAATTCACTAGCATATCAATACTCAAAATTTAACTACTTGATATCTATAATACCTATCATTGACAAGCAACACAATTTCATTCATCACCTTATAATATAAGCCATTTGCACAAATATAAACACAACCCAATCAACCAGAATATGCCAACTTCCTTGGCTATATACAAACCAAACATAGATATTCATAAGCCAACTCAAATGGCTATTATCACAACCAAAATACCACATCTAACCTATACATGCCATATACTATATATACACAACTCAAAAGTACCAAATAGATGTGTGATAGTGCGCTGATGGTCCTGACAACTTCCAGATCCGAGCTAGCCTTGATTCACTATAAAACATAGAAAAATAACTTGAAGTAAGTTTCATAGCTTAGTAAGATCGTATGTAAATAACTTCGTTCATCAAATAAGTTTAAATCAACCAATTTCACATTAACTACAAACCTTTCTCATGTCTTAAAACATAATTAAATACCATCTCATTGAACTTTCTCTATTTAATACTCGAATAGGTTCTGTACATACCTGTATTGCCTCGTACTAACCTCTTTCTCAACCACATCATTTGTTTACCTGTTGAATCATTAGGAATAGAAATTGGATACTCAATAGTCTCATACAATAAGTAACTATACCATGGCCTGTAGCCAAATCAAGGTAACTTATCCGAAGAACAATTATCATGGCCCAAAGGCAATTCATCCGAGATGCATGGCCCAAAGACAAATCGGTATAACACGCACTTGAATTGCTAATTTCATGGCCCGAAGCCAACTCAACTTATCATCTAATAACAAGACACTAGTATCCAAATATATTCCTAAAGTTCAATCAGGATTTCACACCTTCTGTTTCTATTATCAAATGCATTCGTAGAGTCGTTTTTACAATTCGAACATTATCGAAAATCTCATTCTCAAAATTTATGTAATATCAATTTATACAATTTATGCCTTTCGGATTGACTAACGCACCTGCTATCTTTATGGATTTGATGAATATAATTTTTAGACCGTATTTAGATCAATTTTTTGTTGTATTCATTGATGATATATTGATTTATTCATAAGATGAATCTGTACATGCTAAGCATCTGAGATTAGTGTTACAAACTCTGTGATATAAATAGTTATATGTGAAGTTCAGTAAGTGAATTCTAGTTGTGAGAAGTAGGTTTTCTAGGCCATATTGTCTCAGCATCTGGTATCTGGGTTGATCTGAGCAAAATTTCATCTATTCTAGATTGGAAACCTCCCAAAAAAATTTTTGAAGTCCATAGTTTTCTGGGACTCACCGATTATTATAGAAGGTTCGTAAAAGGCTTTTCTATGATTGCGACTCCGTTAAAAAAACTGCTACAGAAAGATGTGAAGTTTGAGTGGTCCAAAAAGTGTCAGAACAGCTTTGATCAGTTGAAAACCTTGTTGACTAAAGCTCTAGTATTAGTACAACTCGAATCGGTATTAGTACAACTCGAATCGGGTAAAGAATGTGTGATCTACAGTGATGCTTCGTTGATCGATCTGGGATGTGTTTTAATGCAAAAAGGAAAAGTCATTACTTATGCTTCGAGACAGTTGAAGCCACAAGAAAAGAACTATTCGACACACGATCTTGAGTTGGCTACGATTGTGTTTGCTTTAGAGATTTGGTTTCACTACCTGTTCGGTGAGAAATGTCATATGTATTCTGATCATAAGAGTTTGAAGTATTTGATGACTCAGAAAGATTTGAATCTACATTAAAGAAGATGGCAACTGCTAAAAGACTACGAACTTGTGATAGATTATCATCCGGGTAAAGCAAATGTTGTTGCTGATGCTTTGAGTCAAAAATCATTATTCGCTCTGCATGTGATGAATGCTCATTTGGTTCTTTCAGATGATGGTTTAGTTTTAGCTGAATTAAAAGCGAGACCTTTTTTCTTACAGCAGATTATCGAAGCTCAGAAAATCGATAATGAGATTTTAGCTAAATGAGCTCAGTGTGATGTAGAGACTGGTTCAGAATTCAGAGTTGATAATGATGATTTTTTAAGATTCTGAGATCGAATTTGTGTTCTGAGAAATCCAGGGTTAATTCAGATGATTTTAAACGAAGCTCATAATAGTCGGTTATCTGTGCATCCATGTAGTATGAAAATGTATAATGATCTGAAACAGTATTATTGGTGGTCCAGAATGAAAAGGGATACCTCTGACTTTGTTTCTAAATGTTTGATCTGTCAGCAAGTTAAAGCTGAACATCAAGTGCCATCGGGGTTGTTACAATCGACTATGGTTCTGGAGTGGAAATGGGATCGAGTGACAATGGACTTTGTTTCGGGTTTACCCCTATCTCTAAGAAAGAAAAATGCGATTTGGGTTGTAGTTGATCGATTGACGAAATCAGCTCATTTTATTCCGGTTCGATCTGATTACTCGCTTGATAAATTAGTTGAGTTATACATTTATGATATTGTGAGATTGCATGGTGTACCATTGTCTATAGTGTCAGACAGAGATCCAAGATTCACATCACGATTCTGGAATAAGTTACAAGATGATCCAGGTACTAAATTGCACTTCAATATTGCTTTTCATCTGCAAACAGATGGTCAATCCGAGCGAATTATTCAGATACTCGAAGATATGTTGAGATGTTGCATTCTTGAGTTTGAAGGTATGTGCGAACAGTACTTACCTCTGATTGAATTTGCGTATAATAATAACTTTTAATCGAGTTTTAAAATGGCACCTTACGAGGCTTTTTACGGTTGTAAATGTCATACACCATTATATTGGACCGAGCTCAGTGAAAATAAGTTACACGGATCGATTTCGTTAGAGAGACTAAACAGAAAGTGAAAGTGATTCGTGAGAGTTTGAAAACAACATCAGATCGTCAAAAATCATATGCGGACTTGAAACGAAGAGATATGGAGTTTCAGATAGGGGACAAAGTCTTTTTGAAAGTTTCACTATGGAAGAAAATACTTAGATTCGGTTGTAAATGCAAATTGAGTCCGAGATTTATTGGGCCGTATGAGATAATTGAGCGTATCGGGCCGCTTGTGTATAGATTATTGTTGCCACCAGAGTTAGAAAAGATTCATAATGTGTTTCATGTATCGGTGCTTCGATGATACAGATCAAATCCTTCGCACGTAATTCCTCTGTCTAAAATTGAGATTCAGTTTGATATGACTTACGAAGAAAAGTCGATCCGTATTTTAATTCGCGACGTTAAAGAACTACGGAATAAGAAAATTTTGTTAGTTAAAGTGATGTGGCATCGACACATTATTGAAGAGGCTACGTGGGAGCCTGAAGATGCTATGAGACAACAATATCCAAATATGTTCAATGGTAAGATTTTCAGGGACGAAAATTCCTAAAGGGGGAGAATTGTAACAGTCCAGTTTAGACCCTAGCTAGAATAGTGGTTTTGAGACCACAAATCTGAGTCAAAAAATATCTAAATATTATTTTTCGTGTTTATGATATGTGAATTAGCATGTGTGAAATTTTCGTGTTAAAAATTTAATCGTTTGTGTGCTTAATTTTGAAAAAGGACCTAATCGCGTAAAATGCAAAAGCTGTGTGCGAGATGTTAAAAGTGCCTGTTTGACTTGGATTTGTAATTGTGAGGTTTTTATGTGGTTATTTGACCAAAGTTAAGATTAAATGACATTAATGGACATTGGTTGATAGCATATTAATGTTTTAATGTAAGGGTAAATTGGTAATTGATATATTAACGTTAATTAAATAAAACAAAGGCATGAAAGTCAAGCCATTAGTGTTCATCTTTGCTGAAAATTAGAAAATAAATAGGGTTTGGAAAGCTTTGTTCATTCGGCCATGATTGAAGCTTGATTCAAGGTTCGTTTTTGATCCGTTTTTGATAATTTCTATGTTTTTGTAATCATTGCTTCGTATACTATCAAACCCATGCCTCAATTTCTGATTTTGTTGATGATTTTGAGTTATGTCATTGATGAAACTATGAGCTTTGTGATGTTAGTTGATGAATTATGAAAGATATGTGTTGGGTTGACATATGTTGTCTTTGAATTTTTGATGAAATTGAGTAAATTGGGCTAATTTGTAAAAATGTTATTTTAAGGGACTAAAATATGAAATAAGTGAAATGTATGGACATGTATGAGAGCTAAGAACATTCGGCTAAGCTTGTGTACAAGCAAATTTTGTGTATTTTTCTATTTTGTGAATTAGGGACTAAAGTGTCGAAATGTGAAAATGTGAGGGCTATTTTGCAAAATGCCCTAATTGTGTGTATATGGATTGTTTTGAATGATTTGGTGAATAAAAGGGTTAATTTTGAATACATATAGATCAAGAAAAGAGGAATTCAGATTTAAACCGAGGGAAGTTGAAGATTATAGAGTAGACGATCGAGTTGACAATTCCGAGTACGAGGTAAGTTCGTACGTAAAACATGATGTAGTAAGTATATGTTGCTATTTTGATTATGCATAGATGTATATATATATATTTGAGTTGGATGAATTTAATGATAAACCAATGGTATTTGGCACTAAGTGTGCGAGTTAAATTAACTTTGGCTATATGAGGCACTAAGTGTGCGATACTGAAATAGCTTCGGTTAATTGAGATGGCACTAAGTGTGCGCAATTATTATAGCTTGGGCTAATCTTTAAAGCACTAAGTGTTAAAATATCTGAATAGGAGGTGAGAACGAAAATGAATGAATACGGGAATGTTTAGGTAAGTATAATATCTATGTGGTAGATGGTAAAATGCATAAAAAGTTTATTTAATTGGTATAAACATATGGATGATGTTGGCATGGACTTGATGGTTGAGTTGAGAATTTTATAAGTACTTATGTGTTGACGTTTCATATTTTATATACTGTTGATGTTTTTGGTACGAGCTTACTAAGCTTTTGAAAGCTTACTTTGTGTGTGTTTGCATTGTTTTTAGATATCGAAGCTACTGTGAGCTCGGGGACCGTCAAGGATCGTCACCATACTATTGAACCTCATTTTGGTACTTTTGAAAATGTATATTTTGAAGTATGGCATGTATAGGCTAGTAGTTGTAAGATTATGTTTTGTGATGTATATAGTTAGCCAAGTGATTTGGCTAGTTTATGTTTGAAATTATAGCTTGATAATGGTATATGATATGTTATGCCAATGTTCAATTGTGGTATGTGTTTAGTTGGTCAAAAGAAATGGTAAATGTTGGTACGTTATGGTGAATTTTGGCATGAGATTGAATGATGTATGGCAAGAAATGCTTTGATATGCTTTTGATATATGTTTCTACAAAGTTTGGTAAGGCTTATGAGTATACCTTATAGTTTTGACATGGCCTAGACACAAGGGCGTGTCTATTGGTCGTGTGTGGCACATGGGCGTGTGGTCGGCCGTGTGGCCAAGTTAGTAGCCTCCCTAATTTTCACACGGCCTGGCACACGGGCGTGTCTTGTGGCCGTGTGGACAAGTCAGTATGTATGCCCTGTTTTGCCACGGCTTAGACACACGGGCGTGTTTAAGGCCATGTGAGGCGCACGGCCTGTTCACACGGGCGTTTGACCTTTTAAAAGTTAAAATTTTTCTAAGTTCTGAAACTTTCATATGTTATTGAATTGATCCTGAATGAATGATTTAGACTTCGTTTGGTCGTTTAAAGTTCATGTTGAATATGAATGATCTATGTTTATTGAAATGAGAGGATATTTGATATTCGTTTATTTTGATCAGTATTATGAGCCCGGTAATGCCCCTTAACCTATTCTGACGACGGTTACGAGTTAGGGGTGTTACATTTTATTGGTATCAGAGCTATGGTTTAGTTAATTCTAGGACTACCATAGCGTTTGTGAGTCTAGCTATACATGCCATATTTATGAAGTACGATAGTGTGATGAATCCTGACATTGAAATGTGCTTTTATATAGCAAATGGATCTTGAAAAAACTATAGCAGACAATGTTGAAAGCAACGCACCTACTCCCACGCAAGGGACGGTGCAAGCTGATTCTCGATCGGCTATGAGTAGCCGTGATGGTGAGGCTAAACAAGCCTTCTATCAGATAATGAATGATTGGTTCACCCAATATATTAGAACTAATCTGGCTGTACAATAACCTCCACCCTCGGTTAATCCTCCTCAAACTCCTGCTATGCCACCAGTGACTCCGATTTAGTCAAGTAAGCCACCAGTAGATAAGATTAGAAAGTATAGGGCTAAATAGTTCCAAGCTACAACGAGCGATGATGCCAAAAAAGCTGAGTTCTGGTTAGAGAACACGATAAAAGTGTTTGATAAATTGTCCTTGAGTCTAGAAGAATACATAAAATGTGTCGTTTCACTTCTGAGAGATACACGTACCATTGGTGGAAAACTTTGACATCTGTGGTTCCTAGTGAATGAGTTACCTGTGACTTCTTTCAAGCTGAATTCCGGAAGAAATATATTAGTGAGAGATTCATTGATCAGAAACGTAAAGAGTTTCTCGAGCTTAAATAAGGCCGTATGTCTATAACAGAATACGAGCGGAATTTGTAAGGTTGAGCCAGTATGCTCGTGAATGTGCATCTACGGAAGCAATAATGTGCAAAAGATTTGAAGATGGTTTGAACGAAGATATTCGTCTATTAGTTGGGATTCTGGAAATCAAAGAATTTGTTATGCTTGTTGAACGAGCATGTAAAGCTGAAGATCTTCAGAAAAAGAAAAGAAAAGCTGATTTTGAAGCTAGAGAGGTACGAAAGAGATCATCGGGCAAATCATTTCAGTCTGGATCAAAGAAGTTTAGAGGCTAATGTGGGATATTTGAACAGAGATCGTGTTAGATCGCAATCGAACTTCAAAGCTCCAGCCACGTCTGTTGCTAGTGTTGATAATGTAAAGAATGAAAAACCTGAGTGTGATCAATGTGAAAGACGACATTTTGGTGAATGCTGGGGAAAAAGTAATAACTGAGCTTGTTACAGTTGTGGTTCACGAAATCACTTGATAAAAGATTGCCCAGATTTACCTGAAAAAGATAATGTTCAGAATCCGAGGCCGAGTGGCAACGCTTCTCGTGGTAGACCTCCCAGAAATAGAAAAAATGTAAGCGATAGTCAAAGAGGAACAAAAGATACAACTGTTAGATCCAAGGCTAGTGCACCTGCCAGAGCCTATGCTATCCGAGCTCGTGAAGTAGCTTTATCGCCAGACGTGATTACGGGTACATTTACTCTTTATGATACTTCTATGATTGCTTTGATAGATCTTAGATTGACACATTCGTATATATGCATGAACTTAGTGAATAATAAGACTTTGTCTGTAGAGTCTATTGAATTTGTAGTTAGAGTTTCGAACCCCCAGGAAAATGTGTTCTGGTTGATAAAGTCTGCAAGAATTGTCCGTTGATGTTTCGAGACACTTGTTTTCCGGCTAATCTGATGCTGTTACCTTTTAATGAGTTTGATATAATTTTGGGCATGGATTGGTTAACCTTACATGATGCTGTTGTGAACTGTAAATAGAAAACTATTTAATTGAGATGCAAGAATGATGAAATAGTCAGAATTGAATCTAGTGATTTGAATGGATTGCCTGCTATAATATCTTTGATAAAAGCTTTAAGTATTGTGAGAAAGGGTTGTGAAGCTTATTTTACATATGTGATTGATTCGAAAGTGTCAGAAAAGAAAGTTGAATCTGTGCCTGTTGTGTGTGAGTTCCTTGATGTATTTCCTGAAGAACTTCCGGGATTACCTCCGGTTAGAGAAGTAGAATTTGGTATTGAATTAGTACCAGGTACTACTCCTATTTCAATAGCTTCGTATAGAATGGCTCCAACTGAACTAAAAGAATTAAAGTCTCAGTTGCAAGAATTGACCGATAGAGGATTTGCCAGACCGAGTTTCTCACCTTGGGGTGCTCCGGTTCTATTCGTGAAAAAGAAACACGTTACGATGAGAATGTGTATAGATTTTCGTCAGTTGAACAAAGTGACTATCAAGAATAATTATCCCCTGCCCCGAATTGATGATTTGTTTAATCAGTTGAAAGAAGCTGCTATGTTTTCAAAAATAGATTTGAGATCAGGCTATTATTAGTTGCGAGTAAAAGATTCAGACATTTCGAAAACTGCTTTCCGAACGAGGTACGGTCACTACGAAATTCTTAATTATGCCTTTTGGATTGACGAACGCACCTGCTATCTTTATGGATTTGATGAATAGAATTTTCAGACCATATTTAGATCAATTTGTTGTTGTATTCATTGATGATATATTGATTTATTCACGAGATGAATCTGAACATGCTGAGCATCCGAGATTAGTGTTACAAACTCTGCGAGATAAACAGTTATATGCGAAGTTCAGTAAGTGTTAATTCTGGTTGCGAGAAGTGGGTTTTCTAGGCCATATTGTATCAGCATCTGGTATCCAGGTTGATCCGAGCAAAATTTTAGCTATTCTGGATTGGAAACCTTCAAGAAATGTTTCTGAAGTCCGCAGTTTTTTAGGACTCGCCGGATATTATAGAAGGTTCGTAAAAGGCTTTTCCAACATCAGATTTGTGGTTTCAAAACCACTGTTCCATTTTAGCTAAAACCAGGTAGTTACAACTCTCCCCCCTTAGGGATTTTCGTCCCCGAAAATCTTACCAGTGAGTAGGTTCGGGTATTGTTTTCTCATAGCATCCTCGGGTTCCCAGGTAGCTTCTTTAACCCCGTGTCGATGCCATAATAATTTTACTAATGCAATTCTCTTATTTCTCAGCTCTTTGATCTCACGAGCTAAAATTCGAATAGGTTCTTCAGCATGTGACATATCAGACTGAATTTCAACCTCGGTTAGGAAAATGACATGTGAAGGGTCGGATCGATATCGTCGAAGCATCGATACATGAAACACGTTATGTATTTTCTTTAACTCAGACAATAAAGATAACCGATATGCCACTGGCCCAACTTGCTCAATAATCTCATACGGTCTGATGAATTGCAGACTCAATTTCCCTTTCCGACCAAACCGCAATATCTTTTTCCACGGCAACACTTTCAAAAACACTTTATCCTCGATCTAAAACTCAATATTTTTTCGTTTCAAGTCTGCGTACAATTTTTGTCGATCTGAAGCCGCTTTCAAACTGTCGCAAATTACTTTCACTTTTTCTTCAGTCTCTCTGATCAGGTTAACCCCGTGAATGTTATTTTCACTGAGCTCAGTCCAGTACAATGGTGTTTGACATTTATGACCGTATAAAGCTTCGTATGGTGCCATCTTTATACTCGATTGGAAGCTATTATTGTAAGCAAATTCAATCAGTGATAGATATTTCTCCCAGCTACCTTCAAACTCAAGAATACAACAAAGCAACATATCCTTAAGTGTCTGAATAACTTATTCGGATTGACCATCTATTTGCGGGTGAAACGCGGTGCTGAAATGTAGCTTTGTACCTAAAGCTTCTTGTAATTTTTTCCAAAATCACGAAGTGAATCTTGGATCTCTATCTGAAATAATAGATAGGGGAACACCATGTAATCTCACAATTTCAGAAATATACAACTCAACTAATTTATCTAGCGAGAAATCTATACGTACCAAAATGAAATGAGCTGATTTTGTCAATCTGTCAACAATAACCCAGATTGCATCTTTCTTTCTCAGAGATAAAGGCAAACCCGATACAAAGTCCATTGTTACTCTATCCCACTTCTACTTAGGAATCATAATAGGTTGTAATAAACTTGACGGTACTTGATGCTCAGCTTTGACTTGCTGACAAATCAAACATTTCAAAACAAATTTCGAGATATCTCGTTTCATGCCGTGCCACCAATAATGCTGTTTCAAATCATTATACATTTTCGTGATTCCCGAATGTACTGATAAACAACTACTGTGTTCTTCGTTTAGAATCTTTCGAATGAGCTCAGAATTTCTTGGTACACATATTCTATCATAGAACATCAAACATTCATCAGGCCCTATTTGAAACCTTGAATCAGATGTCGACTCACACTGAGCTCGTTTTGCTTGCAATTCATTATCAACTTTTTTAAGCCTTACAAATCTGCTGTAGAAATAATGGTTTCGCTTTCAACTCGGCTACTATTGAACCATCATCATATAAAGCTAATTGTGTGTTCAAAGCACGTAAAGCAAATAAAGACTTTTGACTCAAAGCATCAGCAGCTATGTTCGCTTTCCCTGGATGATAGTCAATCACTAATTCATAGTCTTTTAGTAATTCTAACCATCTCCGCTGTCGAAAATTCAAATATTTCTGAGTCATCAGATATTTCAAGCTTCTGTGGTCGGTATAAATATGGCATTTCTCACCAAACAAGTAATGACGCCAAATTTTCAATGCGAAAACTATCGCAACTAACTCTAGGTCGTGCGTCGGATAATTCTTTTCATGTGGCTTCAATTGCCTCGAGGCATAAGCTACAACCTTGCCTTCCTGCATCAAAACACAACCCAAACCATTTAATGATGCATCACTGAAAACTACGAATTCTTTACCCGACTCAGGCTGAACTAACACTGGTGCCTCTGTCAATAATGCTTTCAACTGCTCAAAGCTCTGCTGACACTTTTCTGACCATTCAAATTTAACATCTTTTTGAAGCAATCTTGTCATCGGAGTCACAATTATCGAGAAGCCTTTCACAAATCGTCTATAATAACCGGTTAGTCCCAGTAAAATACAGATTTTGGATATATTTCTCAGAGGCTTCCAATCTATAATCACAGAAATTTTTCTCAGATGAACTCGGATACCTACGGCTGAAACTATATGTCCCAAGAAAACCAACCTCTTGTAGCCAAAACTCACATTTGCTGAATTTGGCAAACAATTGTTTATCTCTCAAAGTTTGTAGCACGATTCTCAAATGCTCAGCATGCTCCGATTCATCTCGAGAGTAAATTAAAATATCATCAATAAACACAACTATGAATTGGTCTAAGTACAGCCAGAAAATCCAATTCATCAAGTCCATAAAAATAGCAGGTGCATTTGTTAGTCCGAAAGGCATAACAAGAAATTCGTAGTGTCCGTACCTTGTTCTAAATGCAGTCTTTGACACATCTAAGTCTTTAACTTGCAACTGGTAATAACCCGATCTCAAATCAATTTTCAAAAACATTGTTGCCCCTTTTAACTGATCAAACAAATCATCTATTCGTGGCAAACGGTATTTATTCTTGATCGTCACTTTTTGAGCTGTCGATAGTTTATACACATTATCATCGTGCCATCTTTCTTTTTCACAAATAATACCGGTGCACCCCAGGGAGAGAAACTCGGTCTAGCAAAACCTTTATCTGTCAACTCTTGCAACTGGGCTTTCAATTCTTTTAACTCTGTCGGAGCCATTCTGTACGAAGCTATCGATATTGGCATTGTTCCTAGTAGTAATTCAATACCAAACTAAACCTCTTTGATAGGTGGTAAGCTCGGTAATTCTTCGGGAAATACATCTAGATACTTACACACAACTGGTACTAATTCAATCTTTGTTTTTGTCACTTTCGTATCAAGTACATATGCAAGATAAGCTTCACACCCCTTTCTCACAAATATCTGAGCTAACATAAACGAGATCACAACCGGTAAACTATTCAGATCATCAGATTCAATTCTAATAGTCTCATTATTCGGACATTTCAGTTCAATCATCTTTCGTCTACAATTCACTATAGCATTATGCATTATTAGCCAATCCATACCCAAAATCACATCAAATTCATCGAATGACAACAACATTAGATTAGCCAAAAAATAGAAATCCCGATGCATTAACGGACAATTCTTGTAGACTTTGTTAACCAAAACACATTTGCCTAAAGGGTTCAATACTATAATCAGAAATTCGATAGAGTCTACAGGAAAAGCCTTACTATATACTAAATTCATGCATATATAAGAATGAGTTGATCCTGGATCTATCAATGCAATCACATTAGTATCATAGAGAGTAAAAGTATAGGTGATAACATCTGGAGAATACGTTTCTTCGCGAGCGCGAATAGCGTAGGCTCTAGTAGGTGCTTTAGCCTTAGACCTCACAACTGAATCCTTTGTCGCCCCTCTACTAACACTTACATTTTCGACAGCTCTAGGTGGTCTACCTCTATTCGGCGTGTTACTTGATCTCAAATTCTGAACTTTACTTTTCTCATCCAGCTCAGGGCAATCTCGGATGAAGTGATCTAACGAGCCACATTTGTAACAAGCTTTATTATTTTTATTCTAGCATTCTTCGAAATGTCATCTCTCACACTGCTAACATTCGGGTTTGTTGTCTCACACATTGCCAACACTCGACACTGATGTAGCTTGAGCTTTAGAACCAGAGTATTATTTTTTACGATCTTTACTCGAATATTCGTTTAAAGCATTTGGGCGAGCATACGAATCTCTAAATTTTTTTGATGAAGATTGATACGGCTTACTCATCGATCTTTTTCTCGAGTCTATAGCCTCTAAATCTACTTTTCTCTTTTCTTTGCTAAGATCCTCGGCTTTACAAGCCCTTTCAACCAGAACGACAAATTCTTTCAACTCTAGAATTCTGACTAGAAGTTTTATATCTTCGTTCAGCCCATCAACAAACCGCTTGCACATTCTTTCTTCAGTAGACACATACTCTCGAGCATACTTGCTTAATCGTATGGATTCTCTTTCATACTCAGTAACAGTCATTCTACCTTATTTTAACTCTAGAAAATCTTTAAGCTTTTGATCAAAGAATCACTGACTTATATATTTCTTTCAAAATTCCATCTAAAATAATTCTCAGGTAACTCGTTCTTTTGGAACCATAGATATCAACGTGTTCCACCATTGATAAGTGGTGTCTCTCAGTAAATATACAACACATTTAATACATTCATTAGGAGTACAAGATAATTTATCAAATACTCGAATCGTATTTTTGAGCCAGAACTCAGCTCTCTCAGCATCATTATCAACAATAGCCCGAAACTCTTCAGTCCCATGTTTACGAATCTCATCTATTAATGGCTTGTTCAACCGTATCGGGTCATAACTTGAGGAACAACATGGATTTTTCGAGGAATAGGTGGGGGTGGAGATTGTTGAGTAGTTGGATTCGCTCGAACAAACTCAGTGAACCAGTCATTCATCATTTGGAAAATGGCTTGTTTAGCTTCTCCCTCGTGGCTACTCGTTACAAGCCTAGAATCTGATGGAGTTGCCCCTTGAGCGGGAGCGAGCACATTACTCTCTACATCAACGGCTACAACTCTTTTAGGATCCATACTATACGAAAACACAATTTAAACTGTCAGGAATCATCACACTATCCTAGAGTATATATCGCATGTATAGCTAGACTCACACATACACTAAGTTAGTCCTAGAATCGACTAAACCGTAGCTCTGATACCAATAAAATGTAACATCCCTAACTCGTATCCATCGCCGGAGTAGGGTTATGAGGTATTACCGATCAATTCATAATGTATAGTAGATCTTTATCAACCATAAATCATCCATTCTCATATTTCATTCAACACAATCACATTGTCCCTTATAAGGGCCCACGAGGCCTTAAATATGCTTTGGAAGTGGTTCGGGACTAAAACGATATCATACAAAAATTTTGGAATGTTAGAAAAATTTCAATCATACAGGGGTCACACACCCTTGTGAACATGCCGTGTGCCTCACACGGCTCCAGACATGCCCATGTCTCAGGCCGTGTGAAAACAGGGCATACAGACTGACTTGGGTCACACGGCCGACCACACGCTCGTGTGTCTAGCTTGTGTCCCATTCGAAGTGGCCAGACACGCTCGTGTGCTAGGCCATGCACTAGGCCATGCCAAAATTGTAGGGTATACTGACTTATGCAACATGGCCAAGTCACACGCCCATGTGTTAGGCCATGTGCCAATTAGGGGGTATATTGACTTGTACCACACGGCCAGTCACACGCTCGTGTGTGAGACTGTGTGAAGCATACTGACTTCATTTTAATAATAACACCAGAGGACACATGGCCGTGCAACATGATTGTCTGTCACACACGGCTATGACACACACCCGTAGCTCTGCCCGTGTGGACAAAAATAGGCTATTTACAAAGCCATTTTGCCACACCAAATTACCATCCACCTACACAACTCACATGGTACATAATAATAGCATAAGTGGGCATTCCAAGCAACCAAATCAAGATTAAAACATGCTTTCCCAAAGTCAACAATTCAAGTATCCAAATACCAAATTAGGCCATTCAAATTCATACCGAAAACTCATCATCATAATTCATCAATGTGGTTACCATCAAATATGCATTATTTACCTTAAATCACTAGTATATCAGTACTCAAAATTCAAATACTTGATATCCATAATACCTATCATTAACAAGCAACACAATTTCATTCATCACCTCATAATAGAAGCCATTTGCACAAATATAAACACAAACCAATCAACCAAAATATGCCAACTTTCTTGGATATATACAAACCAAACATAGATATTCATAAGCCAACTCAAATGGCTATTATCATAACAAAAATACCACATCTAACCTATACATGCCATATACCATATATACGCAACTCAAAAGTACCAAATTGATGTCTGATAGTGCGATGATGTTCCTGATGACTTCCAGATCTGAGCTAGCCTTGATTCACTATAAAACATAGAAAAATAACCCGAAGTAAGCTTCATAGCTTAGTAAGCTCGTATGTAAATAACTTAATTCATCAAATAAGTTTAAATCAACCAATTTCACATTAACTACAAGCCTTTCTCATGTCTTAAAACATGATTAAATACCATCTCATTGAACTTTCTCTATTTAATACTAGAATAGGTTCTGTACGTACCTGTATTGCCTCGTAATAACCTCTTTCTCAACCACATCATTCGTTTACCTATTAAACCATTCATAATAGAAATTGGATACTCAATAGTCTAGTACAATAAGTACCTATACCATGGCCCGTAGCCAAATCAAGGTAACTTATCCAAAGAATAATTATCATTGCCTGAAGCCAATTCATCCGATATACATGGCCCGAAACCAAATTGGTATAACTTGTACCCAAAGTGCTAATATCATGGCTCGAAGCCGACTCAACTTATCATTTAATAACAAGACACTAGTATCCATACCTATTCCTAAAGTTCAACCAGGATTTCACACCTTTCGTTTCTATCATCAAATGCATTCGTAGAGTCATTTTCATAATTCAGACATTATCGAAAATCTCATTACCATAATTTATGCAGTATCGAAGCTTTTAACATACTTTTATAATGAAACTACCATATACGAACTTACCTCGAGTATAAAAATGGCAAAATGATTCAATTATTCGATAATCTTATCTTTCCCCGATCTAATTCCGGATTCCTCTTTTCTTGATCTAAATATATTGAAAATTAACTTCTTTAACAACCACTCATTCAATTTAGTCCAAAACATACATTTAGGTCTATTTGCATTTTAGCCCCAAAACTTTTACACTTTTAACAATTTAGTCCCTATTTTACAATTCACATATTTCAATAAACCCAAGCTTAACCAAATTACATATAGGTCTCTAGAAGTCCAAAAATTTGATTTATTTTGCCTTTTAACCACTCAATTTGCATATTTCACAATTTAATCCCTATTATGCAATTTCATCAAAAATCACTTTACAAAACATGAAAACCAATCATCAAAATTTCATATTTCATCTTCAAACACCAAAGAACACTTAAGCTCATAAATGGAAACTCTTAAAATCTTTAACAGTTTCAAAACTAAAGGTATGTGCTAGCTAGATTGAGCTGCACCGATTACAAAAACATAGAAATCATCAAAAACCAAGCAAAAATCGTACCTTAATCAAGCTAGGAGTTAGCCAAACCCTAGAAAGCTTCAAACCATTTCTTTTTTTTTCTAATTTTGGTTGTAAGTGAGAAATATGAAAATAAATTTCATTTGTTTTCATTTATTTTAACTTAATAAACTAAATTACCTTTTTAACCTTTGTTATAAACATATAAAAACTTCTAATGGATGGCCATAATTGTCCACTTACACTAAATATGGTCTAATTTCATCATAAGGACCTTAAATTTAAGGTTATGTAGCTATTTAATACTCTTAGCTAATAGAACAACACTTTTGCACTTTACGTGATTTAGTCCTTTTTCTCAAATTGAGCAATTAAACAATAAAATTAGCTCACAAAATTTTCACAAATACATGCTATCATGCTGTAAATACCAAAAATAATATTAAAATATTTTTCCAACATCAGATTTGTGGTTCCAAAACCACTGCTCCATTTTAGCTAAAACTGGGCTGTTACACAATGCTTTAGCTTTGGTTCAAAGAGTTGCATCTATATCTGGTAGTGAAAGGCCTGTATCTGTGGGCCGAAGTGAGGAGGCAAATAGGCCTTCTTTCAATTGATGAATGAATGGTTTACTGAGTATTTAAGAATAATGTAACACCCCAAATTCGGCCTGGACTTTATGGCCGAATCTGGCGCATCACGTTGAAGTGTTTTAGCGAAAACCGTGTTTTCATTGAAAACCCTTCTTAAAATAAAAGAAACCTTAACTATCCTTAAAAAAAATCATTTTAATCACTTGTTTAAAATATATGATTTTATGAAAACATGTCATTTTAAAATGTAGTTGCGGAAACGTAGAAAAGTCATTCTATAGTTTAAGAAACCATGTTCAACTTCTTATAATTACATCACATAAAAATAATTAATCCAAATAATAACAAAGTGGCAGCCCTATTACAATCTAATTTGAAAAGTACTTAATAACATAGAAACTGATAAGCTTTAGAAAGAAAAACAAGTACAAATTATCATGCTGACTGGCCACCCAGAGTCCCTCTAAACATCGAACCTTCTACTGAGCATCACCTGAAAATAAAATAAAAGAGGGGGTAAGTTTTCGCAAACTCAGTGTGTACAACCCTCGACGAAAATAAGCATTCAAAAGTCATCATACATAAAAAATGCAATGCAATGCAGTGCAACCCACCCCAATAATCCAACCAGTACATTTCTGCTCCGTCCCCCTTTTTACAACCTGTGGGGATATAAATATCGACCCACCTAACCGATACACATCAATGGTAGCCCGGTTGCAGAACTACCCAAGTTGCAGCAAGCTGCCAATCATATATTGGGCTTAAAAGCCGTCGGTGGATGCACGGTTGTCAAGCAACCATGTGACCCTCATATTCCATAATTCCCAACCCATATGCAACCTAAACATGATATCACATGAATACATATGAATGCATGTAGCAATCATAAATCTTACACACAACACTTGGGTGTATTTTAGTCATTTTCACCCTTAAGGGCATTTCGATAATTTTCCTTTATTACGGGTTTTTACTTACGTTGACCCGTTAACAAATCCCGTGAGCCAAGATGAACGAACACTATGCACTAGGTAAGATTCCAGAGAAGAGGAGGTGAGTCATTAAGACCGCTTAAGTACCAAGCTGTCCCTAGATCCAATCCTAGACATGCATATACCCGTTGCCACACCTTAACTCTATGACTTGTCCGCGGTCGCAATATATTAATTAAGTTTTATGTGGTTATCATATACTAGGCCCAAAACCCTTACATACATGCATATGACCCTCTTGGCCCAATCTCATACATATGGCCCATCAGGCCCAATTCAGATTCATATGGCCCATCAAGCCCAATTCAAGTTCATATGGACCATTCAGCCCAATCTCATTTATATGGCCCATCTAGCCCAACTCACATTATATTCATGCTCACATACAAATTTCCTATCACATAGCATCACTTATCCAATTTTGCCTATTATGGGCCCAACAGCCCTTTGGGCCCATTTAGCCTATTTCGGCCCACTTGGCCTATTCACAACCCAAGTCCATGGAATCACCCATGGGCCTTAGGGAACCTATCGGTTTCCCTCTTACGAGTATTCGCGCACTCGCAAGACTACCGTAGCCAAACTTTTAGCTTTTCAACATTTTGACTTTTTGGCATTTCAGCTTTTGCCGATCTGCTAGTGTGTGATGCGATCTCTTTAGCCCCAAACCTTGCGCCATAAGTATAACAACCCCTTCTTAAATCCCTAACGACGATCAACTCCCAGATCTGTACCAATCTTAACTATTAAAACAAAATAATAGGTGACTGGTATCCAACACAAGTCCCCTTACCTTAACTGTGAAAAATCGGCCACTTTAGCCAATGGGAGAGGAATACTTACCAAGATCGCAAACACCTAATGAGCAATTTTGGCAGAGAGCTAAGATCTGAGATCCGATACAAATTCCCTACCACAGTCGATTAGAAAGAGTAAGGAACAATATTCGATACTTAGTAAAGAAAACTGATTGGAAGAGTAACACTTACACTAGATTTGGTCAAAGAGTATTCGGCTCTAGAGATCTGAATGGCACAATTACTTATTCGACACCAAGGGAGAGAGGAAGAAGAATCGGCTAAACCCAAAAGTGAAAAAAAAAATTGGCACAAGAAAAATAAAAGGAGAACAAGGGTTTTCGACTTTTGGACAAATCGACAGAAAGAAAAGGAAGAAAACAAAAGGGTTTTTGGCTTTTAAGAAAAAGGGTTTCCGATAACAGGGTGAAGGAAATTCGGCACTAGCCTGGCAACCCTTTATTCGGCACTTATTTATAACCCTTATAGCCAAATTGCCTGGCCCTCAGTTCCCCATTTGGCTCTATCACTTCCCCCTTCTCATCTCCTCATTTTTCTCCCTAATAACCCCTTGATCCTTTCCTTAATTTTCTCTCCTGAACACTCCCCTTAGAGTCCATCTTCACGCCACTTCCAACCTTCTAGAAGGCCAAAATTAAACTCTTAAAAATACTAAGCTAGGATTCGAACCTAGGATCTCCTTGCCAGCCACTAACGCCACCTCCCTACACTCTAAGTGGCGTCACTTAGCCACTCCACCACAAGGCTTTTTGATGCCATGTTCCCCTATCTTTATTTAAAAGCCCAACTACTTGCCAATAAGGCCCTTTTAATTATTAAACTTTAATTTCTTCTACCCCTAGATTTGAACTCAAACCCTGACCAAGACCTACTAACGCGTAATTAACACTTAACCGGGATTGCTAAGCATAAAAAGAAAAATTCACGATTTTAGAATTTTTGGGTTTCGAGATTTTTGGGGCATTACAAACAAACCCTGCTGTACAACAACCTCCTCCACCTGCTCCTCAACCGGTTCTTGAGGTATGACAAGGTGCTGAACCCGCTAGAATAGGTAAGCCTCCGGTAGATAAAATCCGTACGCATGGGGCGGAAGAATTTAGAGCTACCACCGATGATGATCCAGAAAAGGGTTGAATTTTGGTTGGAAAATACCATCCAAGTTTTTGATGAATTATCTTGTACACCCGCTGAATGTTTGAAATGTGCAGTATCCTTACTGAAAGATAAACTTATCATTAGTGGAATACCATAACTTCAGTTGTACCGAGAGAGAATGTTACATGGAAATTCTTCCAGGCTGAATTCAAAAAGAAATATGTTAGTAAGAGATTTATGGATTAGAAAAAGAAAGAATTTTTAGAACTCAAGTAGGGAGACATGACTATATCTGAGTATGAACGAGAATTTGTCTGGTTGAGCAAATATGCCAGAGAATGGGTTCTAATCTAGGCTGATATGTGTAAAAGATTTGAAGAGGGTTTAAATGAAGATATCAAGTTATTGATCAAAATTCTTGAAATAAGGGAATTTACAGTGTTAGCCGGTCGAGCACACAAAGCTAAGGAATTGAGTAAAGAAAAGAAACAAGATGAAAGAAAGGCTCGGGTTTCTGGAAAAATGATTATGAGTAAGTCACAATCATCTGATTCTAAGAAAATAAAGAAGTATTATGATCATGTTACTACCTCTACGGGGTATTCTGGAAAAGAGCGAGGCTCTCAACACATTAACCCGAGGTCTTTATTGCAATCTGTAACTAGTGTGGGTAGTGTCAGTAATCCCAAACCAAAGTGCAAGTATTGTAACAAATTTCAGTTTAGGGAATGCCGTTTGAGAAGTAGAGCTAGTTACCGATGTGGTTCATTTGACCATTTTCTTAGAGATTATGTAGAAAGAGTTGAAAAAAAAATAAAACCAGCTCCAAAGCTGAGTAATCTTGTTTCGAGGGGCAGAACACCCAGTCACCCCGACAATGTTAGTGGTAGTCAAGGTACTACCAGGGACACATCAGTTAAATCTGAGGCACAAGCACATGCTAGAACATATGCTATTCGTGCTAAAGAAGATGCTTCTGCACCAGACGTCATTACTGGTACATTTTCTCTACTTGATACCAATATTACTACTTTGATTGATCCTGGTTCAACACATTCATACGAATGCACAAACTTAGTGTCTGTTAAAAATTTACCTATTGAATTCATTGAATTTGTGGTCAAAGTTTCAAACCCCCTAGGCCAGTGTGTTATGGTGGATAAAGTCTATAAAAACTGTCCATTGATGGTAAAGGGTTATTGTTTTATGGCTGACTTAATGTTATTGCCATTTGATGAATTTGATGTGATTTTGAAAATGGATTGGTTAACCCAATATGATGCAGTGGTGAATTGTAAGTAGAAATATATTGTATTGAAATGTCAGAGTGGTGAATTACTTCATGTTGAATCTAATAAAATGGATGGATTACCTAATGTGATTTCAAAAATTTCAACACAGAAATATGTCAAAAAGGTTATGATGCTTATCTCGTATATGTGTTGGATACTAAAGTATCTGAGTCAAAGATTCAATCAGTGCCGATTTTATGTGAATTTCTTGATGTATTCCTGGAAGAATTACCTGGTTTACCCCTGGATAGAGAAGTAGAATTCTCTATAGATCTTTTTCTGGGTACAACATCGATATCCATAGCACCTTACAGAATGGCTACTATGAATTGAAAGAGCTGAAAGTAAAGTTGTAGGAATTGATTGACAGAGGTTTTGCTCGACCTAGTTTCTCACCTTGGGGTGCACCGGTTCTATTTGTAAAGAAGAAAGATGGATCGTTGAGGCTGTGCATTGATTACAGATAGCTCAACAAAGTAACAATAAAGAACAAGTATCCATTGCCTCGTATTGATGACTTGTTTGACCAGTTAAACTGTGCCACTGTATTTTCAAAAATTGATATTCATTCTGGTTGCTATCAACTACGGGTAAAAGATTCAGATGGGCCAAAGACAACTTTTAGAACCAGGTACAGACACTATGAGTTTCTTGAGATGCCATTCGGTTTGACAAATTCACCTGTAGTGTTTATGGATCTGATGAACATAATTTTCAGCTCTATTTATACAGGTTTGTGGTGGTATTTATAGATGATATTTTGGTTTACTCTCGAGATGAAAATGAACATGCGGAGCATTTGAGAATAGTGTTGCAAACTTTGCTAGAGAAATAATTGTATGCCAAATTTAGTAAGTGTGAGTTTTGGCTACGAGATGTTAGTTTTCTTGGGCATATAGTATCTGTTGAAGGTGTCAGGGTGGACTCGAATAAAATTTCAGCCATTGTTAACTAGAAGCCACCGAAGAATGTGTTGAAGTCCAAAGTTTTCTGGGACTAGTTGGTTCTTATCGTAGGTTTGTAAAAAAAATTTCAATGATAGCTTCTCCGATGACCCGTCTATTACAAAAAGATGTGAAATTTCAGTGGACTGATAAATGCTAGTAGAGTTTTGATAGATTAAAAGCTTTATTGACAGAAGCTCCAGTGTTAGTTTAGCCAAAATCAGGTAACAAATTTATAGTTTATAGTGATGCGTTATTGAATGGTTTAGGCTGTGTTTTGATGCAAGAAGGTAAAGTAGTAGCCTATGCTTCAAGACAGCTAAAACCACATGAAAGAAACTACCCGACACATGATCTTGAATTGGCAGCCATAGTGTTTGCATTGAAAATTTTGCGGCATTACCTATTTGGTGAAAAATTTCATATATTCACTGATCATAAAAGTCTAAAATATTTGATGACACAGAAAGATTTGGATTTAAGACAGCGCAAGTGGCTTGAGTTATTGAAAGATTATGATATGGTTATTGATTATCATCTGGGAAAAGCCAATGTTGTTGTTGATGCTCTGAGCAGAAAATCCCTATTTTCCTTGTGAGCTATGAATACCCTATTGTCATTATCTGATGAAGGTTCAATTATAGCTGATTTAAAAGCTAGACTAATGTTTTTGTAGTAGATTTCTAAAGCTCAGAAAAATGATAGTAAGTTGCAAGCAAAACGGATAAAGTGAATAAACTCTTAACTCAAAATTTTAGTTCGAGACCAATGATTGTCTATTATTTAGAGGCAGAGTATGTGTACCAAAAAGTTCAGAAGTAGTACAGAAGATTTTGAATGAAGCTAATAATGGTAACAAATGTATATTCATTATGGTAGTAATAAAATGTATAATGATCTGAAAAAGATGTCCTAGTGGCCGGCAATGGAACGGGATATTTCTGAGTATGTGTCTAAATGTTTGATATGTCAGCAAGTAAAAGCTGAACACCAGTTGTCTTCAGAACTATTACAGCCAGTTACGATACTAGAATGAAAATAGGAAAGAATTACCATGGACTTTGTATCGGGATTACCCCTGTCTCCAGAATTACCATAGACTTTATATCGGGATTACCCCTGTCTCCAAAGAAGAAAGATGCCATTTTGATGATTGTTGATCTATTGACAAAGTCTTCACACTTTATTTTGGTACATATGGATTATTCTTTGGACAGATTGGCTGAATTATATGTCTCTGAGATTGTCAGATTACATGTAGTGCCTGTTTCCATTATTTCAGATAGAGACCCTCGGTTTACATCTCGATTTTGGAGCAAATTGAAAAAGGATCTAGGTACTCAGTTACACTTTAGCACTACATTTCATCCACAGATAGATGGTCAATTTGAATGGGTTATACAGATTTTGGAAGATATGCTTTGGTGTTGTATACTTGAGTTTGAAGGTAGCTGGGAAAAGTATTTGCCTTTGGTTGAATTTGCATACAATAACAATTATCAGTCCAACATTAAAATGGCACCATATGAATCTTTGTATGGTCGCAAATGTAGAACTCCATTGTATTGGACAGAACTCAGTGAGAAAAAGTTACATAGAGTTGACTTAGTCCGTGAAACCGAGGAAAAAGTGAAAGTAATTCAAGACAATTTGAAAGCAGCCTTTGATCGTCAAAAGTCCTATGTTGATCTTAAACGAAAAGAAAGAGAATTCCAAGTCGGTGACAAGGTATTCTTGAAAGTATCACCTTGGAAGAAAGTTCTCCGATTTGGTCGTAAAGGAAAACTGAGTCCACGGTTCATTGGACCATATGAAATTACAGAAAGAATCGGACCGGTTGCGTATCGGTTAGCTTTACCACCAGAACTTGATTGGATTCATAATATTTTTCATGTATCTATGCTACGGAGGTACCGATCTAATCCTTCACATGTTATCTCTCCGACAGAGGTAGAGATTTAGCCTGATATGGCATATAGTGAAAAACCGATCAAAATCTTAGCTCGGGAAACAAATGAGTTAAGAAATATAAAGGTAGCATTAGTAAAAGTTCTTTGGCAATGAAAAGGTATAGAAGAGGCTACTTGGGAATCAGAGGATTCTACGAGGAAGCAATATCCGAACCTTTTTATTGGTAAGATTTTCGAGGATGAAAATCCTTAAAGGGGAGAGTTGTAACAATCCATTTTTCATTGAAATCGGAACAGTGGTTTCGGGACCACCAATTCGATCCAAAAATAAAATTTATTTTTATTTTATTACATGGTTCGTAATATGTTAGAAATGTCATGTGAAAATTCTGATAAGAAAATTTTATTGATTATATGCTTAATTACGAGAAGGACTAAATCGCATAAAATGCAAAAGTTGAATTCTAGTAGCTACAAGGATTAAATAGCTATGGAATTCAAAAATTGAGGTCTTTATATAAAGAAAAGTATGTGGATATTTTGGTGATTCATCCTTGGAAATTTAGAAAAAGGGCAAGGACTAAATTAGAATTTGGAATAAATTAATTAATTAAAAAGATGATAAAAGATATCATCTTATTTTTCTCATCTTCTTCCCCAAAATTCTATGGAAACCCTAGGAGGGAGAGAACAAACTTTCATGGTTTAATTGGGTAAGTTTCCTTGTCCCGCTTTAGTAATTTTGATATTTTTGAAATTGGGATAACTTAATCTATCTATTTGGAGGATCAAATTGAAAAGTTATCAAGGTATGGAAATTAGGTCATGGATGGATATGCTGAAAATTTAAAATTTATGGTAGAAAATGAAAGGTTGTTGATAGATAAAAAACTTTTACAAAGTGATTTTTGATGAAAACATGATTTAGGGACTAAAATGTAAGGTTGTGAAAATTGTTGAAAAATTTTGAAATTTATAGAAAATATGTGCTATAAATTTTATATTGAAATTTCGGTTAGGCTTTGAATAGGGAGTAAATTGCATGAATTTCATTTTCTGAGCCTAGGGAGGAAATTTGAATTTATGGAAAAATTAGGGGCAAAATGGTAATTTTGCCTAGACGTAAATTGAGTCCAAATAAATATGAAATGTGTGAAATTGATGATTAAAATTATTTATATAGATCCAAAAAACACAAATTCGAGGTTTCAGATTAGTAGATTTTATACGCGAACCAATGTCGGGGTAAGTTCGTGTAACTTAATTGAGCATGTAAATATGTTAACTTGAATGTTATGATTTTATGCAATATGAATTATATTTATGTGAATGTTATAAATGTGTGAAAGGATTACATGTTCGAAAATGTTGGAAAAAGGGCAAAGTCTCGTTTGAATATTAAATTTTGATGGATAAATGTGATTGCCTTATAAAATGAGGTCTTGCATTTGTTGTTAACGGGATGTAGCTCGGACGAGTAATCCTATTGATCTCATTATAGAAGGGATTTAGTCCAAATGGGTAATCTTGATATAATCCCTCTCGAGCATATGTTACAATTGGGATTTAGCCTAGACTGGTAATCCTGTAATACGATATGTGCCTCGAGAGTGTGTTCTTGATTAAATGCCCTAATGGGTACTCTTGAATAAGAATTGAAGGGTTATTGAATTGTACACCTTGAGTGTACTACTACTTGAGTATCCATCGAAATTCCAATGATTCAATGGACAAAACTCTTGGCATGACGAGGAAATTATGATATGAAATGATAATGTCTTGAAGGAAAATTGTATGATGAGCTCATCTATGTTTACTTGATGTATATGAAAATTTTGTGACTAACATGTTTAATTGAATGCATGTGTTTAGGAAATTTTCCCAAGTGATGGAAAAACATGATATTGTATGATTAGATTTATTAAATGGGATTGGTAAGTTTAGTTTCTGTTATACGAACTTACTAAGCATGTAATGCTTACTCTATTTTATTTTTCCCCTATTTTATAGTGCTCAGAAGCTCGTGAAGGTTGGAGGTCGTTGGAGCATCATCACACTATCCACTAGCTCATTTTGGGTATATATAGTAAAAATCATTTTGGTATGATGGTATGTAGAGCTAACCTGGCCATAGATGGCTTAAATATGTGGCTTGTAATCTAGCCATTGGAATGGCTAGTAATGGTTGTTTTTGATATACTTGTAATTCCATACTATGGTAGCTATATACATGTTAAATCATTGTTCAAATTATGCCATCATATGGAATATACAAAGGTAAGATTATAAACATGTATGCATGTAATGATATGCCATGTTGAATGATAGAGTATGTTTAATTTGAATGCTTGAAATGGTTGGTATTTGGATGTGAGTTTAAGTGCAGGTCATTGGTGTGATTTTGGGTGAGAAATGAAGCTACAAATGGCTTTGTTTTGTCCACACGGGTAGACACACGGGCATGTGTCTAGACCGTGTATGACACACGGCCTGGTACATGGGCGTGTGGTTAGGCCGTGTGTCCCCTGCACCTTAAATTTGACAAGACAGAATGCTCAGAATTGAGCACACGGGTAGAGACACAGGCGCATGTCTTGGCTGTGTGAAACTTGCACCTAATTTTAAAAAAAATTAATTAACCATACGGCCTAGCACACGGGCGTGTAACATGGCCGTGTACACAAGTCAGAGAGTTTAGTTAATTTGAATGCTTGAAATGGTTGGTATTTGGATGTGGGTTTAAGTGCAGGTCATTAGTGTGATTTTGGGTGAGAAATGAAATAGCTTTATTTTGTCCACACGGGTAAACACACGGGCGTGTGTCTAGACTGTGTATGACATACGGCCTGGTACATGGGCGTATGGTTAGGCCGTGTGTCCCTTGCACCTTAAATTCGAAAAAACAAAATGCTTAGAATTGAGCACACGGGTGTGTGTCTCAGCCATGTGTGCTATACGGCCTAGAACACGGGCGTGTGTCTTGGCCGTGTAAAACCTGCACCTAATTTCGAAAAAAATTAATTAACCACATGGCCTAGCACACGGGCGTGTGACACGACTGAGTGCACAAGTCAGAGAGTTATACGGGGTTGAACACGGCTTGCAGCACGGGCGTGTCCCACGGTCACACGGGCGCGTGACCCTGTAACTTAGAAAATTTTTGAAATATCGCGAAAAATTCTTAGAGTTTCTGATTAAGTCCTGACTTGATTCTAATGCTTATATTGGGCCTCGAGGGTCCATTTAAGGGACGTTTTGAATAATTTAAGAAAATGAATACTAATTGACATGATTTATCTGTAAATGTTCTGAAAGTTCCAGTAATGCTCCGTAACTCTGCTCCGGTGATGGATACGGGTTAGGGGTGTTACACCACTGCCCCTATTCTCTCGATAATCTCATACGGCCTAATAAACCGCGCAGTCAATTTCCCTTTGCGACTAAATCGAAGAATCTTCTTCCACAGAAATACTTTCTGAAATACTCTGTCGCCGATTTGAAATTTAATATCTTTGCATTTCAAATCCGTATATGATTTCTGTCGGTCTGAAGTTGCTTTTAAACTATCACGAATTACTTTCACTTTTTCTTCAGTCTCTCTGATCAAATTGACCCCATGAATCTTTTTCTCACTAAGTTCTGTCTAGTACAACAGAGTTCGGCATTTAGAACCATTTAAAGCTTTTTATGGTGCCATCTTTATGCTCGACTGATAACTATTATTATACAAAAATTCAACCAATGGTAAATATTTTTCCCAGTTGCTTTCAAACTCTAAAACATAGCAACGAATCATATCTTCGAGAATCTGAATCACTGTCTTAGATTGACTATCGGTTTGAGGATGAAATGCAATACTAAAATGCAACCGTGTACCCAAAGCCTTTTGTAATTTCTTCCAAAATCGTGACGTAAATCGCGGATCTCTATCTAAAATAATGGAGACTGACACTCTGTATAATCTGCTAATCTTTGAAATGTACAATTCAGCTAATCTATCAAATGAAAAGCCTGTACGTACTAGAATGAAATGTGCAGATTTTGTTAATCGATCGACAACACCCAAATGGCATCTTTCTTTTTCAGAGATAAGGGTAATCCCGATACGAAATCTATCGTAACTCTATCCCATTTCCACTAAGGTATTATTACAGGCTGTAGTAGTCCCGAAGGTACTTGATGCTCGACTTTAACCTGTTGACAAACCAAGCATCTTGACACAAATTCTGAAATGTCTCATTTTATGCCTAACCACCAGTACATCTGTTTCAAATCACTGTACATCTTAGTACACCCCAGATGAATATACAAGCAACCACTGTGTGCTTCGTGTAAATTTTTTTGAATAAGCTCAAAATTCCTCGGCACACAAACTCTACCACGAAATAGCAAACAACCATTAGATCCGATCTGATATTCTGAATCAGTAATCGACTCGCACTGAACTCTTTTAGCTTGAAATTCATTGTCACATTTCTGTGCTTTATAGATTTGCTGGAGAAATATCGGTTTAGCTTTTAACTCAGCTAAAATTGAACCATTATCAGATAATGCCAACTGCGTGTTCATCACCCGCAAAGCAAACAAAGATTTCCTACACAAAGCATCCACAACTACATTCACTTTCCCCAAATGATAACCAATTATTAACTTGTAGTCTTTTAACAATTCGAGCCATCTTTTTTGTCGCAAATTCAAATCTTTCTGAGACATTAGATACTTCAAGCTATTGTGTTCGGTAAAAATATGGCATTTTTCATCGAACAAATGATGCTGCCAAATTTTCAATGCGAAAACAATAGTGGCCAACTCTAAGTCGTGCATTGGGTAATTCTTTCCATGTGGTTTTAACTGTCTGGAAGCATAAGGTATTACTTTGCCTTGTTGCATTAAAACACATCCTAAACCATTCAATGACGCATCACTAAAAATCACAAATTCTTTACATGACTCAGTCTGAACTAATATTGGTGCTTCAGTTAACAGTGCTTTCAACTATTCAAAACTCTGTTGACATTTCTCAGACCACTCAAACTTCATATCTTTCTGTAACAATCGAGTTATCGGTGTAGCAATCATCGAGAATCCTTTTACAAAACGTCGATAATAACTAGCTAATCCCTAAAAACTTCTGACCTCAGATACGTTTCTTGCTGGTTTCCAGTCAACAACTGCTGAAATCTTATTCGGATCAACTCTGATGCCATCCGCCAAAACAATATTTCGCAAAAATCCAACTTCTCAGAGCCAAAATTCGCATTTACTGAACTTAGCAAATAGTTGCTTATCTCTTAATGTTTGTAACGCAATCCTCAAATGCTTAGCATGCTCAGATTTGTCTTGGGAATAGATCAAAATGTTATCAATGAATACAACTATGAATCTGTCAAAATAAGGTCTTAAAATTCTATTCATCAAATCCATAAAAACTGCAGGAGCGTTATTTAATCCAAACGGCATAAGAAGAAATCCATAATGCCCGTACCTGGTTCTGAACGTAGTTTTCAGCACATCCGAATCTTTAACTCGCAACTGATAATATCTAGATCTCAGATCAATCTTCGAGAATACTGTTTCCCCTTTCAATTGATCGAACAAATCACCAATTCTCGGCAACAGATACTTATTCTTAATCGTAACCTTGTTAAGCTGACGATAATCAATACACAGTCTCATCGATCCATCTTTCTTCTTTATAAATAGAACTGGTGCATCGCAGGGTGAAAAAATAGGTCATGCAAAACCTCTATCTGTTAACTCTTGCAACTGAGCTTTCAATTCTTTCAACTTTATCGAATCCATTTGGTACGGAGCTATTGATATCGATGATGCTCCTGGTACTAATTCAATAGCAAATTCAACCTCTCTGATCGGTGGTAACCTGGGTAATTCCTTTAGAAACACATCTGGATATTCACAAACCACTAGCACTGATTCAATCTTCGATTCAGACACTTTTCTATCAAGTACATACACAAGGTAAGCATTGTAACCCTTTCTTACATATTTTTGTACTAGCATCGTCGATATCACATCAGGCAACCCACTCGAATCATCAAATTCAATATGAAGAATTTCACTATTCTCACGTTTCAACTCTATAGTCTTTCGTCTACAGTTCACAACAGCATCATGCAGAGTCAACCAATCCATACCCAAAATCATATCAAATTCATCAAATGGTAAAAGCATCAAATCAGTTGAAAAATAGTAACCCCGAGTCATCAAAGTATAATTCTTGCAAACTTTATCAAATAAGACATACTCACCTAAGGGTTTCGATACTTTAATCACAAGTTCAGTTGACTCAACAGGTAAAATCTTACTAGACACTAAATTCATACAGGCATATGAATGAGTCGATCCAAGATTAATCAAAGCAATTACATTAGTGTCATAAAAAGAAAATGTATCGGTGATAGCATCTGGTGTCAATGTACCTTCACGAGCGCGAATAGCATAAGCTCTGGCTGGAGCTCTATCCTTTGATCTCACAGCAGAATCCCTTGTTGCACCTTTACTACTATTTACATTTCTAGTTATTCTAGATGGTTTCCCTCTGGCAGCTATAGTACTCAGCCTGGTAATTGGAAATTTATCTTTCTCGGGTAATTCAAGACAATTATGAATAAAATAGTCTTGCGAGCCACATCTGAAATAGGCTTTATTTTTCATCCAACAATCTCCAAAATGCTGTCTTCCACACTATTGACATTCAGGTTTGTTGGCTTGAACACTACCAACACTCGATACTGAAATAGCCTGAGCTTTTGGACTCATGTGTTGCTTTCCACGATCTTTATTGGAATACCACATTGATGTAACACCCCTAACCTGTATCCGTCGTAGGAATAGGGTTACGAGGCATTACCAATCAAATCACATCAATATTACATACTTAAAACATTCATAGTTATAATTATGCAGAACACAATCATATTGTCCCTTACAAGACTCTTCAAGGCCTTAGAGCATGCTTAAAAGTGGTTCGGGACTAAACGATAACATTTACAAACTTTGGGAAACTTATAAAATTTTCAAGCATTCAAGAGTCACAAGTCAGTGTGAACAGGCCGTGTGCCTTACACGGCCACCAGACACGCTCGTGTTACAGGCTGTGTGAAAACAGGGCATACATACTGACTTGCACCACACAGCCGGAGACACGCCCGTGTGCCATGGCCATGGGAAAACTGGAGGGGTTACTGACTTGGGTCACATGGCCGGTCATATGCCCATGTGCTAGTCCGTGTGTCACAGACGGCTAGTAGACACGCTCGTGTGTCTAGGACGTGTCAAACCTGTAGGGTATACTGACTTAATTCAAAGGGCTACCATAGGGGACACACGCCCGTGTGCTCAACCGTGTGGAGTGAAAATAGGCTTGGTTGAAGCCACATTTCTAACCCTTTCTCAAGCATACCTAAACCACCACATTTGTACCAATTCAATACATTCAAAGGCAGCAAAAACAAACTATTTCATACACATAATATGTCATTTATAATCCATTCAATCAACCCCTAAAATCATAAACAAAAACATACCAAGACAACAAGTCTTAACCTTAACTTCTATATGCATTTTCTCACCATCTTATCAACTATTTTATGCCTCATAATATACCATTTCATCATAAAAAAAAAAAAATCAAGCCATAACATATCATCTTCCAAGCATTAGCTCTGTAAGACCCCTTACCCATGTCCGACGCCAGAACAGGGTACGAGGCATTACCGGACTTAAACATACACATTCATATAAAAATCGGGCCATAAAATCTCTTTTAATTCAAAACCTTTCAAACACATGCTTGTCGTCCCTTATTTGGGTCTACGAAGCCCAAAACATTCATCGGAATTGATTCAAGACTAAACCAAGAACCTTGAAAAGTTTCAAGAAAACTTAGAAAATTTTCCCATGAAACAGGGTCACACGCCCATGTGGTCATAAGGACACACCCGTGTGCCTTTGGCATGCCGTGTCCTCAGGCCATGTAACTCTCTGTTTATGACATCAGCATACACATTGAACCACACTGCTGGGCCACACACCCGTGTCTCTAGGCTGTGTTCCTCACACAGTTGAGACACACGGTCGTGTCTCAGCCCGTGTGGCCAACACTTAGGCTATTTTCCAAGCCTTCATGTTACCCATAATCTCTTACAACCTTATGCACATCAAAATCACAAATCATGGCATCATTTTAGTGATTAAACACTCTTTATTAAGACATATTCTTAAAATTAACATGTCCTCTTACAAGTAATGCATCTACTTATGCAATGCCAAGTCTTGATTCCTTATTTCACATTCATAAGACTTGTCATTTTGATGACCACTTTTACCATTATACCATGGTTACCAACTTATCCATCAAGCACTCATGTTCAACCATTATCACGTTATGTTTATATCAAGTAATTACTACAAGGCTATGACCACCTCAATTGGTCATAGAGCATACATCCAACACCCATGTCATCTTACTAACCATGCATGGCAAACAAACATAATCACATTATAAACATTAGACATGACATGAATAGCTAGGCTTACAAGCCATAATCAATATGAGCCACATCTCATGGCCATATACATATAACTCAATATAAGCCAACAAATTTGGCCAAAGCAAAATAATACATGTCAATTAACTAGATCCCTATACATGCCACTCACTTGAAATTTCTAATATATACTTCATTATTCCAAAGGTAGCGACTTGATAGTGTGATGCTGCCTCTGATGATATCCAACCCCGTGCTAACCTGAAAACACTAAAGGAAAGGAAGAGAGTAAGCTTTATAGCTTAGTAAGACCGTATGAAAATAATAAGCAATTTATCAACTTGCTTCTCATGGTAGCACAACCCTATTTACATTTTTACTCATGTTCCAGTCAAGCTATTTTCTCAAGTCACAGTCACTAATTTATTTATATCTAGAGCTAAGAAACTCAAAATTAAGTTCTGAAAATTTTATCTGAAACTAGACTCATATATCTTCTTACCATGAAATTTTTAGAATTTTTTGTTTAGCCAATTAGTACAGTTTATTCCTTAAAATTACCCTTTTTGTGCTGTCTAATAGTTCTGACCCTTTTCACTAAAAATTAATTATCTCATAATACGAAACTCAGATGATGTTTGCGTCTATTTATCTTGAAAATAGGCTCATTAATAATTCTAAGCATATAAATTATAACCCATAACTATTTTTTTAAAATTTTAAATGATTTTCTCAAATCAGAACAAGAAATTTCGAAGTCATTCTGACTCTGTCTCACAACAATTTAAATATTTCATTATATGAAATTCTTTTGCTTACACCGTCCCTTCTATGTGAAACTATGCTCATTACACTTCAATTTCATATTTTATTTAGCCTCTAACTCAATTTCCAAAATTTTTGGTGGATTTTCAAAGTCGGACTACAGTTGCTGTCCAAAACTGCTTTAGTGTAAATTAATGATCACTAAGTTAATAACACCTTTACAAATCATTTCAACCATCATGGTAAAGATACATGTTTATACATCATAGGCATGAATCCATAATCTCAAGGTTATCGTAACATGACATAATAAACATGAATTTACATATTGTTCAACCTCTTTAACTTACTTTTCACATATTCTCATTCTTGCCAAAAACAACATGGATCAAGGTCATTACACAAGAGTTTAATGTACATACCTGTATGACATGAAACGTAACTTACAACTATTCTCACCATTGACTTACCTCAATGGGACCATCGTCAAATCATACCTCGAATTTCTCGTTGAATACTCGAAATACTATTGGATACACAGAAACATTGCACATAAGTGCTATATACGCAGCTTGAATCAACTCATAGTTCGTAAAGTATGTAGCGAAAGCTACCTCATATTATGTAATGCCCGCATTTGAGCTACTCACGGGTCTGTACACAAAATTAGCACCCGGACCTCAAAGCATTATCATGCAATGCCCGCTCATTGAGCTACTCATGGGTCTGGTCATAAAAATCAGTACCCGAACCCACATTACATATATCACTTATCTCATGAACTCAGATACATCCCATGAGTTCAGACCACATTATTTCTTATGACTATCCCGTGTATCCTATACTATTCCTGAGGTTCAAACAGGGTTTCTTGTCTAACTCAATGTCGATGCACGTACTCATAATGTCATTTTTTCTTCCATCATACATTTCATACTTTCATAATAATCAAATAAGCATATATAAATTCTTGATAACAATAAATCATTTCAATACTCATAATACCAAAACATTAACATTTGGCATCACGTTCTCATACACAATATCACCAACATATAACTCAATTAAATCTTAGAAAGATAAGTTTCAAATATATTAGCAATAATATGGATAACGTGCTTAAATTAGTCATACGGACTTACTTCAAATGCAATTTCGGCTAGTTATTCTCTTTTTATCCTTAACCACGTACTTTCTCGATTTAAGCCCGAATCTCAATTTTTCTTGATCTAACATGATGAAATTTACTCATTTAAACACTAAATAAATTTGGACAATCAAAATTCACATTTTTGAAAAATGACCATTTTGCCCCTAGACTCTCACAAAATGACCATTTTACCCCTAGGCCCGAAAATCGATTCTTATCGAATTTCCTTATTAGCCAAGCCTAATCGAATATTTATTACTCTTATGAAAACCCCAAATTTTCACTATTTCACACAATTACAACCTATTTTATAACTTTTACAAAATGGCCTTTTAGGTGTTTTCCATGAAAATCACTTTACAAAAGTTGTTTATTACACAACCAAGACTCATTTTCTTCCATAAAAATTCAGCAAAAAACATAAATCCTTTCATGGAAAATCTCTAGACTATCAACCATTTCACAAAATAGTCCCACCATTAGCTAGCTCATGCTACAAGGGTCCCAAAAACACAAAAATCAACAAAAATGGTCATCAAAATCACTTACTTGCAAGGGATGGAAGTTGCTGAAATTTTTGAGCTTTCAAAACCCCTATTTTTCTAGTATTTTTGGTGGGGGAAGGAAGAAAGATGAAAACATGACATCTTTTTCTTTTTGTTTTCTTTTAAATGCCAAATAAGCTACCTAAACCCATAAACTTTGACTTTTCAACTCCTATTTGTCTCTATGGCCGACCAAGCTTATAAAATGGGTCTATTTGCACTTTAAACACCCCCAATTATGCTTCTCTAGCAATTTAACATATTTGGCTAGCAAACCACAACTTTTTCCCTTTATGCGATTTAGTCCTTTTTCGAAATTAAGCTCACAAACGCTAAAATTAATTCACCAAAATTTTCATGCACTCATATAATCATGTTATAACACATAAAATAATATTAAAAATAAATTCCCTGGCCTTGGAATAGTGGTTCCGAAACCACTGTTCCAACTAGGCCTAAAATCAGGCTATTACAAGCTCACCAAATGACAAGTAGCTACTTGAGCAACCATATAACCATACCAAACATATCAAAACATATGGCAACTTATACATCATGCATTACTTACCAAACTCCTAATTCAAACCAACTTAAATGGCCATACACACCAACATTTACATCATTTCACAGGCCAACACACATGGCTAATAACATATCTCAAAACTTATCATCAACTTATTAGCCTATACATGCCATATACCATATTTACAAAGCATTCAAAAATACCAACAAGTAGTCGATAGTGTGATGATGTTCCCGTTAATTCCTGAGTTCAAGCTAGTTTCGATTATCTATAAAACAAGGAAAGAACACACGAAGTAAGCTTTAAAAGCTTAATAAGCCATATACAAATAAAATTACCACATGAATCAATATCATTTTCGTTAATAGGAAACTATAAGTAGACACATATAATTTCACAAACATTTCTCATTGTACACATATTCAATATTATAATTGAATTCATCAAATACTTCCCTTTTCAATACTCGTATGAATCTCGTACATACCTAAGTCACTTAACTCATTCACACATTCTTTCCCAACTTGACTTTATCCGTTGAATCGTTCGGAATCGTTAAGGATACTCGGAAATCACATAAAACTCATACGATGCCATAGCCCAGATATGGTCTTACATGTTATCACATATCGATGCCACTGTCCCAGACAGGGTCTTATACGAAATCATATAACGATAGCAATGTCCCAGACATGGTCTTACATGTAATCACAATATAATGCCAATGTCCCAGACATGGTCTTACATGTAATCACATTTCGGTATCCTAATGTCATGACATTTGTATCCTATACTATTCTTAAGGTTCGTACGGGACTTTCGGATATCGAAACTTCATTGATTCTTGCACGTATTTGCTCGTTCAACGTTCATAGAAATTTAATAACAATTAAACATTTATAAATAAATTTAATGGTAATTATTTGCATATGAACTTAACTCGTATTCGGGATAAACAGACTGGATCTACTATTCGACAACTTTCGATTTCCCCCGATCTAAATCTGACTTCTTCCGTTCTTGATCTATATATATTCAAAATTAATCCATTTAATCACCAACTCATTCAATTCAGTCTTCAAACACATATTTGGGAATTGTTACACTTTAGCCCCTAAAGTTTCACATTTATTCGATTTAGTCCTTATTACACAAATACACAAAATTCACAAAATTCAATTTAACCCATGCTTGGCCGAATTACCATAGTGCCCATAGTAGCCCATTATTTTCATTTATTTCACATTTCAACCCCTAAATTTACACATTTCTCAATTTAATCCCTAATATAATCTATCAACAAATATACATTTTTCATCATCGACTATCACAAAACTCATGAATTCATCAGAGGAATTTTACAAAATCACCAACAAACTCAAAAATTAAGGCACGACCTAGCTAGTACTCAAAGCAACGATCACAAAAATATAAAAATTATCAAAAACCGAGCAAAGAACATACCTAAATCAAAGCTTCAAAAGTCGAACCCTAAAAAAACACCCTTGGCTTTTTTCTCTTTTAATTTTGGCTAGGATGAACTAAAGATGATGATAATTTCACTTGGTTTTATTAACCAATTACCATTTTAACCTTTAATAAAACCATTTAAAAACATTCATTTAATGGCCATTTATGTCAAATTCGACTATCAATGGTCTAATATCAACATAAGGACCTTTCGTTTAATAAGCCATGGCAATTAAGCACTTTAAACAAGTAGAATGCAACTTTTGCATTTTACGCGATTAAGTCTTTTTTCTCAAATTGAGCTATTAAACGATAAAATTAGCTCACGAAACTTTCACACATAAATATTCACATGCTATAAACACCAAAAATAATATTAAAATAATTTTATGACCTCGAATTTGTGGTTTCAAAACCACTGTTCCGATTTAGCTAAAACTGGGCTGTTACTGCTCTCCCCCTTAAGGATTTTTGTCCCCGAAAATCTTACCAGTGAATAGGTTTGGGTATTGCTTTCTCATAGCATCCTCGGGTTCTCACGTAACTTCTTCAACCCCGTGTCGATGCCATAATACTTTTACTAATGCAATTTTCTTATTTCTCAGCTCTTTGATTTCAGGAGCTAGAATTCGAATCGGTTCTTCACTGTACGATAAATCTGACTGAATCTCAACTTCGGTCGGGGAAATAACATGCGAGGGATCAGATCTGTATATTCGTAGCATTGATACATGAAATACATTATGAATCTTCTCTAATTCTGACGGTAAAGATAGTCTATAAGCAACTGGTCTGACTCGCTCGATAATCTCATTTGGTCTGATGAATCGCAGACTCAATTTCCCTTTTCGACCAAACATCAATATCCTTTTCCACGGCGACACTTTCAGAAACACTTTATCTGCAATCTGAAACTCAATATCTTTTTGTTTCAAGTTTGCTTAAGATTTTTGTCGATCCGATGCTGCTTTTAAACTATCGCGAATCACTTTTACTTTTTCTTCAGTCTCTTTAATCAGATCAACTCCATGAATCTTATTCTCGCTAAGCGCACTCCAGTACAACATCGTTTGGCATTTACGACCGTATAGAGCTTCGCATGGTGCCATCTTTATACTTGATTGAAAACTGTTGTTATAGGCAAATTCAATTAACGACAAATACATTTCCCACGTACCTTCAAACTCAAGAATAGAACATCGTAATATATCCTCAAGCATCTGAGTAACTCATTTCGATTGACCATCTATCTCCGGGTGAAATGCGGTACTGAAATGTAACTTTATACCCAGCGCATCTTGTAATTTACTCCAAAGTCGCGATGTAAACCTCGGATCTCTATCCGAAACAATAGAAATAGGTACCCCGTGTAATCGAACAATCTCTGAAATGTACAACTCAGCAAGCTTGTCAAGCGAATAATCCGTACGCACCTAAATGAAATGAGCCGATTTTGTCAACCTTTCGACAACAACCCAGATTGCATCTTTTTTACTCAGAGATAGGGGCAAACTCGAAACAAATTTCATAGTCACTCTATCCCATTTCCACTCGGGAATCATGATGGGCTGTAATAAAACTGACGACACTTGATGTTCAGCTTTGACTTGCTGACAAATCAAACATTTTGAAACAAATTCAGAATTATCACGTTTCATACCATGCCACCAATAAAGCTGTTTCAAATCATTGTACATTTTCATGCTTCCCGGATGAATAGAGAAACGACTACTAAGTGCTTCATTCAAAATTGTTTGAATCAACTCTAAATTTCTCAGAAAACATGTTCGGCCTCTAAATCTTAAACAATCATCGAAATCAACTTGAAACTCTGAATCAGGGTTCGAATCACATTGAGTTTGTTTTGCTAGTATTTCATTATCAACTTTCTGAGCTTCGCAAATCTGCTGTAAAAATAATGGCCTTGCTTTGATCTCGGCCAAAATCGAACCATCATTACTCAAAGCTATTTGAGTATTCATCGCACATAGAGTGAATAGGGATTTTTGACTCAAAGCATCAGCAACAACATTAGCCTTTCCCGGATGATAATTGATCACTAATTCGTAATCTTTCAAATATTTCAAGCCACCTCTGTTGTCGCAAATTTAGGTCTTTTTGAGTCATCAAATATTTCAAACTCTTGTGATCGGTAAAGATGTGGCATTTCTCACCAAACAAATAGTGATGCCAAAGTTTCAATGCAAACACAATCGAAGCCAATTCTAGATCGTGCGTTGGATAGTTCTTTTCATGCGGCTTTAATTGTCTCGAGGCATAAGCTACAACTTTGCCTTCCTGCATCAAAACACAACCCAAACCATTCAACGATGCATCACTGAACACTACGAACTCTTTACCCGATTCAGGCTGAACTAACACTGGAGCTTCAGTCAATAAAGCATTTTAACTTCTCAAAACTTTTTTTAAATTTATCTAACCACTCGAACTTAACATCTTTTTGAAGCAATTTTGTTATCGGAGTTGTAATCATCGAAAAGCCTTTTACAAACTATCTATAATATCCCGCTAGTCCTAGAAAACTGCGGACTTCAGAAACATTTCTCAAAGTCTTCCAATCTACAATCGCAAATATCTTACTTGGGTCAACTCGAATACCATCAGCTGAAACAATATGCCCCAGAAAACCAACCCTGCGCAACCATAATTCACATTTGCTAAACTTTGCAAATAACTGCTTATCTTACAGAGTCTGTAGTACAATTCTCATATGCCCAGCATGCTCGGATTCATCACATGAATAAATCAAAATATCATCTATGAACATAACAACAAATAGATCTAGGTACGGTTTGAAAATCCAGTTCATTAGGTCCATAAAGACAACAGGTGCATTCGTTAGTCCAAAAAGCATAACTAAGACCATACCTCATTCTAAATGCGATTTTCGTCATGTTAGAGTCTTTAACTCACAACTGGTAATAGCCTGATCTCAAATCTATATTTGAAAGCATTGTAGTCCCTTTTGATCAAACAAATCATCTATTCTGGGCAAAGGATACTTATTCTTTATAGTCACTTTATTCAACTGTCTGTAGTCAACACACATTCTCATCATGCCATCTTTCTTTTTCACAAACAATATAGGAGCACCCCAGGGCGAGAATCTCGGTCTTGCAAACCCTCTGTCAGTTAATTCTTGCAATTGAGATTTTAATACTTTTAATTCTATTGGTGCCATTTTGTACGGAGCTATCGATATCAACGTTGTTCCCGGCACTAACTTAATGCCAAACTCAACCTCTCGGATTGGTGGTAAACTTGGTAACTCTTTAGGAAACACATCTGGGTGTTCACACACAACTGGCACTGATTCGATCTTCTTTTCAGTCACTTTCGTATCAAGCACATAAGCAAGATAAGCTTCGCAACCCTTTCTCACATATTTCTGAGCTAACATCGATGAAATCACTACTGATAAACCATTCAAATCATCTGACTCAATGCGGATAATCTCATTATTCTGACATCTCAGATCAATCATCTTTCGTTTACAGTTTACTATAGCATTATGTAGCGTTAGTCAATCCGTACCCATAATTATATCAAATTCATCAAATGGTAACAATATCAGATTAGCCGGAAAACAGAAATCTCAAATTATCAATGGAAGTTTCTTACACACTTTATCAATGAAAACAAACTTGCCTAAAGGGTTAGATCCTCTAATCACAAATTTAGTAGACTCTACAAGCAAAGTCTTACTGGATACTAAATTCACACATATATACGAATGAGTTGATCCTAGATCTATCAATGCAATAACTTTAGTATCATAAAGAGTGAAAGTAACGGTAATAACATCTGGAGATGACGCTTCTTCGCGAGCGTAAATAGCGTAGGCTCGTGCAAGTGCTCTGGCCTCTGACCTCATAGCAGAATCCTTAGTCGCTCTCTGGCTACCACTCACATTTCCTGTATTTCCAGGTAACTCGTTCTCTTGTAACCACAGATATCAATGTTTTCCACCAATGATATGCATTATCTCTAAGTAAACATACCACACATTTGATACATTCTTCTAGAGTACAAGACAATTCGTCGAATACTCCTCAGCTCCATGTTTACGTATCTTATCTACTAGCAGCTTGTTCAATCGTATTGGATCTATGACTTGAGGAAAAATAGGGTTTTGTTGAGGAATAGGTGGGGGTAGAGGTTGTTGAGCAGCCGGATTCGTTCGAATGAACTTTGTAAACAACTCACTCATCATCTAGAAGAAGGCTTGCTTAGCCTCTCCACCTTGACTACTTGAAATCGACCTAGAATTAGCCAGCGCTGCCCCTTGAGCGGGACCAGGCATTACTCTTTACATCATCAGCTATAGCTCTTTCGGGATCAGTCGCTAAACTAAAACACAATTTAAACTATCAGGAATCATCACACTACCGTAGAGTATATATGGCATGTATAGCTAGACTCTCACACATGCTACGTTAGTCCTAGAATCGACTAAATCGTAGCTCTGATACTAATAATTGTAACACCCCTAACCCGTATCCGTCGCCAGAATAGGGTTACGAGGCATTATCGATCAAATCACATCAATATTACATACTTAAAACATTCATAGTCATAATTATGTAGAACACAATCATATTGTCCCTTACGAGGCTCTTCAAGGCCTTAGAACATGCTTAGAAATGGTTCGGGACTAAACCGATAACATTTACAAACTTTGAGAAACTTATAAAATTTTCAAGTATTCAAGGGCCACACGTTCGTGTGAACAGGACATGTGCCTTACACGGCACCAGACATGCCCGTGTCACAGTCTGTGTGAAAACAGGGCATTCATACTGACTTGCACCACACGACCGGAGACACACCCGTGTACTACGACCATGGAAAAACTGGAGGGGTTACTGACTTGGGTCACACGGCCAGTCACACACCCATGTGCCAGCCCGTGTGTCACACACGACCAGTAGACGTGCCCATGTGTCTAGGCCGTGTCAAACCTGTAGGATATATTGACTTAATTCAAAGGGATACCACAGGGGACACACGGCCGTGTACCAAGGCCATGTGTCACACACGGTCAAGCCACACGCCCGTGTGCTCAGTTGTGTGGAGTGAAAATAGGCTTTGTTGAAGCCACATTTCTTACCGTTTCGCAAGCATACCTAAACTACCACATTTGTACCAATTCAATACATTCAAAGGCAGCCAAAACAAACTATTTCATACACATAATATGCCATTTATAATCTATTCAATCAACCCCTAAAATCCTAAACAAAAACATACCAAGACAACAAATCTTAACCTTAACTTCTATATGCATTTTCTCACCATCTTATGAACTATTTTATGCCTCATAATATACCATTTCATCATAAAAAAAATCAAGCCATAACATATTATCTTCCAAGCATTAGCTCACCAAATGACAACTAGCTACTTGAGCAACCATATAACCATATCAAGCATACCAAAACATAAGGCAACTTATACATCATGTATTACTTACCAAACTCCTAATTCAAACCAACTTAATGGCCATACACACCAACATTTACATCATTTTACAAGCCAACACATATGGCTAATAACATATTTCAAAACTTATCATCAACTCACTACCCTATACATGCCATATACTATATTTACAAAGCAATCAAAAATACCAACAAGTAGTTGATAGTGTGACGATGTTCCCATTGATTCCCGAGTCTGAGCTAGCTTTGATTATCTATAAAACAAGGAAGAACATACAAAGTAAGCTTTAAAAGCTTAGTAAGCCATATACAAATAAAATTACCATATGAATCAATATCATTTTCGTCAATAGGCAACTATAAGTAAATACATATAAGTTCACAAACATTTCTCATTATACACATATTCAATAACATAATTGAATTCATCAAATACTTCCCTTGACTTTATCCGTTGAACCGTTCAGAATCGTTAAGGATACTCAAAAATCACATAAAACTCATACAATGCCATAGCCCATATATGGTCTTACATGTTATCATATATCGATGCCACTGTCCCAGACAGGGTCTTATACAAAATCATATAACGATGGCAATGTCCCAGACATGGTCTTACATGTAATCACAATACAATGCCAATGTTCTAGACATTTTCTTACATGTAATCACATTTCGGTAACCTAATGTCATGACATTTGTATCCTATACTATTCCTAAGGTTCGTACAGGGCTTTCGGATATCGAAACTTCATTGATTCTTGCACGTATTTGCTTGTTCAATGTTCATAGAAATTTAATAACAATTAAACATTTATAAATCAATTTAAAGGTAATTATTTGCATATGAACTTACCTCGTATTCGGGATAAACAGACTGGATCGGCTATTCGACAACTTCAATTTCCCCTGATCTAAATCCGATTTCTTTCGTTCTTGATCTGTATATATTCAAAATTAATCGATTTAATCACCAAATCATTCAATTCAGTCCTCAAACACACATTTGGGCATTGTTACACTTTAGCCCCTAAAGTTTCACATTTATTCAATTTAGTCCTTATTACACAAATACACAAAATTCACAAAATTCAATTTAACCCATGCTTGGCCAAATTACCATAGTGCCCCTAGTAGCCCATTATTTTCATTTATTTCACATTTCAACCCCCTAATTAACATATTTCTCAATTTAATCCCAAATATGCATTTTTGCCAAAAATCACTTTAAGATAATTTATCAAAAAAATCCATTTTTCATCATCGACTATCGCAAAACTCATGAATTCAACAATGGCATTTTACAAAATCACCAACAAACTCAAAAATTAAGGCACGGCCTAGCTAGTACTCAAAGCAATGATCACAAAAATATAAAAATTATCAAAAATCAAGCAAAGAACATACCTAAATCAAAGCTTCAATGGTCGACCCCTAAAACAACATCATTGGCTTCTTTCTCTTTTAATTTCAGCTAGGATGAACTAAAGATGATGATAATTTCATTTGGTTTTATTTAATATAACATTAATTAACCAATTACCATTTTAACCTTTAACAAAAACCATTTAAAAACATTCATTTAATGGCCATTTATGTCAAATTCCACTATCAATGGTCTAATATCGACATAAGGACCTTTCATTTAATAAGCCATGGCAATTAAGCTCTTTAAACAAGTAGAATGCAACTTTTGCATTTTACGCGATTAAGTTTTTTTTTCTCAAATTGAGCTATTAAACATTAAAATTAGCTCACGAAACTTTCACACATATATTATCACATGCTAATATTAAAATAATTTTACGACCTCAGATTTGTGGTTCCAAAACCACTATTCTGATTTAGCTAAAACCGGGCTGTTACAATTGAAGCATTCGAACGACTATAAAAATCCATTGATTTCTTTGAAGAAGAATGATAAGGTGTACTCATCGACCTCTTTCTCGAATCTCTAGCTTTAGAATAAACTTTTCTCTTTTCTTTGCTAAGCTCCATGGCTTTGCAAGCTATATCAACCAAAACAACAAATTCTTTCAATTCAAGAATCCCGACTAGAAGCTTAATATCTTCATTCAACCCGTCTTCAAACCATTTACACATAATTTTTTTAGTCGAAACACATTCTTGAGCATATTTACTCAGTCTCACGAATTCTCTTTCGTACTCAGTTATGGCTATACGACCTTGTTTCAATTCTAGAAATTCTTTGCGCCTCTGATCAAGAAACCATTGACTTTTGTATTTCTTTCTAAACTCAGTCTGAAAGAACTCCCACATGATCTGTTCTCTCGGCAACATAGATTTTAAAGTGTTCCACCACTTGTAACACCCCTCACCCGTATTCACGGTTAAAATAGGGTTACGAGGTATTACTTACCAATACATATCATTTAACATACATAACTCATATATTTATTTTTCCATTCTCAAACACCATCCAATCATATTCACATTGTCCCTTATAAGGGCCTACGAGGCCTTAAACATGCTTTAAAAGTGGTTCGAGACTAAACCAATAACATACAAAAATTTTGGAAACTTATAAAAATTTCAAACATAAAAGGGTCACACGCCTGTGTGAACAGGCCGTATGCCTCACACGACTCTGGACACGCCCGCGTCCTAGGCCGTGTGAAAACAAGGCATACATACTGACTTGGGTCACACGACCGACCACATGCTTATGTGTCTAGCCTGTGTGCCCTTCGAAGTGGCCACACACGCCCGTGTGCTAGGCCGTGTGCTAGGTCATGCCAATCTTGTAGGGTATACTGACTTGTGCCACACGGCCAGTCACACACCCATCTGTGAAGCCGTGTGGAGCATACTGACTTCAATTTAATTTAAACACTAGGGGACACACGGCCGTGTAGCATGACCGTGTGTCGCACACGGCTGAGGCACACATCTGTGTCCCTGCCCGTGTGGACAAAATAGGCCATTTGCAAGGCCAATTTGTCACCCTTTTTCATGATCACCTAAACAACCAAAATGGTACCAATTCATCATACAATAGGTAGCCAAAATCATCATCAATATACACAATTCATACCATATCCATTTCAACATAATCAGTACTCAAGTCAATGCTAATGACCTATTCAAACATTTATATCATCAAGCATTAATTTACAAGCACATAACTTCTCAAGTTAATAACTTCAATCACACCATGTAGATTATGAAACCATAACCACATTTATACCAAAACATACTAAAATAAGTCATCACTCATGGCTATATATACAAAACAAAACATATATGTTTACAAGCCAAATCATATGGCTATATTCACAACCAAAGTACCATAACTAGCCTATACATGCCATATACCATATATACACAACTCAAAAGTACCAATTAGATGTTTGATAGTGGGATGATATTCTCGACGACTCCTAGATCTGAGCTAGCCTTGATTCTCTATAAAACATAGAAAAATAACACAAAGTAAGCTTCATCGCTTAGTAAGTTCATACTAATGTACTCAACAAGTCATAAAATACAATTCATCAATTTAGACAAGTTAATGTATCATTCATGATAAAATCAAACCTTTCATAACTTATTCATATACAAATATGCAAAGTCATAATCTTTTCTATTTGATCTTCATACTTACATGTGCAAACCTATACAAATTCATAACGAACTCATACCTTCCTGTAGCATTGTCGAATAATCGATGTTTCACACACTAAGTGCCATTGCATAGCTGAAGCTATTATGATTCCTCACACTAAATGCCTTACTTGATGTTTTGCACACTAAGTGTCTATATAGCCGAAGCTATTATAATTTTGCATACTAAGTGTCTTACTCGATGTTTCGCATACTAAGTGTCGTATATAGTCGAAGCTATCTCAAATTGCACACAAAGTGCTAAACATTGTCAATTTATCGTCAAACATGACCGTAGTCTCATATATACAATTTATGCAATATCAAAGTGTTAAAAGCATAATTGTAACAATGTTTATCACATACGAACTTACCTCGTATTTGGAACTAATAGATCAGATCGACTATTTGATAACCTTGCTTTTCCCTCGATCTAAAAATGAATTCTTTTTTTCTTGATCTATATGTATTCAAAATTAACTCATTTAACTATTCATTCATTCAGTTTAATCCACAACATATATTTGGGCATTTTTACACATTAGCCCTTAAACTTTCACATTTATTCAATTTAGTCCCTATTTCACAAATACAAAAAATTCACAAAATTCAACAAAACCCATGCTTGACCGAATTTCTTATAGGTCCCTAGCAACCTAAAACTTTCATTTATTTCACATTGCAACCCCTCAATTTGCATAATTTATAATTTAACCCCTATTTGACATTTTTGTCAAAAATCACTTTACAAAACATAAAAATATATCATTAAACTTTCAAAATCTATTATAAAACCTCAAAGAACACATAGGTTCAACAATGGCAACTCTCAAAATCTTTAACAATTTCAAAATTAAAGGTATGGGCTAGCTAGAACATGAAGCAACGATCACAAAAACATAGAAATCATCAAAAATCAAACTCAAAACACTTACCAATTAAGCCTTGCAAGTGTCGAACCCTAAATGTATAAAAATGGCTTCCTGCCTTGAGTAATTGGTTGATAAATGAAGAGAAAAAGATGATAGTTGGCTTTGTTTTGTTTATTTATTCATTATTAACCAATTTACTATTTTAACCTTAGTTAATAAACTTTAAAAAACACATAAACCATGTCCATTAATGTACATTAACACTACCAATAGTCTAATATCATCATAAGGACTTTTGGTTAATAAATCATAACAATTAAACCCCTTTAACAAATAGAATGCAACTTTTGCATTTTACACAATTTAGTCATTTTCTTCAAATTGAGCAATTAAACGATAAAACTAGCTCACGAAATTTTTACATATACATGCTATCATGCTATAAACACCAAAAATAATATTAAAATAAATTTCTGACATCAGATTTGTGGTTCTAAAACCACTATTCTGACTTAGCTAAAATCGAGCTGTTATAGCACTAGTACGCAGTATCTCTCAGAAGTGATACAACACATTTAACACATTCCGCTGGCGTACAAGACAATTCATCAAAAACTCGAATTGTATTCTCAAGCCAAAACTCGGCTCTCTCAGGATCATCATCAATTGTAGCTCTAAACTCTTCAGCCCCGTATTTTTAAATTTTGTCAACAGGCGGCTTACTCATACGCAAAGATTCTAAACCTTGAGTAGCTACTGGAATTGGATGGGGAATAGGAGGGGGTGGAGGTTGCTAAATAGTCGAATTTGTTCGGACAAACTCGGAAAACCACTCATTCATCATTTGGAGGAAGGCTTCCTTAGCCTCTCCTCCTCGACCCTCAGATATGGGTCTCGATTCAGATGACGCTGCTCTGTGAACAGAGGCTGGCGTATGACTTTCTACATCATCAAAAACTGCTCGATTGAGATCCATTGCTATATGAAAACATAATTTAAAACTGTCAGTAGATATCACACTATCACAGGTTAAGTATGGCATGTATAGCTAGACTCACATGTGCTATGTTAGTCTGAGAATCAACTAAACTGTAGCTCTGGTACCAATAAATGTAACAGCCCTAGCCTGTATCCATCGTTAGAATAGGGTTATGAATTATTATTAGACTTATTCCTTAAATAACATATAATTCATATACATTTCTTAAATTCAAATAGAAGTCATTTAAATACAAGCATATAGTCTCTAACACGAGCCCTCGAGGCCCAAAACAAGCATTAGAAGTGGTTCGGGACTAAATCAAATACATATTGAGTTTTTAGAAAAACATAAAAATTCAAAGCGCAGGGGACACACACCCTTGTGGCCAGACACACGGCCAAGAGACACGCCCGTGTCACAGGCCGTGTGGGCATTCGAAATGGGATCACATGGCCATGTCCCAGCCTGTGTCCAACCCCATGTAACTCTCTGACTTGGATCACATGGCCAACTACACACCCGTATGACTAGCCCATGTACCTTTCGAAATGACCTCACACGCCCATGTGCCAGACCGTGTGCTAGGCCATGTGAAAACTGGATGGTATACTAACTTGTACCATACAGCCAAGCCACATACCCATGGGCTAGGCCATGTAAAGCTATTGACTTGATTTTTAAATAAGTATCAGGTGACACACGACACACACAGCTGAGGCACACTCCCTTGTCTCTGCCCATGTGGACAAAAATAAACTATTTTCCAAGTCATTTTTGTCACCCAAACTTGTATCAACCTAAACACAACAAATAACATATTACCATATCATCAATTATCAATCAACCAATCTCAACCAAGTCCAAACCATGCTATACCAATACCAACAACCATAATGCTCATAAACATCACAATTGGCCATTCAAAAACATACCAATATTACATAAAAAAATCATCTAAATGGTCAATTTCATATATGCATATTCTTTCCTAATACTTAACATGCTAACACATTCTAAATTTCAACCATTTACTACCTTCCATACCAATTCTCAACAAGGTATTCACATAGCAATTATAAACCACATATCAAAGGCTATTTATACATATATACATTTCAAAATATAATACTACTTACAAGCCAATTCAAATGGCTAAAATTTATCAAGACATAAAGGCTATACTAGCCAAAGGACCTATGCATGCCATATAACCAAAATACACAAAGTTCAAAAGTACCAAAACAACTACTGGGTAGCATGATGAGATCTCCAACAACTTACAATCTGAGCAAGCTTTGAATTCACTATAAAACATGAAAAGATAAATAGAGTAAGCTATTAAGCTTAGTAAGCTCGTATGGCTAATAAGTACATCTTACCATTCATTCATAATTTAAGTAACTAAACATAGTATAATGCAACTCAATTTGAATCCAAAAGCCTAATATATATTCAATCAATAGGTTAGTCATGAATTCACCAATCTCATAGATTCAATGTTTATACAATTCATGAACATACCTGTACTGGTACATGTCAATTTCATGCTCTTTCCTATCATCAATATACCCGTTGAACCATTTGGAATAACATCGAATACTCCGGAATCTCACACACTAAGTGCCAATACATGGTTGAAACCATCTCAATCTCATCTTGTACAAATGCTCCCTCTTGAGCTATCATTGGATCTGCTCACACAAGCTAATAGTCAAGACAAAACTACACGATGCTGCTCACACAAGCTGATGAGTAACCGCAACACATGCCAAAAAACTCAGCCACCGGTAGAACGTACGAACTAGCACCCAAAACAAGGTAACCCCTAATGACATGTCATTTGTATCCTATTTATTCCTAGGTTCAACCAAGATTTATACATTGCCAATAACTTGTCGATAATTTTCGTAGTGTTATATCATCTCAATTATATCAATTAATGATTCAAACAAAAATAATTTAATGTTTATTAAACATACGAACTTACCTCGATCACAAAAATGACAAATGGATTGACTAGTCCAATACTTTATCTTTCCTTCGATTTAGTTCTGTACGTTGCTTTTATTGATATGCAATGGGACTATGGCCGAACCTTCAAAGCACAACAATGGAGGTTTTTGTTTCTTAAATTCGGTTGAAGAACGCACTTAGGAAGATGACAACTTTTGTTTCTTTATTATTTTACTATGTTTATTTAATAAATTACTAATTTAACCTTATTAATTATCCTTTGAAAACAGCTATTTAGCGTCCATAAATGTCCACTCACTATAAAGATGGTCTAATTACCATATAAGGACCTCTACTTTAACGTTCCATAGCTATTAGACACCTTTAGATATTAGAACTCCAGTTTTGTACTTTACGCGATTTGGTCCTTTTTTATCGAATTAAGCATGCAAACGATTAAATAACTTAACAAAATTTTCATATAACTCTATTAACATGCTGTAGACATTAAAATAATAATAAAATTAATATTTCAATTTCAAATTTGTGGTCTCGAAACCACTGTTTCGATTTCACTGAAAATAGGTTGTTACATATAACCATTAGACCAATTATCTACTTTTATCATGCCTGCACTAATGCAAAAGCATAAATACCTTTGACAATAACCTAAGAGCTTTCCAGAAATTACTAGTAAGTTAGTACCTAACAAGGGTGTTTTGGCTAGCTAATGGAAACTTTCCTCATCTTATCTAATGAAGATGTCTTAAAACTTTCCAGAGACTTAGAAAAGAACGCAGAGAAAAAAAAGGTGAAACATGTCGGCTATCGTCACCCTTATATAGCTAAGATAGCAGGGACAAAGCATAGTGATAGGGTTAGAAAATCCCACTATAGCCTCTGAAACTCGAGAATAGACTTGCCTAAACATCTACAGACTTAACTACTACCACTAATCAATTTAGTGAGTAGTAAAATGTTGCTTGTACACTAAAACAAGCCAACTAAACAAGTCTTTTAGGTACCAAAACACATCTAGCTATCATCTTCGATACTCAAGTTCAATTCCAACTAGGTCTCAACTAAACTCTAACGATACTCACCGAGCCATCCTTTTCATGCTAAAACATGGAAAACAAGTCTATCGCTCCATGAACTAATGAGTTTTCCCTAAGTATTTAGGGTTGGCAGATTTCCACACAAAAGATGTAACAGCCCGGTTTAGACCCTAGTCGAAATAGTGGTTTCAGGACCACTGATTGTCAGTCGTGATAAGTTTTAAATTTTAGAATTGATCGTACTTGAACTAACTATTATCATGATGAAGGTAAGCGCACCTATCGAACAGTAGTATAGTTTTAGCAAGACCGAAAGTCGAACCCAAAGGAACTAAAAGTACTAGTATTAACTTTCTTTTTATTATCTAGCTTAAGAATAATGAAGTTTGTTTTATCTAACTAATTAACTATCCTAAGAATGCACAGAAAATAAATTGCGGAAATACTTTTGGGAAAACTGATTGATTTTAGACAACACCCAAGGAAGAATCGACCTATGTAACGCCCCAATTTTCGGGAATTCTGTGGATGTTGGCAATATTTAAAATTTTTTTGTTCTGTCTGCTTGGCGTAGGTTTAATTATGTTAGTGGGCCTCTAGAAGGCCCAAGATTAAGTTAAAACTCGGTAATTTTAATTAATTTTAATCCATAAGAAAAAGGGGTTCTAGTTAATTGGGCTTTTTAGTATTAACTGGGAAAAATAAAACACAAGGAAGCTTGTGGTAAGTTGGCATGTGACGCCACTTGGGAGCTTTAGAGGTGGCGTGTGGATGACTAAGGAGAACTAAGGTTCGAGTCGTAAGGTAAGTAAATTATTGGTATTAATTTTTATGTATAAAAAAGAGATGTAATGGAACTAAAGTGAAAGTCTATCAGGAGGAGTTTGAGTTGCTCAGGAGATTGAGTAAGGAGGGGATAAGGGAGAGGATTTAGGAGCTGATTAGGGAGAGCAGTGTTGGCCGAATGGTGGACTCTTGAGGAGCAAGAGTTGGCTGGCCAAGGGGTGCTTTATGGGGGCAAATTTTGGCTAGGTTGTGACAACCCTAATTTGACCCTAGTTGAAAAGTGGTTTCGGGACCACAAAACCGAGTTATAAAAATAATTATAAGTTATATTTCATGATTTCGAAGTGAGTAAATACAAGTGTGAAAATTTCAAGCTTTGATTTGGTCAATTGCATGTGAATTTATTCAATAGGACTAAAATGTGACACTTTTGAAATGTGATTGGTTAATTTAGAATGAGTAAATAATGCATGTGTTTAAAGGAATGGTTTTGCATGTTAAATTGCCCATTTTTAGATAGTGGCCGGCCATGTACTAGTTATGTTATAAAATATGAATTTTCTATTAGTTTTATTTAGTTAAATGATATAATACCATGAATAAATGAAATAAAATAAGGAACTAAAATAGAAAGTGGGTGAAACTAACAAAGTAATCACCTTGTTCATCCCAAAAAAGCCGAAAGTGAAGAAGAGTTGGGGAGAAGGAACCATTCGGTCACTTAGATCTTCTTTAAGCTCAAGAGCAAAGGGGAACTAAATCCGATAAAGGGAAGGAAAAAGTAATTGAATAGCCATTGAAGTCGTTCGACAACATCCGAGGTAAGTTTTCGAGTAATGGAACTTAGATTATGATTCGATTAGATCATGTTATATAGCGAATCAAAACAATGCTCTTTGTATGTGGCTATTGAGTCGAAAATGGTAATCGTAGATATGCGCCTTGTGTCTGAGTTCTAGTAATGAAAACGAAATAAAACTGTGTTATGATTTGTGGACATATGTGCATGATTATTCGGATGATAACCGGACTAAGATCCGAAGGTATTCGTGCAAGTTGGTATATCCGGGCCATGTCCCGAAGGCATTTATGCTAATGATTATAACCGGGCTAAGACCCGAAGGCACTTGTGCGAGTTGTTATAACCGGGCTAAGACCCGAAGGCACTTGTGCGAGTTGTTATATCCGGGCTAAGACCCGAAGGCATTTGTGCAAGTCGTTATATTCGGCTAAATCCCGAAGATGCTTGGGTTTGGGAGTGAGCGATCTTGCTATAATAATTTCAATTAATATGCTCATAAAATCCAAACGATAAGGTATGTTTCGTATATGCATCAGAAAAGTCGATTCGTTTAAATAGTATTCGTTCAATTGATTAACGAATTTTCGGCCTTTAGTTAGGTTTGATATTTTGTGTATGAAGATATTGATTGAAGCGTGAAGTAAGTATGATTATGAGAATGTGCATATATGAAGTTATTCATTTAGCCATATGAATGTTATACCTTAGCCGAAACTAATCTCATTATTCAAAACTTACTAAGCATTAAATGCTTATTCCGTTTCTTTGATTCTCTGTTTATAGATTTTTGGTTCGCCAGCTATCGGACTCGGGAGTGTCAAAGTCGAAGTCACTCACACTATCAAAGCCCTTTCGGTACACTTTTGGTTGAACTTTGAAATGGCATGTATAGGACTACCCTTTTTGATGTTGGTCATGTACCTTTCGGTATTGTACAAATTTGGATAGCCATGCGAAAATGGCTTATATTTATATTTTGAGCATAATGTTATAATCATCATGTATGTATATGGTTATTGAGAGGTTTGGATATGCTTGGCAATGATTGACCATTGGGATGGTTAATCACAATCATATTTTGTGCTATATATGATAAAGGGTTAGTTAAATCATGGAAACTATGTAATAGGTAAAGTCTACCCTAAAGGCAGATGCTGACAGTATCAGTAGTGTAAATTTGAAAAATCACTAAAAATAGTAGGAATGGATTTAAATAGTGAATAAATTATGTAATCGAACCTTGATGAATCTACTTTCATATGGAAGAAACGAAACGGTCATATGAGTCGGATTTTAAGAGGTATTTAAGTTTTTGTGAAACAGGGCCAGAGCGATTTCTGGATCCCCTGTTCTGACTTTGGAAATTCACTATAAATTAACCAGAGATAATTAGAAGTCATGCCCTATATGTACAGATTCCTTTTCGAGTCTAGTTTCTTTAGAAACAAACGGAATAAGATTTGAAGCTCTGTACAGGGAGATACCTAAGTCGCAATGCATGAAGGTCTGAGTAGTCGAACCCTGTAACAGGGGAGATTTTAACTAATAAATTGTAATTTTTGGCCCAATCAAAAATTCTAGAAAACAATTTGTAGATGGATATATGAGTCTAGTTTTAGAGAAAATTCACGGAATAAGTTTTTGAGCTTCGGAACTTGAGATATGATTTTTAAAGTGGCTGTGGTGCAGTTAGCCAGCATGTCTGGAATTTTTAAAAATGAACCGTGTAATCAATGAAATAAGTCCGTAAATACCTCGTGTTAGACCCCGGTAACGGTCTTGGGTACGGGGTGTTACATAGGTTATTTAGTTTGTTCTGCCGAAAATTAGGTTTCTCTTCTCTTCCCTTTTTATTTTTGCTAAAAGTTGAAAACTACTACTGTGCCGACTTCACAACCACAAAACTATATTCTCTGCTAATCTTTTCTTCTGTTCATCTTTTCTTTTTCTTTTAACCGAACCTAGAGACCTCTTACTGTGCCGTTTTCTCCATAGCCGAATACTACCTCTTTACTCATCCTTTTCTTTCTTCTATCTTCTCTTTTCCTCATAGTCGAACTCATACCCTTCCTTCTCTATCGCATCCATTATTGTCACCAACTCCCATATTCTCCAAGAGCCGAATCTTGTGGTAGCCGAACTTCTCTTCTCTTACTTACCTATAAAAACTGAAATCTATAAACCTGTGGTGGAAGAAGCCAAAACTTAGGTTGTTAGAATCTGTTTCTTCTCACAAGTACGGTAGATCAGAGTTAGGATCATGGATAGGCGCACTCTTTTAAGCCGAACAACGATAGGTAGTTGTTGAAGTGAGTTGCGTTAACCATACATGTTTTAAGAAAAAGCCGAAACCCTTAAGGGGTGGCTAACGTTTGGACTAAGGGCATTATGCCTCTTTCTTTTTGAATTGTAAGCATCAGCATGGACAAGGGAGCGTACAGTGAAGGACTAGAAGACTACTCGGTTGGATCTTTGGATCTAATCCATATTTCGGCAGGAAGATAAGAGCAATAGGGTTTTAAGCAAGGTTGGCCGAATATGGTAAGGGGTTAAATACACAGTTTTATTTCGATATTTAGAGTAATGTGTTAGTAATACAATTGTAGGCATTTCGTGTGTGATCTCATCAACAAATCATCATAAAATAGGTGTGTAACTGACACCCTCTCATAGACTAGATCGGCAAAAGTCGAAAAGCTGAAATGCCGAAAAGTCGGTATTTTGAGAACTTACGAGTGTGCAAATGCTTGTAAGATTAATAGTTTGACGTGTATGATAAATTAAAGTGTTAAGACTACAGAGTGCACGTTTCCGTGCATTTCGATGTTTTTGGGCTTAATGGGCTAAAATCAGGAAAAATAGGCCAACGGGCCGAATTCGGTAAGAACACTCGGTAAGTGTTTCTGTTAGTACGTAAATGTCTATGATATGCATGAAAACCTTAAAAGTAGTTAAATTACTAGAATACCCCTAAGTGTGGAAAATTACCATGATACCCCTAGGTGCAAAATGACCATTATACCCCTAGGGTTAAAATTGACTGAAAAGCATGATGATCTGATTCTGTATGATGTATGCCATGATTGTATATCTGTTGCATGGGGACATGGGTTATATTATGGAGGAAGCGTCCTGGTGGCTATACCACAAATTATCTGATCTGGTGGCTCTGCCACATATATCTGCTCTGGTGGCTCTGCCACGATTATCTGTTTTTGGTGACTCTGTCACATTATATGTTCTGGCAGCCATGCTGCATATTTCTGTGGCATGTAGCAGTTGGGTGGGTCGAGTAGTCTCCCCACATGGTGAAAGGCTGGTATAGGGGTGCATTTGGTTGGATATGGGTTGGGTTTTTACATAAACATGTAAAATCTGTTCTGATCTGTTATGGGCCTATGGGCTTTATTCTGAATTCTATTTTGGGCTAAGGCCAACTTATTTTGTTTCTGTGGTTTGAGCTGATATAGGCTATGGTTGGGTTAATTTACACACTGAGTTTCCCAAAACTCACCCCTTTATTTTCATCCATGCAGGTAATCCCCAACCATAGTGGGCTTGGAGCTATGAGGGATTCAGAGTGGCCATACGTTTCTGCTGAATTAGTTTCTTTATGGTGAACTGGACATCCTTTTCTTTTACGTTTGAGGTTTTGGGTTTTTACATGTAATAAGGCCGCTTTATTGTTTTTATGGTTTTGATTTATATTTTATTGTAATGGACATGATTTATTTTAACTATCAAAATTGATTAGCTTTAGGGCACGCTTTCAAAAAACAATAATTGATTTCAAAATAACACGACTACAAGCAAGGCTTCTGCTATGAAATGTTTTCCAAAATTAATCACTTTTCTTAAACGGACATAACCAAATTGTTTTCCTAAAAATATACACAACATTAAAGTGTGGCAATGACGGTGTGCATGTCTAGGATTGGATTCGAAGGGAGCTTGGTACTTAAGCAGTCCGATGGACTCACCTCCTCTTTTCTAGTTTCCTACCTGGTGCATAGCTTCCATTCACTTTAATCTATAATGAAAGTATTTTTTAAAACATTAAGTAAGTTTTCTAAACCAACAATATCAAATGTTTTGAATGCTCCGATGTGGCACGTCGGATCCGGCCGTAACGTCTAGGCCAGGTTTGGGGTGTTACAACCTAGACTTCTCTTGTTAACTGACTCTGAACTAGACGATTTATTCACTTGACTTGATCCGTAGAAATCCCTAAGTTATGTTATTATCCCTATTCAAGACTAATAACATCTAACCCTAGGTTGATTAATTGAAATCTCTTTCTAATTAAAACCTCTAGTTTTGCATTAACTCGATTTATAGATTCCCTTATTAGATTTGATTCTAATCCGACAGATTTATGTCGTCCTATCTTTAGGATTGCATGGAACTCTGCTTAATTATGAATGATCTACTCTTAGACAGGGACTATCCATCCTCCAAATAAGCACATCAATACTTGAATCAATATCCTGGAATATTCAAACAAGAATTAAAGTCATAATTAAGAACAAATCAAGTATTTATCATACAGTTCAGAAAATATTAACAAGATCCGTTTTAGGTTTCATCCCCCGTAGGTATTTAGGGGATTTAGTTCATAACTATAAAACAAAACATCTCAGAAGAATAATAACAAAACATAAAGAAAACCCAGAAACCCCTAAAGGAAATTGAAGGGAGATCTTCAGTCTTGGAGGTGAATCCGGCTTCCGAGGTGGATCAATTGGCTTCCTTCGAGTAATTCCTTCCTTCCTACTCTTCGTTTTTCTCTTTAATCCTTCACTAGGGTGTTTAAATAGGCTTTAGAATGCCTAAAAGCCTTCAAGAATGGCCTTTTCCGAATTGGACTATACTTGGGTTTGACAGGGACACGCCTATGTGTGATTACTTTAGGCCGTGGTCGATTCTGCCAAATGGACATAGCCGTGTGGTCTACCCGTGTGAGGAAGTCCAGGCCGTGTTGATTTCCCATGTTGACCCATTTTCTACATTTTCGGCCCGTTTCTTGTTCTTTTTGCTCTCCTGTGGTCACCTAAGTATAAAACATGAAATTAAAGGATTAGGAGCATCGAATTCACCAAATCTAAGGAGAAATCATTCATAAATGTGTTAAGCATGGGATAATAATATGTATAAATTACGGTTTATCGAATACCCCCACACTTAAGCATTTGCTTGTCCTCAAGGAAAATTCTCAATTCCAAATTAAGAATTCATTTTTCTCAACTTATAATTCCTATCAATAATATCTCAAACTAATCCATAAGTAATCATACATTGAGAATTCAACTACAAGAACATTAAAGTTTCAAACATTCCAAGTTGAGCATTTTATCACGAAAAACATAGGTATCTCCCCTCATCTAAGTAATCACCTTTGATTTAAAATATCACAGAGTTTAACATCCTCACTTAAAGATTCACTCAAATCACTCGAGGTGTTTAAGGACAATGAATTTAGCACTCAACAGTCAATATGAAAAGTTATTACCATAGGCTTGTATGAAAATCAAATCTCCACCACTATATATTGAGATGATACATCGATCAAAATGTCTTTAGAGGGTTGTAACGAGGCTTTGGTTAGGGGGAATGGTCACAAGCTGAAAGAAAAGGTTAGAATCGAGATTGAATTGAAGAATTACTTAACTAGAAAAATACTAAAACTTTGACAAATTACATCCCTCATTTAGGTAACCTATAATTGAGCTTTTCTTTTGAATAAAATTGTTTTAACACAAGCATTATATAATTTCATCATCGTTTTTTTTAAGAACAAATCAAATAACATAGACTAACTATCAAAATTAAAACATAGCTAAGCAATTTATTCAAATCAAATCTCGACAAAAATAAGGACGAAATTAATTGAGGGGATTTCAACAATAATAAGTTATGGGTTAATATTGAGGGTAAATCAATGAATGGGATGTTAGGCTCAAAGAGGTTTACTAAGGGTTAATTGTGAAGGTAGGCTTTTATGGAGTGAGTGGGTTAAACCTAAGTGCCTCTATCATCTTGACATATGAAATTAAATGGTGTGGTCTTGACATGCATAATCAAGCAAGTTCTAAAATAACAATTCGATATTGACGCACTAAAAGCAACAATAAAAGTGAGCATGAAAGAAATAATAGATGCTCTAAAGGCTCAAAATTTCACAAGAATTATGGCTTGCTGATGTTTAAACATGTGGATTTCAATTCAAGATAATACCTAAACTTGGGGAAAACAACCTAAAATTTTAAATTCTCAAAAATCAACTTATCATGCTTGATTCTCTAATGTCTTAAAGTTTAAATAATCAATGCACGAATGCCTATGTTTTCATTCAAGACATGTCAATAAAAATCATAAATTAATGAAAATTCATGCTAATAATGATATGAGGGATTTACAAGAGAACAAGACAAAATTCAGGGATTTTTCTAATAGTAATATAAGTGACCCCCCCACACTTGAGAAGTACATTTCCCTTAATGTACAAAGATATAGTTAGTGGAAAATATAGATATAAGATCATAAGATAGGGAGAGGAGTGAAACTTCCTGAATGTTAAATGGATGAAATCCTTAGGTTGGTGTTATGTAGAGTGGAGGAGAATACTCTGGTGGTGGTAGAGGTTGGGTTCCACAAGTGCTGCGCCAAAAGAATATTATATCTCATGGTAGCTATAGTCGTGGTCGAGCAGGGCATGGCAGTCGTGGAGAACCTTTTCCAGTGGAGTTTCAAGTTCCTAAGTAATAGTGAGCTTAGGAGCTCTTTATAACTGCGATAAAATTAGGAACTTTTTAGGGAATATAAAGAAGAAGAATTGCTCGTAATGAAATAGCCAAAATTAAAAATTATTTATAAAACCTAAAAATAAAATAGTATCAAAAGGAAATCAAATGAAAAGTTAAAAGTGAGAATAATAAGAAAAATAATAAATAAAAATAGAAAGAAAATCTTTAAACATCATCATCACCGGATGGTTCGCGAGGTGGTGCTGGCGATGAAATATTGAGGTGCTGACAAATCTGATGTAGAGTAGCATCAATGTGATCAAAGCACTGAAAACACTGCTGCTCAAATCGAGTAAGGCGTTTAGAGATGTCAGAGTATGAAGCCACTGCATAAACTGGACGATGGATGGGTGGTGGCTGAGACGGTAGGTCCTTATGTCGTGGAGGGACATCATCAGTAATGTCCTCGGGGGCCTCCTCCTCAGTTGATTGGGAGAGGCGATACTGAGGAGGGTAAGTTCCACGTCGTTTTTTGATCATCCTCATATGTAGCATGCTCGAGATGCCTTGTGGAGACATCTGGCCAATGAGAGTGAGGGAGGATGCTTGAGCCGTTGTTTTGAGGAGTCCAAAGTGCCGAGCCAATCGAGTCACATAGGGGCCAATGGAGATGACCCCCATTCGATGCCACTCCGTCTGATGGCGAATGGCAAGGGCGATGAAATAGGTGAGGTTGAAGACGTGCCCATGCGCCATACACCATAGAAAGTAGGTGTCGTGAGTGTTGACAATGCCGGTGCTCTCTCGTCGTCCTGTCAAAGTGTGAGCTAAAATGGCATGTAGGTACCTCAAGGATGGGGTGAGAGCCGATGCCTTGGAGCAGCTAGGGTCATAGGTGGCTGAGACAGGTACTAAAACGTTCCAGCACTGTGAAGGAGAATGATGGATGTGGCGGTTGAGAGTGTTGAGGTCGTTCTCCTCCATGAACTCCTCCGTGTATAGGCCCAGTGTAACAGCCTGATTTTGGGCCTAGTCAGAACAGTGGTTTTGGAACCACTATTCCGAGGCCAAATAAAATTATTTTAATGTTATTTTATGAGTTATAATATAATTTTATAAGTGCATGTAAATTTTGGTAAGTTAATTTTAGCGATTTCTTGTCCAATTTCGAAAAAAGACTAAATCACGTAAAAGGTAAAAGTTGTCCTTTGATGCCTAAAGGTGTTAAATTGCTTTGTATCTTAAATTGGGGGTCTTTAAAGTGAAATTAGGCCATTGAAAGTGTGATGGCCGGCCAAGGGAGACAAGATTGTCAAAAAAGCCAAAATTTGTGGCTTTTAGGTGACTAAAATGACTAAAAATAGAATAAAATAAAGAAAATAAATATATCATCTTTTCTCCATATTCTCTCTACCGAAAATGGCACTTATGTGCAACGGTTTTTCTGAGTATCCAATTAGTATTCCAAGTGTTCAACGGGTAATCTATATAAAGAGTTGATGATGGTCCCAATGAGGTAAGTCATTGGTGAGTATGCACTTGAGTAATGTTACGAGTTGTGCAGGTACGTACACTAAGCCTGTGAGAATGTCTTGGTATGAGAAAGATCTATGATGCATAAATATGTGTTCTTACTATGATGGATGAAATGATGTTGTATTAATATTGTGAACAATGATCATGAATAAGTAACTTAGCCTTGACAGATTTGAGTTACTGCAGTAGTGTAACTTCGAAAATACACTAAAAATAGTGGAAAATGAGATAAAAGCTGAATAAAATATGGAATTAAAGCTTAATGAGTCTAGTTCTTATAAAAGAAACCATGTAAGTCAAAGAATTTCCTATAATGAGTTATTTAAAGTTGCGTGGGACAGAGTCAGAATGACTTCGAGATCCCCTATTCTGATTTGAGAAAACCATTATAAATTGTAAAAAAAATGGTTATGAGTTGTGATTTATATTATTAGAATCATAAATGAGTCTAGTTTAAATAAAAACAGACGATAACATTATTTGAGTCTTGTGCTATGAGATAATTGAACATTAGTGTAAAAGGGTTGAAACTGTCAGACAGTGAATCAGGAGTAATTTTTAGGAATAAACTATACTAATTGGCTAAGCAAAAAATTCTGGAAATTTTATGGTAGAAATATACATGAATCTAGTTGCAGGGAAAATTATCGGAACTTAATTTGGAGTTTTGTAACTCTAGATATAAATAATTTAGTGACTATTGCGTAGGAAGACAACTTGTCGTGAACTTGAGAATATGTTGTTAACATTGATAAAACATGTTAATGAGTTACTTATTGTTTTCATATGAAATTACTAAGCGAAATCTTACCCCTTTCTTTCCCATGTTTCCTAGGGTTACCAGGTTAGCTCAGGTTGGAGGCCGTTAGAGATATTATCACACTGTCAAGCAGACGCTATCAGCGTATGTAAATCCAAGTGATTCGAGTCTATGGGATGTATAGGGTTTTAATGTTAAGTATGTGATATTATGATTTAACTAAAGGTGTCGGCTTGTATTGATAAAGTGTTGTAGCCATGTAAATTGTCCTATATCGGCTAATGATGTTATGGGCCTATATGATTAGTCTTATGCATGTATGTTATTATCTCTTGCGATGTGGCTTACAGTATGCCTAGAGATTGAAATGAGATTCATTGATGAGTTAGTACCTTATGCATGATTAAGTGATTGGTAAATAATTAATAAAGCCTCATAAATGGTTTGTGGATATGATTATGCATGCTTAGTGACGGACATGAGGTTTGATGACATGTTGATAACTATAGCATTAATGTGGTAAAGATGAAAGTAAAACCTATGGTAATGGTTGCATGTGAAATTACCACAGTCATGTCATGTTAGGAATGTTTAGGAATGTTTAAGTGCCTAATTTTTCCATGTTGTATGCTATTGTATAAGTATGCGAGCATGTGTTGCGAGGGTGACAAAATGGCTTGGAAAATAGCCTTGTATTTGTCCACACGGGTAGACACACGGGCATGTTGTCCAGCCGTGTGACCCCTACACCTAGGTTTTTCTAGTCAGTATGCATGGTAGTAGTACACGAGCAAGACACACGGCCATGTGTCTCAACTGTGTGAAGGACATAGTCATAGGACACGGGTGTGTGCCTTGTCCATGTTGTTTTGGCACAATGTCTACGTTTTGAAACACGGGTTTGGGACACAAGCGTGTCCCTAGCACACGGGCGTGTGCTCTATACCCACACAGGCGTGTGGAGCTTTGATGCAAGAGATTTTCTAAGTTTTTCATGAGTTCTCTGTTGGGTCCCGAACCACCCCGAATGTATGTTTTGGGCCTCGTAAGCCTGCATAAGGGACAGATTGCATGTGAAAAGAAAAGTTTTTAATTGTTTGTGATTTCATGGCCTTGTTTAGTATAGAAGTGTTAGTAAAAGTTAGGTAGCACCTCAAACCCTATCTTGGCGTTGGATGCGGGGGAGGGGTGTTACATTTAGTGGTATCAGAGCATGGTTTAGTCGATTCTCGGACTAACCTAGCATAAGAGAGTCTAGCTATACATGCCATAGTATTACTCGTGATAGTGTGATATCTCCCGGCCCTAACAAAACAGTTGATTAAGACAGGAATGAGTTCCAACCGAGCAAATCTTGTTAGAGATAAGAGTAAAGTTGGGATTATTGAATCATGCTTGATATGCTGAAAATGGGAAAGGTATGAAGAGAAATTCATGATTTTTACATGAACTAGTATTCATTATGTGATACTCCTGAGTTAAAAAATGTGAAATAGTGGAGTAAAACGAAGTTAAGTTGTGAAAAGCTCTTTTATGCATGTTAGTATTCATACGATGTTAAATGTCCAATTTGATTGGCCAAGTGTTTATGAAAAGAAAGAAATTTGCTTGAAATGACAAAATGTATGTATGAATGCTTTTATTGCATGATTAGTAATCAGTATCTACATGAGGTTGACATTTATGTCTAGATTAATGAAGTCGAAATGCCGCAATGTTATGCTTTATAATCTCAGTTATAGAATTATAAATGTCACAATAGCATGAAAGTTGTAATAAAAGATCAAATTGGATGGAACACAAGGAATGAGTACGATCGTTCACTAATGAATTTAAGGGAAAAGAACATGGTTGGACCATGAAAATACATGAGATTTGTGTGCCAGTGTAAGACCATGTCTGGGACACGGCATCGGCATTGAGACGAGGGCTAGTGTAAGACATGTCTGGGACATGCATCAGCCACACTATGAGAGCCAGTGTAAGACATGTCTGGGACATGCATCGGCCTCGAGATGTTAGCTAGTGTCAGACATGTCTGGGACATGCGTCGGCTACAAGATGTGCTACTGTAAGACATGTCTAGGACATGCATCGGCACTATTACATGTGTCAATGTAAGACCTGTCTGGGACACGGCATCGGCACAGATGGACGAGAGCTAGTACAAGACCATAGTTGGACTATGGCATCAAGTAAGATATGTACTCAGAACCGTAAGACGTTCTCCAATTTGATAAATATTGGTAAGTGATTAAGACTCAATGTGGGAACTTGATAAGACATTAAGGGTAATTTGAGTAAAAGAAATAAAAGTTTGAGTTGTGATAAATTCACTTATATTTAGCTAATATTCACATGAAATAAAGTTGCATGTATTACTGAGATATGTGAAGATGTGTTCATAATAAGTTGGAAATTTGAAATGTTTGAATCAATGTGCGCAATGCTATGTCGTTGTTGAATATGTATTTGCTTGAGAGTCAAAAGTTTAGAGGCTTTACAATCTTCGCCCCTTACCAGAATAGAGTTATACGATGAGATTCTCGAGAGATATGTTGCATAAGCTTGCAAAAGTGAAACTGAAGAGTACAATAATGGAATAGTATGGAATTAGTGAAGACAAAATTAGTTAAAGGAAAAATGTCAGACTTGCACAGATGTTTGAGTATGACGGATTCAATTAAATAAAAGTTATGTCTATCTTTCTCTTTTGAGTATTCTATGTTTTCCTCTATTCTGGGGAATACGTATGGTTATACCTTTCGAGTGGGAATTCTCTCGTGTGAGGATGCTAGTGGCTGTGTTATTAGATGAAAAGCTATATTGGTCCAGTTAGTTATGATCGACATTTCTCCATCTCTTCAGATTTCTATTCTGATATATTGGAATGAAGTCGATAGTAAAAATAAATGTAAGATTATTCTGATGTTCTATTGATTATGGTTTATATATGCAGGAATTATATTATCTCTGTTATGAGGAATTCTAGAGCGTACAGACAGTAGTTTCCTTCTGGTTTTCTCTGAGGGATTTTCTGAATTATCTTTATTATTTTCTTCTGGATTATATTCTCAGATTTCTTGTATAGTCTTATATCTTGGAATTATTTATATTGGTTTTTCTCTCGTTCTTGTTTCGAGAATTATCAAACTTGGCTTGTCTTTACGAGTAATCTTTGACTTGCGATATTAGAATATGTTATGATTATGCTTCTGGTTCGATTATGGAAGTGCGAGAATTCTAGTATTTGCATTTCTCTAATCTTCATGTAAAGGATTTTTATCAGCAAAGATATATTAGGTCATGTGTATTAAGTTTATTCTCTAGTTCGAAAATAATGTTGTGCAATTACGGGTAAGTAGACGTACAGTCTGAGATAAAGAAATTTTATTCTTGAAAATATGATACAAAAACATATTAGTTGGATTTCTCTCATTCAAGAATGTAGTATAAGTAAAGTTCTCTTGATTAATAAAGAGACTACATCTATGAAGTTGGAATCATTTGATTCATGTCAGTAAAGTTTCTAAGCAGTTGATGACTAGAGTATAGAAATGTGGCTATAAGTGGTAAATTAAACAAGTACAGCATGATTCGACTTTTAATTTGAAATTGCAGGGAGGATTTGATTTCTGGTTTCTGTTACTATTATTTCAGAGTAAGATTTGAGTACTAAGAAACTTCGGGTTATACAGAGAATTGAGTACAGAGCTTACAGCAGTCTTTTGTCTATTCTTCTAAAGGATGTTGAACAGTCTACAGAGTAAAGCCGAATATCAGATGCATATGAGACTATTATTGTCGTGATGATATTGAAAGAAAAATGAGAGAGTACTATTATGAAATTTAATATCGGGATATCTTTCATCCCCGAGGAAAAGGAGGGATGCAAGTTGAATTGTGATAGGTTGATGATAGTAGTCCGCATGACTATTTTGGTATATACAAAGGTATTGTTAAATAGATTTCGCCGAGCTATGTATCTGAGTTTATAGTTTTTAGAATGTCAGTTTTCAGTATTTTGAATTGAGCCGAGAATTTTATGGTAATTGTACAAAGGTTACAGAAATCCTGAGTATGAGCTTGAGCTAAGTTGTTTTGTAAGTTTTGAGAAAAAGATATAGGTGACTCGTGAAAGTTGAGAGCAACTTTTTCTAGTAAGATTTTTGGGGACGAAAATCCCTAAAGGGGGAAGAAATGTAACAGTCTGATTTTGGGCCTAGTCAGAACAGTGGTTTTGGAACCACTATTTTGAGGCTGAAGAAAATTATTTTAATGTTATTTTATGTGTTATAATATAATTTTATAAGTACATGTAAATTTTGGTAAGTTAATTTTAGCGATTTCTAGTTCAATTTCGAAAAAGGACTAAATCGCGTAAAAGGTAAAAGTTGTCTTTTGATGCCTAAAGGTGTTAAACTACTTTGTATCTTAAATTGGCGGTCTTTAAAGTGAAATTAGGCCATTTAAAGTGTGATGGCCGGCCAAGGGAGACAAGATGGTCAAAAAATCCAAAATTTGTGGCTTTTAGGTGACTAAAATGACTAAAAATAGAATAAAATAAATAAAAGAAAGATATCATCTTTTCTCCATATTCTCTCCACCTTAAATGGCAGCAAAGAGAGGGTTTAGAAGCTGGAAACATTCAGCAAAGAAACTCCCTTTATAGTAAGTGATTTTAATGTCTTTCTTGAAGATTTTTACATTTTTGTAACCCCTAAAGCATGAGCTTTCATAAGAGGGGACTATTTTGCAAAATGATAAAGAGTCTAGGGTTTCTCCATGAATGTATATGTGTTGTTTTCTGAGTTTTTATGGAAGATTATGAGTCTTGGTAGTGTTATAAACAACTTTTATGAAAGAAGTTTGCATGAAAACACCTAAAATGAGGTATTTTGCAAAGTTGTAAAACAAGTTGTAAATGTGTGAAATAGTTGAAATTATGAATTGATATAGTTATGAAAATGGTTCATCTAGGCTTAAGGAGTAAATAAATGTGATAAAAATTACTTTACGAGCGTAGGGGCAATTTGGTAATTTTGGCAAAATATAGGGGCAAAATTGTAAAAATTGCCCAAGTGTGTCAATGGACTAATTTGATTAGTACATTGTTTTAATTAGCTAAATGTGATGTTTTAGATGTTGAAAAATGCGATTTGGGCTTAGAATGGGGAAAATCAATTTATGGACGATTATGTCTTTTTCACCTTTGTGGTATCGAGGTAAGTTTGTATGTAACCAATAACATGCTATACATGTATGTTAAATGTTATCATTACATGAATTGTACAAATATTAATGTGTATGTGATTAATAGAAATATGATAAGACAAAGCCTTGATAGGCGAGGAAGAATCCCGTTTGAACCTTAGGAATAAAATAGGATACGAGTGACACGAACATTATTCGAGTCTTGTGTTATGAGATAATTGAAATTTTGTGCAGAAGGGTTGAAACTGTTAGACAGTGAATTAGGGGTAAATTTGAGGAATAAACTGTACTAATTGGCTAAGCCAAAAATTCTAGAAATTGTATGGTAGAAATATACATGAGTCTAGTTTCAGGGAAAATTAACGGAACTTAATTTAGAGTTTCGTAGCTCCAGATATAAATAATTTAGTGACTGTTGCTCAGGAAGATAGCTTGTCGTGAACTTGAGAATATGTTGTAAACATTGATAAAACATGTTAATGAGTTACTTATTGTTTTCATATGCTTCTTTCCCATGTTTCCTAGGGTTGCCAGGTTAGCTTGGGTTGGAGGCCATCAGAGATATTATCACATTGTCGAGTAGACGCTATCGGCATAAGTAAAGCCAAGTGATTTGAGTCTATGGCATGTATAGGGTTTTAATGTTAAGTATGTGATATTATGATTTAGCTAAAGGTGTCAGCTTGTATTGATAAAGTGTTGTAGCCATGTAAGTTGGCCTATATCGGCTAATGACGTTATGGGCCTATATGATTAGTCTTATGCATGTATGTTATATCTCTTGCGATGTGGCTTACAGTATGCCTAGAGATTGAAATGAGATTCATTGATGAGTTAGTACCTTATGCATGATTAAGTGATTGGTAAATAATTAATAAAGCCTCATAAATGGTTTATGGATATGATTATGCATGCTTAGTGATGGACATGAGGTTTGATGACATGTTGATAGCTATAGCATTAATGTGGTAAAGATGAAAGTAAAACCTATGGAAATGGTTGCATGTGAAATTACCACGGTCATGTCATGTTAGGAATGTTTAGGAATGTTTAAGTGCCTAATTTTTCCATGTTGTATGCTATTGTATAAGTATGCGTGCATGTGTTGTGAGGGTGACAAAATGGCTTGGAAAATAGCCTTGTATTTGTCCACACGGGCATGTTGTCCAGCCGTGTGACCCCTACACCTAAGTTTTTCTAGTCAGTATGCATGGTAATAGTACACGGGCAAGAGACACGGCCATGTGTCTCAGCCGTGTGAAGGACACGATCATAGGACATGGGCGTGTGCCTTGGCCATGTTGTTTTGGCAGAATGTCCATGTTTTTAGACACGGGCGTGTCCCTAGCACATGGGCGTGTGCTCTATACCCACACGAGCGTGTGGAGCTTTGATGCAAGAGATTTTCTAAGTTTTTCATGAGTTCTCGGTTGGGTCCTAAACCACCCCGAATGTATGTTTTGGGCCTCGTAAGCCCGCATAAGGGACAGATTGCATGTGAAAAGAAAAGTTTTTAATTGTTTGAGATTTCATGGCCCTGTTTAGTATAGAAGTGTTAGTAAAAGTCAGGTAGCACCTCGACCCCATCACTGGCGTCGGATGCGTGAGTGAGGGTGTTACACCCGATCTTGCGGTACCGAACTCTGGGACGCTCAACTGGCGAACTAAACCACTGAGGCAAAATTGGACCATCCCTAGATCATCAAAGTTGGTCATCACGGTCTGAAGATGGAACGCTGAGCAGAGTTCCATCGTGAGCTCTAGATACATCAACTCGACGATCTCAAAGAAAAGCTCCCAAGGGTCGGTGTTGAGGAGGGCCCAAATTGCGTCAGCAAGTTGGGCTTGTTCAAGTGCGGCCCAGTCAATGCTGCGGCCCACACCTAAGGGTCAGGCCCGAAGTATCTGAAAGAGTTCTTTCTGGGGCCCCACAGGAAACTGAAGGAACGAGTGTCTGATCTTCGTGGTAGGAGCCGATAAAGATGATGCTCCTTTTCATTTTTTCGAGGTGGGGACAGCTATTTTCTTACCACGTGAGGTTGACATTGTATACCTGCAAGAAGAACCATTATTACATCTTAATGAATGAAAAAGATAATATATAAATGAATTCAAAAAGGAATAAATCATGAATTTAAACTAACAAGTTCAACCAAAAACTACTAACACTAACAAGACTCAACCAAAAACAATCAATTCGATGATAGAGATTTTGTGGCAATTAGCATGGTAATAGCATGAGTATGAGCATGGTAATAGCATGGGGCGTTCTTAATATCTTGATTCAACATGAAACAGATGATAAATATCCTAAGAATGAGATTTAAATGATAAAATAATTAGTAGCAAAATGAAAATAATATGGTAAAAAATGAAGATTATTATGATAATAAGCATCAAAAGTAAGTAAAATAGAAGAGAAAAGAGCAAACAAACGCAAGAGGGAGGAGTTTGGGTGTCAAAAATGATGTTAAGGGCGGCACACGGGCGTGGCAGGAGGGCGTGTGGAAGTTGTAGCGGCTCGGGGTTAGGGATTTTAGGGGAAGGAGATGATGAATAGTGAGGGGTTTATATAGATTTTGGGGTACATGGTCGTGGGACACGCCTGTGTGCCCTAATTTTAGCCCGTGTGTTTCGTGTTTTTTTAAATTTGAGTGTGTCTGATAGTTGGTCCACGCCCATGTTCTTTGGGCGTGCGGGTGCACATGGCCGTGTTAGCTTGTCAATGTCGACCACGGGTGCTGGGCACGAGCGTGTCGCATGCCTGTGTTGTTTTGGAAGGATTGCCCATGACCATATTGCATGTTCGTGGTGATTTATCGCATCCCGTGTTGGGGAAAAATTTTGCCCTGTTTTCACATGGTCGTATCGTACGGCCATGGCTTATCTTGTGATGTGAGCACGGCCTAAGACACGCCCGTGTGCCTGGCCGTGTGGGTTTGGAAAGCCTGCATTTAATGATTCGGTTAGTATGTCAGATGTTAAAAACTAAAATTTAAATAAATTAACACCGTTAGTACTCGAGTTGCCTCTCGAGAAGCGCTTATTTATAGTCTAAGCTCGACTTTTACCTCTCTAGTGTGTGGTCATGGTGGTACGAGGAGTTTACACTCCTCATCTCTACTATCAATTTTATCAATGTAAGGTTTAAGACGAGTACTATTTACCTTGAATATGCCGAATTTGGGATGAATTACCTTGACTATACCATATGGGAAGATGCTAAGTACCGTAAGAGGAATTTCTTAATTTGGTTCAGAAGCGGTAATACGAGGGTCTGCTGCTTCTAATAGCACCTTGTCTTCAACCTTAATTTGATTTGGGGAAAAATTTAGCTCGTCATGGCGTGTTTTTGGTTTATCATGTGTTTTCGATTTATGTGTCCGTCGTTCATCTATCTCCTCGATTTGTAGCCTTCGTTCTTCTTGGATAGGTCATTTGTTGTTGCTTGAACATGGCTCATGTATGTTCTTCGAACTTATTTCCTACAAAGTAGGTTGCAACATATGGTCAGTTTTAGTAGAATGATTTATACAACCACCTTCAATTTTTGACGTGTTGCTCGAATTGTGAGCTTGAAGGGTGATTGTTTCGTCTCCCACACAAAGTGTAAGTTCGCCTGTGCCAACATCAATAATTGTTCTAGCAGTTGCTAAAAAGGGCCTTCCTAAAATTAAGGGAGCGTTACTATCTTCCTCTATGTCTAGAACAACGAAATCCACTGGGAATATAAATTTGTCAATTTTAACGAGTACATCTTCAACAATACCCCTAAGAAATCTGATAGTTTTATCTGCTAATTAAATGCTCATTCTAGTTTGTTTGGGTTTCCCAAGACCTAGTTGCTTAAACATTTTGTGAGGCATGACATTGATACTAGCCTCTAAATCGGCCAACGCATTGTTCACATCTAAACTACCAATTAAACAAGGAATTGTAAAACTCCCTGGATCTTTTAATTTGTTGGGCAGCTTATTTTGTAGAATAGCCGAGCAAACTGCGTTTAACTCCACACGCGACGCTTCATCCAACTTCCGCTTATTCTCTAAAAGCTCCTTTAAGAACTTCATTGCGTTTAACATCTACGAAAGAGCTTCAATAAACAGTAAGTTAATATGTAATTTCTTTAAAAGTTTAAAGAATTTACCAAATTGTTCGTCTGAGCAGTCTGTCCTTGTCGTATTGGGGTATGGCACACGAGGTTTATATTCGACACTTACCGGTTTCTGCTTATTGTGGCCTACCTCACCTCTACCTTTGCTTACCACAGTTTCTTGCTTAGGTTCTGGTTCAGATGCAACTAACACTTCCTCATTTCTAACATTAATCGCGTTGAGTTGTTCCCTTGGGTTAGGTTTAGTATTACTTGGCAAGCTACCTTGCGATCATTCAGAAATTAATTTGGACAGCTGATCTATCTGAGTTTCGAGCCCTTGGATCGACACTTGTTGATTTTTAAGTGCTGTCTCGGTATTCTGGAAACAAGTTTCTGACACCAAGATTAATTTTGTTAGCATCTCCTCAAGGTTCAATTTCTTTTCCTATTGATAAGGTGGTTTTTGATAACCCGGAGGATTTTGTGGCCTTTGATTTCCTTGAGCATCCCACGAGAAATTTGGGTGGTTCCTCTAACCTGCATTATACGTATTACTGTATGGATTATTTTGAGGTCTAGAGTTATTATTACCCATATAGTGGATTTGTTCCTCCTCGGTTGTAGGATTGAAGGATTGATATTCTATGTCTATGCCTCCTCCACTTGAATCACACCTCATTACTAGATGTACCTGTGTGGAACCAAGCAAACTGTCAATCTTTTTATTCAAAAGTTCTACCTGATTTGTTAGCATATTAACCGAGTCGATGTTATAAACGCCTGCTGTTTTGGTTGGCTTAGTCCTCATGACTTGCCACTAATAGTTATTCAGTGACATCTCTTCAATAAATTCGTAAGCCTCTTTAGGTGTTTTGTTGTTGATGATTCCACCGTCGGCTACATCAATTATCTGTCTCATTGAGGGGTTCACACCATTGTAAAATGTTTGGACTTGCAGCCACAGAGGTAATCCATGGTGAGGACACCTTCGCAGTAGGTCCTTGTATCTTTCCCATACATCGTAAAGTGTTTCTAAATCTATCTGCACAAAAGAAGAAATATCATTCCGTAGTTTAGCTGTTTTAGCAGGTGGAAAATATTTAAGTAAGAACTTTTCGGACATTTGTTCCCAAGTAGTGATTGATCCTCATGGTAACGAGTTCAACCACTATTTAGCTTTATTCCTTAGTGAAAAGGGAAATAGCCAAAGGCGAATGGCATCATCAGAAACGCCATTGATCTTGAATGTGTCGCAAAGTTCCAGAAAATTTGCTAAATGAGTATTTGGGTTTTCGTCCTGTAAACCATCAAACTAAACAAACTGTTGTATCATTTGAATTCTGTTAGGTTTCAGTTATTTGCAGCAATAGCAGGCCTAACTATACTCAATTCAGTCCCTATTAAAGTAGGTTTAGCATAATCATACATAGTATGAGGAGTAGGATTCTGATTTACTGGGTCAGCAGCAATCGCAAGAGGTAGCAGATTATTCTGATTATCAACCATCTCCTCAGTTGTAGTTGGAGTATCTTCCTCTTGCCCTTCCTCTATGTATTCTAAGTTTCTCCTAATTTCTCTTCGGTTTCTGTGAACTGTGCTTTCAATCTCACTATCAAAGAGTAATGGTCTTGTCAGGTTTCTTCTAGTCATAAACTGTGAAAACCTGCCAGAAGAAAATAAAAGAAAATTTAGTAAATAAAAATAAAAACAAAGTTAAATTGCAATAAAAATAAATGGCTAAAGTAATAAAAACCGAGTATTCCTAATATCTTAGTTCCCTGGCAACGGCGCCAAAAACTTGATTGTCACTCACGATAAGTTTTAAAATTTAGAATTGATCGTACTTGAACTAACTATTATCACGATGAAGGCAAGCGCACCAATCGAACAGTAGTATAGTTTTAGCAAAACCGGATGTCGAACCCAAAGGAACTAAAAGTATTAGTATTAACTTTCTTTTTATTATCTAGCCTAAGAATAATGAAGGTTGTTTTATCTAACTAATTAACTATCCTAAGAATGCACAGAAAATAAATTGCGAAAATACTTTTGGGAAAACTGATTGATTTTAGACAACACCCAAGGAAGAATCCACCTAGACTTCTCTTGTTAATCGACTCAACTGAACGATTTTTTTTCTTTGACTTGATCCGTAGAAATCCCTAAGTTATGATATTATCCCCATTCAAGACTAATAACGTCTAACCCTAGGTTGATTAATTGAAATCTCTTTCTAATTAAAACCCCTAGTTTTGCATTAACTCGATCTATGGATTTCCTTATTAGATTTGACTCTAATCTGGCAGATTTATGTCGTCCTATCTCTAGGATTGCATGCAACTCTGTTTAATTATGAATGATCTACTCTTAGACAGGGACTATTCATCCTTCGAATAAGCACATCAATACTTAAATCAATAACCTAGAATATTCAAACAAGAATTAAAGTCATAATTAAGAGCAAATCAAGTATTTATCATACAGTTCAGAAAATATTAACAAGATCCATCTTAGGTTTCATCCTCCTTAGGTATTTAGGGGATTTAGTTCATAACTATAAAAGAAAACATCTCAGAAGAATAATAACAAAACATAAATAAAACCTAAAAACCCCTGAAGGAAATTGAAGGGAGATCTTCAGTCTTAGAGGTGAATTCGGCTTCCGAGATGGATCAATCGGCTTCCTTCGAGTAATTCCTTCCTTCCAACTCTCCGTTTTCTCTTTAATCCTCCCTTAGGGTGCTTAAATAGGCTTTAGAATGCCTAAAATCCCTTAAGAATGGCATTTTTCGAATAGGACTATACTTGGGTTCGACAGGGAGACGCTCGTGTGCGATTAGTTCAGGCCGTGGTCGATTCTGCCAAATGGACCCGGCCATGTGGTCTACCCGTGTGAGGAAGTCCAAGCCGTGTTGATTTTCCATGTTTGCCCATTTTCTCCGTTTTCGACCCGTTTCTTGTTCTTTTTGCTCTCCTGTGCTCACCTAAGTATAAAACATGAAATTAATGGATTAGGAGCATCGAATTCATCAAATCTAAGGAGAAATCATTCATAAATGTTTAAGCGTGGGATAATAATATGTATAAATTACGATTTATCAACCACCAATCCGAGTCTAAAAATATTTTAATATTATTTTTCATGCTTATTATATGTGAATTAGTATGTGTGAAAGTTTCACGTGAAAATTTAATCGTTTGTGTGCTCGATTTTATAAAACAGACTTAATAGCGTAAATTGTAAAAATGGCTTGCTATTTGTTAAAGTGCCTATTTGCTATGGCTTTTTAATTAAGGGGTCCTTAAAATGTTATTAGACCATGGATAGTGGAAAATGTCATAAATGTTCAACCATTAATTGTTTTACTAATGTTTTCATTAAGGGCAATGTTGGAATTTGATTATTAAAGTTATTATAATTAAAATAAAACATAAAAATTTGGCCATTCATGTTGTTCTTGCCGAAAAACAAAAGAAAAAGAAAGCATGGAAGCTCAACTAGGGTTCGGACATTGTTAAATTCAATTAGGTAAGCATACAAATTCAGTTTTTGATGATTTTTACGTTTTTGAGATCGTTGCAGTGTAATGTACAAAGCCCATGCTTGAATTTCTAATTTTGATGAATATTTTGAGTTATTCCATTGATGAATTCACGAGTTTTGTGATGTTAATTGGTGGAACATGAAATCTTAGTGCTTGATATATATGTTTTAAAAAGTGATTTTGAGTAAAAATACATATCAGGGATTAAATTAAGAAAAGTATAAATTAAGGGGTTGAAATGTGAAATAAATAAAAGTTATGGGTTGCTAGGGGCCATAGGAAGATTCAACTAAGGCATGGTTTTCATGAATTTTGTGTATTTTGTGATTTTATAAAATAGGGATTAAAGTGTTAAAATGTGACAATGTGAGGGCTAATTTGTAAAATGCCCTAAATGTGTATATTGATTGAATTGAATGATTTTTTGAATAAAAAGGTTAATTTTGAATACATATATATCAAGAAAAGAGGAATTCAGACTTAGACCGAAGGAAGTCGAAGGTTATATAAACAATTCGAGTCGACAATTCTGAGTACAAGGTAAGTTCGTACGTGATGAATGATGTTACAATTTATGTTTTAATGCTTTGATAATACTTAAATTGTATATATATTTGACTATGGTTTGACTACGATGATAAATCGACTATGTTCAGCGCTAAGTGTGTGATTTGAAATAGCTTCGGCTATAAATAGCACTAGGTGTGCGAATTGGAATAACTCCGACTACCTGTGGCAGTAAGTGTACGATACCGAGATAGTTTCGGTTTAAAGTTATGACACTAAGTGTGTGATATTTTATAGCTTTGGCTAGATTGTTGGCACTATGTGTGCGATGTTCTTGTACGTAGAAAGATGATCTAATGAATTAGTGCATCGAGCATTGAAGTGATAATGAAATAGATAAGTACGAGTTGGTGTAGGTATGTAATGAATATTATGGTTAATGATATGGTGCATGAGATAGATGAACCTATGTGGTTGATAATATCGTGTATGAGTTATATGCAAGATTATGTGAACTAAGGACATGGTATGAAATGAGAAATGGTAATGAATGAGGTTGAGTAGTGATATAAATTGAACTATGTGTTAGCTAATATATCTTATAGCATTTAAATGTTAGGTTAAATGTATCATACTACGAACGTACTAAGCTCTAAACTTACTGTATGAAATTTTCTCTGTCTTATAGTGTTATAAAGCTAGCTCGGATTCGGGAATCATCAGCGACTTACTCACACTATCGAACATCCATTTTGGTACCATTTTTGAAAGTTGTATATAGGGTATATGGCATGTATAGGCTAGTGTCATTTGGATATGTTTTGTAATGTATATATTATGCCATGTGATATGGCCAATTTGTGGTTAAACTTATGGTTGGATAATGATATATGGTATGTGATGCAAATGTGCCATTGTGATGTGTTTTTTGTTGACCTAAAAGAAATGGTTAATTAGTAAAGTTTTGGTATGTTTTTGGTTTATTGAATGATATTTGATTTGGTATTGAAATTGGCTAAACTTGTTGTGCAAATATGCTTGGTTTGATGCTTATAGATTTGACCCAAATGGGGTGGAAAATTGGCTATTCAAATTGCCTATTTTTGTCCACATGGGCAAAGACACGGACACATGTCTCAGCCGTGTGCGACACACAGTCATGTTGCACAGCTGTGTGTCTCCTGGGGGTACCCTACGATTGTAAGTTAGGCTCAAGCACGACCAAGGTACACGGCCATGTGGCTAGCCGTGTGACCCAAGTCAGGCTCGACCATGGCCAAGGCACACGGGTGTGTCTTGTGGCCATGTGTGCAAGTCAATATGTATATCCTGTTTTGACACGGCCTAGACACACGGGCGTGTCTAATGCCATGTGAGGCACACGGCCTGTTCACACTAGCGTGTGACTTGTGAAAATTTGAAAAATGTTTAAGCTTTGAAAATTTTTGTATGAGCTCAGTTTGGTCCCGACCTCTTTCTAAACATGATTAAGGTTTCGATGGCCTATGTAAGGAACTTAATATGAATGTCTGAAATATGATGCTATGAGGTTTATGAATTGAATGTTAAATGTTCTGTTTTGTCTGGTAATGCCTTTAACCCTAGTCCTACGATGGATATAGGATAAGGGTGTTACATTTTATTGGTATCAGAGTTATGGTTTAGTCGATTCTAGGACTACTATAGCGTATGTGAGTCTAGCTATACATGTCATATATATAAAATTTGATAGTGTGATGATTCCTGACCTTTGAAATGTGTTTTTCATATACCAATGGATCCTGAACGAGTAATAATTGATGATGTTAAGAGCAATGCACCTGCTTCCGCTCAAGGGACAATGTCGGTCGAGTCTAGGACGATGTCTAGTAGTCAAGGAGGAGAGTCTAAGCAAGCCTTCTTCCAAATGATGGCTGAGTGGTTCATGGAATTCATATGAACAAATCCGGCTGCTCAACAACCTCCAACCCCACCTGTTCCTCAACAAGTTCTGGTTGTACCACTAGTAGTAGAAATACTAGCGCTTACCTGCTCCTATTGATTGAACAACTCGAATTCGAAATGAAGGCAAAGCGTAAATCTGATTCGACTGAATAAGCCACCCGTTGATAAGATTCGTAAACAAGGGAATGAAGAGTTTCGGGCTACGGTTGATGACAATGCTGAGGGGGCTAAGTTCTACCTTGAGAATACTATTTGATTATTCGATGAGTTGTCTTGTACTCTGAAAGAATGCATAAAATACGTAATATCTTTGCTTAGAGATAATGCATATCACTGGTGGAAAATGTTGACATCGATGGTTCCTGGAGAACGGATTACTTGGGAATTCTTTCAGACCGAGTTTCAGAAAAAGTACAAAAGCCAAAGATTCCTCGGTCAGAAACATAAAGAGTTCCTAGAATTGAAGCACGGACGAATGACTATAACAGAATATGAAATAGAATTTGTACGTTTGAACAAGTATGCTCGAGAATACGTGTCTACTAAAGAGATCATGTGTAAAAGATTTGTAAATGGATTGAATGAAGATATAAAACTATTAGTTGGGATACTTGAATTAAAAAAATTCGTAGTATTGGTTGAGAGAGCTTGTAAAGCCAAAGATCTCAGTAAAGAAAAGAGAAAAGCTATTTCTGAGGCAAGAGATTCGAAGAAGAGATCAATGAATAAATCTTATCATTCCTTATCAAAAAAATCTAGAGATTTTAATGATCGATCAACATCTTCAGCGGGATATCAGAATAGAGATTGTGGAAATCAGTATACCAATCTTAAAGCTCAAACTACCTCAGTATCGAGTGTTGGTAATGTAAAAGATGGAAAGCCTGAGTGTAATCAATGTGGAAGACGTCATTTTGGAGAATGCTGGGGAAAAAGTAATAACTGAGCTTGTTATAGTTGTAGTTCTCGAGATCACTTCATAAAAGATTTCCCAGAGTTAGCTGAGAAAGATAATGTTCAGAATACGATGCCGAGTAACACTGCAGCTAGAGGTAGACCACCGAGAAACACAGGAATTACGAGTGGTGGTAGAGGTGTGACGCGAGACACTGCAGTGAGATCTGATGCTAGAGCATCTGCACGAGCCTATGCTATACGAGCACGAGAAGAAGCGTCATCTCTAGATGTTATTACTGGTACTTTTACTCTCTATGATACTCAAGTTATTGCATTGATAGATCCAGGGTCTACTCATTCGTATATATGTGTAAATTTAGTATCAAGTAAGACTTTGCCTATAGAGTCTACTGATTTGTAATTAGAGTATCGAACCCCTTACGCAAGTGTGTTTTGGTTGATAAAGTGTGCAAGAATTGTCCATTGATGATTCGGGATAATTACTTTTCGGCTAATTTGATGTTGTTACCATTTGACGAGTTTGATATAATCCTGTGTATGGATTGGCTAACAATGCATGATGCTGTCATGAATTGCAAATGGAAGATGATTGATTTGAGATGTCAGAATAATGAGATTATGCATATCGAATTAGATGATATGAATGGTTTACCGGCAATGATATCTTCGATGTTGGTTCAAAAATATGTGAGGAAAGGTTATGAAGCTTACTTTGCGTATGTGCTTGATAGTAAAGTGACTGAAAGAAAGATTGAATCAGTACCAGTTGTGTACGAGTATCCGGATGTGTTTCCTAATGAATTGTCGGGTTTACCACTGATCTGAGAGGTTGAGTTTGGCATTGAGTTAGTACCGGGAACTACTCCAATTTCGATAGCTCCGTTCAGAATGGCCCCGACAGAGTTAAAAGAGTTGAAAGCTTAGTTGCAAGAATTGACAGATAGAGGTTTTGCTAGACCGAATTATTCTTCTTGGGGTGCACCAGCTTTGTTCGTGAAAAAGAAAGACGAAACTATGAGAATGTACAATGATTATCGACAACTCAATAAAGTGACGATCAAGAACAAATATCCACTGCCCCAAATTGATGATTTGTTTGATCAGTTGAAAGGAGCTACTGTATTTTCAAAGATAAATCTGAGATCGGGATATTATCAGTTGCGAGTAAAAAATTCAGACATTCCGAAAACTACTTTCCGAACGAGGTACGGACATTATGAATTTTTTATATGCCTTTCGGATTAACAAATGCACCTACTGTGTTTATAAATTTGATGAACAGAATTTTCAGACCGTATTTAGATCGATTTGTTTTCATATTCAATGATGATATTTTGATTTATTCACGTGATGAAACTGAACATGCCGAACATCTGAGATTAATACTATAGACTTTGCGAGATAAGTAGTTATATACGAAGTTTAGCAAATATGAATTTTGGTTGCGAGAAGTTGGATTTCTAGGACATCTTGTGTCGGCATCTGGTATTCGAGTTGATCCGAGCAAGATTTCAGCTATTTTAGATTGGAAGCCTCCGAGAAATGTTTCTGAAGTCAGCAGTTTTTTGGGACTTGCTAGTTATTATCGAAGATTTGTAAAAGGCTTTTCTATGATTGCGACTCCATTGACAAAACTACTTAATAAAGATGTGAAATTTGAATGGTCAGAAAAGTGTTAGAAAAGTTTTGATCAATTAAAAACTTTGTTGACTGAAGCTCTGGCATTGGTACAACTTGAATCGGGTAAAGAATTTGTGATCTATAGTGATGTTTCGTTGATCGGTCTGGGATGTGTTTTAATGCAAGAAGTCAAAGTCTTTGCATATGCTTTGAGACAGTTAAAGCAGCATGAAAAGAATTATCGAACGCACGATCTTGAATTGGTTGCAATTGTGATTGCTTTGAAGATTTGGCGCCACTATCTATTTGGTGAGAAATGTCATGTGTATTTAGATCATAAGAGTTTGAAATATTTGATAACTCAGAAAGATCTAAATCTGTGAACAAGAAGATGGTTAGAATTGCTAAAAGATTATGAGCTTGTAATGTATTATCATCCGGGAAAAGTGAATGTTGTTGCTGATGCTTTGAGTCAGAAATTATTGTTTGCATTATGTACGATGAACACTCAGTTAACTTTGTCTGATGATGGTTTAGTTTTAGCTGAACTAAAAGCAAGACCGTTATTTATTTAAAAGATTTGTGATGCTCAGAAAGTTGATAATTATTTGTTAGCAAAACAAGGCCAAAGTGATTCGAATGTTGATTTAGAGTTTCGAGTTGATGCTGAGGGTTGTTTAAGATTCAGAAACCGAATATGTGTTTCGAGAAATTCAGAATTGATTTAGATGATTTTAAATGAAGCTCATAATAGTCGGTTATCTATTCACCCGGGTAGTATAAAAATGTATAATGATCTGAAATAGCTTTATTGGTGGTATGGTATGAAACGAGACATTTCTGACTTTGTTTTGAAATTTTTAGTTTGTCAGCAAGTAAAAGCTAAGCATCAAGTACCTTCTGGATTACTTCAGCCGATCATGATACCTGAGTGGAAATGGGACAAAGTCACGACGGATTTTGTATCCAGTTTACCATTGTCATCGAGCAAGAAAGATGCAATCTGGGTTATTGTGGATAGATTGACTAAATCGGCTCATTTTGTTCCTGTTCGGACAGATTATTCGCTTAATAAGCTAGCTGAATTGTATGTTTCTCAGATTGTGAGAATACATGGAGTACCTACTTCTATTATTTCGGACATAGATCCGAGGTTTACATCGCGATTTTGGAAGAAACTACAAGATGATATAGGCATGAAATTACATTTCAGCACTGCTTTCCATCAGCAAACAGATGGTCAGTTCAAATGAATCATTCAGATGCTTAAGGATATGTTGAGATGTTGTATTCTTGAGTTTGAGGGTACGTAGGAACTATACTTGCCACTGATTGAATTTGTATATAATAATAGTTTTCAATCGAGTATCAAGATGGCTCATTATGAAGCTTTATATGGTCAAAAATGTCGAACACCGTTATACTGGACAGAACTTAGTAAGAATAAGATCGACAGGGTTGATTTGGTCAGAGAAACAGAAGAAAAAGTAAAAGTGATCTGTGAAAGTTTAAAAACAGAGTTAGATCGTCAAAAATCATATGCTGACTTGAAACGAAAAGTTATAGAGTTTCAGATCGGGGACAAAGTATTTTTGAAAGTCTCGCCGTAGAAGAAAATACTCAGATTTGGTCGTAAAGGCAAATTGAGTCCGAGATTTATTGGGCCGTATGAGATAATTGAGCGTATCGGGCCAGTTGCATACAGACTATTGTTGCCACCTAAGTTAGAAAAGATTCATAATGTATTTCATGTTTCGATGCTTTGACGGTACAGATCTGACCCTTCACATGTGATTAATCCATCAGAGATTGAGATTAAGCCTGATATGTCTTATGAAGAAGAACAGATCTGTATCTTAGCTCGCGAAGTTAAAGAGTTGAGAAATAAGAAAATTGCATTAGTGAAAGTATTGTGGCATTGGCATGGGGTTGAAGAAGCTATGTGGGAACTCGAGGATGCTATGAGAAAGCAATATCCAAACCTGCTCACTAGTAAGATTTTCGGGGACGAAAATCCCTAAGGGGAAGAGTTGTAACAGCCCGATTTAGACCCTAGTTAGAATAGTGGTTTCGGGACCACTAATTCGAGCCTGAAAAATATTTTAATATTATTTTTCATGCTTATTATATGCGAATTAGTATGTGTGAAAGTTATGTGTGAAAATTTAATTGTTTCGCGTAAATTGTAAAAATGGCTTGCTATTTGTTAAAGTGCCTATTTGCTATCGCTTTTTAATTAAGGATCCCTATAATGTTATTAGACCATGGATAGTGGAAAATGTCATAAATGTTCAACCATTAATTATTTTTACTAATGTTTTCATTAAGGGCAATGATGGAATTTGATTATTAAAGTTATTATAATTAAAATAAAACATAAAAATTTTGCCATTCATGTTGTTCTTGCCGTAAACAAAAGAAAAAGAAAGCATGGAAGCTCAACTAGGGTTCGACCAATGTTAAATTCAATTAGGTAAGCATACAAATTCTATTTTTTTATGGTGTTTACGTTTTTTAGATCGTTGCAGTGTAATGTACAAAGCCCATAATTGAATTTCTGATTTTGATGAATATTTTGACTTATGCCATTAATGAATTCATGAGTTTTTTTATGTTAATTGGTGGAATATGAAAGCTTAGTGCTTGATATATATGTTTTGTAAAGTGATTTTGAGTAGAAATACACATTAGGGATTAAAATGAGAAAAGTATAAATTGAGGGGTTGAAATGTTATAAATGAAAGTTACGGGTTGCAAGGGACCATAGGAAGATCCAACTAAGGCATGGTTTTGATAAATTTTGTTTATGAAATAGGGACTAAAGTTAAAATGTGAAAATGTGAGGGCTAATTTGTAAAATGCCCTAAATGTGTGTATATAGATTGAATTGAATGATTTGTTGAATAAAAAGGTTAATTTTGAATACATATAGATCAAGAAAAGAGGAATTCGAACTTGGACCGAGGGAAGTCGAAGGTTATAGAGTAGATAATCCGAGTCGACAATTTTGAGTACGAGGTGAGTTCATACGTGATGAATGATGTTACAATTTATGTTTTAATGCTTTGATAATATTTAAATTGTATATATATTTGACTATGGTTTGTGTACGATGATAAATCGACTATGTTCAGCACTAAGTGTGCGATTTGAAATAGCTTCGACTATAAATAGCACTAGATGTCAGCTACATGTGGCACTAAGTGTACGATACCGAAGATAGTTTCGGTTTAAAGTGATGGCACTAAGTGTGCGATATTTTATAGCTTCAGCTAGATTTTTGGCACTATGTGTGTGATGTTCTTGTATGTGGAAAGATGATCTAATGAATTAGTGCATCAAGCATTTAAGTGATAATGAAATAGATAAGTACGAGTTGGTGCAGGTATGTAAAATATTATGGTTAACGATATGGTGTATGAGATAGATGAACCTATGTGGTTGATAATATGATGTATGAGTTATATGCAAGATTATGTGAACTAAGGACTTGGTATGAAATGAAAAATGGTAATGAATGAGGTTGAGTAGTGATATAAATTGAACTATGTGTTAGCTAATATATCTTATAGCTTTTAAATGTTGAGTTAAATGTATCATACTACGAACTTACTAAGCTCTAAGCTTACTGTGTGAAATCTTCTCTGCCTTACAGTGTTATAAAGCTAGCTCGGATCCAAGAATCATCAACGACTCACTCACACTATCGAACATCCATTTTGGTACCATTTTTGAAAGTTGTATATAGGGTATATGGCATGTATAGGCTAGTGTCATTTGGATATGTTTTGTAATATATATATATTATGCAATGTGATATGGCCAATTTGTGGTTAAACTTATGGTTGGATAATGATATATGGTATGTGATGCAAATGTGCCATTGTGATGTGTTTTTTGTTGACCCAAAAGAAATGGTTAATTAGTAAGGTTTTGGTATGTTTTTGGTTTATTGAATGATATATGTTTCAGTATTGAAATTGGCTGAAATTGTTGTGCAAATGATATATGATTTGGTATTGAAATTGGCTGAAATTGTTGTGCAAATTGGCTATTCAAATGGCCTATTTTTGTCCACACGGGCAGAGACACGGGCGTGTGTCTCAACCGTGTATGACACACGACCATGTTGCATAGCTGAGTATCTCCTGGGGTATCCTACGATTGTAAGTTAGGCTCGAGCACGGCCAAGGCACATAGGCGTGTGGCTAGCCGTGTGACCCAAGTGAGGCTCGACCACGGCCAAGGCACACGGGCGTGTCTTGTGGCCGTTTGTGCAAGTCAGTATGTATGCCCTGTTTTGACACGGCCTAGACACACGGACGTGCCTAATGCCATGTGAGGCACACGGCCTGTTCACACGGGCGTGTGACCTGTAAAAATTTGAAAAATGTTCATGTTTTGAAAATTATCGTATGACCTCGGTTTGGTCTCGACCTCTTTCTAAAGCATGATTAAGGTTTCGATGACCTATGTAAGGGACTTAATATGGATGTTTGAATTATGATGCTATGAGTTTTATGAATTGAATGTTAAATGTTCTGTTTTGTCCGATAATGCCTTTAACCCTAGTCCGGCGATGGATACGGGATAAGGGTGCTACAAAAGAGTCCACCAAACCCTATAGTTCACCAAATGAAAAATTCCAACGAGGCATTTCACAAATGGATGTACTGTCAGATCCTCGCAATACAAAACCCTGACTTATAATAAATAGTACACCAATGTCACCCCTTTTTTTCTACCCTTGCTAATTCAACTATACGCCAAATAGCATATCGATACAGTCTACGTCAGGCAGGTTGTTACAAGTATACTAGGAAGTGGCAACCCTAGTAAAATATCTAGATAGGTGAGGCCGAGAGGGTATCCTGTCGAGTATAACTTGTGCCAAGCGGTGAAGCTGAGAAGGCATTCGTATGCATAAGAAGAAACAGAAAGAGTGACGTAGGTGGTAATCCTTAATAAAGATAAAACCTAATGGGTATTCTTAGCTAAGGGTGGTAAATAACTCAATCAAGGTTAATTAATGACTTAATTAGATAATTAGGGATTTAATCGATTATAGGCCGAGAGCTCTCATTGTCGACACTAGGAATTGGAAATTTCATTAGGATATTTTAGGTTAATTAAATTCCATTAGGTTATTCTAGATTAATTAATTTCATTAGTTTACTTAGTATTTTAGTTCTGCACCAACACTACTAATTTGTGACTAAATTAAATTAGTAATTATCTTTTGTAATTAATTTAATAATATTTTTTTCGACCCGCAATACCTTATATAAGATCCTCGGAATACATTCCAAGTGTTTCATTGTAAAAAAACTATATTAAAATTTGACCCATATACTTGAAAATATCATTGCTTAATTAATTATATTTTACTGCAGTATTTTTTGTCCAGATGTTCACACGTCTGGTGGCGGTTAGTGTAACACCCCAAACCCGGCCTAGACGTTATGACCGGATCTGATGTGCCACATCGAAACATTCAAAACATTTTACATTTTTAATCCAAAAACTTACTTAGTGCTTAGAGGATGATTTCATTATAGGTTAAAGTGAATGGAAGCTACGCACCAGGTAGGAAACCGGAAAATAGGAGGTGAGTCCATCGGACTGCTTAAGTACCAAGCTCCCTTAGGATCCAATCCTAGACATGCACACCACCATTACCACACCTTAACTTAGGGTATATTATTAAGAACCAATTCAATTACGTTTATTTTAAGAAAAGTGCTTAATTTTGGAAAACGTTTTCATAGCGGAAGCTTTGCTTATTATCATGTTATTTGGAAATCAACGACTGTTCTTTTTAAAACGCGCCCTAAAGCTAATCAGTTTCAATAGTTAAAAATAAAACAGACCTACTCTAACAAAACATATCCAAACCTTTAAAAATAATTAAAAGCGGCCTTATTACAACTTAAAACCCCAAATCATAAAAGTAAATAAATAAAAAGTCCAATTCACCAGAAGAAAATCGAAATTTGTAGAACGTGTGGCCACTCCGAATCCTTCTCAGCTCCAAGCCCACTATGGTTGGGGATTACCTGCGTGGATGAAAATAAAGGGGTGAGTTTGGGGAACTCAGTGTGTAAATTAACCCAGCCATAGCCTATATCAGCTCAACCCACAGAAACAGATCAAGTTGGCCTTAGCCTGAGCAGTTTTTCGAATAAAGCCCATAGGCCCATAACAGAACAGAACAGATATCACATGTATATGCAGAAACCCAACCCAAATCCAACCATATGCACCCCCGTCCAACCTTACACCATGTGGGGAGACTACTTGACCCACCCAACCGCTACACGCCAAAGAAATTTGCAACATGGTTGCCAGATACAGATAATGTGACAGAGTCACCAGATATAGATATTTGTGGCAGTGCCACGAGAACAGATAAATGTGGCTGAGCCACCAGATCAGATAATTGTGGCATAGCCATCAGGACGCTTCCTCCATAAATATAACCCATGTCCCCATGCAACAGATATACAATCATGGCATACATCACACAGAATCAAATCATCATGCTTTTCAGTCAAAATTAACTCTAGGGGTATAATGGTCATTTTACACCCAGGGGTATAATAGTAATTTTACATACATAGGGGTATTCCAGTAATTTAACTATTCTTAAGGTTTTCATGCATATCATAACCATGTTGGGCTCGTTGGCCCATTAACCCGATTTTGGCCCATTAAGCCCAAAAATATCGAAATGCACGAAATCACACATACTGCAGTCTTATCACTTCAGATTACCAAATATGTTAATCCACTTATCTTACGAGCATTCGCACACTCGCAAGTTCACGAAATACCGATTTTCCGGCGTTTTGGCTTTTCAGCTTTTGCCGATCTAGTTTATGAGAGGGTGTTAGTTACACACCTAATTTATAACGGTACGTTGGCGAGATCCACACACTAACTGCCTAAAATTGGATTATTAACACACTAATCTAAATATCGAAATCCAACTACGTATTTAACCCCTTACCATATTCGGCCAATACAGCCTTAGATCCCAGAGTTCTTTACCTTTTTGCCGAAATATGGGTTAGATCCAAAGATCCAACTGAGACAGTCTTCAAGCCCTTTTTGCTGTATGCCATCTTGTCCTCTTGTCTACACTAACTCTTACACAATCAAAAAGAAAGAGGCACAAAACCCTTAGTCCAAAACGCTAGCCACCTTTAGGGGTTTCGATTTTTCTTAATTCCCGAAATAAGGAAATAGATTCAAAAACTTACCACTGGTTCCTTTAGTCAACGATTTTACTTTAGTTCTTATTTGATTCTGATGTAGATCAAACTCTCCAACCCGAGCAGAAGTCGATCCTTTACTGGTCTAATGATTCGGCTATGCCCCTAAGACTATAGGTTTTTTTTGGCCTTTTGAAACAGTGAAGAAAGGATGCGGATTTTGTAGTGGCTTTTTTGACAGAGGTTTAGGGTTTAGAAGAAGAAAGAATTGATTAAAAAGGATGAAGAAAAATCAGTAGGTTTTTCTAGGAGAATTCGACACAGAGAATATAGGCTTTCGGGATTTCGGCTTTTGTAATATTCGACTATAAGGCTTAAAAACAATGGTAAGAAAGTGGTGTTGAGTAGAATGGTAGAAGGATTCAGTCTATAAAGGAAAAGAAGAGGAGAAAGTAGATGAAGAGAAAAAGAAAAGAAAAGAAGAGGAGGAAGGATGGTCAGAAAATGGCACAACTTACCCCAAATGCCGAATTTATACTTGGCATTTGACCTAGCCGAAATTTGCCCCCTAAAGAAACCCTTGGCCGGCCAACTCTTGCTCCTCAAGAGTCCACCATTCGGCCAATACTGCTCTCCCTCATCAGCTTCTAAATCCTCTCCCTTATCCCCTCCTTACTCAATCTCCTAAGCAACTCAAACTCCTCCTGACAGACTTTTACTTGAGTTCCATTACTTACCATTCCTAAGCATAAAAATAATTCCCTTAATATGCTCTCATCGTGACTTGAACCTCAGTTCTCCCTAGCCATCCACACGCCACTTTTATAGCCTTCCCAGTGACGTCACATGCCACTTTGCCACATGCTTCCTTGTGGCTAGTTTTACCAATTAATTTCTTAAAAGCCCAATATACCAAATTCCCTTTTTCTTGTAAAATTAAAATTAGTTAATTCTACCAGTTTTTAACTTAGACTTGGGCCTTCTAAAGGCCCACTATCATACTTAGACTTACATCAAGCAGTCAAAACACAAAAATCCTAAAATTTGCTAAAAATCACAAAAATCCTAAAAATCCCGAAAATTGGGGCGTTACAGTTAGAATTCCACTATTTTGAATGACGCTACAAATTGTAGAAGTTGTACAACCAACCCACCAGATTTTGGTTCCTTATCTATTCAAACTCAAGCTTTTACTTACATCAAAGTGTATGAGTAACGCGTACATAGTCCATCATCCACTCAGGATTCAGGTATGTACTCCATAGTCCATCATCCACTCAGGATTCAGGTATGTCACTCTATGAACGTCACAAGCGAATAAATCCATAAACAGATTCAGGATCTATTCTTCTTGGGTCTAGTCCGATGTACTGTCAGTTACATCTATATCTCTATCTTTTGGGAGTCATCTGCTCCGATGCCTAAGATAGAGCATGTTCCCAATTGGACTTGATAGGTTTGCTCATTTCTGATTAGACTAAGAACATGTTTAGGTTTGTCTGCTAATACAACTGTCTTTCCGTATTACGATCCGACCATGTAACACTGCTTAGTATTAGATTAAAACTTAGACAACCCATGAGCAACATTTGCTTCCATTTTGCTTTATGTGAAAATCAATGAGGGTAATTATACAAAGCTTATTAATGTAATCAATGAATTTATTTAAATAACCAATCTGTTCGAAAAAAATTACAAGTTTACAAACGAATATACTACAGTCAGGGCACTAGATCCAACAATAACTCCGTAAAAATCCTTATTTAATATTTATGGACTCGACTTACAGAAATGAGATCCCAAAATCATCTTTTTCGATGCCACTAGAAACTAGGTCATTACAATTCACCCACTTAAGAAATTTTTTCCTCAAAATTTCCAAGAAAGAGGTGGGGATATAGGGATTTCATTACCTCTTCTGGTTCCTAGGTTGCATCTTCTACACTATGATTATGCCAAGTAACTTTCAACCGATTCTTCCTTATAGGATAAATCAAGCTAAACTTCAATTTCTTCCATCGAAATAACATAAGATGAGTCAGATCGATATCTCTAGAGTATGGATACATTGAATACGTCGTGAATATTTTACAATTCTGAGGTAGATCTAGGTGATGCAATCGGTCTAATACTCTCGACAATCTTATATGGTCCGATAAACATGGCATTCAACTTCCCTTTGTGACCAAAATGTAGGATTATTTTCCATTGAGATACTTTTAAGGATACCTTATCACCTACCGCATATTCAATATCTCTTCATTTTAGATCAACACATGACTTCTATCTATTAAATTCTACTTTTAATCTACCCCTGATTAGTTTTACCACATTTTCACCTTTTTGAATTAATTTATGCCCGATGACCCTTCTCTCGCTCAATTCTAACCAACAGATAGGAATTCTACATCTATGACCATATAAAGCTTCATATAAAGCCAATTGAATGCTCGATTAGAAATTGTTATTATACTCAAACTCAGCTAACGATAAATAATGTTTCCAGCCAGACTTAAGATCAGTAGCACAATCTAGTAACATATCTTCCAACACTTGAATAACTCATTCTAACTGACCATCAAACTAAGGATGGAATGTCATGCTGAAAAATAAACTCGTACCCAATGATACATATAACTGTTTCCAGAATCTCGAGGTAAAACGAGGATTTCGGTCAGAGATAATAGACACAAATATACCATGCAGTCTAACAATATCACGAATATAAACTTTACCCAAAATTTGGAGTGACCATCAATTTCCACCGCTAGGAAATGAACAAAATTTGCCAGTCGATCTAACGACGTTGTCTCATGTTCAACTCCTTTAGGGAGAGAAATTGTTTGACACTTTTGTGATCCTTATAAATATCACACTTTTCACTGCATAAGTAGTTCCTCTAAATCGTGCGTAAGTAATTGGTCATTCCATACTAATGATACATTCTTTTACAAGAGTTTCATCATGGGAAAAACTAAGTTGGAAATCCTATTTACAAACCTTCTATAATAACAAGAATTTTAATTTTTCTAAACTTCCTATACAATTGCTTTTTACATAATACTTGCAATACACTTCTTATATGCTTATCATGCTCATCAATAATTACTACCATAAATTGATCCAGATCAGACTAAAAAATGCAGTTCATAAGATCCGTGGATGTCATAGGTGCATTGCTCAACCTGAATGGTATCACAAGAAATTCTTAGTGACCATACCGCACACAGAACATTGTTTTTGGTACGTCACTTTTATTTACTTTTAACTAATTATATCCCAATCTCAGTTTGATCTTGGAAAAGACTGATGCACCTTTCAACTGATCAAATAGATAATTGGCACGTGGAAACGAATACCGATTCTTAATCGTTAGTATATTTAGCTGCAGATAATAAATGCATAGCCGCATCGACCCATCTTTCTTTTTAACAAACAATACTAGAGCTCCCCAAGGTGATATACTTGGACGTATAAAGTCGTGGTCCAAAAGATCTTGCAATTGAATTTTCAGCTCTTTAACTCCGTTGGTGCCATACGATACAAAGCAATTTACAGACGAGCTATACCTAGGTAAACTTCAATTGCAAATCGACATCACCAATAGGAGGTAATTTTGGCAATTCCTTAGGAAATACCTCCTGGAACTCACATATTCTTCCAAATATTGCTGGTCTTCTATGTTCAAGTTAATAATATAGGCTAAATATGCTTCACGGTCTTAATTTAAAGACCTATTAGCTCGAACTAATGAAATGATACGAGTTAATCCACTTGATCTAATTCCTTTCCCTTACATAACCTTACCATCCAAACTTTAAACAAAAATCTTCCCTTTGCAACATTCCAAAATCACACATACTCGGTCAACTAGTCCATTTCCAGAATTACATAAAAATTACCAAATGACATGATCAACGGATCAACAAGTAATGATCTATTCTAAATTTCTAATGGACACCTCCCACAAACTTGATCAGCGAGTATAGTTTGTCCCTAAGGACTAGAAACAACTATTACTATCTTTGACATTTCATGTTCAAATATTTTGTTTTCATGAAACTAGAGTATATATATAAATGCATAGAGTCAGGGTCATTTAAAGCATGAATGAGTGTAGAATATGAAAGAAATTTACATGTTACAACTTCGGTTGCATCACCTTCCTTTTCGAATTGGACCTCATAGGCTCGCTTAAGAACTTTAGCTTTACGTATAACAATTTCTTGATTTCTAACTACAGGGGTAGATCTTTGATCAGTAACAAGAACTTGCTTGGCATTTTTCGGGCAAACCCTAGCAAAATGCTTTAGGGATTCGCCTCGAAGACATGCGCCAGTATTTTTTCAACATTCACTTATGTGTCTCCTTCCATGGTGTTCACAAGTTAGAATGATCACATTTTTCAACGGACCCTTAGTATTGCCCAACAAAATCATCGACTTGGCATGTTGGTCTTTTTTTGATCCACTATTCAATGGAGTTGATCTTTATGACTCTTGAGACTCCTTAATTTGCTTAGGTAAAGGTTGTGAACTAATGGTCTCGATTATCTTTTCGAATGCTTAGAAATTCTCAGCTAGGAAGAGACAATACTTTTTGACCTAATAACTTGATGAATTGCAATCGTTAATGTAGTCTGCAAAATAACTTTCGTTAATCCTTGAATCATATCTGCTATTGCACAGAGTACACCCTTAATGCCTTGACTCTCATGACAAAGTCTATCCTCTCTATTCTTATATTGAGTACCGGTTTGATCAATATGCATACTTTATTTCCCACTTGACTTTCATTCTCAACATAATGGTCATGGTTGAAATTTTTATCATTTATAGCATTTCTCGATTCCCTAGATATCTACAGCTATAAAAATGAATTTATAATCAGCATCCAAATTTCAATTCAGACTCGACTCAACCTTGGCATATACTTCTAGCCTCTATTTTGAGCTTAATTTAGTCCGAGAATCAGCTAAACCTATAGCTCTAATACCATTATATGTAACACCCTACTACCCAACCCTATCATCAGGTCTGAGTTACAAGGTGTCACATTCATTGTCGAAGAATCTAAGATCAAATTACATTCAATGAAAAACTATTAAACGTTTAAATATAACTAAGACATGTGTATAAAATGATACATAATCATCTTCGTGTCTTATACAAGCTTACAAAAGCTCTTTTACTAACCCAGGGTCAAAATAAGACTAAATTGTAAGGATTTCAAAAATTTTGGGTTGACGTCAAGACATCAGGGGTTCCTCGTCGCGGTGCAACTCTCTATGTTGTTCTTGTTGTGACCTCAAAGCAACAATGTTGCCGCGAGAATTCTGCCTTGTTCTTCTTCATGATGTAACAACCAGTTACTTCCAAAATCAACCTAATACAAGTTTAAAACGACTTGAAAACCTTTATATACATTACTATGCTATCAAATTGTGCCTAAAATGGTAGTATCTAAACATTGATTTTCAAGGCTAAATTCAAACATTATATGCCCAAAAACCATCAAAATTCGTAACAAGCACAACCTTTAACTTAGAACTCAAAGCTACTAGATGAGCACAACCAAACACAATCTTTAAACATTAACATCAGACCATATTACATACCCTTAACCATTTAGAAACATTTAACAAAAATTCCCTAGGTACATGCCGTAAAACCAAAATGAAATACAAATTACAAACTTTTTTGAGTTGTAAATGGTAGTATGGATGTTGACTTCAGTTCCTAGGGCTTCGAGAAAGACTTGAACCCACGCATGGAGAAAACAAAGCCGTATGCTGAGTGGTAATGCTTAGTGGTACTTTCATGATTGAAGATGTCATAAACATTTACAATGGTCCAGCATAACACCATTACACAATTTAGCCAACTCATAATCTACTAATCTAAGCATATCACATTTTAGATACAAAAGAATATATGAATATGGCAAATAACTAATGCATTCGTTAATATTTACAAGGTAAATAATCTATACATACCATTTGACAATTACCATTTTTCATACCTTATTAGCAATCACTATTGAACATATGTCACACACACCATTATATGCTATTAACATTATACTATTCATGTTCCATGGCATTCATATTATTTATCTTGTTTTCATACCATCCAAACTTGTTTCTTGAGTCTATCAATTCATTTATATTTATTTCAGAATTATATTCTATTGCAAATCTATTTCTTTACATATTCAAGTTTTTTCCAATTTTAATTAAGATGTTATGATTGATGGAACCTTAGTTAAATGGACTTGAATACACGAGTAAACTACACCACACCAGATATCTCATAGGAGCTTAAACTACAACACACTAGGGCACTGAAATCCAAAGCCCAAAGGTATAAAATACATATTCATGTACTAATACATCCTTCCACCACACCACATTATACTTTATGATCTGCAACAAATGCTAGATCCCAATATAACCTGTAATGGTCTTTGTACAAACACATATCCCGTACAAATGCACATTCGAACCTATTGGCATGTCAATCGTATCCTAACATTTGACTAAGTTCACATGGGCACCAATTATATATATACATTTCCATACTTGTACTCATCTCACTTGCATATTCATACCCCATACTCGGTTATATATGCATTTCATACCCTGTATACTATTCTGTCACATAACAATTATTTTGCAATTTAGTATGTAACACCCTCAACCCGATCGATAAATTGGACCCAAATCTTGGGTATCACCATATGAGTGTAGATACAAGCCTAATATACTTATACAATTTACAGATAATTACAACTTACTTAATTACAAATTTCAAACTAAAATTGCAACAATATCTAATTTAAAAATCGAATCTATTACAGATACCCCAAAAGCATGGATTTCTAAGTAGCAATTTAGACTTGACATGCGCCGCTAACTTGCTCTATATGCACAATGACTCGATACGCCACTTCTTGGCCTAATCCTATCATTGTCCCTCTTGGCACAAACTCATATCAATTTACTTGTAACATATCACACACACAAGTAAAATCATAAGAACTTAGTGATAAAAACGTCCTTTACATGCACAATGATTACACATATTTACTGAAGAATCGTTATGACGTTCTTATTATTCTAGTCTTTCAACTTGTTTCTAGCAAATACTTTTCTTAGAATTTCATTCTTCATTTTCTATGGATATCACGCCTTACTCTAAACTCATTACTTACCCCTTAACATCTTCGATACGCCACTTACCTTTTTGAATCTTATCTTTCATAAGTCTTTACCCATTTCCTTTATAGAGGTTCATATGACTGACAAACTGTTACTCTTTTACATGTAACTTTAAGTCATCATTTCACCACAAGTCATGTTTGATCACATCTACAAATAACAGGTACCTTCCTTTAGATATAAGATTATAAAAATCCTTGTTCAGAATATGATTCCTTTACGTTTTCCCATCACCTCTTATGCACATCATCACTTCATTATTCACAGTTGAATCGTGGTCTTGCATAACACTTTATCACAGCCCATAAAGACACTGTGCCTTTCTGATCTTTCTAATCACACTTACAAGCCATATTGATTGTGCCAGAATAGTTTAATACAAAATCCACCACATGAATCATTCCTTTAGGATATGCCATTGAGAGCCTCTCTATAATATGCCACAAGGGCACTATTTCAAAATTCACCATGTAAATTATTCCTTCAAAGTGCGCTACAAGGGCTTATCTATCAAATTATTGCCACAAAGGCCATCATTGCAGGGTTCGCCACAGAGGCTATCCCTTCATGATTTGCCACAAAGGCGTTCCTTTCATATTTTGCCACAAAGTTGTTACTTTCATATTACACCATAAAGACGTTCCTTTCATAATTCGCCACAAAGGCTTTCCTTTCATAATGTGCCACAAAGGCATTCCTTTCTTGACGTGTTTATAATATAGATTTGCTTGAACTCATGTTATGTGAGGTTTGCCCATTTTCTTCCTGGGACACGCAGAGAACCCCATTAGGTTATCACCGTCCTTTAGTTCCTTTCGGAAGGTGTCATGGCCATGGGCTTTTCCTTCAAGGTTCATATCAAATATCATATTTTTAGTCCCAATGAACCCCTTTAGACTCAACTGCGGTGAGTAGACATAGACTTACTTGATAGATTCTTCATATATTGACATCATTTGAGACTCAATGCTTCATACATTAACATACACCCAAAATGTTTCACATCTGTTTGCATATTTACCAGATATACCCATATAACCATGTTTCTACATCAGGATTCCTAACACATACTTAACTTGATAGATTCTATATAAACTATACATGTTATTCTAAGCAAACATTCTTACTATACTTTTCTGATGTCGGTTTCATAGTTCAAACAATTCCCACAAAAGTATCTCATATTAATAGTGGTCATGCAAGAATCAACTTAGAGACTCACCTGACAACCCCGAAAAGCAGTTTGAACTCCAGATCCAACCTTCATTAAGATACTGCTGCAACCACTAGTTATAAAATAAAGGAATGCCATTAAAGCTTATTCAAATAACCTTACCATCATCTCAAACCTAAATGAACCCCATACAAAGCCTTATTCTTCATCTTACTATTCATGCACTAATAAGACCTACTCTTTCATAGCATAACATGCAAAGTCATAAAACTTGCCTTGGCATGGAGTAATCGCGGATAAAATCTAGGATCTCAACTTTAGCTTAAAGAAATGTCTTCAATTCTTCAAGCCTCAGATAACCCTATTTTTGAAGAAAGAAGAAGAGAACTCCCCTTTTCCAAACTTGAATATCTATTATTATAATCTAGGTCCTTATTGAAACTTGACAAATGTCACATCATTACTGAATTGTCTTGTAAAAAATCTATAGCTTCCGAGATACCTAATTAGTATCCCTTATCTTTTAACTATCCTGGTTCACAGTCAGTTTATTCCTAACCAGCTTACCTTGTAACATAACTTGCATAGTACCATAGTCAACGGGCACACTATATCCTTGACTTGAACTCATACTCTTGATGCCATTTTACTCAGCCACTGGTCTTATTCCAACTAATATAGCTGCTTGACAAGGAACCTTTATTAAATTAACCTCATAACTGAATATGCCTACTCTATACGTCGAAAGATGCACTTGGGCGAAGCCTACTCTGCCAATCATACTTCCTTAGGACTATATGTCAATCCTTGTACCCGCTAGAACCGAGGTGTTACATAGTACATATATTATTTCTTGATCAAATTCACAATCACAACCCCATGTCATCATCAAACACAATTATTGCATATTATAAGATATATTTCAATATAATTTTTATATCACATATCATAATTTCAATATTCCATACCATTTCCCATTTTATTCATTTTAGTCCTCTACCTCGATGTTCAATATCAAATTTAATAAAACATTTCATATTATCATAATGGACTTACCTCAATGATTCAAAAATTAATAAACATGCATATAAAATCAAACATTTTTATCTCAAATAATAAAAGTACAAATTGAGGTTTCACGTGTCACTCGTCAATGATTTTTGTATTTCCTTTCCCTCTAAGTTGTTTGATGTCCTTGTTAGCTACAAATAATCATAAAACATATATACAATCAATTTCCAGTCAAATCAAAATCTAATTCCATAAAATTTTCAATTTATTCAATTTAGTCCCTAAAACCAAGACAAGCATAACTTTCAATTTAAGGTTTCAGATTAAAATCTAATTTCACCAAAACTCATTAGTGACCATTTATTTTCTATTCCTACCAAAATTTTACAACATTTTTACACTTAACTCAATTTGGTCCTTAATGTACGAAACTAACAATTAAGCTTTACAATTTAGTCCTTTTCATAAACTAAGCTTAATTTCTAACAATTTTACACCAATTTCATCTAATTCTCAACAATGGAAACTTTTAAAAACTTTAATATTTTTTACAAATTGGTACGTGGTCTAGCTAAATCAAGCTCCCATGACCTCAAATCTATATAAAAAAAAGAGCTTGAAATTCATACCTAAATCAATAATCAAATGGGAAAGTTGAGAGTTTTAGTTTTTCTTCTCTAATGGATTCGGTTGGTTTTAGGAAGACGATGAAAATATGTCATCTTCCACTAATTTTTAGTTTATATACCTAGATTAATTTTTAATTAGCTTAATTAATTATGTTTTTATTTTAATTAATCTTAGTTTAATAATATTTTAATCTTTAATGAAAATCATCATCAAAATACAATATCTCACATAGAAAATTGGTTTATTTACTATTTTGGTCTTTTAAATAATTACAACCTAAGTCTCTAGGTCTTTTCCTAATTAAAACTTTATAATGATTGGACTTTTACAATTTAGTCCCTAGGCCCTAATTAACTACAATTTCGGCTTAATTGACTATCCAAATTTCAATTCATCTATATAATAACTTCATAAATATTCTTATTTAATATTTATGAACTTAGTTTAAGAAAATGGGGTCCCAAAATCGTCTTTTCTGACACCATTAGAAATCAGGTCGTTACACGTTCCTAGTGTAGCATACCTTAATCCTGAGTGGATGATAGACTATGTTTGTGTGACTCATATACTTTGATATAAGTAAATTACTGAGTTCAAATAGCTAAGGAACTAAAAGCTGGTTCGTTGGGTATACGACTTCTGCAGTATGTGGCATCATTCATAATAGTGGAATTCATAGCTCAAGATATGGGTAAATGATATCCTCTTATTGACATTACATGATAGATAAAAGGTAAACATGGTTGTGGGTCATATGTCCTTGTGATGGATGACTTAATTATCATGTCACATCCCAAAAATTAGGTTAGTAAATCAAGGATTAGTGAACCGGAAGCCAGAGTTAGGTTAGATTATTAAAATAATTAGGAATAAATAGAATAAAATATTAAAATAATTAGAATTAAAAATTTAGGTTAAGAAATTAAAATTAGGTGTTCGAGAATTAATTTTCTTAAAACAGATGTTTAGAACAAGATTGGATTTGCAAATAATTTAGAGAATGAGTTTTAATTAAAAATAGGGACTGATTTGAAAAGGGAACAAACTAAAGGCGGCCAAAAGGGTAATTGCAAAAATTTTAAAAATTGGTTGGCTATTTAAAGACCACCCACGTCTCTTCCCTCTTATTTTAACATCCATTCAAATTTCCTCTAAAATATAAATATGAGGTTTCTCTCTCAAATTGATTCACCCCTTTTTTTTATTTTCTAGCCACTCAAACACAATTTCCTTATTCATTTTTAAAGAAAACCCATCTTTTCTCCTTCAATTTCACCATTGTTCTTAGCACATTTTAGCTCGAATTTGATCCTCAACTCATTGATTTCTTCAAATTGAGGTAACATTCTTGCTTTTTATGATTAATTAAGTATGTTATTGATTCAATTTGAGTTTAATTGATTTAATCAAGATCTCAATAGATCTAATTGTTTTAAGCTAATTATTGGCTTGATAATGGTAGATCTCGTAATACTAAGCTAATTTGCTATTTTAAGGTGGTTTTCAACTTATCTTGATCTAATTAAAAGGTTTCTAAACTTAATTTAATGAATTTTTAATGAATTTTAAAGAATTGGACATTTTCCCTTTTTTAATGTTCATACAAGCATGATTTTCTGAAAAAGTTAGATCCGAGTGATTCAATGAAATTGATAGTTTAGATATATAATTAAATTTTATTTAGGAAGTTTCAAAACAAATTCAAGGATTAGAAACAAGATTTGAGTGTCAACTTTTATTTCGGCAAAACTAGCTAGTTTTTGGTATTGTGAATGAGAAGCTTAGATCTGTTATTCTGGATTGATTTGATTGTGCTTGTTATTTTTTGTAATGTATTTTTATTTTGTTTGATGAGTATACAAAGTGCTAAATCAATTGGGAGCTTCTACAAGTAAGGAAAAAGGAAAAAAAAATAAGCTTACTTGAGCTTTTATCATTGAAGTGGACTGGTGTGCGATAATTAATACACAAATTAGAGTGTTAAAGGGGAGCTTAGGTAGCCTAATCACCTATCCTAAGTTCCAAAAATAAGTTTTCTTACTTGAGCTATGATGCTTTGTAAATAAAGCTTACGTGTGATGTGGTGTGTCATGTGATTATATGTGTTGAGTACATGTCTGAATATGCCTTATTATCACCTGGTATTATGCACATGAGTAAAGTGATCGCACTTGAAACTGCATTACATGAATATGTGATAAGTGTTTGATCATGATAAGAATGATAAGTGTAAGTGTGCATAAACCAAAAAATGAATCTGTGATATTGATATGTTGGCCTTCTAATCTCTTGTAAATATTGGATATAATTGGAATGCCATAGGATTGGAGTACTCATATATGTGTTTTGATATTGGGACATGTTAGATTGATAAGGAAATGTGAGCTAAGCTCCATTCAAAGGGACATCTTTAGTGTGTTGAAGAGTGGTAGCTTAATGCTACACTTACTTAAGACTTGTTAGGCTATGAGTCATTGGTGTGATAAAGATCCGAGTATCTAATGTGCTATATTTTTATACATATTTCATAATCACAAGATTTCAATGTATCAACATGATTAAATGATTAACGGTTATAAGTGTTATTAGCTTTCAAGACTTGTTTTTAACCCTTGATATTGTGGTTTATTGTAGCATCTTAAGCACTCACTAAGCTTGTTTAAGCTCAAACTCTCTTGTGCTTATTCTTTTGTAGAGAAATGGCTTGTGCGGAGTAGGGAAGTGACAAAGCTTGTGATCCCAAGGCAAAGCAACTTGATTGCGTATGTGAGATGGTTCTTTTGGGTAATAAAGGATGGTAAAATGGGATCATTTTGAAGGATTAGACTTTAGTTTTTGTTTTGGTTTGTAAATGGACATTCCATTGAGTATTTAAGGAATCTTACAACTGGTTTTTGAATGCTTTTATTTCTTGGATTATTGCATGAATGATGCTAGATGAATGGCTAAGTTATATGTTGATTAGCAAGCATGTGCTTTAGTGATTTGGGGTTATAGGTGCTTGAATTTTTGTTGAATGCTTGGAAAAATGCAAAATGACCAAATGCTAAGGTATGGACCTATATTGCACTTAAAATTTCCTTTTATCCAAATTTAATATGTTGAGTAGATTGAATTGGGACTTTGGAAAAGCATGTCAGCATAGATAATTGGATTGAATGCCAAAGTATGTTAATGTATGATCTTGTGTAATTGAACTTGTTATATATGATCTATGTAAGTTATATGATATGTTAGAATAGGGTAATTGGCATGAAAACATGAAATGGTATGTCTAGTTTTGTGTCAAAGTGTCATATGCAAGTTGTTGTGATTTTTCTGCAAATACTACAATCAACGTCGTGACAAGCCATAAACGACGTTGCGACGAGGGATCATCATCGAGACGCTGTTTATCATGTTGTTAGGAAAAAGCCCCCTTCCAGGCAATGTCGTAACATGAATAATTGCATCGTCACAACGGGGCAAACTATGTGTCCTGGGCATGTTTTGTGATCTTTGCAATTTGGTCTTGATTTTTGTATTATGTAATTGAAGTATTTAAACATTTAAAATGACCTAAAAATTTTCATGATTAATTCATATGTGTTTAATTTCATATTTTTACTCCAAACTTTGTAAAATGGTTTTTCTGAATATTTTGCAAATCTTATGATTTAGTCCTTTAAACTTTGTTTTAAAATTAAACGAGATTTACTTATCATTATGAACTAAAATTTTCAAATATAGTCTTAAATAAGATTTCTTATCTATAGGTAAGGTTAATTTGATAAATTATAGTTATTTTACACGATAGTTGTAAATGACGATTTTACTCATGTTCTTATTTTGCTATATTATGATAAATGAAACATGACTTAGGGTTGTATGTTTATTTTTAATGACTAATTGAATAATATGCATGTATTGTGTGGTGTGAATGGCAGTTTCTGTGGTGACTTTTGGTGGTTAATACGGAGAGTCACATAAGTGGCTAATATGACATTTCGGATTCGAGTCAGACCCTCCCAGCTAGGTTTGGGGCGCCACATACTATTTGATAGTAAGTGACTTTTCATGAAGGAATATGTAATGGTTACCATAAGATAAAATAGAATCATATTGGGAGAACGAACTTGTCCCAAAGAGATTGAAGATATCTTGTAAGGGTAACATACTTATGACAAGGTCATTGGATGAACACTAATCGAGTTACTTTCGTAATGGTATGTTATTAGGGAGAGCGCAGCATGATACTATAGTATAATGGCTTCGTAACTAAATGAGTTTATAATTATGGTGGGTGTTGAAACCACCAAAAATAATTCCTATAAAAATAACTCTAAATAGTAGTAAAGAGTGGTAGAAGGGTCAAGTCCACAGGGATTGGTATTATAATCAACATTCATATTTAACTTGTGATCAAAATTTCTGTCGTGTCGATAGTCATGGCAATAGTCGTGCCCACGACTCCAAACAGACCTACTGAAAAATAAACAAATAAATCAAGGGAGTTTTGAAATGTTTAGAAATTAAATAATTGAAACAGCATAAATAAATAATTAAATAAATTGGAAATTGAAATCAGATTTTGTAATCAGAGATAATAAGCCTTAGCCCTAAACTTGGTGGATTCCAGATTTTAGAATCAATTCTTAAAAATTAATTTTCTCCTCCAAACAATAAACTGGTTATAGCAGTTACGAACATCCTAGCGACCAATTTTTTCTCTTGTAGCTAGTCCTGGTACGACCTACAAAGCAACCCTTACCAATTATCTAACCGAGGTATACGTGTTCCCGATTCAAGATTTTGGCAGCCTTGCACTCTGAAGAACCCAACTTGGATTAATGCCTCAATTGCGTGGGTCGTTTAAACCCGATCACTTCTCCCTTGATTTGCTCTCGGAGATCCGAATACAGCACCGCTGACTCGATTCCCCAACTGTCTGCAAACACGACTCCAACCCAACGTGCACTTTTTGACTTGAAATCAAGTTAACTTTAAGGGATGAGTTGTCAATCCTGACACTTACGAAAAATGTGAATACCAATTAGAAGGATTTTTAGTATGGATACGTATCTCATGATTCTTGACCGGAAAGAACACCGACCTAAAGCTAAGATGGAATTTAGTGAAGCATAAAATTATTCATGCTTTGGTAGGCAATGGAGTGGATTTGAATGAAAATGGTGGAAATTGGGAAAGGAAAGGACTTGAAAGGTAATTAAACAAATTTTGGAAGAATAAAGAAATGAAATTGGATGTAACAGTATGCTAATCACGCACCAAATTTGGAAGAAAAAAAAGAATAATTCCTATTTAATTCCAAATGAAAATCAAATGTAAAATATATTGTGTCCCTTCCAAGCTACCTTAAAGCCTTATTTATATACATAACATTTACTAAATTTGACTTTAACCACTCAACACATAATTAAAAGTTAATAAAAAATAAAATCAGTTTTTTTTCTAATTTTGGCTTTGACAAAGTCAAAAGAATCTGATGACTCCTTGGCTATTTCCAATTTTTTTATTTAGCATCACTTTATTAATTGTTTTGCAAATTGGTCCTTTTCTGCTCGTTTTTGACTCATAGTATTCGAATTGCATCCCTGACAATATCAAAACATAAAATCACTAATTTAGTAGGTATCAATTCAAAAATTAACCGAATTAAACAAAAAAAGTCACGCAAATTAACATGGTATCAAATCCGCTCATTCTTGTCCTCAAGCATATTGTACTTTCAAACATTAGAAATTATTCTACAATTTATTAAAAATCGAGCCTCTTTTCCTCATCTATTATAACAGCGCATTTTTAGTAAAATAGAAACAGTAGTTTCGAGACTACAAATTCGAAATCAAAATATTTATTTTATTATTATTTTAATGTTTACAGTATGTTACCAAGGTCGTATAAAAATTTTGTTAAGAAATTTCGACGTTTGCATTCTTAATTTAGTTAAAGGACTAAATTGAAAAAGGTGCAAAATTAGAGTTGTATTAGTTAAAGGTACTAAATGGCTATGAAATTAAATACTTAAGGGATTTATGTGGTAATTATACCATTTTTATTATGAGTGGAAAATTATGGACACTAAACATGTGACTTCAAAGGTTAATTAATAAGATTAAACTTGTAATTAAATAAATAACTTAAAACAAAATATAGTAAAAAGAAGTATCATCTTCCAAAATGAGCTTCACCACTGAAATTAGGGTAGAAAGAAGCCATAGCCAAGCTTGAATATTCGGCTACATCAATCTCTTGCATGTAAGTACAATTTCATTTCATTTTTAAAGATTTTTATGTTTTTGGAGTCGTTGTAGCTTAATCTAGCTAGCCCAGGGACTAATTTGTAAAACTGTTAAAGTATTAGGGTTTTACCATTGATGAATGTGTATGTGTTTTGATGTTTGATGGTAGAAAATAAATGGTTGTTGTTAGATAAACAAGTTTTGTAAAGTGATTTTGGTTGAAAATGTCAAATAGGGATTAAATTGAGAAATGTGAAAATTATGTGGTAAATGTGTGAAATAATGAAATGTATGGGCTGCTATGGGTCTATATAGAATTTGGCTAGCATGGTTGTGGGTTAAATTGCATGAATTTGTTTTTTTATGAGCTAGGGACTAAATTATAAAGTAGTCAAATGTTTAGGGGTAAAATGGTAATTTTTTCATAATATGAAATTGGATTGAATTGAATTGAATAAATATTAAAATGGTTAAATTTGATTATATAGATCAAGAAAATCCACTTTCGGAATTAGATCGGGGAAAAAACAAAGTAGTGGATTGATCGGTAGATTTTCTCCATACTAATTCGAGGTAAGTTCGTATGTTAATAAGCATTAAATAATTGTGTGTTAAATGCTTTAATATTGCGTTCTTGATGAATACAATTTCACGAATATACTTGATGAAGATTTGGCGATGTATGATATCCCTATTGAACCTTAGGAAAAGGTAGGATGCGAATGACATGTCATTAGGGGTTACCGTGTTTTGGGTGCTAGTCCTGTACGTTCTACTGATGGCTGAGTTTTTCGACATGTGTTGCAGTTACTCTTCAGCTTGTGTGAGCAGCATCATGTAGCTACGTCTTGACCGTCAGCTTGTGTGAGTAGACCTAGTGATAGCTCAAGAGTGAGCATATATATATGAGATAGAGATGGTTTCGACCATGTATTGGCACTTAGTGTGCGAGATTCCCGAGTATCCAAAATTATTCCAAATTGTTCAACGGGCATAGTTATGTTACAAAAGTATATGAATTCAATATAAACCAATACAATTATGTACGTGAATCATGTGAGAATTGAATCTATAAGATTTGTGATTTCATGTCTAACTTTGTGGACGAATATATGTTAGGCGTGTGGATCAAATTGAGTTGCTTTATACTGTGTTTAATTACTTATATTGTGATTAAATGGTAAGATGAGTTTTATGCTATACAAACTTACTAAGCTTAATTGCTTACTCTATTTATTTTTCTGTGTTTTATAGAGTTTCGGTAGCTCGCTAGGATTGGAAGGTGTCGGAGATTGCATCACACTATCAAACTCCCACTTTAGTACTTTGGACTTATTATATTTTGGTTAAATGGCATGTATAGGTGTTTTAGCTAATATGGCCTATATATCTCATATTGTTTTGGTTATGTGTTTAGCCATGTGATTTGGCTTATTTTGGTATACTTGGTTATGTAAATATGTATAAATGATCTTTTGGTATGTGGTGTATAGTTGCTTGGTGAATGCCTTAACTGTGTATTGGTATTTTAAGTATCAAACGGTTGAAATTGAGAATGTATTCACATGCTAAGTTTTAGGCAAGATAGTGCATATATGAAATTGACTATTTAGGTAGTTTTTTTTTTAGGTGACTTTGGCATGTTTTAAAATGATCATTTTGAATTGCCTATGAACTTAAGATTGTTGGTAATGAAATTGCATGATATAAACTTGTTTGTGATTGGTTTGAATGCCTATTAATGATATGGTCATATGCTTTTTGGTATGTGTAGATTGGTACCACTTTGGGTGACAAATAAGGCTTGGAAAATGGCCTATTTTTGTCCACACGGGCAAAGACACGGGCATGTGTCTCAGCCGTGTGTGACACACAGTCAAGTGACACGGTCGTGTGTCCCCTGATACTTCTTTAGAAATCAAGTTAGTAGCTTCACATAGCCTAGCACACGGGCGTATGGCTTGGCCGTGTGGCATAAGTAAATATACCCTCAAGTTTTCACACGGCCTAGCACATGGCCTGGCACACGGGTGTGTGAGGCCATTTCGAAAGGTACACGACTTGACACATGGGCATGTGGTTTGGCTGTGTGACCCAAGTCAGTGAGTTGTACAGGGTCAGACACGGGCTAGGACATAGCCATGTGATCCCATTTCGAATGTCCACATGACCTATGGCACGGGCATGTCTCTTGGCCGTGTGAGACACACGGCCTGGTCACACGAGCATGTGTCCCCTGTACTTGGAAATTTTTCAAGTTTTTCTAAAAAAAATTTTAAAGTACTCGATTTAATCCTGAACCACTTCTAATGCTTGTTTTAAGCACCGAAGGCTCGTGTTAGGGACTATATGACTAAATTTGAATGACTTTGTTTAGATATGAGAATTGAATATGAAATGTATGATTATTTTAGAGATAAGTCTTGTAATGCTTCGTAAACCTACTATGGCGACAAATACGGGTTAGGAGTGTTACATCCATAATCAATGCAAATAGCATAGGCAAAAATAAATAAATGCTCAAAAGATATAGTTTGATCAAGAAGTGTCATAAAATTGAAATATTGAACTAAATCATTTCACTAAATTGAGTTTGAATCCAAAATTTGCAAGTTATTATCAATTAATCATGCATTAGTAAAAATTTTAGACATAGTCAAACATTTTTACATGAACTAGGATGACAACCCAAGCACCCTATCCTGCTTACTCAGTTCAAACAGTCTTTTTTTGGGGGCTCGATTAGCGGAATGTTTGTAAGTTTTTGATTTGTCACTCGGACCTTTTTACGCGAGATAATATGACAACCCAAGGACCTCACCCTGGTTACTAAATTCGGTCACGTTTTCGAAACTTTCACTCACAACTTGAGCCTTTATTAATTTATTCATTTTATTTATTTATTTATTTATTTATAAGCAAATATTTTTCAAACAGTCAATTTTCATGAAAAATCTTGTGACAACCCGAATTAGGGCCTAATCAGAATAGTGGTTTCGTGACCACAAATCCGAGATAGAAATAATTATTTTATAATTATTTTATATTTATTTTGAGGTTTATGATATGATTTCATGATTTCGTGAAAATTCCGTAATGAAATTCTATGCATTAAGCGCTTAAGTTGAGATTAAGGACTAAACCGAATAAATTGCAAAACTTGTGTTCTAGAAGTTTTTAGTATGAAATTGCTTTGGAGTATTAATTAGGAGGTCTTAAATAGGAATTTGACCAATTCCTAAGTTATGGACAAAAGTTGGACATGGAGGGAATTTTTAGAAAGTTAAGTAGTAAGGGCATTTTGGTCATTTGTATATTAAATGAAATAAAATGGGAAAAATAACACAAAATTTGGTCATCTTCATCACTAGTTGCTGCCAAAATTTGCTCTCCTCCATAGCTAGGGTTTCTTCAACTTTCAAGCTTCATAGTAAGTGATTTCAAGCCCTGCTTTTAATGTTCTTTACATTTTGAAATCCTCGTAGCTCGGTTTACCTATTTCTACTATTATTTCGAGTTAGGGTTTATGTTTAAAAATTTACCCATGAATGATAGGCATGTATTTTGATGTTTGATGGTAGAATATGAATGTTTGAAGTTAGGAGAACGATCTTTTCTAAGCGATTTTTAGCGAAAACGAGCAAAACTAAGGCATAATCGATAAAAATACCTATTGTTCATAATTATGTGTTAGAATGAGAATTTGATGATACCATAGAAGAGAAAATGATCAGCATGTCATTAAACATAAGAATAAGGGCTGAAATTAAATTTCCGAGCCTTGGGGCAAAATCGTAATTTTGTAAAAGTTAGGGGGCAAAAATGTAATTTTTGCATAATGTGATTTTTGGATTGAAACAAATAGTTCGAGTGTTAAATGAACTAAATGTGTTGTTATAGATCAAGAAAGGCGTGGAATCGACCTCGAGCGGGGAAAGAAAAAGCTTTGGACTAAACCGCAAAATTTCTATATTTTGCACCGAGGTAAGTTTGTACGTAAATAAATCATCGATTTCTTTTATGTTATTGTATTTTGATAACATGTGGAATATGGCTGCCTATCAAATGGTTATTTGATGTAAGTTATGAATTTAAATTGATTTCGGACAATTTAGTAAAATGTTGGAAAAGTGAGAAATTTCTGTTGAACCTTCTAATAAAAACGATACAAATGAACTATTGTGTGGTCACGTGTGTAGTACTAAGTGCGAGGCTACTACGTGTACCGATTATTGGTCGCATGTGTAGTACTAAGTGCAAAGCTACTATGCGTGCACTGAAACCGTGGTCACGTGTGTAGTACTAAGTGCAAAGCTACTATGTGTACCAAATTATTGGTCGCATGTGTAGTACTAAGTGCAAAGCTACTATGCGTTCATATAGCTTCGGCTACAAGTGTGGAAATGGGAAAATGTTCAGGTAGTTGTGTATCTGTTGTTATTCCGATGAGTTCAACGGGCAATCGATTAAATGAAGATACATGTGAAAGTGATTATGTGATGAATAAGTGCAAGTATATGTTTATTTGAATTTATGAGCAATATGCTCGATATGTGAGCGAACCTCGGTAAAATGGAAAGGATTGAGCGAATTATGTAAGAGTGAATTTTTGTAGTAAAACAATGTTGGACAGCAGCAGTTGCATAATTTTGAAAATTCACCAAAAATCATGGAAATAGAATTAAATCTCAAATAAATTATGGAATTAAAGCTTAATGGGTCTACTTTCATATAAAAGAAACAGGGGAAACAAAAGACTTCTATATTATGTGATAATTGAATTCTTGTGAAACAGGTTTTGAATGAATTTAAGATCCCCTGTTCTGACTTTAGAAATTCACCATAAATTGTACAAAAATTATTAAGAGTCATACCATACATGCATGGATTTCTTATTGAGTCTATTTTTAAGGGAAATAAACTTCATGGTCGTTGGAATCTTGCATAGGGAGAAATTTTGTTCGTAATGCTCAGGTGTTAGAGTAGTCATACCCTAAAATAGGGGAGACTTTAACTAATAAACTGTACTAATTGGCCCAACCAAAAATTCTAGAAAAAAATTAGTAAATATAATTTTGAGTCTAGTTTGAAGGAAAATTTACGGAATTGAATTTCGAGATATATAGCTCAAGATATGATTTTTCTTTTAACTGGGACTCTAGAAAATAGCCTGTCATCAATATATGTAACCATATACTAGTATGATTGTTTTACTTTGATAAATTATATATCAATTTAGTACTTACTTACTAAGCTATATGCTTACCATCTTTTCTTTTTCTTGTTTTATAGAATTATTAAGCCAGCTCGGGATTTTGGAGATCGTCGGAGACTCATCTACACTATCAATACTTTTTGGTATTTCGTAATCACTACTTTAGAATTATGGCATGTATAGAGAGAGACGAATCATTTTGTTATATGTCATAATTAATTTGTTTTAAAGTATCACTTTTCTAAATTTTAAAATCTACATGTATCTATGTATATCTGTTAATGCTATCAACTTTAGTCTAAGCTAAAGTAAGTAAATTGAGTAAGGTCAGGTTAATGTGTGAATTCATGTTTTCGTGAACGGTAATGCTCCGTACCTTATTTCGGTCTAGAATATGGGTATGGGGTGTTACAAATCTAGTTACATATATCAATTTTAAAACATACATGTCGATTAATCTAGATACTTGAACACTTTAATTCAAAAATTACCCAATTGTCCAGATTGACTAAGTAATGAGATTAGAGGCTTAATGTTAAATAAACTATCGAATAAATCTAGCATAAGATTTAACATAAGCAAAAGAGAAACATGCAACAAATATCATGCATATTACCATTTTACTTGCCATTTCAACCCCCCACTTAATTTATGCTTGTCCTCAAGCATGTTTTATATGCAATAAAAGACAGTCACCCAAATAATAAGTAAAAAGAAAATTTAAGAATACTCCCTACGTGTCTTTTAATGATGTTGTTGATGTTGGAGGTAACGACTTTGCAGGATGTTGAGGATTGTGGAGACTTGGGTTTCCATTGTTCCAAGTCGAGCATCTATCCAACTTAAACGTGCCTCCACAGGTAAAGGTTGCTCTTCTTGCTCCTAAGTAGTGAAGTGTGGACGTTGGCGAAAGACCATATTTTCGCGAGTAGTTCATGTACCTGAAGGAACAAAATAACACGCAGTAGGGGTGCTGGTAAGCAAACCCATAAAATCCAAACAATATTTATCTACGCTATCCATAGTATATGCACATGTTAAGGACGAGAAACCAACTTCAGAGGGAAAAAGTCGAGAGGTTAAATTTGTAATATATGACCCAAGTATTAGTGGATGCTTACATCACAAAACAGCATGAAAGTTTCGTGCAAATCAATATCCTAAATTAACTTTAAATCCAGAATGCATACACCACAAAAAAAAAAAACAATTCAGATTTACTTAAAACAGATGATGAATCATTTTGACCTGAAAAACTAAAGGCTAAAAATCGATGAATATATCTCAAAGCGGGTTCATGCACCAATAAGTCCTGAGAGGTCTTTGGATTATAAAGTTTATTTCTATAATGAGTTAAAGCACAATAAACATCTTAAGCATCAAAGTTACTTGGAATATCTAACAGAGCAGTATGATAGGAATCGGTTTGAATATTGTTAGGGTCGACGAAACCCATGTCAATGTTAAATTCAGAAATCGACATCCTAAAGTCCTTACCAAGTAACCAAAAATAGATAATGCTTTGTGTTTCAATAGTTCGTAATGCATTAATATTGAAGCTAAATGTGGTGTAGAATTCATAAATTAATTCATAATATGCACTACATGAAATACTTGTAAATGAACTCTAACCAATAGCATCAAAATAGCCAATCACAGCGTCACGAATATTTAACAAATCAAAAGTGTAAAGATCAATTAGCTTATAGACTGAGAGCGGACGTTGTTGGATGTTATCATATCTTGCGCGATGATCTGAGGTCAAAAAGTTTAAAAACCCTCGTAATCATCATTCGATGGGAATAGTGTTTGCATGACCTTTTATATTACGTTGACCATCTCGTGATGGTCAAACATTTTCATTGGGCGAGTCGGGTGGTGGACTTGAATTTCTAGTAGCGTCAGTACTGCTGTGTGGAGGTATCGCTGGCTTATATTTCAGTGGTCGACAAGCTCGAGTGGTGGACGATCGAGTTCGACCCTGAAAAACACACTCGTTTCTAGTCAAGGGACCTTCGACATAGTCGTTAAAAGTCTCATCCTCATTTGAATGACCTGCATAATATGTTAGTAAAGGTAAAATAGGTTGTAAGTTAGGAGTCGACCTTTTGGGAGTAGCGAGGCTACTATTCGAATATTTTGTTTTGATCAAAGTTAGGCTTCGTAGGTGACGATTCTTAGTAGGCGTGGTTGTTCATCTTATAGGTGGTGGAGAACGTTCTAAGTCGTCATAGTCTAAATCGACAATTAGAGGGGCTAAAATTTGGTTTCATCCACGATTGAGCGAGGCCATAATATTATATGTCATTTGGTTCTGAGTTCGAACCATGGTTTCTATGTGGGTTGAAAGAACAAATAGCTCTGGCAGCGAATGGCGGCATCGACGTGGTTTGGGTCAATTTTTTTGACGGGTGGTGGCAAGGTTTTTAGGTATTACGTCAGTTAATGTGGTAGGAAGGGCGGTTCAGGGGTTTGGTGATTATGGAGGAAAAGAAAAAATACAAGAGGTGTTGTTTTGAAAGGGAGGAGCGACGATGTGAGAGTGTAGATCGGTGATGGGAGAAGCGGGGAGACTGCGGCAACGAGGTGATGCCCAAGTTCGATAACAGTGAATGGAGGGAGAGGAAGAATGACAGTGCTTCCCAAAGTGGCGTTTGGTGCTAATAGAAACAGCGAGAATATGGTGACTCGGGAGGTCCATACTCGACGGTAATGGTGTACATTGATGGTACTCGACGACGATGCCAAGGTGAAGCAGCAGCGGTGAGGTTTCAGGTTTAGGTTTTTCTTTTTGTTTTTGTTTTTTGGAGAAGATAAAGAATAAAGGGGGTTTGGGGTTTCGGTGTTTATTTTTTTCTCTTTTTTTTCTTTCTTGTGGTCAGTTTGGGCCTTCTTGTCCATTTCTTCTTTTTTTTCTCTTTGGGCTAGCTAGGCTGTTCGACCCAATTTCTTCTCTTTTTTTTCCTTTTTTCTTTTCTTCTCTTGGGCTTGTTTGGGTGTTGGGCTTATTTTGGGTTTATTGTGTGGTTTTTTTTTCTTTGGGTTAGTATTTGGGTCTGGGATAGATAGGCTAAGTGGACTTGGGTTTGGAATTATTATTTGGGTTAAGGGTGATGGGTTTTGTTTGTAGGTAAATAATTTTTAGTATTTAGCAACTCGTGCCCACACCATTGTCGATACTTGATTTTTGAAAAATTCACAACCTCTATTACATTCCCGAAAATATCAAATCAACTAGATTAAATAAAAATTTATTTATTTACAACCTAAATCTTACTAAAACTCAAAATTAAATAAATAAAAATAACTTTGGTTTGCCTCCCAAGAAGTGTTTTTGTTTAACGTCGTTAGCTCGACGACCTAGAAATTTGTTCATCCGGCTCTTTGAGGACTAATTCCTCAACCATGTGGACTTGAAAATTTTCATAGAAAGGCTTTAATCGTTCTCCATTAACCTTGAAATTTTTTCCGAATTCTTCACTATTAACCTCGACTACACTATGTGGAAATACGTGAGTAATAACAAAAGGCCCTAACCACTTAGTTCAGAGCTTAGCTACAAAAATTCTTAGTGTAGGGTCATAAAGTAATACTTTCTGCCCTACCAAAAATTGTTTACGGGTTATATTTTGATCATGGTATGTCTTGATCTTATCCTTATAAATTTGGGAACCTTCATACGCTTCTCGTCAAATTTCCTCAAGCTCCTGAAAATGTAACTTACGATCCTTACCTGCAGCTTCCAGCTCCATGTTGCATTGCTTGACCGCCCAAAATGCTTTATGTTCAAGTTCTACAGGAATATGACACGGTTTACCATAAATTAATCAATAAGGAGACATACCTATGGGTCCTTTATAAGCTGTACAGTACGCCCACATTGCATTATTTAGTGGCAAACTCCAATCTTTCCTATATAGCTTAACGGTCTTCTCCAAAATCAACTTGATTTTGTCGATTTGACACTTCCGTTGACTATTTGATTGAGGGTGATAAGCCGTAGCGACTCGTTGCACTACCTCATCTGTAACAGCCCATTTTTTAGTGAAATCGGAACAGTGGTTTCGGGACCACAAATCCAATCCGAAAATAAAATTTATTTTTATTTTATTACATGGCCCGTAATATGTTGGAAATGTCATGTGAAAATCCTGATAAGAAAATTTTATCGATTATTTGTTTAATTAGGGAAAGAACTAAATCGTATAAAATGTAAAAGTTGAATTCTAGTAGCTATAAGGATTAAATAGCTATGGAATTCAAAACTAGAGGTCCTTATATGGTAATCAGACCATTAAAGAAAAGTATATAGATTTTTGGTGACTCATCCATGGAAAAATTAGAAAAAAGTAGGGACTAAATTGGAAATTAAAATAAATAATTAATTAAAAAGATGATAAAAGATATCATCTTATTGTTTTTGTCATCTTCAACCCTAAAATTATATGGAAACCTTAGGAGAGAGAGAAGAAACTTTCAAGGCTTAATTGGGTAAGTTTTCTTGTCCCGTTTTTAGTCATTTTGATATTTTTGAAACCAGGATAGCTTAAACTATCTATTTGAAAGATTAATTTAAAAAGCTATCAAAGTATGGAAAATGGGTCACGGATGTATATGTTAAAAATTAGAAATTTAAGGTAGAAAATGAAAGGTTGTTGATAGATCAACAACTCTTACAAAGTTATTTTTGTTGAAAACATGATTTAGAGACTAAAATGTAAACTTGTGAAATTGAAGAAAAATGTTGAATTTTTATGAATACACGTGCTGTAAATTTTGTAATGGGATTTTAGTTAGGCTTGGAATAGGGAGTAAATTGCATAAGTTTCATTTTTCGAGACTAGGGACGAAATTAAAATTTATGGAAAAGTTAAGGGCAAAATGATAATTTTACCTAGGGTGTAAATTGAGTTCAAATAAATATGAAATATGAGAAATTGATGATTAAAGCTATTTATATAGATCCAGACAACAAAAATTTGAGGTTAGACCGAGGAAAAGAATAGGTTTTGAATTAGTAGATATTATACGCGAACAAGTGTCGAGGTAAGTTCATATAACTTAATCGAGTATGTAATTATGTTAACTGAATGTTATGCTTGTATATAATGTGACTTATATTAAAATGCATTACTTGAGAGCTATAATGGACAATTTAATACATGCTTGAAATGGTGAAAAAAGGGTTAAGTCTCGATTGAATATTGAATTCCGATGAATATATGTGCTTCCCGAAATGGATGAGGTCCTGCATTTGTTGCGGACAAGATTTAGCTCGGACGAGTAATCCTATTGACCTTATTATAGAAAGGATTTAGCCCGAACGGGTAATCTTGATATAATATCTCTCGAGTATACGTTATGATTGGGGTTTAGCTGGACTGGTAATCCTAATTAAGCTCTTTTAAGCATACATTATATAAAGGATTCAGCCTAGACTGGTAATCCTGTTATACGATATGTAGCTCGAGAGTGTGTTCCTTGATTAAGTGCCCTAATGGGTACTCTTGAATAAGAATTGACGGATTATTAAATCGTACACCTTGAGCGTACTACTTGAACATCCATCGAAATTTCAATGATTCAATGGACACGACTTTTGACATGGTATGAGAATTATGAGATGAAAAGATAATGACTTGAAAGAATATTGCATGACGAGCTCATCTATGTTTGCTTGATTGATATGAAGATTTGGTGACTAACATATTTGATTGAATGCATGTGGTTTGGCAATTTTGCTAATGGATGGAAAAACATGATATTGTATGCTTAGATTTAATAAACGGGATTGGTAAGTTTAGTTTCCATTATACAAACTTACTAAGCATGTAATGCTTACTGCATTTATTTTCCCTGTTTTAAAGTGCTCGGAAGCTTGCGAAGGTTGGAGATCATTGGAGCATCGTCACACTATCAACTAGTTATTTTGGGGTATACATATGTAGAATCATTTTGGTATAATGGCATGTATAGGACAACTTGACCATTAGTGGCTTGAAAATGATGTTTGTAATCTAGCTATTGGAATGGCTAGTAATGGTTGTTTTGATACACTTGTAATGCCATGGTCTGGTAGCTAAATATATATAAATATGTTAAGTAGTTGATCAAATCATGTTTAACACATGGATTTAACAAAGATAAGATTGGAAACATGTATGCATGCAATGATATGCCATGTTGAATGATGAAAATTGGTATCTGGATGTGTGTTTTAGTGCAGGAATATGGTAAATTTCAGTGAAAAATGAGACTAGTTAATGGCTTTATATTGTCCACATAGGCAAACACACTGGCGTGTGCCTAGACCGTGTATGACACAAGGCCTAGTAACACGGGCATGTGTGACACACGGCCTTGTAACACGGGTGTGTGTCTTGGCTGTGTGAAACCTATACCTAATTTTGAATTAAATTAATTAACCACACGACCTAGCACATGGGCATGTGGCATGGCCGTGTACACAAGTCAGAGAGTTACACGGGGTCGAACACGGCCTGTAGCACGGGCGTGTCCCTTGGACCACACAAGCGTGTAAGCCTTGCACCTTGGAAAATTTTTCTAATTTTGCCAAAAAATTTTAGAGCTCCCAATTAAGGCCCGACTCGATTCTAATGCTCGTATTTGGCCTCAAGGGTCCAATTAAGGGACGTTTTGTATGATCTCGGGTAATGAATAGTAATTTACATAAATTATTGTAAAATGTTCTGAAAGTTTCGTAATACTCCGAAACACTATTTCGACGACGGGTACGGGTTAGGGGTGTTACATCATATTTTTTCAACAGTATGTCGATTACCTTATTACAAAAATGTGTTCCTCAATCTCTGATCAATGCTTGCGATATGCCAAATCTGGAAAAAATATAATTCTTTAGAGAATCAACTACCGTTTTGGCATCAGCATGACGAGTGGCTTTTGCTTCCAACCACTTTGACACATAGTCAACTGCAAGTAAAATACAAACGTTATTGTATGATGAGACAAAAGGTCCCATAAAATAGATGCCCTATATATCAAATATTTCACAGACATGTATAGGAGTTAGAGGTATTTTATTTTTTTGGCTCAAGTTTCCTACCCTTTGACACTTTTCGCATGTTTTACAAAATAAATAAGCATCACGAAAAATATCTGGCCAATGTAGTCCACATTGAAGTACTTTATGCGCAGTTCGTTTAGGTCCAAAATGTCCACCACATGTGTAAGAATGACAAAAAGATAGAAATTATTTTACCTCAGTTTCTGCAACGCAATGTCGAATTACCTGATCGAAACAGTATTTCAAAGGTAGGGGTTGTCCCAAACATAGTATCGTGATTCACGTTTGATCTTATCTTTTTCAGATCACAATAAGTTAGAAGAGACTATACCTGTAGTAAGGTAATTCACCATGCCTACATACCAAAGGAAAATTGTTTGAGCAGCAAGTAGACTTTCATTAAGAAAATTGTCTTTAAGCAGTGTGACATCTTTCGATAGAGGTATTAGGCTCAGATGGTCAGCTACCAAATTTTTGCATCCTTTCTTATCCTTTATTTCGTGATCGAACTCTTGCAAAAGTAATATCCATCTACTAAGCCTCGATTTTGCTTCCTTTTTCCCAATCAGATATTTAAGAGCTGTATTGTCAGAGAAAACAACAATCTTAGTCCCTAATAAATATGAATGAAAATTTTCCAAAGCAAAGACTATAGCTAGAAACTCTTTTTTAGTGGTCGAGTAATTACTTTGGGCAGCATCCAAGGTCTTAGACGCATTGGAGATAACGTGCGGTTCTTTCTCGATTCTTTGCCCAAGGATTGCTCCTACACTATGATCACTTGCATCGCACAATATTTCGAGAGGATAGTTCCAATTTAGTGGTTGAACAATAGGTGTTGAAATAAGCTTATGTTTGAGTGTGTCAAACGCATCTCTGCACGATTGGTCAAACTCGAACTCCTTGTCCTTTTATAGGAGATTACAAAGCGATTGCACAATTTTTGAAAAGTCTTTAATGAACCGTCTATAGAAGCCTACATGACCAATGAAAGCATGAATCTCCCTTACAGTTGTGGGGTATGAAAGTGAGTTAATAATGTCAATTTTTACTTTATCAATAGAAATTCTCTAAGTATAAATGATATGACCTAGAAATGACATGATATGACCTTTATCCACCATAAAATGGCATTTTTCATTAATTAAAACAAGGTAAAATTCTAGGCACCTTTCCAAAATTTTTGCAAGATTTGACAAACACACCTCAAAAGACTCACCATACACAATAAAGTCATCCATGAACACCTCAATTATTTTCTCAATGTAGTCAGAAAATATACTTACCACACACCTTTGAAATGTGGTTGGTGCATTGCAAAGTCGAAACGGCATCCGTCTGTAAGCGAATGTGCCAAATGGACACATGAACGTCGTCTTCTCTTGATCCTCCAGTGCCACTGGAATCTGGAAGAAACCTAAGTAACCATCAAGAAAACAATAATGAGATTTCTCAGCTAAACGTTCTAACATTTGGTCAATAAAAGAAAGTGGAAAATGATCTTTCTGAGTTACAGAATTCAACTTCCTGTAATCGATGCAGACTTTCCACCCATTTTGACCCCAGGTGGGAACCATCTCACCTGTCGAATTCTCAATTACGGTCACGCTGGTTTTTTCGGTACTACATGGACTGGGCTGATCCAATTACTGTAAAAAATGGGATAGGTCATCCTAACATCAAGTAACTTTTGAACTTCTTTCCTTACCCCTTCCATCATGGGCGGATTGAGATGCCTTTGAGCCTCTCTTTTGGGAACAGCAGTCTCTACAACTTGAATTTTGTGCATGTAAGTCGAGGGACTCAAACCCTTAATGTCGACTATCGTCCATCTAATTACCACTTTATAATCTCTAAGAACTCATACCAAGTTTTCATCTTCTACCTTCGAGGGTTTACTCGAGATTATTACTGGTAAGGTATTTTCTTTGTGTAACACCCCTCACCCGTATTCAATGCTGGAATATGGTTACAGAGCATTACCGGACTTACGAAACAATTAAACAACCATTTAGCATACATAACATCATTTCATACATTCATTATTCAAAATCAATCAATTTTTCCCTAATACGAGCCTATGATGCCCTAAACATACATTAGGAGTGGTTCGGGACTAAACCGAAAACTTAAGAAACTTTCGCAAACTTGGAAAATTTTTCTCAAAATAGGGGACACACGCCCATGTGACCAGGTCGTGTGTCTCACACATCCACCAGAGACGCTCGTGTCATAGGCCGTGTGGACATTCAAAATGGGAGCACATAGCCGTGTCTCAGCCCGTGTCCTACCTCGTCTAACTCTCTGACTTGGGTAACACGGCCAACACACACGCTCGTGTGCCAGGCCGTGTGCTAGGCCATGGCAAACCTATAGGGTATATTGACTTATGCCACACGGCCAAGTCACATGCCCGTGTGTGAGGCCGTGTGGAGCATACTAACTTGATTTCTAAAACCACACTAGGGGACACACGGCCGTGTAACACAATCGTGTGTCACACACGGCTGAGACACACGCCTGTTGTAACACCCCTATCCCGTAACCGTCGTCGGAATAGGTAAGGGGCATTACCAGACAGAAAAAACATTACAGATCAATACAGAATCATAGATATCACATAATATTAATGCATAAGCAAATCAACAATTCATCCCTTAGGGAGGTCTCCAAGACCTAAGACATACTTTTTGAAAAGGTCGGGACTAAACCGAACACATTCAAAAATTTTCAGAACTTAGAACAATTTTTTCAATTCTGTTGAGGTCCAAACGCCCATGTGACCAGGCCGTGTGGCTCACACGGGCACCAGACAGACCCATGTGATCCAGCCGTGCCAAAACAGAGTATATATACTGACTTTTACACATGGCCAACAAACACGGTCGTGTGCCATGGCCGTGTGATACTTAGCTGGCTACTAACTTAAGCCCACGGCCATATTCCACGCCTATGTGTCTTAACCGTGTGATCTTAAGAGGTTACTACTTTGCATACATGGCCATAAGCACGTTCGTGTTCCCTGACCGTGTGGCACAATGCCGGCTTGGTTTAAGCCAACTTGCCACCCCTTTTTGAGTCATTTCTACAAGCAAAATTAAACAACATTTATACCAAAATTTTTACCAATTCCATGCTCAAAACATGCTTCATTATAACTAAATCATCATCATTCAATAACCTATTCAAATCCATACCCAAAACATATTAAAAATCTTATTACAACAACATGCCAAAATGCTCATTTCGTAGCTCACTTATGGCACCTTCTAATTTATGCTTAAACTTACCATTTCTTCAACTTGGCATATTTCAAAATGACCACTACATACAAGGCCATATAACCATTACAAGCATACACAATTTTTCATCACCAACCAACACCAAAACTATGCACAACATATCATTTGCTAGCCAACTCTTATGGCATAACATATATACATATCAAAGCTTAAATACATAGACATTCTAGCCTATACATGTCATACTTAAAAATATTTACACTTTCAAAAGTACCAAAATGAGTTCGATAGTATGGTGACAATCCTCGACTATCCCCGAGCCTTCAGTAGCTTCGATAACTGTAAAACAGAAAGAAATCACACAGAGTAAGCTACAAAGAGCTTAGTAAGCCAAATACAACTAGCCTAGCTATTAAAGTCAATAGCAAGAATTCACAACCATTTCACAGAGTAGTTCATGAGCCTAACCATGCTCATTTGCTTGTATACATGTTATGTTTCATTTCCATGATTTCGTACATACTTCCCATTCATTATTTCACAGAAACAAGAGTCTTTCATATTCAGAAATTTAGTACGATACAAACGTACTTGTATAGATTATACATTTTATATATTCATTCCCATATCTCGTACTCTATCATCAGATAGTTTAAAAACGATACAGATACTCATAAACGGGTACAATACTGACATCCTAGACGTGGTCTTACATGTAATTCAGTATCAATGCCTTTGTCCCAGACAGGGTCTTACACAAAATCAGATATGATGCAGATGTCTCAGACATGGTCTTACACGTAAATATCAAATCGAGGCTTGTATCCCAAACATGGTCTTACATGATATCTCAGATCGATGTCAACATTCCTCGAGAAACATACAGAGCTTTTCAGATACTAGCATATTATCGAAATTTACTCGGAATTCATTCATCAGGCTTGTAACACCCCTATAACCCGTATCCGTCGCTAGAATGGGTTATGAAGTGTTACCAACCCAAAATACCACATTTGTAAAATCACACAGATATAAGAACATTAACTCTAAAATACATTCAAAAAGTTTATATAAACATTCAAAAGATGTCATATTCGCACGGCCCATAGACAAAAACATCTTAAAAATACCATTCACTTAAGTCTATTCTATACATGCCATACTAGCTTCAAAACATAGTAATACCAAAATGATAGATAGTGTGACGAGTTGCTGACGATCCCTTTACGAAGCGGTGGTAGAGTCAACAATCTATAAAACAGAGAAACGTAACAAACGGAGTAAGCTTTCATAAGCTTAGTAAGTTTTAAGCAATGCAACAAACTCAATTATACATAGATTATTCAATTTCTCAAGAGGTCATTTTCTAGATAGATCACCATTTGGCCGAATATACACAAGCACATAATGCACAATTAGCATTCTTATTTCACTTAATCTGAATTCATATAGCATAAATAAATCGAATATCTTCACATACTTTCACACCTTGACCGAATGTATCATGATTATAATTATAGATATAACATTTATTCACATATGTATCACATTATACACTTATGATTCAATTCAAATCATACTCACATATAAATACATAATACGTACCTGGCCAATTTAACGTATTGAATGTATTCATTTGTCGTTCTAACACGAGGTATCTTAGTTTTAGACTTTTATCAAATCACCGGCATTCAGCCTGCTAGGTTTAAAACCTGAATTCATTCACCGGCATTTCGCCTGCTAGGCTCGAAGCCTGATATCATTTCACCGGCATTATTGCTTGCTAGGTTTAAAACCTGAATTCATTCACCAGCATTTCACCTGCTAGGCTTGAAGCCCGATATCATTTCACCGGCATTATTGCCTGCTAGGCTCAAAGGCTCAGATAGTATCTGTACGATATTCAAATCAACGAGTTTCATATAACACAATCACACCAAATTAGGTACCAGCATCATTCGAACATATCATCCTACATTTTATTCACTTTTAGTTCATTTCATCACTCACATTTATCATTTGATAGTTTACACGTAATATCTTACTCATATTCATCTAACACTATCATTTGATCATAAAAGCATATCACATTTTACTTCCATTACAAATGTCATTCGGCCATATACATATATGACAAGTAATACTAAATTCTTATAATCTGTCATGTCATTATCGAATATTATTTACATTTAACTACTTAAAACTTACCTCGAATATTTTCGAACAGTCTCGGATTAGCTATTCAACTACTTTCTCTTTTCCCCTGTCCAACCTTGGTTCTCTATGCTCTTGAGCTAATTCAAACAAAATTTAACTTATTAAAGTCCCATCATGCTAGCTTATGGCCGAATATGACAAGAAATTTAATAGGCCATTTAGCTACTTTTAGCTCAAATACAAAATGGTCATACACATTTGTTTTTAATCACATTAAGTAATTTAACATTTTCTCATGTACACCTTTATGACCGAATACATATATCAAATAAATAAATTGCCTTAACTCATAACTCACATAGCCTAAGTACATATAACCCTAATGACCAAATATGTACATTACCAAAATTCCTATGACTTAACCTATAACCTTCATAGCCGAATATTCATTGTATACTTAGTTCACATACACAAACACAAAACTCATAAGGCTTATCATATTTTCATATACATATCTTTACCATTTAGCAGAATATATATATAGCTCATCAAATAGGTATTTATTTACGTTTCACATTTAACACATATTGATCAACTAGTCCATGCATTAGCCTTTGACACATTTGGTCATTAAAGCAATAACCTATTTAACATTCAAGCATTTTATATCAAAATTTCTCCCAAGGCCGAATTCATCTACAACCTTTAGTACATATGCAAAGTTTATATTAATATATACACACACTATTAACCTCGTATCAATTAACTAAGTACTTTAAAAATTTTCTTTAACTAAGTAACTTATCCAAAAATAATAAGGGCAAATTTAACAAGCTAACTAAGTAACTTATCCGAAAATATTAAGGGCAAATTTAACAAGCTTAACTAAGTAACTTATCTGGAAATATTAAGGGCAAATTTAACAAGCTTAACTAAGTAACTTATCCGGAATTATTAAGGGCAAATTTAACAAGCTTAACTAAGTAACTTATCCGGAAATATTAAGGGAAAATTTAACAAGCTTAACTAAGTAACTTATCCGGAAATATTAAGGGCAAATTTAACATCACTTCATCATAATATTTCATCATGGCCGAATGCTCCTTTTAAACCATGTATACATAAGTACCAATCCTCAAACTTAATTTATAACTATCTAAATCATTTAAAACATCCAACACCAAACTTTCTTTGCATTACATACTATAGCCGAATGCCCAATCCAAGCAATTGAGGCACACATAGTTCTAATTTCAAAATTTTAAACTTATAAACTCACAATCACATGGATTTTAACATTATAGTCTATCAAACTTCCATTCATCAATTTCTATCATCAAACACAATTTTTTTTTTTTTGCAATTTCCTATCATGACCGAATGCACAATTAACCAACATTTAACAAATTAATTCATGGGTTTAAAGTAGAACCAAGAGAGGAACTCAAAAACATGAATTTTCAACCAAACTACCATGAACTTACCTTAAATTTTTCTTCCCCAAGTGACCGAATATTCAAGAGCTTCTTTTTTCCTATTTGTTTTCTTAAGTTTCTTAAGTAGTGATAGAAAAGAGAAAAAAATAAAGTTCACTTTGTTTTTATCACCCCATTTTATGATATAAAATAACATATATTATTTTATACCATAATTTAAGTTATAATTTTAATATTATTAAGCACATGATGCATTAAACCAATCCCCACTACCGTCCACTTAAATAAAGTGGTAAAATAGACATGCAAATCCTCTACTTTAGTAATTCACAACATTAATCACTTGGACATTCACCTACCTCATAATTAAGTTTCTCAAACAAGTCCTTTTTAGCTAATTCCACATTCAAATGACAAAATTAAGGCACGATACTTTCACACATGCACTTTTACATATAATAAGCATAGAATATAACATTTAATTATTTTCGTGACTCAATTTCGTGGTCCCGAAACCACTTCCCGACTAGGGTCAAATTAGGGCTGTCACAAAGCTCTCACAGCCGTCCAATACAGATTATAACTAGTATATACAACATTCAATCAATTTAACACGTAATTGTACTTTAACTTACCTCGTATGGATTTCGGATGGAAACGAGTCGACTATTCAACTATTTTGGACTTCCGTCGATCTAAGTCCGATTTTCTTTGTTCTTGATCTAATACAATTCAAATTCAACCATTTAATCATTCATTTCATTAAAAATAATCCATGAACACATATTTAGGGCATTTGCATTTTAGCCCTTACATTTTCACACCTTGACAATTTAGTCTATTTTTCACAAAATCACAAATATGCAAAATTCACCAAGACTATAGCTTGGTCGAATATACATACCTTCCATACAATCCCAAATAATATATTTAATTTACAATTTAGTCCTTCAAAACCTCATTTTCACAAATTAGCCCAAATAGCTCTATTCCATTAAAAATTCAAGAACAAAGCATGATAATCTCACATATATCTTTCATAATCCATATAAAAACATTACAAAGCTCATATAATCATTAATGACACATTTCATAATCTTCAACAGGAATAAAAATTCAGACATGGGTTTTGAAGAACACGAAGCAACGATCACAATAACGTAGAAATTATCAAAAACAGACGAAAATTCATACCTTAATCAAGGATTAAGCTAGCCGAAACCTAAAATGGCTTTCTGCTTTTTATTTTCTTGATATAATCGGCTATGAATGATAATAATGGCCAATTTCATGTTTTCATTTTATTAAACAACATTTATTAAACCTTTTACTAAAATACCTTGCATTTAAACATTAATAAACCATTTATGTCCAACAAAGTCATTTAATACATTACATGGTCAAATAACCACATAATGACCTATTAGTCCAAAGCCATTTCAAATACATACATTAAACATGTAACATGCTAATTTCACCTTTTATGCGATTAAATCCTTTTTCAATATTTAGTACGGAAACAGACAATTTAAATCACAGAAATTTTACAGATGCAAATTCACATATCATAGACACAGAAAATAATATTAAAATATTTTTCAGACTCAGATTTGTGGTCCCGAAACCACTATTCCGACTAGGGTTTAAACTGGGCTGTTACAATTCTCCCCCTTAGGGATTTTCATCCCCAAAAATCTTACCATTAAACAGATTTGGATATTGTTGTCTCATAGCATTTTCAGGCTTCCACGTGGCCTCTTCAACACTGTGTCAATGCCACAGCACTTTGACTAATGGAATTCTCTTATTATGCAATTCTTTAATTTCACGAGATAGAATACTAATCGGTTCTTCTAAATATGACATATTAGACTGTAGTTCAATCTCAAAAGGGGATATCATATGAGACGGATCAGATCTGTATCTTCGAAGCATAGATACGTGAAATACATTATGTATCTTTTCTACCTCAAACGGTAGCCTCAATCTATAAGCAACTGGCCCAACTCGCTCAATGATTTCATACGGTCTGATGAACCTTGGACTGAACTTGCCCTTTTTACCAAATCGGAATAGTTTCTTCCACAGAGATACTTTCAGAAACATTTTATCACCGATCTCAAATTCGATATCTTTTCGTTTTAAATCCGCATAAGATTATGACGATCAGAGGCAGCTTTCAGACTATCTCGGATTACTTTCACTTTCTGTTTGGTTTCTTTTATCAAATCAATACCATAAATCCTATTCTCACTGAGCTCAGACCAGTATAACGGAGTTCTACACTTTCTACCGTATAAGGCTTCATACGGTGCCATTTTTATGCTCGATTGAAAGCTATTATTATAAGTGAATTCAATCAAAGGTAGATATTGTTCCCACGTACCTTCAAACTCAAGAATGCAACATCTTAACATATCCTCGAGTATCTGAATAATCCGTTCAGATTGACCATTTGTTTGCAGATGAAAAGCAATGCTAAAATGCAATTTAGTACCCAGAGCATCTTGTAATTTCTTCCAGAATCGCGATGTAAATCTTGGGTCTCTATCTGACACTACCGAATATGGTACACCATGTAGTCTCACGATATCAGAAATATATAACTCAGCTAATTTATCGAGTGAGTAATCAAATCGGATCAGAATAAAATGTGCTGATTTCGTCAAATGATCAATTATAACCCGAATTGTGTCTTTCTTTCTCGGAGACAGGGGCAAACCTGAAACAAAATCCATGGTCACTCGATCCCTCTGGAATCATAATCGGTTGTAACAAACCAGATGGCAACTAATGCTCAGCTTTAACTTGCTGACAAATTAAACATCTCGAAACAAAGTCAGAAATATCTCTTTTCATTCCTGGCCACCAGTATAGTTGTTTCAAATCGTTATACATTTTTTTACTTCCCGGATGTACAAAAAGTCTACTACTATAAGCTTTACTCAAAATCGTCCGAATTAAATCTGAATTTCTCGGAACACAAAGTCTATTTTTGAATCTCAAACACTCATCAACATCAACTTAGAATTCAGAATCACACTAAGTTCGTTTTGCTATTAATTCATTGTCAGATTTCTGAGCCTCGCAGATCTGTTGTATAAACAAGGGTTTTGCTTTCAGTTCGGCACAAACCAAGATATCATCAGACAGTGCGTTCATAGCACGCAATGCAGACAATGATTTCTGACTCAGAGCATCCGCTATCACATTTGCTTTGCCCGGATGATAATCAATAACCAGCTCGTAATCTTTTAACAGTTCTAACCATCTTCTCTGTCGCAGATTCAAATCTTTTTGCATCATTAAATACTTCAAACTTTTATGATCAGAAAACATGTGACATTTCTCACCAAACAGATAGTGACGCCAGATCTTCAAGGCAAACAAAATAGCAGCTAACTCAAGATCGTGTGTCGGATAGTTCTTTTCATGCGACTTTAACTATCTCGAAGCATAAGCAATAAATTTTCCTTCTTACATTAAAACACATCCTAAACCAATCAACGAAGCATCGTTGTAAATTACAAATTCTTTACCCAATTCAGGTTGTACCAAAACTGGAGCTTTAGTCAATAAAGCTTTCAACTGATCAAAGCTGTTCTGACACTTTTCAGACCACTCAAACTTCACATCTTTCTAGAGCAATTTTGTCAATGGAGTCGCAATCATCAAGAAACCTTTTACGAATCCTCTATAGTAAACAGCAAGTCCCAGAAAACTGCGGACTTCTGATACATTCCTCGGAGGTTTCCAATCCATAATAGCTGAAATTTTGCTCGGATCAACTAGGATACCGAGGCTGATACAATGGGACCCAGGAAACCAACTTCTCGCAACCAGAATTCACATTTACTGAACTTTGCATACAACTGCTTATCTCGTAGTGTCTGTAGCACTATTCTCAAATGCTCGGCATGTTCAGATTCATCACGTGAATAAATCAATATGTCCAATGAATACCACAATAAATTGATCTAAATACGGTCTGAAAATTCTATTCATCAAATCCACAAAGATAGCAGGTGCATTCGTTAATCTAAAAGGCATAACTAAAAATTCATAATGCCCGTACCTCGTTCTAAAAGTAGTTTTCGGAATGTCAGAGTCCTTTACAATGCCGACGTCCCAGACGTGGTCTTACATGTAATTCAGTATCAATGCCTTTATCCCAGATAGGGTCTTACACGAAATCAGATATGATGTTGATGTCCCAGGCATGGTCTTACACATAAATCTCAAATCGAGGCCTGTGTCCCAGACACGGTCTTACACGATATCTAAGATCGATTTCAATGTTCTTTTAGAAACATACAAAGCTTTCAGATACTAGCATATTATCGGAATTTACTTAGAATTCATTCATCAGGCTCTCACAGTCGTCCAATACAGATTATTACTAGTATATACAACATTCAATCAATTTAACACGTAATTGTATTTTAACTTACCTCGTACGGATTTCAGAAGGAAACGAGTTGACTATTCAACTATTTTGGACTTCCGTCGATCTAAATCTGATTTTCTTTGTTCTTGATCTAATACAATTCAAATTCAACCATTTAATTATTCATTTCATTCAAAATAATCCATGAACACATATTTAGGGCACTTTGCATTTTAACCCTTACATTTTCACACTTTGACAATTTAGTCCATTTTTCACAAAATCACAAATATGCAAAATTCACCAAGACTATAGCTTGGCCGAATATACATATCTTCCATACAATCCCAAATAATATATTTAATTCATAATTTAGTCCTTCAAAACCTCATTTTCACAAATTAGCCCAAATAGCTTTATTCCATTAAAAATTCAAAAACAAAACATGATAATCTCACATATATCTTTCATAATCCATATAAAAACATTACAAAGCTCATATAATCATTAATGACACATTTCATAATTTTCAACAGAAATAGAAATTCAGACATGGGTTTTGAAGAACACGAAGCAACGATTACAATAACGTAAAAATTATCAAAAACAGACAAAAATTCATACCTTAATCAAGGATTAAGCTAGTCGAAACCTAAAATGGCTTTTGTCTTTTTATTTTCTTGATATAATCGGCTATATGAATGATAATAATGGCCAATTTCATGTTTTCATTTTATTAAACAACATTTATTAAACCTTTTACTAAAATACCCTTGCATTTAAACATTAATAAACCATTTACTAACGTCCAACAAAGTTATTTAATACATTACATGGTCAAATAACCACATAAGGACCTATTAATCCAAAGCCATTTCAAATACATACATTAAACATGTAACATGCTAATTTCACCTTTTATATGATTAAATCCTTTTTCAATATTCAGTACGGAAACAGACAATTTAAATCACAGAAATTTCACAGATGCAATTTCACATATCACAGACACAAAAAATAATATTAAAATATTTTTCAGACTCAGATTTGTGGTCCCAAAACCACTATTCTGACTAGGGTCTAAACCAGGCTGTTACACCCGTGTCTCTGCTCGTGTTGACAAAAATAAGCTATTTACCAACCATTTAGCCACCCCAATTGGTACACACTTTCACCTACACATATGGAACCAAAATAAAACATATTATACAATCCAAAACAACCAAATCAAGCCTAAATTCTACCATTTCAATACTAACCAATTCAAGGCACATACATACCACAATATGCTATCTTAAATTCATACCAATTCTTATTTTCCCAAACCAACAAAATGACCATTCACAAATATGCATTATCATACATCATCTACAAGCATATAGCTTCTCAATTACCAGTCATTTTACATCTATTATACCAACTATCAATAACATTGCAAACTAACCTTAATCACTCAATATAAACATATGCACAATTTTATATACATATCCAAACTAGCCAAATTAAGCCAAATCTCATGGCTATATGTACAAACCAAAATATAGCCATTTATAAGCCATCTCAAATGGCAAAACTCACTACCAAGATACATATCAAAATGACCACAATCCTATACATGCATATGACCAAACCATAAGTTCAAAAGTACTAAAGTGATGGTTGGATAGTGTGACGTAGTCTCCGACGATCCCCGAATCTGAGCTAACTTTGAAATCACTATAAAACATGAGAAAATTAAACAAAGTAAGCTTTATAGCTTAGTAAGCTCGTATGAAATAAAGTCAACAAATCATAAATACACAATTCATCAATTTGAACTTATTAATTCATAATTCCTAAATACTAATAAGCCTTCCACATGCTTAATCATATATTTATATGCAAACTTCATAACTTCTTCAATTTAAAGCTGGTATGACTCATATTCATACCTGATCCAATCAGTAACAAATTCATACCCAAATGGAAATATGTCGAATACTCGAATTCTTGCACACTAAGTGCCAATACATAGCCGAAGCTATTTTAATCTCCCCACTAAGTGTCTTACATAGTAGAAGCTATCTTGAAACACACACTAAATGCCATACATAGACGAATTGTTTTCAATTATGACCTAGACTCGTATACACAATTTATGCAATATCAAAGCATTTGAAGCGTAATTATAACAATGCTTATTACATACGAAATTACCTCAGATGTGTAAACGACGAAATAAGTTGTTTAGTCGATAACTTTCGTTTTTCCCCGATCTTGATCCAAATTCTATTTTTCTTGATCTATATATATTTAAAATTAACTCATTTAATCAACTATTTATTCAATTCAATCCAAAATATACATTAGGGCTATATTACACATTTGCCCCTAAACTTTCACATTTTTTACAATTTACTCCTTATTACATAAGATCACAAATTAATGAAATTCCAATTATACCCATGCTAGCCAAATTACCATAACGCCCCTAGTAGCCCATAATTTTCATTTATTTCACATTTTAACCATAAATTTTACACATTTCTCAATATAATCCCTATTCTGCATTTTCACTAAAAATCACTTAACAAAACTTGTTTAACTATCAACAATTATTCAAAATCTATCATCAAACTTCAAAACTCATACATATTCATCAATGGCATCATTCGAAATCTTTAACCATTTTGTAATATAGTCCCTGGGCTAGCTAGTACTAGATGCAATGATCACAAAAACATAGAAATCATTAAAAACCGAGTCAAAAATCATACCTTAATAGCCAAATGAAATTACCAAAATTTTAAACTTAAAATGGCTAGGTTTTTAGTACTACAATCGATGGAGGAAGAATTAAATGATGATAGTTTTATTTTGGTTTTATTTCATTAACCTTATTTAACAATTTACATATTTAACCTTAATTTATAAACATATAATTCATTTAATGGTTTTCCATACTTGTCCACTAACTTTTCAAATGGTTTAATTACCATTTAATGCCACCATATTTAAAAACCAAAGTTATTTGACACTTTAAACTAATAGAACATGCATTTTACACTTTACGCGATTTAGTCCTTTTTAAAAAATTGATCAACCAATCGATAAAATTTCTTCATGAAACTTTCACACATACATACCATCATGCTGTAAACACTTAAAATAATATTAAAATAATTTTACAACCTTGGATTTGTGGTTTCGAAACCACTATTTTGATTTGACTAAAAATGGGTTGTTACACTTTACCGAGAAAAGCATACTTCAAATGGTTCGGAAATGATTTGAGTTCCAACTCTGGATCCTACAAAACAGATGGTAAAAGCTTAGTTTGCAAAGGAGACAATTCAAAAATTTTACCTAACTTTTTTCGAAATTGCGATGCCTCCATATGAGCCACTGTTTCGCGAACAGACTCTTCAAAGGTTATCCACTCTTCTAGTTCTTCCATGGTATCAAAGTCTAGACTTCTGCAAAGAACAGTTTGTAATTCATCCTCGTCATGATATTCTCAATTTAATTCAATTAAAGGATCGATTATATCAATATTAGAAACATTAGAAATCATGTTAGGGCGGTTCATGGCCACATAAACGTTGAATTTCACTACTTCTCCATCGAACTCCATAGTGAGTATCCTACTTTGTACGTTAATCTTCATTTGTGCGGTACTTAAGAATGGTCTTCCAAGAAGTATGTCAGATGAATTGTCTAAATTGTCATCCTCCATGTTGATAATGTAGAAGTCTGCAGGAAATATTAGCTCGTTTACCTTAACAAGTACGTCCTCTAGTACTTCCTCTAGATGCACTACAGATCTATCTACAAGCTGAATAATTACACATGTTTCCTTCAAAGGACCCATGTTAAGTAGTTTATAAATTGACAAAGGCATAACACTAAATGATGTGCCTAAGTCACACATTGCTTTTTTAATACCGACACTACCTATTTTACAAGATATGAAAAACATACATTGGTCCTTACATTTGGGTGGTATTTTCCTTTGTAGAACGGTGGAGATATTTTCACCGACACTTACCTTTTCACTGCCCAGGAGCTTCCTCTTACTCGTGCATAATTCTTTTAAGAATTTTACGTATCGTGGAATCTGCTTAATCACATCAAGAAGAGGTATGTGAATTTCTACCTTTCGAAAGGTGTCGAGGATCTCCTTCTCTTCTCGCTCCTTTTTGTATTGGACAAGTCTACGAGGAAACAGAGGTGGTACTGCAAATGATTTTAGTGGTGCTGACTCCTGTGGAGCTTCTATGTCAAGTTTCTCCACACCTCGACTAGTGTCGTGGGCACAACTCGTGCTAGGTTTAGTTTCCAAAATCTTCTCACTCCTCAATGTCATAGTACTTTCATTGTGTTAAGGATTAGGCTTAGTTTGGGACAGCAACTTGCCCTGGGACTCCAAATGGCTAACTGTGAGCGTAAGCTTGCTCACTTACTTATCCAACTCTTGTAAATGCATGTCAGTTTTTTGTTGAAATTTCTCAATACTATTGGCTAGCCTTTCCACTATGGCTTTCAAAGATGACTTTGGAGGTGGTAACTATTGATTCAGAAGTGGCCTTTGTTGGTACGGTTGATTGAACCGAGGATTCAACCCATAATTTGGAGTCGGGTGATCTTTCCACCCTACATTATATGAGTTCGAGTATGGGTTATAAAATCTTTGGAGCAATCCTGGAAAGTTCCCGACAACATTTGCTTATTTTGTCGAATCCTCATGTAAAATTGAATATGAGTCCATTGAGTGGTTTGGCTTAGCGCAAATTTTGCACAACCGTGTTGGGCCTATTTTATCTGTAAGTAAAGATTGAACAACATTAGTCAACTTATAAATTTTATCTTTTAGAGATAGAGAACTTAACCCAAGAACCCTCTCGTGGGTTCTATAACTGATCGAAATTATTGAGAGTTAGCAGCCTTTGTCGAAATCAACTCTCGTGCTCTCTAAGGAGTCATAATAACTAGTGCCCCTCCACGCATAGCATCTATCATTTTCATTTCCATCGGGAGTAAATCTTCATAGAAATATTGTAAAAGTGACAGTTCAGTGATAAACCATAATATATACATATTTTTATCCCATGCTTGGCATATTTATGGATGATTTTTCCTTGATTTCATTGAATTCGATGCTCCTAATCCTTTAAATTCATGTTTTATACTTAGGTGAGCATAGGAAGGTGAAAAGAGCAAGAAACGAGCCAAAAACGAACCAAATGGGCCTAAATCACTGTTTCACACGGCCTAGGCATTCCCAAACGGGTAAATCACATGCCCGTGTGAGGCACACGGGAAGGCCACACGCCCGTGTGTCATGGCCGTGTCAACTAGAAACCAACTCAGAATTACACACGGCTTGAGCACTTTCACACGAGTGTGGCACATGGCCGTGTCCCTGTTAAACCTAGGTTTAATTCTATTCGGAAAAGGCCAATTTTGGGCTATTTTGGGCATTCCAAACTCTATATAAACACCCTAGAAGAGGGTTAAAGGGAAGAAGCAGAGTAGAAGGCAGAAAATACTGAAGGACAGCCATCGGAATCACCTTGGAGGCAGGATCTACATCAAGACTGAAGATTTCCATCCAATTTCCTAGAAGTTCTTTGGGTTTCTTTATGTTTGTTGTTTTCCAAACTTTGAGATGTTTTCCATTATTATTATCAACTAAACTCCCTAAATACCTAAGGTAGATGAAACCTAAGAGGAATCTTATTGTTCTTTGATTTATATGATAAATACTTTTTCTTATTCTTAATTGTGAGTTTAACCCTTACTTTAATACTCTAGGATATTAATTCAGGTTTTTGATGTGCTTATTCAATGAAGGAAAAGTCTCTGTTTAAGAGTAGATCATTCATAATTAAGTGGAGTTGCATGCAATCCTAGAGATAGGATGACATAAATCTACCAGATTAGAGTCAAATCTAATAAGGGAATCTATAGATCGAGTTAATGCGATAATAGGGGTTTTATTTAGAAAGAGATTTCAATTAATCAACCTAGAGTCAGTTGTTTTTAGTCTTAAGAGAGATATTAACATAAATCAGGGATTTCTACGGATAAAGTCAAGTGAATAAATCGTCTAACTCAAAGATAATAAGTGAAGTCTAGGTGGATTCTTCCTTGGGTGTTGTCTTCTCCATCGGTTTTTTAAAAGTATTTCCCAACTTTAATCTCTGTCATAATCTTAGTTAATTAGATAATTAGTTTTAGATAAAACGTTCTCTTAATTTTTAGGCTAGATAATAAAAAGATAGTAATTACTAGTACTTTTAGTGCTCGTGGATACGATATTTCCGGTCTCACCATAACTATACTACTTTTCGATAAGTGCGCTTGTCTTAAGTTGAATTTTTAGTTAGTTTAACGACCATCAAGTTTTTGGCGCCGTTGCCGGGGACTAAGATATTAGGAACGCTTAATTTTTATTACTTTAGCCATTATTTTTTATTTTATTTATTATGCTTATATATCATAATTTTATCAAATCATAAGCTAAGTTCCATTACTCAAAGACTTACCTCGAGTATATTTGAACAGTTACAGATAGGCTACTCGATTGCTTTCTCTTTTCCCTTATCTGATTTCGACCCTCCTAGCTCTTGAGCTTAATATAAACAAATAGATTTATTTAATCACTTATCAATTGAGGAATTCAATTTAATACATGTATATCGTACAATTAAAGTACAAATGACCTTATTAACTAGCTATTTAAACATCATACATATGCTCTACTCATGCACAACCGAACATGTTACTAGCTTATTACCTTGCATTTTCGAATTTCATAAACATCACTTAATTTCATTTAATAACATATATCATCCAAGATTGACACAAAATTCAAATGCATCATTCAAAATGCCAAAGTCCAACTAAGTCTACCATTATAGCATTATCATATAAATGAACCAACATTGGCCTAATATTCATTCTTGCCGAACCACAATTAAAGTACAAACCTAATACTTTAGTCCCCTTTTTAATAATAAACCACATTAGCTAATTATTCTATTGTAAGATACAATCACATACATTGCTTATACATTCATTTTAACTGACTTCATTCATCAAGACATCCAATACCAAATGCAAAATATCTAAACATTTTTACCAAATTTTTGCTAGCACCTAAAATCTTTGGCCGAATGTCACTAAATTCAATCCACCATATTATTATTTCGTAAACCAATTCCAAAAACCACATTCGGCACCTCTCATCCACTATTTTATCACTCTTCAAATTCACTTACAAGCTCATTTTTAGAACATATAAAACATTAAATAATTTTTCATCAAGAATCTAGCATGACCGATTACCCATTTCTCTTCCTAAATCTACATTCGGCATATCCTTTAAACCAATTAATAACCTCAACTTTTAAGCTAAAATAACAAGCAACTTAACACATCCAACATAACCATCCATGCTATTAACATCAAAGCATCTACTAAAAATTTTAAGCTCCCTAGCCAAATCTCAACTCTTCAATTAACCTAAATTCAAACCATGAGATAGGTAAAATTTAAACTAATCATCCAAATGATGTATAAGTTTCCAAGAATGTCATTGAACATACCCCAATCTAACAAAACACCATAGCCGAATTTGGCACGAGGATTTTTCTTCTTCCTCTCTTCTAGTTACGGTAATGGAGGAGTAAAATGAGCCAACTTTGGTTTCTCCTCCCACTAACTATTATTTTCTTTTCTTTTTTTTATTCATTATTTCATTTTGTACATTAAAATGTTAAATAAAAAAAATATACATATAATATGCATTAATCGTTAACATGGCCGGCCACTATCTATAAATGGCTAATTAGACATGCAAATCCACCTTTTTAACAACATGCATAAATAGACCATCTTAAAATTTATCCATCACATTTCACAAATGTCTCACCTAAGTCCTATTTAAAATTTTCACATACAAATGACAAAATCCAAGCAAGAGACTTTCACAAATGCATTTACACATATAATAAGCATAGAATTTAACAGTTAATTATTTTTATGACTCGGTTTTGTGGTCCCGAAACCACTTTCCGACTAGGGTCAAATTAGGGCTGTCACAACTCTCCCCCACATAAGGAATTTTTGTCCCCATAAATCTTACCCGTGAATAAGCTAGGATATCGTTCTTTCATAGAGTCTTCAAGTTCCCAAGTAGCTTCTTCAACCCCATGCTTAAGCCACAGTACCTTTAATAATGAGATTTTCTTATTCCGTGGTTCTTTTACTTCACGAGCCAAAATATGAACTGGTTCTTCTTCGTAACTCAAATCAGATTGAATCTCAACCTCAGATGGATTAATTATATGCGATGGATTGGATCTATAACGTCGAAGCATCGAAACATGAAAAACGTTGTGAATCTTTTCAAGCTCAGGGGTAAAATCAATCTGTATGCAACTGGCCCAACTCGTTCGGATATTTCATACAGCCTGATGAACCTCGAACTCAATTTGCCCTTACGGCCAAATCTAAGCACCTTTTTCCAAGGTGAGACTTTAAGAAACACTTTGTCTCCAACCTGATATTCAATGTCTTTTCGTTTTAAATCTGCATACGACTTCTGATGATCCGAAGCTGCTTTCAGACTTTCACGGATCACTTTTAATTTTTGTTCAGCATCTTTAATCAAATCAACCCCGAAGATTTTATTTTCACTAAGCTCGGTCTAAAAAAATGGTGTACGACATTTACGACCGTACAAAGCCTCGTAAGGTGCCATCTTAATGCTTGATTGGAAACTATTGTTGTAAGTGAATTCAATCAAAGGCAAATACCTTTCCCATGAACCACAAAACTCAAGGATGCAACATCTCAACATATCCTCGAGTATCTGAATTATCCGCTCGGATTGACCATCAGTCTGGGGATGAAAAGCGGTGCTAAAATGCAACTTTGTACCCAATGCCTCTTGCAATTTCTTCCAAAATCGCGATGTGAATCTTGGATCTCCATCCGACACAATAGAAATAGGTACCCCGTGTAACCTTACAATCTGAGAAACATACAATTCAGCTAGTTTGTCAAGTGAATAATCCATACGTACGGAAATAAAATGAGCCGACTTTGTCAGTCTATCAACAACAACCCAGATCGCATCTTTCTTGCTTGACGATAATGGCAACCCAGATACAAAATCCATCGTGACTCGATCCCATTTCCATTCGGGTATCATGATCAGCTAAAGTAACCCTGAAGGCACTTGATGTTCTGCTTTCACTTGTTGACATATCAAACACTTCGAAACAAAGTCAGAAATGTCTTATTTCAGACCAGGCCACCAAAACTGACGCTTCAGATCGTTGTACATTTTCGTACTACCCGGGTGGATTGACATTCGGCTACTATGAGCCTCGTTCAAAATCATCAAAATAAGTTCTGAATTTCTTGGAACACACAATCGACTTCTGAACCTCAAACAATTGTTGTCTTCTATTTGAAACTCTGATTCCACATAAGAAGCACATTCAGCTCGTTTAGTAACTATTTCATCGTCGACTTTCTGAGATTCACGTATTTGACGAATCAATAATGGTTTGACTTTTAATTCTGCTACTAACATATTATCAAATGAAACGGACAAGTGTACATTTATTGCTCATAAGGAAAACAGTGACTTGCGACTTAAAGCATCGGCAACCACGTTAGCCTTTCCCGGGTGATAGTCAATGACGAGCTCGTAGTCTTTCAACAACTCAAGCCAACGTCTTTGTCGCAGATTCAAATCTCTTTGAGTCATCAAATATTTGAGGCTTTTGTGATCCGAATACACATGACACTTCTCTCCAAACAAGTAATGTCGCTAGATTTTTAAAGCGAATACGATGGCAGCTAATTCGAGATCATGGGTCAGATAGTTTTTCTTATGTGGCTTCAATTGCCTCGACGCATAAGCTACAATTCGACCTTCTTGCATCAATACACAACCCAACCCAAGTAAGAATGCATCACTGTAAATGACAAACTCTTTACCTGATTCGGGCTGCATTAGCACTAGAGCTTCAGCCAAATAAGTTTTCAGTTGATCGAAACTTTTCTGACCTTTTTCTGACCATTCAAACTTAACATCTTTCTGAAGTAATTTCATCATTGGTGTAGCTATTATCGAGAACCCCCTCACAAAACATCTGTAGTAACCAGCAAGTCCCAAAAAGCTCCAAACTTCGGTAATATTTCTCAGTGGCTTCCAATTGAGTATGGCTGAAATTTTGCTCGGATCAACTCTAATACCCGATGCGGATACCACATGTCCCAAAAAGCTAAGTTCTCTCAACCAGAACTCACATTTACTGAACTTAGCATATAACTGCTTATCCCGTAAAATCTGCAACACAAATCTCAAGTGCTCGGCATGTTCAGTTTCATCATGTGAATAAATCAAGATGTCGTCTATAAACACAACTACAAACTAATTTAAATACTCTCTGAAAATTCGATTCATCAAGTCCATAAATACCGCAGGGGCATTAGTGAGCCCAAACGGCATCACTAAGAACTCGTAGTGACCGTATCTCGTTCTGAAAGCAGTTTTGGGTATATCTGAGTCTTGAACTCGCAACTGATAAAAACCCGATCTCAAATCTATCTTTGAAAACACTGAGGCTCCCTTCAGCTAATCAAACAAATCATCAATACGTGGTAACGGATATTTATTTTTTATTTTCACTTTATTCAATTGATGATAGTCGATGCACATTCTCATGGTTCCGTCTTTCTTTTTTACAAACAATACTGGTGCACCCCAAGGTGAGAAACTCGGTCGAGCAAAACCTCTATTCATTAACTCTTGCAACTGAGTTTTTAATTCTTTCAATTCCGTTGGTGCCATACGATATTGAAATTGGTGTGGTACCAGGTACAAGTTCGATGCCAAATTCTACCTCTCGAACGGGTGGTAATCCCGGTAACTCCTCAGGAAAAACATCTGAATACTCACAAACCACTAGCACTGATTCAAGTCTCCTTTCTGACTCTTTGCTATCAAGCACATATGCAAGATATGCTTCACACCCCTTTTTCACATATTTCTGAGCCAACATCAAGGATATTATTGCTGGCAGGCCGTTCAAGTCAGTAGACTCAACTCGGATTATCTCACTATTTGCACATCTCAAATCAATGGTCTTCTTTTTGCAATTCACAACTGCATCATGTACGGTCAACCAATCCATACCGAGAATAACATCAAATTCATCAAACGGTAAAAGCATCAAGTCGGCCAAAAAACAGGAACCTCAGACTATTACGGGCCATTTCTTACACACCTTATCGACAAGCACATATCGACCCAAGGGATTCGACACTCGAATAACGAACTCAATAGACTCAACAGGTAAAGTCTTACTAGATGCTAAAGTCTCACATACATATGAATGAGTAGAACCAGGGTCAATCATTGCAATCACATCAGTATCAAAGAGAGTGAAAGTACCGGTAATGACATCAGGCGAAGAAGCATCCTCGCGTGTGCGTATAGCATAAGCTCTAGCAGGAGCACGAGCCTCGGATCTGGTTGTAGCATCTCTAGACCCTCTCTGACCACTGCTAGCATTTCTCGTATTCCTAGGTGATCTACCTCATGCTGTAGTAGTACTCGGTTTCCCACTTTGGTTCACATTTTGTTCGGATAATCTCGAGCAGTCTTTAATGAAATGGTCAGCTGATCCGCATCTATAACAGGAGTGGTCATGAAATCTACAGCTCCCCGAATGCCATTTTCCGTAATGTTTGCACTCGGCCCTATCCCATCGATCATTTCCAACACTGGCAACTAAAGTGGCTCGTGTACACACAGGGGGTCGATCGCGGTCTCATCTGGAAAAACCCGAAGTGTTTTTTGATCGGCCTGAATCATCTCAAAATTTCTTCGATGATTGCTGAAAAGACTTTCCTGAAGATCTTTTACAAAATTCTCTAGCTCCGACATCAGTTTTTCTTTTCTCTTTACTAAGTTCTTCGGCTTTGCAAGCTCTCTCGACAAGTACTACGAACTCTCGTATTTCAAGAATGCCAATAAACATTTTTATATCTTCATTTAACCCATCTTCAAAACGTTTACACATAATAGCCTCAGACGATACACATTCTCGAGCATATCTACTAAGTCCGACAAACTTCCGTTAATAATCAGTAACTGACATGGAACCCTATTTAAGCTCAAGAAATTCTTTCCGTTTCTGATCAATGAATCTCTGGCTGATATACTTTTTTCGAAACTTGGTTTGGAAGAACTCCTAAGTCACTCGCTGTCTAGGCACAACAGAAATCAACATATTCTACCAATAGTAGGCAGAATCACGTAGCAAAGATATAACACATTTTAAACATTCATCGGGTGAGCAGGACAGTTCATCAAACACTCAAATGGTGTTGTCCAACCAAAATTCAGCTTGCTCAGCATCATCGCTATCTGTAGCCTTAAATTCAGTAGCCCTGTGCTTTCGAATTCTGTCTGCCGGGGGCTTATTTAACCTCATCTGATCAGTTACTGGAGGTATCGTAGGTGCAGGGGGTGTATTATTCGGGAGTAGGGGTTATGGAACAGCCGTATTAGTTCAAATGTATTAGTTGAACCAATCATTCATTACATTATAAAAAGCCTGTCTAGCCTTATCGTTCTGATTGCTTGCGTTAGGTTGAGAGTCTATCGGCGCGGTCCCGAGTGCGGGAGCAGGCGCTACACTCTCAACATCATCAGCTATCACTCGATTGGGATCTATTACTATACAAAAAAATGTTTTTAACTGTCAGAAACCACCACACTATCATATTAACACATAATGGCATGTATAGCTAGACCCATACGTGCTACGGTAGTCCTAGAATCGACTAAACCGTAGCTCTGATACCAATAAAATGTAACACCCCTCACCCGTATCCGTCGCCGGAGGGTTAAGGAGTATTACCAAACAAGCATGAAATTTTATTTAACTTTAATCAACTAACTCCCGTTGGCATACCTATAAAACCGAAGTCCAACTTATATTTTCCATTTATACAATATACAAAGAAGTCATCTCCAGTTAATAAGTACATTGATTCATTCTTAAGTTCAATTCACATCAAAACATTTAAAAACATTAATCGAATATCAACCACACATACGCATTAACTATGTGGAACACATATAGTAACTTAACAAGCCATTTTCGCATGGTTATACATATGTACATCACCAAAAAGATACTTATTTAACATCAAAAGTAAATTCTATACATGCCATTATCAAATTTCAGCTACAAGAGTACCGGATGAGCTTAGATAGTGTGGACGACTTCGACTTTGAGACTCCCAAGACCGATAGCTAACAAACAAGATCTATAAAATAGAGAATTAAGGCAACAGAGTAAGCATTTCGATGCTTAGTAAGTTTTAAGTAAAGCAAACAATTAAAAGCTTGTCATTTAAATCGAGCATTTAGTACCACAAAACTAATATTCTAATTAGTTATCACTTGGCCGAATATGTATGTATATAAATATGGGAATACACAAAGAAATTTCAGCACATACTTTACTTTACTTCATACTTCATACAATTTATTTAAGTCACAACTTTCATATAATGTCAGACATCGACCGAATAGGTCATGCTCTTAGTTGTAGATATAGTAATCATTCACATGTAAGTACATAACACATACTTGACTATCATAATATATTCACTAGTAGTTTAACTCAAACCTTCAAATTCATAACCTTACTTGAATCACCGGCGTTAAGCCTACTAGGTTTAAAACCTGGATCCAGTCACCCGTACAATACCTGCGGGACTTTAAGCTCAAATATAATACCAGCACTAAGCCTGCGGGACTTTAAGCTCGAATATAATACCAGCACTAAGCCTGCGGGACTTTAACCCGGATATAACGCTAGCACGAATGCTTTCGGGACTTAGCCCAGATATAACCCTAGCACGAATGCCTTCGGGACTTAGCCCAGATATAACGCTAGCACGAATGCCTTTGGGACTTAACCCGGATATAACGCTAGCACGAATGCCTTCGGGACTTAACCCGGATACAAACCACAATTATTATGCACATATATATATCATAACACATTAGCATTTCAATTACATTACTAGAACACAAGCACAACATGCTTATCAACCCTTCCACTTTCGGCTCAATAGCCACATACAAATAACACGATTTCATTTCTCTATTCCACATGATTTCTAAATTATTCGGCTACAAGTCATATGCAAAAATCATTTATTTCACTACGTAATTCAAATAGAACCATTAGATCACAATTTATTTATTATGCTTATATATCATAATTTTATCAAATCATAAGCTAAGTTCCATTACTCAAAGACTTAACTCAGGTATATTTCAATAGTTACGGATAGGCTACTCGATTGCTTTCTCTTTTCCCTTATCTGATTTTGACCCTCTTAGCTCTTGAGCTTAATATAAACAAATAGATTTATTTAATCACTTATTAATTGAGCAATTCAATTTAATACATGTATATCGTACAATTAAAGTACAAATGACCTTATTAACTAGCTATTTAAACATCATACATATGCTCTACTCATGCACAACCGAACATGTTACTAGCTTATTACCTTGTATTTTCGAATTTCATAAACATCACTTAATTTCATTTAATAACATATATCATCCAAGATCGACACAAAAGTCAAATGCATCATTCAAAATGCCAAAGTCCAACTAAAACTACCATTATAGCATTATCATATAAATGAACCAACATTGGCCTAATATTCATTCTTGCCGAACCACAATTAAAGTACAAACCTAATACTTTAGTCCCCTTTTTAATAATGAACCACATTAGCTAATTATTCTATTGTAAGATACAATCACATACATTGCTTATACATTCATTTTAATTGACTTCATTCATCAAGAAATCCAATACAAAATGCAAAATATCTAAACATTTTTACCAAATTTTTGCTAGCACCTAAAATCTTTGGCCGAATGTCACTAAATTCAATCCACCATATTATTATTCCGTAAACCAATTCCAAAACCACATTCGGCACCTCTCATCCACTATTTTATCACTCTTCAAAATCAGTTACAAGCTCATTTTTAGAACATATAAAACATTAAACAATTTTTCATCAAGAATCTAGCATGACCGATTACCCATTTCTCTTCCCAAATATACATTCCGCACATCCTATAAACCAATTAATAACCTTAACTTTTAAGCTAAAATAACAAGCAATTTAACACATCCAACATAACCATCCATGCTATTAACATCAAAGCATCTACTAAAAATTTTAAGCTCCTAGCCGAATCTCAACTCTCCAATTAACCTAAATTCAAACCAAGAGATATGTAGAATTTAAACTAATCATCCAAATGATGTATAAGTTTCCAAGAATGTCATTGAACATACCTCAATCTAACAAAACACCATAGCCAAATTTGGCACACGGATTTTTCTTCTTCCTCTCTTCTAGTTACGGCAATGGAGGAGTAAAATGAGCCAACTTTGGTTTCTCCTCCCACTAACTATTATTTTCTTCTTTCTTTTATTCATTATTTCATTTTGTACATTAAAATGTTAAATAAAAAAATATACATATAATATGCATTAATCATTAACATGGCCGGCCACTATCTATAAATGGCTAATTAGACATGCAAATCCACCTTTTTAACAACATGCATAAATAGACCATCTTAAAATTTATCCATCACATTTCACAAATGTCTCACCTAAGTCCTATTTAAAATTTTCACATACAAATGACAAAATCCAAGCATGAGACTTTCACAAATGCATTTACACATATAATAAGCATAGAATTTAACAGTTAATTATTTTTATGACTCAGTTTTATGGTCCTGAAACCACTTCCGACTAGGGTCAAATTAGGGCTGTCACATACTATGTATGATTATGCTAAACCTACTTTAACAGGAACTAAATCGAGTATAGTTAGACCTGTTGTTGCTGCAAATAATTTTAAACTGAAACCTAACATGATTCAAATGATACAACAGTTTGTTTAGTTTGATGGTTTGCAGGACGAGGATCCAAACACTCATTTAGCGAATTTTCTGGAACTCTGCGACACTTTTAAAATCAATGGCGTTTCTGATGATGCCATTCGCCTTCGGTTGTTTCCCTTTTCATTGAGGAATATTGCTAAATAGTGGTTGAACTCATTACCACGAGGATCAATTACTTCTTGGGAACAAATGACCGAAAAAATTTTACTTAAATATTTTTTGCCGGCTAAGACAGCTAAATTGAGGATTGATATCTCTTCTTTTGTGCAGATGGATCTAGAAACTCTTTATGATGCATGGGAGAGATACAAGGACTTATTGAGAAGGTTCCCTCACCATGTGTTACCATTATGGCTATAGGTTCAGACTTTTTACAATGGTGTGAACCCCTCAACAAGGCAACATATAGATGCTGCCGCCGGTGAAACTTTAAACAATAGTGCATCTGAAGAGGCTTAAAAATTTATTGAAGAGATATCACTGAATAACTATCAGTGGCAAGTCATGAGAACGAAGTAGACAAAAGTAGCTGGTGTTTTCAACCTTGACGCGGTCACTATGCTATCTAACCAGGTAGAACTTTTAAATAAAAAGATTGATGGTTTATATGGTTCTACTCAGGTACATCCAGTGATGAGGTGTGATTCAAATGGAGGAGGAGTGCACAACACAGATTATCCGTCCTTCAACCCTGGCACCAAGGAAGAACAAATCCACTATATGGGTAATAATTCTAGACCTCAAAATAATTCGTATAGTAACACTTATAATGCAGGTTGGAGGAACCATCCCAATTTCTCGTGGGGTGGTCACGAAAATCAAAGGCCACAACATCCCCCAGGCTTTCAACAACCACTTTACCAACAAGAAAAGAAATCGAACCTTGAAAAGATGCTTACAAAATTTATCTCGGTGTTAGAAACTTATTTTCAGAATACCGAAATAGCGTTTAAGAATCAACAAGCATTGATTCAAGGGCTCGAAACTTAAATAGGACAGCTCGCTAACTTGATCTCTGAACGACCACAAGGTGGCCTACCAAGTAATATTGAAACTAACCCAAGGGAGCAACTTCATGCCATTACTGTGCACAATGATGAAGGGTTAGTTGAAGCTCAACCGAAATAGAGGCAAGACAATGTGGAAGATAAAGGTAAGGTGAATGTAAGCAATGGCACACAGAAGCCAGTAAGCAAGGAATATAAACCACGTGTGCCATATCCCAATGCGACCAGGAAAGACCACACAGACGAACAATTCGGTAAATTCCTTAAATTATTAAAAAAATTACATATTAACTTACCGTTTATTGAAGCTCTCTCGCAGATGCCAAACGCAGTTAAATTTTTAAAGGAACTTTTAGCAAATAAGCGGAAGTTGGATGATACGTCGCATGTGGAGTAAAATTATGTTTGCTCAACCATTCTACAGAATAAGCTACCCAACAAGTTGAAGGATCCAGGGAGTTTTACGATTCCTTGCTTAATTGGTAGTTTAACTATTAACAATGCTTTGGCTGATTTAGGGGCAAGCATTAATGTTATGCCCTATAAAATGCTTAAACAACTAGGTTTTAGGAAACCCAAACAAACTAGGATGAGCATTCAGTTAGCAGATAAAACAATTAGATTTCCTAAGGGTATTATTGAAGACGTGTTGGTCAAAATTGATAAATTTATATTCCCAGTTGACTTTGTTGTCTTAGACATGGATGAAGATAGTAACGTACCTTTAATTTTAGAAAGGCCCTTTTTAGCAACTGCTAGAACTATCATTGATGTTGGCACAGGTGAATTGATACTTAGTGTAGGAGATGACATGATTAAACTTCAAGCTCGTGATTCTGCTAATATATCTAGTAATCGAGATGATTGTTTAAATTCTATTAATTTAAGTAATGTTGCAACTCAAACTTCTTTGCAGGAATCTCCTCAGAAGAATGTGATAGAGCCTCATTCTAATCCATGCAACAAAAACAGAGCGACCCATGAAGAACAAAGGCTTCAGATCGATGAACTAGATAAATGGCGAACACATGTCAAGGAGAAATCAAAAGCACACAATGAATCAAAGTGACACCACGAAAAGTGTAGAGATGAAACAAAGCACTTTAAGGTCGGAAGACAAAGTATTGTTAGATGAAAAGGACCCCCGAATTGCTACTTTAGAGCATAATACAGACAGAACAATTCCCTTCACGATAATGAACATCTTCCCACATGGTACGGTCGAGGTAACAAGTACTAAATTCAAAACTTTCAAGGTAAATAATACTCGACCCAGACTTTATTTTGATAAAATTGATAGCAGAAGTGAGGAGTTTCAACTCCTCGAACCACCATGACCGTGCAAATATGAGGTAAGTCGAGCTTAGACTTTAAATAAGCACTTTTCGAGAGGCAACCCAAGCACTAACAAAACTAACTAGTTTATTTTAGCTATTTTTAAGATTTTTGTGTAGGTACAGTGATCCACACGGCCTGGACACACGGGCTTGTCCTTGGCTGTGTGGAAAAAGGGTTACAAAATCCCCAAGTACTGAGCCACACAGCTATGAATTCAAACCACACGGTCGTGCCATGTGACACGGCCATGTGAAGTACACAGCTTGAACATATAGGCGTGTCTTAGGCCATGTGAAAACTAGAGCTAAATTTTCAAATTTTAAATAAGTCAGGGAGCCACACGGGCATGGCACACGACCCTGTGTTCAGACACACGGGCGTGTGGGATACCACACGGGCATGGGAAAAGAGAACAACATCGCACACAATCATGCGATACGGCCGTGTAAACCACACGGCCTAGACGCACGGGCTTGTCCTCGGGCCGTATGACAAATGAGCAATAAAATTTCACGACAAACATGGCTAAACTCGAGCCACACGGGCGTATGACACGGTCGTGTGGCCCAACACGGGCCTCACACGACCGTGCCCTCTTTTTTTAACCTCAAACCCTAAATTTTTTATTTTGTCTTCTTCCCCAAACTTTCCCAACCCTAGCTGCCGACTGTCACCAACCCTCCCACCGATAGCCACCGCTGCTCGCCCCACAAACTGACTCCCCTCTTCCCCAACCCCCCTCTCGCACACCCCAACACCCAAACCAGCCCTATCCTCTCCCTCAACCCCTCTCTTCCCTCCATCGCACATGATCCCCCTTCTCACGCTTTTCTTCTCCTCAAGCGCCCCAGCCCCGAACGACAGCATCCCCTCTCAACTTTTCGCACCGGTTCACCTCCGTTTCTATCTCTGACTATAACCGTACTAGTCGCTTTCCCCATGTCCCTTTTTTTTATTTTATTTTTAATTCAGTTTATTTTATTTTATTTATTTATTAATTCTTTGGACTTTTGACATTTTCTATTAATTGATATTTTGCTAGTTTTGGACTCATTATTATTATTTATTCTTTTTATTTATTTTCTGCTTCTTGTTATTCATAATGGGTGTTTTTGGATATTTGTGGCTTTGATTAGTAGTTGATTAAGTACGGTTTTTCTTTTTCATTTGTTTTTCCTTCTTCATTAAGTGCATTGTGTTGTCCTATTAGTTTAATATTTCTTTTAGTATTGCTAATTAGCTTATTAGGATTCATATCCTGTTAGTCTTTTCATGTGTGCATATTAGTGCATTTAGGAATAGATCATATAGATTAGCCAATTTTATCACACTCGAGTCTATCATATTTTGTCTTCTTCACATCTTATTCAAAGAAATCTTCAATGTGTTTGATTGGTAATATTGTAGTTCATGCTTTTACTGAAATTTGAATATTCTACTTTTTCAGGCACATTATGACAAACACACGAGGCAAGAAAACTGTCGTCCCCACTTCGAAAAAGCGGAAGGGTCTGGCGCAACCTCCTCGAGCGCTTCGACCGAAGCTCGCCACCCTATACTTCAGTTCTTGTCAGGCCCACAGGATGACCTATTTCAACTTCTTCGAGTACGACCATTAAGAGTGGGACGATGCATTAATTGGGCCGCTTTGGAGCAGGTCTAACTTGCTCACCTTGTTCGATTCCATCTCGATACTGCCCCGTGGGATCAGTTCTTTGCAATTATCGAGCCTACCTATTCAGAGCTGACATTGGAGTTTTGCACTACTTTCCATCTATAGCATGTGATGAATACACATGACGAGGCTGGTACTATCATTTTTCAACTTAGTGGACTCGTCAGACACATGAGTATACTAGAGTTTGGAGCTGCTTTGGGCCTTTACACGAAGGAGTTCATGGCCTCCGAGAATTTCTTACAGCTTCACCGTTACATACACTACTCGCCCTCTTGCTGTTGGACCGACATTACGGCAAGTACTGTTCCATATGATGCAAGTCGCTCAAAGGCGACTTCTCTTCCTCCAGCACTACGCTACATCCATACTATCTTGGCTCATACCTTGACTGGGAGGAGAGAAAGCACCGGCGTCGGTAGCACCACCGATGCTTATTTCTTATGGAGCATGGCGACTGGTCATGTATTTGACTTGGCATATTTTATCGCCCTCGCTTTTCGCCACCAGACGGATCGCCATAGGAGGGGCCCCATTTGCCTTGGCCGTTACGTGACTCACCTTGCTCGACACTTCGGCCTTTTCGACACTCTAGGGATGTCATCGACACTTACACTAGTAGGTCAGATGTCTCTGTAAGGAATATCTAGCATGATACACATGAAGATGATAGAGCGACGCTGTGGATTCGACCCCCCTCAATACAGACTCGTTCAGTCTGATGACCTGGATGAGCCAGAGGACATTACTGATGATGTCCCTCCCCTTCACGAGGACCCACCCCCACCACCACCATCGAGTCATCATCCTCCTACTGCCGCTTTGACAGGTTTATCTGAACGATTCACTCGCTTTGAGCAGCAGTGCTTTGAGTGATTCGACAGCATCGATGCCACTCTTCGACAGACTTGCCACCACCTCCACATCTCTCCTTCGGCACTGTCGACCTACGAGGCATCCGATGATGAGGACCTTTGAGTCCCTTTATTTTATTATTTTATTATTTTATTTTTATTTTTATTTTTATTTTTATTTTCCTTTATTTATTTTTGAAGACTGATGGTTTATATTTTAAACTCTGCTTATCTTTATGGTTATTATTGAATTATCCCCTAATTCTCTTCCACAGTGGTGTTTATTTTCTTATTAGTAACTCGAAACCATACCTTTTATTCAGCTTTCCCTACAATTCTTACTTTCGCTCTTCCAAGGATTTCATCCGACAATTTAGGGTAGTTTCGCTTCTCACCCTCTCTTCTGATATTATGCTTATATTGTTATTATCTATCATTATACATTGAGGACGATGTACATCTTAAGTGTGGAGAGGTTATTTATGTGATTATCAGAAAATCCCTGAATTTTTATCTTGTTCTCAAATAATTTTATCATATCATTATTAGAGTAAATTCTGATTGATTTATGATTTTTATTGATATGTTTTTGAATTAAATCATAGGTAACTGTGCATTGATTGTTTAAACTTTAAGACATTAGAGAATCAAGCATGATAAGTCAACTTTTGAGAAATAAAATTGTTAGGTTTTTTCCCTGAATCGAGGTATTATCTTGAAGTTTTGAATTTACAGGATTGACATAAAAAACCCAAAATTTTTGTGAGATTTTGAGCCTTTTAGAGCATATATCTTTCTTGCTTACTGATTTTATTGGTTATGAGTGTGTTAACATTGATTTGTTAGTCTAGAACTTGCTTCAATTATTGATGTCAAGACCACACCTTTGATTTGATATACGAAAATGATAAAGGCACTTAGGTTTTAACCCATTTACCTCATAAAAAGCCTACCGATATAATTGACCCCTAGTGAAACCCTTTGGGCCTTAACTATTATTTCTTGATTTTCCTCTTAATATTAACACACAACTTAACCCTTTTTGATTCGTTAAGAATTTCTCCCTTTTTATTAACTCCCTTTTTATCGAGATTTAATTTGATAAGTTACCTAATTATTTTCTTTCATTCCAGTTGCTGAATTATTTCTTATTATGTATTTTCCATTATTATACTTGTTCTTATTCTTAAAAAAAACGTGTATTTATATTCATTCAATTACATATTGTTCTAAAGAGCTTGGATAAGTTAAAGTTGTTATATTGAGAAAAATCTCACATCATTTGCTTTAGATAGTTCAATTTCTAGCACTTTCTTGTAATTCAGCACTTAGCTTCACTCTTCTAAATTTGGTAATTTATTTAAATTAATCTCGATTCTAAACCTCTTTTTTAGCCTTTATCCACACCTTTAACCCAAGCCCTATTACAACCCTATTAAAGACCTTTTGATTTGTGTATCATCTCATTTATAGTGGTGGAGATTTGATTTTCATACAAGCTTATGGTAATAACTTTTCATGTTTGACTATTGAGTGCCTAATTGTAAAACCTTAAACACTTTGAGTGAATTGAGTGAATCTTTAGTGAGGATGTCAACCCTTGTCAATTTGGAATTAAAGGTAATTACTTAGATAAAGGGGGATACTTATGATTTTATGATTAAAATGCTCAGCTTGGATTGTTTGAAACTTTAATATTCTTTTGGTTAAGCTTTCAATGTATGATTACTTGGGGACTACTTTGAAACATTATTAATGAGAATTATAAGTTGAGAAGGATTTATTTTGATTGTGAGTTGAGGATTTTGCTTGAGGATAAGCAAATATTTAAGTGTGGGGATATTTGATAAACCGTAATATATACATATTTTTACCTCATGCTTGGCATATTTATGGATGATTTTTCCTTGATTTCATTGAATTCGATGCTCCTAATCCTTTAAATTCATGTTTTATACTTAGGTGAGCATAGGAAGGTGAAAAAAGCAAGAAACGGGCCAAAAATGGACCAAATGGGCCTAAATCAGTGTTTCACACGGCCTAGGCATTCCCACACAGGTAAACCACACGCCCGTGTAAGGCACACGGGCAGGCCACACGCCCGTGTGTCATGGCCATGTCGACTAGAAACCAACTCAGAATTACACATGGCTTGAGCACTTTCACACGGGCGTGGCACACGGCCGTGTCCCTGTTAAACCTAGGTCTAATTTTATTCAGAAAAAGCCAATTTTAGGCTATTTTGGGCATTCCAAAGTCTATATAAACACCCTAGAAGAGGATTAAAGGGGAGACGCAGAGTAGAAGGCAGAAAATACTGAAAGACAGCCATCGAAATAACCTTGGAGGTAGGATCTACATCAAGACTGAAGATTTCCATCCAATTTCCTAGAAGTTCTTTGGGTTTCTTTATGTTTTGTTATTTTCCAAACTTTGAGGTGTTTTCCATTATTATTATCAACTAAACTCCCTAAATACCTAAGGGAGATGAAAACTAAGACGAACCTTATTATTCTTTGATTTATATGATAAATACTTATTCTTATACTTAATTGTGAGTTTAACCCTTACTTTAATATTTCAGGATATTAATTCAGGTTTTTGATGTGCTTATTCAGTAGAGGAAAAGTCCCTGTTTAAGATTAAATCATTCATAATTAAGCGGAGTTGCATGCAATCCTAGAGATAGGACGACAATAATCTTTGGAATAGAGTCAAATCTAATAAGAGAATCCATAGATCGAGTTAATGCGATAATAGGGGCTTTAATTAGAAAGAGATTTCAATTAATCAACCTAGAGTCAGTTGTTTTTAGTCTCGAGAGAGATATTAATATAAATCAGGGATTTCTATGGATTAAGTCAAGTGAATAAATCGTCTAACTCAAAGATAATAAGTGAAGTCTAGGTGGATTCTTCCTTGGGTGTTGTCTTCTTCATCGGTTTTCTAAAAGTATTTCCCAACTTTAATCTCTGTCGTAATCTTAGTTAATTAGATAATTAGTTTTAGATAAAACATTCTCTTAATTTTTAGGCTAGATAATAAAAAGATAGTAATTACTAGTACTTTTAGTCCTCGTGGATACGATATTTCCGGTCTCACCATAAGTATACTACTGTTCGATAGGTGCGATTGCCTTAATTCGAATTTTTAGTTAGTTTAACAACCATCATTCAGTCAGTCCATGTTGTGGGCAACTTGCACATAACTTTTTGTACCACTCCTAGTAATCGTAGAGCGATTCAGTGTCCTTCTGACTAATTCCTACATTGTCCCTTCTTAGTTCGGCCGCTCGAGCTACAGGGAAAAACCTATCAAGAAACAAATGAGACATGTCAGACTATGTTTTCACAGATCCCAGGGGTAAATAAAATAGCCACTCTCTAGCAGAGTCAGCTAATGAGAAAGGAAAAGCACAAAGTTTGATTTAGTCTTCTTGTAACACCCCTAATCTGTATCCATTGTCGAAATAGGGTTACGAGGCATTACCGATCAATTACAGCATATATCTTACATTTCTCACATGAAAATCCATTAATACATAAACATCCATCAAAAATAATCATATTGTCCCTTATAAGGCTCTACGAGACCTTAAATCATGCTTGGAAGAGGGTCGAAACTAAACCAATAATATTTGAAAACTTTGGGAAACTTAGAAAATTTTCATGCATAGAAGTTTCACACGCCCGTGTGAACAGGTCGTGTGCCTTACACGGCCACCAGACACACCCGTGTCTCTGGCCATGTGAAAACAGGGCATACATACTGACTTGCACCACACGGCCGTAAACACGCTCGTGTGCCTTGCCCGTGGGAAATCTGGAGGGGTTACTAACTTCGGTCACACGACCGGCCACACGCTCATGTGCCAGCCCGTGTGTCACACACAACCAGTAGACATGCCCGTGTGTCTAGGCCATGTCAAACTTGTAGCGTATACTAACTTAATCCGAAAGGGTACCCCAAGGAACACACGGCCGTGTAGCATGACCGTGTGTCACACACGACTGAGACACACGCCCGTGTCTCTGCCCATGTAATATCCTGAATTAGGGCTTAATCGGAATAGTGGTTTCGTGACCACAAATTCGAGATAGAAATAATTATTTTATATAATTATTTTGATGATTATGATATGATTGCATGATTGTGTGAAAATTTTGTGATGAAATTCTATGCCTAAAGTGTTTAAATTGAAAGTAGGGACTAAATCGAATAAGTTGCAAAATTTGCATTCTAGAAGTTTTTAGTATGAAATTGCATTGAAATATTAATTAGGAGGTCTTAAATAGCAATTTTACCAATTTTAAGTTCATGGAAAAAATTAGGACATGGAAGGAATTTTTGGAAAGTTTAGTAGTAAGGGCATTTTGGTCATTTAGTTATTACAATGAATTAAAAACAAAATTAAAAGCCAATTTTTGTCCATCTTCTTCATTAGGACGAAATTTCAAGGGTTCTCCATAGCTAGGGTTTGTTTCAAGCTTCCAAGCTCCATAGTAAGTGATTCCAAGCCCCGTTTTTAATGTTCTTTACGTTTTTGGAATCCCGGTAGCTCGATTAAGCTTATGCTAGCAATAATTCAACCTAGGGTTTATATTTGGAAAAATACCCATAGGTGAAATTTGTGTATTTTGATGTTTTATGATAGAATATGAGGTTTTAAATTATGTTAGACAACTTGTGCTACTCGGTTTTGAGTGAAAACTTGAAAAAGGGCTTAATCGGTAAAAATACCTAATAGTCATAAGTACATGTTAGAGTGTGAATTTGATATTGTCATAGAAGGGAAAATGATCAGCATGTCATAAAACATAAGAATAAGGGATAAAGTTTAATTCCCGAGCCTAGGGGCAAAAGTGTAATTATGCGAAAGTTTAGGGGCAAAAGTGTAATTTTCCAAAGTTCGTATTAAATTCTGTTTTGATGAATGTATGTATTAAATAAGATTAATTTGGTATTATAGATCAAGAGAAACGGGAATCAAGTCGCGATCGAGGAAAAGAAAAGATTGTGGACTAAATTGCAAAATCTTTATATTTTGGTACCAAGGTAAGTTCATGTGTAAATAATGTAGCATAATTGTTATTTTTAAGTTATTGATGTTGATTATATGATATGCTGATTTTTATTGTGAAATATTATGCTTTGTGGTTAATGTTGAGTAATATGCAAATTATGTTTACTACTTGATAAATATGAATTGCTACCGAGTATCGGTTCTGATATTCCGTGGAAGACGGCTAATGTCAGATCGAGGGAAAAAAGCCCGTTTGAACCTTAGGAATAGATTAGGATACAAGTGACATGTCACTAGGATGGTTGAGCATCCGAACTCGTTGAGTTGAGTCTGAGTTCACTTATGGATGCGAATGTTCGAACTCGTTGAGTTGAGTCCGAGTTCGTGAGATGTAACTAGGCATCTGAACTCGTTGAGTTGAGTCCGAGTTCGTGAGATGTAACTAGGCATCCGAAACTCATTGAGTTGAGTCCGAGTTCACTTATGGATGCGAGCGCCCGAGCTCGTTGAGTTGAGTCCGAGTTCACTTATGGTCGGGTTACATGATTGCTTGATTACATATGTGGCACTTATATGCAAATTATCCGTGTATCCGAGTTATATTCCGATGTGTTCAACGGTGAAAATTTCTATGAAATGGAAGAACACTTAAGATGCAAGTGACGTTTTGGTAAGTGTTGTGAAATGGGCACTTTGGACAGGTATGTATTAACCCTCAGGTTGAAAATAGATACAACAACGATAAAGTGGTAAGATGATGAATGATGTTTAGAAATGTGATATATGTTTTGGTGATGCCATGCTAAGGTTGTTTGGTATAATTGTATTGTTATGTTACTTGTTATTTGCATATGAACTTACTAAGCATTTATGCTTACTCCCTCCTTTTCATCCATTGTAGTTTTGAACAAGTCAGCTCGGGAATCGGGACAAGTCGAAGTTTCGATCACACTATCCGAAGGATTTCTATTGGTAAATGGCTTGTAAAACTTAAGTATGGTATGTATAGCAATGTACCTATTTTGTGTAAATAATTTTATGATATGGCCATGTTTGGTTGAGAAAATGTTTGATATTGATAAGTCATGGTGATGGCTAATTAGATCATGTTTGATATCATGGAAGTTTAATAGGTTATCTAGTTCATAAAAAAATTCATGGAAAGATGAAACTTGCCTTAAAACAGAATATTGCTGCAGTAATGACAAGAATTTGAAAAATCACTAAAAATAGTATAAGTGGAACTAAATGATGAGTAAGTTATGAAATTTAATCGTAATGAGTCTATTTTCATGTGGATTGAACAAAACAGGCATATAAATTATATTTTATGAGATATTTAAACTTTTGTGAAACAGTTCCAGAATGATCTCTAGATCCCCTGTTCTGACTTTAAAAATTTATCATAAATTTTACAAAAATAATTATAAGTTTTTCTTTACATGTAAAGTTTCTTTATTGAGTCTAGTTTTAATAGAAACAAACCTTATAGTCATTGAAATTTTCTATAGAGATATATCTGATTCGTAATATACAGAGGTCAGAGCAGTCGAACCCTGAAACAGGGGAGACTTTAACTAATAAACTGTACTAATTGGCCCAACCAAAAATTCTAGAAAAAAATTAGTAAATAGATATATTAGTATAAATTTTGGAAAAATTTACGGATCTTGATTTCAAGTTTCGTAACTCGAGATATGATTTTTCTTGTAACTGTGATGCAGATAGCTAGAAAGCTATGAATGTAGAAACAAATGATTCGAAGTACTTAAATTGATAAATTATGTTCGGTAACACCTCAAGCTCGATTCTGGCATCGGTCTCAGGCGTGGGGGCGTTACATTTGGTGGTATCAGAGTAGGTTTAGTCGGTTCTCAGACTACGTGTTGTATGTACTGATTTTTGCTATACATGCCATATGTATAAATTGTGATAGTGTGACGACTTCTGACCTTTTTTTTAAATGATTTTTATATAGTAAATGGATCCCGATCCAGTTGCGGCTGATGATGTAGAGAGTAATGCACCAGCTCCGGCTGAAGGGGCGGTGCCAACTGAAAATCCACCTCCTACTGTCAGTCAAGGAGGAGGAGAAGGGGCTCGGGAAGCCTTTCTCCAGATGATGAGCGCCTGGTATACTGAGTTCGTTCATACGAACCCGAACGCACAACCTCCCCCACCTCCCCCGATTCCTCAACCTGTACCCCCGATGCCTCAAGATGTAGATCTGATGAAATTTCACAGAACTCCAGTTGATAAAATCCGTAAACAAGGGGCCGAAGAATTCAGGGCAAATATTGATGATGATGCCGAGAAAGCAGAGTTTTGGCTCGAGAATTCTATTCGAGTATTTGATGAATTGTCTTGTACACCTGAATAATGCTTGAAATGTGCTATATCATTGTTGAGGGATTTAGCTTATCATTGGTGGAAGACATTGACTTCAGTAGTACCGAAAGAGAAAGTAACTTGGGAGTTCTTTCAAGAAGAATTTCGGAAGAAATATATCAGTGAAAGATTTATTGATCAGAAGCGTAAAGAGTTTCTTGAATTAAAGCAGGGGAACATAACAGTTACTGAATACGAAAGGGAGTTTGTCAGGTTGAGTAAGTATGCTAGAGAATATATTCCTACAGAAGCTAAAATGTGCAGACGATTTGAAGATGGGCTCAATGAAGACATTAAGGTATTTTTCGGGATCCTTGAACTGAAAAAAATGGTAGTACTGGTTGATCGAGCTTGCAAGGATGAAGAACTACTTAAAGAGAAGAGAAAGGTAGAGGCTGAGACACGAAATTGGAAGAAAAGGCCAATGAGTAAGGCACCTTCACAGTAACCCGGAAAATCAAGAAATATGAATCCTCGTTCCCAAGTTTCAGCTGGGCAATCATATGGAAATTTTAAGAAGCAGAATGTGGGTCCTAAATCTCAAAATACTTCTACAACCAGTGTAGGGAACTCGAGATTTGTTAAACCCGAGTGCCAGCGGTGTGGTAGAAATCATTTTGGTTCGTGCAGAGCAAATGAATGTTTTCGATGTGGTTCTCCAGATCATCTTATTAGAGACTGCCTAGAGAGAGCCGAGAAAGAAAAATTTCAGAATGTAAAAGCTAGTGGTGCAAACTTGAGGAAGGTATCCGAGAAAAGTGGAAGTGAAACAAGCGAGAAGAATGTAGCCAGAGATGCAAAGCAGATTAGATCTCGAAGGAAGAGCTCAAGCTAGAACTTATGCTATTAAAGCGCGTGAAGATGCTTCCTTACTGATGTGATTACTGGTACATTTTCTCTTTATGATATTAATGTTATTGCTTTGATTGATCCCGTTTCTACTCATTCATATGTATGCATGAAGTCGGTGTCTAGTATGAATATACCGTTGAGAACACAGAATTTATGATTAGAGTGTCGAATCCGTTAGGCAAATGTGTGATAGTTGATAAAGTATGCAAGAAATGTCCTTTAATGATTCGGTCATTACTTTCCTACCACTTGATGTTGCTTGCTTGTTTGATGAATTTGATGTTATTTTGGGTATGGATTGGTTGACATTGCATGATGCTATAGTAAATTGCAAAGAAAAGGTTATAGAATTAAAGTGTGAAAACGGTGAAACTCTACGGGTTGAATCAGATAAATCAGAGGCATTGTCTAGTGTGATTTCTTCAATGTCGGCTCGTAGATATTTGAGAAAGGGTTATGAAGCTTATTTGGCGTATGTAATTAATACAAAAAAAGTTGAAAAGAAAGTTGAATCGGTCTTAGATTGTGTGTGAATTTGCGGATGTATTTCTAGAAGAATTGCCGGGTTTGCCTCTAGTCAGGGAAGTAGAATTTGGTATTGATTTGATACCGGAACACTCAGATCTCGATTGCTCCATATAGATTGGCACCAACAGAGTTGAAAGAATTAAAGTCACAATTGCAAGAGTTGACTGATAAAGGCTTTGTAAGACCGAGTTTTTCACCTTGGGGTGCTCTGTTATTTAGTGAAAAGAAGGATGGTTCTATGAGATTATGTGTTGATTATAGGCGATTAAACAAGGTGACAATCAAAAACAAGTATCCATTGCCGAGAATTGATGATTTGTTTGATCACCTAAAAGGAGCGACATGGTTTTCAAAGATTGACTTGAGATCCGGGTATTATCACCATGAGTAAAAGAGTCGGATGTGCCTAAAACGCTTTTAGAACAAGGTACGGTCATTATGAATTTTTAGTTATGCCATTCGGGTTGACAAATGCTCTCATTGTGTGTTTATGGATTTAATGAATCGCATTTTAGCCATACTTAGACAAATTTGTTGTGGTGTTTATAGATGATATTTTAATTTATTCAAAAGATGAGACAGAGCATGCTGAGCATTTAAGGATAGTTTTGCAAACTTTGAGAAATAAGCAGTTGATCCTAGTAAAATTTCAGCCATTATTGATTGGAAACCACCGAAAAATGTAACTGAAGTTAGAAGTTTCTTGGGGCTAGCTGGGTATTATCGGCGGTTTGTAAACAGATTTTCTATAATTGCTGCTCCTATGACTAGACTACTCTGAAAGGATGTTAAATTTGAATGGACGGAAGAATGTCAACAAAGTTTCGATAAATTGAAAAAGTTATTAACTGAAGCACTAGTGTTAGTACAACCCGAATCAGGTAAAGAATTTGTGGTGTATAGTAATGCTTCTCTAAATGGCTTGGGGTGTGTACTCATGCAAGAAGGAAAAGTGGTGGCTTATGCTTCGAGGCAGTTAAAACCTCATGAGAGGAATTATCCTACTCACGATTTGGAATTGGTTGTGGTGGTATTTGCTTTGAAGATTTGGCGACATTATTTGTATGGTGAAAAGTCTTTGAGTATATCACGATCACAAAAGTCTTAAATACTTGATGTCACAAAAGACTTAAATTTGAGATGCAGCGTAGATGGTTGGAGTTATTGAAAGATTATGAGCTTGTTATTGATTATCATCTAGGAAAAGCGAATGTGGTTACCGATGCTTTAAGCAGAAAGTTGTTGTTTGCTTTGAGAGTTATGAACACTCAGTTGAAAATGTCAGATGATAGTTCAATTCTAGCAGAGATAAGACTAGACCGATGTTTTTACAAGAGATTTCTGAAGCTCAGAAAAATGATCAAGATTTGCTAGCCAAGAGAAGATAATTGTGAAAGTCGATACAGATCGATTTCGAATCGCTTCGATGGTAGCTTGATATTTAAAAATCGGATTTGTGTACCGAAAATGATGAGTTGATTCAAAAGATTTTACATGAAGCACATAATGGCTGTTTGGCGGTTCATTCGGGCAGCACGAAAATGTATAATGACTTGAAGAAAATGTATTGGTGGAGTGGAATGAAAAGAGATATTTCCGAGTTTGTATCAAAGTGTTTAATTTGTCAACAGGTGAAAGCTTGAACACCAAGTGCCTTCGAGATTACTTCACCTATTATGGTTCTGAATGGAAATGGGATCGGATTACTATGGATTTTGTTTTAGGGTTGCCATTGACTCCAGGAAAGAAAGATGCCATCTGGGTAATAGTTGACAGACTGACTAAATCGGCTCATTTTATTCCGGTACGTACAGATTATTCTCTTAATAAGTTGGCTGAATTGTATATCCGTGGGATTGTTAGACTTCATGGAATAACTTTGTCAATCATTTCGGATAGAGATCTGAGATTTACTTCACGGTTTTGGCAAAAGTTGCAAGAGGTATTAGGTACAAAGTTAAATTTCAGCACTGCCTTTCATCCACAAACTGATGGACAATCAGAGAGAGTAATTCAGATTCTTGAAGATATGCTCAGATGTTGCGTATTGGAATTTCAAGGTAGTTGGGAAAGGTACTTACCGTTGGTAGAATTTGCTTATAATAATAGTTATCAGATGAGTTTGAAAATGGCACCTTATGAAGCATTATATGGTCGTAAGTGTCAAACACATTTGTATTGGACTGAACTTAAGGAAAATCAGATTTATGGAGTTGATCTAATAAAAGAAACCGAAGAAAAGGTGAAAGTGATTCGAGATTGTTTGAAAGCTGCTTCAGATAGACAGAAATCTTATGCGGATTTGAAACCAAGTTGGTGATAAGGTATTTTTGAAAGTGTCTCCATGGAAGAAAGTCCTTAGATTTGGACGGAAGGGCAAGTTAAGTCCACGTTTTATTGGGTCGTATGAAATAATTGAAAAAGTTGGACCGGTAGCATATCGGCTAGCATTACCACCTGAATTAGAGAGGATTCATGATGTGTTCCACGTATCTATGCTACGTCGGTATCGTTCGGATCCTTCACATATAATTTCACCGACAGAAATTGAACTACGACCGGATATGACTTACGAAGAAGAACCGATTAAGATCTTAGCTCGAGAGGTCAAGAAACTATGAAATAAAAGTGTCGCTCTCGTGAAAGTACTGTGCCAAAAGCATGGGGTAGAAGAGCCTACATGGGAACCTGAAGAAACTATGAGAAACCAATACCCACACCTGTTTACCGGTAAGATTTTCGAGGACGAAAATCCTTAAAAGGGGGGAGAGTTGTAATATCCTGAATTAGGGCTTAATCGGAATAGTGGTTTCGTGACCACAAATCCGAGATACAAATAATTATTTTATATAATTATTTTGATGATTATGATATAATTGCATGATTATGTGAAAATTTCGTGATGAAATTCTATGCCTAAAGTGTTTAAATTGAAAGTAGGGACTAAATCAAATAAGTTGCAAAATTTGCATTCTAGAAGTTTTTAGTATGAAATTGCATTGAAATATTAATTAGGAGGTCTTAAATAGCAGTTTGACAAATTTTAAGTTCATGGACAAAATTAGGACATAGAAGGAATTTTTGGAAAGTTTAGGAGTAAGGGCATTTTGGTCATTTAGTTATTAAAATGAATTAAAAACAAAATTAAAAGCCAATTTTTGTCCATCTTCTTCATTAGGACGAAATTTCAAGGGTTCTCCATAGCTAGGGTTTGTTTCAAGCTTCCAAGCTCCATAGTAAGTGATTCCAAGCCCCGTTTTTAATGTTCTTTACGTTTTTGGAATCCCAGTAGCTCGATTAAGCTTATGCTAGCAATAATTCAACCTAGGGTTTATATTTGGAAAAATACCCATAGGTGAAATTTGTGTATTTTGATGTTTTATGATAGAATATGAGGTTTTAAATTATGTTAGACAACTTGTGCTACTGGTTTTGAGTGAAAACTTGAAAAAAGGGCTTAATCGGTAAAAATACCTAATAGTCATAAGTACATGTTAGAGTGTGAATTTGATATTGTCATAGAAGGGGAAAATGATCAGCATGTCATAAAACATAAGAATAAGGGATAAAGTTTAATTCCCGAGCCTAGGGGCAAAAGTGTAATTATGCAAAAGTTTAGGGGCAAAAGTGTAATTTTCCAAAGTTCGTATTAAATTCTGTTTTGATGAATGTATGTATTAAATAAGATTAATTTGGTATTATAGATCAAGAGAAACGGGAGTCAAGTTGCGATCGAGGAAAAGAAAAGATTGTGGACTCAATTGCAAAATCTTTATATTTTGGTACCAAGGTAAGTTCATGTGTAAATAATGTAGCATAATTGTTATTTTTAAGTTATTGATGTTGATTATATGATATGCTGATTTTTATTGTGAAATATTATGCTTTGTGGTTAATGTTGAGTAATATGCAAATTATGTTTACTACTTGATAAATATGAATTGCTACCGAGTATCGGTTCCGATATTCCGTGGAAGATGGCTAATGTCAGATCGAGGGAAAAAGCCCGTTTGAACCTTAGGAATAGATTAGGATACAAGTGACATGTCACTAGGATGGTTGAGCATCCGAATTCGTTGAGTTGAGTCCGAGTTCGTGAGATGTAACTAGCCATCCGAACTAATTGAGTTGAGTCCGAGTTCACTTATGGATGCGAACGCCCGAGCTCGTTGAGTTGAGTCCGAGTTCACTTATGGTCGGGTTACATGATTGCTTGATTACATATGTGGCACTTATGTGCAAATTATCCGTGTATCCGAGTTATATTCCGATGTGTTCAACGGGTGAAAATTTCTATGAAATGGAAGAACACTTAAGATGCAAGTGACGTTTTGGTAAGTGTTGTGAAATGGGCACTTTGGACAGGTATGTACTTAACCTTCAGGTTGAAAATAGATACAACAACGATAAAGTCGTAAGATGATGAATGATGTTTAGAAATGTGATATATGTTTTGGTGATGCCATGCTAAGGTTGTTTGGTATAATTGTATTGTTATGTTACTTTTATTTGCATATGAACTTACTAAGCATTTATGCTTACTCCCTCCTTTTCATTCATTGTAGTTTTGAGCAAGTCAGCTCGGGAATCGGGACAGGTTGAAGTTTCGATCACACTATCCGAAGGATTTCTATTGGTAAATGGCTTGTAAAACTTAAGTATGGCATGTATAGCAATGTACCTATTTTGTGTAAATAATTTTATGATATGGCCATGTTTGGTTGAGAAAATGTTTGATATTGATAAGTCATGATGATGGATAATTAGATCATGTTTGATATCATGGAAGTTTAATAGGTTATCTAGTTCATAAAAAAATTCATGGAAAGATGAAACTTGCCTTAAAACAGAATATTGCTGCAGCAATGACATGAATTTGAAAAATCACTAAAAATATTATAAGTGGAACTAAATGATGATTAAGTTATGAAATTGAATCTTAATGAGTCTATTTTCATTTGGATTGAAAAAAACAGGCATATAAATTATATTTTATGAGATATTTAAACTTTTGTGAAACAGGGCCAGAATGATCTCTAGATCCCCTGTTCTGACTTTAAAAATTTATAATAAATTTTACAAAAATAATTATAAGTTGTTCTTTACATTTATAGATTTCTTATTGAGTCTAGTTTTAATATAAATAAACCTCATAGTCATTGAAATTTTTTATAGAGAGATATCTAATTCGTAATATACAGAGGTCAGAGCAGTCAAACCCTGAAATAGGGGGGACTTTAACTAATAAACTGTACTAATTGGCCTAACCAAAAATTCTAGAAAAAAATTAGTAAATAGATATATGAGTCTAGATTTAGGAAAAATTTACGGATCTTGATTTTGAGTTTCGTAACTTGAGATATAATTTTTCTTGTAACTGTGACGCAGATAGCTAGAAAGCTGTGAATGTGGAAACAAATGATTCGAAGTACTTAAATTGATAAATTATGTTCGGTAACACCTCAAGCTCGATTCCGGCGTCGGTCTCGGGCGTGGGGGTGTTACAGCCCATGTGGACAAAAATAGGCTAGTTTCAAAGCCAAGTTGCCACCCTTTTCTCATGCACACATTGCAACCAAAATGGTACCATTTCAATACATTTCATGCACATATTATATCAATTCAACTTGGTACTCAATTACTTAATTAATACCATGCATAATCCATTCATATATCAATTACAAAACAAGTCCATCATTTGCACATTTTCATTCCATCAATTCCTTGCCAAAACATACCATGTATATCATAATTCATCAACCATAATTTCCCAATAATACTTAACCTATGTTCAACCAAAATCATCACCTATATCAATTTTAAACCACATATAAGTACATATCAAAATCAAATATTTATCCAACCATCTTGGCATTCATTTACAAGGCCAAAATCAAGCATAACACAATTAAACATATTCATCACTTATCCTTACCCATTTAAACATCCAACTCCATACCTAAATATGCCAATTCAAATCACCAACTTACAATCAAAGTATTAATATAGCAATCATAGGCCAAACATCACAACTCATATACTCATATAATTATTTACTACCACATACACCACATTTAAGCCAAATCACATGGCTAATTACCAATGAAACACATAGGCATCAATTGCCAAATTTACATTCAACATTACCAAAACATGTGTCTACATAACTCAAGCCTATACATGCCATATAACCAAGTCACAAGTGTATAACTACCGAAATCAAAAACCAGATAGTGTGATGTGATCTCCTCCGACTTCCAATCCAAGCAAACGTCCGAATCAGTATAAAACATAGAAAAATAACACAAAGTAAGCTATAAAGCTAAGTAAACTCGTATGATATTAAACTTATCTTATTAAATAAGCACATATTAAACATTTAAAAATACTAAATCAACTATCAATATAACTTCATTCAAACCAACATTCCTCACATTTTCTTTAGCCAAGGTGACTCGTGTTAATTATCATCAAGTAACGATATTTCGCACTTTATATACCTTATGTATATATATAGTTAAAACAAACCTAACTCAAGCCTCATTTAATATCCAATTTATACCTCCATAAAGCCAAATGAACCCATTTTGGCATAAAACATATTTACACATAAATCTTTCTCATTTCATATATACATGATACAATATGAACTCACCACTTTCATTCGATTCTCACATAAATTTTGTACGTACCTATATTACTTATTTTGATCGTACTTTCATTCTTGTCTTGACTATGCCCGTTGAACCCTTCAGAATCACTAAGGATACTCGGATATCACATAAAGCTCATACAATTTCATATCCCAGATATGGTCTTACATGTTATCTCATATCGATGCCAATGTCCCAGACATGGTCTTACACAAAATCATACAACGATGCCAATGTCTCAAGCATGGTCTTACACGTAATCACAGTACAATGCCAATGTCCCAGACATGGTCTTACATGTAATCTCAACTCGGTAATCCTAATGTCATGACATTTGTATCCTATACTATTCTTAGGTTCATACGGGACTTTCGGATGTCATAACTCTGTCGATTCTTACCCGTAATCATGACCATTCAGCATTCAATTCAATTCAATAATAAATAAGCATTTATAACACAATTTAAGTACGTTTATTAGCACACGAACTTACCTCATTTGTTGTAATGACAAATTAGGTTGACTAATCCGATACTTTATTTTTCCTCGTTCTAGATCCGAATCTCATTTTTCTCAATCTATATAATAACAAATTTTACTTATTTAATCATTAATTCATTCAAATTAACACAATTTACACATATTGGAAAAATTACACTTTTGCCTCTATTATTTCACATTTTTACAATTTAGTCCTTATCACATAAAATAGCAAATTCATGCAATTAAGGACAAGCCCGTGCTAGCCAAAATTTACCCAAACTACTAGCAGCCCATAGTTTTAGTTTATTCACACATCTAACCATGAATTTTACACTTTTCTCATTTTAATCCTTAATTTGCATTTTTGTCAAAAAATCATTTTATAAAACTTGTATATCTAGCTTCAAACATTAATAAACTATCATAAAACATCTAAATAACCAAGCATTCAACAATGGCATCATTCCAAATCTATAATAGTTTTGAAAACAGAGATACGAGCTAGCTAGATTAAGCTGCAACGAACTCAAAAATGTAGAAATTATTAAAAATAGAGTTAAAACCGTAGCTAGATGAGCAATCAAAGTTTAGCTGAACCTAATGCACTCCCATTGCTGTTTTCTTTTCAAATTTTCAGTGGTGCATTAAGGAAGATGATGGCTTTTACTTTTATTTTAATTACTATAACGTTATTTACCATTTTACTAAAATAACCTTTGTTTTAACATTAAAAGTTTACTAATTCAAGTCCATTACCGTCCACTCATGCTATTAGTGGGCTAATTTCAATTTAAGGACTTTTCTTTTGAGATTCTATAGCTATTGAACCCTTTTTGCTAATAGAATTCAACTTTTACTCTTTACGTGATTTAGTCCTTTTTACCGAATTAACCACTCAAACGGTAAATTTTCCTTATGAAATTTTCACACGAACATTCTATCATACTGTAAACCTTAATAAAATAATAAAATAAATTTTTTGACTTCAGATTGTGGTCCCGAAACCACTGTCTCGATTAACCCTAAAAACAGGCTGTTACACTTCTGTTACTCCCTGAGGCTTCATGCTAGTGCACACCATATGGAATTCTTTGAGATGGGTGTACGAATTTTTGTTTTGTAGTCCAAGAAAGGTGGGTAGTAAATGAATCAAACTTGACTTCAACTTGAACGGCGTACCTCCCGCCAATAGGTTATACACAAGGGTTGTTGTTCATCCGGTGCCGTTGCGAGTTGGTGTATAGTTTTTTCGGGCATCTCATCCAGTTCATCAATCGAGAAAATTTCCCCGGTGTAAGATATGGTTTCGAATCTAGGATTTGGTTGTTTACCTCGTCGAATGGCTTCTCTTCGTAGCTGTCAGGTCAATTTCTCAATTTTTGTTTCAAACTCTAGAGTTCCCGGTTCTGATCTGGTCATATGGTAAACAAACAAAAATTAGATAAATATCTCTAATCCTGCGCAACGGTAACAAAATTTGATGGGCGTCGAAACCACCAATAATAATTCCCACGAAAATAACTCCAAATAGTAGTTAGAGTGGTACTAGGGTCAAGTCCACAAGGATTGGTATAATAATCAACCTTCGCGTTTAACTTGTGATCAGAATTTCTATCGTGTTGATAGTCGTGGCAATAGTCGTGCCCACAACTCCAAACAGACTTACTGAAAAGTAAACAAATAAATCAGGGGAGTTTTGAAATGTTTAGAAATTATATAATTGAAACATTATAAATAAATAATTAAATAAATTTGAAATTAAATTAAATTAGAAATTAAATTCGAATTTTGTAATCAGAGATAATAAGCCTTAGCCCTTAACTCGGTGGATTCCGGATTTTTGAATCGATTCTTGAAAATTATTTTTCTCCTCCAAATAATAAGCTGGTTATAGCAGTTAAGAACGTCCTAACCACCAATTCTTTCTCTCGTAGATGGTCTTGGTACGAGCTACAAACCAACCCTTACCGGTTATTTAACATACACGTGTTCTCCATTCAAGATTCCAGCAGCCTTGCACTTTGAAGAACCCAACTCGGATTAGCGGCCTCAACCGCGTGGATCGTTTAAACCCGATCACTTCTCCCTTGATTTGTTCTCGGAGATCTGAATACAGCATTGCCAACTCGTTTCTCCAACTATCCCCAAACACGACTCCAACCCAACGTGCACTTTTTGATTTGAAATCGAGTTAACTTTAAGGGTTGAGTTGTCAATCCCGATACTCAGGAAAAATGTGAATACTGATTAGAAGGATTTTTAGTATGGATACGTATCTCACGATTCCCAACAGAACACCGACCTAAAGCTAAGATGGAATTTTGTGAAGCATGAAATTATTCATGCTTTATTAGACAATGGAGTGGATTTGAATGAAAATGGTGGAAATTGGAAAAGGAAAGGACTTGAAAGGCAATTAAACAAATTTTGGAAGAACAAAGAAATGAAATTGGAAGTAACAGTATGCTAATCACGCACCAAATTTGGAAGAAAAAAAAAGAATAATTCATATTTAATTCCAAATGAAAATCAAGTGTAAAATATATTATGTCCTTTCCAAGCTACCTTAAAGCCTTATTTATATACATAACATTTACTAAATTCGGCTTTAATCGCTCAACACATAATTAAAATTTAATAAAAAATATAATTAGATTTTTTTCTAATTTTGGCTTTTACAAAGTCAAAAGAATCTGATGAGTCCTTAGCTATTTCCACATTTTTTATTCGGCCTCACTTTATTGACTGTGTTTAGGGTTTGGTCATTTTCTACTCGTTTTTTACTCATAGTATCCCAATTGCATCCCTGATAAGATTAAAACATAAAATCGCTAATTTAGTAGGGATCTATTCAAAAATTAATCGAATTAAACACAAAAAGTCATGCAAATTAACATGTTATCAAATTAATAGGTGAAAAGCTAGACTTAATTATAAATCATTTGAACCCTAATCACATATGTCAATTCGATCCTTCCGCTAGCTCGTTGAACCAGAAATGAATTGCATGTTGAATCGAATGAACAAAAATGGATAGAAATGATAGAATTGGAGAAATGGGAAACATTTAGAAATAATTAATTTATGGGTTTTCAAATTATTATTTAATTAAGTAAATAATTGAAGCTCGAAAATGGAATTAAATTAATTGGTCATAGTGAATCCGTTGAATGTAGAAATATTACATATATTATGGTTCTGTTTTGATTCGTGATAGTTCAAGCCCACACTCCAAGCAATTTGTGGTACGAGAGTAGTATAAAAGGTCACTTGATTGAAATTTGGGAACGTCTAGGACCCGTATTGCACAAAGCACAAGTATTTTCATGAAATTTTATTGCTATGAATATCAAAAACCTACTCGATTTTTAAAATTTTAATTTTCCGTTGTGGCAGAAAACCATTTTACTAAACTAGATTTTTCCAACACTACTATGGATGAAAATATTTGCTTTTAAGCATGAGCTTAAAATGCGCAAAAAATAAATAAATAAATAAGACTCATTAAGTTGAAAATCCTTCATTGAACAATTTAAGCAAAAGTTAGGGCACAAAAAAATTTTGTTAAACTAAAAATCATTCATTTGATGGCTTAAACAAAAGTCAAACCAAAAAAAGAGTCCAGTAAGTTAAAAATCCTTATTTGGATGACTTTAGCAAAAGTTAGGGTACAAAAAATAAAAGAAAGGAAACAAAATTTAACTATGTTATGACTTGATCCTTCAAACTTGAGGGTACACAGGTAACTTGGTTTTACCGCCAAGTCTAGTCTCACAAAAAAAAAAAAAAAAAAAAAAAAAACCTTTACTTGAAAGGTTATTTTCCATATCATAATCTTTTCTTGTAAGGCAAATTTTGTACAAGTTCAATTTCTTGGAGATTTAATTTGTAGTTGATATGCTGCATCCATTTCAAAAGACGGTCATCTAAGACGATATGTGAAAAATCTTGCTTCATTTCAAACTTAAAATTAAAGACAATTCAACAGAATTCTCTTTAAAACTAAAGAGGATTTCTAAAAACATCGAAAGAACAAAAAGCCTTCAAGTTTCTTTGAAGTTCCCAACATGTTTCACAACAAGTCAAGTCTTTCAGCTTCATCCTCATTCTAGTCTAATTGCAAGTTTTGTAGATCTTACTTCCAACTTACACTACTTCATTATTTTGGTCATATATAGAACTACAAAACTCTAGTTTGGACCCATAATACACTGTTTCAAAGGGAATTAAAAGCTCTAACTAGACTTATTTCATGGCTTTGACCCAAAAAGTGTCAGAAAGGTGCCCAAAATGGCCTAGAAGTTCACAACGCAAATTTGCCAAAAGGAACATAAGGGTCATAGTGTCCCAATCTGTGTGAAAGACACACCAAAACCATTTTCTTCTAAAATTTGATGTCGATTTGAGCCCAGAGACACTTGATCTTAAATCATCTTAATGCTTCAAAGATTAATTGAATCTTCCCACCATCTTGATGCTGCTAAGTAGGTTGTGCAAGAAAAATAAAAAAGAGATGTTTGGACAATTCATGGAATGCAAGTTTAAAAATTGTGATTACCCAAAATCAAACTGAATTATATATTTTTTAAATTTATAATTAATTTTAATTTTTATGATGTAAAAAGTAAATATTTGATATTTAAAGTAATGAAAATAATCTAAAAGTTCTTGAAATTTTACTTTTTTTAGAAATATTTATGAAAAGTCATTTTGAAATTTTGTCAAATAATATACAAAAGCCATAAAACAAAACTCATTATTGTCAAAATAAGTCTAAAAATCCAAAACTAAAAATTAATATGGAAAAACAAAGAACTAAGTTGAACCGAATTATGATGGACAATTCAAAAATCCAAAACCCCAACTGAACCGAACCAATATAATCCTACTGCTAAGGGTTGATCAAACTTCCCACCATCTTGACATTGCAAAGGGTTTAGCAAGTTCTTTCACCATCTAAATGCATCAAATTTGGTGTGAATCTTCCTTGATTTTCACAAGCTATAAATGAGTTATCTTTCACCACATGAGTGCCTCAAAATCTGGATGGATCATCTATGGTGTGCATGAGCTATCTTTATCCATGTTGATGACTTTAATACTGGATCGAATCTTTCTTGATGTGTAATCTTCACCATCTTGAAGCCTCTTAAATATGGAATGAATGAACTACCTTTCGCCAAATTGGTGCCTCAAAATTTGAATGGACCATCTTCGATGCAAATAATCTATCTTCATCACCCCAACACCTCTAAATCTATAAGGGATCTTCTTTGCATACAAAATATGCTTCATCATATTGATTCCACTAAGTGTGAGATGGATTATGAAAATCATTTTCCACCTTGCTACTTCTAAATCTAGGGTCGATCTTCCTTGGACAATGCTCTACCTCTTGTCATGTTGAAGTTGCAAAGTTCAAAACTGATCTTCATGGATACCACATGTTCTATATCTCACCATGTTTAGGCTGTAAAATTATGAACTAGTCTTCCTCCTGCCATGTTGATGTTGCAAAGTTTGAAATAGGTCCTCCCCTCGCCATGTTGAAGCTGCAAAAATTCTTCTCACCATGTTGGTGTTGCAAAATTTGGAACTGATATTCCTCCCACCATGTTGATCTTGCAAAATTTGAAACAAATTCACCTTGGTCATCATGGATGTCGCATGCTTCATCTTTCGCCATAGTGATGTTGCAAAGTTTGGAATTGATCCACCTTGCTCATCACGAATGCAACTTGCCTCACCACATTGGTGGTAAAAAAAATAGAACCGATCTCTATCTCACCATGTTGGTGTTGAAAAAATCAGAGCTGATCTCCCCCTCGCCATGTTGATGTTGAAAAAATTAAAACTTATCTCCACCTCGCCATGTTGATGTTGAAAAATAAATCAAAATTAATCACCATCTCGTCATGTTGATGTTGAAAAATCAAAATTAATCTTCGCTTTGCAAAATGTACTAACAATATCTCTATTAAAATCGTAGGAGTACAAGGGTACATACACAACTCAAATACCTCAGCCATCTCCAAAGTCTTGGTGAAATGATATAACAGTCTTTAGTCCAATCTCAATAGTTGTCGAAATCTCCAAAAATCTTGAAGTCAGCTCACGCATCATATGCTTTAGCCATTTCCAAAGTCTTGGCAAAATGATATAACTCGTTTTTGGTCCATTCCCAGTATTTGTTAGTCTTCAAAAGTCTTGAAGTCAACTCCCCAACAAGCTCCTTTTCCTTACTTAGCGGTACACCTTTAACTTCGATGGTTAATTATAGATGGAGATACTCTTTGACATTTGAAATACACCATGATGAGCTCAAAAAAAGTAAAACAAGAAAAATAAAAATAAAAGAATTGCAAAAAAAAAAATCTCGAAATCTCATGAAATTTATGGAAGCATTCCTTACAAAGTATGTCGTTGATCTCCATATAAAGTTTGATGTCGTGCGTTGGTTGCTCCACAAAGCTTACCATATTGGCATGCTTGCATAAACCACGATGCTTTTCATTTTCCAGTCTGTGTCTTTGCTCTTGAAGTAAAGATCTGCTGAAGGAAATTCGTTGCTGGATCTTGCTTTTATTGAAAAGAACATAAAGGGAGTTTTTCAAGAATCGACAATTTTAATTGGGATAGAAATACCAATTAAAATTAACAAGTTTTCATGCAAATGATTCCTTATAAAGCTACAACTCGATAGTGACGTCAGCCATATGTATTTAGCATATAGCATGACCACTTTTTTTTTTTTTTTGGCGTAATAAGCATTGCCACTTAATTGTTCCATGGAAGGTCATTTACATATATAGCTCATGGATTCACTGTGATGGTGTCGAAATTCAATTTAAGCTAGGACTTAACATATATAAAGCAATTCAAAAAAGTCAAAATTTGCAAGTTGTGTTCAACACCAGAATTTCGGCTCATTTGACGTACTCCAAAATTTGTGTACGTGATTAAGTTTAAAGGGGTTAAAGAAAATTTTCGGACCAATTATAGAAAGATTTGTGTCAAATTAAAATGACTGTAGGTCAAAATCAAAGTCATCATGAATAAAAATGATGACATCATATCTGTATTATAATTATTTTTTCTAATAAATGAAGAGATAAATAATAAAAAATTATATTATCACTAATTAAAAATAAAATAATTAAGTGATAATATTAAATAATTATTTTATCTTTAATTAATTAAATTAATATGAGATCAATAAAAAATAAAAGAGTTTAAATTCTTATAGAATAATCAAATGAAGCAATTAGATTCTACTGTAACTCTCTTTTATATAACTAATCAGCACAGGTCAAAGTCCATAGGAACACTATAAAAATCTCTAAATAAATTGAAAAAATTCTTATGAACACCACACACGTTCAGGAAAAAGTCACCTCCCTACCCAATTAACTATGGAGAAGAAGCCAAAAGCCATTTTTAAAAAAGTTGAGAATTTCTTTATATTCAAGAAATTTTTAGAGATTATAACTTTCTTATTCTATGTTTGGTAAGAGTGTTACTTTCTATACATGTTTTAATATATAAGTTATCAATAAATTAATTTAATTAGTAATATTTAATTACTTTCATAATTTATTTTTAATAAATAGAAGAAATTTTTTTGTTTATTTTGAAGAGATCCTATTTTTTGCACGAATTTTTACTCATCTCTCATTTTATTACTCTAGTAACCAGACGAATATTAAATTACTAATAAAATGTGACTCTCAATTTTCAAGTTAACTTTTAAAAAATTTTATTACAAACTTCATTGTTACATATACTTCCAATAATAATTTCCTTTTCTATCTTTTAAGCTATTATCGTTAATATTTCTTTGAGATTTGGATTGTAACAAACCCCAGTCGTGGGATCTGAGGATTTTTGCCTGAAAATAATTTTAAACGGTTTGAACTAAAAGCAATAAAGAATCAAGATTTAAGTACCACTTTTAATAAAAATAATTAAATACCTAAATGGAAAAAACATGATAGAGAACTGAATTTTCTTTTATTTTAACCTATTTAGTTGAATATTTATTTTCTCTAAAGAGAATCTAGATTTGAATCACACTTATCGATATATATATATATATATATATATATAAAAAGCAACCATAATTATGATTTAGGTGCTCATAAACACTAGGACGTGTCCTAGGACTGCAATGCGTTGAGATTTTGTAACATTAATGAATTAGGCAAATCAGTGGTGATGGAAGTTTAGGGCACCAAAATTTCAGGCTGCAAAACCAACACGCTTTTAAACTAATGCAAATGCAAAGGCGTTAGGGAATGTTTGGTGCGCAGTTGTTTTCTAGAATGTAAAATTATCCACCCCAATCCTACGTCAATTATCACTAAGGTAGTTTGGTAAGAAAACGTGTAGATAATAAAGATAGTAGAGATGGATGTAATAAGTCACTTTCATAATCTTAGTTTTAAATCAACCTTCCTCTTTCATCTAATTGCTTCCATGGGACAAAACAATGGTGTTAAAAGGAGACTTGCTAATATTAGATTTAACACAAGTACAAGAAGAAAAAATTATGCTTCCTTTAACAGTGGGTATCTGGTTGTGAATTAACTGTACCTCATATTGAAATATGGGTACAAAGTTGTGGTAGGCACAGCAGTAAACTGTTACAAAGAAGACTTTTTGGGAAGGGTGGGACTGGGGAAGGGGCAGGCAGCAAATTAGTAGGACCACAACCCCAAAAATGGCCAAATATGAACACATTTTAAGGACCATTCATTCCAACTTTTGGATTCGTTTATGAATCATCCATAGTGTGTGATAAAAAGGTTGGCTGTTTCTTCATATGAGCCTTTTTGCTATTGCTAGAAATATTCTAAGCATCTACATTGTACCATGCATTATGCCAGCAGAAGTTGGAAAATAAACATCTCTCTGCCATAATTCCAAGGTTTAAGGATATCAAGCTGAAATGGAGAAAAGTTGTATTTATGGTAAGTTTCTGTTACCTGTAAACTCCAAAAGCCGGCTAAATCAAGTTATTGGACCAAACAAGAAGAGAAAATCTTTATAAACATAAGCTTCCACAGTGTTTATTAACAGCAGCTAGCTCGTAAAACTGAGATTAAAAACTCTGATGAGGCACAAGAATTTACAAAAGCAGAGTGATGATAACCTGCAATGATCACCGAGAGTCGGAAACAGAATTTACAAATGATGCACACATCGAGTAATGTCTTCAAGCGGTATGAGTAATATTAACAGCCCTTCTTAGTCTCTCCAGAATGCCATTCGCTTTTCTTTTGGCTCTAGAAGTTCCATCTTGAGCAAGCTTGGATATTGTTCCATGGGTACTCTCTTCTTCCCTCAATGCTTTCCACTTGGTCCGATCATTAAGACATACAGTGTGGAGGATTGCGATGCAATTTTCCTTGTTGCGTTCGCAGGTGCTCTCCCTGATAATGCGAAGCAAGCAAGGAACACCTCCAAGCTCTCCAATTTCCTCTATAGCCCTTTGATGAGTTGAAAGCATTGCGAGGATGGCCAACAACTCATCAACAAGAACACCATCCATAATCTTTTTTAAAATGACACTCACCGCACTGTCCCTCACAGCTCTTGCCTTATTCTCATGAATAATGCAGAGGTTAAATATAGCAGAGGCAACATCTTTCATTGCTAATGGATGACCGTCGTCTAGAAGGTCAATGAGAGGTTTTAAGGCACCTGATTTACCAATAAGTGCCTTGTTTGAATCAAGAGCGGATAGAGTGAAAAGTGTTGCAGCTGCATTGCTCCTTGTTTCAATCGTTCCGGATCTCAATGCTTCCATAAGAAGAGGAATAACCATTGGAGTTTCAGCAACAAGCTTCTTATTGCTGTCATGGATTGAAAGGTTCAAGAGTGTCGTGATCACATCTTCCTGGAGGTCAGGATGAACACAGCTCTCAGATTTGCTCCCGGAGAGCGGGGTGAGCAGTTGAGGAATGGCATCGACGGATTCACCAAAAAGAGCACGGAATGAAGGCATCTTTTTCGTCAACATCCGAAGCTCCTTTGCTGCTTCCTTCTGTTGAGGAAGCGCAGCACACAACTTGTCAAGCAAAGAAAAGAAACGATCACGCTCTGCTTCCGTGACCCCCTCCTCTTTCCCATCCATAACAGGGTTCGGCAATTCTATTCCCTGACTCTTGCACCACCGCAATATCATATCCCTGATTAGATGATTCGGAGTTAGGATCGTGTGTGAAAGAACCTGTTCGGTCTGAGGGCAAGTCCTATTCCCCGCATTCAGCCATTTCTGTATAAAGGGTCTGTCGTATGTCTGCACATCAGAAAATGAAACCAAATCAGGTATCAAGACAGACAAAAGAGACAGAATTCATCAAAGCTTAATGCAAACAACAACAATAGATCCAAAGGCAGGAACTCGACTCCATGGACATCAAATTAAAATAAAAAAACTAGTAAAAACAATCATCTTAGAAGGATTTTGCGATTCATCCATTTGCTTTCCCAAATAATTCGATTCTCTAACACCCATAATGCTATTAATATACAAAGAAAAACAAACCAAATCATATCGCATAAAAGAATTGTGATCTTTAAATAGCTGAGAGACTAGTATAAATACTAACACTGTACTTTGTAATCTTCAGTCTCAACTAATTACATCAAAATCACTCTTAAATGATGATATTTTTCTTACTAAAACAGAAATGCAGAAAAAGAAATTCACTTTAAATGATATAATCTGAGGACAAAACAAATTTACAATTATAAAATAACTAAACTAAATCTCATCTAAATTATCTCAATTTGTGTTCCTTTCGATCTTCAATAACAATTCAAAATTTTCATAAATATTTAAATTTAAAAATAAAAAAATAAAAAAAACAACAACAACAACATCAACAACAACAACAAAGGTGTGTACCTGGCCAGAAGCTAAAATGACAGGATCTCTCATAAGCTCTTTAGAAAGAGGACATTTAAACTCCTCAGGACAGGACAGCGCTTCGTGTAACTTCAGGGACGAGGTCGTAGTGGTAGTGGGCACCGTCGATCTTTTATTGAACTTAAGTTCTCTCAAAGCGCAAAGAGCATCTTTAGCTTGATCGACGGTGTGGATGGTGTAATCCTCATCGTCGACGATAGTCTTAACCAGCCTCTGCAATTCTTTCTTCAATTCCACCGCTCTCGCTCTAACCGTTGGATCAGAACTCAACAACCCCGTTTTTGCCATCTGATTCTCCCCCACCCCCGCCACCCCCAACCCCAAAAAAAAACCAAAATCAGAAAGCCGTTAATTATTAACAAAAAGAAAAAAACCAGACAATGAGAAGACTCTGTTTCATTTGTTTTCTTAACTCAATTCCAAACTAATTTCCAGTTTAATTTTGGGGGTGAACTGAGGGAAGACGAAGAACACGCAAAGACAAAGTTCAAACTTGTCACTTCTTACTTTCTCTGTCTCTCTCTCTCTCTTTCTTTATTTATTTATTTTCTTTTTTAATATTGTGGGAAATCTGTTTGTTTCTTTCCAAACACGCCGCTTAATGAAGTTCAGGTCATCTTACCGTTCTGTCATATTTAAAGGATCATTGTTTTCAATCCAAGGCCTAGATTTGACCACGTCACTGTTTTCTTTCCATATACACAAAAAAGAGCAACATAATAAATAAAGAAATATAGAGAGTTAAAAGAATTTTCTTTTTGTGGCCAAATAAAGAAATGGGAGAGACAAGGAGGCTGAAATAAAGCTAATTTTTATAAATTTTATTTTCGGTATCAAAAATTAAAAATTTTCTGATTGCCACTTCTGTTAATAACTATTTTTATTTTATTCCCTCAATTTTAATAAGTTTTTTTATCTTGGTCACTCCGTTAATTTATTATTATTGTATACTCATTTTTGTATCTAACTTTAATAAGTATTTTTTTTATCACTCATTTATTTTTTAAAATTAATTTGATTTTTTTGTGAAAAATGATAAACAGAAATACAACTTAACAACTACTAAAATACTCTAAAAGTTTTGTCTTGTTGGACAGCCGTAACCACCAAATCAGGAAGTGCTTCAAATATCTGAAGGGAAGTCTACCAAAAGAGACTAATCTTTGCTAATTGATCCGCAATTAAATTAGACTCCCTAAGAACATACTTAATTTCTCACTGACTTTTAGAGCACAAAAGCCATTTAACTCTTCTGAGCAAGGTAATACCGAAGTCCACTGACTCCTAGACAAGGCCCTAACCACCTCAAAGTTATTTGTCTGAATCATGACTTTCTTGTAGCCCTTATGTAATAAAATGAGAATTCCATCAAGAATACCCTAAAGTTTTACCTCCAAAGGCGAACATCTGGCCAAATAATTATTGAAGCCCAAAATCCAATTGCCAACCCTATCATGAACCACCCCACCTACGGAAGCATTTTCGGAAGCTCTGGCCACTGCTCCATTAGAAAATAAATAGACCCAATTGTCTTCATAATGAGAGTGAATTTCCGAATTGTGTGAGTTAGGCTTGACCCCATTTAGAAAAGGTTCAAACTGTTGGGCTCAACTGAGAGAGATTTTTACAATTTCATAAGCCGTCTAATTGAAGTTTTGAAAGATGAAAAGATTCTTATTCTTCCAAATTCTCCAAGCAATTACTTTCTAAGCCGTCAAATTAATTTGATTTTACTTCGTAACAAATTACTTAGGTTTTTACATGAAATTGAGTAATTCAATTGTGGAGAAATTTTTTTTCTATAATTCAATTCTCTATAAAAAAAAAGAAGAAGAAAAACTAGGTTTTTCCCCAAAAAGAACTCAAGATTTTCCTTTTTTACTAGAAAAACCTAAATTTTAATTTTAAAGATGAAAAAATTAAAGACAATTAAAAATATAAAATGATTTTTTCTTTAAAAATTTAAGTTTTTTTTTTTTGTAAAACTTCATTTTTCTTTTTTTAGAAAAAACTAAAATGATAAAAAAAATGATAAAATCCCTATAAAACCCTTAAAAATAAATTAATCTAGATAAATCCCTTTAAAATTCCATATTAACTAATTCTAAAAAATAAAAAAAATTAAAATGATAAAATAACTTTTCCGTGTAAAAATCTAAATTTCTCCTATAAAACCTAGGTAAATTCCCTATAAAACCCCAAGTTTCATGAGAAAACTAAAATTAATTTTTTTTTAACAGTAATTTAAAAAAAAAGAATGATTAAAATGAAAATTTATTAAAATTGAGTGACTAAATGAGTGTATAATAATAATGAATTAATGACGAGTAATCAAAATGTAATCTTATTAAAGTTAGGTTACTAAAATGAAAAGGTTGTTAACCGCAATATCCAATTTGCAAATTATTTATTTTCAATGTTGAAAATTAAAATTTACTTTTGAAAATTTGTTAATTTAAAAAAAGAAGAAAAAGGCTTCATGGACTTGTCCGTTATTTTGTAATAGTGAAGGAGAATCTTTCCCATTTATTATCCCGTGGCATGGAATTAGGTATTTTTGCCACGTAAGTGTCTGCTTTTATTATTTGGGATTTTTTGACTTTACATTTTACATATCTAGTTTATCAAATAAATAGCGTAATACAAACTTTTTCTTATTAAATTCTTAATGTTGTTAGTAAACTTGGCTGATGATGAAGTATAAAAAGGGATTCATAATATTTTGTGTTCACATAACTTGTGTAATATTGTTAAATGAGGCCTCCAAAAACACCAATAATACCTTTGTTAAATTGAATTAATATCACATGATGCATTTGCTTTCATCATTTTTTTTTTCAATTAGCTGTAATAGTAGGTTTCAACTTTGGTACCATATTTGAGTAGTATATTCGGTAAAAGTGAACGTCTTGGATTTTATTTAAATTTTATTTATCTAAAATTATTCTAATGTTAAATAAATTATGTCTGTACTTTGTAATATCTAATTTAAACATGTAATCATTTGAAGTTATTAATTATCAATTAACGTAATTTTACTTATTACGCTTTAAACAATTTATAAGAAAAAAATGATAATGATATTGATGGCCATACAGACTATATAGCGAGGAAGCGCAGCACTACATTCAGAATAAGGACCCACATGTAATGTACACAATCACTAATTCAATTCGCACCGCAAATTTGAATTGAATAAATTATGTATTCATCATAGTAACAACATATCTTTACTTTAATATTGAAATGAGGTATGTCATATGATATGAAATATATATTTGATGATGAGTTAGCTTATGATTATGCATATGAATGAGAAATGGCGCATGCATCATATTGTATAATGTATTTGAATATTGGTACCTTATTAATTAGTTAGGTTGAGTCGAATATAATTGGCATATCATAGGATTTGATTATGTTCAAGATTATGCACTCATGCATCAAGATGCACATTGTGTGCCAAGATGCATTTTGTGTGCTAGGATGCACTTCATGTTCTAGTATGCGCTTTGTGTTCCAGTGATGTGCTTCAAACGCCAGTATGCACTTTACGTGCCAGTTTACCCTACTTTTGTAACACCCCTTAACCGTCCCCGAGACCGGGATAGGATACAAGGCGTTACCAGACATAGACACAAGTAATCATGCAAAATCGAGACATAAACTTTCCATCCAAATTTAAACTTTTAATATACATTCATATTATCCCTATTATAAGCCTACGAGATAAAAAACATACGTTAAAAATAATCAAGGACTAAACCGAGAACTTAAGAAGGTCTTGGGGAAATTTCTAGGTTTAAACCTCACACGCCCGTGTGGAAGCAATGCACACGCCCGTGTCCCTTACCCGTATGGAATTATTTGAATTTATTTTTCAAGTTCGAACCTACAGGGGTTTTTACACGGTCGAGCACACGCCTGTGTCTCTGGCCCGTGTCCCTCACACGACCTAGACACGCCTGTGTCATTGCCTGTGTACAAGAACCTGGACATTCTGTTTATGACATCAGCATGCATTTAGGGGCACACGGCCAATGCACACGCCCGTGTACTAGGCCGTGCCCTCCACACGGTTGAGACACGCGGTCGTGTCTCCACCCGTGTGTTTACTACCATGCATACTGACTTGCAACGTTAGGGTACAGGGGACACAAGGCCATTCGACACACCCATGGGGCAGACCGTGTGTCACACACAGTCTAGACACACGCCCGTGTGTCTACCCGTGTGGACCATTTAAAGGCTATCTTCCAAGCCAATAGTCACCCTCAAACACTCATTTATTCAAACACATTTTGTAACATGCAACATGACATATTTAGGTACTCCAATGTTCCACACCATGACACTCTCACATCTTCATAAATTCATCCTATTGCACTTTTGATGTATTACACCATTTAAAGGCATTCCACACCAATTTCATGCATTATTAAACTTGTCATCGTAACTTCAAATTATGTGTTCATGTCAATAGTCATTTTAAGCCATTAGGTCATCTCTTGACTTTTAGCATCTAATCCATATTTTATCATACATTCACTATGCAATAATACATCACATCATCAATGTATTAACACATGCATGCATGGGTGATTAGCTTACAACCCAAATGATCAAAAATGAGCCATATCATATGGCTAATACAAAATGAATCATCATTATCATAGGCCTTCACAATTTGGCCAAATAGCATGACACATATCGCAAAAAGACCAAGTCCCCTGTACATGTCATACTCAAAATAATAAGTTCACTATACCAAATAGTCCTTTTGATAGTGTGATCGAATACTCCGACAACTTTCGATCTCCGAGCTAGCTTGGCGGAACTACAAAGGATGGAAAAAGAGAGGGGAGTAAGCATTATAGCTTAGTAAGTCCACATGCAAATAATATGCAACTGTAATAAACAATCAGCATGCAAAATGTAGTAACATATACTTAAAGACTATCCATTCACTTACACCTTTTTACTTACTTATCACATGTATTTATAGACTTTTTTTTTCATCATGAATCATTCTTTACCAAGACATTATTCATAGGTTTAATGTACATACCTATACTTATCATAACATATATCATGTAACTATACCTCTTTGACATGCCCTCCTCGGGACTTTCATCACATCCATTGCCTTACCCATTAAACACTCAGAATACTATTAGATACACGGAAAACTTGCACATAAGTGCCACATAAACATACGTAGCCAAAGCTACCTTATGACATATAATACATCCATAGTGAACTCGCACCTCTCAACGAGCTCGGATGTTACATGCACCGTATCTATTATGAACCCAGACCACTTAACGAGCTCGGATGCTCGCATCCATAATGAACTCGGACCTCTCAATGAGCTCGGATGCCACATACATCACAAACCCGGACCACTCAACGAGTTCAGACTTCTTAATTCCTAGTGACATGTCACTTGTATCCTAAACTATTCCTAAGGTTCAAATGGGATTTTTCTCATTGCACATGGTATCTCAATCGTACTTGCTTGTAACGTCGTGGATAACAACCATAATATTATTCATGCTTTCACAACCATCAATAAGCATATTATTCATAATCACAATTAAGAAATTATCACAATATATTAAAGCATTAAACATATTACAACACCACATTATTTGCATATGTACTTACTTCGGTACAAAATGATGATAATCAAGCCTAATCGTCGTATACTTTACTCTTCCCTCTATCAAGACCCGGTTCACGTTTTTCTTGATCTATAATGCCAAATTTAACTTATTTATTATTCACATTATTCAAATGGGTCCATAAATCATGCTTTTGTAAATTTACGTTTTGACCCCTAAACTTTTGCATATTTACAATTTAGTCCTTAGGCTCATAAAATAAAATGCATGCATTTTCTTGGTTACCCAAGCCTAGCCGAACCTTTACTATGCTCATATCAGCCCATATTCTCTTTTATTTCACATTATTACTACTCATTTTTACACTTTTACAACCAAATCCCTTGTTTAGGTGTTTTCACTAAAAATCACCTAGTAAAAGATATTTATCATACCTAAAACATCCATATTCCTCCATTAATCATCAAAATACATGCATGTTGTACATGGGTCAAATTTCATACATGAACCCTAGCTCAAAATATATCCAAAAAAATGGTAAATCATGCTTCAAGGACTTAAAAAATGCAAAGAACATTAAAAACAGGGCTAGGAAGTACTTACAATCAAGCTTGGAAATGTTGAACAAAACCCTAGCTATGTCTATTGAGAATTTTGGCTAGCACTTAGAGAAGATGGACACATTTTTTTCTTTGATTTTCCCTTTTTAATCTTTTAATTATCAAATGACCAAAATACCCTTAGGGTTTTTCGTTCATATTTTTCCTATGCATGTCCATTTTTGTCCAAAATTATAGAAATTGGTCAAATTGCTAATTAAGACCCTCTAATTCATAATCTAAAGCAATTTCATACTTAAAGCTTCTAGAATGCAAGTTTTGCATTTTATTCAATTTGGTCCCTAAAATTCAATTAGACACTTTATGCTTAGAATTTCTTCATGCAACTTTCATACAAGCATGCATTCATAACATAAACCTCATAAGAATCATATAATCATTATTTCTATCTCAGATTTGTGATTGTGAAACCACTATTCTGACTAGACCCTAATTTGGGATGTTACAACTTTGGTTTATTCGATGATGCACTTCAGTGCCAGTTTGGTGCGTTGGATGGACGATCCGTATACCCATCTATTTTTGATTCATATTAATAGGGATTTATAATCAGTAATCTTGGTAAATGGAATATAAATGAGATGGCATGATGATATGAAATGATTTGTGTACATATGTGAATTATGATAGATAAAACAAGTAATCTAATGTGCAAATCAGTTGAAAATGAGCCCTAGGGACCGAAAAAAATAAGAATGAGCCAAATGACTCTAGAAAAGAGATTGAAAGATATTCATTCAGGTAAATGTTGTTAATTGAGTATGACATTAGATGGCATATTAATAAAGGTAAGTAGATGTATGTATTTGATTCATAAATAGTATTGAATTTGTATATACTAATGGATTGATAATTGACAAGTAATTGGAGTTGGTCATAGATATGGCAATGTTGAATAAGTTGTTCTAGCATGATTATAAGTATGTTTTCATGCATTGTAAGATGATGATAATGGTTGACATTTTGGAACATGGCTTGGTTAAATATTGAGTGCATATGTACATGTATACGTCTTTAAATATATTAACTATGTTTATGTTATAATATATTGGATTATGAAAGTACAAATGAGCCCTATCGCTTGGCATATGGTTTTTTATTTTGTGTGTAGGTACAAGTATTCTAGAAGCCCCGGGAAAGTAAAATTAGCATCCAAATGGCAACAATCGGCTCATCCTAAGTTTGTATAGCCTTTTCTCTATGTCCATGGCACGTACCTAGGGACATTTATTTTAATGTTAGAAATGGTCTAAAATGGCTTGTATATAGGTTATGGTTATGTTATTTTGGTTATAATCATGCTTGCAAATGATGTTAATGATCTAGTAACAATGTTTTTCGCAAGTTTAGGTATATGAAATGGCTGATTTGGGGCCTTGAAGCCAATGGATATTAAGCATATTAAGTTGTTGTCATTTGAAATGGGGATTCAAGTGTTTGCTTGTAATGTCGAGACATCACACCCTGAATGTCGTGACACCAAGCCATCTCATTGCGACATCCCCTACTCGAGGTTGCAACGTTGGTTTTGTTTTATTTTGAAGACTTTGCAATTTGGTCTTTAGGTTGGGAAGTTGGCTATTGTCTTCAATGTCGCGACACCAAGCCTTAAAAGTTGTGACACCCATCTGAAATACTTTAAAAACTTTTCAGTTTAGTCCTAGTTTAACCTTGAGATGGTATTGAGCTTTTGTAAGCTCGTATATGACCCAAGAATGATTATGTAACAGCTCGTTTTCAGTGAAATCAGAATAGTGGTTTCGGGACCACAAATCTGGAGAGAAAATTTTTAATTTACTATTATTTTAATTTTTATGGGATGTTAGTAAGGTCGTATTAAAATTTCGTTAAAAAATTTTGACGTTTGCATCCTTAATTATGTAAAAAGGATTAAATTGTAAAAGGTGCAAAAGTAGAGTTCTATTAGTTAAAGGTATTAATTAGCTATGAAATTTAAATGCAAATGGACTTAAATGGTAATTAGACCATTTTTATTATTAGTGGACAAAGATGGATAGAAATTAAGTAAAATTTAAGTTAAAATAAAGGTTAAAAAGTTAATTAAATAAATAAATCTAAATTAAACTAAGTAAAAATAGTATCATCTTTAATATTTGTTTCTTTTCACTGAAATTAGGGTCAGAAAACACCATTTTTTAAGGTTGAAGATTTGGCTAGGCTTTTTCACTTGCATGGTATGATTTTTGATCCCGTTTTTAATGATTTTATGTTTTCAGGATTGTTGTAGTTTAACCTAGCAAGTCCATGGATTAATTTGCAAAACTATTAAAGAATTAGGGTTTTTTCATGAAATTCCTTACATGACTCTTGATGTTTTATGAGAGATTATGAGTCCTTGTTGTTAAATAACTAAGTTTTGTAAAGGGATTTTTGATGAAATTGTTATTTAGGGACTTATTTATAAAAATGATAAAATTTTATGTTAAATTCATGAAATGGTGATTTTTATGGGTTGGTAGAGGTCCTTAGTGAACTTGGCTAGCATGAAATAAGGATGAAAATGTTTAAATTTCAATTTACGAGCTTAAGGACTAAATTGTAAAAATGTTAAAATATTAGGAACAAAATTGTAATTTTTCAAAAATATGAAATATGGATTGACTTGAATAATAGAAGTGTTAAATGAATTTAAATTATCTAGTTAGATCAAGATAGACCTCGAACGGATTTAGATCGGGGAAAAACAAAAGCCTCAAATTGATTAACTAGGTTTTTATGCTTTATTTGTCGAGGTAAGTTTGTATGATTAAATAATGTTTTAATGTTATACTGATCTATATGTTAATATGTTATTTTCCATGTAACTAAATGAGGTAAATCCAACGATGTCACGATGATTATCGAACCCGTTTGAACCTTAGGATTTCGTAAGATACAAATGACATGTCATTAGGGTTTTCATGTTTCAGGTGCTAGTCTTAAATGTCCTATCAGTGGCTAAGGTCCTGCATTTGTTGTAGATACTCCACAGATCGTGTGAGCAGCATTGTGTAGCTTACATTCCGACCCACAACTAGTGTAAGTAGGCCCATTTTACAGCTCGTGTGAGTAATGATGTAAATGAAAAGGAAATGTTACAGTTATATGTTTAGCACACTTTGTGTGAGCTTTCCCGCGTATCCAATGTTATTCTAAATAGTTCAACGGGCATGAAAAGGAAAGGAACGATAAGTGTTCAAATGAAATATGTCATGAATCTATGAAAAGGATTGAAATGGAAATGTTCAATGAAAGTATATCTATGTTCATGAAAAGGGTGAACTCAAAAGTGTTATGTTCATGTACACCTAGCTTACCTTATGATAGTTCAAATGAATTATGTGTTAATGTACTAACATGTGTTGTTAATGGTGCTCAGGCTTGTGCCAAGCTTATGGTTGGATTATATCATGCTTAACTTTAATGTTATGCATTGAAATGGTAAGTTATGTTCATGTTTTACGAACTTACTAAGCATTATAGGCTTACGTAGTTTTCTTTCCTATGTTTTATAGATAATCGGAAGCTCAATCGGTTTGGAAGCTTGTCGGAGATCTACCACACTATCCAGGGATTATATCGGTAGTTTTTGATGTTTTGACCAAGGTTATAATGGCATGTATAGGTGGACTTGTGTTTGATGTTAGTTGAATGTTAATTGATAAGTTTGGCATGTATATGTTATTTTGGTTGATGTACTTTTGGTACTTTTGGTGTCTATTGGTATATGTTAATATGGCTAAGATATGATGCATGTTGAGTGACCAAATGGTATGTTTATGTGGAAGTTCTAACGATAATAACTATGGTATGTTTTGGAAGTGGTATTGAGTTATATGAGTATGTTTGAGATGTGGTAAATGTACATGCTTAGGTATGATTGAATGATTGTATTTGAGGTGCCCTGTATGGCATATTGGTTGAATGATAATGGCCTATTGAATTAGTTATTTCATGCATGTTTTGGTAAGGTTTTGGTGCTTTGAATTTGGGCACAAATTGCGTTTAGGTATATGCTTGTATTGGTGGTGAAAATGGCTTGAATTTGGCCAATTTCATGTCCACACGGCCTGAGACACAGGCGTGTGACTTAGCCGTGTGTGACACACGGCCATGCGACATGGCCATGTGTCCCCTGTAAGTTTGAAGGTTTGCAAGTCAGACTGTTACATGGCCTAGCATAGGGGCATGTGAGGCCATTTTGAGAGTTACACGGCTTGGCACACAGGCGTGTGGCTTGGTGATGTGACCCAACTTTGAAAGTTACACGGGCACAAACACGGGATTGGACATGGCCTTGTGTCCCTATTTCAATTGTTACGCGGCCTGAGACACAGGCGTGTGTCTTAGCCGTGTAAGTCACACAGTTGTGTGACCCCTATAGTTCAATTTTTCCATCTTTTTCTTAAATGTTCCAAATGTTTTCAATTTAGTCTTAATTTGTTTCTAAAGTGTTTTTAAGGCCTCAAAGGCTCGGTTAAGGGACTATGTGTATGTAAATGAATGGATTATACTATGTTTATATTAATGTTTAAAAATGTATGTTTTTATGTTACGTTATCCGGTAATACTCCGTGACCCTATTCCGACGACGGATATGGGTCAGGGGTATTACAGATTATATATCATATTTTACACTTGTAACACTTATAATTTAATTATTAATGATGAAATTTGTTTGAAAATGATCGTAGTTGCTCTGGCAACGAATGTGGCATCTCGTGGCTCGAATCCGATGATCGGATCAGGTATGGGGTGTTACAATAACAAGATTATATTTGTTAACAAATCATACAATTTCTTACTTACTACTATTAATATTGTTTACTTATTACCCTAGCCGCTCAATTTTTCCGAATTAAACATTGCTTTATTATCGTTTACATTAGTCTTCGAGTTGGTTACTAGTCGTGGTTTCTTTAATATTTTTTCTCAGTAGTTTTATTTTGTTTTTAATTTCAATTCACATTATTGTGGTGTTGTCCACAGTTTCATGGTTTTATTTTGTCTAAATTTTTCATTGTTTTTGTTTTGTTTAGTTTGTTTTCTTTGAAATAATATGTGGTTTTATTTTTACTTTTAATTTTTAATCATGTTCTACCGTATATGTAAGATTTTCCAATATAAGGGTGTTGCCAAATCTATTAGGAACTATTCTTGAAGGGCTTTATCATAATAGATCATAGTGATGGTGATAGATTCAAAATGAGGAAGAGGAGGATAGGTCATTTGAGACTTGGCCTTTTATGCATCACTAATGTGGTGTGTCTCTTGGCGCTTTTGGCAGTTTTTTCTTGGTTGATCGGTATTCATCCTTAAGCTGGTTTGATGATGGCGGGGTTAGTATACAAATTTTAACGATTTGATCAAGCTGATGCACTTTGGTTTGTTTCTGAAATATTCCAATGTTGCAATTACTGTCAATTTGTCTTTCTCCTTTTTTTGAGATTATTCTATAGATTTGAATCTAAAACTTATTTTGATTAAGATTTTTTTTTCCTCAACCTATCTATTGTTTGGCTATTAGTTGATGTACCTCTTCATCATCATCTCTGATCTCTATGCTTTTTTTTTTCTCTCATTCACTTCATGCATTTTTTTTTCTTTTCAAGTTGCAAATCTATTTTGTGTGAATCTTTGTTGTCTTAAAAGGTTGTGATGGATTGACACATGCACAGATGGGGTGAAATTTATTAAATTTCATTCGCCGAAGCTACCAATTTTCAAGTTTGGAAAATCAGTCGAATTGCGAAGACTTTTTGGAAGGGATTCAGGCATTTCTAAGTTAAGATGCCTTCATAAAGTTCAAATATCTATCTTTTAACTTTGAAACTCATATTTTGAATCACTCAATTTCGAGTTCAGGAACTCATGTTATGCCCGTTTTAGTGAAGGCGCGAGCAGGATTTCTAGAAGGGATTATTACAGAAATTATGAGTTTCGAGCTTTTAATTCGAGTTTAAATCATATTAGGTTCAATTTTTAGGCTTTATTTTTATTATATATGAACTAAATATTTAGGCTTAATTTTTATTATATATGAACTAAATATTGTACTTATTAGGTTTTATTATTTTATTATTTATTTATTCTGAATTTTGGATATTGTTTAAGTATTTTAAGTTGTTTAGGAGTTTTATGTTTCTTAGTCAAATAAGAAAATTTAGTTTAAAACTACTTATTTAGATTAATTAGAGTTTCAGTATACTTTAGAGTTTTATTTGAATGTAATTAGTTAGCCTATATAAAGGTCTCTTCATTTTTCACTAGATACGCAATTGTTTTCATTAATAAAGCTTTTAACTCTAGAGTTAGTTTCTTTGTGCAAGATTTTTTCTTGTGATTTTTTTAGTAGTAGTTTTCTTCTCGAATTTCTTCAAGGAGTCGTGGGAATACATTCTTCTTCCTTTAATTTGTCAAGGAATTATTTCTTGAAAGGTTTACTAGAATCATTAATTGAGCTTGTTGGGATTTATATCTCAAAGGGTTTAGTTGGACACTTATTTATCTATCCATCATATCGATTGGTTTACTCATTCCATCTTCCACTTTATTTTTTTAATTTTTATTTTTTTATAATTATTTATTTATTTTGTTATCAAATTTCTTCTTTTTAGTGTTTTCATTTTTATTTATATCTAAATTTGTTTATTTCTTCTTTACAAGTCAAATCTAAATCCTTCTTTACAAGTCAACTATTCTTTATCATGGACAGAAATTGATGTCTATTGTAGCTAAACCTCCACTAGCCACCAACAATTTCTATTGAAAATTGGGTTGGTCATAGATATTCAATTGGTGGCTCTTCATTGGCTCCTTGATCTATTTCAATTTTGAGGGTATTTAAGAACAATGAATGATTTCACGAGATTTGGATTTGTATTGTTTTAAGCCTGATATGTTTTCTGTTGTTTTCGTTTATTTAACAAGTATTTTGCTTTTTCTAATGAAAATGGTGGAAGTTTTATTTTTCTTGTCCTATACAAGTTTTTTTCATACTTTTGCAAGTAATCTTACTTATACAAGTATTTTTGGGGTGGATTTGTTTCCATCCTCTTTAGTTGGTGGATACTCGATTTTCTTGTTGATTCTTCCCTTCGCTTTGGACCTTTCGAGCTGGTTCTCTTATCGTGTTAGGTGCTTACAATCACCCCAAACATGTCGTGTTTGAGTTGTAATAGAGCCAGTTATCAAAATGTTATAATTGTTCTATTCTTGCCAAGGCTGAAGCCTTTGTTCATGTTGATGAAGCTTGTCCTTCATTTCCAACAATAAGTGTGTGTTGTATCTTTATTTTTCATTGCATTACATCTCATTCGTGGAATGAATAATTTAATTTTCCTTTTAAGAAAAACTTGAATTGATCAATTATGGGATTTAGTTCATCTTATCTTTTATTCTCAAGAGTAATTTTACATTTTGAAATAAAATTCTCACATTTGGTTCACAAAAATTATCTTGAGATGATAATCTTACATTTCAAACAGTGTTAAGATTCTAAAATATAAAGATAATTTCCATGCCAACTCTTCCTTAGTAAGCCAAGATTCCAAAGGTAATATTCATTTTATAACATTTTCACCCTTCATTTTTATATTTTTCTCAATTTTATCTCTTCTTTATATGATATTCTTTTATTTATTAAGGAAATATACTATGTGTCTATTTTTAAAAATTATTATAATATAATATTTTATCTCAATGCATCAACAAAAAATGATAAATTTATCTGATATTATTTTTTAATATAAATATTATATTAACCAAATTTAAAAATTATCTAAAATACTTATTAATAAAAACATATTTTTTAAATAAAAAGCCAACCATTAGTAAGTAATAAAATAAGCCATTGGGAACAACAAGCAACACAATAGATCATAAATTAAACTAGGGACAGTAAAAACACTAAACACAAAACAACTAGCACTCAAGACTTTTCCATTCTGCAAAAGCTCAGAATCAACCATGATAATCACCTAAGAGCCGATCGTCTTCCAAAACCCCAACCAGAGCAGATCAATCTAGAGGGTCTACCCACCATTTGGTCGTAATTATGAGCTATGAAAGTCCTTCAAGCAGCTCCTTAATCCAATATCTATCCCCTACAAACCTACTTTCTTCCACCGCCAGCTAATGAGCCAATTTATTGCCTTCTCTGAGCACAAAGGAGAAATCACACTGAAGGAAAACAGCACCTTTGAGCTTAGCATCTTCAATAAAGAACTAATATTGGATTTGTCCTTTTCTTTTGTTGATAGCCTTTGAATGACCGTTGCATTGTCTCCCTCAAGCATGACACATGGAATCCCAAATTTGACACAAGCTCTAAACCTTGAAATTTGGCAAAAGCCTCTACTGGGTTAGTATTAGGTATTAGCCTATTTTTCCTCGTGCACACTCCTAATACAAAACCTTTAGAGTCTTTGATAACTATTTCGACCACTAATTCATTTGTATTTTGAATGAATGAGGCATCAAAAATTATTTTCACCACCTACTCTAAACGGGGACACTATCAAAGTCGACCTCTCTCAACCCTTGGAACTAGTGCTTCCTTTATCACTGAGACTTCATTTGCATAAGCTCTAGCCCAGGTAACAATATTCTAGCTTGACTGTCTCTCTACTTCATGTACCAACTTATTCCTTGAAAACCAAACTCCCCATATCAAAATAGCAGTAAGTCTACATTGACTAAAGTGTGCTCTGTCTAATAGATTTGCAAACCAAATCTGAAATTTGAAATCATTCCATTCAACAAGCCAATTGACTTCAACAACTTCCTAGACTTCAGTGACAAAATTACAACCTTTGAATGCATGATTAGTATCTTCTTCAGTGAATCTACACCTTAGGCAAGTGACATTATTAGTTAATTGTTCGATACACATGTTGCATAGGGTAGGGATAAAATTATGATAAAGCCTCCAAAGAAAGAGTTTGATCTTAGGAAGGGTATCCAACCCCTACAATTTTTTTTTGTAAAAATTTGTATATGTGTCTATACTATCATGGGAATTTGGTGTATCTGTACTGGAGAGATCCTCCATTAGTAGTCAATAGCCACTTTGAATAGAATACTCCCTTAACAACTCACAATCCCAAACCACCAAATACTACTACTAAGATCAATACAACAGAATAAGAAGAATATGCCTAACATTTGCTTTAGTAAATAGGTTGGTAACCACTTCTTCCTTCCATCTTCTTTCATTTGGATATATTATATTAGGAACCAAATTACAATCTATGTTTGTATAAACATAATTAGCTTTGCATAAACCCCTACTAGAAAGCCATAGGACATTCCAAATGGGTATTGTAAACCTATTCCCTACCTTTCATCGTGTCTAAATTGTTCCTCCACATTGCCTTCAAAAATAAAATTGATTTCTCAAAATTCACCAGAAAATAAATCCTTTATTCACTGTTTTCCTTACCTGCCCACTAGCTTAATCCTTCAAAGAAGGCTCAGACAAGGCGACAGTTCCCAATTTACAGGGGCTCTTCTATTGGTTATGATAGGTTACCTGATATCTCAGGAAATCCATTTTCCCCTCTTTACTTCTATATTCAGGGTGAATAAGGGAAAGGGTTGACTGGGCAATACTAATAACTACCTCATCTTCCATTGGAGGGTACGTTTTATCGTAGGAGAATACACACCCTCTCTATTTTCGGTCAGCCTAGAACATGGCAAGGATTTGTCTCAAGAATCGATGGGGTCCCTTTCCTCAACCTCTCCGTTCCTCTCCAGGACTTCGCTTATTACGACTCCTTCTGTAACATTGTGGGTAGACCACATTAGCATCTCTAACCTTCCTATCTCTACCCTGCCAGGGATTCATCTCCTTTCTTTAACAACACTGGTGACTTCCTTTCACTAGCAAAAAGGTGAGAAAAATTTAGGGCTACTCTTCACTGTGGAAACGAAGCTAAGAGGGCTATACTAAAAGGGCACCTATTTTGGCGGAAAATGATATGTACAACTCCCTAAATTCATAGGAATTTGCCTGCCAAAGTTGGAGATTTACTTAGGCTCTCCCCTAGTGACATGACCACGCCCCGAAGCTCAACAAGCTCTAACCCTAAAAGACCCATGACTTGAGCTCGAGCTAAGCGCCTTTAAGAAGCTGTTTTAGCTTTATTTGCTCGACTTTGGAATGAAAATGATCTTTATGTTAAAGTAGAAGTTTGGGCCAGATCATTAAAGGCTCCTTGCATCCTAGTGCAAGTCGACTTCAGCTCATCCATATCTCCCCGAGTTTCCCTCAGCTCAAAACATCCCCCTTAAGTTTAATTCAGCTCGTTTGAGCTCGTTTTAGTTTCTTTCCAGCTCATTTATTTTATCATTTTAATAAACTAAGTATTAGTTTTATTTTATTCAATTTGTTACAGCTCATGTCCGAATTTCCTAGCTCAAATCAGTTCATTAATTGTTTTCACATGTTTGAGCTAGTCGAATTTACTATATTAGCTAATCCATAATTAAGTGTGTTTAATTTAGCTTAGTATGTCATTTATTTTGTCTAGTTATTGTTTTGATTATGTTCAGCTGAATTGGCACTTGATTTAATGTGTTCATTTGGTGTATAGGTGCAGACGAATGTAATGAAGAGCATTTAATGCAAATACATGCACGGCTTGGTTCATAGTATGTTAGGATGCATGTATGGTTAACTTCATTGAATAGAGGGTTGATCTATGGAATCTTAAGGTGACTATTCGGCCAAGAGACACCAGTAACTTAAATTTCCCAAGGTGGCCGAACCACTTCCCAAGTTCCTCATCAAACTGTTCACACTTGGTGTTCACACCTAGTGACCAATCGGTAAGACATGTTCACACACAAGGGACTTTTCAAGGCTGACTTTTCACACCTCAAAGGCTGTTCAATGACCCTCTTTAATGCTCATAATCTTTCAGCCAAGCATCACTTAATGAATGATCCATTTAAGGCCATAGCCAAACCTAGACAAGACCAAAGAGCTACCAAGTCTTCACATTCATCCAAGTCATTTTACTTAATCATGAAGTTGCCCATTAAAGCTCCATTCAGTCGAACATAGACTTAGTAATTTAATGACTTTGTTCTAGATCATTCTAGCCTATTCATAGCCGAATTACTTAGCCATTAAGCTATTCATTTTGTCCATTCAGTTATCACATGTAAGGCTATAAATAGTTTGCTCATTTTTTATGTAAAGGACTTTTGGCCAAAATTATTAATGAAACTTTATTTTTGTGAGGTTAACTTCCTTTCAAATTTCGTACGAGTCTCGAGCGACTTATCTAACGTGCTAGTGGCGTCAATCGAACTCCTTTTCTAAACTTATCACCATTTCTTGGCGTGGCGTTCTCCTATCCTTCTACCAACCATTCTTCACCTTAAGCCATGTAAGACTTGGGGTGATACTCGATATAGTATCGAATCATTCTTGACGCTTAAGTTCTATTGTCTATCTCTATCAATTATCTTAGCTATCTTACTTTCTTGTTAAACTGAGCCCATCCAATTATCTTTCCTCGTTTGTTTATTTTTGTTAAGCCGAATCATCCTAACTACCTTCTAGCCTTTTGAACCTATTTCATTATTTTAGCCAAAATACACTAACCTCTCAACACCAAATGAAACTTCTCGTAGACGATCGGGTAACTTACGTAGACTCGACTCATTCAACCTAGCCAGATCACGTCACCTAGCTCTTACGAGGAGATTGATAGAAGAAATCCAACATCTTCCTCATTGTCAAAACTCGAGCAGGATCATTTCCACTCCTTTCGAATGACTTAGCTAAAAAAGGAGGCAACAACTTATTCAGTGAATAATGACGCTTTACCTTGGTTGTATTTATTCTTTAATAAGAATTTTCTTTTCTCTAACACTTGAACTTTTCAATCAATATATCCACTTACCTTACTTTACATCTTTCTCCTTATTCGTCTATTTTTACTCCAATTTTGCCTACCAATCCAGGCCATTATATTTACACACTCGGCACATAACAACTTAAATAAACAAGGACTCGAGAGACTTAGCCAAATTGAATGTCATGCACATAAGGGGTACTTCTTCAAATTTCCTAAGTTTAAAGGATCGACTAAATCATCCTCTTATACCATTTAACTTGTGACACCCCTTTCCTGACCCGTTCATCGAGTCCGAGTCTAAGGCGTCACAACTGAACTGGGTTCACGTACAACATTTGAACTCGTTATCAAAATCTATTACCTATTTATAAAGATTACAACATAGACAAATATTTTTTTAATAAAGTTTGTTGTTCGTACCTCAGATTCTAAGGAAATTACATAATTACAAGATACATATTTGACTCCACGACGGAGTCTCTTAAGGTACCCTCTTCCTATGCGCACGACTATATACTAGTAATGAATCTTCGATTCCACATGATCTAACTTGGTCCCTCTTCAGGTTCCTTATTCTGCCGACCCTGCAACCATAGGTCAAAACCTTTGTAAGTTCAAATGAACAATAACTGATTTGTCAAAATTCACTATAAAAGAACAATCCACCCATTATTGTATGATGATCTTCATGGTCATTGCATCTGCCTTAAAGGCTTATAAAAAAAATAGACTGATGTTTGAAAAAAATAGGTGAGTCAATCTTGGTTCTCCATGACTAAATCTGATTTCATAAACCAATCCATCCTTATGAGTCATCTTCAGGAGGGTTTCGTTGCATATAAAAAAAAAGACTTAGAGGGTTCTCTTGACGTAAACCTTTCGTAAGAACAATCACTTCACCTTCACGACCATTTATAGAGACCTTATAAAAGACAATCATAACACAATGCATAATAGTATGAACTTATCTCCCCCAAAAAACCCAATTTTAACATCATAACCTTAATAAATGCCCGTTCAACTATGTCGCACGCCTTACTCATATCTAATTTCAACGCAAAAGCTTCATTTCGCCCGCTCCTTTTATTTTTGAGAGCATGAAAAACCTTATAGGCAAGAATTACATTATCACTTATCAACCTTCTCGGGACAAATGCACTGTATGCCTCATCAACACAAAAATCAAGAGCTTCTTGAATTTTAACATGATCCTATAGATAACATACACAAACTAATGGGTAATGTTCTGTGCCATTGTAAATTTCAAAATTAAAACAATACTAGTTATATTAATGGAACAAATATCAGTGATTCCATTCAAAATAGATAAGCAATACTCTACCACATCAACAACCATAATACTACAATATTTTTTAAAGAAGGGAACAAGAACCATCAGTACTTAAAGCCTTTGTAGGATGCATGCTACTCATAGCTCAAATAATTTCCTTTGCTCGAAAAGAGGACAAAATGTTCTCATTTAGTTGCCCTGAAATACTCTGTTCCACCCCAGATAATATCCTATCCATATTACGATCACCTTGTGACGTAAACAACTCTTTAAAGTAACCATCAGCTAATTTACCCACGTCATCGTCCTCGCTAACTTTCTCCAAACTATTAATCTGGCTTTGTCTTTTTATTGCAGTTGAAAAGGAACAGAAGAACGCTATATTAAGATCCCATTTTTCATCCAATTAGCTCTGGTCTTTTATTCCCAATAGAGTTCATTCTTATCTATTTCCAAATTGAGGGCAAGCTTTACATCTATAATTTCCCCCAAAATTGAATTATCTAAATCCAAGAAATTGAACTTTTTCTAACCTTTGATTCAAAATAATAGCATTCTGTGGTGTCTTAGTCTTAGTACGTTTACTCCATGATTGTAAATCCACAACCAACTGTTCCATCCTTTTCGACAGGTTGTCATGCTACTTGCCCAACTAACCTCAATTGCCTCTTGACAAGATTTCTCCAATGCCTAACAAGCTTCAAAGTGGAAGTTCCTATTTGGAGCTTTAGTGGAAATGTCCTTTGTATTCATTAATAACGAACAATGATCCAAAAAATCATGTAGTACATGTCTAACCTCGTATAACGAAAAGCTCTCCAACCATCCATTAGTAGCAAGACACCTATCAAGTTTCTCCCTTATATTATTAGCCGATGTTTGACCTCTTTCCCACATACAAGCCCACAATCTTCCCAAACCTACCAAAATTTCGCGATACTCCTCTCCTCTCGAATTCGACCCCCCATATTTTCAAAAGCATATGCAATCTTATTAAAATCTCCCGCCACCAACCACCTATTTATATTTAATTAAAAGTATATTGTAAATATAATTTATTTAGGATATTAAGTATTTATTTAATCATGTAATATTTGTAAAATTAAAATTTTAATTAGTTTTTAGTAGTTTTTATTTCTTTTAAGCTTTTTCATATTGAAGGCTTATAAATACTTGACTTATTCAACCGTTGTAAATAATGAAGATTTGAACTTAATAATTTTGGTGTAGGACAAAACTAAATGACTGTCATTTGTTTCTAATATCCTATTATTATTGCTAGTCACAAGTCGATTAGATATTAAATAGCATAAAATAAATTATTGTTCTCATGATTTGATAAATTTAAAGATTTGAAGTTTTCATGGATAATGTGTTATACATAAGAAATTAATATATTAATTATAATAATATTATATTAAATGTAAGATTTAGTTTTCTATAACAAATATGAGAATACAAAGCTTTAGAATTCGATGAAAGAATTTCATGAACTTTTTGTATCAATATCTTTGGGTTAATGCGGAAGGAGTTAAAAATAATTTTAAAAAAAAAAAAATAAAGCAAGCTCTAGGATACTTTAATAAAATATATTTTTAGATAATATTATATTCCATCAACAAATAATAAAACTTTATATGCTGAAAGTAATATATTCAACAATGTTCTATATAATCTTACATTCCAATAATATTAAAAAGTATAAAATATATCATGGTTTATGTACTCTTTAAAAATTTAAAATTTAATTCCTATACTCTTATTTCTAAAAATTTAATCTATTTATTTTTCAAATTCCTAAATTTAAATTCAATTATTAACACTATTAATTTTTTATCAAATTCAATTTTATTACAAAGTCATTTTTTTAATTACATGGCTACATTACCAAGTCAGTGTTTTTTTCACACTAATAAATTTAAAATAAAATTTACAGTGCCAACAATTAAACATAAATTTTAAAATCTAAAAAATAAAAATTAAATTCTTGAAAATAAAATATAAAAATTAAATTTCACCTTTTCAAAACAAGTATAAAATTTATAACATATTTCAATTTATTAAATCAAACACAAATCAAAGTAGTTTACATAAATTATATAAATATTAAATAAATAAACAGATACCCATTTTATTTGAATGCAACAATAAAATAGACAGATAGGAAAGGTGGCATAAACATATGCAAGATGGGCGGGGACATGTGTCTGATAAAGCTGATGACAACATGGACACGTGGCATTGGTGGGGGAATAGGATAAGAAGTAAGGGGGTGAAGGAACTATAAGGTGGTCTCGAGAACAACTACACTAGGTAGTTCCCAACTCACAACCAATTATTTATGGAAGTTTTGTAGTCAAAGTCAATAACCCTTAATTTTCACAAACCCCAAAGACCACCTGAATATTAATAACTGACCGAACTCCATACCCCCAAATAAATAGATTGTAAAACTAACCTTGGTTGAGTTAGCAGTGATTATGATTAAAAATCCATTTAAACAAAACGCTTAATTAAGTGGAAGAATCTTAAGGAACACGCTTAGCTATTGTCAAACCCCATTATTAATGATGAAACTACCCAAATTAAATACAATTTATTCCCTACAAGCGTTTCATTTCCAAACTATTTATGACCCTAATTATCCCCTTCACTTACTAATTATGCTTTGAGGTTTGATCTAATCGCCGAAGTAGAAAGGACTTAGAACAATCTCTCACATCTCCATTTCTCTATAATCAAGTAAAGTTTAGATTCTCCATCAAATTCTAATTATCTTGAATATCAATACTTGATCCACATTATTATATGGCTTTTATTTGGTTAATTCATTTTCTGGTAATATAGAAAAAATTAATCTCCAACTATAGACAAAAGGTATTATTTTATATAGGGATTTTATCTCCATAAAAAGTCTCAATATTATTAAAAATATTAATTATACAAATTACACTTGTGAGGGATTGAACTATTAACCAAGATTTAAACATTTTGTTTTAGCATATATAGTGGAGTAACTTGTATAATTAATATTTATAATGATATTAATACTTTTCTCGCAAATTTATTGATCATATTTATATCAATCGAAACACTTCCTATAAAAGATAAACGAAAGACAAAACTCTCAAATGAGAAAATACATTTTGTTGAAGGTTTTAAACCAACCTCCCTTAAAAATAATATGTTAGTTGCTAAATCTAAATAACAAAGAACTGCTTTTATAAGATGAAAACTAATCAACATCAAAGACCATATGTTAGTTGCCAGTTGTTACATTTAAAATTTTTGAATCATCATCAACATATAATATATTAAATTTTATTTTAAAGAGAATTATGAACAAAACCTAAAAAAATATATTAAGTGGAAGAGTTTAATTTCCTAACGACCGAGAAGGCAAAGAGAGAGGAGGCCAGAAGCATCATCGGAAAGGAGAGGGCCTCAAATTCCGTCAATCTAAATATGCTTTTGGCGGGAGACATGGACTCCATAAAAAGTTGAGCTTTTGTCCTCATTCCCATAACACGTCATAATATTATACGCAATATAATCATATAAAAGTTTTTTTAAAAATACTGTAAATTATAAAAAAATTGTAAATACAAATTAATATATTTATAGTTTCCACTACAATACAAATTACAAAGAATTGAAATTAGAAAAATAGAATGTACATATTTTTACTAAAAGTTGAATTGTATTTTATTTTTTTACTAAAAATAAATAAATAAAATCTTATATATTAAATTAAAGAAAAAATTGGTTATTCTATTAAATTTTTTTTAATTTCTACGGTTAATTATTGAGGTGATTAATAAGGCAATCGAACAGTGACAAGTAACGTGTTATGCTGATGTGGTAATATTTTTAAAAGGTTAAAAAAATTAAAAATATATAATCTTTTATAATTATTTTAAAAAATTCCCTCAATGTGATTTTTTAGAAAATATAAAAATATAAAAGAAATTATTTTTAAAAATTAGGTCTTATAAAAAGTTATAGATAATTAATAATTTAAAAAGAAAAAGAAAAAGAGAAAAGAGAGAAATATTATACAAATAATAGAATATAATCAAGTCTATTAAGCCTGATCATCCATGGATATGGCTCTATTTGGTTTCCATCGAGAGAATGAAGCGGATGTGGGCCCCGTGGTGATACCCCATCCCTTTTAGTATTTGTTTGGCTGCGATTAGGGATTCTACCATAGGTGGGCCAGCTTTTTCCCGTCCACGTGTCACTTGACAGATGCTTCCAACGACATGTCCGGAGGCACTGTCGTCGTTGTTGTGTTCGTCTTTTTCTTTTTCCATAAAATTTAATAAATACTTCCGGCTATCGAGCCCACGATAATGATATAACCATATATTTCCAATTATTTTAAGTTTAAAGATTTTTTATAGGTAAATAATCTCAGCAAAAAATAGTATGGTTGTAAGCATGAGAATTTGAATTCAACTCCAAACAATTTCATTCTACTCTCTCAATTAAAGAAAATGAAAAGTTTCCTATTATAAATTCTAGATATAATATTAAATTTAACTCTCACTGTTGATATTTTTTTATCAATTTAAATTTAACCATCAATATTTTTTTAAGCTACCAATTATGAGATGTTAGAATTCTTGATTGTTGATCATTCATCAACTTATAAAGTTATTTTTGTATACCCATAATGAGAATGGCTGAAATGGCAGTAGCAACATTACGTTTGAAAGTAAAATTTCTCGCTCTAATTTGCACGGGATTCATGAGTTCAGATCAATGTACGGTGCCATGTTGCATCGCTGTAATTAACTCAGTAGGGGCGAAATATGAACCAAAGAAATATGGCAAGAAGCAAAACTGGAATTTTTAATAGTGAAGGCTAGAAAAAGGGATGCCAATATGGCGGAATCGGGATTAGTCTCTTTGACAAGAGCATGATAAATCTGGAAAGCTTAGATGCTAGAGCAGAGACTAGATTCCTTAAGGTAAAACAAGTGGAACAGACAGAGGCACTTTAGTTATTTCATAATGATAAAAAAAACTATAAAAGATTTCCTCAATTTTACCAAAGGATGAGCAATAAGCCTTAATCAATTTGTTGTGAGGCAAAGACAAAGTTTTTGTATGGTTAGCTACAGATACAACATGCATTGATCCATCGCCATCGGTCATCAAGCATTAATTAAATGTTAATCCCATTGCGAAGTTTGTCAAGCAAAAGAACAGAAGATTCACACATATTACAGTCCAAACAACTAGACAGGAGGTTGAAAAACTCTTGACAGAAGACTTTATTAGGGAAGTAACTTACCCAGACTAGATCTCTATTGTCGTAATGCTAATAAAACCAAATGGTGAATGAAGAATGGGCATAGACTTCACTAGTCCCAAAATCCGATAAGCAAAATCCCTAACTCAAAATTTCTAAAACAAAAATTTAGAGCTTCTTTCATCAAATCTCAATCTAAAAGATCGATTATGGTCTTTGAAGGGAAGGATTAATTATGGGTTTTCGTTGATTTTGGTTAGCAAATCAATACCCCGAAAACATATTTCACTATGAACAAAAACAAACATGATGTCACTGATAATAGATGGCTAGGATGACAGTTTTCAGTACAATGTCTGATGGAATGGAGGGGAAATTGAAAAAAAGCAGCCTTTATCGAGTAAGCCTAAACCAAAACAACAAAACATAAGTCCTACAATCACTAAGACCTCCCTCTTTCTTTATTTCCCCTTTTTTTTTTTCTCATTTACTCTCCCTTACTAATCGTCAAAACGCATTCCTTTATCTAAGCCTAAACTAGCAAAAATAAGGCTTAAGACAAGAATTAATGGTTTCGAGTTCTACAACCACTAAGACCTCCATTTTTTTTTTCTTTTCATCTCTTCTCCCTCACTCATATCCCAAACCCATCCCTTCACCTAAATCCACTTCATAGGTTTCGAGAAATCTCTTTCATGATCCGAGTAGTCAAAAGAAAGCCTTGGTAGAGAGGAGACTACGTCTAGAATCGAAAGACGATCTAAGGATGGGTTCAAGAGATCGTAGCTCCATTTTTTGGAGGCAAGAGAGGAGATTTTGTAGGGTTTAAGGAAGATTAAAAAAAAAAAAACCAAAATGAGAAAGGAAAAGAAAAGATGATGAACTTCAATTTCATGATGAAATCGGGATGAAGGGGGCAGGTGAGTGATGGTGTCGACGATATGAGTAGACATACTTTTATTATTTATTTTGATTTACATAATTTTATGATTTATTTTGATTAATTTTAAACATGAATTTTACTTAATTTACGCTTGATGGATCATTTTCTATATAGGTATAATCATTATTTAGTGTGTTGAAAAATGAACGAATATGCAAATTACGCGAAAAATTTAACATGAAAGCTTGAATTAATGCACAAGATGAAGATTTTAAAATTATTTTATTATTGTATCTAGTGAAACTTTTTACATTTTTAAGCTTGTCTTTTTACGGTAAGTTTTATTAATTTAAATTATGATTATATTTGAATTATAGAGTAAAGTTCTTATAAATCTTTTTTTTTTTAAAAAAATTATTGGATTAGACCGATTTTTAAAAAAATTATAGGATCAGGCTGAAAATACGAAAATGCTTCCAGCTGGAAGGTTTTCCTTTTGGTAGGGTTATTTTTTTAGGGTTATGATTTTGATTTTTGTTAGAACAAAGTTAGGGTTTTATACCTTTTAGTATTTTATATTTTTAAAATTCTTTATATATTCTTTAGACTTTTTATAATTTTTTGACTTGTAAAGTTAGTATTATTTAATTTGATATTTACAACAATCGTATTTACATCATTATTCAAATTGTAAAATTTAATTCGATTCAAAATCGAAACTCGAACTACTCGATTTGACTAACTCTCTTACTTTGTAATTTTTTTTCGATTTTTTCGAATGAACTGAGTTTTGATCATCCGTAGCTTACGACAGGTTGAGGTTGATTAATTTTTTTTAGAAAATATTATCTTGGGATATCTGATGGGTGAGCGGGAAATTGTAGGAGTTGAAAGTGATAGTGAGAAAACGCTCAACGTAGGATGCTTTTTCAGTGCACTGTCAAAAAATGCACTAAAAGCCCGTCCAGCTGGACGCATTTTCATGCCATGTTAGTTGAAAACGTGTCCAGTTGGACGTACTTTCAGTGCATTTTTTTGACAGTGCACTGAAAACGCGTTCAGTTGGGCGCATTTTCAGTGGATATTTCTGACGTGTCACTAAAAACGCGCCCTACGTGGAGCGTTTTTCCTCTACCAAATTCAACGCATGCAAACTTCTCACTTACCCGAGAATATTTTCTGAATCAATTGCCACTCGCTGCGACTCTATAAAAGGATGACTTTCAACATTGAGTGTTATAAGGCTATTTTGAGCAAACAAAATTGCAAGAAGAATCAGAAGAAGAGAAAGTTCACAGGGCGTTCCATAAGGCATAATTTGGAGCAACCACGTAATTGCATCAAGTAAGGATCGATTTTTTATGTTCATATATAATTACAACACTATTTTTTTTTGCATAATGTTTTTGTTTCGAACATGTAAAATAGGTTATTTCGTTGAAAATGAGTGGAAGAATTAATGCTATTGTTTATTACGACAGTAAAGTCTGTGACACCGAAATTAGGGTCATTTTTTCATCGGAGAATATATCACTGTTGGCTTTCAACTTGAACATACAATTGCCGGAGTCGCGTGGAAGAATTAGGTGAAAAATCGTCGGATCCAACCAGATGAGAGTATCATTACTGAAATATAGATTCTGTGCTTTGGTCGACCCCGTCAAATATAAAGCTTTTGATATCAGAGGCGCAAGGGGGATGGAGGTGATAGTGTAGACGCATATAGCTAATGAATCACCAATACTCGAGTTATATGCGGATTTTGCAAACACAGATGTAGGCAGTCGGAGGTCGACATTGTTGAATCTAGTGCCCTAAGTGTAGTATTTTCGTCTAAGTACACTTGTAATTTTTTCGAACAGATTGATTAATAAAATTATTCATAAATTAAATTAATGTACTTTGTGTTATTGTCCTCAAATGGTTTTTGCACACAAAGCAAAATAGAAACAAATGTTGCTCATTGGTTGTCTAAATGTTTAACTAATACTAAGCAATATTACGTGGTCAGATCGCAGTACTGAAAGACAACTTGTATTAGTAGATGAACCTAAACATATCTTTAATCTAATAAAAAATGAGCTAACTAATTGAAAGACTAATATGTTGTCTATCAAGTCCAATTGGGGAGATGTCTTGTCTTGGGCATCGGAGCGGATGACTCTCAGAAGATAGAGACATAGATGTGACTGACTGGACTAACAGTACATCGGATAAGACCCAAGCAGAATAGATCCTGAATTCGTTTATAGATTTATTCACTTGTGACATTGATAGTGTGACGTACCTAAATCCTGAGTGGATGGTAGACTATGTATGCGTGACTTGTACACTTTGATGTAAGTAAAAGCCTCAGTTCAAATACATAAGGAATAGAAAGCGAGTGCATTGGGTGTACGACTTCTCTAGTATGTAGCGTCATTCACAATAGTGAAATTCATAGCCCAAAACATGGGTAAATAATACCCTCTAATTGGCATTACATGGTTAATGAAAAGTAAACATAGCCACGGGTTATCCGTCTTTGTGATGGATGACTTGATCACTGTTTGATAGTGATTGACTTTTCATAAATGATTATGTAATGGTTACCATGAGATAAAATAGAATCATATTGAGAGAACAAATATTATCCCAAAGAGATTAAGGATATCCTATGAGGGTAACTGTAACAGTCAGTTTTTAGTGGTGTCGAAAACAGTGGTTTCAGAACCACAATTCTGATAAGTGAGTTGTTATTTTATTATTTATTTAAATTTTATGAAATTATTTAGGGTTGAATAAAAGTTACGTTATGAAATTTTGAAGTTTAAATGATTAATTAAGTAAAAAGGACTAAATCGTAAAAGGTGTAAAAGTTGTATTCTATTAGTTAAAAGGGTTAAATGGCTATGGAAAGATAAATTAATGGACTTAGATGGTAATTATACCATATATGTTGATGGTGGACAAATATGGACATGATTTAGTTGTTTTTAAAGTTAAATTAGTAAGGGTAAATTAGTAATTAGTTAAATAAATACAAAAAAAAAAAATAACAAAAGACTATCATCTTCCACTTTTTATTTTTGTTTCAACCAAAATCTCCATGAAAGGAGAAGCTTGAAGTTCGGCTAAGGCTTAATTCATTGCACAATATGATTTTGTGTCCCGTTTTTAATAATTTTTATGTTTTTGAGCTCGTTTTAGCTTAGTCTAGCTAGCCCAGGGGTTAATTTGCAAAATTGTTAAATGTTGAGGGAATTTTCATGGTTTTTTAAATATATTTTGAAGTTATTTGATATATTATTAATCTTAGTTGTTAAACAAACATATTTTGCTAAAGAATTTTTAGTGAATTTAGGGTTTAAGAACTTACTCATGAAAATGGTAAAATTTCATGGTATTATTATGAAATGATGATTTAAGTGGGTTGATATGAGTCCTTAAGAAATTTGACTAGCTTGTATGGAGGATTAAAATGGTTAAATTTCAAGTTTTGAGCTTAAGGACTAAATTGTAAAAAGTTAAAATATTAGGGGTAAATTCATAATTTTACATAAATATAAATTATGGATTGAATTGAATACTTGAAGTACTTAATTCAATGAAATTATCTATTTGGATCAAGATAAACCACAACTAGACTTAAATCAAGGAAAGGCGAAAGCTTCAGATTAGTTTCAAGTTCTACATCTATGACCATAGTTATCGAGGTAAGTTCGTATGAATTATGATTGTATTAATGATAGCTAAATTGATTAATTGCTATATTGTGTTAATGTAAACAGACTTGAAATTGTATATGTATCGATGTATTGAGTAACTGACGGATAACGAATCCGGTTTGAACCTTAAGCATTCTTAAGATACGAATGACATGTCATTAGGGATTTCATGTTTCGAGTGCTGGTCTTGAATGTCCTACCGATGATTGAGGTCGTACATTTGTTGCGGATTCTCCACAGATCGTGTGAGCAGCATCGTATAGCTAACATTCTGACCCACAACTCGTGTGAGCAGGCCCATTTCATAGCTCGTGTGAGCATTATTGAAAAGAAAATGTTGCTGTTATATGGAAAGGTGCATTACATGTGAGCATTCTCGAGTATCCGATGTAATTCTAGATGGTTCAACAGGTAAGTAAAGGAATGACATGGTAAGTACACAATGGGATATTGAATTATAATCTATGAAAAAGTTAATGTAATAAATGACGTGTATATGAAAATCTACTTATATTATGGTTGAATTCACATGTATCATGTATAAACCTACTAACTTGTGAGTTTGATGGTGCTTGTATAGGCTTTTACTAAGCTTGTGGTCTTGGTAATGATATTATGCTTATTCTATAGTTTGTGCTAAAGAAATGGTAAGTTATGTTTGAGTTTATACGAGCTTACTAAGCACTAGTTGCTTACGTAGTTACTTTCCTTTATTTTTTAGATTATTGGAAGCTCAATCGGTTGGAAGTTTGTCAGAGATCTATCACACTATCCAACAATCGTTTCGGTAGTTTTTGAGTATTTTGGCCAAAGTTATAAATGACATGTATAGTGTAACAGTTCATTTTTAGAGAAATCGGAACAGTGGTTTCAGGACCACAAATTTGATTCTGGAAAGAAAAATTTATTTTAATATTATTTTATGGTTTATAATATGATAATAAAGTTGTGTGAAAATTTCGTAAAGAAATTTTATCAATTATGTGCTTAATTGTGAAGATAACCAAATAGCATAAAATGCAAAAGTTGAATTCTAGTAGCTATAAGGATCAAATAGCTATGGAATTCAAAACTTTAGGTCCTTATATGGCAATTAGACAATTAATGAAAAGTTAGTAGATATTTTTGGATGATTCATCCATGGAAAATTAGAAAAAGGCTAAGGACTAAATTGGAAAGTGATAAAATTAAAAGATGATAAATAATTAAATAGAAATGAAAATCATTTTATATCATCTTCTTCCCCAAATATTCCATGGAAACCCTAGGAAAGAGAAAGCAAGCTTTCTTGGCCAAATTAGGTAAGTATTCAAGCCCCATTTTTAGTAATTTTTATATTTTTGAAACCGGGATAGCTTAATCTATCTATTTAGGGGATCAATTTGAAAAGTTATCAAAGTATAGAAATTATGTCATGAATGAATATGCTGAAAATTTGAAATTTATGGTAGAATATGAAAGGTTGTTGATAGATAAACAACTCTTACAGAGTGATTTTTGATGAAAACATGATTTAAGGACTAAAATGTAAAGTTGTGAAAATTGAAGAAATATTTTGAATTTTATAGAATACATTTGCTGTAAATTTTATATTTAATTTTTGGTTAGGCTTGGAATAAGGATTAAATTGCATAAATTTCATTTTTCGAGCCTAGGGACGAAATCATCATTAATTAAAAGTTTAGGGGCAAAATGGTAATTTTTCCTAAGATGTGAGTTGGACTGAATTGAGTTTGAATTGTATTAAATTGATGTTAAATTCACTCGCATAGATCCGAATAGACCAAATTTGGAGTTAGAACGAGGAAAAGAAAAAATGTTAGAATAGTAGATTTTACGTATATGAATATTTGTCGAGGTAAGTTCGTGTAACTAAATTGTGTATATTTATATGCTTGAATTTAATGTTGTGTTTGTGAATTGTATAAATATCATATAAATATATGACATTGAAACATATCTAACAAAGCCCGATCAATGATAATGCCCGATAAATGATAAATGATAAAAATATTACTTTTATGCTTGAAATGAATGTGAAATATGTTTATTTGAATTATACGAATGTTATAGATGTATGAAATAATTACATGCCTGTTAATGCTTGAAAAATGTTAAACCCCGTTTGAATAAATGAAAATCAATGGATAAGTGTGATTTCCCTTACTGAATGAGGTCTTGCATTTGTTGCCGACGGGATTTAGCTCAGACGAGTAATCCTGCTGACCTTATTATAGAAAGGATTTACCTTGGACTGGTAATCATGATATAAGTCCTCTCGAGCATACATTATGGATTAGATTTAGCCCGGACGGGTAATCCAGATCAAGCTCTTTAGGGCATATGTCATAAAAAGGATTTAGCCTGGACTGATAATCTTGACTAAGCTTTATTGAGTAAATATATATTAGAGACAGGATTTAGCTTGGTCTAGTAATCCTGTTATATACATGTGTGGCTCGAGAGTGTACTCTTTGATATAGTACCTTATGGGTACCCTTGAACATGAATTGAAGAACCCTGATTTGTACACCTCGAGTGTACTACCTGCGTATCCATCGATATTCTGAATAAATTCAACGGGTAACAATCAAAACATGAGAAGATATGAATAATAAAATGAGTTATTACACGTATCTGCCTGTATGAAAATGATGATATATGATAATGGATACATGGAAATATGAGATGATGATATTTGTATATGGAATTATTTGATGAATATGTTCATCCTTGATTATATATTTGTACACGTTGAGTGTGCTACTCGTGTGACATTGATATTTTGAATTATATGAGTAAAGTTCTGACATGAAATAATCTGATTTCGAGATGAATTATTATCAAAATATGCTTGTAATATAAAAATATGATTTATATATGTTAAATGAATACGTGATATGGAAAGCATATGTGCCTGGAAACCTGATTATTGTTGAGCCCATATATGTTTCTTGATGTTATTAGAACGACAGAAATGTGCAAGTGTACGCAATCGCAACAAGTAATAAAGTGACAAGTAAATGTCGAGTTACCGTACCCACAGAGACTGTGAAAAGAATTATTTATGAATGCTATTTAAAACACTTTGGCGAGGGAAAATATTTTGTTTGAAGAGGGTGATTAAAAACTAATATTTTAAACTAAGTAAACTAAATAAATAAATCTCAAATGCACGATTTCAAAATACGATTTTAATCAAGATGATATAATTGTGTTAGATTAATTACATTTCTTATCTTAGAATTATTAAACTCATGTTTATATTGTTATGAATAAATTCACGGCAAATCGGTAATTTCCTAACTTATGAACATACTCACCTACACAAATCCATTCATCTCTTAACATATCCCTATGTCAATTCAATCGATAAACAGATTCTAATAAGCAAGCATGCTATTGCACATACATACTCATTAAATTGAACTAATCTCTTGCATATTCCTATGTCAATTCAAACGACTAATTAAATCTAATGAGCACATAAAAGGCTATGTGAGGTAACAAGGTATCCTTAACTTGAAACAGTTTAATCACAATAACTTGCAAGTTATGCAAGGTAAATATATCGCCAGATACAATGTTAATTTAACGTTCAGCTACCTTAGAAGAATAAACATGCACTGATTAAGTACTGTGTCCATTAATTGTAATTTCAGTCCGTTTAAATAATTAATTCATTAGTAGTTACCTAACAATTGTAATGTAAGAATAACTTAGTCATGATTTTACTTAATCAAGTATTTTGCCGAGGCCTACACAATTTTAATAATTTAAGAGGACGAAATGCAATCAACCCAACACGAATTAAATTCAAGCTAAGCTGATTAAATTAACCATTCCAACAACATAAATATTCATAGATATGTTCATCACAAAAACAACAAAAATTAATGAGATAGGGAACAAGAATCAAATCCGGTGTTTTTCTGTGGCTTGACTAGGTTGCTCTGTTCTTCCTTCTTTGTTGTCCTCGCTGATCAAGGCTACTATGAACACTCAATTTCTACTCCAAAATGGCTGAAGAACACCCCTTTTCCAAGGGAAGAAATCGGCAAAAGAGTAAGGAACTTTGAGTGGGAAAAATGAGAGAAAAAATGAAAGAGGAGAGGAGAATTGTGAGTGAATGAGGGATGCCTTGAATGATCAGCCAAGTGGGGTTTTTATAGCTGAATTTGGCCGCTAAAATTTTCTAAAAATAGCCGCCAAATATCCACCTATTGGTCGGCCATCTATGTGGCAAAGTTGATGGCTTCAACTTTGCTAAATATGGCTTGGGGCAAATCTTCAAAGCCATCAATTGTGGAGGGGCTGAATTGCAATTTGAACAAGTCTTCAAGGGCTTCTTTGCAGCTTAAATAATCAGCTAATGAGCTGAATTGGGTCAACACTTGGACGGTTTTGGGCTGTCCTTTTCTTGGCCGGTTCGGTTCTATCGGACCACTTTTTCATAATTAATTAATCATAATTTATTAACCCAAATTAAATTGGATATAAATTAAAATTAATTATATTATGAATTAATACATATAATTTTGGACCGTCTTAGGCTTAAATTTAGTTTGCCTCGATACTTCAAATTGCTTCTCGGTTTTGTGCTTTTAGCAGTGTCTGCCGAACCATTTTTCGCCCTTTGTGCAAATCTGTCAAAAATAACCAAAATTCATCAAAATTAATTAAAAAATTAACTAAAATTCAACATGTTCATATTTTAAGTGCACTTTAATTATTTTATGAAAATTAATTATTTTTCGACAAGAATTTTATCGAAATTGTATGATTTTAAGTTTAAAAAGGCATGAAAAAGTGTGTAAATTTTCGTGTTTCCACACCCCCAAACTTAATTCATTGCTCGTCCCGAGTAATGCAAAAATTGAAAAGAATTTCTCGAAAACACCTTTGGAAAATTCCTTCAGAACAACATTCTTCCCAGAATTATGATTTTATATACTTATGCTCAAAAACAAGAAATTTGATAGTTATGCTTACTTAAGTATACATATCGTTCAAATTAATCTCAATTATTCTTATAATAGAAAAAATTAGACTAAATGCTTCCTAATAAAGTATGTTAAACCTTACGAGTAAGTTTATCCCCTTATTCAAGATTAAGCCGCAATCATTAAGTTTAACTTATGCCTTTATATGTTGAATGTAACAATTTCTCTCCACTAATATAGGTAGCATTGGAACTTTGAATCAATAGGTCTTTAACAAGGTTGTAACGTGGCTGGGCTTAGGGGTAGGTAAAAGATAGATAAATTTAGGCTTTTAAACCCTAAACTTAGCTTCAATTGGACCTTTGGAATAATTTCCCTCAATACACCAACTTACTTTGCTTTCATATGCTCTTTTGTACATCTTATTTAAGAACTCATGCTTTTTTTTTAAATTCGAGCATTTTGCTGAATTTACTACAATTTTAGAGCATTTGATATTTATTTTCATCTCCCCCAAACTTAGTTTGAAAGAATACTTTGAATAGTACCGAGTCTAGTGTTTAGGACAATTTTAAGATAGTTAAGAGAGAAATGATGGCTAAATTTGCAAGGGTTCAAATAAAATTAGGCCATATAGTCTCAAAGTTGGGTTTCAAAGGATAAAAATTTCATCATGGTTGGCTTGAAAGGCTCAAACGGTCCAAACAAAAGTTGCCTAAATCATTTTCAAAATTTCATGCTTTCTAGGATTTCTCCTCAAGAAACTACTAAGTCAATTCTAAAGACTTAAACTTTCATGCATGCCTAACTTTGGTAAGGAACTAAAAATTTATGGTACGATTTGCATGCTTTATCAAAAATACATTCATATCATTATTAAGCTAACATAATAATTTATTGAAATAATAGAACTTTATTTATACTGAAGTTTGACATACATCACAAAATTTCAAATTATTGAACAAAATATATCCTAATCATAATTAAAAGAAAATTTTATTCTGAGTGGAAATAATTTAATTTTTTGGTCCCCCTGTTTAAAATGAACAATGTCCTCATTGTTTAAAATGAATAGATACTATACACCAGGTAGGATTCTAGAAAAGAGAAGGTGAGTCAATTTGATTGCTTAAGTACCAAGCTCTCTTTAAATCCAATCCTAGACATGTATATATCTATTGCCACACTTTATACTTTGCGAGTTGCTCAAATTTTATTAATGATTTTCCTCTCTTATTTTATTAGGCAAGGATAAAAATTCCTAATTAACTTAATCCTAAAATAACCTAAAAATAAAAATAAAATAAAGTTGAGATTCTCCCTTTTTATTTATTTGCGGATCCTTCCGAATTTGACTCATTTTTTGCTCCATCATTATTGCCTTTGCATGAATCGCTTCGCTTTTCCTTCGATAATGGACTCCATGGTTCAAATATAAAATCTGGAAACCCAAGCACAAAAATAAATGGGTCATTGTAAATTTTGTTAAGAGCACTTCTCATCAAATCATCCCTTATTTTTGAGTATCTCCAGTAAGCTTGTTGCTGCCATTGCATATGCTGCATTATGTCCATCAACTTTGATAGCTCATCTAGAAGATCTAGGCTAGGCGGTTGAGCTCTGAATATTGAAGTTTCGTCATTAGGTTCAACTTCTGGTTCCATTGGTTCCACTTTATTAGGAACTTCAGCTGATTGCATTGGCTCGATCTCTATGGAATCTTCTTCCTCTTCTTCAGAATCCTCACTTTCTTCAATTCGATGCTGTAGAACAGAATCTCCAGCTATTCGGTAGAGGTCCCAATCTGTGATTGTGCCCTGGCTATAGCCTGTCTTCTTTATGTTTGCAAGAATTTTAGCTTTCAAATTGTTATCGTAAAGGGAAAGTAGGTTGGGCCAAAATGTCTAATGGCACAATTCCGCATTTCTCTTAAGATGATTTTTCCCACATCAATGGTCTTTCCAGTTAAAATCGAGTATAATAAGACCATTTGCTCTAATGAAATTGTAGTTCCATGTGAACTAGGCATAAGGCTGAATCAGATGAAATAGAACCATACCTTTGCGAGTGGTGTCAGATATTTTCTTCGATAAGTGTAGATTCCTTGCTTTGACACAATCCACTTCTGTAAGTTCCTCGAGAATTTCTTGCAAATTTTCAGGCTTTATATTGCTCATCAAGGAAGAATAATCGTCATTTTTGAAATCAGGCAATTCAAAGAACTAGCGTTTGAAGTTATTGGTACCTTGATTCCACAAACTGGAACTTTAGTCAACTCGCTTGAGGTTAAATTCGCATAGAACTCGTGCACTAACTCCTCATCCATACTAGGCCTTTTCTCACAAAACAATTCCCAATTGAGGGCTTCAACAACTTGACGAATACGTGCCATAAAGTCTTTATAGTTGCTTTCTTTCAATGTAAAGCCATTCTCTGGATGCATCTGTTGATTTTTTAAGATACCCTCGTATCTTGCTTTGGCTTCTTTACAATGGAACTTGTTTTGTGTTTCATCAATTTGGGTGTAGGCACGAGTTCTCTTGCGAGGCATGATTAACTTGAACAAAAGATGGGAATAATTATTTTCTCAAAAATTTAATTAATAAAAATTATTAATGATTCAATAAATTGAAAAATTAATTATTAGAATAAAATTAAATTTAAGAGAAAATTCGGTCTTACCACCTTTTTCATAAAAATTAAAAGCTCCTAAGAAAAATAATTATGAAACAAAAGTTGGCAAATAAGAATAGGTTGGAGGGTTCTTGGTTGAGGATAGGTGAAAAGGTGGTGTGAGTAATCGGGTTGATGCCGCACGGATGTTGGGCAGCAAGCGAATGCGTCGAGTAAGGCCAAGGAGCGATGCAACCTGGTGGAGGCAGCTACACGGCAACAGGCAGCAATGGGGCACGCTAGTTGGGGCTGGACATAGCGTGGGAAGTGCGGATCCTTGCAAGCAGGCCTGTCGAGCGCTGGAGCTAAAGCTGGTGTGGCACCAAGGAGCAAGCCAGGTGATCTGTTGGTGCTGGACAGTCGCACACTGTATGTGTGAGCTACTGCTGGTCGAATGAGGCTATCGGCTAAGGGCTTGCGACACTTAAAGGTTTGGATGTTTTGAGGTTTTGAGTGATAAATGATGGAGAAGGTTGGAGGTATTTATAATGAGGGAAATAGGAATCGGAATAGAATTCTTAGAAAAATTTAATAACTAAAAATTCTAAGTTCTAATTCTACTTAGAGTTAACAACAATTAATAATTAATAAAATACATATTACATTATTAATTCCTATTAATTTATTAAGATAAAAACTTATCAAATAAAATATGATTAAATTAAAACTAATCTTAACTCTTTATAAAGTTGATAATAATTAATATATATTATAATGGATATACTTATATATTAATAATTATCATTTTTATTAAATTAAAAACATTTATTCTAGAAGCCTTTTGAAAATATTTACAAAAAGAGGCATCTAGTTTTTATTATTTATGAAAAGAGCAACCAAATTTTAAAATAATTCGATTATGTCCCTAGACTTAATGAAAATTTAAAATTGAGTTGCAATTTAAAACTTGAGTCAAAATTGACCTTTTTATTTGAAAAACTAAAAATTTATTTTGCTATTTAGGGAATAATTTCTCAGAAATTTATGTTAAAATCAATTCCCAAGAAAGATTGGAGGGGTCAGAAGCGGTCTCGCTTAAGTTCCAATCTCCAAGACAGAATTTATTTAAACATACTAATCCCAAAAATATACCCTAAATCATTTATTAAAAAGGAACATAAGAAAATTTAAACATATGATAAAATGAATGAAATTTGATTCCGTTCAGTCTTATCTCCCCAATAATGTTTCAAACGCTGAGCATTAACTTGAAAATTACCTCCCTTACCTTGGAGTTCAACAACTCCGTACGGATAGATGTGATGAATCGTAAATGGATCAGACCAATGTGATTTTAGTTTACCTGGAAAGAACCTTAATCTGGAATTAAATAACAAGACTTGCTGACCTGCTTAAAATTCTCGAACTCGAATTTGCTTTTCATGCCATTTCTTAAGTCTCTCCTTGAGTAATTTGGCATTTTCATACGAGAACATTCGTAATTCCTCTAGCTCATTGAGTTGGAGCATCCATTTCTCTTTAGCAAGCTTGAGATCGAAGTTGAGTTGTCGAAGGCCCCAGTAAGCTTTGTGCTCTAACTCCAAAGGCAGATGACAAGCTTTCCCAAAGACCAACCTGTAGGGTGACATCCCTAAAGGTGTCTTGTATACTGTTCTGTAAGCCCATAAAGCATCATCCAGTCTTTTGGACCAATCTCGTCTATTCGGGTAAACTACCTTCTCAAGTATGCTTTTGATCTCCTTGTTTGCCAGTTTAGTTTGCCTATTCGTCTGCAGATGGTAAGTTGTAGCGACCTTGTGTTTCACTCCATGTTTATCTAATAACCATTTCAACCACTTGTTCACAAAATGGGACCCTTCATCGCTGATAATAGCTTTTGGGGTTCCAAACCTTGTGAACATATGTTTCTGCAAAAACTTCATCACAACCCTAGCATCATTTGTCAGATAAGCTTCAGCCTTAATCCATTTAGACACATAGTCTACAGCTACCAAGATGTACTTGTGACCAAAAGATAGAGGGAAAGGACCGATAAAGTTAATACCCCAAACATTGAATAATTCTACCTCAATGATGTTTGTTCGAGGCATCTCATTTCTGCTAGTGACATTTCTGACCCTTTGACATTGATCACAACTCTTTACGTAAGTGTATGCATCTTTGAATAGTATTGGCCAAAAGAATCCAGCTTGCAATACCTTGGCTGCAGTACGTGTACCTTCGAAGTTTCCCCCACTTGGAGTTGAGTGACAATGGTATAAAATCTCATGTACTTCATCTTCTGCCACACATTTCCTGATCATTTGATCTGCACACTTCTTAAACAAGTATGGTTCTTCCCAGAAATAGTACTTCACATCGTGAAGAAACTTTTTCCTTTGATGATACATCTTATCAATCGGTATCAAACCACAAGCTAAAAAGTTAGCAATATCAGCAAACCAAGGAGTATTATGAACATGATTTACCTTCAGTATGTGTTCATCTGGAAATGTTTCTCGAATGGGTAAGTGGAGAGTTCCCTTCTTTTGGTTCCAATCTGGACAAGTGATCTGCTACTTGATTTTTTACTCCCTTTCGATCTTGAATTTCTAGATCGAACTCTTAAAGTAGAAGTACCCACCGGATTAGTCTTGACTTAGCGTCTTTCTTGGCAAGTAAATACTTAATCACCGAGTGGTCTGTATAGACAGTCACCTTGGTACCTACAAGATAAGATTGAAACTTGTCAAAAGCAAACACAATATCAAGTAACTCTTTTTCTATTACCGTATAATTCAGTTGAGCTCCTATCAGAGTCCGACTTGCGTAGTAGATGGGATGAAAAAATTTGTTCATTTGCTGGCCCATAATAGCTCCTATCGCGAAGTCACTTGCATCACACATCAATTCAAATGGCAAATCCCAGTCTGGTGTGACTATTATGGGTGCTGTAACTAACCAACTCTTCAAATCTTTGAAAGCCTTTAAGCATGCCTTACCAAATTTGAACGTCACATCCTTCTCCAATAATTTGCATAAGGGTTTAGCAATTTTGGAGAAGTCCTTGATGAATCTTCGATAGAAACCGGCGTGGCCCAAAAAGCTCCTAACACCCTTTACAGATGTTGGAGGTGGGAGTTTCTCTATAATATCTACCTTTTCTTTGTCTACTTCGATTCTGTGTCTCGTTATTCGATGCCCTAGAACAATACCTTCTTGTACCATGAAATGGCACTTTTCCCAGTTAAGTGCTAGGTTTGTTTCTTCGCATCACCTTAGTACCTTGGCTAGATTGGCTAGGCAATCATCATATGTATCTCTGAATACTGAAAAATCATCCATAAAAACTTCCAAATACTTCTCAACCATGTCAGTAAAAATAGACATCATATATCTTTGAAATGTAGCAGGTGCATTACATAAACCAAATGGAATGCGTCTAAATGCAAATGTACCATACGGGCAGGTGAATGTTGTATTGTGCTAATCTTTTGGTGCTACTGTAATGTAATTATACCCAGAAAATAGTAATAGTCTCGCCCTGCGAGTTTATCCAGTATCTGGTTTAAAAACGACAAAGAAAAGTGATCTTTCCTATTTGCCTTGTTTAGTTTCTGGTAATCGATGCAAATTCTCCATATTGTAATCGTTCTAGTCGGTATCAACTCGTTATTCTTATTTTCAATGACCGTGATACCTCTTTTCTTTGGCACACACTAGACTGGACTCACCCATGAACTATCTGAGATAGGGTAGATTATACCCGCATCTAACCACTTGATGATTTCTTTCTTGACTACGTCCTTCATGATGGGATTCAGTCTTCGTTGTCCATCAATCGTCCCTTTCTCGCCATCTTCTAGTATGATCTTGTGCATACATACAGATGGACTAATTCCGTAGATTTCGGATACTGTAGAACAATCATCAATTGTGTTAGAAAATCGCATAGACTTAAAAATGTTAAATGTTACCTGATCATCCTGAACACGCATAGTAAGCTCTTCCTTCTGCACATCAATAAGGGTCCTTCCGGTTGCTAAGAATGGTCTTCCTAGGATAATTGACACTTCTTTGTCTGCTTCAAAGTCTAGAACAACAAAATCAGCAGGAAAGATAAATTTATCTACACGTACCAATACATCCTCGATTTTTCCTTCTGGATGTGCTAAAGATCGATCTGCTAATTGAAGTGTAATTGTAGTTGGTCTAACTTCACCTATCCCCAACTTCCTAAATATTGACATAGGAATCAACTTAATGCTTGCACCTAAGTCACATAATGCCTTACCACAATATTTTTCTCCAATGTTGCAAGGTATGGTAAAATATCCAGGATCCTTCAACTTTGGGAGTAATTTGTCTTGAAGGTATGCACTGCATTCCTTCGTCAGAGCTGGCATCTTAAATTCTTCAAGTCTTCATTTTTTGGACAGAATATCCTTTATGAATTTGACGTAGTTCGGCATTTGCTCAAGTGCTTCAACCAACAGGATATTGATATGAAGTTGCTTGAGTACATCTAGGAAATTCTTAAATATAATCTCCTGCTTCTGGTTTTGAAGTCTTTGAGGGTAGGGTGGTGATGGTTTCTTTACTAGAATTGGTTGATTCGTCTTTTGTGGTGATTCTACATCTAACGGAGTTGTTAGTTGATCAGACTTAGCTGGTTCTAGGGTTATTTTGTCAGATTTTGCAAACTCTGGTTCTGGTGAAACTGGAATTTCAACACTCGGTTGATCTTCCTCTGATTCTTGAGCGTCAGCTTGCTTCTTTTGAACTTCGACAGTGTTGGGCTCTAATGTCTTTCCACTCCTCAATGTTAATGCTTTACAATACTCCTTCCCTGGATTCCTCAGATTCTCTGTATCACTAGGTAAAGGACCTTGTGGTCGGTTCCTGAGTTCAGTTGCAAGCTGGCCCATTTGTTTTTCCAAGTTTTTCAATGTAGCTTCTTGGCTTTGGATTAAGGCATCATTCTTGGCCATGTATGCCTTCAACAAATTTTCTAAGTCATTGGATAGTTCAGCTTGGGTTGGTTTCTGAACTTGTTGGGGAAAACTAGGTGGCTGGGTCAATCTAGGTTGGGCATAAGTATTACTGGTTCCAACCCCTTGGTTACTCCAGGAAAAATTCGGGTGATTTCGCCACGATGGGTTATAGAAATTGGATTGTAGTCCTTGCCTTCCTTGATTTTGGTTCTGGTTACCTATGTAGTACATGGATTCTGGGTTCGATGGACATTCTTCGAACAAATGTCCTTCCCCACAATAAACATAGGCTATATTTTCAAATTGGTTAGGTGGCTGTGCTACAAAACTGTTAGACCCATTAGTAGTAAAATTTTTTAACATTGAGGATATTGATGATACCTGAGATTCGAGTGAAGTAAGAGCGTCTACTTCATGTATTCCAGCAACTCGTCTTCCTGACATTGCTCGATTGGTTGGCCATTGGTAGTTGTTGCTGGCAATCCTCTCAATGATTTCATAAGCCTCATTATAAGACTTAGAAATGAGAGCACCATTAGCAGAAGCATCCACTACCATCCTTGTGTGAGCATTGAAACCATTATAAAATGTCTCAAGTTGGATGCAATGTCGGATTCTGTGATAAGGGAATTTTTGTAATAACTCTTTGTATCTTTCCCATGCCTCATACAAGGACTCATCATCCATTTGTTGGAAGGCAGTGATCTCGTTCCTCAACTTAGCATTCTTGTTAGGCGGGAAATACTTCATAAGAAATCTTTCTGCTAACTCTTGCCATTCAATTTGGTGGTAATGAGTTCAACCAGGCTCGAGCTCTGTCCCTTAGCGAATACAAGAATAGTTTTAATCGTAATGCATCTTCGGTTACTCCGGCTAACTTGAAAGAATCACTCACCTCCATAAACAGTCTTAAGTGTAGGTGAGGATCTTCGGTAGGCATTCCACTGAATTGGCCCACTGTCTGAAGCATCTGGAACATGACTGGCTTCAGTTCAAATTGTTGTGCCTCAATTTTGGGTCTCCTAACACTCAGATTAAGATTATGAAACACTGGTACGACATACTGTCTTAAAGCTCTATCCCTATCATTAGCAATAAGGATAGGATTTTGAGCAGGGTTTGCTCTGTTTCCTTGATTTAGTTTTTCAAAGTTCATTTCTTCAGTCCTTCTCTGATTTGCTTGTCTTCTTCGCTGTCGAAAAGTTTATTCAATCTTAAGGTCTACAGGGAGTAGATTGATGATTCGGTCCATACTCATAAACACTTGAAATAATCACAGAAAAATTACTTGAGTTAAAATTGAACAGAAAAATAAACCAAAATGCAAAACTAACAAATTCACAAATAATGACTTTTTAAAACAGTCGCCGTCAACGGTGCCAAAAACTTGGAACGACGGAAATGTGCAAGTGTACACAATCGCAATAAGTAATAAAGTGACAAGTAAATGTCGAGTTATCGTACCCACAAGGACTGTGAAAGGAATTATTTATGAATGCTATTTAAAACACTTTGGTGAGAGAAAATATTTTGTTTGAATAGGGTGATTAAAAACTAAGATTTTAAACTAAGTAAACTAAATAAATAAATCTCAAATGCACGATTTCAAAATACAATTTTAATCAAGATGATATAATTGTGTTAGATTAATTACATTTCTTATCTTAGAATTATTAAACTCATGTTTATATTGTTACGAATAAATTCACGGCAAATCGGTAATTTGCTAACTTATGACCATACTCACCTACACAAATCCATTCATCTCTTAACATATCCCTATGTCAATTCAATCGACAAACAGATTCTAATAAGCAAGCATGCTATTGGACATACATACTCATTAAATTGAACTAATCTCTTGCATATTCCTATGTCAATTCAAACGATTAATTAAATCTAATAAGCACATAAAAGACTATGTGAGGTAACAAGGTATCCTTACCTTGAAACATTTTAATCACAATAATCTTGCAAGTTATGCAAGACAAATATATCGCCAGATACAATGCTAATTTAACCTTCAACTACTTTAGAAGAATAAACATGCACTGATTAAGTATTGTGTCCATTAATTACAATTTCAGTCCATTTAAATAATTAATTCATTGGTTACCTAAAAATTGTAATGCAAGAATAACTTAGTCATGATTTTACTTAATCAAGCATTTTTCCGAGGCCTATAACAGCATAAACACAATTTTAATAATTTAAGAGGACAAAATGCAATCAACCCAACATAAATTAAATTCAAGCTAAGCTGATTAAATTAACCATTCCAACAACATAAATATTCATAGATGTGTTCATCACAAAAACAACAAAAATTAATGAGATAGGGAACAAGAATCAAATCTGGTGTTTTTCCATGGCTTGACTAGGTTACTCCGTTCTTCCTTCTTTGTTGTCCTCGCTGATCAAGGCTACTATGAACACTCAATTGCTGCTCCAAAATGGCTGAAGAACACCCCTTTTCCAAGGGAAGAAATCAGAAAAAGAGCAAAGAACTTTGAGTGGGAAAAATGAGAGAAAAAAGTGAGAGAGGAGAGGAGAATTATGAGTGAATGAGGGATGCCTTGAATGATCAGCCAAGGGGGTTTTTATAGCTGAATGTGGCAGATAAAATTTGCTAAAAATAGAAGCCAAAGAGCCACCCCTTGGCCGGCCATCTATGTGGCAAAGTTGATGGCTTCAACTTTACTAAATATGGCTTGGGGCAAATCTTCAAAGCCATCAATTGTGGAGGGGCTGAATTGTAATTTGAACAAGTCTTCAATGGCTTCTTTATAGCTTAAATAATAAGCTAATGAGCTGAATTGGGTCAGCACTTGGACGGTTTTGGGCTGTCCTTTTCTTGGCCGGTTTGGTTTACTCAGTTTGGCTCAATCAGACCACTTTTTCATAATTAATTAATCATAATTTATTAACCAAATTAAATTGGATATAAATTAAAATTAATTATATTATGAATTAATACATATAATTTTGGACTGTCTTAGGTTGAAATTTAGTTCGCCTCGATACTTCAAATTGGTTCTCGGTTTTGTGCTTCTAGCAATGTCTGCCGAGTCATTTTTCGCCCTTTGTGCAAATTTGTCGAAAATAACCAAAATTCATCAAAATTAATTATAAAATTAACTAAAAGTCAACATGTTCATATTTTAAGTTCACTTTAATTATTTTATGAAAATTAATTATTTTTCGGTAAGAATTTTATCGAAACTGTATGATTTTAAGTTAAAAAAGGTATGAAAAAATGTCTAAATTTTCTTGTTTGCAGTTATTATGGAATATATGACTAATAAGGGCAATGAAGATATGTGTAGGGCTTGAGATCAAATTGATTGAATGTGCCTTACATGTTTATCTTGCAATGCAATGAATTGTAAGTTAAGTACCGTGTTATACGGACTTACTAAGCATTATATGCTTACTTAGTTTTATTTCCCTGTTTTATAGTAAATCGGAAGCTCGTTGTATTGGAAGCTTGGCGGAGATCACTCACACTATCCATCAGCTCATTTTGGTACATATGGTAAAACAATTGTGGTTATAATGGCATGTATAGGTTAATTGGCCATATTGGCATGTAAATGTAAATGGTTATTGTAATCTACCCATTAGAATGACTAGTGATGATTATGTATTGATATATATATATACATATTAAGATTATTAAATGGTGATAACATAAGTGTTTATTATTGATTGTTTGAGAAAGGTTAAACAAGTATGCTTAATAAGGTAAGATTAAAAGCATGAAAGCATGTAACAATATACCATGTTAAATGATAGAATTAGCTTGATTAAAATGCTTGGATTGGTTAATTTATGAATGCAAGTTTTGGTGTAGGTTTATGGCAAGGTTTTGGGTGAGAAATGAAGCTAGAAATGGCTTTATTTTGTCCACATGGGTAGAGACACGGGGCGTGTGTCTTGGCCGTGTGTGACACACGGCTTAGCACATGGGCGTGTGGCCTGGCCGTGTGTCCCCTGCGCCTTAAATTTGAGAAACAGAATGCTCAAAATTGAGCACATGGGTAGAGACATGGGCATGTGTCTCAACCGTGTATGTTACACGGCCTAACACACGGGCATGTGGTCAGCCATGTGGCACAAGTCAAAGAGTTACATGGGGTCGAACATGGACTGCAGCACGAGCGTGTCCTATGGTCACACGCGCATGGGAGCCCTGCATGTTGGAAAATTTTTGAAATTTTAAGAAAAATTCTCTAAGTTCCCAATTTAGTCCTGATTCAATTATAATACTCGTTTTGGGCCTCGATAGTCCATTTAAGGGACTTTATGAATAATCTCGGTAAATGAATAGAATTTGACTTAAATTATCTGTAAACGTTCTGAAAAACTCTGCTAACGCTCTGTAACCCTGTTTCGGCGATGGATACGGGTTAGGGGTGTTACATATAGAACCCTTTTATAATGGTATTTCTTGAATGTCTAATGGTTGATTTGGTATGTATATGTTTTTGAAGTTTTTGCTTGGTTTGATGAACTTTGGAGCTTTGACAAGTTAGATCATTTTGGCTACTCTTAAGTGCTTGTATATAAGATTCTTTTTGGCATGTTTGTGATGGTATGTAAATGGTTATATGTAATGTTATTTGATAGTTAAAAGAACTAGGTTTTATGCTTGAAATGTAACTATATTATTTTAATTTGATCATTGATGTTTTGATATGAATGTGGTCCCTTTGAATGAAAAATTTGCTAGATAAAATGGGATGTTTGAAATGGTATGTTTATAAGTGTTTGAATGATGCTGAGGTCAATTGAATGTGTGCACAAATGGGATGGATAGTTTGGTGTGTTTTGACCTTGAAATAGCTTGTTTTTAGGGTTAATTTATGGATCACTCGACTTGGGACATGAGCTATCACATGGTTGTGTGACACACATGACCTGGTTACACGTTTATGTGCTATTTGTAAATTATTAGTGTATCAAGTTGTGTGTTACATGACCTAACACATGGCCTGCGACACAATCGTGTGTCACAAGTCAGAGAGTTATAAGGTCTGGCACACAACCTACAACATGGCTGTGTGGCCCAACTCAGTGAGTTACTTGGGTTGAGACATTGGTTGGGACACGGCCGTGTGTCCCTTTGTTTGATTGTTACACAGCTTACCCCTGTTTTCAAAATTTGGAACTTTTTCCCAAATCTTCTATTTTGTTTCAAATTATTCTTGAATTGTTTCTAAACTATTTTTAGGGTCTCGAAAGCTCGATTTAAGGCCCAAATGCATATGTTTGATAGGTTTTTAATGAAATTAATTTATTTAATGTTATGATGTTAAATGTTGTTCCAATTGTTCGGTAATGCTCCGTAACCCTAATTCAGCGACGGAGACGGGTTAGTGGTGTTGCAGTAACACACTTATGACAAGGTCATTGAATGAGTACTGAGTAGTTGCTTTCGTAATGGTATGTCATTGAGGAGAGCTTAGTTATGATATTATAGTGGAATGACTTTGTGACTAAATGAGTTTATAAATAATAGGAAAAAAAATGCGGAACTTAATCATAAATCATTTGAGCCTTAACAACATATGTCCAATTGGTCCTTCCGCTAGCTTATTGAAACTAGAAATGATTGTGTGTTTGAATAGAAATGAACAGAATGAGTAGAAAAAGAGAAAAGGAGAAATATTCAAGAATGATTATGGTTTTCTTTGAAATAGAGAAATGAAATAATTTGGAAATGAATGTAGGTTTCCAAAAATGGAAAAGGAAATGGAAACGAAAATGAAAATGGAAACTTGCAATCCTATAGAGGAGTACTTAAAAAATGATAGAAGAATGAATTTATGTTTTTGGACAGTTTTGAAGTCTGAAAATGAATATAAATCATTCGGTCATAGTAAACATGTTGAGTTGTGACATATTGAACGAATTTTCTCAAAATTTTAATATTTACATATTAAAATTTATTTTGAGAAATATAAAAACTGAATTGGGTTGGATCATATTATAGAGTATTGAGTCAAAAAGATCCAAGAAGTACTCGTAATTGGATCCAATGTGAGAGAGGCTCGAAACCCCTCATATAACATGAAGGGGGCAACAACATTAGTAGAAATACAAGGGTGAGTTTACCCCTCTCTTACTCTAAGTAGGATGTTTTTTTTCTATTTAAAATAAACATCTAAAACTCTACAATGGTTCTACATTCTTTTCCTATAAATAGATGGCACCGATAGAGTTATTTACACAACTTTTAAGAGATTGTTATTCTGTCAAAAAATAGAGAGAATTAATTCTAAACTTATAAACATATTTTTCAGAATAACAATTTTAACGGTTTCTATTAAAGAAGAGAGAATTTCTAATTTCACTAAAAAAATAATTTCTAGTTCTACATTTTGATCCAATCGGTTCGAGCCCACACTCGAAGCAGTTCGTGGTATGAGAGTAGTGGAGAAGATCGTTTGGCTGAAAGCCGAAAAACATTAGGGACCCACTTATCCAAAAACACATGTACGAATTCAGGTAATGTAACACCCCTATCCTGTAACCGTCGCCAGAATAAGTAAGGGGTATTACCAGACAGAAAACATTATAGATCAATAAAAATTCATAGATATCACATAATATTAATGCATAAGCAAATCAACAATTCATCCCTTATGGAGGTCTCCAAGACCTAAGACATATTTTTTTTTAAAAAAAAGTATCTAGACTAAACTGAACACATTCAAAATTTTCAGATCTTAGAAAAAACTTTCAATTCTGTTGAGGTCACACGCCCATGTGATCAGGCCGTGTGCCTTACACGGGCACCAGACACGCCCATGTGATCCAGCCGTGCCAAAACAGAGTATATATACTAAATTTTACACACGGCCAACAGACACGCTCGTGTGCTATGGCCGTGTGAAACTTAGCTAGCTACTGACTTAAGCCTACGGCCATATGACACGCCCATGTGTCTTAACCGTGTGACTTGAAGAGCTTACTGCTTTGCTTACACGACCACAAGGTACGCCCGTGGTCCCTGATTGTGTGGCACAATGCAAGCTTGGTTTAAGCCAACTTCTCACCATATTTGGGACATTCCTATAAGCAATATTAAAGAACATTCATGCCAAAATTTTCAGCCAATACAATGCTTAAATTTACCATTTGCTCAACTTGGCATATTTCAAAATAACCACCACATACAAGGCCATATAACCATTACAAGCATACACAATTTGGCATCACCAACCAACACCAAAACTATACACAACATCTCATTTGCTAGCCAACTCTCATGGCATAACATATATACATATCAAAGCTTAAATACATAGACATTCTAGTATATACATGCCATAGTTAAAAATATTTACACTTTCAAAAGTACCAAAATGAGTTCGATAGTATGGTGACAATCCTTGACTATCCCCGAGCCTTGATAGCTCGATAATCAGAAATGCAGACAGAAATCACCTGGAGTAAGCTACAAAGAGCTTAGTAAGCCAAATACAATTGGTCTAACTATTAAAGCATATAAAGTAAAAGTCAATAGTAAGAATTCATAGCCATTTTACAGAGTAATTCATCAGCTTAACCATGCCCATTTGCTTGTATACATGTCATGTTTCATTTCCATAATTTTATACATACTTTGCATTCATTATTTCACAGAAACAGAGTCTTTCATATTTAGAAATTTAGTACGATACAAACGTACCTGTATAGATTATACATTTCATATATTCATTCCCATATTTCGTACTCTATCATCAGACGGTTCAGAAACGATACAGATATTCATAGACGGGTACAATGCCGACCTCCCAGACGTGGTCTTACATGTAATTCAGTATCGATGCCTCTGTCCCAGATAGGGTCTTACATGAAATCAGATACGATGCCGATGTCCCAGACATGGTCTTACACGTAAATTTCAAATCGAGGCCTGTGTCCTAGACACGATCTTACACGATATCTCAGATCAATGTGAATGTTCCTTTAGAAACGTACAGAGCTTTTCAAATACTAGCATATTATCGGAGTTTACTCGAAATTTATTCATTAGGCTCTCAAGGCCGTCCAATACAAATTGCAGTTTGTATGCGTAGAATTTAGTCAATTTAACACGTAATTGTAATTTGACTTACCTCGTACGGATTTCGGACGGAAACAAGTCGACTATTCAACGATTTTGGACTTCCCTCGATCTAAGTCTGATTTTCTTTATTCTTGATCTAATACAATTCAAATTCAACCATTCAACTATTCAATCATTCATTTCATTCAAAATAATCCATGAACACATATTTAGGGCACTTTGCATTTTAGCCTTTACATTTTCACACTTTGACAATTTAGTCCTTTTTTCACAAAATCCCAAATATTCAAAATTCACCAAGACTATAGCTTGGCTGAATATACATAGCTTCCATTCAAGCCCAAATAACATATTTAATTCACAATTTTGTCCTTCAAAACCTCATTTTCACAAATTAGCCCAAATAGCTCTATTCCATCAAAAATTCAAGAACAAAGCATGATAATCTCACATATATCTTTAATAATCCATATAAAAACATTACAAAGATCATATAATCATTAATGACACATTTCATAATCTTCAACAGAAGTAGAAATTCAGACATGGGTTTTGAAGTACACGAAGCAACGATCACAGAAATGTAGAAATTATCAAAAACAGACAAAAATTCATACCTTAATCAAGGATTAAGCTAGCAGAAACCTAAAATGGCTTTCTTCTTTTTATTTTCTTTGATTTTCGGTTGTAATATGTGTTTTTGAACACATTCATGCAATTTGTTTTCTTTAATTCATGTTAAAGCATGAATTACCATTGTATCCCTCATTAATAAACATATCAATTACATAAAACAAGGTCATTTATGACCACTCATAAATTTAATGGAGTAATTTCCACATAAGGCCATAATAATCCAAAGCCATGCCAATTAAACACATTGAATATATGGCATGCAAATTTTATAATTTATGCGATTAAATCCTTTTTCATAATTAAACACAGAAATAGACAAATTAAATCACTGAAACTTCGCAGATATAAATTCACATATCACAGACACAGAAAATAATATTAAAGTATATTTTTTTTTCGGACTCAGATTTTTGGTCCTGAAACTACTATTTCGACTAGGGTCTAAGCCGGACTGTTACAATTCTCCCCCTTAAGGATTTTCGTCCCCGAAAATCTTACCATTAAATAGATTCGGATATTGTTGTCTCAGAGCATCTTCAGACTCCCACATGGCCTCTTCAACACCATGTCGATGCCACATCACTTTAACTAATGGAATTTTCTTGTTTTGTAACTCTTTAACCTCACGAGTTAAAATACAGATCGGCTTTTCTTCATAAGTCATGTCAGAATGGATTTCAGTATCAGACAGTGAAATTACTTGCGAAGGATCAGATCTGTATCGTCGAAGCATCGATACATGAAATACATTATGAATCTTTTCTAACTCAGATGGTAGCCTCAATCTATAAGCAACCGGCCCATCTCGCTCAATGATTTCATACGGTCCGATGAACCTCGGACTCAACTTGCCCTTTTTACCAAATTGGAACAGTTTCTTCCACGGAGATACTTTCAGAAACACTTTATCACCGATCTCAAATTCGATATCTTTTTGTTTTAAATCCGCATAAGATTTCTGACGGTCAGAGGCAGCTTTCAGACTATCTCGGATTAGTTTCACTTTTTGCTATGTTTCTTTTATCAGATCAATACCGTAAATCTTATTCTCACTGAGCTTAGACCAGTATAACGGAGTTTTTCACTTTCTACCGTATAAGGCTTCGTACGGTGCCATTTTAATGCTCAATTGAAAGCTATTATTATAAGCGAATTCAATCAAAGGTAGATATTGTTCCCACGAACCTTCAAACTCAAGAATGCAACATCTTAACATATCCTTCAGTATCTAAATAGTCCGTTCAGATTGACCATCTGTTTGCGGATGAAAAGCAGTGCTAAAATGCAACTTAGTACCCAGAGCATTTTGCAATTTCTTCCAGAATCGTGATGTAAATCTCGGGTCTCTATCTGACACTATCGACAACGGTACACCATGCAGTCTCACGATTTCAGAAATATATAACTCAGCTAATTTATTGAGTGAGTAATCAAATCGAATCGGAAATGATCAATTACAACCCAAATTGCGTCTTTCTTTCTTAGAGACAGAGGCAAACCCAAAACAAAATCCATGGTCACTCAATCCCATTTCCACTCCGGAATCATAATCGGTTGTAATAACCCAGATGGAACTTGATGTTCAGCTTTAACTTGCTGACAGATTAAACATTTAGAAACAAAATCAGAGATATCTCTTTTCATTCCCGGCCACCAGTATAGTTGTTTCAAATTGTTATACATTTTCGTACTTCCCGGATGTATAGAAAATCTACTACTGTGAGCTTCACTCAAAATCATCTAAATTAACTCTGGATTTCTCAGAACACAAAGTCTATTTCTAAATCTCAAACAATCATCAACATCAACTCAGAATTCAGAATCACACTGAGCTCATTTTGCTATTAATTCATTGTCAGATTTTTGAGCCTCACAAATCTGTTGTATAAACAAGGGTTTTGCTTTCAGTTCGGCACAAACCAGGATATCATCAGACAGTGCTAAATGAGCGTTCATCATACGCAAAGCAGGCATTGATTTCTGACTCAGAGCATCCTCAACCACATTTGCTTTGCCCGGATGATAATTAATAACCAGCTCGTAATCTTTTAACAATTCTGACCATCTTCTCTGTTGCAGATTCAAATCTTTTTGCGTAATTAAATACTTCAGACTTTTATGATCAAAAAACACGTGACATTTCTCACCAAACAGATAGCGATGCCAGATCTTCAAGGCAAACACAATAGCAGCTAACTCGAGGTCGTGAGTCGGATAGTTCTTTTCATGCGGCTTTAGTTGTCTCGAGGCATAAGCTATAACTTTTCCTTCTTGCATTAGAACACATCCCAGACTAATGAACGAAGCATCACTATAAATCACAAATTTTTTACCCGATTCAGGTTGTACTAATACTAGAGCTTCAGTCAACAAAGTCTTCAACCGATCAAAACTGTCCTGACATTTTTCAGACCAATCAAACTTCACATCATTCTGTAGTGGTTTTGTCAACGGAGTCGCAATCATCGAAAAACCTTTCACAAATCTTCTATAGTAACCAGCAAGCCCCAAAAAAATACGGACTTCAGAGATATTCCTCGTAGGTTTCCAATCCAAAATAGCTGAAATTTTGCTCGAATCCACCCGAATACTAGAGGCTGATACTATATGACCCAGAAAACCAACTTCTTGTAGCCAGAACTCACACTTACTGAACTTCGCATACAACTATTTATCTTGCAAAGTCTGTAGCACTATTCTCAGAAGCTCAGTATGTTCGGATTCATCACGTGAATAAATCAATGTGTCATCAATAAATACCCCAACAAATTGGTCTAAATATGGTCTAAAAATTCTATTCATCAAATCCATAAAGATAGCAGGTGCATTAGTCAATCCGAAAGGCATAACTAAGAATTTATAATGACCGTACCTCGTTCTAAAAGCAGTCTTCGAAATATCTGAATCTTTCACTCGCAACTAATAATAGCCTGATCTCAAATCTATTTTTGAAAACACAGTAACTCCTTTTAACTGATCAAACAAATCATCAATTCGGGGCAGTGGATATTTATTCTTGACAGTTACTTTATTCAACTGACGATAATCTATACACATTCTAATCATACCGTCTTTCTTTTTCACAAATAGAATAGGAGCACCCCATGGTGAAAAGCTCGGTCTAGCAAATCCTCGATCGGTTAATTTTTGCAACTTAGATTTTAATTCCTTTAACTCGGTTAGAGCCATTCTATATGAAGCTATCAAAATCGTAGTAGTACCAGATACTAATTCAATGCCAAACTCGAGTTCTCGAATCAGAGGCAAACCCGGTAGTTTTTCAGGAAACACTTCTGAGGATTCAGAAACAACAGGCACTGATTCAACTTTCTTATCATTCACTTTCGAGTCTAACACATAAGCTAAGTAGGCTTTACAGCCTTTCTTCACATATTTTTGTGCTTTCATTGCAGATATCACAGCTGGTAGTCCATTCAGATCACTAGACTCAATTCAAATTATCTCATCATTCTTACACCTTAAATCAATGACTTTTCATTTGCAATTCACAATAGCATCAGATTATATCAAAATTATATCAAATTTGTCGAAAGGAAAAAGCATCAGATCTGCAAGAAAACAGATATCTCGAGTCAATAACGGGCAATTTTTGCAAAATTTATCAACCAAAACACTTTTGCCTAAGGGTTCGATACTCTAATTACGAATTCAGTAGACTCTATAGGCAAAGTCTTACTATGCACTAAATTCATACAGATATAAGAATGCGTTGATCCAGGGTCTATCAATGCCATCACAAAAGTATCATAAAGAGTAAAAATACCGGTAATCATGTCTGGAGACGAAGCTTTCTCACGAGCTCGGATAGCATAGGCTCTGGCAGATGCTTTGGCCTTAGATCTAACAGCAGTATCCCTAGTAGCTCTTTGATCACTACTTGCATTTCCTATATTTTTGGAAGGTCTACCTCTGGCTGAGATGTTTCTCAGTCTCGGATTCTGTACATTCTCTTGCTTAGAAGGTTTAGAACAATCTCTTACAAAATGGTCCAGAGATCCACATCAGAAACAGGTTCGGTCATTCAAAGTACAATTTCCCGGATGTCTCTTACCACAGTGTTTACATTCAAGTTTCTCAGATCGGACATTCCCAAAACTTGCAACAGAAGTAGAAGGATCTCTAAAATTCGAATGCGATATAACTCGATCTCGGTTCGAATGTCTTACATCAACCTTTAAACGGCTACAATTATCTCAAACTTTCTTTGACACAGACTGAAATGATCTATTCGAAGATCTCTTTCTAACATCTCTAGCTTCAGAATCAGCTTTTCTTTTCTCTTTACTTAATTCTTCAGCTTTACAAGCTCGCTCAACGATCACTACCATTTCTTTAATCTCTAAAATCCCAACTAATAGACGAATATCTTCATTTAGTCCATCTTCAAACCTTTTGCACATTATTGCTTCATTTGATACACATTTCCGAGCATACTGGCTCAATCTCACAAATTCACGTTCGTATTCAGTAACAGACATACGGCCTTATTTAAGCTCGAGAAACTCTTTACGTTTCTAATCGATGAATCTCTGACTAATGTATTTCTTTCGAAATTCAGCTTGGAAGAAATCCCAAGTAACCCATTCACTTTGAACCATAGATATTAAAGTTTTCCACCAATGGTACGCCGTATCTCTCAGAAGTGAAATGGCACATTTTACATATTTCTCAAAATTCAGAGACATTTCATCAAACACTAGTATTGTATTCTCTAACCAGAATTTGACTCTTTCAGCATCATCATTCGTTGTAGCTCAGAACTCTTCAGCCTCATACTTTCTAATCTTATCAACTGGTGGTCTACTTAACTGAGCCGAATTCACTAAGGGCATAATAGGAATTTGAGAAGGATTAACCGGGGGTGGAGGTTGTTGTACAGCCAGATTGGTTCTAATATACTGAGTGAACCAATCATTCATCATCTGATAGAAGGCTTGCTTAGCCTCACCATCACGGCTACTCGTAGTCGATCGAGAATCATCATGCATCGTCCCTTGCGCGGGAGCAGGCGCATTACTTTCAACATCGTCAACTACAGCTCTATTGGGATCCATTGCTATATAAAAGCACATTTCAATGTCAGGATTCATCACACTATCGCAGTTTTAGATATATGGCATGCATATCTAGACTCACATATGCTATGGTAATCCTAGAACCGAGTAAATCATAGCTCTGATACCAATAAAATGTAACACCCCTATCTTGTAGCCGTAGCCGGAATAGGTAAGGGGCATTACCAGACAGACAGAACATTACAGATCAATACAGAATCACAGATATCACATAATATTAATGCATAAGCAAATCAACAATTCATCCCTTATTGAGGTCTCCAAGACCTAAGACATACTTAAAAAAAAGTATCGGGACTAAACCGAACACATTCAAAATTTTCAAATCTTAAAAAATTTTTTTAGAATTCTGTTAAGGTCACACGCCCGTGTGCCTTACACGGGCACCAGACACGCCCATGTGATCCAACCGTGCCAATATAGAGTATATATGTTGACTTTTACACACGGCCAATAGACTCGCCCGTGTCCTATGGCCGTGTGAAACTTAGCTAGCTACTGACTTAAGCCCACGGCCATATGACACGCCCATGTGTCTTAACCGTGTGACTTTAAGAGGTTACTGCTTTGCTTACACGACCACAAGGCACACCCGTGGTCCCTGACCGTGTGGCACAATGTAGGCTTGGTTTAAGCCAACTTCTCACCCTATTTGGGACATTCCTATAAGCAATATTAAAGAACATTCATGCCAAAATTTTCAGCCAATAAAATGCTTAAATTTACCATTTCCTCAACTTGACATATTTCAAAATGACCACCACATACAAGGCCATATAACCATTACAAGCATACACAATTTGGCATCACCAACCAACACCAAAACTATACACAACATCTCATTTGCTAGCCAACTCTCATGGCATAACATATATACATATCAAAGCTTAAATACATAGACATTCTAGCCTATACATGCCATAGTTAAAAATATTTACACTTTCAAAAGTACCAAAATGAGTTCCATAGTATGGTTACAATCCTCGACTTCCCCTGAGCCTTTAGGAGCTACAATAACTGTAAAACAGACAGAAATCACACAGAGTAAGCTACAAAGAGCTTAGCAAGCCAAATACAATTGGTCTAACTATTAAAATATATAAAGTAAAAGTCAATAGTAAGAATTCATAGCCATTTCACAGAGTAATTCATGAGCTTAACCATGCTCAGTTGCTTGTATATATGTCATGTTTCATTTCCATAATTTTATACATACTTCGCATTCATTATTTCACAGAAACAGAGTCTTTCATATTTTGAAATTTAGTATGATACAAACATACCTGTATAGATTATACATTTCATATATTCATTCCCATATCTCATACTCTATCATCAGACGGTTCAGAAACGATACAGATATTCATAGACGGGTACAATGCCGACGTCCCGGACGTGGTCTTACATGTAATTTAGTATCGATGCCTCTATCCCAGACAGGGTCTTACACAAAATCAGATACAATACCAATGTCCCAGATATGGTCTTACACGTAAATTTCAAATCGAGGCCTGTGTCCCAGACACGGTCTTACACGATATCTTAGATCAATGTCAACGTTCATTTAGAAACGTACAGAGCTTTTCAGATACTAGCATATTATCGGAGTTTACTCAAAATTTATTCATCAGGCTCTCAAGGCCGTCCAATACAGATTACAATTTGTATGCGCAGAATTTAGTCAATTTAACACGTAATTGTAATTTGACTTACCTTGTACGGATTTCGGACGGAAACGAGTCGACTATTCAATGATTTTGGACTTCCCTCGATCTAAGTCCGATTTTCTTTGTTCTTAATCTAATACAATTCAAATTCAACCATTCAACCATTCAACCATTCATTTCATTCAAAATAATCCATGAATACATATTTAGGGCACTTTGCATTTTAGCCCTTACATTTTCACACTTTGACAATTTAGTCCATTTTTCACAAAATCACAAATATGCAAAAGTCACCAAGACTATAGCTTGGCCGAATATACATAGCTTCATACAAGCCCAAATAACATATTTAATTCACAATTTAGTCCTTCAAAACCTCATTTTCTCAAATTAGCCCAAATAGCTCTATTCCATCAAAAATTCAAGAACAAAGCATGATAATCTCACATATATCTTTCATAATCCATATAAAAACATTAAAAAGCTCATATAATCATTAATGGAACATTTCATAATCTTTAACAGAAATAGAAATTTAGACATGGGTTTTGAAGAACACGAAGAAACGATCACAGAAACGTAGAAATTATAAAAAACAGACAAAAATTCATACCTTAATCAAGGATTAAGCTAGTCGAAACCTAAAATGGCTTTCTTCTTTTTATTTTCTTTGATTTTCGGCTGTAATAAGTGTTTTTGAACACATTCATGCAATTTGTTTTCTTTAATTCATGTTAAAGCATGAATTTCCATTGTATCCCTCATTAATAAACATATCAATTGCATAAAATAAGGTCATTTATGACCACTCATAAATTCAATGGAGTAATTGCCACATAAGGCCATAATAATCCAAAGCCATGCCAATTAAACACATTGAATATATGGCATGCAAATTTTATCATTTACGCGATTAAATCCTTTTTCATAATTAAGCACGAAAATGCATAAATTAAATCTTCAAAACTTCACAGATATAAATTCACATATCACAGACACAGAAAATAATATTAAAAAAATATATATTTTTTTGGACTCAGATTTGTGGTCTTGAAACCACTATTCCGACTAGGGTCCAAATCGGACTGTTACAGGTAAGGTTTATTGTTATATATATCACAAACCGGGTCGATTTTTAAAATTTTAATTTTTAGCTGTGTAAGAAAATCATTTTTCAAACCGAGTTTTTTTTCTAACAATTGGCATCAGAGTCATGTTATACTATGTTTTTGGTGTAAATCAAGACCGAATAAATAATAAGTGTGGTAATGATATATAAATGTTTTCAAGGTTTAATAATAAGTGTGGTAATGATAAAATAAATGTTTTGTAATATTCAATTCACTTGTTTAGGTTACTCAGTTACTCTGAGAAGTGTAGTAATGAGAATGTGCATTTCTAGGATTGGGTCTAACAAGGAAAGACTTGGTTTTTAAGTGGTCAAATACGACTGACCTCCCTTCTTGAGAACCTACTTCGTGCACGGGTCACATTCACTTCTTCTGTTTTTCCCTAAAAGAAAAATTGTGGAGAATCAAAATTGTTTGATTGACTTTTGTAAATGAATGAATGTGAATATTATAAAATTGCCAAAACATGTCATACATAAATGAGGTAAGCATGCCATATAGTTTAGGAAAGAATGCCGCATGTATTTCTCATGCATATATTCATCATGAAATCGAGAATTGAAAACCTTGCATGTTTTTAAAATATTGAGTGGGAGAAAGTCCATAAACAAGACCTACCGCCTCCATCAATGACCTTTTGTGATGGCATGACAAGTGCACTACCCCACCATAGGATTGCTATGTGGATTTCATTGGGAAGCTTTCTTGAAAGTAAGAAGAACTCTCTTGTTATCAAATGATAATTGGACTGACCCTTGTAGTAGGCATTATCATGCAATAAGTCAAGAAATTCTATCTTCAAAATAGGACAACTAGTCAAAGCATGCTACTCGATGAGATTGTCTCACGATGACTCATTTGTGGTGCATGATGTGATAGGTTTTGAACTAATGATTATACATTGATGATCTTCTAGTTAAGTAACTCCTCATAGAGCTCTACTTAAGTTAGAATAATGGAAAATGTTATGCGATTATTAGTACGTGTGAATGCCTAAGGTATTAGGTTCATGTACTAATTGGATGGAAATCCATATTCTTACTAGTTGATCATGATCACCCCACAGTGGCTTGATTCAATGGGTGTGGTAATTATCGTTGCAATGACATATAAATGTTTTCAAGGTTTAATGTAAGATGCATGAATCATCTTAGTACATATCGTAATGTTGCAAAACATTTTCAAACATTTGCTTAATACAAAGATATTAATATATGAATATTTTTTTTCAGTTCGAAAATGACACCAACTCACTTATTAAACATACTCACTGAAAACAAATAGAACGAAAATAAGTATAAGGAATGGAAAAGAAACCTGATTTATCCTAAGCTACGAGAAACTTAAAAATAATTCTTGATAATAAGTACCCGCCGACAACTCAAGCCGAGGCTAGAAAATGCTGGGAAGAGTCTGGAGAGATAGCTTGCTGCTATATACTGGCAAGCATGACCAGTACTCTGTATAAGAAACTAGAGAGCTGTAAGACTACTAAAGCGATTCTAGATAAGCTAGAAGACAAGTTCGGAGGCCAAGTTGCCTTGGCTTGACAGTCAGCCATAACTAGCTTGATGAATTCCTAGCAAAAGCCCGACACTCTGGTCAAAAACCATATGATCAATCCTATGGGCTACTTTGTTGAGGCCACAAACAATGAGGCCAATCTATTTCAGAACACTCAAATTGAGATGGTGTTTAAAAGCTTGTCGAAGGATTTTGCTGGTTATTGGGCCGTACATAACCTTAGCAATAAAAACCTAACGCTTACACAACTCATAAAGGAGTTACAATCCCATGAGTTGATGTTGAACGATGGTCAGTTGGTCCAAATAGAAGAAGCGAATATGGTTGTTGCTTTCTGATCGACTGTAAACGTCATAGCAATAATCTGCAAGTGTACACTGTCGATGCAAGTATAGTAGACAAATGTAAGTCTATCAGATATCGATCCCATAGGGATGCCTGTCTTTTGTCTATTAATGTTGGTGAAATAGTTAGATAGAAACGAGATAAATTATGAGGATAGTTGTCGAAGCAATATCTTGAAAATAATGAAATAAAATATGATGATGATAAACTGGGATCCCCAACATGAATCTTCAGTAGAATACTAAGTGCTCACAAGGTATAAAAGGATAGGTGATTGTCAATGCAATAAATTTCAATGTATATCTTACCAGGCGTCACTCCTCTAATTAATCTGAGACTTAAAAATGCATACTAACCCTACCTTTCGATGGTGGCAATATGACACTATTAAGAACAAGTGGACTAAATTCCTCTAATCCTCACTTAACATTTGTTGTAATGCTTATTAGCTCGAATTGTCACTGCACGTTCTAGTGGCAGTGACTACAATAACACTTCCATGCTAAAAACATTCAAACCCACAAATTAAATAGCAGAAACAAGATTGAATAAAATAACATTTAACCTAGAAATCATGTGTACTTCCATATAAACATGAAATAGAGAGTAATCACTGGCGTTTAGAAAGAAACATAAAAGAAGCAGGTGGAGAATACTATTCCTAGAAGAACTCGACTTGAATCTCTCTATTGCCTCTTGTGTCGTACTTAGGACTCCTCGTTAGGAGCTGGTCTGCATCATTTTTATGTTGGCTCACTCGGGGGAGACTTAAGCCGCCATGGCCGTAAGCTTCCCCTCAAGATAGATTAAGGAAGATGATGGTCAAGAAAAAGATCTCCCCCTTTTTTTTTTTTTTTTTTCACATCAATATTTATGCCCTTTCAAATAGCATATGTGTCCTTTCTTCAGAATCATGCTGTCCTTGTACGTACAGGTTGGTTACACCAAACTGGATAGCTGTAACGCATAGGTTTGTGCATGTAACGCCCTGAAATTAGGCCTAGAAGTATTGGGCCTTGAGCAGGGGAGCGGTTAGGAGACTGCACATTAATATTTTAGTCAAGTAAGAATGTGACACAAATTGCATGTTTGCTTTACTGGCTAAGTGATTTGGGTGTGCTTGGGAGTGTTAGAGAAGCCTGGGTTCAAGTCTTGGACTTTGCAGAATTTTTTTAAATTAGCTCTTAAATGAATCTGGACTCTAGTACATAGGCTTTATAAATAATTGCGCTTGTTTTAAGTCACAAAAAGCCTTATGGTCTAGCGGCAAGGTGGCGTGTAAAGGAACCTTAAGGTCTGAGGTTCGAGCGTTGGCATAGTGCAAATGAGGTATTTATTTTGTAGCTTGGTTCGGCCAGTGGTTGTGTTGCAGTAAAATTCTGATGGATGGGTGGTGAAGTGATAGGTGGAGGATATCAAGGAGGAAATCGTGGAGAGGATTGGAAAGAGATTTGTGGAGAGAAATTAGGAGTTTGATGAGTATGGGGATGTTGGTGCCATTTGGTATCTCTAATTCGACATTGGGAAAAAAATTGACCATTTTCGGTATTTGTGAGCGTTTTAGAAGAAGGTTCTTTTCTCCTTTTTGCAAGTGGTAACCGGATTCCATTAGTCAATTTCGGCATTTGGTTGTTTCGTGTTTGTGCCTCTCGCGACATTGTTCTTCTTTTAGTCATTTCTCATTCTCTACTGAACATTGTTCTTTTTCTTTCTCTACTCTCTTGACACTGCCGAACACATCTTCCTCCTCTTCCCCATTATTCTTTCAATTTTCTTTCATAGCCAACTTTCCTTCTTCATCCCCCTTCATTTATTTTTTTCCCTTCTTTTTCTGTTTTGCTTTTAAATCGAAAGTTATTGTAACACCCCTAACCCGTAACCGTCACCGGAATAGGTTAAGAGGCATTACCTGACTTATCATTCAGTTCAGAACAATTACAAACCAATTATCAACTCATTACAATAAAAGTCATTCATTCTCATTCAATATGAACTTAAATGTGAGCATAAAATACTTAAAACATGCATTCGGGACCAAATCAGTAATATATAAAGTTTCAAAAACGTAGAAAAATTTTCAACTTTTAAAAGGTCACACACCCATGTGAACAGGCCATGTGCCTCACACGGCCTCAGACACACCCGTGTGTCCAAGCCGTCGCCAAATAGGGCATACATACTGACTTGATCACACGGCCAGACCACACGCCCGTGTCTAGGCCGTGTGCTAGGCCGTGTCAAAAATAGGGGGTATTCTATTTGTGACGTCAGCATACCAATTAGGGTCACATGGTCTGGGCATATGCCCTTGTGTGAACTGGTGTAGTACACACATCCAATAGACATGCCCGTGTGTCTAAGCCATGTCAAAACTGGAGGGTATACTGACTTCAATTCGTAGGGTACCCCAGGGGACACACGGCCGTGTAGCGTGACCGTGTGTCGCACACGGCTGAGACACACGCTCATGTCTCTGCCTGTGTAGACAAAAATAGGCCATTTGAATAGCCAAATTTGCCACCCTAAAACATAAACATATACATTCCAATATGTCCACATTTAAGCAATTTAATTTGCAACCAAATGAACCAATTCAATACACATTATAAGCCATATCCAAACTTACCATTTACAAGTCCATATACTTATATAACAACATATGCAATTCATCCAATTACTTATCATGAATCAAGACTATCTTGGAATAATTCTATACCAACCTTATCATACCAAAACATACCATATTCAAGCACATATATACAACCAAAATATAGTGCCAAATAAGCCAAATCACATGGCTTAACTTATATACATCAATTCATACACAGAATAAGATTCCAAACCGTAACTTTTAATAACCAACTAGCCTATACATGCCATATTTACTTAAGTTCATAAGTTCAAAATACCAAATGGAAATCTTGATAGTGTGACGTGCAGCTCCGACTTTTCCAGAACGAGCGAGCTAACGAACCTCTATAAGGCATAGAAATAGAAACAGAGTAAGCTTCTAAGCTTAGTAAGCCTATATAATACATAATTAAACTTACCATTCAAAGTAATCAAATGCAATAATAATATGCCAACAATTCTATATAACTATCACCTAACCACACATAACTATCACATGTTAGTCATTTAACTAATTCATAAACCGTAACTTGTTTATATAACATCATTTAAGCTCGTTGAATCTATTAGAACTTCAATGGATATTCGAGTGAACAATGTTAATAATCCGTCAATTCGTCATCATACATGCTCTTTCGAGACATGGCTAGTAAGCTTTTCATGAGCTGATAACAGTAAGCTCTATTGAGTGGAAAACGGTAAGCTCTATTGAGCTGAACAGTAAGCTCTTTCAAGTTGAATCAGTAAGCTCCAATGAGCTGAAACAATAAGCTCATACGAGCTATGGTGAGTCCGCAACAAATGCAGGAGCTCGACCATTTCGATAATTCTAGTAACATATCACTCGTATCCAATGAATTTATATAGACCAAGTAAAGCTCGGTAACAGATTCAGTATATATATATATATCATCAAGGCATTCTATCTCAATTAATAACATCAATTCAACCATTTTGAGTATAAAATAGTTCAATTCTAATTATACGAACTTACCTCGAGTTACTCGGATGAAAACTAGCGTCTACTCGTCTATTTTTCGTTTCTCCTGATGTAATTTCTGTATTTGCTTATCTTGATCTGTATGATATCAAATTAACCCATTCAATTCAATTTAGCCTAAAACATTTATTTTGGCCAAATTACAAATTTACCCCTAGACTTTTGACTACTTTGCAATTTAGTCCTTTATATGTAAAATGGAAAATTACACATTTTTAATCACTATCCACCTTAGCTGAATTCTATGTGGTATTACAATAGCCCATATTTTCACTCAATTTACAATTCTAACCACAATATTTTTATCTTTTTTAATTTAATCCCTAAATCTCATTTTTATCAAAAATCACTTTAGAAAGCTTTTATAACCATTAAAAACTATCAACAATCTAACAAGAACTTTCAAAATACTCAAGTATTCAACAATGGAATACCTCAAAATCTTTAAACATTTCAAAACCTAAGGTACGAGCTAGCTAGATTAAGCTGCAACGAGCTCAAAAACGTAGAAATCATTAAAAACCGAGTCAAAATCGTACCTTAATCTCTCCCTCAAGCTTAGCCGAATGAAGAAAGCAAAAATGGTGTGTTTTACACCCTAATTTTGGTTGAATGAAGAAGAATGAAGAAAGAATTTTGTTTTGTTTTATTATTATTAACGTAAATAACCTATTTACCAATTTAACATTAATAACCTTTAATAATTTCAAATTTACCAAGCTAACAACTTCCATTAACCCTTAATATGGTCTATTTGACATGGAAGAATTCCCGTATTTCAAGCTATAGCCATATAATACCTTTAAAAAATAGTACTCAACTTTTATGCGTTACGTGATTTAGTCCTTTTTACCGAATTAAGCATTAAAACGGTAAAATTTCTTTACGAAACTTTCACATAAATAATCTATTATACTGTAAACCTTATTAAAATAATAAAATAAATATTTTGGCTTCAAATTTATGATCCTAAAACCACTATTCTGATTTGACCTAAAAACGAGCTGTTACAGTTATTCTTCTTTGATCATCTCTTCTACTTGTCTAGTATCTAGGCCAAATCTCCCATTTTTCTTATCTTTCTGTTGGCCTTCAACATCTTTTGTTTTGATTGAGTGTTGGATTTTCTTTTCTTCTCTTCTACATTCACGGTTTCCCCTCAACTCTCTCTATTTCTCTTTTGTGAGTTTGACTGAATATCACTGCTCCTCTCCCTCTCAACCCATTCGGTTATCATTGTTAGCCGATTGTACTTTCCTTTTTGTGGGCCGAATCTCTCTGCATTTGATTATCCATCAGATCAAACTCTCGATTAGTAAAGGGGGTTCTAGTAATAAAGTGATGTTAGTGGTACTGACTAGGAGTGGACGCGTAGCCTCTGCCCCTAAGTTTAAGCGTCGTAGGGTGTCGGTGGTTTGGGACTTTCCGCTAGGGTACGGAAGGGAGGCGGCACCAAACTTTGGATTAGCTAGGCAAATTACAACCGACTGGTCTACCCAAGGCAAGTGGTAGTTGATCTTTCGGTTAAGTGGTTTTTAAGAGTTTTTCTAACACTATTTGATTAGTGATTAACTGAATGTTATGTGTGAATATAGGTTCTGGCGATCGTGAATTCTTAGTACTCTACGTGATCAAGTGTGTAACCGTATGCTATGTTTGATAATCAGCTGAAAAGTTGAAAGTGTGTGTATTTGTATGCGGTACTTGACAATCATTTAAAAGCCAAAAGTATGTGTTGTTTACACTGCTATGACTATAGATCGGCAAAATGTCGAAAAGCTAAAAATATGGCGTATGATGCCACATGGGCATGCGGTCACACGTGTGGTGAACTGAGCCTATGGGCATAGGCGTTAGACTGTAAAGGCCACCACGAGCGCTCTCGGGGTCTTGGGCTGTTCGGGGCCTCATTGGGCCCTATAGGCTTGTAGGCCCTACACGGATAAATGTATGTTATGTGGTAAATGTTGTTTGGATTGTGATGTTCGGATAGCTATGGCGGTTTCTGGGCTAAATGGGTCACACGAGTGTGTAGGCCCACATGGGCCGAGTAATAGGCCTTTGGCCCACTTACACCGTTATGTCTGTTTAGGTTACTTAAGTCGCTCGAGGCGGCGGTGGACCATCCGTTGCGTTGTTATGACCTCAGTTTGTAAAATTACTAAAATACCCCCGATTTGTAAAATTACTGAAACACCCTAGACTATAAAATTACTGAAATACCCTTGTAGTGTAAAATTACCAAAATACCTCTGTAGGGTAAAATGACTGTTTTGCCTTGTGGATAAATGACCAACCTAGACTATGAATTTGATTGAGTTGACCGTGATTGTATGACTGTGTTTTAACTGACTTGACTGTGGTTGTAAAACTGATATGCTCTTAATATATGTTAAAATGACTGTTACTGAGCATGGTCATTCTGCATACACATGTGATGATTGAGCATGACATACACGACATATTGTATAGGGTTGGGACATTGATATGGAGGAAGTACTATTCTGATAGGGTCGCACAGGCTGCACGAGACGACTGTGGATCCAGTACTAATCTGTTAAGGTCGCACGGGTTACACGAGATGACTGTAGACTGACGGACGGTTTAATGCCGCTTAATCTGATTATGGCTCTATGCCAACCTAAATATGGCTTTGTTCCATCTTGATTATGGCTTTGTGCTAATCGTATTTACCTGTGGCTATGTGCCTATTATATTTATTGATGACTCCGTGTCGACCATATTTACCCATGGCTATGTGCCGATCATATTACAGCTACTAATGGCTTTGTGCCGATCATATTACCACTACTGATGACTGTAGCCATGTATATTTCTAGCAGCTTTGCTGTATTATTATTTCTGGCAGCTATGCTGTGATATTGGTGTGCTGGTTGGGTGGGTCAATTTTATCCTCACATGGTGTGTTCGTTGGTACGGGCGGTGTGATGGTTGGATTGGGATGGATTGCATTATTGCACTATTGCATTTCTGTTATTGATACTGTCACTGTAATGGGCTTAGGCCCACATATATTCTATTTCTGATTCTGATACTGTATTGGGCTTAAGCCCTCTCTGTTATTGTATTGGGCTAAGGCCCACATTGTTTTGTTACTAAAAGGGTTACGCCTGCATCGCTTCGCATTCTCATTATCTTCATCGACTATTTTTATTTTAGGGGATTACACACTGAGTTTTTGTAAACTCATCCCATTTTTAATTGTGCAGGTAATCCCCAGCATTAGACGATTTGGAGCCGCGAGGGACTCGGAGATGGCCACACGACCGCAGTTTTTTTTAATGCTTAATTTTATTTATCTTTAAAATTTCACTTTGGGTTTTGATTCTATAGTAAAGCCTCTTAAACTTGAGTTATTTTATTTTGGCTTTAATTATTTGATACTTAACTGATAGTGATAGAATGCTGGTTTTCGAAAAGATTAATTGTTTACAAAACATCGCATTTGTAACACCTCATACTCATAACCCACGCTGGGGTGGAGTACGAGGCATTACCTAACTTGTTTTCATGCAACCAATCGTTCTCAAGCCACCGAGACTCAGTCCAAATTAAAAATTTTTCAATTTCCACTTTTAACCTCTTAATATGGGCATACGAGGCCTAAATTGACAATTGGAAACCATTCGGAACCTTTTCGGGTCCTTATCCAACCTATGCAAACTTTGAATTTAAAACAGGGCACACGCCTCTGTAGATGGGTAACACACCCGTCTGACCATCTTAACATAGTCGTGCTGATGGCCCGTGTGTCTCACACGGCCTAAGCACCTAGGGACACGCCCATGTCCCTTACCCGTGTAACCAATTTAATTACACAATTTCACATAATTCAAGTGCAGACTTTACATGGCGTGGACACATGCCCGTTTTCCTGGCCCGTGTTGCTCACACGGCCTCGGTACACTTGTGTTTATGGCCCGTGAAACTCTCTGTTTGTGACTTCATCACCAACTAAGGATACAGGGCCACGGCACACGCCCGTGTCCATCACACGGCCATGACACGCCCGTGTCGTAGCCCTTGTGTAAAAACCTGAGTATTCTGTTTCTGACGTCAGCATACTCAAAATGTCACACGGCTAAGGCACATGCCCGTGTGCTAGGCCGTGTCTACCACACGGCTGAGACACATGGCCGGACCATACGCCTATGGGGCAGACCGTGTGTCACACACGGCCTAGACACATGCCTGTATGTCTACCCATGTGGACAATATAAGGCTATTTACCAAGCCTCATTGCGACCCTTATGTACCTAGTTCCATACAAATACCAATCAATACCAAAACAAGCACAATTCATATGACCAAATCAGCTTCAATAGACATTCATTTATAAGGCAAAATACTCAACTATGGAAATAACATCTTTGCAAATAATCAAAATGAATATTAGCCACCATTCAAGGCTTAATACAAAATGAAGGGTTTCTAACCCAAGCCAACACATTTGGCCAATTCTCAAAGACTCGAAATATTAAAGTTTAAACCCTAAACATGCCATATTCAAAAATATAAATCCAACTATACCGAAAGCTTCGGATGATAGTGTGATCGATATCTCTAACTTCTAGTGATCCTTGAGCTAATTAGTTGGCATTGAAGGAAAATGGAAAGAAAGAAAGAGTAAGCATAAAATCTTAGTAAGTTGCATATAAATAAATATACAACAACAATACTTCAATAATCAACGTGCTCATAATACCAAGGTATGCATAGATATAACTTACTCATTACCATCCATACAAGTCACATATTATAAATTGAGCTCATATCTCATACGTACCAATTAGGTTCCTGTGCCACTCACAACATGGTTATACTTTTCTCATTATATTAAGAATATTACTTTCACCGTTGAACCATTCGAAACACTACAGGATATTGCATAAGCCTCACACATGGGTAAGTGTGCCGATGCCATGTCCCAGACATGGTCTTACACTGGCTATCATCTTCGAGGCCGATGCCATGTCCCAAACATGGTCTTACACTAGCTCTCGCATGTCCATATCGATGCCATGTCCCAGACATGGTCTTACACTGACACATCTCGTAGCCGATGCATGTCCCAGACATGTCTTACACTGGCTTACTTCCCGAGGCTGATGCATGTCCCAGACACGTCTTACACTAGCACTCGTCTCAATGCCGATGCCATGTCCCAGACATGGTCTTACACTGGCTCTCATAATGTGGCCGATGTATGTCCCAGACATGTCTTACACTAGCTCACACAAATGACCCAATGACACAGCATGAATATCCGATTTATTTCCTAGGGTTCCACGGGATTTTTGCTATCTCAATTATCAATATGCATTCTCAATTCACAATCTAGAATTTCATGCTATATCAATTCAATGACAATTCGAATACATACATTAACAATGTAGTTGTATTATTTACATACAACTTACCTCAGATTACAAAACGTACACGACTAGTCAATTTAGTCGATTTGCTTGGCCTTCCCCCAGTCTAGGTTCGGATTTGACAATTCTTGATCCATATTAGCAAAATGCACTTATTTAGTCACTAATCACCATTAGGCAATTTAAAATTCACATCTTAGGTAAAATGACCATTTTGCCCCTATGCTCGAAATTTAATTTTTATCAAATTTCTTCGTATCTCAAGCCTAGCCAAACTCTTTTTACTCTTACAGCAACTTCAAATTCTCACTATTTCACACATTCATCACTTATTTCACAAACTTTGCAAAATGGTCCTATAAGGGTTTTCATGAGAAATTCTTTCACAAAAGTTGTCTATTACACAACTAAGACTCATTTTCTTCCATAAAAACTCAGTAAATATCACAAATCCATCCATGGTAAAACCCTAAACTCTTAATCATTTTGTAAAATAGACCTCTTATTTGAAAGCTTATGCTTCAAGGGTCTCAAAAATGTAAAAATCTTCAAGAAAATTCATTAAAATCACTTACTTGTGAGAGGAATAAGTTGCTGCAAATTTTTGAAGCTTAAAACCCTTAACAATGGCTGAAAAATCAGTGGAATAAGGAGAAAATGAAAGAAAAAGATGATAGCTAGGCTTAGGTAATATTATATCACACCTTATGTCATCAAATTTCACCTAATGTTGACTTTTCAACATTTCCATCTACCATGGCCAGCCATCACCTAATTAATGGCCCAATTTCACTTTAAAAACCCCCAATTTATGATACATGGCAATTTTGCACCCTTAGATATCAATTTAGACTTTTGCATTTTATGCAATTTAGTCCTTTTTCGCAAATGGGCTCACAAACGTCAAAATTAACTCACCAAATTTTCCATGGGCTACTATGTGCATGATATGACTCCAAAATAGTAATAAAATAATTTCTCTAACTTCATATTTGTGGTCCCGAGACCATTGTTCTGACTAGGCCCTAAATCAAGCTGTTATAGCATTTTCGTAACATTTCTAGATATTGCTTCTACAACAAACAATGTTTTTAAAGTGAAGACGTTTTAAATGGTTAATAAATGGTTAAGATGTTTTGAGTTTTTAACAAAGAGATTTCAACTCAGAAACGAATTTCTACCAACAAGTCCAATTTTTGAAAGACAGTTCAACATGATACGCTAGATTCGACCATAATGTCTAGGCCGGGTTTGGGGTGTTACAGTGCAAGTGTACCCAGTCGTTATCAAGTAATAAGTAAGTATCGAGTTATCGTCTCCATATGGATTGTATTTGTGCTAAGTCACTTAATTTTTAGAATTATATTAACAATTTGGTAAATAAAAACACAATTTAGTTGAGAAGTGATGATTAAAATATATTAAGCTAAATGCAATAATCCCTAATGCAAATTAACCTAAGTATGCAAACTATATGAATGAAATAGATTTTAGCAGAATTAAACACAATTTGCTACAATTATAACATAAATAAACTAGGACAATTACTTTAATTAAACTCAACTTATTATCAACGTGCTTAATAATATTTGGAAAAACATTCCATGGCAACTCGATCTTTCATGAGTTTGGTAACCACGTTAGGTCCTTTTGGAATCCTTTACTTAGTAAATATGCATTTTACTGGTCCTTATTTACTAAGGGTTTCTTAGTATTCATGTGAGGTAACAGGGACTTGTTAGGTTTGAAACAGTTTAATCATACAAATCTAAAAACTATGCAGATAATAGAGACTTGATTTTAATTGAAAACATGATCGATTGAGGCATAAACATTATAAGAATGAATCTAATAAATATTATTTAATCAAAGTAATCATCCTAGCTTAAATATAATTAAGCTAACATTGTTGTAAACAAGAACAAAGAACACATAGAAAACATATTTGATTAAACCCAATTCAGAGTGGCTATCACCCAAGACTCTGACTGACGAGGCTCCTTTGTTCCTTTGCTTTGCTCCTTTGCTAATGGCTCTCCAAGGTGGTTGACCAAGGGTTCTTTAAGAGGCTCAAATGCTAAAATATTTATGAAAAGATGATGATAGGTGTGGGGAGAAAAGAAGAATGCTAAGAGAATTTAGAGAGGAGAGAATGATGAATGATGAGGGATGAGTAGAAATGTGAGAATGAGGTCTTATTTATAGGTGAGGAGAGGGGGATAGTTTACTAAAAATAGGAGTTTCATCTTTTGAAGCATCTTCCATGGGTGGCCGACCATAAATTGAGGAAGTTGAGCTGATTTTTCCTTGATTTTTGGTCAATTTGAGTGCCACAACAACTCAAGACTGAGACTTGGTCAAGTGCAAATCTTCAGGTAGATCTCTAATTTCTTCAACTCTGTAAGGACCTTGTGCAATTAAACCAAAAAGCAGTTTATGGATAGCCATATGTAGCCGAATTTTGGGTTGACTTAGTCCCCAATTTGGACGGTTTTGTAATCCAGCAAAGCTATCAGACCTGTCCAGAATAAATCAACAAGTTAGAGGACCAAAGAATAAAATTCATTCGATTTAATTAATTAATTTAAAACCCAAATTATTAATGAAATATTTTTAAATGAATTATTAAATATAATTTTATATTTTATTATTTAATTTAATCATGCATGGCCCACTTTATGTCTTAAAAATATAATTTATTCAAATTAATATAAAATAAACCATTTATTGCATGAAAACTATATAATAAAGCATAAAATCACATTTTAATAATTTCTATGTCCTAATTTCATATTTCACATATTTCATTAATTTATTAAACAATTACTTAGTTTTAACAACAATTTTAAGTAAAAAAGGTGATAAATGACATAGAAAAAATCCTATATATTTTTTTGTTTACAATAGCTCACGCATTTTTGTTCTTATCCGGACAGCTATCATATCAACGACAATTCTGGACGCAATCTGGAATTACTCATGCAGCGACAATAGTATCAAAATATGAAAAAATTAATGATAAAATAGGCTAAGATCCACTGAGTTATAAAATGCAATTTACTAAACTGAAAATGCTAAAATATGAGCTAAGGATAACTAAATGAGAACAAATTAACCAATAAGTAAGGAGAAAACATATGTTCTTTCTAATACTATCACACCCCCAAACTTGAGTTTTTACTTGTCCTCAAGTAAAACAAAAATTAGCAAGGCTACAAAAATTCACTAAGGCAAATGAGCATTCTAGCAACTTGAATCACCTAAAATCCCAATGAATGAATCACACTCAGATGAAAGAATATTGCATCGACAATACATAAGCATGAATGAATAAAATTGCAACTTCATCAAAGCCAGCACTATGCTTCAAATCCTAAATTCTATTTACCAATACAACGTTTATTATACAATACTAGGTATTTATATATCTCCCTTTTTTTTAGGAATAAGGGATATCGTTGCATTACTGTACCCTTGTTCCTGATAAATAACGATGGAGTGCAACAAACCCCTAGGGACTACATTATTACATCAACACACACTCATGCAGCGATAGCTTTTGGCCAGATTAATTTTTCTAACACTTGTATTGGAGTGTTCCCTCTTTAACATTCCACAATACACCCACTTTGGAGTGTCTCTTATTTATAACCATATATATGTAAACAGTTGTAAAAGGCAGATTCATTCAAGATTCAAGGAATGCTACTAGTCATCCATTACTAATGCAACCTAATTCGTTCATCAAAGAATTGAAGCTAAAACATTCAGTAAAATTTTTCCAACTCATTCACTGATAATTCACATGATTCAAAAATTAATCATCGAATGTAACAAAAATTTTCAAACACATTTGCATTAACCACAATTAAACCTTACATGCTTCATTACCAAAAAAATATTTTGAAATGTGGGTGCATTTCCAAACCCCATATGCATTCCCCCAAACTTAAAGTGTGCATTGTCCCCAATGCACTAATATGAAAATGCAATGACAAAAAAATGTAATGATAATGTGTACTTAACAAAATAAAACTTACAGCTACATGCAATGCATGAATACTACAGCTAAAACTTAAAATAAACTAACTTAGTTGTCCTCAACCACTGATGTGGCTGCACGATGTTTCTTCTTTCTCTTTTTCTTCTCCTCCTTCATTCACTTTTTATCCTTGGAGCATTTTCTCTTATTTTATTTAGGCTTTGTACAGTCCTCGGATTCCTCCTTAGTTTTTGGTTCTACCTCGGCATCATTGGCTGCTTCTTGTGTAGGAGGGGTCACCGGAGTGGTCCGGTGTAGACCACTATCGCCAATGAGTTATGGTGTATGGTTACCTCAGCAGCTTCTGCCAGTCTCGTTCCATCTTACTCCAAATTATCAATATTTGCACCCACAGACTTGGATGCAATAACATTGTTCACAACAGAGGCATGATGTTTTGTGGAGAGATATAAAGCTGGCGGGAATAATTATGTCCAATAGGAATTGTGCCCGCTCAAAAGGATCAAATGGCTGGGTGATTTTGGATGCAACTGTGGAATCTGAATTGCCCTGAATTCTGATGAGTTATAAATTGTAGTACAGAATGTGTTGACAACAAAAACTTCAATGCGTCGACAATGGTGCCTAATTATTCTGCAAAAAGGAAGGAAAACAAACTTTAACAAAACATAAATAAAATAAAATAAAATCACAAAGTAATAATTACAAATCAAAATTTGTTCTCGAAGTGTCCGTCGAGCAGTTCTTTCAATTTCTGGATCAAAATATGCATGAAAATCCGAATTGCTTCGGGTCATAAAACACCTAAAATGAAGTTGAAGAAATAGCAACAAAGAGAAAATAAGTTAGTGACAACTAAATATTATATAAGAAAAACAAAGTGCAAAAACATATAAGAACAAAAATAAACATCAAACAAACGCCATCCTCGGTAACAGCGCCAAAAAGTTGATCAGCTTTAAATGTCACACCAATAATGTGCAAGCGTACACTGTCGATGCAAGTATAGTAGACAGATGTGAGTTTGTCGGATATCGATCCTAGAGGGATGACTGTCTTTTGTCTATTAATGTCAGTGCAATAGTTAGATAGAAACAAGATAAATTGTGAGGATAGTTGTCGGAGCAATATCTTGAAAATAATGAAATAAAATATGATGATAATAAATTGGGATCCCCAACATGAATCTTCAGCAGAATACTAAGTATTCACAAGGTATAAAAGGATAGGTGATTGTCGATACAATAAATTTCAATGTAAATCTTACCAAGCGTCACTCCTCTAATTAATCTAAGATTGAAAAATGCATACTAACCCCACCTTCCAATGGTGGCAATATGGCACTATTCAGAACAAGTGGACTAAATTCCTCTAATCCTCACTCAACTTCCGTTGTAGTGCTTGTTAGCTCGAACTATCACTGCACCTTCCAGTGTCAGTGACTGTAATAACACTCCCGTGCTGAAAAAATTCAAACCCACAGATTAAATAGTAGAAACAAGATTGAATAGAATAACATTTAACCTAAAAATCATGTGTACTTCCATACAAACATGAAATAGAGAGTAATCACCAGCGTTTAGAATGAAAGATAAACGAAACAAGTGGAGAATACTATTCCTAGAAGAACTCGACTTGAATCTCTCTATTCCCTCTTGTGTCACACTCAGGACTCATTATTAGGAGCTGGTCTGCATCATTTTCACGTAAGCTCACCCGGGGGAGACTTAAGCCGCCATGGCCGCAAGCTTCCCCCCAAGATAGGTTACGAAAGATGATGGTCAAGAAAAAGCTCTTTTTTTTTTCTTTTCACATCAATATTTATGCCCTTCCAAATAGCACAGGTGTCCTTTCTTCAGAATCATGCTATCCTTGTACGTACAGGTTGGTTATACCAGACTGGACAACTCAAGTATTTTTGTTCTTATCTGGACAGTTGTCAGATGCAGCGACAATTCTGGACGCAATCTGAAATTACTCAAGTAGCGACATTAGTACCAAAATATGAAAAAATTAAGGATAAAATAGGCTAGGACCCATTGAGTTATAAAATGCAATTTATTAAACTAAAAATGCTAAAATATGTGTTAAGGATAACTAAATGGGAACAAATTAACCAATAAGTAGGTAGAAAACATATGTTCTTTCTAGTATTATCACTTCCTCGAAAGGGAAGGGAAAGCACACTAAGAAAGGTAAGGCTAAGATCTCTGGGCCTCAACAAGTTGAAAGGAAAAAAGCCAAAAATCCTAAAGACTTATTTAAGCCTAAATGTTTCTTTTGCAGCAAAAAAGGGCTGTAACACCCCTTACTTGTACCTGAGACCGGGATAGGATACGAGGCATTACTAGACACATACACAATCATTCACTCAAAATCGGGCTATAAAAAATTTCCTTTTAAAAGAATTTCATTCATACATACACAAATTATTCTTAATATAGACCTACGAGGTCCAAGACATACAATAAAAACATTCCGGGACTGAACCGAGAACTTACAAAAATCTCGAGAAAATTTCTAGGTTTAAGCCTCACACGCTCGTGTGGAGGCAATGCACACGCCGGTGTGCCTGGGACATGCCCGTGTGCTTGGGACACGCCCGTGTCCCTTACCCGTGTGGAATTATTAGAATTTATTTTCCAGGTTCGAACCTACAGGGGTTTTCACACGCCCATGTCTATGGCCCGTGTCCCTCACACGGCCTAAACACACCCTTATCATCGCCCCGTGTAAAAAAACTTGGACATTCTGTTTATGACGTCAACATACATTTAGGGGCACACGGCTAATGCACACGTCCGTGTACTAGGCCGTGCCCTCTAAATGGTTGAGACGCACAGCAGTGTCTCCGCCCGTGTGTCTACCACCATACATACTGACTTGCAACATTAGTGTACAGGGGACACACGGCCATTCGACACACCCATGAGGCAGACCGTGTGTCACATATGGTCTAGACACACGCCCGTGTATCTACCCCTGTGGACCATTTAAAGGCTATTTTCCAAGCCAATAGTCACCCTTAAGCACTCATTCACTCAAGCACACTTTACAACATACAACATGACATTTTTAGGCATTCAATTATTCCACACGACACTCTCATATCATTGGAAAGGGATCCTATTGCACATTTATCTTGTTACACTATTAGAGGCATTCCACACCAATTTCATCCATTATTAAACTTGTTTCCATAACTTCCACTTTTTGTAATCATGTATATAATCAAATTAAGTCATTAAGTCATCCCTTGTCCTTTATCATCTAATCCCTACTTTATCACACATTCACTAAACAATAACACACCACATCATCCAAGCATTAACACATGCATGCATGGATGGTTAGATTACAACCCAAATGATCAAATATGAGCCATATCACATGGCCAAATACAAAATGAATCATCATTATCATAGGCCTTCACAATTTGGCCAAATAGCATGAAAAATATCACAAAAAGACCAAGTCCCCTATACATGCCATACTCAAAATAATAATTTCACTATACCAAATAGTCCTTTGATAGTGTGATCGAATACTCCGACAGCTTCCGATCTCCAAGCTAGCTTGGTGGAACTACAAAGGATGGAAAAAAAGGGGAGTAAGCGTTATAGCTTAGTAAGTCCACATACAAATAATATGCAACAGAATTAAACAATCAACATGCAAAAACATGGCAATATATACTTAAAGATTATCCATCACTTACACCTTTTTACTTACTTATCACATGTATACATAGATTTTCTCATCGTGAATCATTCTTTACCAAGGCATCATTCATAGGTTTAGCGTACGTACCTGTACTTATCATAACATATATAATATAACCATACCTCTTTGACATGCCCTCCTCGGGACTTTCATTACATCCATTGCCTTACCCGTTGAACACGCAGAATACCATAGGATACGCGGAAAACTTGCACATAAGTGCCTCATATACATAAGTAGCTAAAGCTACCTCACAACATGTAATACATCCATAATGAACTCGGATCAATTCAACGAGCTCGGATGTTACACGTATCGCATCCATTATGAACTCGGACCAACTCAATGAGCTCGGATGCCTCATACATATTCACGAACCCGGACCAACTCAACGAGGTCATATTTCTAGTTTCCTAGTGACATGTCACTTGTATGCTACACTATTCCTAAGGTTCAAACGGGGTTCTTTCTCATATACACATAGCATCTCCATCGTACTTGCTCGGAATGTCATGCAATTATCACAATATACATAATAAAGCATTAAAATACATTACAACACCACATTATTTGCATATGTACTTACCTCGGTACAAAATGATGGTAATCGAGCCTAATCGTCGTATACTTTATTCTTCCCTCGATCAAGACCCGGTTCACATTTTTCTTAATCTATAATGCCAAATTTAACTTATTTATTATTCACATTATTCAAATGGGTCCATAAATCATGCTTTTACAAAATTTATGTTTTGAACCCTAAACTTTCACATATTTACGATTTAGTCCCTAGTCTCGTAAAATGAAATGAATGCATTTCCTTGGTTACCCAAGTCTAGCCGAACCTTTACTATGCTCATATCAGCCCATATTTTCTTTTATTTCACATTTTTACTACTCACTTTTACACTTTTACAACCAAATCCCTTGTTTAGGTGTTTTCACTAAAAATCACCTAGTAAAAGATGTTTATCATATCTCAAACATTCATATTCCTCCATTAATCATTAAAATACATGCACGTTGTACATGGGTCAAATTTCATACATAAACCCTAGCTCAAAATATAGCTAGAAATGGGTAGATCATGCTTCAAGGACTTCAAAAATGCAAAGAACATTAAAAACGGGGCTAGGAAGTACTTATAATCAATCTTGGAAAGATTGAACAAAACCCTAGCTATGTCTATTGAGAATTTTGGCTAGCACTTGGAGAAGATGGACACATTTTTGCTTTGATTTTCCCTTTTTAATCTTTTAATTACCAAATGACCAAAATGCCCTTAGGGTTTTTCTTTCATATTTTTCTTATGCATGTCCATTTTTGTCCAAAATTATAGAAATTGGTCAAATTGTTAATTAAGACCCTCTAATTCATAATCTAAAGCAATTTCATGTTTAAAGCTTCTAGAATGCAAGTTTTGCATTTTATTCAATTTGGTCCCTAAAATTCAATTAGACACTTTATAGTTAGAATTTCTTCATGAAATTTTCACACAAGCATGCATTCATAACATAATCCTTATAAGAATCATATAATCATTATTTCTATCTCAGATTTGTAGTCTTGAAACCACTATTTCTATTAAGCCCTAATTCGAAATGTTACAACTCTCCTCCTTTTAGGGATTTTCGTCCCCGAAAATCTTACCAGTGAAAAGGTTTAGGTATTGTTTCCTCATTTCCTCCTCGAGCTCCCATGTAGGTTCTTCAACCCCATGTCTTTGTCATAAAACTTTCACAAGAGGAACACTTTTATTTCTTCACAAGTTCCTCACCATAAGTCATATTCGGTCTAATTTCAACCTCTGTCGGTACAATCACATGTGAACGATAGGGTCTATATCGGTGCAACATTGACACATGGAACACGTCGTGAATCTTTTCTAACTCAGTCGGCAAAGCCAATCGATAAGCAATGGGCCATATCCTTTCGGTGACCTCATACGGTCCTATAAAACGAGGACTCAACTTGCCCTTTTTATCGAATCTCAAGACTTTCTTCCACGAAGATACTTTCAAGAATACCTTATCACCAAATTGATACTCAATCTCTTTCCTCTTTAAATCTACATATGACTTTTGTCTATCTGTTGCTGCTTTCAAACAATCACGAATAATTTTCACTCTTTCTTTGGTTTCCTTAATTAAATCTATTCCATGAATCTTATTTTCCTTAAGCTTAGTCCAATACAATGGTATACGACATTTTTGCCCATATAATGCTTCATAAGGTGCCATCTTCAACCTCGTCTGGTAGCTATTGCTATAGGAAAATTCAACAAAAGGTAGGTACTTTTCCCAACTACCTTGAAATTCAAGAACACAACATCTGAGCATATCTTCAAGTATCTAAATTACCCTCTTGGATTGCCCGTCAGTCTGTGGATGAAAAGCGGTACTAAAATTTAGCTTCGTACCCAAAGCTTCCTGTAACTTCTTCCAAAATCGCGAGGTGAATCTCAGATCTCTATCCGAAATAATAGATAAAGGTACTCTATACAGTCTCACAATCTTAGAAATATACAGTTCGGCTAACTTATCAAGTGAATAATTAACACGTACCGGTATAAAAGCTGACTTAGTTAATCTGTCAACCACTACCCATACTGCAAGCCCGTTACGAAATCCATAGTAATTCGGTCCCATTTCTATTTGGGGACTAAGATAGGCTGAAGTAACCCTAAAGGTACCTGATGTTCAGCCTTTACTTATTGGCAAATCAAGTATCTCGATACAAATTCAGATATATCTCTTTTCATGCCATTCCACCAATACATTTTCTTTAAATCATTGTACATTTTCGTGCTCCCCGGGTGAACTGACATACTTTCGTTATAAGCCTCTTGCAAAATATTCTGAATTAACTCAGCATTCTTCAGGACACAAATCCTTTTGTGAAACCTCAGAAAACCATTAGAATCTCTCTAAAAACCTGATTCACTAGTGGACTCACACTGTGCTTTCTTAGCTTGTTGCTCTTTATCAGCTTCCTGAGCATCACAAATTTGTTCAAGAAAAGTTGGTCTAGTTGTTAACTCTGCTAGAATAGCACCATCATGAGATAGGGTTAGTCGTGCATTCATAGCTCTCAAAGTAAATAGAGACTTTCTGCTCAAGGCATCGGCAACCATATTTGCTTTACCGGGGTGATAATCAATCACAAGCTCATTGTCTTTTAACAATTCAAGCCATCTTCATTGCCTCGAATTCAATTCCCTCTGAGTCATCAAATATTTAAGACTTTTATGGTCCGAATAGACATAACATCTTTCCCTGAATAGATAATGTTTCCAAATTTTCAAAGCAAATACAATGGCAGCTAACTCTAGATCATGAGTAGGATAATTTTTCTCATGAGGTTTCAGTTGCCTCGAAGCATAAGATCCTATCTTGCCTTCTTGCATAAGGACACAACCTAGTCCATTTAAGGACGTATCACTATAAATCACAAATTCTTTTCCTGATTCCGGTTGTACTAACAATGGTGCCTCGGTCACCAACACTTTTAGTTTCTCAAAACTCTGTTGGCACTTCTCTGTCCATTCAAACATAACATTCTTTTGCAACAACCTTGTCATTGAGGTGGCTATCATCGAAAATCCTTTCACAAATCATCTGTAATAACCGGCTAGACCCAAAAAGCTCTTAAATTCAGTTATATTCCCTGGCGGCTTCCATTCGACAATAGCAAAAATCTTACTGGGATCAACTCGTGTACCATCTCCTGAAACAATGTGGCCTAAGAACCCGACTTCTCAAAGCCAAAACTCGCTTTTTCTAAACTTGGCATATTACTGTTTATCCCTAAGAGTCTGTAAGACAGTTCTCAAATGTTCGACATGCTCTGCTTCATCTCTAGAATAAATCAAAATATCATTGATAAACACCACAACAAACTTATCTAAATATGGCTGAAAGATTCGGTTCATTACATCCATAAATATGACAGGAGCATTTGTTAATCCAAATGGCATAATAAGAAACTCGTAATGACTATACCTCGTTCTAAAGATAGTCCTGGGCACATCAAACTCTTTAATTCATAACTGGTAATATCCAAACCTCAAGTCTATCTTAGAGAACCATGTTGCTCCTTTTAGATGGTTAAATAAGTCGTCAATCCTTGGAAGAGGATACTTATTTTTTATTGTCACCTTATTGAGTTGCCGGTAATCAATGCATAATCACATGGAACCATCTTTTTTTTTCACAAACAGTACGGGAGCACCCCACTGCGAAAAGCTCGGTCTCGCAAAACCTTTGTCAGTCAACTCTTGTAACTATGACTTCAACTCCTTCAGTTCGATTAGGGCCATCATATATGGGGCAATAGAAATAGGTGCCGTCCCTAGCAATAGCTCAATACTGAATTCAACTTCTCTAACTAGAAGCAAACCTGGCAATTCTTTTAGAAATACATTAGCATACTTGCACACAACTGGAACTGATTCAATTTTCAATTCGGATTCCTTTGTATTCAATAAATATGTCAAATAAGCTTCATACCCTTTTCTCATATATCTCTAAGCCATCATTAAAGAAATCATCACTGGCGACTTATCTGCATCATCTGATTCAACCCGAAAAATTTCACCGTTTTCACATTTTAATTCTATAAATTTTTGTCTACAATTCACTATAGCCTCATGTAGTGTCAACCAATCCATACCCAGTATGACATCAAATTCATCAAATAGCAACAATATCAAGGTGGCCGAAAAATAATGATCTCTAACCATTAAAGGACATTTTTTGCATACTTTATCAACTATCACATGCTTTCCTAACGGGTTAGACACCTTAATTACAAATTCTGTAGACTCGACAGGTATATTCATACTAGATGCCAATTTCATACACTCATACGAATGAGTGGAGCTAGGGTCTATGAAAGCAATAACATTAGCATCATATAGAGAAAATTTACCAATGATAACATCAGGAGAAGTTGCATCTTTGCGTGCACGTATTGCATAGGCTCTAGCCAGAGCCCTAGCTTTAGTCCTCACTACTGTATCTCGTGTCACATTCTTACTACTGGGCTCTTTCCCTGCATTTCTTGAGGGTCTTCCCCTAGAAGCTGCACCACTCGGTCTTGAATTCTGAAACCTTTCTTTTTCCATCATCTCTGGACAATCTTTAATGAAGTGGTCTAGAGAACCACACTTAAAAACAAGATCCCTCACTCACCCTAAATATGCCAAAATGACATCTACCACATTGTTGGCACTCAGATTTGGAAGATTTAGCATTGCCCACACTTGCCACGGATGTAGCCTGAGATTTAAAACCTGAATTCTGCTTTCTACGGTTCCGTATGAATGTCCAGCTGACACATTTGGACGAGAATCCATTTCTCTAGATTTCTTAAACTGAGAAGGCAATGACTTACTCATATGTCTCTTTCGTGTATCTATTGCTTCAGACTCGGCTTTCTTCTTTTCTTTAACCAATTTTTCGGCTTTACAAGCTCGCTCAACAAGTACCATAAATTCCTTCAACTCAAGAATTCCCAATAATGTCTTAATATCCTCATTAATCCCATCTTCAAATCTTCTACACATCTTGGCTTCGGAGGGTACACACTCCCGAGCATATTTGCTGAGTCTGACGAATTCTCTCTCATATTCACTAACTGTTCTACAACCCTGTTTCAATTCCAGGAATTCCTTGTGCTTCTGGTCGATGAATCTTTCACTAATGTATTTCTTTCAGAATTCCTCTTGAAAGAATTCCCAAGTAACTCTCTCTGGTGGTATTACGGATATCAGTGCTGTAGTAGTCTAGTTTTGACCGTAGTTAGAATAGTGGTTTCGAGACCACATAACTGAGTTTGAAAAATATTTAAATATTATTTTTCGTGCCTATTATAAGTGAATTGACATGTGTGAAAATCTCATGTGAAAATTTAATTGTTTGTGTGCTTAATTTGTAAAAAGGACCTAATCGCGTAAAATGTAAAAGCTGTGTGCTAGATGAAGTGTCTATTTGACTTGGCTTTATAATTGTGAGGTCATTATGTGGTTATTTGATCATTAGAAGTTGGATTGGACATAAAAGGGCATGTGTTAGGTAAAAGAATAATTTTATAACAAAAGGGTAAAATGGTCATTTAGTTATTAATGTTAATTAAATTAAACAAAACATGAAAATAGTTGATTATGTTCATCTTTGCCAAAAATTAAAGGACAAAAGAAAGAATAAAAGCTTTTAGGGTTTCGGCACATTGAAAGCTTAATTCAGGTATGTTTTTGCTCTAATTTTTTATGATTTCTACGTTTTTGTGATCGTTGCTTAGTATACTACCTGCCCATGCCTCAATTTTTTATTTTGTTGATGATTTTAAAATGTGTCATGGATGGATTCATGAGCTTTGTGGTGTTATACGATGAATTATGAAAGTTTGATATTAGGTTTACGTGTTTTGTCTTTGGATTTTTGATAAAATTGAGTATTTTTGGTTAAATTGTAAAAATGTTATTTTGAGGGACTAAAATGTGAAATAAATGAAATGTATGGACTTGTATGAGAGTTAGGAGAATTCAGCCAAGCATGAGTATATTCAAATTTTTTGATTTTATGAATTATGGACTAAACTGTCGAAATGTGAAAATGTGAGGGCTAGTTGGCAAAATATCCTAAATATGTGTTTATGGATTGTTTTGAATGATTTGGTGAATAAAAGGGTTAATTTTGAATACATATAGATCAAGAAAAGAGTAATTCGGACTTAGACCGAAAGAAGTCGAAGATTATAGAGTAAACGATTCTAGTCGACAAATTCTAAGTACGAGGTACGTTCGTACTTAAAACATGATGTCAAATTATATTTTGATGTTTTGATTATACATAGATTGTATATATATCTAGTGTGGATGAATATGACGATAAATTAATAGTATTTGGCACTAAGTGTGCGATACTGACTTAGCTTCGGTTAATTGAGATAGCACTAAGTGTGTAGAATCATTCTAGCTTCGGCTAACCTTTACGACACTAAGTGTTCGGATGTTTAAAGTACGAATAGTTTACAGAAAGTCTTAAAATATTCAAACAAGAGGTGAGAATGAAAGTGAATAAGTATGGGAAAATTCAGGTATGTACGATACCTATGTGGTAGATGATATTATGTATGTGAAGTTCATTGAATTGGTATGAGCTTATGAATTATGTTGGTATAGATTTAATAAAGGATTTGAGAATTCGTAAATACTTATGTGTTGATGTTTATGTTTTATATACTGTTGATGATTTTAGTATGAGCTTACTAAGCTTCTAAAAGCTTACTTTGTTTGTGTTTGCATTGTTTTATAGATATCGAAGCTATTGTAAGCCCGGGGATAATCTAGGATCGTCACCACACTATCGAACCTCATTTTGGTACTTTTAAAAATGTATATTTTTTTGAAGTATGGCATGTATAGGCTAATAGTTGTGGAATTATGTTTTGTGATGTGTATACTTAGCCATGTGATTTGGCTAGTTTGTGTTTGAACTCATAGTTGATAATGGTTTAAGGTATTGATGTTAATTTGCATTTGTGGTATGTTTTAGTTGGATAAAGGAGATGGTAAGTTTGGTAAGTTTATGGCATGAGATTGAATGATGTTTTTGATATGATCTTACTTTATGTTTTGGTATAAATTGGTAAGGTTTATAAGTATGTAAATGGTTGATAAGGTTATGGTATGAATGATGTGTGTTTTAGCATAAAAATTGGCTGAATGGATTGTACATATATGCTTGTTTCTTTGTTTGTAGGTTGACCCAAATTTTGGTGGCAAATTGGCTATTCAAATGGCTTATTTTTGTCCACACGGGCATGTGTCTCAGCTGTGTGTGACACACAGCTATGTTGCACGATCGTTTGTCTCTTGGGGTACCATACATTTGTAAGTCAGGCCCGAGCACGGCCAAAGCACATGGGCGTGTGGCTAGCCGTATGGCCCAAGTCAGGCTCGACCACGGCCAAGACACAGGGTGTGTCTTGTAGTCTTGTGGGCAAGTCAGTAGCTATGCCCTGTTTTGCCACGGTCTAAACACACAGGGCATGTTTAAAGCCGTGTGAGGCACACGGTTTGTTCACACGGGCGTGTGACCTTTTAAAAGTTGAAAAATTTTACAAGTTCTGAAACTTTTATATGTTATCAATTTAGTCCCGAATGCATGTTTAAGTGTTATACTCAATTTTATGTTATTAATGAATGAGAATGAATGACTGTTTTTAGTAAAGAGATGATATTTGATGTTTGGTGGTTTTAATATGAGTTACAAATCCGGTAATACCTCTTAGCCTATTCCGGCGACAGTTACTGGTTAAGGGTGTTACAAGCATTCCCTACTAGTGATACCTACATCTTTAAACAAGGATATAGCACATTCCAGGCTATCCTCGGGGGTACACGATAATTTATCAAAGACTCGTATCGAGTTCTCTAACCAGAACTCTGCTTTCTCAGAGTCGTCATTGGCATTTGCTCTAAATTCCTCGGCACCTTGCTTCCGAATTCTATCAACAAGCGTTCTAGAAAATCTCATGAAATCCATATGTTGAGGCATCACAGGTGCAGGTTGAGGATTTGGGGGAGGTGGGGGAGGTTGAGCATTCGGGTTCGTTTGAACAAACTCCGTATACCATCCATCCATCATGTGAAGAAAGACCTCTCTGCCTCATTCTCCTCTACTAACAGTTACTTTCGAATGGCACCGCTCCTTCAGCTGGAGTAGGCGCATTACTTTCTACGTCATCCGCCACTGCTCTATCGGGATCCATTTGCTATATGAAAACACATTTTAATATTACCAGGAGTCGTCACACTATCATTACCATTATATATATATATATATATATATATATATATATATATATGGCATGTATAGCTAGACTCAAACACGCTAAGTTAGTCTGATAACCAACTAAACCATAGCTCTAATACCACTAAATGTAACACCCCTTACCCGTACCGAGATTGGGATAGGATACGAGGCATTATCGGACACATACATAATTATTCACTCAAAACTCAAAACCGGGCTATAAAAAATTTTCTTTTAAAAGAATTTCATTCATACATATACAAATTGTTCTTAATATAGACCTACGAGGTCCAAGACATATATTAAAAACATTCCAGGATTGAACCTAGAACTTACAAAAATCTCAGGAAAATTTCTAAGTTTAAGCCTCACACGCTCGTGAGGAGGCAATGCACACGCCCGTGTGCTTGGGACACGCCCGTATCCCTTACCCGTGTGGAATTATTAGAATTTATTTTCCAAGTTCGAACCTACAGGGGTTTTCACACGGCCGAGCACACGCCCGTGTCTATGGCCCGTGTCCTTCACACGACCTAAACACGCTCGTGTCATTGTCTGTGTACAAAAACTTGGACATTCTGTTTATGATGTCAGGATACATTTAGGGGCACACAGTCAATGCACATGTCCGTGTACTAGACCGTGCCCTCTACACGGTTGAGACACACGGCCGTGACTCCACCCGTGTGTTTACTACCATGTATACTGACTTGCAATATTAGGGTACATGGGAGACAAGGCCATTCGACACACCCATGGGGCAGACCGTGTGTCACACACGGTCTAGACAAACACCCGTGTGTCTACCCGTGTGGACCATTTAAAGGTTATTTTCTAAGCCAATAGTCACCCTCAAGCACTCATTCATTCAAGCACGCTTCACAACATACAACATGACATTTTTAGGCATTCAATTATTCCATACTATGACACTCTCATATCGTTGGAAAGGGATCCTATTGCACATTTATTTTGTTACACCATTGAGGCATTCCACACCAATTTCATGCATTATTAAACTTGTTTCCATAACTTCAACTTTTTGTAATCATGTTTATGGTCAAATTAAGTCATTAAGTCATCCTTTGTCCTTTAGCATCTAATCCCTACTTTATCACACATTCACTAAACAATAACACACCACATCATCCAAGCACTAACACATACATGCATGGATGGTTAGATTACAACCCAAATGATCAAATATGAGCCACATCACATGGCCAAATACAAAATGAATCATCATTATCATAAGCCTTCACAATTTGGCCAAATAGCATGAAACATATCACAAAAAGACCAAGTTCCTTATACATGCCATACTCAAAATAATAATTTTACTATACCAAATAGTCCTTCGATAGTGTGATCGAATACTCTGACAGCTTTCGATCCCCGAGCTTGTTTGGCGGAACTACAAAGGATGGAAAGAAAGGGGAATAAGCGTTATAGGTTAGTAAGTCCACATACAAATAATATGCAACAGAATTAAACAATCAACATACAAAAACATGGCAACATATACTTAAAGATTATCCATCACTTACACCTTTTTACTTACTTATCACATGTATACATAGATTTTCTCATTGTGAATCATTCTTTACCAAGGCATCATTCATAGGTTTAGCGTACGTACCTGTACTTATCATAACATATTCATATAACCATACCTCTTTGACATGCCCTCCTCGGGACTTTCATTACATCCATTGCATTACCCGTTGAACACTCAGAATACCATGGGATACGCAAAAAACTTGCACATAAGTGCCTCATATACATAAGTAGCTAAAGCTACCTCACAACATGTAATACATCCACAATGAACTCAGACCAACTCAACGAGCTTGGATGTTACACGTATCGCATCCATTATGAACTCGGACCAACTTAATGAGCTCGGATGCTCGCATCCGTAATGAACTCGGACCAACTCAACAAGTTCGGATACCTCATACATATTCACGAACCCGGACCAACTCAGCAGTTCAGATTTCTAGTTTCCTAGTGACATGTCACTTGTATGCTACACTATTCCTAAGGTTCAAACAGGGTTCTTTCTCATATACACATAGCATCTCCATCCTACTTGCTCAAAATGTCATGAATAACAACCATAATATATATATAACTAATGACCATAATAGAGCAATTATCACAATATACATAATAAAGCATTAAAATACATTACAACACCACATTATTTGCATATGTACTTACCTCAGTACAAAATGATGGTAATCGAGCCTAATCGTCGTATACTTTATTCTTCCCTAGATCAAGACCCGGTTCACGTTTTTCTTAATCTATAATGCCAAATTTAACTTATTTATTATTCACATTATTCAAATGGGTCCATAAATCATGCTTTTACAAAATTTATGTTTTGACCCCTAAACTTTCACATATTTACGATTTAGTCTCTAGGCTCGTAAAATGAAATGCATGCATTTTCTTAGTTACCCAAGCCTAGCCGAACCTTTACTATGCTCATATCAGCCCATATTTTCTTTTATTTCACATTATTGCTACTCACTTTTACAACCAAGTCCCTTGTTTAAGTGTTTTCACTAAAAATCACCTAGTAAAAAATGTTTATCATACCTCAAACATTCATATTCCTCCATTAATTATCAAAATACATGCATGTTGTACATGGGTCAAATTTCATACATGAACCCTAACTCAAAATATAGTTAAAAATGGATAGATCATGCTTCAAGGACTTCAAAAATACAAAGAACATTAAAAATGGGGCTAGGAAGTACTTACAATCAAGCTTGGAAATGTGGAACAAAACCCTAGCTATGTCTATTAAGAATTTTGTCTAGCACTTGGAGAAGATGGACACATTTTTGCTTTGATTTTCCCTTTTTAACTTTTAATTACCAAATGATCAAAATGCCCTTAGGGTTTTTCTTTTATATTTTTCCTATGCATATCCATTTTTGTTCAAAATTATAAAAAATGGTCAAATTGCTAATTAAGACCCTCTAATTCATAATCTAAAGTAATTTCATACTTAAAGCTTTTAGAATGCAAGTTTTGCATTTTATTCAATTTGGTCCCTAAAATTCAATTAGACACCTTATACTTATAATTTCTTCATGAAATTTTCACACAAGCATGCATTCATAACATAAACCTCATAAGAATCATATAATCATTATTTCTATCTCAGGGTTTTTGTCTTGAAACCACTATTCTGATTAAGCCTTAATTCGGGATGTTACAAGGGCACTTCAAGGAAAACTGTAAAGATTGAAAGAAATACCTTGCTACCAAAGGCAAAGGTATGAAACTTTTGATAATAGAAGCTTATTTAATGGAAGACTCAATAGATCACTAGGTCATTGATTCGAGAGCCACTAATTATGTTTGTGTTTCTCTATAAGAGTTTGAGGAGACGAAAGATCTTAGAGATAAGAGCTTACCATTGCAATTGGGAACATGACATGTGTGGCCACTGAAGCAGTGGGAATACTTTTTCACCAACCTAAAATTCAATATCTTTTCTTTTTAGATCGATATAAGATTTTTGACAGCCCAGAGCAGCCTGTAAACAATCCCAGATAACCCTAACTTTATCTTCAGTGTCACAAATCAAATCTGTACCAAAAATCTTTCTATCACTGAATTCAGTCTAGTACAATGGAGTTCTGCAATTTTAACAATATAAAACTTCATACAGTATCATTTTAATGCTCGATCAATAAATGTTATTATAAGCAAATTCAACTAAAGGAATAAACTTTTCCCAGCTACCCTCAAATTTTAAAATAAAACATCAGAGCATATCCTCAAGTATTTGAATCACTCGCTCAAATTGGCTGTTGGTCTGAGGGTAAAAAGCTGTATTGAAGTTCAACCTGCTGCCCAAAGCTTCATTTGGTTTACCCCAAAACCTGGAGGTAAATTTTGGGTTGCAATCAGAAATGATTGTCGACAAAACACTGTACAATCTGACAACTTTAGAAACATATAATTCTGCCAACTTCTCGAGTGAGTAACCTATACGTACAAGGATGGAATGTGTAGACTTGGTTAATTGATCTACTATAACCCAGATTACATCTTTCTTTTTCGATGATAACGATAACCCTGATACAAAATCCATAGTGACTCGCTCCCATTTTCACTTGGGAATCATAATAGGCCGTAACAACCAAGATGGAACTTGATCCTTGACTTTTACCTGTTGACATATAAGACATTTTGATATGAACTTAGAGATCTTGCATTTCATTCCCGACCACTTATACATCTGTTTCAAATCATAATACATTTTAGTACTGCCCGGATGTAACAAATAAAAATTGTTATGAGCTTCGTTTAAAATGTTTTATCTTAGTTGTGAATCGTTAGGTACACACAACCTGCTATGAAAATATAAGCTACCATCCATACCAATACTAAAATCAGCTATTTGACCATTTTCAACCATTTTCTGTTTAACCGATAAATTTAAATCATCAAATTGAAACTCTTGAATTTTCTATAAAAACAAAGGCTTAGCCCTCAAATCGACTAATATAGAACTGTCATGTTTCAACTTAAGTATCGATTGTGAAGCAAATAGAGACTTCTAGCTCAAGGCATCAACAACGACATTCACTTTTCTTAGATGATAATCTACTATTAGATCATAATCTTTCAACAATTCTAACCACTTACGCTGCCATAAATTCAATTCTTTAGAGTCATTAAATACTTCAAGCTTTTATGGTTAGTATAAACGTGGCATTTCTTGCTGTACAAATAATGCCGCCAAATTTTTAATGCAAAGACAAATGCAACCAACTTAAAGTCATGTGTCTGGTAGATCTTTTCGTGCATTTTAAGCTGTTGAGAAGCATATGCAATAACTTTGTTGTCTTTCATTAGAACACATCCCAAATCACTCAAGGAAGCATCATTATAAACAAAAAATTCTTTCGTGGATTCAGGTTGGGTTAACATTAGTGCTCCTATCAACATATTTTTCAATTGATCAAAAGTTTGTTGGCATTTATCAGACCATGTAAAACTAATATCTTTCTATAACAATTTCTTCATTGCACTACAACAAAACTAACTTTTAGCAGCGTTTTTTTAATCCTATAGTGGAGCTTTTAAGCACCGCAAAAAATGACACTATAGATAACACCGCTATATTTTGCTGCGTTTTTAACTTTTAGCAGCGCTTTTCTCACAAACGCTGCTAAAGAACATGACTTTTAGCAGTGCTTTCCCCACAAATGCCGCTAAAGAACATGACCTTTAACGGTGCTTTCCCCACAAACACCGCTACAGAACATGACCTTTAGCGACGCTTTCCCCACAAACGCTACTAAAGAACATGACCTTTAGCCGTGCTTTTCCCACAAACATCGCTAAAGAACTTGACTTTTAGCAGCGTCTTCCAAAAAAGCCACTAAAAGTCATGTTCTTTAGCGGCGCTTTTCCCAAAAACGCCACAAATCCATTCCCATCCCTTTACCTGCTTAAGCAAATCCTTTAAAAATGTTGTTATCAGTACATACATCACTCCATTCTTTGGTTAGAGAATGCAACATATAATTTAATTTGAAGACCTATTAAAAAGAAAATTCATGAACAAGAAGATCAATGTTTTTCACTATATCTCACGCAACAAGTCAAATTGCCTTTGATTACATAAGATTCCTTTGAATTTTTTTTTAAAAAAAAATTCAAACTAGTTCATATCAACTTGCTCAAGTTGTATGTATGAATTGCAAGATTAACACCTTATTTGAACTTACAATTCTAGGAAAGCATAAAATGCAGTTCCATGAGCATGCATTTAAAGTGGCAGAAAAAATTTACTGATTATAGTGACAGTCTAAGCTCCAAATATAGCTCTTGTGTGTCGCTTGATTCTGAATTCTGACTGCTCAATCCCAATGAGTTGCTGCAATGTTTCTTGCTCTTTGAATGTGAATCCTGTAAGAATGTAAGGAACTAAAACAAGTTCAATTTTAAAACACAATCATCACATGGCACATAAACTAAATTTCAGCAACTAAAAAACTTCAATTTACAACACTTTAACACTTCAATTTGTAGCACTTTAACACTTCAATTTACAGCATTTAAACACTTCAATTTGCAGCATTTTAACATCTCAATTAACAACATTTATACTCCTCAATTACAGTGATAAAACATCTCAATTTCCAGCAGCTAAACACTTCAATTTGCAGTACTCAAACACTTAAATTTACAATATTTAAACACTTCAATTTACAGCATTTAAACACTTCAATTTGCAGCACTTTAACATCTCAATTAACAACATTTATACACCTCAATTACAGTGATAAAACATCTCAATTTCCAGCAACTAAACACTTCAATTTGCAGTACTTAAACACTTCAATTTACAACATTTAAACACTTCAATTTACAACATTTAAACACTTCAATTTACAGCATTTTAACACTTCAATTTGCAACACTTTAACACTTCAATTTACAGCATTTAAACACTTCAATTTGCAGCACTTTAACATCTCAATTAACAACATTTATACTCAATTTCCAGCAACTAAACACTTCAATTTGCAGTACTTAAACACTTCAATTTACAACATTTAAACACTTCAATTTACAACATTTAAACACTTTAATTTGCAGCACTTTAACACTTCAATTTACAGCATTTAAACACTTCAATTTGCAGCACTTTAACATCTCAATTAACAACATTTATACACCTCAATTACAGTGATAAAACATCTCAATTTCCAGCAACTAAACACTTCAATTTGCAGAACTTAAACACTTCAATTTACAACATTTAAGCACTTCAATTTACAGCATTTAAACACGTCAATTTACAGAATTTAACACTTCAATTTGTAGCACTTTAACACTTCAATTTACAGCATTTAAACACTTCAATTTGCTGCACTTTAACATCTCAATTAACAACATTTATACACCTCAATTACAACGATAAAACATCTCAATTTCCAGCAACTAAACACTTCATTAGTGATGCACTAGCAGGTTAATTAGAGCCTGAAATTGCTTCATGAAAAAATTATAAAATATACTTCAAACATTTTACTTTAGAAATTGAGGGTAGTAAGCAATTTATTAAAAAATTAAAAATGTCAAATCTATTTAAAAGGAACATGCAAACAGATGCATGTAAACCTGCAAACAAACACATCAAGAACATGCACATGTCCATTAAAAGGTCATATTTCTTTTTCTTTCTTATAACAAGGAAAAATGTCAAATTTATTTAAAAGGAACAAAATTAACAAGATGACGGTCAGAAATAAAGAGAACAAACAATTTAAACAAGAGCAAACTCAATTATCAATCTAAATACAAAAGTAAAAGTTATTAATGCTTGCTTGGACTAAAGTCATCTATGAACTATGATTACCATTTGTCCTACAGCCACACAGACAACACACACCAAAAAAGAAAAACAACAATATATTTAAAAAACAAAGAACAGATGTTGTAGATCCATGGGTGACACCATATTCATCTACAGAATATGGAATAGCTTTGTTCTATTTCCCCTTTTTTTTATTACTATTAGTATCCACTAGAGGACCGGTGGTAGCATAGCAATATTAGTTTTTTTTATAAATAAACAAATAAATAAGATCATAATGTTTTGTATAACCTAAGATCAGAGAAATGTTTATGGCGCATACTTGAACTTTGCATCATTCTTAGGAATTGAAGGTAGCCTAGTCAGCCTTCTGGTAGAAACACTTCCTCCAAGATTTAAGTGATAATGATATATCTTATTATCACTAATGCCTGCAGCTAGACACAAAATTGACTTTATTAAATACATAACAAAGAATTTAACAGAAGGGACACACAAACACATATGCATGTATGTATATATATATATTGTTTAATATGCTCTAACTGACGGAATAAATGGACAAATTTTAATATTAAAAAGAAAAGAAAAGAAGCATGCCTCTTGACAGCATTTCAGGCACTATAATAAGTTGTTCATCCAAATGAATTATTTAAATTTTAGATCATAAATACATATTAAAAAGCATAGTAAACTTAAAGCAGAATTGAGTCATTCACAACCCTGTATTATCGCCTACACCTTAAGCAACTAACAACTGACAGGCAATAAGCATAGCCTAGTGGTAACCACGTTAATCCTCCAAAAAGGAGATCCCTGGTTCTAATTCCCTGTTCCCCTAACTGTAGTCAAAATCTAAACTATTCAACAATGGATATTCGACTAGCCAAAAAAGAAACTAAATATCTGATTTAAGGTCTGGTTCTTCAAAAGGCTAAATCCTAAATATGACTTATCAGAAGCTTAATTTTCCACTTTTCAAATATAAGTTTCTTAGCTTTTGAAGCAAATAGTGTATCAGTTCTTTCAATACATTCATGAAATTCAATGCATCCAAACTCACCAATGTCATGGAAAGTATAGTGATACCAAACCAAAAGCTATCAATTTGAAGAACATGCTTCACTCTTACATGAATCCTCTTCCTGATAATCCGGTTACCCATCTGAAATCCGGAAGCATATTAATAAAACAATTACTCAAATTTCCAACCCCCCATACGATGCACAAGCTTGAAAAAATCAGTCGGGAAAAGAATATAAAAAGGCCCGATAACAACAAGTGAAGATTGCAATATTCTTCACATGATCACCGCTGAAACGCTGGGGTGTTGCATCCCATTTAATCAACATGATAAGGCAATTTACTGAAATATATAAACTAAGCTCATCCCAAAAGAGTGATTATACATATATTTTCCCCTTCAATAGCAACTCCAACATTACAAAGGGGCTACACTATTTCTGAAAGTAGTAATGTACACAAGGAAATCTAACTTTGAAATAGCAGCACACCATATTTCAAAAAGGATTTTCATAATATACACACCGAAAAGATTACTATAAGTGGATAAACAAATCCAATCGGATAATCAGAATAAACAATTCCAACCACATAGAAAATATCAGCAAACAACATTTAGAAACAAGAAACTTATTGCACATAATCTGCTAAATCAGCTACATCTTTACATACTATATCGGGACTTAGTAGGATGAATCATTTAACAATGAAATGGAAACCCAAAAATACAAATAAACATAATACATCAAGCAAAATGAAACTGAAAACCCCCAAAACGATTCATACACCGAAAGTCCATCAAACAAAGAAAAACCCACAAATAAAAAGGTAACCTTATGTCTATCAATTACAAACCTGGTTGGGAAGTGCCATCAGTCTTTGCAAGTATTCATCCCTCTTATGGGGATCAGATTCTGCTTGAATCATATGACCAACCTAAAATTTAAAATTAAGAAAAATACAAAAAGGAAAATTGAGCTCACTCAGCAACAGATTAGACATCCAAAGATCTGGACAGATTAGACATATTCATAAAAGGAATGAATCTGATGAAGCTCTAGATCAACAACTGTTGTTGCAAGAGCAAATAGAAGTTCAGAAACAAATGGTTCATTTTCGCCAACCTGAATTAACAAGATACAGTTCATCAATATAACAGGTTCTGACATGCGCTCAGAACTGATGTAAAAAAAAAAAAACAGAGGTTACCATAGATGTAAAAAAAAAAAAAAAAAAAGAGGTTACCATTGCTGAACCAATGGGATTTGGGGGAGGGGGAGGGGGAACTGATTTGGGTAAAAAAAAGAAAGGGTTCTGGGAATAAAACGGCGCCATGTTCGAAAATTTTAATACATATTAGCCGCCTTTTTTTTTTTTTTCCAAATGACGCTATGCCCAACCTTTTGCGGCGTTTACGAAGAAAACGACATAAAAAAACATTTTATTTTGAATAAAATGATACTATTTTGTTCTACTAAAAATTTTTTATTTTATTTGTTAAAAATTATTAGTTAAGTGATTTTATAAAATATTTTTTATTACTATTTTTTATAATTTGGATTTTTATAAAAAAATTAAGTACTTTTAAAATAAATATCGAATATTTTAATAGGAAAATAAATGATTAAATGGCTGTAATTAATTATTAAGTTAGAATTATCTAATGTAAGCAATTAATCTCTCACATATGAAATTTCTATTAAAGATTGAGACGTTAATCATAATTTTATATTATTCTTTTCTGATCTAATCTCCATTTTATTAGAGATATTTCTTCCTAACTAAAATATAATTATTTTGCAAGATGTTCGATGTGGGACGATTTTAGTTTTTGTATTTCATTTTCATTTGTTATAATTTGGTTCTATCCAAAATAGATAGTTACCTATCCATATCAATCTGTTACTTTTTTTTATTTATTTATCAATTTTTTTATTTGATCTAATATTTAAATATATATGAAATGGTTTAGATTAAATATTTTTAAATATAAAAGCATTAATTGATTTTATAAAATTTCATCATTTAACAAATCTCAAGTAAACCTTAAATCTTAAACCATTTAATATATATAAAGTTTATCTATTATCTCTTAAATAATTTAAACTATAATCATAATTTTAATATATTAAAATTAATATTATCTTTTTTATAATTATATAAGAAATTATTTAATATATAAATTAAAAAACACTAATTAATATAAACCCTAAACCCCTATCCCCTATCCTCATAAACCCTAAATCATAAAACATAAACCTTAAACCCTAACCCCTTAACCCCTAAACCTTAAACCCCAACTCTTAAACCATAAACCATAATCCATAGACCTTAAAATAGTAACTCCTAAAGTTTAAACCCTAAACCATATACACTAAATCCTAAACCCTAAACTATAATGATAATTAATTCAATATTTTAAAATTAATACTATCTCTTTTACGATTATATAAGAAATTATTTAATATATAAATTAAAAAACAATCAGTCATATACCCAAAAAACTTTAAAACTATTTTAAATAATAGTATTTTAATTTTTTTCATTTTTAACAAATATTTTTCTATGTTTTTACTTTCAAATTTTTTCTACGTGTCATTATTTTTTTTGAAGAATTTAAGTATTCAATTAAAAATAAATTACATTTTAATTAATATAAATAAACCAGTTAAATAATAAATAGAAAAATAAAATGATTTTTGCGGCGCTTTGCTAAAGCTCGATCTATAGCGGCGTTTTTCAAAAACCGCTGCTAATGCCACTAAAGCTCACGATGGCCTTGTGCTTAATTTTTTGTGGCGTTTTTCAAAAAGCGCCGCTAATGGTCGACCTACAATGGCATTTTTTAAAAAGCGCCGCTAATGCTCAATTTATAGCGGCGTTTTTCAAAAAGCGCGGCTAATGCCACTAAAGCTTAGTGCTTAATTTCTTTTTGCGTTTTTCAAAAAGCGTCGCTAATGGTCGACCTATAGCAACTTTTTTTGAAAAGCGCCGCTAATGCTCGATCTATAGTGGCGTTCTTAAAAAAATACCACTAATGCTCGATCTATAGCGGCGTTTTTTATCCAAACGCTGTTAAAAACCTATTTTGCTGCAGTGTTGGTAAAACTATTATCGAAAAATTCTTGATAAAACGTCGATAATATTCGGCTAAACCCAAAAAATTACGTACCTCAAAAACAATTTGCGGAGGCTTCCAATTCAAAATAGTAGAAATCTTACTCGGATCAACTCGTATACCTTTCGCTGAAATCACATGACCAAGAAAGCTGACTTCTCTGAGCCAAAACTCGCATTTGCTAAACTTTGTTAGGTCTGTAATACGATTCGTAAGTGCTAGGCATGTTCGGATTCGTTTCTGGAATAAATCAAAATTTTATCAATAAAAACAACAATGAACTTTTTGAGATGTGGCTGGAAAACTCGATTCATTAGATCTATAAATGATGAAGGGGCATTTGTTAATCCAAAAGGCATAACTAAAATCTCGTAATGTTCGTAACGGATTCTGAATGTTGTTTTCAGCATATTATCATCTTTAGCTCGCGACTGATAGTAACCAGATTTGAGATCAAAGTTTGAAAACACCGTAGCACCTTTCAGTTGATCGAATACGTCGTCAATACGAGGCAGTGAATACTAATTCTTTATCATGACTTTATTCAACTGTTGGTAATCTATAAACAATTTAATCGACTTATCTTTTTTTTTCACAAACAATATGAGTGAGCCCTAAGGTGACACGCTGAGTCGAATAAAACCTTTGTTAATCAATTCTTTCAACGGAGCTTTTAGTTATTTTAATTCTATTAGAGCCATTTTGTAGGGGGCAATCGAGATCGGAGTAGTCCCTGTACTAACTCTATACCAAACTCAACTTCCTACTCAGGTGGTAAACCTAGAAATTCTTCAGGAAATACATTAGTTAACTCACAAACTATTGGTACTTGATCAACTTTCTTTTTAGATACTCTGGAGTCCAGAATGTAAGCTAAAAACATGTTACAACACTTTCGGATTAGTTTTTGTGTGGACAATGCTGAAATCATAGTCGAAGCACAATCAAATTTATTGGATTTAACAAAAATCAATTCACCATTATGACATCTCAAATCAATTTGTTTCTGTCTATAATTCACTACCGCATCGTGCATCATCAACCAATCTATTCCCAAAATAACATCAAACTCATTAAAAGGTAGTAACATCAAATCAGTAGGAAAATCATAACCCTAAATTTTCAGTGGACACTGTTTGCAAAATAGATCAATTATAACACTTTGACCTAATGGGTTCATTACTTTAATAATATAATCAGTCGACTCAACTGGTAAACTCTTTTCTGTTACTATATAGTGCCTATATATGAATGTGTTGACCCAAGGTCAATTAATGAATTCACAGTAACATCAAATATAGAAAAGGTATCAACGATAACATTAGGAGCTGAGGCCTTTTCGCGTGCACGGATTGCATAAGCTCTAGCAGGAGCTCGAGCTTCAGATGGAACTACTGTATCTTTGGTTCCACTTCTACTAACTCCAACTATGCCACTATTTCCTGGTCGTCTACCTCTCATAGGAGTAACAAAAGGTTTTGCATTCTGATATTTGTTCAAATCAGCTCGGTTTAGGTAATCTTTCTTATAATGATCTAATGATCCACAAACAAAACAGGACCCGTCTTTCAATCTACATATCCCAGAATGATTCTGGCCACAATGGTGTATTCTGGTCCAATCACATTCCAAACAATACCCACACTGGCTACTGATGTCATGGGTGGTATCATATTACTCTATGTTATTTATCTCTACCATAAAACCTTGATAGTGCTGAAAAATAGCTACTAGATTCTTTCATTTTCTTCTATAGAGGAGCATAAAACACTCTGGATGTATTTTACTTATTAAAGTCAAAGATTCTCTTTTCATTCTATTTCTTGTGGTTGTATACTTCTTCTATTTTCTGAGCTCGATCAAATAGAACTACGAACTCATGGATTTTCATTGCACCAACCAACATCTTGATCTCGTCGTTCAATCCATCTCCAAAACGAATACACATTTCTTTCTCAGTAAACACAATCTCACGAGCATATGAATTGAATTGTACAAACTCACGCTCGCATTCTACAACTGATTTGTTTCCTTGTTTTAAGTCGAGGAATTCCTTTTTATTCTTGTCTAAGTATCAATTGCTAACATATTTCTTTTAAAATTCAATTATGAAGCACGCTCGCATTCTACAACTGATTTGTTTCCTTGTTTTAACTCGAGGAATTCCTTTTTGTTCTTGTCTAAGTATCGATTGCTAACATATTTCTTTCAAAATTCAGTTATGAAGAAATCCTAGTTAACCTTTTCATTTGATACCACAACAATTAGGGTCGACCACTAATGAAAAGCCTCTTCTTTTAACAGTGATATTGTACGCCTTAAATGATCTCAGGGAGGACACAACATCTTGTCTAAAACTCTTTGTGTGTGTTTCAACTAGAACTCGGCTCTAGTCTGATCACCCACATTACTGCGAAAGTCTTCAATCTTGTATTTTTTAACTTTATCAATAGAAACCCTATGAATATTCTGTTGTATAGGGCTTTAAGAACGAGGGGGTGAAGGTCGTTGAGTCACATGATTGGCTCTCATATATGTAGTGAAAATGTCATTCATCATATAAAGAAAGACACCTTGAGCCTCCTCTTTGGGCCTTTGAAACTCAAGCACATTTTGAGTAACCCATTTATTGATGACTAGAATATTACTCTGTACCTCATCAGAATCTACTCGATTGGATTTAATTGACATCTTTTATCTATAAGAAAATAAGTCAAACTGATTAGGAGTCATCACACTATTACAGGCTATAAAGTGGCATGTATTTTTAGACTCAATACACACTACGTTTAGTCCTAGAATTGACTAAAATATGGCTCTGCTACCACTAAATGTAACATTCTATACCTAGTCTGGCCACTTGACCCGAGCTATAAGGTATTACAACTGTACAACATCAACATTATTTACAATATCGACATAAATGATCAAATAATTCATGATATAAGATAATTACAATCATTCAATAATAATCAATTATAACCAAGCCTTAATCGAGCATAAAAAACTATTAAATCAACCTCGGAACAGTGAAAGAGGGGTCACATAACCGTGTGACAAGGCTAAAACCGTATGGTCCCATAACATGGTCATGTTCCCTAACCATGTAACAAATTGATGCTGTGTAATCGTGGGTCACATGGCCGTGTCACCAGGCTGTGTAACAGAATAATACCATGTGAACAAACCTCTACCAAAGTCAAACAGACCATATGGCTGTTTTATGCAATCGTGTGTGGCACATGACCGTGTGCACCTAAACATGCCTTCAAAACCAAGTAAATTCACTTATAATTTCTTAGATCACAAGCCATGCAATTACCATACAAACCTTTATTTCTAGTTTCAATCTTACCTCAATTAACCATGCCTAATATACATACATACATGAACACCTATATAATTAGAATTCAAACCATCACTAAACACAACAAATCTAATACAAACTTACCTAAATGTAGTAGCTACCAACACCTCAACGATGACTACTTAACAACTTCTCCTTTCCTGCGATTATCAATCGATTCATTTGTTTCTTGATCATGCAAGGGAGAATAGGTTTGACTGAAACTTGTTCTTTATCAATCGTGTTTTAATTGAAAACTCCAAATGAGAAAAATGATAGATTTGGTTTTGTTTTAATTTATGTTTTAATATTAAATTATTATTTTACCCTTTAGTTTTAATTAAAATTTCCTTATTAACCCACCATGACCATCCACTATATTGAAAATAGGTCAAATTACTACATAAAGACTTTCAACCATGATTTTATATTCATTAAGCACTTATAAACTAATAGCGATTAACTTTTATAATTTTTATTATTTAGTCCTTTTCCCTTAATTAATTATCTAAACATTAAAATTACCTAACCAAATTTCAATATGACACTTTAGTGACCCTAAAAATATTATATAAATAATAGTTACTAACTCACTAGTCGAAATTGTGGTCCCAAAACCACTGTTTCTGACACAACTAAAAACGGGTTGTTATAAGTTAAACTGTAGTTAACTCAACAGTTTAGCATGGAGGACTTGAGAGAAGCTAATTTTTTCTAGGTATTTGAATCTTGAGGGATCAAAAGAACAAAGTGATAATATTATCACAAGCTTCATACGTAGACAAGATATTGGAACGTTATGCAATGATTGATTCAAGGAAGGGAACTCAACCTTTAGTATTAGGATTTCGTCCTTATTTGGAGGACTATCCTAAGACAATAGAAGAAAGAGAAAACGTGATAAAGGTTACTTATGCTTCAGTAGTAGGAGGTCTCATTTTTGCTATGTTATGCACATATCTAGATATCTATTTCACAGTAGGGTTGGTGAGTCGATATCAGGTGAATCACGATCCAAGACACTAGCAAGCAATTAAGCATATACTCAAGTATTTAAGAAGAATAAGGGATTATATGCTTGTGTATTTTGGAGGATAACTTACTCCTATTGGCTATACCAGTTTAGACTTCCAAACGTGTCAGGATTTGAGGAAATCAACATCAGGTTGTGTTTTGTCTTAAGTTGTGGGTCCATAGTGTGAATAAGTGTTAAATAGGGTTACAAAATAACTTGGCTATAGAGACCGAATATAAGGTGTGGAAAAGGCTATGGCACTATAACAATGCGAATATAGCTCAATACCAAAGACACCACATGAGGAAAAAACACATTGATAAAAATTATCATAAGGGAGACGATAGTGATTGACAAAATAATGAATGTAGTCAAACATCACATTTAAGGACGAACCCTACGGATTTTTTTTATCAAGACTCTATTAGGCAAGAGTTTTGAAAAACATATAGAGGGTATAGCAATGCAAAACATGACTCATCTACTTCACCAGGGTAAGAGGGAGACTGTTGGATCTAGTGCCCTAAGTGTAGTATTTTCCTCTATGTACACTTGTATTTTTCGAACAAATTGGTTTAATAGTACCCATTAATTACATTAACATCCTTTGTATTGGCTTAATGGTTATCTCACGTTTAACTAATACAAAATAATATTACATGGTCGAATCGTAATACGAAAAAATAACTTGTATTAGTAGATGAACTTAAACATGTCTTTAGTCTAATTGGAAATGAGCAAATTGATTGAAAGACTAATATGTTGTCTATCAAGTCCAATTGGGGAGATGCTTTTTCTTGAGCATCGGAGTGGATGACTTCTAAAAGATAGAGACATAGATGTGACAAACTGAACTAATAATTCATCGAACAAGACCCAAGTAGAATAGATCCTAGATCCATTTATAGATTTATTCACTTGTGACATTCATAATGTGGAAAACCTTAATCTAGAGGGGATAATAGACTATGTATGCCTGACTCATATACTTTGTGTAACAGCCAAATTTTTCAGTGGTGTCGGAAACAGTGATTCGAGATCACTAAATCCAACGAGTAAGTTTAGAAATTTTAATAAAAAATAATTATGGGCGAAGCGCGAATTTAAAAGAATTTTTGAATTAGTGAATTTTGCGATTTTAAAAGAATTAATCAGGTAAATTGGGTTAAAAATGAGGTATCGAGACCTCAGATTCATAAACAGAGCCATAAATACATTTATAAATATTTATGGAGTGTTATTAAGTTAGTATTAAAGTTTCATTAGAAAATTTTAACGTTTGGTTAGTCAATTAATTAAAAAGGACTAAATTGAAAATAGTGCAAAATTTGTTAAATTGTGATTAAATAGCTTAAGTGATTAAAAAAGAGGGATTTAAAATGCAATTGGACCCAAATTGTATGGGCTGGACGGTTGGGCAAGAAAATCAGCAAAAAGACAAGGAGAAACAAGGGCAAAATGGGAAATTTTGCAAATTAAACATATAAAACAAGACAAAATTGAAAAATCTAGAGATATCATTATTTTTCTTCAGCAAAAATGCCATGGGAGGTCTGAAAGTTGCTGGTTTTTCATACTTTGACATATGTGAGTTCAATTCTTGCCCTTTTCTTTGAGATTTTTATGTTTTTGTGGCCTTTACAATTAGGTCCAAGTGTTTAATTCATTAGTTTTTGATTTTATGGACAAAATTGAAAGTTACCATTGATAAGTGTTGGCTGTTTATGATGAAATAAAATGAATTTGAAGCTTTGATTTTGTTGTTTGATGATTTGATCAAGTAATTTCAATAGAAATTGATTTTAGGACCTAATTGTGAAAAAGTTATGAATTAAGGTATAGTGTTAACATTCTGATTTTCAAAGGTTGTGTAATAGTTTAGAATGATGGAATAAAATGTTAATTGAGAAAAATTAGCTTAATAGATGGTCTAATTGAGCAAGGACTGAATTGTATGACTTGTGAAATTTAGAGAAAAAATGGTAATAAACATCTTGAACTAAAACAGTCTTGGACAGCAGCAGTAGGTTAACTTTGAAAAATCACCATAAATTGTAGAAATCGAATTAAAGGATGAAAAAAATATTGAATTAAAGCTTATTGAGTCTAGTTTTTCATAGAAGAAACAATGTAAGCAATTAAATTGTAAATTATGATATATGATGAATTTTGTGAGACAAGGTCAGAATGAATTCGGGTTTCCCTGTTGTGAATTTGGAAAATCACCAAAAATTAGAGAAAAATAATTAGAGGCTAAAATTCATATGCTTAGAATCCTTGATGAGTCTATTTTCAATAGAAATCAACGGGAACAGGAACATTATCCGAGTTCTGTACTGTGATATAATTAATTTTTAGTGAAGAGAGGTCAGAACTGTCGGATAGTGAAACAGGGGAAACTTAAATGAATAAACTGTACTAATTGGCTAAACCAAAAATTCTAAAAATTTTATGGTGGAAGGATATGTGAGTCTAGTTTCAGGAAAAAATTACGGATCTTAATTTGGAGCTCTGTAGCTCAAATTATGAATAATTGTGTGACTATGACTCGTGTGGACAGCTTGATGTGAGCATTAATAAGTAAATTGTGAAATTATACTTACAAGAACGTTATATACATTAAGGATGTGGAATGGAGAGGAGGAGGAGGAAAATAAATGATATATTTTATAGGAAAACAGTATAAGAATGATACATATCATGACATGTATATATATATATAACTAGTTTCAATATGATGCTTGTTGGGTATGAAGTTGGATTGAAATGTCTCGAGCAAGTATTTTATTCTCATATATCCAAAATGTGGTATTTTATAAAGATATGATCTAGCTTTAAATATGAATGCTTGATGATTAAGCTGAAAATATTTGGTAAGATGATAATCATGGTATAAAAGTATAAGTGGTACCATAATAGACAAGGTAGAATGATTATGAGAGACAAATGTATAATGACATACAAATGCTATGTTTGTAATTTAATTGAGATTGTTTAATTATTAAATGCATACCATGTTATATGCTTTTGATTTTGTATAAGTGTGTAAGAGATTAAAGTTGACCAAGGCTTGGAAAATAGCTTAGGTATTGACCACACAGGCAGAGACACAGCCGTGTATGGAACACGACTTTAGGGCACGGGCGTACGATGTGGCTGTGTGCCCCTAGATTGATGATGATGTCATAAATAGAGAACTCCACGGACAAGAGACACGGGCATGTCGTAAGCCATACGGGCGTGTGGGTAGTTCACAAGTAAAACTTTTAAAATTTAAGCAAAAAATTTTATGAGAAATTGGTTGAGTTCCGACTTGATTTTAATGTTCATGTTGGGCTTTGAGGGCCCAAATAAAGGTCGTTATATATATATGTTCACAGAAAGTGAATAGTAATGTTTCGATTAATCTGTAAATGTTCTGTATGTACTGGTAACACTCTGTAACCCTGTTTCGACGACAGATACGGGTTCGGGGTGTTACATTTAGTGGTATCAGAGCTATGGTTTAGTTGGTTCTCGGACTAACCTAGCGTATGTGAGTCTAGTATACATGCCATATTACTACTCGTGATAGTGTGATATCTTCCGGCTCTAATGAAATTGTTTTGTTAAGACAGAGGTGCTTTCCAATTGAGCTAATCTTGACAGTGCGAAAATTTAGTATTGAGACATTGAAAATGTGTTTGTGTTAAGTTGAAACTTGACAATGTATGAATAGAAGTTCATGATATGTATGTGATAATGTACGAAATGAGATAACTATAAGTTGAAATATAGAAAGGTCAAATGAAATGAAAGTTTATATTATGATAAGGCTATCCGTGTCAGTTTGGCATGTCTATGATGTTATGTGCCCAACATGTTTGATTAAGTAAACTTATTCAAAATTGAATAAGTGTGTGTTTATGTACACTTGGTTGAATAAGTATGATTAGTAAGTTCATATGTATAATAAGCATTAATTTATGCATGTTTCAATGTAAAATTGATATATTTACTATGATTGCCGAAGTGTTGAAAGTAAGTATAATTATGATGATTTAAATGTTCAGTATTAATTCGACATGGAAATGATAAAGTATGTAAGTTTGTATGTAAATAATACATTATCTTTACTACGTTTTTATATTTCAGCATATTTTATGTATTGTAGCTGATTTTTGAATCATGATTAACTATTGGAAGAATAGAATAAAGTTTTAGGAAGTGAGATACTTCCCGTTTGAACCTTCAGAATCGAAAGATACAGATGGTATGTAGCTATGTCACATGTGTAATACGGGATGTATACCATGTGTACAAGAGAGCTACGAGACATTATGAGATAGCTAGGTCGCATAGGTGATGCTATGTGTACACCATGTAGACAAGAAAGCTATGAGATAAATGTAGCTAGGTTGCATGTGTGGTTCCAGGTGAAGGACACCATGTAAACAAGAGAGCTACGAGATAAAGTGGCCAGGTCACATGGGTGATACTATGTGTACACCATGTGTACAAGAGAGCCAAAATTATGTGTACAATTGAGCTAGGTCACATGAGTGGTGCTAATGAAGGCCACTATGTGTACAAGAGAGCTTCGATTTTAAAGGTGGACTGTGTGCGATACCATCGCGTATCTGTTATTATTCTGAAGTGTTCAATTGAGAAATTGACTAATTATTGATATTGAGCTAAACTAAGTGAATTCATCGTTTGAAATTATAGATTGCAGAAAATATTGATAGACTATATAAGTGTATTAATTTTGCTTGAAGTGAATTATGTGAAAACGATGATGTTATGTTAATGATGAATATCAAGTCATATGTATGTAATTATGAGAGTTAAGTTAGAGGCTTTACGACCTCGCCCCCTTACCAGAGTTGTAATTATGACAAAATTTTATGAGAATTATGTTAATAAAGTCATATGTGTAGAATTGGAAAGTATAGTGGTGAAGTGATTAGTAAGGCATATAGAGACGAGAATAGTTTGAAAAGTAAATACAGTTCTGGAAAATGGTATTAGAATGTTTTAAAGATCATTCGAGATATGCAATGTCATGGTTAGAGAAGAAGCTAATTTCGGTAAATTGACTTATTCAGATATGATGTCTAAAGAGTGTACTTACCGGAAAATTCTTTTGAATTGATTTTTGTTAATGAATGAAATATTATGAGATTAGGGATGACAGAATTAGTCAGATGAATATGTGGCTGTTCATTTTCTGATGAAATTTTTATTGTATAAGAATGTTAGTTAACTAAAATGTTTGATGAGAACAATGTTGGTCTGATTAAATAATGATTGGGACTTCTTCATTTTTCTTTGTTATACTATTTTGTTATGTTTGAGATAAAACTAAATGGTGAGATTCATGTGAAGCTATTATTCTGTTTTTACGGGTTGTTACTTTGTATTATATACGTATTGGAAAATCTTGATTATTTTGTAAATGTTGATTACATGATTGGCTTTATTTGATGATGATTTGATTCCAATCCAGTTAAATGCTAAAGTGGGGTTTTCTTTGTGAAACTGAGAAGCTCAGAAATGTGATAATGGGTGGTAATCTAAATGAGTTTGGAGCGAATTTATTTCTGATATTGAATTTCAGGTCGAACATGATTTTTGTTATTATTGTTATCTCGAGATAGAACGTATGTATAGATGAATCCGAAGTTTATATAGAAGTTTTTGCACGAGGCTCAGTAGTAGTTAGTCTGCTCATCCAAGATAGATAAGATGTGCAGTTATGTGAGTTAGCTGTGCTAGTGATTGTATGTGTTCAATGATATTTTGGATTCGTATTCAGACATTGATTTGTTAACAGATAAAAGACGAGTAAGTTGTGAGATAGAATTGCCATAGATTTCATATCGGGATTGTCATTCTCTCTGAAAAATAAGATGTTATTTGATTGTGGTTGATCATTTGACAAAGAAAGATTTGTATGATCATTTCGGTATGTACAAAATTTTTATTGAACAAATCAATTGAGTATAAGTAATTATGAGAGAATAAGTAAGATCTTGACGATATGCTCCGGCACCTTTGTGTGCTCTGATCTAAAGGTTATTGGGAAGAGATGTTTGAGATTAATTCGGTTGTGATTACGAGAAACTCAGTGAATTTTTTCCGAGTTGAAAGCAACTTCTTATGCTAAGATTTTGGGGACGAAAATCCCTAAAGAAGCGAGTTATAACATTAAATTTTTCAGATGGTGTGGAAACTTGATGATTCGAGATCACTAAATCCAACGAGTAAGTTTAGAAATTTTAATAAATAATAATTATGGGCCAAGCGCTAATTTAAAAGAATTTTTGAATTAGTGAATTTTGCGATTTTAAAAGAATTAATCAGGTAAATTGGGTTAAAAATGAGGAATCAAGACCTCGGATTCATAAACCGAGCCATAAATACTTTTATAAATATTTATGGAGTGTTATTAAGTTAGTATTAAAGTTTCGTTAGAAAATTTTAACGTTTGGTTAGTCTATTAATTAAAAAGGACTAAATTGAAAATAGTACGAAATTTGTTAAATTGTGATTAAATAGCTTAAGCGATTAAAAAGGAGGGATTTAAAAGGCAATTGGACCCAAATTGTATGGGCTGGACGGTTGGGCAAGAAAATAAGCAAAAAGACAAGGAGAAGCAAGGGCAAAATGAGAAATTTTGCAAATTAAACATATAAGACAAGACAAAATTGAAAAATCTAGAGATATCATCATTTTTCTTCAGCAAAAACGCCATGGGAGGTCTGAAAGTTGCTAGTTTTTCATACTTTGACATATGTGAGTTCAATTCTTGCCCTTTTCTTTGAGATTTTTATGTTTTTGTGACCTTTACAATTAGGTCCAAGTGTTTAATTCATTAGTTTTTGATTTTATGGACAAAATTGAAAGTTACCATTGATAAGTGTTGGCTGTTTATGATGAAATAAAATGAATTTGAAGCTTTGATTTTGTTGTTTGATGATTTGATCAAGTAATTTCAATAGAAATTGATTTTAGGACCTAATTGTGAAAAAGTTGTGAATTAAGGTATAGTGTTAAAATTCTGATTTTCAAAGGTTGTGTAATAGTTTAGAATGATGGAATAAAATTTTAATTGAGAAAAATTAGCTTAATAGATGGGCTAATTGAGCAAGGACTGAATTGTATGACTTGTGAAATTTAGAGGAAAAATGGTAATAAACATCTTGAACTAAAACAGTTTTGGACAGCAGCAGTAGGTTAACTTTGAAAAATCACCATAAATTGTAGAAACCAAATTAAAGGATGAAAAAAATATTGAATTAAAGCTTATTGAGTCTAGTTTTTCATAGAAGAAACAGTGTAAGCAATTAAATTATAAATTATGAGTTATGATGAATTTTGTGAGACAAGGTTAGAATGAATTCGGGTTTCCCTGTTCTGACTTTGGAAAATCACCAAAAATCGGAGAAAAATAATTAGAGGCCAAAATTCATATGCTTAGAATCCTTGATGAGCCTATTTTCAATAGAAATCAACAGGAACATTACCCAAGTTCTGTACTGTGATATAATTAATTTTTAGTGAAGAGAGGTTAGAACTGTCAAATAGTGAAACAGGGGAAAATTAAATGAATAAACTGTACTAATTTGCTAAACCAAAAATTCTAAAAATTTTATGGTGGAAGGATATGTGAGTCTAGTTTCAGGAAAATTTTACGGATCTTAATTTGGAGCTCTGTAGCTCAAATTATAAATAATTGTGTGACTATGACTCGTGTGGACAGCTTGATGTGAGCATTAATAAGTAAATTGTGAAATTGTATTTACAAGAATGTTATATACATTAAGGATGTGGAATGGAGAGGAGGAGGAGGAAAATAAATGATATATGTTTATAGGAAAACAGTATAAGAATGATACATATCATGACATGTATATATATATGTAGACACTCAATTTTGCCAGGGCTCAGAAATAAGTCCAAAAATAAAAATAATAAACCCCAAAAAAAAAAGAAGTCCAAGTTCAGTCCAAGAATTACAAATATAATTTGGCCCAATCGGAATGGCCCATTACTTGAAAAGATAAGGTCCATCTACAAGCTTGACCATATGGAAATATAATCTTCAATGATTTACAATCTTAGATGTGATATGCAATCTTAGATATAATACAATCTTAGATATGATTGCAATCTTAGATATGATACAATCTTAGATATGATTGCAATCTTAGATATGATATACAAATCTTAGAAGATATGATTTTGTAATCTTGGAGATTTAATTTTTAGATACCCTTTAATCTTAACCGTTGATGTAATTGATCTGTACCATTGGATTTAGGGAGGCTCAACTATAAATAGAGGCCTCTCCCTTCATTGTAAACGAACTGGAGTTTTGGGAAGCAATAAGAATTTTTGAGAACTTTCACTCAAATTTCTCTCCCTCTTATGTTCTTATTTTCTACGGTTTGTTTTTATTTTATTCTTTGTTCATCTTCGTTTTTCAACCCTTTTTATTTTGATTTAATCCATGTTTCCCTAATTTTTTATATATTTTAATTTTTTTAATAATTTTAGTATCATATCAAACTATTTCATTTTTAATATTTTTTTTAGTATTACTCTTAGTAAATTATTTTTTAAATTTTACTCAAATCATTATTTTAAAAAATATATTTCATTTAATTGTCATATTTTATCCAAAAGTTTTTCTAAAATGAGGCAATGTTTTTCGTATTTAGGAATTCGGGAAATAGTGCCCTAACATGCTGGGTTGCGATTTCCCGTTTGTCTAAATGCCTAAAGTATCCTTCTAAATAGATTTTGTAAATCACGAGATGATTTCAGTTACGAGAGTTTAAGAATATTGTGTCCTATCATGTTGGATGTGATGTTTGTATTCTTTTGGAGCTAAGGAATCTCGATTTTCCAACTTAAATAATTTCGGTTTTAAAAAAGGGATCTTATTTTTAAATCCTTTCAAATTTTTGACATAAAGACAAAAATCTAACCAATTAGGTACCAATTTTTGGGCGTTACGAGGGTGCTAACCCTTCCTCGTACGTAACCGACTCCCAAATCCGTTTTCTCGACTTTCGTGGACCAAAATTAATGTTTTAAAACAAAACATTTTATAAGGTGATCCAACCACACCTAAAAAGATTGGCGGCGACTCCCGTTTTCGTTTTTCAAAAGTCGATCCCCATTTTCCAAAACCCCTTTAAAAAATGGTTTCGACAATATATATATATGACTAGTTTCAATATGATGCTTGTTGGGTATGAAGTTGGATTGAAATGTCTCAGGCAAGTATTTTATTCTGCGTATCTGAAATGTGGTATTTTATAAAGATATAATCTAGCTTTAAATATGAATGCTTGATGATTAAGCTGAAAATATTTGGTAAGATGATAATCATGGTATAAAAGTATAAGTGGGACCATAATAGACAAGGTAAAATGATTATGAGAGACAAATGTATAATGACATACGAATGCTATGTTTGTAATTTAATTGATATTTTTTAATTATTAAATGCATACCATATTATATGCTTTTGATTTTGTATAAGTGTGTAAGAGATTAAAGTTGACCAAGGCTTGGAAAATAGCTTAGGTATTGACCACACAGGCAGAGACACAGCCGTGTGTCTCAGCCGTGTATGGAACACGACTTTAGGGCACGGGCGTACGATGTGGCCGTGTGCCCCTAGATTGATGATGATGTCATAAATAGAGAGCTCCTCGGACAAGAGACACCGGCATGTCGCAAGCCATACGGGTGTGTGGGTAGTTCACAAGTAAAACTTTTAAAATTTAAGCGAAAAATTTTATGAGAAATTGGTTGAGTTCCGACTTGATTTTAATGTTCATGTTGGGCTTCGAGGGCCCAAATAAAGGTCGTTATATATATGTTCACAGAAAGTGAATAGTAATGTTTCGATTAATCTGTAAATGTTCTGTATGTACTGGTAATACTCTGTAACCCTGTTTTGACGATGGATATGGGTTTGGGGTGTTACACTTTGATGTAAGTAAAAGCCTGAGATCAAATAGATAAAGAACCAAAAACTGGTGTGTTTGTAACAGCCCGATTTAGGGCCAAAACGGAACAGTGGTTTTGAAACCACGAATTTGAGATTTTTAAAAAAAATATTATGATTAAGTTTTAGCATTTACATTATGATTTCATAATTGTGTGAAAATTTCGTTGCGAAATTTTATCGATTGAATGTTTAATTTGACGTTTAGGACTAAATTGAAATAGGTGAAAAATGTGTGTGTCTAATTCATAAAGTACTAGATTGAAATGGGGGTTTTAAGTAGAGGTCCTTAAATGGCAATTAGACCATTATCTTTTATATGGACAAAAATTAGGACATGGATGGAATTTTTAGAAAGTTTAGTTGTAAGGGCATTTTGGTCATTTGCATATAAAATGAAATAAAATGGGAAAAATAACACAAAAATGTGTTCATCTTCATTAAGCTTGGCCGAAATTTGCATGTTCTCCATAGCTAGGGTTTTCCCCAAGCTTTCAAGCTCAATAGTAAGTGCATTCAAGCCTCGTTTTTAATGTTCTTTACATTTTTGAAATCCTCGTAACTCGGTCTACCTATTTCTACCATTATTTCGAGTTAGGGTTTATGTTTAAAAATTTACCCATGAATGATATGCATGTATTTTGATGTTTGATGGTAGAATATGAATTTTTGAAGTTAGGAGAACGATCTTTTCTAAGTGATTTTTAGCGAAAACGAGCAAAACGGCATAATCGGTAAAAATACCTATTGCTCATAACTATGTGTTAGAGTGAGAATTTGATGTTGCCATAAAAGATAAAAATGATCAGCATGTCATTAAACATAAGAATAAGGGCTGAAATTAAATTTTCGAGCCTAGGGGCAAAATCATAATTTTGTAAAAGTTAGGGAGCAAAAATGTAATTTTTTCATAATGTGATTTTTGGATTGAAATAAATAGTATGAGTGTTAAATGAGCTAAATGTGTTGTTATAGATCAAGAAAGGCGTGGAATCGATCTCGAACGGGGAAGGAAAAGGTTTTGGACTAAATTGCAAAATTTCCATATTTTGCACCGAGGTAAGTTTATATGTAAATAATACATTAACTTCATTTACATTTTTATATTTCAGCCTATTATATATATATTTTAGCCGATTTTGAAGCATAAATTGACTATTGGAAGAATGGAAATAAGTAATAGAGAGAGAAATCCCAGTTGAACATTCGAAAAGATTGAATAATATAGATGGAGTGTAGCTAGGTCACATGTATGATGCCGAGTGCACATCATATGTACAAGAAAGCTACGCGATACTATGTAGTAGCTAGGTCACATGTGTGATACGGGAAGTATCCCATGTAGACAAGAGAGCTACGGGAGAGATAAATGTAGCTAGGTTGCATGTGTGATTCCAAGTGAAGGACACGATGTAGACAAGAGAGCTACGAGATAAATTGGCTAGGTCACATGGGTGGTACTAAGTGTTCACCATGTGTACAAGAGAGCCGAATTATATGAAATATGATGGTGGAGCTGTGTGCTGAAACCATCAAGTATCGGGAATTGATCCGAATTGTTCAACGGGATGGCTTTATGGTGACATTGTAATCATGGACCTATACTTGTGATGTATGAAATGGGGTGAAAATGAATTGTGATATGCATGTTAAAATGAGATTAATATAAAGAAAGTGTGAAAAAGTGAATTAGTAATAATACTGTTTTAGACAGACGCAGTATTGTGAATTTGAAAAATCATAAAAAATAATAGGAATTTAATTAGAGGCTTAATGAGAGATGAATTTAAAGCTTAATGAGTCTATTTTCATGTAAAAGAAACAGAGCAAGTAAATGAATCTTATATTTTGAGAAATTTATATTTTCGTGAGACCTGTTTAGAATGACTGCATGATCCCCTGTTCAGAATTTAAAAATTTACCATAAATTGTAAAGAAACAATTAAGAGTTTTATCTTACATGTATGGAATCCTTATTGAGTATAGTTTTATAAGAAACAAACGACATAGTCATTGAAACTCTGAATAGAGAGATATATGAATCGTAATATACAGGGGTCAGAGTGGTCGAACCCTGAAATATGAGAGACTTTAACTAATAAACTGTACTAATTGGCTTGACCAAAAATTGTAGAAAAAAATTAGTAAGTAGATATATGAGTCTAGTTTCAAGGAAAATTTACGTAATTGGATTTCTAGTTTTGCAACTCGATTTATGATTTATTTAGTGAACATGACGCAGGAGAGACAGCTTGACCAAAGTGGAGTAAATAGTGAAATTAAAAGTAGATACACTTGAGTTATTATGTAATCATATTAAATCCTTTATTCATTATTTATATACTTGGTTACTAAGCTATAAGCTTACTTTCTTTTCTCTCTTTTGTCTTATAGTGTCATCCAAATTTCGCATGTGAGTCAAGGATCGTTGAAGATCTGCCTACACTATCAATATTTTTGGGTATTTGAACTAAACATTTTGAATTGTGGCATGTATAGTAGGCTTAGTTATTTTGTTACGTGTCATAATTGCCTAGGCTAAAAATATTGGCTACAGTATGTGATTGAGTATTTTGTACAAAGCCATTGAAGTTGGCTAATATTGTTAAAGGCATATGTTATAATGTTTCATGATCCAATTGGATGCCATATTTTTGTTTCGGTTTTATTTAATGGTATGTGTTATGTTCTGGTAATACCTCGTACACTGTTTCGGTGTGGAATGCGTGTATGGGGCGTTACAGTGTTGGGTATACAACTTCTGCAGTATGTAGCATCATTCGTAATAGTGGAATTCATAGCCAAAGAAATGGGTAAATGATATCCTCTTATTGACATTTCATGATAGATGAAAAATAAATGTGGCCACTGGTCATCTGTCTTTATGATAAACGACTTGATTACTATTTGATAGTAATTGATTTTTCATGAAGGAAGATGTAATGGTTACCATTAGATAAAATAGGATCATATTAGGAGACTGAATTTATCCAAAAGAGGTTAAAGATATCCTATGAGGGTAACACATTTATGGCTAGGTCATTAGACGAGTACTAAATTGTAACACCCCTTACCAGTATTCAACGTCGGAATAGGGTACGAGGCATTACTGGACTTATACACAAGTAATCATGCAGAACTGATACATAAATTTCCATCCAAATTAAAACTTTTCATATACATTCATATTGCCCCTATTATGAGCCTACGAAGCCCAAAACATACATTGGGAGTGGTTCGAGACTAAACCGAGAACTTTCAAAATTTGTTACAACACTTAGAAGATTTTCATGCTTTAGAGGGTCACACGCCCATGTGGGTAGGCCATGTGGTCTCACACGCCCGTGTGGCTTGGGACACGCCCGTGTCCTTAGCCCGTGTAACTCTCTGTTTATGACATCATCAACAAATTAGGGTCACACGGCCAAGGCACACACCCATGTGTTAGGCCGTGTGGGCAATTTTATTTTTATAAATTTTCATAAATTAGGTGCAGCCTTCCCACGCCCTAGGCACACGCCTATGTCCCTGGGCCGTGTCCTTCACACGGCTGAGACACACAGCCGTGTCTCTGCCCTGTGGCCAATTCGAGGCTAAAATTCAAGAATGCAGGGGGCACACCGCCAGATCACACACCCAATGGGCAAGCCGTGTGTCACACACGGCCTAGACATAAACCCGTGTGTCTACCCGTGTGGACAAAAATAAGGCTATTTACCAAGCCCTTTTACCACCCTTACTTGAACCAACCTACAGAACATCAAACAACACCAATCCAAGCATATACATACTACCAATTCAGCCACAACCAAGACATCCACACTTCAATTTCATGCTATTTTCTATCACATACAACATCTCATACTTATCATCACAAACTATGCAATAACCACATCCATGAAAGGCATCATCATATGTATATATATACTTAACCAATATTAGCTAGTACCATATGGCCATTTACACAATGAATTAATTACCATTACAAGCCAACACACTTGGCCAAATCAATAATGACACATATCAAAAAAAGACCAAGTCCCTATACATGCCATAACTCAAAATAATGTAATAATGAATACCCAAAACAATAATTTGATAGTGTGAGTAGATCTCCGATCGTGTTCGATCTCGGAGCTGGCTTGATGACACTATAAGAAAAGAAAATAAATGGGGGTAAGCTTTAAGCTTAGTAAGTTAGCATGTAAATAATAATCAACTTTAAACATACAATAACCTACACATAATGTAATGTAAATTAGCACAAAATCATCAAGCGATCATAAACATATCTTACTCATTTGCATCCTTACCAATAATGCATCTTAAACTAAGATAATTTCTCATGAGTTTTGCTTACGTACCTGTACCACTTCATAACATAGTCATAACCTTTCATATCTTTGATATAATCTTTAAATCACCCACTGAACCACTTGGAATACTAAAGGATACTTGGGAATCACATACGTATATAATCATACCAATGCCATATCTCAGATATGGTCTTACATGGGATCTCATATCGATGCCATGTCCCAGACATGGTCGTACACGAAATCTCATATCCCTAATGTCATGACATTTGTATCCTAACTATTCCTAAGGTTCAACCGGAAATTTCGCCGTATCGAATCTTTGCCGAACGAATCCATAATGATAATTGTACAAGTCATGTAATAACAAAATATTAAATACATAATGTAAGTTGCATTATTTACACACTAACTTACCTCGGTACAAAAATAGTAGAAATGGATCTAATCGTCAATAACCTTGTTTTTCCCCTGATCAAGGTCTGAACTTCATTTATCTTGATCTATAATAGAAAATTTAGCTTCTTTAATTATCACATTTCTCAATTCAGTCCAAAAGTCATACTATGGAAAAATTACATTTTTGCCCCTAAACTTTGACATATTTACAATTTTATCCCTAGGCTCGTAAAATGAAATGCATCCAATTTCTTTGTTACCCAAGCGTAGTCGACCCACACACATGCTCATATCAGCCCACATTTTTCATCAAATTAGATTTTTACTACACATTTTACAACTTTTACAAATAGGTCCCTTTTAGGTATTTTCATGCAAAATCACCTAGTAAAAGTTGTTTATTACAAATCAAACTTTCATTTTCTACCATTAAACATCAAAATACATGCATGTCACACATGGGTAAATTTTTAAACATGAACCCTACTTCAAAATAATGGTAGAAATGGAAAGATCAGGTGAATACGACTTCAAAAACGTAAAGAGCATTAAAAACGGGGCTAGGATGCACTTACTATCAAGCTTGAAAGTTGAAGAAACCCTAGCTATGGTGTCTTGGAAATTTCGGCTAAGGGAGGAAGAAGATGGACAGAATTTTGACTTGTTTTTCCCTTTTTATTCTTTTACCAAAATGCCCTTTTAGCCTTTCTTTAAAATTTTATCTCTTCATGCCCATTTTTGTCCAATAACTTAACAAATGGTCTAATTAACATCTAAGGACCTCTAATTTAAAATCTCATATCAATTGGACACTCTAACATGTAGAAATTAACTTTTGCACTTTTTATGATTTAGTCCTTTTGACTAAACTGAGTGCCCAAACGTTAAAATTTTCGAACAAAATTTTCATGAAATCATTCTGTGAAACTATGAACCATAAAAGTATAATAAAAACAAGATTTACTACGTCAGATTCGTGGTTCCAAAACCACTGTTCCGACTAGGCCTAAAATCAGGAAGTTACATGAATGAGTAGTTTTTGTAATGATATATAATTATGAAGAACTTAGTCACAATACTATAGTGAAATAGTGAAATGTCTTTGTGACTAAATAAGTTTATAATTAATAGGTGAAAAGCTAGACCTTAATTATAAATCATTTGAACCTTGATTGCATATGTCCAACCAGTTCCTTTGCTAGCTCGTTGAAACCAGAAATGTAATAGCCCGATTTAGGGCCTAGTCAGAATTGTGGTCTTGGGACGACAAATCTGAAGTTAGAAAAAATATTTTTATTATTTTTATGAGGTTATAGTATGATTTTATTAGTGCATGAAAAATTGGGTGAGCTAATTTTAATGTTTTCAAGCTCGATTGCGAAATAGGACTAAATCGTATAAAAGGCAAAAGTTGCTTTTTAGTACCCAAATGTGTTAAATAGCTAGAGAATTAAAATTGAGGGCTTTTAAAGGGCAATTAGACCCTTTTTAGGATGCTTGGCCGGCCATGGGAGACAAATTGGTCAAAAAGTCCAAGTTTGGTTGGGTTTGATGGCTAATTTGACTAAAATAGAAATAAAATAAGGAAAAGATGTTATCACCTTCTCATCTTCTTTTCTACCACCGAAAATATCAACAAAAATGGAGTTTGGAGGCTAAAAATTTTCAGCAACTTAAAGCCCTCACAAGTAAGTGATTTCCATACCCTTTGTTGATGATTTTTGCATTTTTGAGACCCTTGAAGCATGGGCTTTCAAATGAGGGGTCTATTTTACAAAATGATTGAAATTTTAGGGTGTTAACATGAAATAATTTGTGATGTTTTCTGAGTTTTATGGAAGAATATGAGTCCTAGATGTGTCATGAACAACTTTGGTGAAGGAGTTTTCATGGAAAACACCTAAAAGGGGCTATTTTGCATAAGTTGTAAAATAGTTGATAAAAATGTGAAGTAGTGAGAATTTGAAGTTGCTTTAAGAGTAAAAATAGTTTGGTTAGGCCTAAGATACAAGGGAATTAGATGAAAATTGATTTTCGAGCATAGGGGTAAAATGGTCATTTTGTCAAAGTCTAAGGGTAAAATGGTCATTTTACCAAAGATGTAAATTTATGATTCCCTAATTGTAATTAGTGACTAAATGGGTTTATATTGATATTATAGATCAAGAATTACCAAATCCTAACCTAGACCGGGGGAAAGCCAAGCAAACCGACTAAACCGACTAGTCGCGTACGTTTTGTAATTCGAGGTAAGTTGTATGTAAATAATACAAATACACTGTCAATACATGTATTCATATTGTCATTGAATTGATATTGTATGACTTGCTAAGTTATACATTGAGAATGCTTGGTAATATTTGAGATGGTAGAAAGATCATGTTGAAACCTTAGGATACGAACTGGATATTCGTGTCAAGACATTGGGTGATTTGTGTGCCAGTGTAAAAAATGTCTGGGACATGCTTCGGCCACATTATGAGAGCCAATGTAAGACCATGTCTGGGACATGGCATCGGCATCTAGACGAGGGCTAGTGTAAGACATGTCTGGGACATGCATCAGCCATTATGATAGCCAGTATAAGACCATGTCTGAGACATGGCATCGGCTCAGAGATGAGTGCCAGTGTAAGACATGTCTGGGAAATGCATCGGCCTCGACAGAGAGAGCCAGTGTAAGACGTGTCTGGGACACGCATCGGCTAAGATTTGTGCTAGTGTAAGACATGTCTGGGACATGCATTGGCACGCATATATGAGAGCCAGTGTAAGACCATGTCTGGGACATGGCATCGGAAACTTATCCCATGTTGAAGGTGCATAGAATATCTAGTAGTATTCCAAACGGTTCAACGGTTAAAGTTACAAGTCAATTTTAATAAGGAAATGATGATCATGTTGTGAGTGCTACAGGTACCTATATGATAAGCATGAGTAATGAGCTTAATTTAGAAAATGTGACTCGAGTAGACAATAATGAGTAAGTTAAGTTATGTTTACCTTTGAGCTATAAGCATGATAACTAATGGTGAAATTGTTGTTGTATATTTATTTATATGCAAATTATTAAGCTATGCTTACTCTCTTTCCTCTCCCTTTTTCTTTCAGTGTCGCCAAGCTAGCTTAAGGATCCCTTAAAGTCAGAGATATCGATCACACTATCAGCCACAATACTCGGTATAGTTTGATTTATATTTTTGAAGGTGGCATGCATGGGGCTAGACTAGGATGTTATATTACGAGAACTGTTCATGTATTTTGGCTTAAGTCAAAAGCCCTTCATTTTGTACCAAGCTTAGAATAATGGTTATTATTCATTTTGATTAATGCATATAATGTTCTATCTATGGATGAATTGGTGCCCATTGTGGTGAAGTTAGTATATTGAAATGATCTTGTGCAGGTTGTGTAAATGGGTGACAAGATAGCTTGGAAGAATGGCCTTCTTTTGTCCACACAAGCGTGTGTCTAGGCCATGTGTGACACACGGCTCACTCCCATGGGTGTGTGTTATGGCTGTGCGTCCCCCTGCACTTGAAACTTTAAAGTCATTTTAGTACACGGGCAGGCCACACGGGCGTGTGCCCAGGCCGTGTTTTAAAGTCAGTATGCATGGTAGTAGTACACGGGCAAGAGACAAAGCCATGTGTCTCAGCCGTGTGAAGGACACGGTTATAGGACACGGGTGTGTTGCTTGGCCGCGTGGTTTTGGCAGAATGTCCAGGATTTTGGACCCGGGTTCGAGACATGGGCGTGTCTCTAGCACACGATCGTGTGCTCTATACCCACACGGGCGTGTGGAGCCTTAAAGTGTGAAATTTTTCAAGTTTTTTTTAAGCTCTTAGTTTAATCCCGAACCATCTCTAAAGCATGTAATGAGCCTCATAAGTTCGCATGAGGAACAATATGCCTTTGAAATGAAAAGTTTTAAATTGATTGAAATTTTATAGCCCAGTTTCTGAGTGATTGGTTGAGTTTGAGTCAGGTAACACCACAAACCCTGTCCTAGCATCAGATACGGGCGAGGGGTGTTACAAGAAATGAATTGCATGTAGAATCAAATGAACATAAATGAATGAAAATGCTAAAGTTAAAAGATGATCACATTCACAAATGAATATGTTTTTTCACTGAATATAGAAATAACTTGAGAATTCATTAAAGTTTTCAAATTATTATTTAATTAAACAATTAAAATTCAAAAATGAAATTAAAATATTTAGCCATTGTGAATCCGTTGAATATGAAAATTAAATTTATTTCCTCATAAATTCATTTATGGTAAAGTTGTCATGACTTAATAGAATTAAAATTAGGTTGAGAAATTTATTTAACTGGAAGATTAATTTATCTAATTAAATTAATTAATAAATAATATTTATTTTGGGAAATAGAAAACTTGTATTGGGTTGAATTAAATTATATAGTGTTGAGTTAAAACTCTATGAAGCACAATAATTGGACCTAATACAGGAGAGACTCAAAACCCTTCATCATCCATTCTATTTATAGCAGAATATTGTTTTTTTTAAATAAATATTATTTTTGTTTTACTAATTCAACTAGGATTTTTCTATCTCTCCTTATAAATAGATACACTAGTTGAGCTATTTACACAAGTTTCATACAAGTTTTCAATATTGTTATTCTTCCAGAATGTACGAAGAATTTATTTTTTGTGTATAAATTTTATTTTTTGGGAATCACAATTCCACCAGTTTTTATTGAGAGAGAATTACTTTCTTATTGAAAGTAATAAATTGTTTGTGTTTGTGTTTGGTTCGTGATTGTTCGAGCCCCCACTCAAAGTAATTCGTGGTATGAGAATAGTGAAGAAGTTCGTTCGGTTGATAGCTGAGAACACTTAGGATTCGTCTTGCACAAGGCACATGTATTTTTCAGGAAAAGTTTATTGCTATACATATCACAAACCAGCTTGGTTTTCAAAATTTTTAATTTTCTTCTATGACAGGAAGCCATTTTTTAAATCAGATTTTTCCAACACTATTTTCCTCCGCCTTGTTCTTTTTTATTCGAAAAAGTCTCAATAGAACCCTGAATACAATCAAACTTTAGAAAAGGCCTAAAATTTGTTATAAAGCCTAAAATGACTTTAAGAATGTATAAAAGATGAGAAGAACTTGAATAATAATTTGGTTCCTGAATAAAGTATTTGTCCTGAAATGTAGCATTCCTTTCTCGAGCTTAGGTACTAGCTCAGGTAAGGTGTGTTACAACGAAACTCAATAAACTATGTCCAAAAGAAAAGGAAAAATTGAACTAATAATTATCCAAATTAAGGCCCCTAAATAACAATAAAGTCCTCATCTCCTCTTCGATGGTTGTACACTTGAATAATTCACTAAAGATGAGTTTATCCAAAGACTTATGCTTCTCTTTGGACTCCTTACAAACCTTTTAAGAACCACTGCCCCTACTACTCCCTCTAACCTTTCATTTCCCTTGACTCACCATTACAACAACCACTTGTGAGCACGAAAACTCTAGGCAAACAATACGTGAAAGTAAAAAAAAAAAAACAAAAAAGAAGAGAAAAAAAACTCATCTAAGGAAGTAGTCTTCAACAAATCAACAACCTCCACCAAGTGAACAGAGAGAATAACTTGTTACAAATTGCTTTCAAGTTCAAAATTTTAAAATTATGCATAAGGGTGCAAAAAAAAGGTTTTATTTTAGTACCTCCTAAAAGCTTCCCCGTTACATCGCTATCGTAAGTTCCCACATGTTTCCCTAGTTGGCAACAACCTTGGTGACTCACAAGCCTACATGTGGACCATGACTCTTGATAACCCCTATAACGAGCACAACCTAAATAATAATTACCGCGTGCTTCCTTAAGTCACACCCACTCATTTTTTTGTACCCTAAATTAAATTCTAAAATTCTAATTTTTTTCGAAGTCGCAATGCATCATGCTACGCCACATGTTGGAGTACCTCCTTGATAACATTTGGTCTTGATGGAGGTCACTTTATAACCTCCCCCTAAATTAGGAGACAATTATTGGATATTTTTCTCCTAGTTGTACCTTGTCAAGACAAGTCTCACTAAAGAACAGTATTATGCCAAGTTAGCAAGCCTCATTAGGCTAATAGACTTTGTCCAATAGCACTCTTGTCACTTGTCATTCATACACCCTCTAATCACATCCTATCATATCACATCACTGACCTAACGAGGGAGATTTAAACTATAAAAAACTTAGTGATAACCCACCAATCACAAGAGAACATGTAGTCTATAGATGTTTCCCCCTAAACACCTCTCTAAAGCACAACCAAGATACATGTAACAATACTCCCCAACTCTCACCTCTATCCTCCACCTCTTTATCTCCAAGGATCCTCCCCGCGACTCTTGGCCAACCAAGTGAACCATCCCACATGGCTCCCTCTCTCTTAGTCCATCAACATGGTTGAATAAGGTGCATGATATCTTTTAGGAGTGGTTGTAAAGCTAGGGAGGAAAAATCTTGTCTTCCTAGGATTCATTCAATGAATTTATCATTTTTTTCATAAAATAAGGAAATGTAATGGATTCCATCACCTAGCATAAGATATCTCTCGCAGTACTAAGCTTGTAACAATTAATATCCTTATCACTAAGGTTTTTTGAAATTTATAAATGGTAATTCTTTGAGGGGATTATAGTGTAAATCATACCACACTTTTTTTGGCAATGACACATATAAGAATTCTGTGTTGGGGGTTGAGATAAAAAAAAAAATGGGATCAAAACTAAATTTTTTTTTTTTTTAAAAATGACTTGTATTAAATTATTAATTTTTTGAATGGGTTAAAAATGCAACTTTCTCATTTAACCATTTGTTTAAAGAAAACCAAAACGTTAAAAATCTAATACGGAATTATTAATTTTTAAGAGGGGTTAAAAATTGTATTGTACCATTCTTGCAGCCCCTGGTTTCGTCCTACTTATTGATTCTTCTCTTTTTGATATTGTGCTTGAACACATTTGTCTAAACAATATTCCAAGAAGTGCAAATGTACTAACCCTTGTCCTGCTGTTGTTTCCTTTCTATCCTGATATAAAAAGAAGCCCTTTCAATTGAAATTTGCGATGACCTTGCGTAAGAACCATAACCTAAGAAGATTCGGCTTGTTGCCTTGAAACAAAACTCTATGTTGCTGAATCAAAATACCCCACAGATTGTTTGCAAACCATTCGTCCTTAGGGCCAGTTTGGCAATGTTTTTGAAAAGTGCTGTGGAAAAGTGCTTTTGAGAAGTACTTTTGAGAAGTGCTTTGAAAAAATTTAAGTGTTTGATATTGCTGTCAAAAAGTGCTTTTAAGAAATAAAATGTCCATTTTAGACATGATATTATAAAGTAACAAATATGTATTTAAATAATATTCAAATTAGTTAATATTATGATATTTTAGCAAAAATATAAAAAATTATAACTTATTGTTAATATTTTAATAGATAATATTAATTTTAAATATTTCTAAGTAATTAATATTAATTATTTATTAAATTTAATTAGAATATATAAACTATATTTAAATATTTAAATATAATAATTAAATATTTATAATTAGATATTGACACAATTGTATTATTTTCAAAAATATTTTTTATTTTTAATTAATGCTTTTAACACATTTGTAAAACTCATATTAAATAACCAAGAAAGAGAACACAAAATAATAGCATTAAACACATTTTAAGTCAAAAAGTAAGGTTAAAAAGGTAAAATAACAGCCAAAAGTGTTTTTTGGCTGAAAAAGCTAAAATTTACTGCTTTTTCATCTCTAAAAAAGCTCATCCCAAAAGTTAGAAAAGTTGCCCCAATGATATGTGTTCTTCATTACTTTTAAGAGAAAAACACTTTTTTTAGAAAAAGTTCATCCCAAAAGCAATAGAAAACACACCCTTAGCCTTAAATCAGAGTTCAATCATTGATCTTGCATAATGGCAGTGGAGGAAAAGAAGACAGTAAGCTCCACTTTTGCACTTGTCCTCAATACAATGGATCTAATTCATTACTCAGAATGAAAATAATACAAAATTTGGTTATGAAAATATAAAGCAAATTTGATTCAACGAGGTATCAAACTTGGAACAGAAAGTTATAATGATTTGACGGAGAACTAAACATTAAAAGATGTGAAATATAATTCGATTTTTGTGATTTAAATGCAATTTATTTTGAAAGTGCAATGATGCATTTAATAATAGTTGAAATTAGTTTCAAAATTAGCAGGCTCACCACCATATTATTTGACGGCGATATTTCGTTTGGGTGGATAAGAAATCCAAAACACATAACATGATTAACATTAAGAAGATAATAAATTTTTTGCCGGTGCTTAATGATGGACAATTTCTTGGAGAATATGCTACAATAGAAGGTTATTATCAGATAAATTTCATAATTGATAGGAACAGAACAATCATAGATTGCGAATAAAAAAGCAGTCTTCACCAACCAGCAGAAAGAGTGATTTAACAACCCGATCATTATGCATGGATGGATAGGGTCGGAACTGCACAGTTAAAAGGTTCACTACCAACATATTTAGATCATGAAAGCCATAAAATTTTCCTGGTTAGCAGCGTTGCACACATAAAAATGTGCTTGAAATGTTGTTATCCGGTCGTAAGTGAAGTTTGAAAGAAAAGGGAAACCTTCATGGACACTACTACTTTATTGGATGAATTTAGCCCAACCGTGACTAATATTCGTTTCAGATATAATTTTACAAATTTTGGTGGTAATTTCTGAAAAAAATGAATTCACATTATTGAATTTAGGGTATCTGTCATATTGTGAAATGTGGTGAAAAAGATGGTACAAATTCTAGTTGTTCCATAAGACAAGGAATCATCATTAAATTCTCTATTATTTCTATTTTGTAATTGCAGTAGTGATTTTAAGAGAACCTGGACATCTTATGAGTTATTTGGTAATTGCCCTTCATAAGATGGTTGATTATTCTGAATTTTGATGCTCTAGTGGGGAACCTGAATCCCTGATTTTGATCCAGGGGCTGTGCTATTTTTTTTATGTAGTGACTTCTGATTGCTCGAGGAGCTCTAATACTTGTACCGGTGAGGTACATATTAATAGCTGTATTCTCTCTCTGAGCACCGGTATTTGTTCTGTTCTTTTAGTCTTTTGTTGTGCTACATATTGCTTTATCTTGTTTTCTTGGTTTTCTTGGTTTTTTTGTTTTTTTATTTTTTTGTTTTTGAGTTGTACAAAATCTGATCAGTTTTACGGATGGTTTTACGTATTAATAAATTTACCTTTTCTTGGCTGAGAAAAAAAAGTTTCTGAAAAAAGAATTCATTACCAATATGTGTAAACATCTTCAAACTTTTTGTATAAGCATATTAAACAGTATTTAATGTATAAGCATATTCAAATTTAAGCAAAGAAAAATTGAGATATTTAGAAGTACAATGAGAAACTTTTATCTGGCAGGGTAGATTATATACAAAATGAATGTGTAAGAAATATTAAGAGGGAGATTTAACAATTTTTACCATTCATCCATTTCTTAAGCTTTTCTTTAAAATTTGTGCGATAATTGTGAAACTTGGTCGCTAATATTGGTGGGCGAAATGTTTGCTTGCTTTGTTCTATTATACCTGTCGTTTGGAGTGGATGTTTTGTTTTCTCGTATGAAGATGGACTTGGCTTTTTATTTTCCTTTAGTAATATATGTTGTTTTTTTTTAAGAAAATAATTAGTATTTTAGGTCGATTTTTTTATAATTAGATAAATAGACCGATTTTAATGAGAGAAATAGAAAGCTCAGCCAACAGTAATATTTCTAACTGTAAAAAAGTCCAACGACACAAATTTTTCCAACATTTAGTTTATTTGCTATATAAATCCAAGTTATTTTCTTTCTTTTATATTCAAATCTCATTCTCCTAATTCTCTCAATTCGTTCATTCTCTCAATTCTCTCAACATTTTAGTTCTCAATTTTTCATTAAATTTCTTTCAAAATCTTGTTTTAATTTTATATTTCATAATTTCTTTGTTTTTAATTGATTTTTATAATGTCAGTTCCACATATTTGTTTCGATGTCAAACATATTTCCGATGTCCAATTGCAAATGGTAAGAAAATATTATTAATTTTTTAATTTTAATTAAGTTCATTATTAAGTTGTTAACATTATTAATTTTATTTTTTTATGTTTATATAATCAGGTCGAAGATCGAATTTTAGAGACGTACATACACAATTTAACTGTGAGGGCACCGCATGTTGTTGAACAACACTTGCAAGAGGGGAGATTCTAGCACATGTCTTATATGCTCGGGGGGGGGACTAAATTGGATACCGCACTTATCAGCGCTTCGATGGAAAGATGGAAACCTGAGACACACATTCCATCTTCCGTGCGGTGAGTGTACAATTACACTTGAGGACATAGCTTTACAACTTGGTTTATTGGTGGATGCTTTAGTTGTTACGGGGGCAATGGTCATTGGCGATTGGAGCGCAATTTGCGAGCAACTATTAGGCAATGTGTTGGACAAGTTTTTTGATAGTCGGATAAAGATGAAATGGTTGGAAGAAAATTTCAATTATATCGATAACTTCGCTTGTGCCATTGAAAGAGAACAATACACACGAGCATTCATCCTGAGGTTAATTGGCGGTCATCTAATGCCCGATAAATCTTGAAATCTGCTACATTTAAGGTGGCTACGAGAACTCGTCAACTTGAAAGAAGTGGGGCGACTTAGTTGGGGATGAACTTTGTTGGCGACATTGTACTGAGAGATGTACCGGGCGACACAACCACAAAAATTTTAAAATCAGTAGTTGCATACTCTTTCTATAGTTATGGGCTTGGTACCAACTACCATTTCTACTTCCCCGAGTAAATGCCCATTATTCTTTCCCACTTATAATAAGGTAAAATTCATTTGATAATATTGTTATCATAATATTTTTCATTTTTATATTTTTGAATAACATATTATTTGAATAGGTGGAATAATAAGGCAAGTCATGTGGGTATAGCGGACAAGCTTGAAGATATCTGATTACTGTTAAATCAACAATTCGAAGCTGATGTTAGTTTTTGAATTTTTAAATTATATAATATTTACGTAAGGATTTGAAATTTAATATTAGGTCATAAAATTTATAATTTTATACTATAGTTTGAATGGATGCCATACGTTGATCCGAGAATTCAAAAATGCATCCTGATCGAATTTTTGGCCAATTACAATATTTGGCACGTCAAGGTGTCATTGATAGTTTTCACGATGGTCTAAATGCATGAAAGAAATCAAGTGACACGCCAGATCGGGTTTAGGCAAAGTATTTCACTGTCACCCTAGGACATCGAAGAACTGCACAAGGTCGACTTGTAGGGGAGAATCGATGAAAATTGGGAAAAATTCCACGAACAAATATATCTACATTTGGGAGCATAAGTATGATTTTATACCCATGCGTGAACCAAGTCTTGCACTAGAATTGGTGACTTCTCTAGATTACATTACATGGTTTAGACATCATGGTAAGCCCTATCTACTGCTGGAGGAGAAAAAGACTAGGCAACATCTTCTTGAGAGGCCAAGACGACCTTGAATGAATCCTAGGTTGAGAGTACATGCCTCGATGGAGTCATCATAAGCTCCAACTATGAAAAATAAAATAAAATAAAAAAATAAAAAAAAGAACACACAAATTTTTACGTGGAAACCATTTCAGAAAAAAACCACGGGCAGAGGAGAAGAAAATTCACTATGTTGAATTCGAATCATTACAAGAGGAATAGACTATGTCTATTTATAGGCTTGTAAAGCCATATTCTAGTAAGACTGAAACACCTTATTCTAATCAATATCAAATAGATGGAATTTAATAAGGTTTAAAAAACCTTATTCTAAAATAAAATAAAAGAAGTGTAATTCTATATGGATTCTTCTTTTATTTTATTTTACCACTGTATTTTATTTAAATAAGAATTCGGGTCACTTAATTCTAACAATCTCCACCTTGACACGAATTCTCAATGAACAAGTTCTTCATCGCGAACTCTCAACGAACAAGTTCTCTACCTCTTCCATAAAACCCCTTAAGGGTTTAACTTCAACAATGAACACCAACCAAGTTTAAGCAATGCTCAAACTTGGTTATAGGAAGTGACTTAGTCATCATATCTGCAGGATTTTCTTGAGTACTAATTTTGCTCACAACAATATCACCATGAGTAGTAATATCACTAACAAAATGATACCGAACATCAATATGTAATACTGTGCTGATTTGAAGGTCTTCATTGAGTTCACTAAAGAGTCCCTTCAACCAAATAGCTTCTTTACAAGCCTCAGTAATCGCCATGTACTCAGATTCAGTGGTAGACAAACAGACTGTAGTTTGCGAAGTGGCTTTCCAACTGATTGCACAACCTCCGATTGTAAAGACATAACCTGTGAGAGATCTTCTTCTATCAAGGTCTCCAGCAAAATCAACATCAACATACCCAATGACTCCATCTTCAGTTCTTCCAAACTGTAAGCAAACATCAGTAGTACCTCATAAGTATATTAAAATCCACTGAACTGCTTTCCAGTGTTCTTTATCGGGATTCGCCATATATCTGCTAACTGCACTGACTGCATATGATAAATCTGGACGTGAACAAACCATAGCATACATGAGAGATCCCACTGCACTAGAGTATGGAACATGTGACATATACTCAATCTCATCATTTGATTGTGGAGACAAAGCCGATGAAAGTCTAAAATGGGCTGCTAAAGGAGTACTAACAGGCTTAGCACTCTGCATATTGAACCTGCAAAGAACTTTCTCAATGTACCCCTTTTGACTTAGGTACAATTTGTTTATTTTTCTATCTCTGAGAATCTCCATACCAAGTATCTTCTTTGCTGGTCCTAAATCTTTCATCTCAAATTCTTCATTTAGTTGGGCTTTGACCTTTCTTATCTCTCTTTTATCTTTTGCTGCTATGAACATGTCATCAACATAAAGAAGTAGATACACAAAAGAACCATCACTGTTTTTCTTAAAGTAAACATAGCTATCAAAATTACTTCTTTTGAAATCATGAGAAGTCATAAAGGAATCAAACCTCTTATACCACTGCCTTGGTGACTGTTTCAAACTGTAAAGGGACTTTTTCAGCAAGCAAACATAGTCCTTTTTTTTGAGATTGTAAAACCCTTTGGTTGTTGCATGTACATATCCTCTTCAAGTTCTCCATGCAAAATGCAGTTTTTACATCTAACTGCTCAAGCTCCAAATCATGCATGGCTACAATACCAAGCAAAGCTCGAATTGAACTATGCTTCACAACTGGGGAAAACACATTTGTGAAGTCCACCCTTGGAATTTGACTGTAACCCTTTGCAACAAGCCTTGCTTTATATCTGGGTTCTTCAACTCCAGGAGTCCCTTCTTTCTTTTTAAACACCCATTTACAACGAACAATCTTCTTACCTTTAGAAAGTTTCACAAGATCCTATGTTTTGTTTTTTTGGAGTGATTCCATCTCCCATTGCATAGCAAACATCCACTTTTCTGAGTCTTCACAGCTAATTGCCTCAGAATAATTGATGGCTCTCGGTTTGCATCTATATCTTCAGCCACATTTAAAGCATAAGCAACTAGATCAGCCTCAGCATACTTCTTTGGATGTTTAATTTCTCTTCTAGTTCTATTTTTGGCGATAGAGTATTGCGGCGAAGAAGTAACTCTATTCTCAATTTTTTGTATTGGCTTGAGGAGTCGACTCTGTATTAATCTGATGCTCCACCTGCTTTTGATTTTCTTTATTGGAAGAGTATTTAAGAGATAAGTTAGGTAGCATAGCAGTTTCGTCAAAAACAACATCTCTGCTAATCACAACTTTTCTATTTTCAGGACACCATAACTTATACCCTTTTACGCCAGCTTTATAACCAAGAAAAACACATTTAATGGATCTTGATTCCAATTTTCCATTATCAACACGAGCATACGCAGGACACCCAAAGATCTTTAAATCAGAATTATTAGCAGGATTACCAGACCATACCTCTTGTGGAGTCTTTTTCTCGATGGCAACGGATGGAGATCGGTTGATCAAAAAACATGCAGTAGAGGTTGCTTCTGCCCAAAATGACTTCGGTAAGTTGGCATTTGACAACATACATCGAACCTTCTCCATGATCGTTTTATTCATTCGTTCTATAATGCCGTTTTGTTGTGGAGTATGATAAACTGTCAAGTGTCTCACGATCCCTTTTGACTTGCACAATCTATTAAACTCATCAGAACAGAACTCTAAGCCATTGTCTATGCAGAGGTATTTTATTTGTTTTCCCGTCTGCTTTTCAATCATAATTTTCCAAGACTTAAATGCGAAAAACACATCACTTTTCTACTTCAGGAAGAACGCCCAAAGTTTTCTGAAAAAATCATCAATAAATGTTAGTATATAATTAGCTCCACCTCTCGAAGGCACTCTGTGTAACGCCCCAATTTTCGAGAATTCTGAAAATGTTGGTAAAATTTAATATTCTGTGTTTTGTCTGCTTGGCGTAGGATTAATTATGTTAGTGGGCCTCTAGAAGGCCCAAGCTTAAGTTAAAACCCGGTAGTTTTAGTTAATTTTAATTCCATAAGAAAAAGGGGTTCTGATAACCTGGGCTTTTAAGTATTAATTGTGTAAAATAAAACACAAGGAAGCAAGTGGCATAGTGGTATGTGATGCCACTGGGAAGGCTATAAGTGGTGTGTAGATGTTAGGGAGGACCCAGGTTCAAGTCACAATGACAGCAAATTAAGGGAATTAATTTTTATGTACAGAAAAGGAAAGTGATGGAACTCAAGTAAAAGTCAGGCAGGAGGAGTTTGAGTTGCTCAGGAGATTGAGCAAGGAGGGGATAAGGGAGAGAATTTAGGAGCTGATTAGGGAGAGCAGTGTTAGTCGAATGGTGGACTTTTGAGGAGCAAGAGTTGGCCGGCCAAGGGGAGCTTTAGGGAGGCAAAATTCGGCTAGGGTTTGTGCCAGTATAAATTCGGTATTAGGGGGTAAGTGAGCCATTTTCTGATCATCCTTCCCCTCTCTTTTTCTTTTCTTTTTCTCTTCATTTGTTATTCTTTTCTTCTTCTTTCTCTCCATAGTCGAATCCTCCTATCACTCTACTCAACATCACTTTCCTTCCATTATTTTTAAGCCTATAGCCGATTGCCTTAAATCCTGAAATCCCAAAAACTTGATTCCTCTTGTGTCGATTTCTTATAACCAAAACCTTACCTCTTTTCATCATTTCTGACTAATTCTCTCATCCTCTAAACCCAAGTTTCTGTCGACAAGACCACAGCAAAACCCTACTATTCCATTTTCTCTTCACTGTTACAAAAAAAGCCGAAAACGCATAGCCATAGGGACATAGCCGAATTCTAAAAATCACTGAAGGCTTGACTTTTGTTATCATCTGAGGGCTTAGATCTACATCAGAATCGAGTAGAAACTCATTGGAATCATTGACCGAAGGAACCGGTGGTAAGTCCTTTCAACCCAACCTATATTTCGTATTGAAGGAAAAGCCAAAATCCCTAAAAGTTAGAGAGACTGTCGATTTGGACTTGTAGCCCTAAGGGGTTGTGATAACTATTGTATCTTGATAATAGTGGGATCTAGAGGCTGCTGATCAAGGGCTTGGACAAGTGGAACAACTGGATCTAAATCTAGTCGCTAATTTCGGCAAAGGTAGGATTGCTAGTGCCTAAGGTGTTATTGGCCAAATATGGTAAGGGGTTATTACATCGTTCGTTTTTGATAGATAGATTAACGTGGTAGTAATACAATTGTAGGCAGTTCGTGTGTGGATCTCATCAGCGAATCATCATAAAACAGGTGTGTAACTGACACCCTCTCATAGACTAGATCGGCAAAAGTCAAAAAATTGAAATGCTGAAAAGCCGGTATTTTAGGAACTTACGAGTGTGCGAATGCTCGTAAGATAAATGGTTAATAATTCTGGTAATCTGAAGTGATAAAACTGCAGTACGCGCGATTTCGTGCATTATTGATATTTTGGGCTTAATGGGCCAAAAATCGGGTAATGGGCCAACGGGCCCAATTCAGTAAGGATGCGCGGTAAGTGCTTCTGATTGCACGTAAATCATAGAAATATGCATGAAAACCCTAAGATAGCTAAATTACTAGAATACCCCTTTGTATGGAAAATTACCGTAATACCCCTAGGTGTAAAATGACCTTTATACCCCTAGGGTTAATTTTGTCTGAAAAAGCATGATGATTTAAATCTGTGTGATGTATACCATGAATAAATATTTGTGCATGGGGACATGGGTTATATTATGGAGGAAGCGTCCTGGTGGCTATGCCACAAATTATCTGTTCTGGTGGCTCTGCCACATATATCTGTTCTGGTGGCTCTGCCACAATTATCTGTTTCTGGTGACTCTGTCACACTATCTGTTCTGGCAACCATGCTGCATATTTCTGTGGTGTGTAGTGGTTGGGTGGGTCGAGTAGTCTCCCCACATGGTGAAAGGTTGGTATGGGTGGTTGGATATGGGTTGGGTTTTTTGCATAAGCATGTAATAACTGTTCTGATCTGTTATGGGCCTATGGGCTTTATTTGGAATTCTGTTCTAGGCTAAGGCCAATTTATTCTGTTTCTGTGGTTTGAACTGATTTAGGCTATGGTTGGGTTAATTTACACACCGAGTTTCCCAAAACTCATCCCTTTTGTTTTATCCACGCAGGTGAACCCCAACCATAGTGGGCTTGGAGCCGTGAGGGATTCGGAGTGGCCACATGTTTCTGCAAATTCGGTTTCTTTCTGATGAACTGGACATCCTTTTATTTCCGTTTACGGTTTTGGGTTTTTAAATGTAATAAGGCCGCTTATTTCTTTTTATGGTTTTGATTTATATTTTATTATGATGAAAATGATTTACTTTAACTATCGAAATGGATTAGTTCTAGGGCGCGTTTTCCAAAACAATAATTGATTTCAAAATAACACGATTACAAGTAAGGCTTCCGCTAAGCAAATGATTTTTAAAAATTAATCACTTTTCTAAAATGGACTTAATCAAATGGGTTTCTTAAAAATATGCGTGATGTTAGAGTGTGGCAATGGCGGTGTGCATGTCTAGGATTGGATCCAAAGGGAGCTTGGTACCTAAGCAGTCCGACAGACTCACCTCCTCTTTTCTGGTTTTCTACCTGGTGCACAGCTTCCATTCACTTTAATCTATTTAAAAGGTATCTTTTAAAACACCAACTAAGTTTTCTAACCTAAGTAATACGGAATGTTTTGAACACTTTGATGTGGCACGTCGGATCCGGTCATAACGTCTAGGCCGGGTTTGGGGTGTTACACTCTGGATGGCCCCCATAGATCAGAATGAATATACTCTAACATTCCCTTCGTGTTATGGATTCCTCTAGTGAATCAAACTCTCTTTTACTTCCCAAAAACACAGTGCTCACAGAAATTTAGTTTGCAAATTCCTTACCCATCAAGAAGTCCTCTTTTACTCAATTCTACCATGCCATTCTCACTCATATGCCCTAGGCGCATATGCTAAAGTTTAGTAATATCATCATCTGACAAGGAAGAGGAAGCGACAGCTGCATCACCAGTAACAGTAGAACCCTACAAAATATATAACTTGGCAGTCTTTCTTTGCCCTTTCATCACAACAAGGGAACCTTTAGAAATCTTTAAAACCCCACTTTCAGCTATGTATCTGTACCCTTTTTGTAACATCCCGAAATAGGGCCTAAACGGAACAGTGGTTGCAAAACCATAAATTTGAGGAAGAAAAATTAATTTTATTATTATTTTGAGGTTCATGATATGATTTCATGATTGTTTGAAAATTTTGTGATGAAATTCTATGCATAAAGTGCTTAAGTTGAGATTAGGGACTAAATCGAATAATTTGCAAAACTTGCATTCTAGAAGTTTTTAGTGTGAAATTGCTCTGGAATATTAATTAGGAGGATTTAAATAACAATTTGACCAATTTCTAAGTTCATGGACAAAATAGGACATGGATGGAATTTTTAAAAGTTTAATAAGGAAGGGCATTTTGGTCATTTGGATATTAAATGAAATAAAAAGGGAAAAATAACACAAAATTCATCATCTTCTTCATTAGCACGAAATTTCAAAGTTTTTTCATAGCTAGGGTTTGTTTCTAGCTTTCAAGCTCCATAGTAAGTGATTCCAAGCCCCGTTTTTAATATTCTTTACGTTTTCGGAGTCCCGGTAGCTCGATAAAGCTTATGCTAGCAATAATTTAAGTTAGGGTTCATATTTGGAAAAATATCCATAGGTGAAAAATGTTTATTTTGGTGTTTTATGATAGAATATGAGGTCTTAGATTATGTTAGACAACTTGTGCTACTCGGTTTTAGGTAAAAACGAGTAAAAGGGCTTAATCGGTAAAAATACCTAATAGTCATAAGTATATGTTAGAGTGAGAATTTGATTTTTCTATAGAAGGGAAAAATGATCAGCATGTCATAAAACATAGGAAAATAGGCTGAATTTTAATTTACGAGATTTGGGGTAAAAGTGTAAATATGCAAAAGTTTAGGGGTAAAAATGTAATTTTTCCAAAGTTTGATTAAAGGACTGTTTTGATAAATGTGAATATTAAATAACTTAAATTTGCTATTATAGATCAAGAAGAGCGAAATTCGGGAGTAGATCGGGGAAAAGAAAAAGTAAAGGTCTAAATTGTAAAGTTTAGTCACATTTTGTATCGAGGTAAGTTTACAGTAAATAAATGCAATATTATTTTATTTTACATTATTATTGTCAATTTCCAGCATTTATATACTTATTTTATGAGAATATTTAAAGTCGAATTAAAGGCGAAGTGACAGAGAAAAAGCATTAGGAAGCCCCGTTTGAACCTTAGGAATGTTAGGATATTGGGGTTGTGTGACGAATCAGACAAATGAGCCATGTAAGTCCATATCAGATATATGGCTTTGGAGACAGGAATGAGCCATGTAAGCCCATATTAGATATTTATATGGCATTGGAGACAGGAATAATTCATGTAAGTCCATGTCGAAGACATGGCATTGGCAAGATATTGATAGACAGGAACAACCCTAGTATCCTTAGTATTCTGAGTGGTTCAACGGGTCATTGCACACGTTAAATTACAGTGAATTATCAGCAAAAGGGAAGGTAGATTATATTTATGAATAGTGAAAGCTCAGGTAAGAAAGAAGGTAAGTGAGTAAAGAAGAAGGTAGAAAATGAGAAGTAAAGAAAGTTTATGAGGCTAGGTGACATTATGTATAATTATACATTATGTTGAATGTTGTAATTTATTTGCTTGTAAGCTTACTAAGCCTAGTGCTTACTTTCTTTATTTTCTTTTTCTTATAGTTTTTATCAAGCCACTCGGTGATCGAAGGAAACATCAGAGACTCGATCACACTATCGAAGGAATCACATTGGTATAGTTAGACGTTTCGTTTTGTGTATGGCATGTATAGGAACTTGGTTTCTTTTGATATGATATGATAAAGGAATGATGTGTAAATACTTGCTAGTGATTAGCTAATAGAATGGCTGATGATATACATGTTTAATAGTATGTATGATTAAGTAGTAACTATCATATGAAAACTATGAAAAATGTGAAAGTAACTTAAAAACGGATTCAAGTATCAAAAATAACATGACTTTGAAAAATCACTAAAAAATTGTAGAGACATGGTTTGATGGTGAATAATATATGAAATTAAAGCTAATTGTGTCTATTTTCATATGGAATAAGAAAAACAGGTAAAGGTTTTGTATTTTATAAGATATCTGAGTTTTAGTGAAATAGGGCCAGAGCAATTTCTGGATCCCCTGTTCCAACTTTGGAAATTCACCATAAATTTTACAAAAATAATTTGGTGGTGTAATTTATATTGTTAGAATCATTATTGAATTTAGTTTTAATAGAAACAAACGGTATAGTCATATGAATTTTGTACAGGGAGAAAAGTGGTTCGTAGTAAGTAGAAGTCAGTGTAGTCAAAATCTAAAATAGGGGTAACTTTAACTAATAAACTGTACTAATTGGCTAAGTCAAAAATTCTAGAAAGAAATTAGTAGATATATATTGAGTCTAGTTTCAGGAAAAATTTACGAATCTTAATTTCGAGTTTTGAAACTCGAGAAATGAATTTTTAAGCAACCATGACGTAGAAAAACAATTTATTCCGAAAATTAAAATAAGTGGTTTAGAGTTGTTTAAAAGGTAAGATAAGTTTAGTAACACCTCAAGCTTGACTTCGGTGATGGTTTCGGGCGTGGGGGTGTTACACTTTTGAATCAAGAGTACTCAATGAAATTAAATTTCTCTTCAATTTTGGAACATGTCACACGTCACTAAGTGTTCTGACAACTCCATCAAACATCTTAACTTTAATTATTCCAACACCTGCGATTTTACATGAAGCATTATTTTCCATCAAAACAACACCTTCAAACACTATTTCATAAGTTGTAAACCAATCCCGATTGGGACTCATGTGGAAGGTGCAGCCTGAATCAAGTATCCACTCTTTGCTTACTTTAGAATCATTGACAGAAGCGACTAGAAGTTCACCATCGCTGTAGCCTTCTACAACATCAGCTTCACTGAAATATTCTGTTTGTTTTCCCTTTTGATTCGTAGCCTCCCTTTTAATCTTGTTCTGTAACTTATAGCACTCAGATTTAATGTGCCCTTTCTTGTTGTAGAAGTTACAAGTTTTACCTCTGTTTGAAGACTTCGATATACGCTTAGTTTTACCGCAAGGATTTCATTCCTATGTCCTTCCACGATCATTATCAGCATTTTGATCTTGTCTCCTACGAGCAGTAAGACTCTCTCCCTGAGAGTCGGGTTTAACCACAAGATGCTTCATCTTATCATACAAGGTCAAAGAATCATAAACCTCATCAACTGTGAGAGACTCGCGGCTATATAAAATCGTGTCTCTAAAGGTTGAATAAGACGGGGGCAATGAACAAAGTAGAATCAACCCTAGATGTTCCTTATCATACTGAACCTCTATGGCCTCCAAGTTTGAGAGAATTTCTTTAAACACTGTTAAGTGTTCGTGTACAGATGCACCTTCCTCCAAACAATGAGCATAAAGACGCTGCTTCATATGCAACTTGCTTGTTAGAGTTTTCGACATACATATTTGTTTTAGCCTCTTCCATAATGTAGCGGCGGTCTTCTCTTTCATCACATCCTGCAAAATTTCGTTGGACAAATGCAGATATAATTGTGTTAACGCCTTTCGATCCTTACGCTTCTTCTCTTCATCTGTTAAAGTCGAAGGCATCTTATCTATCCCTAGCAGGGCATCCTCTAGATCCATCTGCGCAAGAACTGCTTGTATCTTAATCTGCCACAATGCAAATCTGGGGTTGCGATCCAACAGCAGAATTTCATACTTCAAAGATGCCATTACCGTGATCGAGATGAACAACCCGGAAGCTCTGATACCATTTTATGAAAAATAAAATAAAATAAAAAAATAAAGAACACAAATTTTTACGTGGAAACCCTTTCGGGAAGTAGAAGAGAAGAAAATTCACTATGTCGAATTCGAATTATTACAAGAGGAATAGACTATGTCTATTTATAGGCTTGTAAAGCTATATTCTAGTAAGACTGAAACACCTTATTCTAATCAATATCAAATAGATAGAATTTAATAAGGTTTAAAAAACCTTATTCTAAAATAAAATAAAAGAAGTGTAATTCTATATGGATTTATTTTATTTTATTTTACCACTGTATTTTTTTAAAATAAGGATTCGGGTCATTTAATTCTAACACCAACCCTACACGTGGCACCGGGAGGTGCACCACCTCCCGATCAGTATGGTTTATATTATTCTGGTGCTTTTAGTAACCCAAATTTTTTTCACACAAGCACCATATTATGCACTACGGCCATCCCCAAAACCATATGGAGTTTCAATGCCAACAACAACACCGACGTATCCACCATCTCTGATAATTTCAACATTTTATTTGCAATTGGGTTATACGACACCATACACTTATTTGTTGATATTGTTGCAAATACTTTCGACGTCATTGTTCTACCAAGGTAGCTCATCTTCACAACCACTTGTTACTCGAACGGGCAATTTATGATGGTAACCTAGGATGACACAACACTCAAGCATGGAGGAACGAGATGAAGATGGAGCTCAAGGTGAAAAGGAAGATGAAGAGATGAGGAGTCAAAACCCCAACTACGAAGAATTCCTCCTCGCAACAAACACCCATTGGGTTGTGGAACATACTCGGCTCGAGGAAGCTGATAATTTTGTTTTTAAATTTTTGTCATGTAAATCATCATTTACTTTGTTAACTTTTAATTTGTATTGTATTTCATTTTTCATCTATAATGTACTTATTCCAATTATATAAAAAAAAGTTGTTAATTTTATTTTACATCAATAATGTACTTATTTACAATTTAATAAAAAATTTAAAAAATTGGGCCATTATATTCTATTGTATTTTTCATATCAATAGTATATACTAATTTATTTACAATCTACAAAGAAAAAAATGTTTATATTAATGTATGTTGTTGTGTTTTACATCAATAATTTATCAATATTTACAATTTACCAAAAAATGAGAAACAATGAAAAAATTAACAAATTATTTGTTTGCGTTTTGTATGTCTATAAAAAAATTAATAAATGTGTTAATTAAGTCTTCTCCTCAATGTTTTCCCCAAGTATTGACATGTTGGCTTAATATGATCTGGGTTCCTACAATAACTGCATAACCTTGGTTGGTCTATCCTCTCTCGAATATCCATATTGTCACGTATCTGAGTAGAATTCGACCGACCTTATGGCTTGTGATGCAACCTAATATTCGGTACCAACTCGAATGGAGCATGTAACACCCCTAACCCATATCCGTCGTCGGAACAGGGTTTCAAAATATTACCGAAACATTCAAAACATTTTTCAATTAATTTATGTAAACTACTATTCATGTACAGAGATCATACATATCGTTCCTTATATAGACCCTCGAGGCCCAAAATGAGTGTTGGAATCAAATCGGGACTAAATCGAGAACTCAAAGAATTTTTCACAAAATTCCAAAATTTTTCCTAGGTGCAGGGCTTACATGCCCGTGTGGCCTAGGGACACGCCCGTGTGGTCAGGCCGTGTACTACACACGCCTGTGTCCCTAACCCGTGTAACTCTCTGACATTTAAAGTATGAAGGAATTGAAGTCACATGGCCAAGTCACATGCCTGTGTGCTAGGCCGTGTGGCAAATTTTTATTTTCGAAATTTAGGTGCATTTTTCACATGGCCGTGTAACACGCCCATGTCCCAGGCCATGTCAACCACAAGGCTGAGACACACGCCCGTGTCTCAACTTGTCTACCCAATTCTGAGCATTATGTTTCTCATTTTTAAAATGCAGGGGACACATGGCCGTACCACATGCCCATGGGACAAGCCGTGTGTCACACACGGCCAAGACACACGCCCATGTGCCTGCCCGTGTGGACAAAATAAGGCCATTTCCTAGCCTTATTTGTCACCAAAACTTACCATTTTCCTACACTAAAACTCACAAGCATATATCCACCATTCCAACATCATTTTCACAAGAAATTTGACATCATTCATATAGTATTATCTCATGCATCAATAGATATAAACTTACTCATGTCATAAACTCATATGTTAACACAATTTCATCAAACTAACCCATAATAAACACTTATGTGATTATCAAAACATCACTTTAAAATAGCCAAACTTAGACCATCATTAGCCACTCCAATGGCTAGGTTACAAAACAACCATTACAAGCCATCATTGGCCAACTAAGCTTATACATGCCATTATACCAAAATGAGATAGTGGATAGTGTGATGACTGCTCCGACCGACTTCCAACCTTAAACGGAGTAAGTATGTTATACTTAGTAAGTTCGTATAACGGGAAATAAACTTACCAGTCTTATTTATTAATGCAAGCACACATAAATACATATTCCATCAATTTTGGGTAAGTTACCTAAACATATACACTTATTCAAACAAATTAGTCACATAATCTCATATGAATATCAAGTAAACATAGATGAGCTCATCACATTACAAGCTTCCATTAATATCACCTTTCCACTCTTCAAGAGTCATTTTCGTCGAACTATTGAAATTTCGATGGATGTTCGGGTAATATACATATGTGCTAAAGTACCCATTGAGTACATAATAAAAAGGCACACCCTTGAGTCATACATTTTACCTTAGGATTACCAGTCCAGGCTAAATCCTATCCGTAGCATATGCTCTAAAGAGCTTAATATGGATTACCCCTCCGGGCAAAATTCTATTTGCAACATATGCACTATTATTTTCAACCCATCAAAATTCAACATTCGACCGGAACACGATAATTTGTCTATATTACACAACTTAAAACTATTTTATTATATATATCATCTAACACATAACAATACAATCATACGATTCAATTCAAGCATATTAACATACATTTTTAAGTTACACGAACTTACTTTAAAAATGGTTCATTTTTTGAATTTCAACTAATCCGAAACCTTTTGCTTTCCTCGATATAGTTCCGTAGTTGGTCTTTCCAGATCTATATGGATAAATTTAACTATTAATCTATCACATTTCATATACATTTGCATTCTATTGCATCCTAGGCAAAATTACAATTTTGCCCCTATCATTTTCAAAAATTTTGATTTCATCCCTAGGCTTGGAAAATGAAATTCATGAAATTTATCCCTCTTTTCAAGCCTAGCCGAAATTTATGAACAACATTTACAACACACATTTTTCACAAATTTCATAATTTTCCATGGGTTTTTACCATTTTTCATTTTAGTCCCTAAATCAAGTTTTCATCAAAAATTGCTTTGTAAAAGTTGTTTATCTATAAATAACTTTTCATTTTCTAACATAAATTTCTAATTTTTAGCATATTCATCCATGACCCAAATTTCATACCTCGGTAACTTTTCAAATTAATCCCCTAAGTAGAAAGATTAGACTATTCTAGTTTCAAAAATATAAAAATCATTAAAAACGAGACTTGATTTCATATCTTTTCAAGCTTGGTAAGTTGTCTTCCTCTCTTCTAGGGTTTCCATAGAAATTTTGGGGAAGATGATATGAAATTAGATGAATATTTCTTTTTATTTAATTTCCATATTTAATTTTAGAGATTTCCAATTTAGTCCCTTGCCTTTTCTAATTTTTCCATGGATGAGTCATTGAAATATCAACTAACTACTCTTCAATGGTCTAATTAACATATAAGGACCTTAAGTTTTGAATTCTATAGCTATTTGATACCTATAGCTACTAGAATCTAACTTTTGCATTTTATGCAATTTAGTCGTTTACCTAATTAACCACACAATCGATAAAATTTTCGTATAATAAATTTCATGTGACCTTCCTATCATGATGCCAACTATAATATAAAATAAAATAATTTTTATTTTTAACTTAAATTTGTGGTCCTGAAACCACTATTCCGACCTCATCGAAATTTGGCTGTTACAGAGCACTCGATACAGGTGACCACATGCTTTCATTTGGGACTGGTGGGAATTCAGATTTCCATACTTTATATATGTGTTTTAGTTTGTACACTTTGTCAACATAGCTCATGCAATCCAGACGTGCTAGGCCACATGCAACAATTGCATGTGTGCATGGAAAAGGAAGTGATTGAAATCTCCCACAGCCGCAGGTCTTTCATCCTAGGTGTACATGGTATGATCTCCCAATAATACCTTCGTTGGTCTATGGTGCTGGAAATCAAGTTTGGAAAACGTAGCGAAAAATAGATTTGAGGAAAAATCAAATAATAAACACTTAACCAAAACTAAAACTTGGTTGTGTTTTCTAAAATAATAGATAATTAATCAAAATTGTTCCTTTTCGATTCGTCTAGGATGAATGTAACAGCCCATTTTTCAAGGGTGTCGAAAACAGTGGTTTCGGAGCCACAAATTCGACGAATAAGTTTGTAAATATTATTATTTAATATTTACGAGTAAAAAATGGTGTTGAAAAGGTTTTTGATTTGATAATTTATGTTATTTGTATCTAATGGATATAAAAGCATGAAATGAGGGCCTAAAGTAGTAACTCAACCAATTTAGAGGATAGTGGATGAACATGGCTTGGCATTTTGTAACGCCCCAAAATTTTAATTTTTGATTTCGTGTATGTGTGGCACACAAGTGTGTATCTGCTTCAATGAGTAAGTGTTTTGGGTGCGTGTGAGAGGTCCGAAGTTCAAGCCTTACTTGGGCAAATTTTGGTATTTTTATAAATAAAGCCTTAACCTTGTGCAAAGGGCTTTAAGTTTAATTGTTGGTAAGTTTATATCAGAATGGGCCTGCTGGTTTGGTGGTTAAGTGAAGTGTTGGAGGTTCTGTGTTCAATTCTCTATAATGGCCTGGAGACAGTATTTTTGCTCCAATTTCGGCTAAGAGTTGTGTTTGGGCAAAATTCTGAGTAGTTGTGTTTTAGTGGGTTAATAGGGAGTGACTTTGGGAGATAATTGGGGAGAGGTTATCAGAAAATAATCTGATTATCTTTTTGTTGCAAAAAAAAAAATAGAGTTTTGGTTTTCTCTCTAATTCCCCAAACTTTTTCTGACATGTTCTTCTTCTTCTTTTTTTTCTCTCCTCTGCCGATTCTTTCCCCTAGTTACTGCCGAAATTTCCATTATTTTTTCCCCTTCCATTTCTTTCTTTTTTTTTCCAATTGATTTGGTTGTTCATCTTTGGTTGCGCATATTCAGTAAGTAACGGTTTTGTCTATTGTTAATCGTTCTTGGTTAATCTCTAAAGGGGGGATTCTTTTTGGGTGTTTAGGAGTTAATCAAGGGGCTGGTGGTTTTGAATCAACTCTGTGATTATGAGAAGTCGTGGTTACTCAAGCGAGGTAAGGGTTTTGTTAGGTTTTGAGTTGAGTTCCTTCCGAAATTGGTTGATTAAAAATGAATTAAGTGATTAATCTGGAGATATGTTGGTCAGTTTTTAGGTTCTGGAGGCTTAGGAGTGCTTACGCATCAGAAACGATACCAGGTGTGTATCCAAAACGTAGAAAACTGGATTCAGCGAAAAGCCAAAATTGCTTGCTGTCGAGAAATAAGAGAAATAAGAGAAAATGATGCGAAAAAAATTGTAGTGAAAGGAAATAAAGGTGTTATAAACTTGGAAATCAACATTTTGCACTAAAATAGTTTTGGACAGCAACAGTAGTCTAACTTTGAAAAATCATCAAAAATAGTGAAAATTGAGTTAGAAGTTGAATAAAATATGAAATTAAATTTTATCAAGTCTAGTTTCTCATTGAAGAAACAATGTAAGCAATGGAACTGTAAATTATGGGATATAATAAATTTTGTGAGACAAGGTCAGAATGATTTCGAGTTCCCCTATTCTAAATTTGGAAAATCATCAAAAATCATAAAAAAATTATTAGGGGCCTAAATTTATATATTTAAATCCTTAACGAGTCTATTTTCAATTGAAACAAATGGAAACATCATCCAAATTTCGTATTAAGAGATAAATAATTTTTAGTAAGGAAAGGTTGAAGCTGTCAAACAGTAGAATAGGGATATATTTGAAGATTTTATTGTACTTATTTGACAAACTATAAATTCTGAAAAAAATTATGGTAGAAAAATATTTGAGTCTAATTTGAAAAACATCAAGAGGATCTTAATTTGGAATTTTTTAGCTCAAGATATAAATAATTTAGTGACAATGACTCAAGTAGACAGCTTTGAATGAACAAATAAGTAAATAGTGAAAACATATATGAATATTTAGTTAGCATGGGTTACATAAAAAATGGATCACACGGCCAAGGACAATTTAGGCCACGTGGGCCACACGGGCATGTGGGCCCACACGGGCAGAACACATGGGCATGTGAGCCTATTTTATTGAAATGTTTCTAAGGTTGCATATGTCGCCTAAGTCGATTGTGAACCTACTGTAAAGTTGGTAAGCGCTACTTAGACTCCTAAATGTGTGAAATTGATTGAATGATATTTGTACTGAGCATGTTAATATTTGAACTGAATATATGTACTGAAATTGCATGATAGCATATCATCCATTGTATGTTGCATTGCATTGGGTTGGGGTTGTTATTCGGAGGAAGTGTACTGAAAGGCTTTAAGCCTAATTTACTGGCAGCTCAGCTGTAAACTACTATTTTGTGCCGCATTCGGTACTACTTGGAGTGTAGGGATGGGTGGGTTGATTATATCCCCACATGGAGTGTAGGGTTAGATAGAGATAGTGCGTAGAGGCTGGTTGGGTAGGATTTCGCTACTGCATAACTGTTCTGCTACTGATACTGTGAAGGGCTAAGGTCCTACTACATTTTTGACACTGTACTGAGATGGGCTAAGGCCCTAACTGTCACTGATGCTGAAAAGGGATTAGGCCCAAGACTTTTCAACTGTGCACTGTGAATACTGATTGTTTGTTTGTTTCTGCAGGATTACACACTGAGTTTACGTAAACTCACCCTTTTTTTTAATGTGCACAGGTAATCTCCAGACTTAGACGGACCGGTGCAACAGAGGATTTAGCGGTGACCACAAAAATTTTTGGACTTCATGGTTTTCAATTTACAATTTATAATTTGATTATTATTGATTATTTGGGTTGTAATTTAAGGACCCTCTGGGACTTTGGTTTAAAATTTGGGTTTTTATTTATTTATTTTACTTTGTGGATTTATATCTGCTGGTCGTAGAAAATTTGGTTTTCAAAAAGTTAAAGTATTTTCTAAACGCACGATCACTTAAACTGTTTTATTAAAGCTTCCGCAATGAGGAATGTTTCAAAAAGAATGTTTTAAATGAATAAAGATGACTTTGTAAGTTCTAACAAAGGTTTACTAAAGATAATAACATGGAAGGTTTTAGTCGTAACAACGAGGTTTCAAAAACACTATCGTGTGAGATTGCCAAATACGACCATAATGTCTAGGCCGGGTTTGGGATGTTACACATTTGGTGAAATTTGGTTGAGTTTTTAAGGGTAAAATGGTAATTAATCAATTTAAATTAAATTAAATTAAATCAAAATGTTTTATCATTTTTACATTTCATCTTCACCGAATCCTAATGAAGGAAAAATTCCATTTTTGTGATGAAGCTTTTGGCCATGGTATTATCTTTGCATGGTATGTGATTTTAGCCCCATTTCTTTTAATATTTATGTTTTTGAGATCGTTGCAATTAGGTCTAGCTAGCTCGTACCTTCGATTTTGAAGCTGTTAAAGATTTTGAATGTTGCCATTGATGAACCTTGTGATTTTAGTTGTTAAATGATGAATTTGAAGTGTTAGTTGATATTTAAAAGTATTTTGTTAAGTGATTTTTGGTGAAATTTTTTATTAGGGACTAAATTGTTAAAATAGTAAAAGTACAAGGATTTGATGTGAAATTGTTGCAATAATATGCTGTATTTGATTCCATGAGTATTTGGATAGGCTCAATTTTGGGTAAAAATGGTTAATTTTCATGTTTTAGGCTCAGTGACTAAATTTAATAAAAGTAAAACTTTAGGGGCAATTTTGTAAAAAAATGTCAAAAATGAATAAATTGCATATAATACATTGTTTTAATGTCTAAATTAATACATTGAATGAAATTATTAATTTAGATTAAGATTGAGTGGAAAGCAGAGGAGAATAGAAAATTATCAAAATGCCCCTATACTTTGATATTTCTGCAAATTAGAAGGTAAGTTCGTATGAACTATTATCATTTAATGGTTGATTAGATTGAATGATTAATGTGTTATCCTATTGTAAATGAATCAATTATATACATGTTATTGTGAAATTTATCATGTAAAGAACCTTAAGAATATATATGATACAAATGAAATGTCATTACGGTTGTCATGTTTCAAGTGCTGGTCCAGAACGTTCTACCGGCGGCTAAGTTCTGGCATGTGTTGTGGATACTTGACAACATAAATGAGCAGCACTGTGTAGCTAAGTTCCGATCGACAGCTTGTGTAAGCAGACCCATTTATGGCTCGAGTGAGCATTATGAAAAGGAAAAGGAAAGGAATGGTTTTGACCATATGTTAGCACATATTGTGTGAGATTTGTGCGTATCCGATATTATTCTAAGTGGTTCAACGGGCATGTAAAGAGAAGGAATGGTAAGTGTTCTAATTGGAAATTTTAAGAATTTATGGAAAGGTATGAATTGTTGATGATCAAGTAAGTATAACTATGCTTATGAAAAGTATGAATAATTTTATGCTATATTCATGAAAACTATGAAAAGGAATGAAAAGGGAATATTGAATGAAAGTATGTCTATGTTCATGAAAGTGATGATTTCAAGTGAGGTTATTCATGCTTAATGACTATCTTATGTTAATTTAGGTGAACTATGAATTGATGTACTAACCTATGATATTAATGATACTTAGGCTTGTGCCAAGCTAATTGTTGGTTTGAATTATGTTAGTTAAAGTTATGCAATAAAAAGGGTAAGTGTCCAAATAGAAAGATGCATATGTTCATGAAAGGGTGGTAAGAATCGAAGTATGTAATTTCTCATGAAATGGTTTATTGTGTAGTTGATTCTAAAAGAGTTATCCTTAAATGTACTAGCTTGTGGCTATAGTTAAATTTATGTTTATGTCTTGTATGTTATGCATATGAAACGAGTGAGGAAAGGTAATGAAATGGTAAGTTCATAATTGAATTGTATATGATGAAAAAAGGATTGATGAGTTCAATGATGTACTTATAAGAGAAACTTACATATGCTATGGATGAATTTACATAATTCATAAAGGAATATAATAATTAGTGAATTGAGGATGTTATCTAAGTTTATGCTAAGTAAATGAAATGATTCATCATTTTAAGGAAAGGTTGATGATTATATAAGTCTATGAGATCTTGTTATGTTATGAATGATAATTGTATGTGATGTTTATAAATATATTCAGTTGTGAGTTGAATGGTGTTCAATAGGTTTTTACAAAATTAAGGTATTGGTGTTGTGTCGTGTTTAATCTATGTAAGATAGTATTGAAGTGACAACTTATGTTTAAAGTTTATACGAACTTATTAAGCATTCATTGCTTACGTAGTTGTTTTTCCTGTACTTTATAGATTATCAAAAGCTCGATCGGGTTGGAAGCTTGTCGAAGATCTATCACACTTTCCAATGATTATTTTGGTAGAAATTGATGTTTTGGTTATGGTTATAATGGCATGTATAGATAGACTTAAATTTAATGTTTAGTTGATGTTTGTGGCTTATAATGTTGCTTTGGATTTGATATACTTATGGTATTCTTGATGCCTTGTTGGTTGTTGGAACCATTTGGAAATGGCTAGTTTGGTGTCACTTTGATGGTTTTGATGCATGTGTTGAAATGGTCAAGTGAAGTTAAGTTTTGAATGACCAAATTGGTATACTTGTATGTGATTTTGGCATGTGGTCATTGTGGTAAGCTTGACATGGATTTTAGGTTATAAACGTATGATTGATTAATGGATGAATTATGCATATGTTTAAGTATATGTGTATTTGAGATGCATGAAAACAATGGTTTAAATGATAAGTTATATTGACATGGTATAAGACAAGTATGATATGTTTTAAAATGGTATCAAGGTGACCAAGTATGCATATGTGTAGTTAAGTTAAATGCTTGCTTTTGAGGTGCCTTACATGGCATATTGGTTGGATGAAGTTTTGGTTATTGAAATTGGTCATTTTATGCATGTTTGAACATGTTATGATGTATCGGTCATATGTACAAAATGTGTTTAGGTACAAACTTGAAAGGGGTGATGGAAATGGCTTGATTTTGGCCTATTTCTTTTCCATACGGCCTAAGACACCACGTATGTCTCAGCTTGTGTGACATATGGCCACGTGACATGGCCGTGTGTCCCCAGTAGGCTTTTAAAGGTTACACGGCCTGGCACCCAGGCGTGTGGCTTAGCCGTGTGAACCAAGTCAGAGAGTTACACGACCACAGACACGGGCTGGGGCATGACCGTGTGTCCCTACTTCTAATGCCCACACTGCTTAAGACACGGGTGTGTGTCTCAGCTGTAACATCCTGATTTTTAGGTTTTTTGTAATTTTCGAGAAATTGGTAAAGTTTTTAAAATTTGGTATTTGGTAGTGGAATTCATAATTGGATTATGTAAATGGGCCTAAGGAAGGCCCATGTGTTGGTCAAAACCCGGTAGAATTTTTGAATTTTAAACTTAAGGAGTTAGGGGCTTTGGATAGGTGGCTTATTAAAAGATGTGGGTAAAATGTAACACAAAAGAGCCCCTGGCAAAGTGGCTAGGTGACGCCACCCAGGAGCTATAAAAGTGGCGTGTAATTGGTTGGGGAGAGCCAAGGTTCGATTCTCTAAGCTGGCAATTGTGATGTTTTTTTTATGTCTTGAGCAGCCAGGTGTTGGAAGTTGATTGGAACTCTGTTGGAGAGAGTTTGAATCAGTTAAATGCTTGAATTAAGGAGTGATAAGGGGAGAGATTTTGGGGATTTGAAGGGTGGCTTAGAGTTGGCCGAATAGAGGGAATTAGAGGGGAGAAATTGGCAGAGGAGTATTAGGTTAGTAATTCGGTATTTAGGGACTTAGTTGTGCCGTTTTCTTCTGTTTTAACACCACATGAATTATTCTTTTCTTCCCTTTTTCTTCACTAGCCGAAATTACCACCCCTTCCATCCATCTTTCTTTCTTTTCTTTTCCAAAACCAATCTACTATTCCCTTTCTTATCTTCACTTTGCCGAAAAGCCACAAAAGCCGAAACCTGTGAAGATTGGTGGTGCCAATTTCTTTTGGACCAACAACCTTCTTTTCTTTTCGCTTATTGTGGCCGATTCTTCCATTTGCTAAACTCTAAGCAGTATAAAAAAAAGAGGACGGTCGTAAGTATTCGTACTCCAAATCCATTTAGTAGTATAAATATTAAGAAAAGTCGAAACCTCCTATAGTTTAGGGAGGTTGTCGATTAGAGTTATAGGCCTTACTGGGCCTTTTTCATTTGAGTTTTATGGTATGTGTAGTGAAATAGAGGAGCAGCAAGGCTTGGGGTATCAGTTTTGGATAGGCTTGATCGTATCATCAGACCCTGTGAAGGTAAGTGATCTATGGCCATTAGGGAATCTTTGGCCAAATATGGTAAGGTGGATTTGGGTTTGATAAGCATGACTTGTACACTAAGAATGCTGATTATTTAATTGTAGGTTGTCGTGGGAGATTTTGTTAACAAACGTCACAAAACAGGTGTGTAATTACCTCTGTAAGATCTTAGACTAATAATCGCTGGAAAGCCGAGATGCTTAAAATCCGGCAATTTGGGGAACTTGAGATTTTGCATGTGGTTTTTGATACGATAAATATGAAATAATCGGTGTTGGATCGACGGTACAATTAAGAGCACAAATTTGTGCACGATGGTAAGTTGGGCCTCGATGGGTTAAAACTGGGCCCAATGGGCTTCCGGGCCCATTTGGGTAAAATTGATAGAAAGTGGAACTTGGAAAAATTACATGTTAACACGGATAGAACTGTTGTAAAACTTGGGTTAAGTAGGCTTAAATGGCTAAATCGGCATTCGTAGGGCCTATTAGGTGTTTTGGGCCCAAAAGCCCAGATTTGATAAATTGCGTTAAAATTATTGTTTAAACACTTGGAAGTATTGATAGTTGTTAATGAACATGGAAAACCCATAATACTTGGTAAATTTATGAAATTACCCTTAGAATATTAAAAATGACTATTTTACCCTAGGTAAAAATGACTATAATACCCCTAGGGTTTAATTATGAATGTGATGCATGAGATATTGATATGACATGATATGCGCATGAGATGTTATGTGATGCACATGATATGCTATGATATATTCATTATTATGCATGGGTTGGGTTTTATATGGATGGAGAAAGTGCAAAAAGGGCTTTGCCCCAGTTATTAAAAGATACTAGGCCTCCAGTTATACGATAAAGCAACTATGCTGCCAGTGGAGAGTTTGGTTGGGTGGGTTGAGTTATTCCCAACATGGTGTGTTGGCTGGTACGGGTGGAGAGTAGCGGATGGTGGGTTGAGTAGTCTCCCCAAATGGGTTGCATACATTAATTGATATTACATGTGATATTGAAATGGGCCTATGGGCCATACCGTTTACAGTAAAGGCTTCGGCCCAGTAACCGTTAAACGAAAGGCTTCGGCCCAGTATATTTCTAGACTGAATTTGGGCTTAGGCCCAATATGCTGATTTTAGTTTGGGCTCTGAAAGGGGCTTGTTGCACACTGAGTTTCCAAACTCACCCCCTTTCCTTATCCTTGCAGGTGAGCCTTGATGTGGAGACTTGGGGCCGAAGGGGATTCAGAGTGGCCATGGTAATCGCTTTTGAACTTTGCAATAAATAACCGTTTTTTTTTAGTTTATTTTAACTATTATTACTATTTATTCCTGGGTTGTAATAAGGCCATTTTAACTATTTTTCTGGGGTTATTTTATTTTTAATAATTCTAGACTTTTTTGGTAATAATTCAAAATCGGTTAGAACATGTTTTCAAAATGATATTTGTTTTCAAAATAACGCAACGATTCAATTAATCGGTCTATCTAAGATATACTTAAATAAATTTTGACTCGTTTACCAAAGTGCGGCAATGGTTGTGGGCATGTCTTGGATTGGATCCAATCGATAGCTTGGTACTTAAGCAGCCTTCATGGTTCACCTCCTCTGGTTCGGATACCTACCTGGTGCACAGCTTCTATTCACATTGTTAATTTAGCAAAGACTATCTTTTAAAACACTAAGAAGGGTGTAGATAGAGACATGGGTTTTTAAAACTTTAGTGTGACTCGTCGAATTCAGCCATAACGTCTGGGCTGGGTTTAGGGTGTTACATTTAGTGGTATCAGAGCCCGGTTGCAATAACTCGGCTGTGGGTTTCTAAACGGGTTTAAAATCAAGAATTTCAAAACAAGGGTATTTTAAGTCAATTTTTAAGAACTTCTATTTTTTGTGGCCAAATACCTGTTTTATGTTTTTTATGGTTTGGAGAAAGAGTGGCACATTGAATCCCCGGCACGAAGTCTGTAAGTATACTTTTTGTTACACTATGTGATATTAATATGATGCTATAGATAGAACTGAGACCTACTATGATACTTTAGATAGGGTAGAACTGTAAAACAGTAGGATTGAGACTGTAGTTAGGCTACGACGTTGCGAAAACAATCCCTGAACTGCTATATTTCCATAAGACATCATGTAATAAACAACTAAAATATTAACTAATGTCATAAAATTTGTAATAAGATAATTCAATATGAGTACAAGAGGAACTCGTGGATGGGGCCGCGGACGTGGTCATGGAAGGGTGCAAGCTGAATCTTCATCCTCGGTGCATAAGCTAGCTGAGGAGGCATTCGTGCCACAAGCAACTGAGACTGGGTCACATGATCAGGCTGCGGGGGACGATGCTTTGTCCCAAGTGATGTTAAGGGTCTTGGAAAGGGTTACTGGAGCTAGCACTGGGACTGTGAATAGGGGATCCATCTCTGAGCGACTCCGGGCTAATGGAGCAGAGGTTTTTAGGGGCGTATCTGGAGTAGCCCCAAACATGGCTGAATATTGGCTAGAGGCAACAGAGCGAATTATGGACGACCTCGATTGCTCTGTGGAGCAAAAGCTGAAGGGAGCCGTGTCGTTGCTAAGAGATGAGGCATACCAGTGGTGGATCACTGTAAGAGAGAGTACCCTGATCGAACGAGTAACCTGGGAACTGTTCAAGACTGCTTTTAAAGGGAGGTATGTTGGAGCTAGTTATGTGAATGTCTGTCGGAAGGAATTTTTAAATCTGGCTCAGGGTAATAAGACTATTGTGGAGTATGAGGCAAAATTCTTGAGGCTGAGTCGATATGCTAGTGGGATAGTTACGACTAAATATGAGTGCAGCGTTCGATTTGAGGATGGCCTCCGTGATGAGCTTAGGGTGCTGATAGCTCTACAGAGGGAGCGTGATCTTACTGTATTAGTGGAAAAGGCTAAGATAGCCGAGGAAGTAAAACAAACTGAACGGCAGAATCGTGAGAGGGATCGACCTAGATTCAGGAGGGATTCTAGACCCTCGGGTGCTGCAAATGGAAATGTCAAAAGAGTTCAAATGGAGGAACCAGTTCGACCAGCTCTGGTTAATACTTTTAGACCGCAGGCTTGCAAGGACTGTGGCAGAGCGCACATGGGGGAGTGCTGGAGACGAACTGGGGCATGTTTTCGATGTTGGTCAAAGGAGCATAAGTTCAGAGAGTGTCCTCGGAGAGCAGCTCAGGATCAAGTTGCGGAGTAAAAGGGTGTCCAACCGGAGCTAGGAGGACTACTACCACAGAGAGGCCGTAGGCAAGGTAGAGCTGGCAATGGTAATGGACGAGGACGTGGGGCAGCTAACAGGGGTGCTGGACATGCTGAAGCACGACAGCCGACGTTGGTTTATGCTGCACGGCGTCGAGAGGAGGGTGATGCTCCTGATGTTATAACCGGTACGTTCCTCATTCATAGCACGCCTTACACTGCTTTGATTGATGTGGGTTCCACTTACTCGTATGTTGCTTGTAATGTATCTGGGGCGTTGGGTGTGCTTCGTGAGGAGACTGTGAGTGGGGTGTCAGTGGTAAGTCCCTTGGGACACTCGGTTAAGGTAGATAAACTCTTTAAGGGGGTGCCTTTAGAGACACAAGGTAGGATATTTGTGGGAGATTTGATGGAGCTGCCATTTGGGGAATTTGATCTTATTTTGGGAATGGACTGGCTAACTAAGCATAGGGCGACGTTGGATTGTGCTGTTAAGAGAATGGTGCTAAGAATTGTCGAGGAAGAGGAAATAATGGTCATAAGGGAGCGAAGGAACTATTTGTCCAATGTTGGCTCGGCTTTAAGGGCTGAGAAGTTGATTCAAAAAGGTTGTGAGGCGTTCTTAGCATTTGTGAGTCAAGCTGAACCTGAGGGAATGACTGTGGAGTCAGTTGGGACCATCAAAGAATTTCAAGATGTATTTCCGGAAGAACTTCCTAGACTACCTCTGAATAGAGAAGTTAAGTTCGGAATCGACTTGTTACCTGGAACAGCTCCAGTGTCTATTGCACCTTATCGAATGGCACCGAAGGAGTTGGTGGAACTGAAGGCTCAGATTCAAGAACTGTTGGATAGAGGGTTTATAAGACCAAGTATTTCTCCGTGGGGCGCACCGGTGTTGTTCATAAAGAAGAAAGATGGGACCATGCGGATGTGTATTGATTATCGGCAGTTGAACAAACTGACGATCAAGAACAAGTATCCTTTGCCAATAATCGACAATCTGTTCGACCAACTGAAAGGAGCTTCGGTATTTTCTAAGATTGACCTTCGGTCAGGATATTATCAGTTGAGAGTTAAAGAAGGGGATATTCATAAGACGACATTCAGAACTCGATATGGTCATTACGAGTTTCTGGTTATGCCCTTTGGTCTGACTAATGCTTCGACAACATTCATGGATTTGATGAATCAGATGTTTCAACCGTACTTGGATCGGTTCGTAGTCATTTTTATCGATGATATCTTGGTTTACTCAGAAATGGAAGAGAAGCATGATGAGCATCTTCGTATTGTGCTGTAAGTGCTTAGGGAAAAGCAACTCTATGCAAAGTTCAGTAAGTGCGAGTTTTGGTTGAGTGAAGTAACTTTCTTGGGGCATGTTGTGTCTGCTGAGGGGATTAAGGTAAACCCTCGGAAGGTTGAGGCGATTCTGGAGTGGAAGCCATCGAGGTCAGTAACAGAAATCTGAAGTTTTCTGGGGTTGGCAGGTTATTATCAAAGATTTGTGGAAGGATTTTCATGTTGGCAGCGCCATTAACGAAACTTATAAGGAAGGGAGCACCATTTGTTTGGACAAATAAGCAGCAAGAGGCCTTTGAGAAGTTAAAGAAGGTTCTGACTCAGGCACCAGTGCTGATTTAGCCAGAGTTTGGTAAGGATTTCACTATGTACAGTAATGCGTCACATGTAGGTTTGGGCTGTGTATTGATGCAAGAGGGTAAAGTGGTCGCTTATGCTTCACAACAGCTTAAGCCTCATGAGGTAAACTATCCTACTCATGACTTGGAGTTGGAAGCAGTGATCTTTACGCTTAAGATATGGAGGCACTACTTGTATGGTGAAAAATGCATTATCTATACGGATCATAAGAGTCTTAAGTATTTGCTGACTAAAAAGGAACTGAATCTTAGGCAGTGAAGGTGGATAGAGTTGTTGAAGGACTATGACTGTTCGATTGAGTATCACCCAGGTAAGGCGAATGTTGTGGCTGATGCGTTGAGTCGAAGGACTGTGGCAGAATTGAAGGCAATGTTCGTTCGTTTAAGCTTGTATGACGATGGAAGCTTATTGCCAGAGTTACAAGTGAGACCGACTTGGGTGGAGCAGATTAAGAAGCAGCAGTTGGTGGATGAGTCGTTGGTTTCTCAGTTTCAGCAACTTGAGAAAGGGGAGAATCCAGATTTTGGATTAAATGGTGATGGGGTTCTTTGTTTTTGAGGAAGAATTTGTGTTCCGAAGGACTCTGATTTGAGATTGATGATTTTGAAAGAGGAGCATGGTGGACCTTGTGTTATGCATCCAGGAGGAAGTAAGTTGTATCGAGACTTGCGAGTGCTGTACTGGTGGCCTAGGCTTAAACGAGAAGTGACCGAATTTGTGTGAAAATGTTTGACGGGTCAACAAGTGAAGGCCAAACATCAACTGCCTTCAGGATTGTTACAACCAGTGAAGATACCACTTTGGAAATGGAAAAGGGTGACTATGGATTTTGTAAGTGGTCTACTATCGACATCTTCCAAGAAGGACTTGGTATGGGTAATCGTGGATAGGCTGATGAAATCGGCCCATTTCATACCTGTCTGAACCGATTACTCACTTCAGAGGTTGGCCAAGTTGTATGTGGCAGAGATAGTGCGGTTGCATAGGGTGCCAGTATCGATAATTTCTGACCGTGACCCAAGGTTTACATCTCAGTTTTGGCAGAAGTTGCATAAGGCGTTGGGAACACGATTGGATTTTAGTACAGCTTTTCACCCTCAGTCAAATGGGCAGTCAGAGAGGGTCATTCAGATTCTAGAAGACATGTTGAGGGGTTGAGTTTTCGACTTTAGGGGCGGTTGGGAGGATTACTTGCCGTTGGCAGAATTCGCGTATAACAACAGTTACCAAGCGAGTATTCAGATGGCTCCTTAAAAGGCACTGTATGGGCGGAGGTGTCGATCACCTATTTGTTGGGCAGAGTTGGGGGAAAGGCAAGTACTTGGACCGGAGTTAGTAGCGGATACTGAAGACAAAGTTAAGGTGATCGGGATTAGGTTAAATGAGGCAGCGGATCGACAAAAGTCTTATGCTGATTTGAAATGTAAAGATATTGAGTATGCTGTAGGGGACATGGTCTTTTTGAAGGTTTTGCCTTGGAAGAAGATATTGAGATTTGGCAAGAAGGGCAAGTTGAGTCCACGATTCATTGGGCCTTATCGAATCCTTAAGCGGATAGGGCCGGTGGCTTATCAGCTAGAGTTACCTCCAGAGCTGGATCGTATTCATGACATCTTTCATGTGTCCATGCTAAGGCGATATCGTTCTGACCCAACTCATATCGTGCCAGTTGCTGAAATTGAGGTACAGGCGGATTTGGCCTTTGAAGAAGAACCTGTGCAAATACTTGACCGTGACGTCAAAGTGTTGAGGAGGAAGTCGGTCCCACTGGTGAAGGTACTTTGGAGAAACCATGGCAAAAAGGAAGCTACATGGGAGTCCAAGGAGGCGATGTGTCAACAATATCCTCAACTGTTTGGATTAGGTAAAATTTCGGGGCCGAAATTTCTTTAAGGAGGGTAGAGTTGTAACATCCTGATTTTCGAGTTTTTTGTAATTTTTGAGAAATTGGTAAAGTTTTTAAAATTTGGTATTTGGTAGTGGGATTCATAATTGGATTATGTAAATAGGCCTAAGGAAGGCCCATGTATTGGTCAAAACCTGGTAGAATTTTTGAATTTTAAACTTAAGGAGTTAGGGGCTTTGGATAGGTGGCCTTATTAAAAGATGTGGGTAAAATGTAACGCAAAAGAGCCCCTGGCAAAGTGGCTAGGTGACGCCACCAAGGAGCTATAAAAGTGGCGTGTAATTGGTTGGGGAGAGCCAAGGTTCAATTCTCTAAGCTGGCAATTGTGGTGTTCTTTTTATGTCTTGAGCAGGCAGGTGTTGGAAGTTGATTGGAACTCTTTTGGAGAGAGTTTGAATCAGTCAAATGCTTGAATTAAGGAGTGATAAGGGGAGAGATTTTGGGGATTTGAAGGGTGGCTTAGAGTTGGCCAAATAGAGGGAATTAGAGGGGAGAAATTGGCAGAGGAGTATTAGGTTAGTAATTCGGCATTTAGGGACTTAGTTGTGCCGTTTTCTTCTGTTTTAACACCACAGGAATTATTCTTTTCTTTCCTTTTTCTTCTCTAGCCGAAATTACCACCCCTTCCATCCATCTTTCTTTCTTTTCTTTTCCAAAACCAATCTACTATTCCCTTTCTTATCTTCACTTTGCCGAAAAGCCACAAAAGACGAAACTTGTAAAGATTGGTGGTGCCGATTTCTTTTGGACCAGCAACCTTCTTTTCTCTTCACTTATTGTGGCCGATTCTTCCATTTGCCAAACTCTAAGCAGTACAAAAAAAGAGGACGGTGGTAAGTATTCGTACTCCAAATCCATTTAGTAGTATAAATATTAAGAAAAGCCGAAACCCCTTATAGTTTAGGGAGGTTATCGATTTGAGGTATAGGCCTTACTGGGCCTTTTTCATTTGATTTTTATGGTATGTGTAGTGAAATAGAGGAGCATCAAGGCTTGGGGTATTAGTTTTGGATAAGCTTGATCATATCATCAGACCCTGTGAAGGTAACTGATCTATGGCCATTAGGGAATCTTTGGCCGAATATGGTAAGGTGGATTTGGGTTTGATAAGCATGAATTGTACACTAAGAATGCTGATTATTTAATTGTAGGTTGTCGTGGGAGATTTTGTTAACAAACATCACAAAACAGGTGTGTAATAACCTCTGTAAGATCTTAGACTAATAATCGCTGGAAAGCTGAAATGCTTAAAATCCGGCAATTTGGGGAACTTGAGATTTTGCATGTGGTTTTTAATACGATAAATATGAAATAATCGATGTTGGATCGACGGTACAGGTGAGAGCGTAAATTTGTGCACGATGGTAAGTTGGGCCTCGATGGGCTAGAACTGGGCCCAATGGGCTTCTAGGCCCATTTGGGTAAAATTGATAGAAAGTGGAACTTGGACAAATTGCATGTTAACACGGATAGAACTATTGTAAAACTTGGGTTAAGTAGGCTTAAAGGGCTAAATCGGCATTCGTAGGGCCCATTAAGGGTTTTGGGCCCAAAAGCCCGAATTTGATAAAGTGCGTTAAAATTATTGTTTAAACACTTGGAAGTATTGATAGTTGTTAATGAACATGAACCCATAATACTTGGTAAATTTACAAAATTACCTTTAGAATATGAAAAATGATTGTTTTCCCTATGTAAAAATGACTATAATACCCCTAAGGTTTAATTATGAATGTGATGTATGAGATATTGATATGACATGATATGCGCATGAGATGTTATGTGATGCACATGATATGCTATGATATATTCATTATTATGCATGGGTTGGGTTCTATATGGCTGGAGGAAGTGCAAAAAGGGCTTTGCCCCAGTTATTAAAAGAGGCTAGGCCTCCAGTTATATGATAAAGCAGCTATGCTGCCAATGGAGAGTTTGGTTGGGTGGGTTGAGTTATTCCCCACATGGTGTGTTGGCTGGTACGGGTGGAGAGTAGCGAATGGTGGGTTGAGTAGTCTCCCCAAATGGGTTGCATACATTTATTGATATTACATGTGATATTGAAATGGGCCTATGGGCCATATCGTTTACAGTAAAGGCTTCGGCCCAGTATATGTCTAGACTGAATTTGGGCTTAGGCCCAGTATGCTGATTTTAGTTTGGGCTCTGAAAGGGGCTTGTTGCATACTGAGTTTCCAAACTCACCCTCTTTCCTTATCTTTGCAGGTGAGCCTTGATGTGGAGACTTGGGGCCGGAGGGGATTCAGAGTGGCCATGGTGATCGCTTTTGAACTTTGCAATAAATAACCGGTTTTCTTTTTAGTTTATTTTAACTATTATTACTATTTATTCTTGGGTTGTAATAAGGCCATTTTAACTATTTTTCTTGGGTTATTTTATTTTTAATAATTCTATACTTTTCTGGTAATAATTCAAAATGGGTTAGAACGTGTTTCAAAATGATATTCATTTTCAAAATAATACAACGATTCAATTAATCGGTCTATCTAAGATATACTTAAATAAATTTCAACTCGTTTACCAAAGTGTGGCAATGGTTGTGGGCATGTCTAGGAGTGGATCCAATCGAGAGCTTGGTACTTAAGCAGCCTTCATGGTTCACCTCTTCTAGTTTGGATACCTACCTGGTGCACAGTTTCCATTCACATTGTTAATTTAGCAAAGACTATCTTTTAAAACACTAAGAAGGGCGTAGATAGAGACATGGGTTTTTAAAACTTCAGTGTGACTTGTCGAATTCGGCCATAACATCTGGGCCGGGTTTGGGGTGTTACATCAGCTGTGTGACCACTGTAGTGTGAATTTTTCTATCTTTTTCCATGAAGTTTTAAATATTTTCAATTTAGTCCTGAATCATTTCTAAAGTGTTTTTTAAGGCCTTGAGGGCTCGCAAAAGGGACGTTATGCATGTGTTTGAATGAAATATGATGTGTTTTATGAATGATTGTAATCGAATGTTTTAAGTTAAAAGTTTTCGGTAATGCTCCGTAATCCTATTCCAGCGATGGATACGGGTCAGGGGTGTTACAATGAACACTTCGACTGAGTAGTCTTCTTTGCTATATTCAAGCTCACGTCTACCAAGTGTGGGCTCACTTCGAATAAATTTTTTTCCATAAAATTACTAGTGGGATAATTTCACAATTTCTCTAAACTTTTGGGCCATGTTGTAAATAAGAAAAATATCTCTAAAAATCTTTTGAAATAATTTCTTCAGAAAATTCTCTCTACAGCTTTCTCTTGAATTCAAGTGTGTGAAAAATAATAACCCATTACTCTCTTTATATAGGGAGAGTTTAGAGAGTTCAACTATGATTAAACTTAATTACTTTAATATTATATTAATATAGTACTTATCAAGATAAATATTAAATATATTAAAATAATATTGTTTTTGGAATAGTTATTCTGAAATCAAGTTATTAGCCCCAATAGGAGTGATTCCTCCACTACTCAACTGCTAAAGGACTACCCGCCGGCAACCGGAATGTCATCGTCGCCACCGCCGGCGGCATCATAATGTCAAGTGGTGTTATCGCAAGTGCGACACCTTCATGGCACCCTGAGCCGATTTTGCTGTTACCGGTTTGGTTCGGGCTAGTGAGGGCCCAACCGGTTGATCCTACCACCGGTTGGATCGTTAGTTCAATCAATTTTTGGGTTTTGGTCTTGATTTTGGGTTTTCAGGCCTAATTTTCAATCTCAAGTCTAATTTTCAAGTTTAGTTACCTATTGGGCCAATTATCTAAGTTTAAAATTAATTTCCAAAAATATCATATTAATTTTAATTAATTTGATTAATTTAATTTTACTTGATCAAAAATAATTTTCCCAAAAATCACTTAGATTTTCCAAATTAGATTTTCAAGAAATTTCTTTAATCAAATTCTCTAGTTGAACAATTCTCACGACTGCCTAATTTAATTCCACATTGAACAAATCAACTCAATTAAATTATTTCAAAAGTCGTAGAAATTTCTTCTGATTCAAATGTAGTCCGATTGAGCATTTGTTGAGATAGGAAAGTGACCAATCAGAAATATACAATTAGGCTCGTGTATTTGCAATTATATCCAAAAGCATCATTCTGATAATTTGCAATTTACTTAATCATGGAGCCAGTCTACAAGAAGTACCATTACTAAAAACTCATTATCGTATACTCTTTATGAAAACAATTCATCCAACTGTTTTGTCCAATGACCTCGTCATGTGTGTGTTACCCTCATATGATATCATTGATTCTTTTGAGTTAAATTTGTTCACTCAATACAATCAGGATTTATCTCACTATCACCACTGTGTCTTCTAAATGATTATTATGATAATTGTTAACAATTCATCCCCTACTACATCAACTCTCTCGGCCACCATCCCTTACAAAATAAAAATTCTCTTTTAATTTTTTTTTAGTGTTGAAAATTTTGGACGAAAATATTTATTTTTGTTTGTGCTTGAGGGAGATAGTGTGACAGTTTTAAGGTGTATTTGAGTTTACGGTGATGCGGTGGCACTCAGAGACCCCTACATTTTATTTTTCTTGTAGGGATGGAACCATCACCTTAGAAGCCTATCATATTGAAACTCAGGCTTTGAGTTCATGGTGGTTATACGGTCATAGGTTGAAGTATATCTAGGGATCCCAGTTGACAGTGGTCATACAATGACTAGTTAGAGTATAACTCAGGAGCCCAGTTGGCATTGATTATGCAGTCACAGTTTCAAGTTTCATGATACCGAAAGAGGATGTTTATAAACCCCATACATAATTTTGAGACCATAATCATTGGGAAAAATAAAGGGGCTTTCTAGTATAATCAACTTATTCTTTTTTCTATCTTCACCAAACTAATATCCTTAACCTCATTATTTGAAACATATAAGGAAGTTGGGGCAAAAGGACTTTCAGGAGGGAGGAGCGATTATTATGGTGGAGAAAAGCTAAACATCCTTTCGGGCTGATAGCATTGCTGTGATTAAAGAACTCATTAATAACTACAACCGTTCATCAGCTCGAGTTTTAGCTTTCTCTCCACTACCACAATCACTCCCCTGAAAGTTTTCTTGACCCCAACGCTGTCACAAGTTTTGGATAATAAGGTTAATGATACTGCTTTGGTGGAGATGGAGAAAAAGAATAAGTTGATTATATCGAAAAGTCCCTTTGTTTTTCCTTATAGTTATAGCCTCAAACTTATCTATGGGATTTGTAAAGCATTCTCTTCCGGTATCATGAAACTTGAACCCTTGACCGCATAACCACTACCAACTAGGCTCTAGAGTTATACTCCAACCTATCACTGCATAACAACCATCAACTGAGAGCCCTAGTTATACTTCAATTCGTGACTGTATATGTAACATCCCGAAATAGGGCCTAAACGGAACAGTGGTTGCGAAACCACAAATTTGAGGTAGAAAAAAATTATTTTATTATTATTTTGAGGTTCATGATATGATTGCATGATTCTGTGAAAATTTCGTGATGAAATTCTATGCATAAAGTGCTTAAGTTGAGATTAGGGACTAAATCGAATAATTTGCAAAACTTGCATTCTAGAAGTTTTTAGTATGAAATTGCTTTAGAATATTAATTAGGAGGGTTTAAATAAAAATTTGACCAATTTCTAAGTTCATGGACAAAATAGGACATGGATGGAATTTTTGAAAGTTGAATAAGGAAGGGCATTTTGGTCATTTGGATATTAAATGAAATAAAAAGGGAAAAATAACACAAAATTCATCATCTTCTTCAATAGCATGAAATTTCAAAGGTTCTTCATAGCTAGGGTTTGTTTCAAGCTTTCAAGCTCCATAGTAAGTGATTCCAAGCCCCATTTTTAATTTTCTTTACGTTTTTGGAGTCCCGGTAGCTCGATAAAGCTTATGCTAGCAACAATTTAAGTTAGGGTTCATATTTGGAAAAATACCCATAGGTGAAAAATGTTTATTTTGATGTTTTATGATTGAATATGAGGTCTTAGATTATGTTAGACAACTTGTGCTACTCGGTTTTAGGTAAAAACGAGTAAAAGGGCTTAATCGGTAAAAATACCTAATAGTCATAAGTATATGCTAGAGTGAGAATTCGATTTTACTATAGAAGGGAAAAACGATCAGCATGTCATAAAACATAAGAAAATAGGCTGAAGTTTAATTTACGAGATTTGGGGCAAAAGTGTAAATATGCAAAAGTTTAGGGGCAAAAATGTAATTTTTCCAAAGTTTGAGTAAAGGACTGTTTTGATAAATGTGAATATTAAATGAGTTAAATTTTTCTATTATAGATCAAGAAGAGCGAAATTTGGGAGTAGATCGGGGAAAAAAAAAGTAAAGGACTAAATTGTAAAGTTTAGTCACATTTTGTATCGAGGTAAGTTTACAGTAAATAAATGCAATATTCTTTTATTTTACATTCTTATTGTCAATTTCCAGCATTTATATACTTATTTTATGAGAATATTTAAAGTCGAATTAAAGGCGAAGTGACAGAGAAAAAGCATTAGGAAGCCCCGTTTGAACCTTAGGAATGTTAGGATATTGGGGTTGACAGGACAGAACAGGACAGAAATGAGCCATGTAAGTCCATATCAGATATATGTCTTTGGAGACAGGAATGAGCCATGTAAGCCCATATTAGATATATATATGGCATTGGAGACAGGAATAATTCATGTAAGTCCATGTCGAAGACATGGCATTGGCAGGATATTGATAGACAGGATCCTTAGCATTCCGAGTCGTTCAACGGGCCATTGTACATGTTAAATTGCATTGAATTATCAGAAAAAGGGAAGGTAGATTATATTTATGAATGGTGAAAGGTCAAGTAAGAAAGAAGGTAAGTGAGTAAAGAAGAAGGTAGAAAATGAGAAGTAAAGAAAGCTTATGAGGCTAGGTGACATTATGTATAATTATTCATTATGTTGAATGTTGTAAATTATTTTCTTGTAAGCTTACTAAGCCTAGTGCTTATTCTCTTTATTTTCTTTTTCTTATAGTTTTTATTAAGCCACTCGGGGATCGAAGGAAACGTCGTAGACCCGATCACACTATCGAAGGAATCACATTGGTATAGTTAAAGGTTTTGTTTTGTGTATGGCATGTATAGGAACTTGGTTTCTTTTGATATGATATGATCAAGGAATGATGTGTAAATACTTGCTAATGACTAGCTAATAGAATGGCTGATGATATACATGTTTAATAGTATGTATGATTAAGTAGTAACTATCATATGAAAACTATGAAGGATGTGAAAGTAACTTAAAAATGGATCCAAGTATCAGAAATAACGTGACTTTGAAAAATCACTAAAAATCGTTGAGACATGTTTTAATGGTGAATAATATATAAAATTAAATTTAATTGTGTCTATTTTCATATGGAATAAGCAAAATAGGTAAAGGTTTTTTATTTTATAAGATATCTGAGTTTTAGTGAAATAGGGCCAGAGCGATTTTTGGATCCCCTATTTCAACTTTAGAAATTCACCATAAATTTTAAAAAAATAATTAGGTGGTTTAATTTATATGGTTAGAATCCTTGTTGAATCTAGTTTTAATAGAAACAAACGGTATAGTCATATTAATTTTGTACAGGGAGAAAAGTGGTTTGTAGTAAGTAGAGGTCAGTGCAATCGAATTCTAAAATAGGGAAAATTTCAACTAATAAACTGTACTAATTGGGCAAGTAAAAAATTCTAGAAAAAACTTATAGATAGATATATGAGTCTAGTTTCAGAAAAAATTTACAGATCTTAATTTTGAGTTTTGAAACTCGAGAAATGAATTTTTAAGCAACCAAGACGCAGAAAAATAGTTTATTCCAAAAATTAAAATAAGTGGTTTAGAGTTGTTTAAAAGGTAAGATAAGTTTAGTAACACCTCAAGCTTGACTCTGGTGACGGTTTCGGGTGTGGGGGCATTATATTTATTGGTATCAGAGTAGGTTTAGTCGGTTCTCAGAATAGTTAGTGTGAGTAAAAGTCTAGCTATACATGCCATACCTGTATTTTGATAGTGTGACGACTCTTGACGATTTTTAAATATTTTGTTTTATAGTAATGGATCCCGAGCGAGCTGGTGATGATGATGTAGAAAGTAATGCGCTTACTCCCGCAAAAGGGGTAACGCCATCTGAGAATAGGCCAGTAACAGTTGATCAGGGAGGAGTGACTCGAGAAGCTCTCTTCCAAGCTTTGAATGATTGGTTTACCGAGTTCGTTCGTACGAATCCGGCAGTTAGACCTCCACCCCTTCATGATTCTCAGGCTACCCATGTAACTCAAGCTCCCCTAGCCACAGGTACAGTGATAAGAGAAAAGCCACCAGTTGATAGAATCAGGAAACAAGGGGCAGAACAGTTCAGAGCAACAAAAGATGATGATGCAGACAGAGCAGAATTTTGGTTAGAAAATACTATCAGAGTCTTTGACGAATTATCTTGTACACTCGAGGAATGTATGAAATGTGTAATATCACTTCTTAGAGACTCAGCCTACCATTGGTGGAAGACACTTGTATCGATTGTACCAAAGGAGAGGGTCACTTGGGATTTCTTTCAGGAGGAATTTTGTAAAAAGTACATCAGTCAGAGGTTTATTGACCAGAAGAGAAAGGAATTCCTGGAATTGAAACAAGATAATATGATGGTGACTGATTATGAGCGCAAATTTGTCAAGCTTAGTAAATATGCTTGAGAATGTGTGTCCACAGAGGCTATCATTTGTAAAAGGTTTGAGGATGGGTTAAATGATAATATCCGACTGTCAGTGGGTGTCCTAGAAATAAAAGAGTTCGTTATTTTAGTTGAGAGAGCCTATAAGGCAGAGGAGCTGTTAAAAAGAAAAGGCAAAGTTGAGACAGAGACACAAGATACAAAGAAGAGACAGATGAGTAGGTCATTCCAGGCTACATCCAAAAGGCCAAAGGAGTTTTCTACCAGATCTAGTTTCTTAGCCGGGTATTCTAGTCAGAATAGAGGCAGTAGATTTAAGGATCCGAAGGCTCAGACCACCTCGACTGCGAGTGTAGGTAATGTTGGACAGGGTAGATCAGGGTGTCCACGGTGTGGTAGACTTCATTATGGTCCTTGTCGGGCAGGCAAAAATGTTTGTTATAAATATGGTGCTCTAGATCATTTTGTACGAGAATGTCCAGAGGTGGCTAACCGAGAGGTAACACAGAGTGCTAGATCCGAAAATGCTCCTACTAGAGGCAGATCACCGAGGCAACTGGGAGTAGGAGTAAGCAATAGAGGTATCTCAAGAGATTCGGCTGTGAGACCAGATGTTAGAGCCCCTGCAAGGACTTATGCTATCCGTGCTCGCGAAGAGGCATCCTTCCCCGATGTGATTACGGGTACATTTTCTCTACATGATATTAATGTCATTGCTTTGATTGATCCAGATTCAACTCATTCATATGTTTGCAAAAAATTTATGCCTAGTATAAGTATGCCTATAGAATCTACAGAATTTGTGATTAAAGTATCGAATCCATTAGGCAAGCATGTATTAGTAGATAAAGTATGTAGAAATTGTCCTTTGATGATTAGAGGCTACTGTTTTCTGGCCGATCTCATGCTCTTGCCATTTGATGAGTTTGATGTGATTCTTGGTATGGATTGGTTGACTACACATGATGTGATAGTGAATTGTGGAAAGAAATTCATTGAGTTGAGAGCTAAATCGATGTTTCTTGAAGAAATTTATGAAGCTCAAAAAAATGACAGTGAGTTGTTAGCCAAAAGAGATCAGTGTGAGTCGGATATAGAGTCAGATTTTTAGATCAGTTCTGACAGATGTTTGATGTTTCGAGACAGGGTATGCATATCGAAGAATGATTAGCTTATTCGAAAGATCTTACAGGAAGCACATAGTAGTTCTTTGTCTATTCATCCAGGTAGTACAAAAAAGTATAATGATTTGAAGAAAATGTACTGGTGGGTAGGAATGAAAAGGGACGTTTCAGAGTTTGTTTCTAGATGCTTGATCTGTCAGCAGGTAAAGGCCGAACATCAGGTACCTTCGGGTTTATTACAGCCTGTACTAGTCCCTGAGTGGAAATGGGATCGAGTTACTATGGATTTTGTGACAGGATTGCCGTTTACACCGAGAAAGAAAGATGCAGTATGGGTTGTGATTGATAAGTTAATGAAGTCGGCTCATTTTATCCCGATTCAGTATGGATTATTCACTTGACAAGTTGGCCGAGTTGTATATTTCGAGATAGTCGACTACACGGTACCATTATCAATCATTTCGATGTAGATCCAAGATTTACTTCACGAGTTTTGGAAGAAATTACGAAGGCTTTGGGCACAAAGTTCGATTTTAGTACTGACTTTCCATCCTCGAATCGACGGTCGATCGAGAGAGAGTTATTCAGTACTTGAAGATATGCTTAGATGTCGTGTCTTCGAATTTCAAGGCGCTTGGGAAAAATATTTACCATTAGTAGAGTTTGCCTACAATAATAGTTATCAATCGAGTTTGAAGATGGCACCTTATGAAGCTTTGTATGGACGTAAATGTCGCACACCTTTGTATTGTACAGAGCTTAAGGAAAATCAGATTCTGAGGTTGATCTAGTTAAGGAAACAGAAGAGAAAGTAAAAATCATCGAGATTGCTTGAAAGCGGCTTGAGATGCACAAAAGTCATATGCGATTTGAAGAGAAAAGAGATTGAGTATCAAGTTGGAGACAATGTTTTTTTGAAAGTATCCCGTGGAAGAAAGTTCTCGATTTGGCAAGAAAGGCAAACTAAGTCCACGCTTTATTGGACCGCTTTGAAGTGATTGAGAGAGTCGGACCATTAGCATATCGATTAGCTTTGCCGATTGAGTTAGAGAAGATTCATAATGTATTTCATGTGTCTATGCTACGTCGTTATCGTTCAGATCATCACATGTGATTTCTCGACAGAGGTTGAGATTCATCCGACATGACTTACGGTGAAGAACCAGTAAAGATTCTAGCTCGAGAGGTAAAGCAATTAAGGAACAAAAGTATTGCACTTGTGAAAGTACTATGGAATAGACATGGGGTAGACGAGGCTACATGGGAACCTGAAGAGGCTATGCGGAAACAGTACCCAAATCTCTTCACAGGTAAGATTTTTGGGGACGAAAATCCCTAAAGGGGGGGAGAAATGTAACATCCCAAAATAAGGCCTAAACGGAATAGTGGTTGTGAAACCACAAATCCGAGGTATAAAAAAATTTATTTTATTATTATTTTGAGGTTCATGATATGATTGCATGATTGTGTGAAAATTTCGTGATGAAATTCTATGCATAAAGTGCTTAAGTTGATATTAGGGACTAAATCGAATAATTTGCAAAACTTGCATTCTAGAAGTTTTTAGTATGAAATTGCTTTGGAATATTAATTAGGAAGGTTTAAATAACAATTTGACCAATTTCTAAGTTCATGGACAAAATAGGACATGGATGGAATTTTTGAAAGTTTAATAAGGAAGGGCATTTTGGTCATTTGGATATTAAATGAAATAAAAAGGGAAAAATAACACAAAATTCATTATCTTCTTCATTAGCACGAAATTTCAAAGGTTTTTCATAGCTAGGGTTTGTTTCAAGCTTTCAACCTCCATAGTAAGTGATTCCAAGCCCCGTTTTTAATGTTCTCTACGTTTTCGGAGTCCCGGTAGCTCGATAAAGCTTATGCTAGCAATAATTTAAGTTAGGGTTCATATTTGGAAAAATACCCATAGGTGAAAAATGTTTATTTTGATGTTTTATGATAGAATATGAGGTCTTAGATTATGTTAGACAACTTGTGCTACTCGGTTTTAGGTAAAAACGAGTAAAAGGGCTTAATAGGTAAAAATACCTAATAGTCATAAGTATATGTTAAAGTGAGAATTTGATTTTACTATGAAGGGAAAAACGATCAGCATGTCATAAAACATAAGAAAATAGGATGAAGTTTAATTTACGAGATTTGGGGCAAAAGTGTAAATATGCAAAAGTTTAGGGGCAAAAATGTAATTTTTTCAAAGTTTGAGTAAAGGACTGTTTTGATAAATTTGAATATTAAATAAGTTAAATTTGCTATTATTGATCAAGAAGAGCAAAATTCGGGAGTAGATCGGGGAAAAGAAAAAGTAAAGGACTAAATTGTAAAGTTTAGTCACATTTTGTATCGAGGTAAGTTTACAGTAAATAAATGTAATATTCTTTTATTTTACATTATTATTTTCAATTTTCAGCATTTATATACTTATTTTATGAGAATATTTAAAGTCGAATTAAAGGCGAAGTGACAGAGAAAAAGCATTAGGAAGCCCCGTTTGAACCTTAGGAATGTTAGGATATTGGGGTTGACAGATGAATGCAGACAGAAAATGAGCCATGTATGTCCATATCGATATATGGCTTTGGAGATAGGAATGAGCCATGTAAGCCCATATTAGATATATATATATGGCATTGGAGACAAGAATAATTCATGTAAGTCCATGTCGAAGACATGGCATTAGCAGGATATTGATAGACAGGAACGACCCTAGTATCCTTAGTATTCCGAGTAGTTCAACGGGTCATTGTACATGTTAAATTACAGTGAATTATCAGCAAAAGGGAAGGTAGATTATATTTATGAATAGTGAAAGGTCAGGTAAGAAAGAAGGTAAGTGAGTAAAGAAGAAGGTAGAAAATGAGAAGTAAAGAAAGCTTATGAGGCTAGGTGACATTATGTATAATTATTTATTATGTTGAATGTTGTAAATTATTTGCTTGTAAGCTTACTAAGCCTAGTTCTTACTCTCTTTATTTTCTTTTTCTTATAGTTTTTATTAAGCCACTCGGGGATCGAAGGAAACGTCGGAGACCCGATCACACTATCGAAGGAATCACATTGGTATAGTTAGACGTTTCGTTTTGTGTATGGCATGTATAGGAACTTGGTTTTTTTTTATATGATATGATCAAGGAATGATGTGTAAATACTTGCTAATGATTAGCGAATATAATGGATGATGATATACATGTTTAATAGTATGTATGATTAAGTAGTAACTATCATATGAAAACTATGAAAAATGTGAAAGTAACTTAAAAACGGATTCAAGTATCAGAAATAATGTGACTTTGAAAAATCACTAAAAATTGTAGAGACATGGTTTGATGGTGAATAATATATGAAATTAAATTTCATTGTGTCTATTTTCATATGGAATAAGCAAAACAGGTAAAGGTTTTGTATTTTATAAGATATCTGAGTTTTAGTGAAATAGGGCTAGAGCAATTTCTGGATCCCCTGTTTCAACTTTAGAAATTCACCATAAATTTGAAAAAAATAATTATGTGGTTTAATTTATATTTTTAGAATCCTTATTGAATCTAGTTTTAATAGAAACAAACGTTATAGTCATATGAATTTTGTACAGGGAGCAAAGTGGTTCGTAGTAAGTAGAGCTCAGTGCAGTTGAATTCTAAAACAGGGAAAATTTTAACTAATAAAATGTACTAATTGGCTAAGTCAAAAATTCTAGAAAAAAATTAGTAGATAGATATATGAGTCTAGTTTCTGGAAAAATTTAAGGATCTTAATTTTGAGTTTTGAAACTTGAGAAATGAATTTTTAAGCAACCATGATGCAGAAAAATAGTTTATTCCAAAAATTAAAATAAGTGGTTTAGAGTTGTTTAAAAGGTAAGATAAGTTTAGTAACACCTCAAGCTTGACTCCGGTGACGGTTTCGAGTGTGGGGGCGTTACAGTATAACGACCATGAACTAGGAGCCAGAGTTGCAATGTGATGGGCTTCTAAGGTGATGGTTCCATCTCGACACAGTAGATGAAATGTATGGGTCTCCGAGCGCTATTGCATTACTATGAACTCAAATATACCTTAAAAACAAACACATATAAACATTTCTCCCAAAATTTCCAACACCCAACAAAAAAAAAAAAAAAAAATAATTTTGGAGAGAAAAATAGAAAACACATTCTGCTGGACGTGCTTTTCTACCACTAACTGATTGCGCACTTGCACATTAAAATAAATAATTTATGAAACAATTTTTAAAGCTAGGATTTACTGCAAGCATACAAGTCAGTTGTAATATAGTGTTACAATGAAACACCAAAGTATTCCAAGGATTGAACCCAAAGGAAAATGAGATTGAGCAATAACTAGCATACATAATTGAGGCTAAGTGGCTGCTAATATGATTTTATATTATGGTGATTCATAAAAGAAAAGTTTGCAAGAAAATTAAATATTTTACTCCAGGGACTAGATTGCAAGAAATGTAAGCTAGAGGGACTATATACCAAATGACTAATAAGGGTTGTTGACTTCGATGTGGTTCACCAAATCTAGGACTAGGGACATAAATAGCGTAAATTAAGAAGTGGCTCCATTTTATCTTCTTGTCTTAATTTTACTAACCTAGACGAATTAGGTCCGATTTATCTTTCGATATTGTTAATTAATCCTTGACTAACGAACATGTGCGTGACAAGATTACCTTCCGGTCTCACCTTATCTTAATATTCCCTTAGGGGCGTCACTACCTAAGTTCTTAGTTCTATTCAAATTAATATAATTTGTTACGATTTAGTCCTTTGTGCAAAGATTTTAGTTTATCCACATCTTCATCAACCAACCTCTTTAAAGGTTTAATTACATCTACTCAAAGTCAAAAAAATAAACATTAGAATGGAAAACAAAGTAGCCATAAAAGTAAAACTTGAGAAAAATCTGAAAGTTAAGATTTTTATGTAAGAAAACTTAAATAGCATGAAACCAAAAGCACTTAACAAAGGAAGCTAAAACAAGAAACATAGAAGGAACAATCTTGAACATATTTGAGTAAAGTAAACTGACATACAGTAAACTAAAGCATAAAGAGTCTTAAAAACAAGGTATAGGGATCGAAAATGTAAATAAACCTTAGCTACAGTGTTAACTAACTTAACTAATGTAAAGAACATTAAGAACAAGAAGTAAATGTAGAAAAATAAACTCTAATCTAAGGTAGAAAAAGGGAAAAATAAAAAACCTAGAAAAATGTAGAGAAAAACTAAAGAAAACATAGAGAAAACTAAACCTAAAACTAGGCTAAATGTGTGTCTCTTTCCACCTTAGTAATTTTTTGTTGTGTTGAAGGGTGTTCTAATGACTTTTCGATGCCAAAATTGCCCTTACACTGGCCTTGTGTGATTGGTGGATCGGGTAGACAAAGGTTGCACTTTTTGTCCAAGTTTGTCCCTTTGACGAAGGCGATATCGCCCTATCTTAGGCATTGTTGAAATTGGGGGTCTTCCTTGAGAGGTGGATACCTCGATACCCATGGAGGATGTCACGATACCACTGAAGGGTCTCCTTTTTCTTCTATATTGCTAGAGCTGCCGTAATTCCAGGGGTTGGAAATCATGATACCCTTGCCCTAGATGTCGTTCTCGCTCGTTTTCGACCTCTGGCACATTCCTACATCACTCAAATACACCTTAGACCTCCCAATGGAACTATTGGCCAATTTGGGTAAAAAAATAGACAAAAATGAGTGATTTTCATTTATTACCCAAAAAATATAAAAATATGAAAACAACGAAAAAATAAGTTAAAAACTCTATTTTGCTCGAAAAAATCTTCTAAAGTGTGTTGGAAAAGCCTAATATGCTATATCGATTTGTGGTAGATTAGCCACCTTAACTAAAAATGAGTCCTGTTGGATGCATGTTTTGTTTCACCCTCCAAAGTTGACCTATTTTCCTAAATATGGAAAAATGGCCTAAAACCCTAAATATCTTTTAAAATTGGCATATGTATCAAATTTACCCTCATAATTGGTTCCTAATTGATTAAATTTGACTAACTTGTTTCCTATTCTTTTTTATTTAGTATGTATACTAAAATAATTTTATATATTTTAAATAAGTAATGTTATTATGATAGTATTTTTTTTATTTTAAAAAATAATAAGATTGTGACTATTGATATTTAAACCAATGCCCTCAACGTTTATAAAATCCTTTTATTATCACTCCTAACAAAGTTATATTTTAATATTTTTATGCATTTCAATGTTATTGCACAAATTATTTTACCCACATTGTTTGTATATCTATACAAATTTTCAAACATCTAACTGAGTTTGTAACAACCCGTTTTTAGTTAAATTGGAACAGTGGTTTTGGGACCACAAATCTGAGGTTGAAATAATTATTTTATTATTAAATTGAGGTCTACAGCATGATAGTACAATTGTGTGAAAATTCCGTTAAGAAATTTTATCATTTGAATGCTCAATTTGATAAAAAGGACTAAATCGTGTAATGTGCAAAAGCGGTGTTCTATTAGCTAAAGGTGTCTAATAGCTATAGAACCTTAAAGTTAAGGTCCTTATGTGGTAATTAGCCTATTAATTAGATAATGGATGATATTGGCTTGGAATTATGGAAATTTTGATTAAGCTTTAAGGTTAATTAAGTACATTAGCAATTAAGGTTAATTAAAATCAAACAAAAATAATCATCATCTTCCATTATCTATTTCCAACCGAAATTAGCATGAGAAGAAGCCATTTTTAGGGTTCTTCATTTGGCCATCTTCAATTCTTACAATTAGGTATAATTTTCATCCCATTTTTAATGATTTCTATGTTTCTGAGATCGTTGTAACTTAATCTAGTTAGCCCAGGGACTAGTTTGCAAAACTATTAAAGGTTTAGGGTTTTTCCATTGAAAAAAATAGGGGTATTTTGATGTTTGATGATATAAAATGTATGGTTGTTGTTAGATAAACAACATTTGTAAAGTGAATTTTGGTAAAATTGTCAATTAGGGATTTATTTGTGAAATGTGAAAATTTTGTGGTTAAATTGTAAAATAAAAGAAAAATATTGCTGCTATGGTAATAAGAGAAATTTCGCTAGCATGGGTAGGGACTAATTGCATGAATTTGTATTTTTATGAGATAGGGACTAAATTGTAAATATGTTGAAATATTAGGGGTAAAAGTGCAAAGTTGCCATAATATGCATTTTTGGGCTAAATTGAATATAATGAAAATTAAATAAACTAAATTTGGTTACATATATATCAAGAAAAGTGAATTTCAGATTTAGATTGGGGGAAAACCAAAGTTTTGGACTAGTCGATCCATTTTGTCGTTTTTGCGATCAAGGTAAGTTCGTATGTTAATAAGAATTAATATAATTGTGTTTTAAATGCTTTATTATTGAATTTAATTGTGAATACGGCCTTACGAATATGTTCGACGAAGATTCGACAAATGTGAAATCCTGATTGAACCTTAGGAATAGATTAAGATACAAATGACATGTCATTAGGGGTTATGTGATTTGGGTGCTGGTCTGTAGTCTTACCGATGGCTGAGTTATCTGGCATGTGTTGTGGATTCTCGTCAGCTTGTGTGAGCAGCACCGTGTAGCTATGTCATGATCGTCAACTTGTGTGAGCAGACCCATTGATAGCTCGAGAGTGAGCATTATATGAGATTTGAGATTGTGATAGCTTCGACTATGTATTTGGCAATAAGGGTGCGAGGTTCCTGAGTATATGATATTATACCAATTGGTTCAACGGGTATAACAAAGATGTGGACAAATATAACATTGATACGAGCTTGTACAGGTATGTACGTCAACTATACAATCATCAAATCGAAGAAATTGATGGAAATTGTGTTTAATATTTGGATAAAATTTGAATTGCATTATATGATGTTTATGTTATTAAATTGTCGGTTGGTAAGTTATACTTATTAACTATATGAGCTTACCAATCTTTATAGCTAACTCTATTTACTTTTTCGTGTTTTATAGTGTTTATCGAAGCTAGCTCGGTCGTCAGAGATTGCATCACACTATCAAGCTTTCACTTTCATATTTTTGAACTTATGTTTTGGTTATATGGCAAGTATACGAATTATTGTCATTTTGGCATATAGTTTGATTATGGATTTAAGCATTTGAGTTGTCTTGTAAATGATAAATGTTTGTTATGTGTATAGCCATGTGACTTAGCTTATTTTGGTATACTTGATGATGTATATATATGTGTAAATGACCTTTTAATATGTTGTGTATAATTGCTATGTGATGCTTGTTGTGAATTGGCATTATGGATACAAAATGGTTAAAATTTGAGATAGATATGCTTGTGGTTTTAGGTCATTTAGTACATAATTGAAAGTGACCATTTAGGTGATTTGAAAATGTGAATTTGGTATGAAATTGAATAGCATATTGTGGTACTTGTATGCCTTGTAGTTGTTGGTATTGGAATTAGCATGAATTAAGCTTGGTTGAGATTGATTGAAATGTCTATATATATGCAATGTTATATGCCATTTGTTTTGTATAGGTGATTGAAACTTTGAATGAGAAAAATGGCTTGGAGAATAGCCTATTTTTGTCCAAACGGGTGGAGACACGGGCATGTGTCTCAACCATGTGTGACACACAGTCTAGTGACACGACCGTGTGTGGTGTTGAATTAGAAATCAAGTCAGTATACTCCCTACGGCCCAGCACACGGGCATGTGACTTGGCCGTGTGACATAAGTCAGTATACCCTATAGGTTTGGCACGGCCTAGCACACGGCCTGGCACACGAGCGTGTGAGGCCATTTCGAAGGGCACATGAGCTGGTCACATGGGTGTGTGGTTGGCCGTGTGACCCAAGTCAGGGAGTTATACGGCGTCAAACACGAGCTGGGACACGACCATGTGATCCCATTTCAAATGTCCACACGGCCTGTGACACAGGCGTGTGTCCCCTGTATTTTGTAAAATTTTCTAAGTTTTCTGAAAATTTCCTAAGTTACCGGTTTAGTCTCGAACCACTCCTAAAGCATGATTTGGGCCTCGTAGGCTCGTATTAGGGACAATGTGAAAGATTTTGAATGATGTTTACTTGGAAATTGAAAATGTATGTGAAATGTATGTTCGTTTGTGAAATAAGTCCGATAATGCTCTGTAACCCTATTCTGGTGATAGACACGGGTTAGGGGTGTTACAGAGTTGGTGTCACTAGTTAACTAGGTACCAACTCAGTTAGGAAAAGACTAATATACCTTTTTTATTAAATGATTTCTATTATTATTTTAATGTTGTTTTTGTCTTTTCATACTTTTATATAATCTTTAAATAAAAGAACTAAAATTAACATATCCAAGTTAAAAAAAAATTAACATATCCAAGGATTGAATACATGTTTAAGTGCATTTATAAACAAATTCTTTACTACAACAACAACAATCATTATTGAGTAAATGTTTTTAAAAAAAATTAACTAAAATATTTTCTCTCACCCACATCATGTAACAATGTAAGCCCTTTAAAGATTGGAAAATGTGCTAGTCGAGAGAAGTATAAGAGAGATATGATGTGAGAATCATTAGAAGTGCCTAAATATATGAGATCGAGTGTTATAATATGCTAAAAGTTCTCCACAAAGTTAAAATAATGACGGATTCAAATACAAGTAACTGAGGGGGTGTAGGAGGTCAAGCTCCTATGAACTTTGTGAAGACATAAAGAAATTGAATTCTTATCATATGGATTAGAAAGTTTCATCAAATCAAGTGAGACATTGGCTAAATGTGCTGACTAAAGTGAAATGGACTCGAAATTCTATGGAAGTACCTCTAGTATGAGAAGAACGAGTGGAACTTCATCTTGCTATGCCCATTTATATGACAAGATTAGGAATTGATTGGTATCTAAAGAATAAATTTTCTAAAAGATAATCTAGAGAACAGGGAAATTGTCGTCATGATATACACGTGAATAGAGATCCATAACGATGAAATGATTAGATAGTGATAACCATAGTTTGTACTCAAATAAATATAAAGGACGAAATTTTTGTAAGGACATGAGAGTTGTAACATCCGAAATTTTCCAATATAGTGAATAGTACTATTCTGGGGACCGATACAATGAAACATAAAAGATAGTTTGAAGACAAGTTTTATGAGTGAACTCAAAGAAATTTGAGAGAATGATTGTGAATGAGATATTGGTATAAAAGGACCATATTGTAAAGTTGGGAAAAGTTAAGAACAATAGTGTAAATTGACCAAAAAGAGGAAATAGGAGTTAATAATGATTATGGAGTGCAAGGATGACTTGGATTGATTATTAATTTAATGGAAGTCACTATAGAGACTAAATTGAAAAATTGAAAAGTACAGGGACCTAAAGTGTAAATTTTCCAATAATTGAGAAATGAGCCAAAATGCATGGAGGGAATGTCTTATGATAAGTGTTGTAAGTAAGTGTAAAGAATAAGGATTTGTGGGACTAAATTGAGTAACAGACGAAAGTTATGGACTAAATTGTAAGTTTCCTTATTTTATTGAAAAAGGCAAAAGATGTAAATTTTATCCTCCATGGATTTATATAAAATATTATAAGTAAATTAATGATATTTGGACTTGAAATTTGCTTATTATTGTGAAGAAATTCTTTTAAGTGGCAAAATGGTAATTTTACCATAAAAGGTAATTTAGTCATTTCTCAAATATTTTATAATGGAAATATTATTTTTCATGGGGTATTTGATGTGTGGAAATTAATTGGCCCATTGGATCATGTATTTGAAGATAGGGCCATGAACTTTAAATTTGGGCTTGAAACTTTTGGGTTTGGGCTTTTGGCCCAATTGGGAATTTTTTTAAAGGAAAGAAAAGGGGAAGAACTAACCTTATCTACTGGTAGCAGCTGACCAAACCCCACTTGGAAACCCCTCTTCTTCTTTCATTTTCTTGTCTTTTTCCCTTAAGATCAAGCCATTTCTTAACATCCAAACTTTGATTTCTTGATAAAATCAAATAGGAAACTTGATTATAAGCTCAATTCCACCATCAAAATCATCTAATTGAGAGCTAGGGTTATGAGTTCAATGAGAGGAAACCATGGATAGAGAGAGGAAGCTTCAATCAAGGTACAAAATAGTGAAATTTTACTAGTTAAACGATAGATAATCAATAAGTTAATATTTACTTTCATTTTACTTTGCGTTCAAAAACCATTGAGAACATTATACAAAAGATATTAATAAGAATGTTGAAATTTTATTAAACCAATTTGTTCAAAAAATAGTTACATTTAATGATATTACTACTTTAAGGGCACTGGATCCCAATAGATTTTCAATGGAAGATGCATTTATCTCATTTACCCTCCGCGATATGTCATCCTGAAACCTAAACTACTGTGAATTAGTGGCCATGATCAAGATAAATTCTCTAGCTTCGCAAGTGGTTTTGTTCACTATTGCACCTCTGCTAATAGCATATATCATCTTCCATTCCATGGCTAAGAGCTCTTTATGGAAATATTGGATGAGTAGTTGTTTTGATATTCCATCTTGTGGGTAACTAGAACACAACTGCTTGAATCACTCTCAATATTCATGAACAGTCTCCATGATACGAGCATCTCGACCAAGTTTAAAGTCCATGATGGAGATGGCCTGTAACACCCCACAGCCTGGCTTAAAAGTTTTGACCAGATTTTGAAGGTCACATTGGCCACCGAGATGGCCTAGATCAAAATGTCATTCAAACATCATAAATTTTTTTAAAACACTTTTGTATGTGTTTAACAATATTTAGTTGTAGACTTGTCACACCCTAAAATTGGGCCTAGAAGTTTCGAGGGTAAAATAGGGATTTTAGCTCTAATGAGCTCATGAATTTTGTTAGCATGGTATTTGGAAATGTTTTTGTCTATGGAATTTTGGAAATTAAAACAATATTTGAAAATAATGTTTAAAAGACTTTCAATTTTGAAATAAGGACTGATTTGTAAAAAGGTCTAAATTATGAGGTTTTAAAAGGTAATTAAATCAAATTTTAATTTTCACCCTATTTCCCCCTTCATCTTTATAAAACCCAGGTTAGCCTCTTCTTCATATTTTTTATTTTGCCGTCCATTGCATTCCAAAGCTCCTCTTATTCAATTTTGATTCACAAACTTAATTCATTGGATTTCTATCATCACCCAATCAATAAAACTTTATAGTATTTCAAGAAAAACACTCAAAACACCATAGATTTCTCCATTGTTGAATTTTTGGGTTTTTCGGGTTTTCCATCATACGTTAGCGATTCTATTCCTTATTTGTTTTTTATGTTATTTGATCCTTTAAATTGAGTTTTTAGCCTTTAAATCGAATGCTTTAAATAAAAGAAAAAACTTTGGTCATTAATGGTGGATTTAAGGATTTTGGGTAAAAACGTGGTTTCAAAGTATTTTTTAATTAGTTTTGACATGATTAGAAGGTTTTTAAATTTACTTTAAAGTTTCATTGAAGATTTCCAACGTTTTAATGAATTTTCGTGAAAATGGCCATAAACATGTCAAAAATTCTAATACCATGAATTGGGTAGATTTGTGTAGTTTAAAGGTTGAGACTTAGTCATAGGTGAATAATTAGATGAAATGAATCAATTTTAGGCAAAAAGATTAAGTATAGACTGAGATAAGTGAATGCTATGTCAAAGGTTTTGATTACATGAGAATTTAGCTTAGGCTTGTGTTCTGATTGCTTGAAGTGATTCTTTGGTTGATTGTTGATTGTGTTGTTGTGTGATTTACCTTGTTGAAGCTTTGGAATAGTTAAGACCTTCAACAAGTAAAATAAAGGCAAGCAAAAGCTAGTTTAAGCTTTTGACAATTAGGCGAAAGTGTGATCAGTAAGTGTTTGGAATTGCTACTTGTAAACACGCTTCATAGTGTTAATTGGGATTTAGGAATAGCCTAAACCCCTATTCTATGTTCCAAGTGTAAGCTTTCTATTTCCCTTGTTTTATTTTGGCAAATTATGTGATTCTATGAATAATTGTGGATTGATTATTATAATGCGATATTGTGATATGAAACATTTGTGGTGACTATTGTGAATTGTGTTGTGGGCATGATATATATGCCAAATGTTAGTGATAATGATATTAATATAATGCAAATATGTAGCAAAAGCGAGTGGAATTTCAGTAGGTGTATATCCGTTAAATTGTGGAATGTAATATTATTATGAAAGGTAATATGTGAGAATACTTGTATGTGATAAATTGATGTACTAATTTTAATGCACACATATGTGGCCGGATATGTGACGGCTCAATGAGCATTATTGTGGCACTTAAAGTGCAATTAAATGCGAATCCGATAAGCATGCATTGTGTACAAGTTGTGATGTAAATTGATGATTATGAACAGAGTTGATGTGCATTAAATCAGTAATTAAAAATTTGTAATTTTGGATATTTTGTCCTTATGATCTCTTGAAACCGTTGGATATAGTTGGCATGCCATAGGATTGTGAGTACTCACATATGTGTATTGTGTTTTTGGAAATTAACGCCATTGGATAGGTTCGAGAGATAAGGAAATATTAGCTAAGCTCCATTCATTGGAATATGTTGGTGTGTTGGAGAGTGTTAGCTAAACGTTACACTTTTGGGATATTTTCGACTCTATGAGTCATTTGGTGTGTTGGAGAACCATGTATTCGATGTGTGGTGATAGAGCCCACTTTTATGTTTCATAACCTCAAGTGTCAAATTATCGTTTAAATATGAATTATTTATTTTGATAATATGATGTGAGATGGATGCATAAACATGTAAATTATATGCTAAATGAGTCAATTTAAGTTTCATAAAAACGTTAGTAGGTTCTCAAAGTAAATTGTGTATGTAATCGTGGTTTGGTTTGTTTCTATTTAACTTGTTAATGTATGTGAATATATAAGCTAGACTTGTGAGTTATTAAAGCATGTATACGTTGTTTAATCTTGATTAATTTTTGTAAAATGAACTATTTGTATATAAGTGAGTGTAGTTGTATGTGAAAGAATATGCTAGTTTTATGGGTTAATGAAGCGTGAATATGTTATTGTGACTTGGTTAGAATATGGTTGTGAATGTGTTGTAGTATGCTCTTATTTAACCTTTAATATTGTGTATACTTCATGGTTATTTTGGCATTCATTAAGCTTGTTTAAGCTCACCCACTCTCTCTAACTTTTGTAGATTGCTAGCGTTGCGGTGTAAGCAGTGCTGGGATACCACAGAAGTGATCCAAGTTAGGCTTTAGTTTTTGTGTAGGTGGTATTATTATTATTTTTTGAATTGTGGGAATAAGGCAATGTGGCATACTTTTAGTTGATTGATGCCATGATGTTTTGGATGTTTACACGACTTTATTGCTCTTAGGATTTATGGATATCAAGCTTGGTATATTGATTGCTTGTTCAGACATATTTACGATGTTTTGAACTTCCATTATAGTTTTTTTAACAAATATTGATAAAGTAATAAATGCATATTGATTTGATATAAGTTTGAATGGACTAAATGCCTTAATATGTTGTGTTTTGTTGTTTGGAGCAGAGGTATCGATATTCGGGTTTTAAAAACGTTACCTCCATGATTTTTAAAAGTGCATGAAGCCAGTTGTAACAGCTCGATTTTGGGCCTAGTCGGAACAGTGGTTTCGGAACCACAAATTTGACACAGTAAAATTTGTTTTTATTATATTTTTATGGTTTACAATTTCACGGAATGATTTCGTGGAAATCTCGTTCGAAAATTTTGACGTTTGGGCTCTCAATTTAGTCAAAAGGACTAACTTGTAAAAAGTGCAAAAGTTGAGTTCTATATGCTAGAGGTGTCCAATTGTTATGAAATTTTAAATTGGGAGTCCTTATGTGGTAATTAGACCATTAGTTGAGTTGTGGATAAAAATGGACATGGTTAGGTATGTTTTAAATTGTTTTTCATTAAGGGTATTTTAGTAATTTGGCTAATAAAGCCAAAATAACATGAAAAAAGATGTCATCTTCTTCATTCGTCATTAAATGGCCAAATTTTTCAAGGGGAGACCATAGCTAGGGTTTTCTAAACTTTCCAAGCTCCATAGTTAGTCCGTTCTAGCCCCGTTTTTAATGATTTTTACATTTTTGAAGTCATTATCACTCGATCTATCTATTTCTACCAATATTTTGAGATATGGTTGAAGTCTAGGGTTTTGAACCATGATAAATATGTGTGTATTTTGATGTTTAATGGTAGATTATGCAAGTTTATGGTTAGAGAAATGACTTTTACTAAGTGATTTTCGGTAAAAATGCATAAAAGGATCGTTTTGTAAAAGTTATAAATTTTGTCATAAAAGTGTGATTTGGTTGAAATTAGGGGCTGCTATAGTTATGAAAATGGTTTGGCTAGGCTTAAAGAACAAAGAAATTGAATGAAAATCATTTACGAGCTTAGGGGCCAAAGTGCAAATATGTAAAAGTTAGAGGTCAAAATGCAAATTTGTAAAAAATATGATTTTTGGACCCATATGAATAATGTGACTAGTTAGTAATCTAAATATGATATTATAGATCAAGGAAAATGAGATTCGGGCATAGATTGAAAATGAATGAGATTATGGACTAAATCAGAATAAATAGCCGTGCTCGCATTTGATGTAAGTTCGTATGTCAATAATAATGCAATAATATCCTTGTTTATGCTTGAACTTAAATTGATGTGTTAACATTATGTGGCGAATAATTATATAGTAGATATGATGATTGTATTATGTGACAAATGCCTAAATGTTATTATGAGCAATGCCATGTTTATTTCATGAATATGAGAATGGTGAATTTGTAAGCATGAATGATCCTATGGTCGTTTTTCACGACATGACCAGCAAGGGCGATAAGGATGCTATGTGCAAGTGTGGAAAATCTCGTTTGAACCTTAGGAATAGTTTAGGATACAAGTGACGTGTCACTAGGAATTAAGAAATCTGAGCTCATTAAGCCGTCCGAGATCGCGATAAATGTGAGAATCTGAACTTGTTGAGTGGTCCAAGTTCGTGATATATGTGGCATCCGAGCTCATTGAGAGGTCCGAGTTCCTTATAGATGCAAGCATTCGAGCTCGTTGAGTGGTCCGAGTTCATAATGGATGCGGTACGTGTAACATCCGAGCTCGTTGAGAGGTCTGAGTTCATTATGGATGTATTACATGTTATGAGGTAGCTTTGGCTACTTATGTGGCACTTATGTGCAAGATTTCATGTATCTAATAGTATTCCGAGGGTTCAACGGGTAATGCAATGGATATGATGAAAGTCCCGAGGAGGGCGTGTCAAAGAGGTATGGTCATATGATATATGTTACGATAAGTATAGGTATGTACGCTAAACCTATGAATAATGCCTTGGTAAAGAATGATTGATGATGAGAAAGTTTATGTCTATGTATACATATGAACATATGATAAGTATGTAAAAAGGCTTGAATGATGAATATTCTTTATGGTTATGTTATTATGTCTTTGTGTAATTGAACATGGAATCCATGAAATGGTGAGTTCATGATTAGTTGAAAATGAACTTTTGGTAGTTATCATCATATTGCACTAAAATAGTTTTAGATAGGGGTAGTAGTCCAACTTTGAAAATCCACCAAAAATTGTGCAAATCGAATTAGAGACTGAACAAGATATGAAATTAAATCTTATTAAGTCTAGTTTCACATAGAGGAAATAGAGTAAGCAAAAGAATCTCATACTATGAAATATTTGAATTTTTGTGAGACAGGGTCATAGTGATTTTAGGCTCCCTTGTCTTAACTTTGAAAAATCACTAAAAATAGTACAAGAATAATTATGGGTTAGAATTTATATGAATAAATTCTTAATGAGTCTATTTTCAAGAGAAATAGACAGAAGCATTATTCGAATCCCATACTGTGAGATAATTAATTTTTAGTAAAGAAAGGTTAGAGCTATCAAACAGCAGAATAGGGGAGACTTTAAAGAATAAACTGTACTTATTGGCTAATCCAAAAATCTGAAAATTTTATGATAAGAAGATATGTGAGTCTAGTTTTAGGGAAAATTAGCGGATCTTGTTTTGGAGTTCCGTAGCTCAAGATATAAATAATTTAGTGACTATGACTCGAGAAAATAGCATGACCAAAATATAAGTAAAAGTATAATTATGGTTATATTACCATGGAATCATGTTGATAATTTGTTTATTATTTTCATATGGACTTACTAAGCGTAAAGCTTTCTCCCTCCTTTTCATTTCTTTAGTGTTGTCAGGTTAGCTCAGGGTTGGAGATCATTGGAGGCAGCATCACACTATCAAATTATCATGTTGGGGTATTAATAAACCTTAAGTGTTTTCAAGTGAGTGGCATGTATAGAGACTTAGTACTGTATGATATGTGTTTCATGGTTTGGCTAATTGAGTTGGTTTATAATGATTCATTTGTATAGAGCCATGAGATATGGCTTATATTTGATCATTGGGTTGTAAACCTAATTGATTTTGCATGACTGTTTTAATATCTTAATGATGTGCATGTTGTAATGGCTTGTTATCGATGGATGTATGATATGGTATGCATATTTGATGGATGAAATTTGATCAACAGATGTGGCCATATTCTTAGTATAAAAGTGTAAATTTAGAGTAAGTTAATGATGTTGATGAAGAATGAAATTGGTGTGGAATGCCTTAAAGAAACATGATAATGTGAGTGTGTGATATGTGACATTAAGGATATGAATTAGACATGACTATGAATGTTTGATGATTAAGTTGAAATCTTTTAGTATGATGGAGGCCATGTTATATGTCCTTGATGTTGTATAAATGTGTGAGGGTCTATGGTTGACCAAGGCTTGGAAAATAGCCTAAGTGTTGGCCACACGGGCAGAGACACGGCCGTGTGTCTCAGCCGTGTGGGGAACACAGCCTTAGCACATGGGCGTCTGACTTGGCCGTATGACCCCATTTCATTGCTGACGTCGTAAAAAGAGAGTTACACGAGTTGAGGACACGGGCGTGTCCCAAGCCACACGGGCGTGTGTAACCACACGGCCTAATCTGCACAGGCGTGTGACTCTTTAAACATGGAAAATTCCCTAAGTGTTGTGAAATTTTTGAAAGTTCTCGGTTTAGTCCCAAACCATCCCCAATGTATGTTTTGGGCCTCGTAGGCCTGTATGAGGAACGATATGCATGTCTTTGAATTTTTTTAATTTGGACGAAATTTTGTGCCCTGGTTTTGCATGTTTGTGAATGTTTGAGTCCGGTAACGCCCTGAACCCTGTCCCGGCATCAGATTTGGGTAATGGGTGTTACATCAATAGTGCAAATTGGTATCAATACCATATCACGAGTATTGATACTTAGGGTTAATAAAACTGATACTTTTTGAAATGTACTGATATTTTCTTAGGTTTGATTTTAGATGAAAAATAGAATGCTAATTTGGGATTGATTTTTTGGGTGGTATCGATACCATTTAGGAGAACTATCGATACCTTTTATTCTGTATCGATACATATGTGATTTATTCAGAATCTTTGCCTAGTGGTTTGAAAGCATGTTTAATTTTTATTATAGGTTCGTTTCATGTATGTTTAGCATGCTCATATGATGAATTGGATATGTTTGACTTAAAATTTTAATAAGTGCCCAAAAAATGTTGTTTGCTTGTTAATGGGATGATTTATATAGTATGTGATATGTGACGGTGGTGTAGCGTCCTGTTACTCAGGGTCAACGACTAAGCCAGGTATAGGGTGTTGCAGTACTTTACTTAGGTTGTGCTAACATTATTAAAGAAGGGATCAAAAATTTGTTAACTGAAGTTTCAAACCAGTATTACAGCAGAAAAATCTAACACTTTGCTATTAATTGAAAATTCATAATTTGATACTTTAAACTTAACCGATTATTAAAGAAGGGAAAAAAATAGTTTAGTGTACTAATGTCCATGCATGGAATCACTAAATAGGCTCAAATAAATTATTATATTTTATGAGGACTTTATTAAAACAAAACTGAAACGAATAACTCCGAGACCTCTAATTTGTAGAGTCCGAGAGCTAACCATGCGGTTTACCTGAAAAGGGGAAACTAAAAGGGTAAGCTACGAAGCTCAGTGTGAGTCAAACGCAAAAGTAAACAAAGCGGTAATAAGCAGATGATCTAGAACACCCTTATCTCATAACCATCGCCAGAATAGGTAAAGGGCATTACCAGATAGACAGAACATTACAGATCAATACAGAATCATAAATATCACATAATATTAATACCTAAGCAAATCAACAATTCATCCCTTATGGAGGTCTCCAAGACCTAAGACATACTTTTAGAAAAAGTCAAGACTAAACCAAACACATTCAAAATTTTCAATTCTGTTAAGGTCACACGCTCGTGTGATCAGGCTGTGTGCCTTACACGGGCACCAGACACACCTATGTGATCCAGCCGTGCCAAAACAGAGTATATATACTGAATTTTACACATGGCTAACAGACACGCCCGTGTGCTACGGCTATGTGAAACTTAGCTAGCTACTGACTTAAGCCCACTGCCATATGACACACCCATGTATCTTAACCGCGTGACTTTAAGAGGTTACTGCTTTGCTTACACAACCACAAGGCACGCCCGTGGTCCCTGACCATGTGGCACAATGTAGGCTTGGTTTAAGCCAACTTGTCACCCCTATTTAGGACATTTCTATAAGCAATATTAAACAACATTCATGCCAAAATTTTCAGCCAATACAATGCTTAAATTTACCATTTCCTCAACTTGGCATGTTTCAAAATGACCACCACATACAAGGCCATATAATCATCACAAGCATACACAATTTGGCATCACCAACCAATACCAAAACTACACACAACATCTCATTTGCTAGCCAACTCTCATGGCATAACATATATACATATCAAAGATTAAATACATAGACATTCCAGCCTATACATGCCATACTTAAAAATATTTACACTTTCAAAAGTACCAAAATGAGTTCGGTAGTATGGTGACAATCCTTGACTATCCCCGAGCCTTCAGTGGCTACGATAACTGTAAAACAGACAGAAATTACACAGAGTAAGCTACAAAGAGCTCAGTAAGCCAAATACAATTTGTCTAACTATTAAAGCATATAAAGTAAAAGTCAATAGTAAGAATTTATAGCCATTTCACAGAGTAATTCATGAGCTTAACCATGCTCATTTGCTTGTATACATGTCATGTTTCATTTCCATAATTTTATACATACTTTGCATTCATTATTTCACAAAAACAGAGTCTTTCATATTTAGAAATTTATTACGATACAAATGTACTTGTATAGATTATACATTTCATATATTCATTCCCATATCTCGTACTCTATCATCAGACGATTCAAAAACAGTACAAATATTCATAGACGGCTACAAAGTCGACGTCCCGGACGTGGTCTTACATGTAATTCAGTATCGATGCCTCTGTCCCAGATAGGGTCTTACAAGAAATAAGATACGATACCGATGTCCCAGACATGGTCTTACACGTAAATTTCAAATCGAGGCCTGTGTCCCAGACACAGTCTTACACGATATCTCAGATTAATGTCAACGTTCTTTTAGAAACGTACAGAGCTTTTCAGATACTAGCATATTATCGAAGTTTACTCGAAATTTATTCATCAGGCTCTCAAGGTCGTCCAATACAGATTACAGTTTGTATGTGCATAATTTAGTCAATTTAACACGTAATTGTAATTTGACTTACCTCATACGGATTTCGAACTGAAACGAGTCGACTATTCAACTATTTTGGACTTCCCTCGATATAAGTTGGATTTTATTTGTTCTTGATATAATACAATTGAAATTCAACCATTCAATCATTCATTTCATTCAAAATAATCCATGAACACATATTTAGGGCACTTTCATTTTAGCCCTTACATTTTCACACTTTGACAATTTAGTCCATTTTTCACAAAATCACAAATATGCAAAATTCACCAAGACTATAGCTTGGCCAAATACACATAGCTTCCGTACAAGCCCAAATAACATATTTAATTCACAATTTAGTCCTTCAAAGCCTAAATAGCTCTACTCCATCAAAAATTCAAAAACAAAGCATGGTAATCTCACATATATCTTTCATAATCCATATAAAAACATTACAAAGCTCATATAATCATTAATGGCACATTTCATAATCTTCAACAGAAACAGAAATTCAGACATTAGTTTTGAAGAACACGAACAGAAACGTAAAAATTATCAAAAACAGACAAAAATTCATACCTTAATCAAGGATTAAGCTAGCCGAAACCTAAATTGGCTTTCTTCTTTTTATTTTTTTTAATTTTCGGTTGTAATATGTGTTTTTGAACACATTCATGCAATTTGTTTTCCTTAATTCATCTTAAAGCATGAATTACCATTGTATTCCTCATTAAGAAACATATCAATTACATCAAACAAGGTCATTTATGACCACTCATAAATTCAATGGAGTAATTGCCACATAAGTCCATAATAATCCAAAGCCATGCCAATTAAACACATTGAATATATGGCATGCAAATTTTATCATTTACGCGATTAAATCCTTTTTCATAATTAAGCACAGAAATAGACAAATTAAATCACTGAAACTTCACAGATATAAATTCACATATCACAGACATAGAAAATAATATTAAAAAAATATATATTTTTCAGACTCGAATTTGTGGTTCCGAAACCACTATTCCAACTAGGGTCTAAACCAGACTGTTATAGTTCTCCCCCTTAGGGATTTTCGTCCTCGAAAATCTTACCATTAAACAGATTCGGATATTGTTGTCTCATAGCATCTTTAGACTCCCACGTGGCCTCTTCAACACCGTGTCAATGCCACATCACTTTAACTAATGGAATTTTCTTGTTTCGTAACTCTTTAACCTCACGAGCTAAAATACAGATTGGCTTTTCTTCATAAGTCATATCAGAATGGATTTCAATATCAGACGAAGAAATTACATGCGAAGGATCAGATCTGTATCGTCGAAGCATCGATACATGAAATACGTTATGAATCTTTTCTAACTCAGATGGTAGCCTCAATCTATAAGCAACCGGCCCAACTCGCTCAATGATTTCATATGGTCTGATGAACCTCAGACTCAACTTGCCCTTTTTACCAAATCGAAATAGTTTCTTCCACGGAGATACTTTCAGAAACACTTTATCACCGATCTCAAATTCGATATCTTTTCATTTTAAATCCGCATAAGACTTCTGACGATCCGAGGCGACTTTTCAGATCGCCCTCTCGGACTTTCACTTCTGCTCGCTTTTATCAGATCAATAACGTAAATCTTATTCTCGCTGAGCTCAGACTTGTATAACAGATTTCTACACTTTCTACCGTATAAGGCTTCGTACGGTGCCATTTTAATGCTCGATTGAAAGCTATTATTATAAGCGGATTCAATCAAAGGTAGATATTGTTCCCACGTACCTTCAAACTCAAGAATGCAACATCTTAACATATCCTCGAGTAGTCCGCTCAGATTGAACATTTGTTTGAGGATGAAAAACAGTGCTAAAATGCAACTTAGTACCCAGAGCATCTTACAATTTCTTCAAGAACTGTGATGTAAATCTCAGGTCTCTATCTGACACTATCGACAATGGTACACCATACAGTCTCACGATATCAGAAATATAGAACTCAACTAATTTATTGAGTGGGTAATCAAATTGAATCGGAATAAAATGAGCTGATTTCGTCAAATGATCAATTACAACCCAAATTGCGTCTTTCTTTCTTGGAGACAGAGGTAAACCCGAAACAAAATCCATGGTCACTTGATTCCATTTCCACTCCGGAATCATAATCGGTTGTAATAACCCAGATGGTACTTGATGTTCAACATTAACTTGTTGACAGATTAAACATTTAGAAACAAAATCAGAGATATCTCTTTTCATTCCCAGCCACCAGTATAGTTGTTTCAAATCGTTATACATTTTCATACTTCCCGGATGTACATAAAATCTACTACTATGAGCTTCACTCAAAATCGTCTGAATTAACTCCGGATTTCTTAGAACACAAAGTCTATTTCTGAATCTCAAACAATCATCAACATCAACTCGGAATTCAGAATCACACTGAGCTCGTTTTGCTATTAATTCATTGTCAGATTTCTGAGCGTCGCAGATCTGTTGTATAAACAAGGGTTTTGCTTTCAGTTCGGTTCAAACCAAGATATCATCAGACAGTGCTAAATGAGCGTTCATCGCACGCAATGCAGACAATGATTTCTGACTTAGAACATCCGCTACCACATTTTCTTTGCTAGGATGATAATCAATAACCAGCTTGTAATATTTTAACAGTTCTAACCATCTTCTCTATATCAGATTCAAATCTTTTTGCTCATTAAATACTTCAGACTTTTATGATCAGAAAACAAGTTACATTTCTCACCAAACAGATAGTGACGCCAGATCTTCAAGGCAAACACAATAGCAGCTAACTTGAGGTCGTGAGTCAGATAGTTCTTTTCATGCGGTTTTAAGTGTCTCGAGGCATAAGCTATAACTTTTCCTTCTTGCATTAGAACACATCCCAAACCATTCAACGAAGCATCACTATGAATCAAAAATTCTTTACCCGATTCAGGTTGTACTAATACCAAAGCTTCAGTCAACAAAGTCTTCAACCGATCAAAACTGTCCTGACATTTTTCAGACCAATCAAACTTCACATCTTTCTGTAGTAGTTTTATCAACGGAGTCGCAATCATTGAAATACCTTTCACAAATCTTCTATAGTAGCCAGCAAGCCCCAGAAAACTACAGACTTCAGAGATATTCCTTGGAGGTTTCCAATCCAAAATAGCTGAAATATTGCTCGGATCTACTCGAATACCAGAGGCTGATACTATATGACCCAGAAAACCAACTTCCCGCAGCCAGAACTCACACTTACTGAACTTCGCATACAACTTTTTATCTCGCAAAGTCTGTAACACTATTCTCAGATGCTCAGTATGTTCGAATTCATCACGTGAATAGATCAGTATGTAATCAATGGATATCACAACAAATTGGTCTAAATACGGTCTAAAAATTCTATTCATCAAATCTATAAAGATAGCAGGTGGATTAGTCAATCCGAAAGGCATAACTAAGAATTCATAGTGACCGTACCTCGTTTTAAAAGCAGTCTTTAGAATATCTAAATCTTTCACTCGCAATTGATAATGGCCTGATCTCAAATCTAATTTTGAAAACACAGTAGCTCCTTTTAACTGATCAAACAAATCATCAATTCGGGGCAGAGGATACTTATTCTTGACAGTCGCCTTGTTCAACTGACGATAATCTAAACACATTCTCATCGTATCGTATTTCTTTTTCACAAATAGAACCGAAGCACCCCAAGGTGAAAAACTTAGTCCAGCAAACCCTCTATTGGTCAACTCTTGCAACTGAGACTTTAATTCTTTTAGTTCGGTCGGAGCCATTTTGTACGGAGCTATCGAAATTAGAGTTGTACCAAGTACTAATTTACTGCCAAATTCTACCTCTCTAACTGGAGGTAATCCCAGAAGTTCTTCAGGAAACATATCAAGGAACTCACAGACAACAGGTACAGATTCAACTTTCTTATCATTCACTTCCGAGTCTAACACATAAGCTAAGTAGGCTTCACAGCCTTTCGTCACATATTTCCATGCTTTCATTGCAGATATCACAGCTGGTAGTCCATTCAGATCACTAGACTCAATTCGAATTATCTCATCATTCTTACACCTTAAACCAATGACTTTTTGTTTGCAATTCACAATAGCATCATGCAAAGTTAACCAGTCCATTCCTAGAATTATATCAAATTTGTCGAAAGGCAAAAGCATCAGATCAGCAGGAAAACAAATATCTCGAATCAATAACGGGAAATTTTTGCAAACTTTATCAACCAAAACACTTTTGCCTAAGGGGTTCGATACTCTAATTACAAATTCAGTAGACTCTACAGGCAAAGTCTTACTATGCACTAAATTCATACATATGTAAGAATGCGTTGATCCAGGGTCTATCAATGCAATTACAGAAGTATCATAAAGAGTAAAAATACCGGTAATCATGTCTGGAGACGAAGCTTTCTCACGAGCTTGGATAGTATAGGCTCTGGTAGATGCTCTGGCCTCAGATCTAATAGTGGTATCCCTAGTAGGTCTTTGACCACCACTTGCATTTCCTGTATTTCTGAAAGGTCAACCTCTAGCTTAGGTGTTACTCGGTCTCAGATTCTGTACATTCTCTTGCTCAGTAGGTTCAGAACAATCTCTTACAAAATGGTCCAGAGATCCACATCGGAAATAGGCTCGGTCATTCAATCTATAAGTTCCCAGATGTCTTTTACCACAATGTTTGCATTCAGGTTTCTCAGATCGGACATTCCCAACACTTGCAACAAAAGTAGCAGGAGCTCTGAAATTCGAATGCGATATAGCTCGATCTCGGTTCGAATGTCTTACATCAGCCTTTGAACGACTACGATCATCTCAGAATTTCTTTGACATAGACTGAAATGATCTACTCGAATATCTCTTTCTAACATCTCTAGCTTCAGAATTAGCTTTTCTTTGCTCTTTACTTAATTCTTCAGCTTTACAAGCTCACTCAACGAGCACTACCATTTCTTTAATCTCTAAAATCCCAACTAACAGACGAATATCTTCATTTAGTCCATCTTCAAACCTTTTGCACATTATTGCTTCATTTAATACACATTCTTGAGCATACTGGCTCAATCTCACAAATTCACGTTCGTATTCAGTAACAGACATACGGCCTTGTTTAAGCTCGAGAAACTCTTTACGTTTCTGATCGATGAATCTCTGACTAATGTATTTCTTTCGAAATTCAGCTTGGAAGAAATCCAAAGTAACTCACTCACTCAGAACCACAGATATTAAAGTTTTCCACCAATGGTACGCCGTATCTCTCAGAAGTGAAACGCACATTTTACACATTCCTCAAGATTTAGAGACATTTCATCAAACACTCGTATTGTGTTCTCTAACCAGAATTCAGCTCTTTCAGCATCATTACTCGTTGTAGCTCAGAATTCTTCAGCCCCATACTTTCTAATCTTATTAACTGGTGGTCTACTTAACTGAGCCGGATTCACTGAGGGCATAACAGGAATTTGAGAAGGATTAACCGGGGGTGGAGGTTATTGTACAGCCGGATTGGTTCTAATATACTGAGTGAATCAATCATTCAACATATGATAGAAGGCTTGCTTAGCCTCAGCATCACGGCTACTCGTAGCCGGTCGAGGATCATCTTACATTGCCCTTTGCGCGGGAGCAGGCGCATTACTTTCAACATCGTCAACTACAGCTCTAATGAGGTCCATTGCTTTATAAAAGCACATTTCAATGTCAGGATTTACCACACTATCGCAGTTTTGGATATATGGCATGTATAGCTAGGCTCACATACGCTATGGTAGTCCTAGAACCGACTAAACCATTACTCTGATACCAATAAAATGTTATCTCATAACCGTCACCGGAATAGGTAACAGGCATTACCAGACAGACAGAACATTACAGATCAATACAGAATCACAAATATCACATTAATGCATAAACAAATCAACAATTCATCCGTTATGGAGGTCTCCAAGACCTAAAACATACTTTTACAAAAGGTTGGGACTAAACCGAACACATTCAAAATTTTCAATTCTGTTGAAGTTACACGCCCGTGTGATCAGGCCGTGTGCCTTACACGAGCACCAGACATGCCCATGTGATCCAGTCATGCCAAAATAGAGTATATATACTGACTTTTACACATGGTCAACAGACACGCCCGTGTGCTATGGCCGCGTGAAACTTAGCTAGCTATTGACTTAAGCCCACGGCCATATGACACGCCCATGTGTCTTAACCGTGTGACTTTAAGAGGTTACTGCTTTGCTTACATGACCACAAGGCACGCCCGTGGTCCCTGACCGTGTGGCACAATGCAGGCTTGGTTTAAGCCAACTTGTCACCTCTATTTGGGAAATTTCTATAAGCAATATTAAACAACATTCATGCCAAAATTTTCAGCCAATACAATGTTTAAATTTACCATTTCCTCAACTTGGCATATTTCAAAATGACCACCACAAACAAGGCCATATAACCATTACAAGCATACACAATTTGTCATCACTAACCAACACCAAAACTATACACAACATCTCATTTGCTTACCAACTCTCATGGCATAACATATATACATATCAAAGCTTAAATACATAGACATTCTAGCCTCTACATGCCATATTAAAAATATTTAAACTTTCAAAAGTACCAAAATGAGTTCGACAGTATGGTGACAATCCTCGACTATCCCCGAGCCTTCAGTAGCTACGATAACTGTAAAACAAACAAAAATCACACAGAGTAAGCTACAAAGAGCTTAGTAAGCCAAATACAATTGGTCTAACTATTAAAGCATATAAAGTGAAAGTCAATAGCAAGAATTCAAAGCCATTTCACAGAGTAACTCATGAGCTTAACCATGCTTATTTGCTTGTATACATGTCATGTTTCATTTCCATAATTTTATACGTACTTTGCATTCATTATTTCACAGAAACAGAGTCTTTCATATTCAGAAATTTAGTACGATACAAACATACCTGTATAGATTATACATTTCATTTATTCATTCCCATATCTCGTACTCTATCATCAGACGATTCAGAAACGATATAGATATTCATAGATGGGTACAAAGCCAACGTCCCGAACGTGGTCTTACATGTAATTCAGTATCAATGCCTCTATCCCAGACAGGGTCTTACACGAAATTAGATACGATGCCGATGTCCCAGACATGGTCTTACATGTAAATTTCAAATCGAGGCCTGTGTCCCAAACACGATCTTACATGATATCTCAGATCAATGTGAACGTTCTTTTAGAAACGTACAGAGCTTTTCAGATGCTGACATATTATCAGCGTTTACTCGAAATTTATTCATCAGGCTCTTAAGGCCGCCCTATACTGATTGCAGTTTGTATGTACAGAATTTAGTCAATTTAACACGTAATTGTAATTTGACTTACCTTGTACGGATTTCAGATGGAAACGAGTCGACTATTCAACTATTTTGGACTTCCCTCGATCTAAGTCTGATTTTCTTTATTTTTGATTTAATAGAATTCAAATTCAACCATTCAATCATTCATTTCTTTCAAAATAATCCATGAACACATGTTTAGGGAACTTTGCATTTTAGCCCTTACATTTTCACACTTTGACAATTTAGTCCATTTTTCACATAATTACAAATTTGCAAAATTCACCAAGACTATAGCTTGGCCGAATATACATAGCTTCCATACAAGCCCAAATAACATATTTAATTCACAATGTAGTCCTTCAAAACATCATTTTCACAAATTAGCCCAAATAGCTCTATTCCATCAAAAATTCAAGTGCAAAGCATGATAATCTCACATATATCTTTCATAATCCATATAAAAACATTACAAAGCTCATATAATCATTAATGGCACATTTCATAATCTTCAACAGAAATAGAAATTTAGACGTGGGTTTTGAAGAACACGAAGCAACGATCATAGAAATGTAGAAATATCTAAAACAGACGAAAATTCATACCTTAATCAAGGATTAAGCTAGCCAAAACCTAAATTGGCTTTCTTCTTTTTATTTTCTTTGATTTTCTGTTGTAATATGTGTTTTTGAACACATTCATGCAATTTGTTTTCTTTAATTCATGTTAAAGCATGAATTACCATTGTATCCCTCATTAATAAACATATCAATTACATAAAACAAGGTCATTTATGACCACTCATAAATTCAATGGAGTAATTGCCACATAAGGCCATAATAATCCAAAGTCATGCCAATTAAACACATTAAATATATGGCATGCAAATTTTATCATTTACGCGATTAAATCCTTTTTCATAATTAAGCACAGAAATAGACAAATTAAATCACTGAAACTTCGCAGATATAAATTCACATATCACAGACACAAAAAATAATATTAAAAATATATTTTTTTGGACTCAGATTTGTGGTCCCGAAACCACTATTTCGACTAGGGTCTAAATCAGACTATTACACAATCAAACATATAGTATTCAAATTCTAATCATAATTAGAAATCACATCAGAGTAGAGCATCATGAAATGTTAACACTAAACAAATATGTAGTTTATGGTCAAATACAACCTAGCACAAAATCCCACATATCCAACCGCTACTCACCATCTCTATCTATCCCACACACACCAAATTGGGTGCACTAGACCCTTTAATCCACTACACACCAGATTTGGGTTTTGGTGGAGCCATCCAACCAATACACACCATGAAGTGGTCATTTTCCACTTGAATGTTGTGCGGTTAAGCTACCAAAATTGTTGTGGATTTACTGCCAAATTAAGTCAATGCATTTTGACTGCCAAATCAAACTTCCTTCTTTTCATAAACAAAGCCCAACCATAATGCAAATGCAAATAGTCTTATGCATATGAATATTCAGAATCAGACAAGCCCATATTCCTTTTAAAATAACCCTCAAACATAATTGTAACCAGCACCAATTAATAGAATTAACAACATCCATAAGTTCTAATTAACGCATCCAAAGGATATCATATACAAAATTTAGTATAACAAAGTCATATTAGCAACCTACATGAATAACAGAATTAAAAAATATGTATACATATTTATAATCAATCCAAATAGTAATATACCCCTGATAGACATTCAACAACCAGTAGCAGTATTTCAGTTACTCTTACAGAGGCTTAAAAATGCAAGGGATCCCTCAAGGACTAAAACGAATAATTTTTTGAAGGGAAAAACTAAAAAAATAGAACCACATGGCCGTGTGGGAGGGTTTAGACTGTGTAAGAAGGGTACATGGTTGTGTAGTTGAGGTATGTGGCCATGTGGGCCGACCATGTAACTTTCTGTGCCTGTGTGACAAATTTCACAAACAAGATGTAGGGGAGACACGAACGTGTCTCAAGCTGTGTGAAAACTTCCCACGCCAGGTGCAATCGGAAAAATCCCTAATAGAGGTCACATAGCCATGTGGCAGCTTGTGTGACCTATATTGGACTATGTGTTTAGAAAATTTCCCTAATGCATACAGCGGCGTACGACCACATGAACCACCCATGTGCGGCACACGTCCGTGTGGAGAGACCATGTGGTCCAAAACCACACTCGAATGGTTGTAAAAATATGAAATTAAAAAACTAAAACTACCACCCGTTAATAGTGTTATGAACACAAACTTGAAAATGCAATTCCAAGCACCGAAGATCAACTAATTCACCTTTACTCTACCAATCTGCTTCAAAACCTTGATGAAAGAAAATGTGAAAGAACAAAAAAGACCAGAGAGGCAACACAAGATTTTTAAAATTTAAATATTCTAATAGCAAAACAAAGGAAAAACTAAAGAATCAAAGAAGAGTTGAAAAAGAAAATAGGGGCAAAGGGAATATAGTAGCAAAAAGGGTCAAAATCTAAAATTGAAAAAAACAAAAATGTGAAAGAAGGAGACTTCAGAAGGAGTGGGAAACGTTAGAGGAATTTTAGGAATTTCTTAGTTTTCAGAAATTAAAAAGAAAATAAATTAAATAAACAAAATCCTAACCTATTAGATTTTCCAGAGTTGAAACGAAAAATAACTTCAACTAAACACACATGGGGATTCGAACACAAGACCTAAGGGTAAGCTAACTCCTTACCACCGAACCAACAGTCTCATTCTATCTTTAAAGCGTAGAAACAAACTTAAAAGTGTAACCGCACCCACTGACTTAACCAGCAAACCTTGACTCTTCTAACCCCAAATTTGGGATGTGACAACTATCCTTTCCTTAAAAAAATTCATCCCCAAAATTTCCCTCTAACATCACAACCGCTTAACTGCAAGATTCACTACCACATTTCCTCTTCACACTTAGATCCCGACACTACCAAACAATACTTAACCTTACAAACTTCTACGGAAAGTCTTAAAGATCTATTTTACTACCACACAAAATTCTACAACCAATAACCAAAATGCCAAACTATGTCTTATCAAAACAAATCACAAACCAAAGTACCCTACAACAATACCTATCTCAACATCAATTTTAGCTCCCCGATTTCAAGTCTACAACGAGGTTTGCTTCTAAGTTGGTGGTCAACGAAGGCAATCTTTAACTCGATGCTCCGTGGACCCACACCTAAAACACGCTCCAGAATTTTTCTAACACTTTCCTAGATGGCGCTTATTACAATACCTACATATTGAATTTCTCGTGCCTATACTAGAACCTCTCACATCAATCTTCCCATGATTTTGTTGAGATCTGGCTAGTTTTGTAGGTCGCGACTCCAAGCTAGAAGCACTAGAACCTCTCTTATTCCGAACCTTACCCTTTTTTTTATTCTCAAACTGTACACATTTACTCTTCTCTAGCTCCTTGGTCCTCTTAAACATAGTCTCGAAGACTCTCTCCAAAACTCCCAACACTGACTGGGTCAACATATCAACACCAACCTCCGAGTTAACGCCATCCGTAGTTGGCGTAGCCATGACAACCTCCATCTCATGAGCGAACACATGCCTCAAAGAAATAGAGGACACATCTAAAGTTCCACTAGGTTTATCGTCACAATTTTGCTTACCACACGATTCCATGACAACCTCGAGTCTAAAGTCTTAAAGTATCTACAATTTTAGAAACATACACTAATAATTATCTAAAACCTTACAATTCTAATCTTACATTTTCAGAGTTCCCTATGGACCAGCATCATAGTCTCAAACATTTTGTTTGAAGAAAAACAATTTCAAAACACTGTGGTATGTTTTTATCGAAATACCTTCTTTCAAATTCATGCATACAAATACTTTAAAAAAAACATGACAAGCTTTTGTAAACCTGACTCTGATACCACTAAATGTAACATCCCACAACCTGACCTAGAAGTTTTGATCGAATTCTAAAGGTCATATTGGCCGCCGAGATGGCCTAAATCAAAATGTCATTCAAACATCATAAAATTTCCAAAACCACTTTTGCTCGTGTTTAACAATATTCAGTAGTACACTTTACTTAGGTTCTAAAAACGTTAGTGTAATAATTACTACGGTCAAATTGAGGCTAAATTAACAAATTCCTTATTCACTTTATAAACATATCAAATCTACAATTTGTTAATTGAAGTTTCAAAACCATTATTACAATGAAAAAATCTAACATTTTGCTTTTAATTGGAAAATCATAATTTGATACTTTAAACTTGACAAATTATTAAAGAAACGAAAAAAGTAGTTCAGTTGACTAATTTCCATGGATGGAATCACTAAATAGACTCAAAGTCGAAAACCATACCACAGTTCTTTTAAAATATGTACAAATCTGATTGAAAATAAATTATTATATTTTATGAAGACTTTATTAAAACCAAACCGAAATGAGTAACTTCGAGACCGTCAATTTTTTGAGTCTGAGACCTAACCACGCCGTTTACCTGAATATAGAAAACTAAGGGAGTGAACTACTGTAATGCCCCAAAAATTTTAAACTTTCTTTCTTTTTCGGTTTTGATAAAAGGTGTGCTTAATATTCCTAGTCAAGTGTTATTTATGTGATAATAGGCCTGGTTAAGTTTTGAGTTTGAACTTTGGGGTGAAGAAAATTATAGTTTAATAATTAAAAGAACCTTGATGGCAAGCAGTTTGGGTTTTAAATAAATGAAGGAGGAATTGGACACAAGGAGCCTTGTGTTGGAGTGGCAAGTAGCGTCACATGTGGGGCTTAGAGGTGGCGTCACATGCATGGCAAGGAGGTTTGGGGTTCAAATCCCCCCTTGCTTAAAATAAGGATTTATTTTTACTCAATAAATGGCCAGTAGTGGCGTTGGATGTGAACTTTGAAGGGAGGGATCAAAGGAGAAATTTAAGGAAGGGATTAAGGAGTTATCAGGGAGAAAAGTTAGGGGATGAGGGGTGTAGAGAAGTGGAGTTGAATAGGGAATTTGGGGATAGGTAAATTCTGCTATAGTATATATAGATGTCAAATTTGGGGATTCTAGGTAATTTTGAAATTGCTTCTCTTCCTTTAGTCGAATTTCTCATTTTTTTTGTGTTGCCGAAACACTTTTCTCTCTAAGTGCTCAGAAGTCGAATTCCTTGTTCCTTGCTTGCCGATTTTTCGTTCTTTCTTTTCTCAAATTCTCTTTTGATTCACCTTTGGTTTTAACCGATTCCTTCCTCTCTTCTTCTTATTTGTGCCGAATAACCCTTTCACCATACAAATCTCAGAAGTCAAATACCACTTTGGCTGAAGACCCTCTGTGTTGCTGCTACTCCTTCTACTTTGGCCAATTCTTGTGGGATTAGTATCGAATCTCAGATTTTAGATTTGTGCTAAATTGCTCCTTAGGCATTTTGGGGTTTGGATTTAAGGAATACTCGTGATTAGTGATCAAGGAAAGGCTGTTAAGGCTTGTCATTCAAGGTAAGGCAAATGTGAGATTTTCGGCTTTTGGTAATCGTATTTGATAAGTGTGTGATTAATCGTTGAGTGACATCGTTTGTAGGTTCGGAGATCGTAGCACGTTTTAGTACCAGGTGTGTACATACACTGCACACATACAGTAGATCAGCAAATCCCGAAATATCGAAAAGTCGAAAGTTTGGCTACAATAGACGTGAGAGTGCACGAATACTCGTAAGGGGAAACTGATAAGTTATCAGAGGCCCCATGTACAATTCCGTGGACTTAGGCCGTGTATTGGCCAACGGGGCTAAAATGGGCTAAATAGGCCCGATGGGCTATATGGCCCATAACAGGCAAAATTGGCAATTTGTTACTGAGTGATGAAAAATCATATGATTGCATGACTATGAATGTGATTGGGCCTGATGGGCCATATGCATGTATGTAGACTCGTTTGGGCTTTGTAAGGGATTTTGGGCCTAGTATCTGATAACTGCTTAAATAGACATAAAACTTAATTAATTAATTAATTGTGACCGTGGACAAGCTATAAGGTTAAGGTGTGGCAATGGGCATATGCATGTCTAGGATTGGATCTAGGGAGAGCTTGGTACTTAAGCGGTCTTATTGACCCACCTCTTCTTCTCTGGATTCCTACCTGGTGCATAGTATCTATTTGCTTTAGCCAACGAGGATTTGTTAATGGGCCAAGGTAAGTAATAACCCATAATAAAGAGAAATTACCGAAAAGCCCCTAAGGGCAAAAATGACTAAAATACCCCTATGTGTTGAATGTAAGATTTATGGATGTTACATGTATACCTGCTGCATTCATATGATATTCTGTTTAGATTGCATATGGGTTGGGAATTATGGAACGGAGGAAGTATATGAGGATCGCATGGTTGCTTGACGACCATGGATCCACCATTGGCTTTTAAGCCTAATATATGATTAGCAACTTTGCTGCAACGTTAGGTAGTACTGCAATTGGGCTACCATTAGAGTGTATCGAATGGGTGGGTCGATATTTATATCTCCACATGGTGTGTATCGGGGGATGGAGATGGTGTGTAGCGGTTGGATGGGTGGGATCCGTGCATATTTGGTTGCCTTACATCTATTCTAATATTGAATTGGGCTCAGGCCCCAAAAGACTTGCTATTGCATGCTTTTCTATTTGACAAGGGTTGTACACACTGAGTTTTTGAAAACTCACCCCTTCTTTTATTTTTCTCAGGTGATCCTTAGTAGGTGGTTTGACGGTTGGAGGGACTCTGAGGTGGCCAGCTAGCAAGACGGCTTGGACTGGTTTTCTTAAGCCTATAATTTCTAGTATTTTAAGTTATTTCAGTCCGGATTGTAATAAGGCCTTTCCTCTGGTTATTATTTCAAATTTGGATTATTATTATTTTCATGCTTTATATATAGTAGAAGTAGAACATGGTTTTCCTAATCCATAGCTGTTTTTAAATACTACGTTTCCGCAACTCAATTTTTAAATGACAAGTTTTCATAGATCATCTGTTTTAAATAAAGCTTCCGCTACTGAAAAGAGATTTTACAAAGTAATTATTATCATACAAGAAGGAATAGTTTTCTCTAAATACACCTCGCTTTGAAAGCAACAAATACAAACTGAATGTTACTTAATTTTCCCTTTGAAGGGTTTCTAATGAAAATAAGGTTTTCGATAAAACACTTCAATATGACATGTTGGATCTGGCCATAATGTCCAGGCCGGGTTTGGGGTGTTACAACTACGAAGCTCAGTGTGAGTCAAAAACAAATGTAAACATAGCGGTAAAAAACAATCGATAAAACATTCAACAACCAAATTCTAATCATAATTAGAAATCACATGAGAATAGAGCTTTACAAAATGTTAACACTAATCAAACATGCAGTTTATATTCAAATGAAACCTAGCACAAAATCCCACCTATCCAATCACTAAACACCATCTCCATCCATCCCACACACACTAAATAGGGTACACTAGACCCTTCCATCCACTACACACCAAATTTAGGTTATGGTGGACCCATCTAGTCGATACACACAATGAAGTGGTTGTTTGCCACTTGAATGTTACGCAGTCAAACAACCAACATTATTGCGAATTTACTACCAAATTCAGTCAATGCTGTTCAACTACCAAATCGAACTTCTTTTTCTTCATAAACAAAGCACAACCATAATACAAATGCAAATAGTCTTATGCATACAAATATACAGAATCGAACATGCTTATATTTAGTTTTCAATATCCCTCAAATATAACTGTAACCAACACCAATTAGTGGAATTAACAATATCCATGAGTTCTAGTTAACACATCCAAATGATCTCATATACAGAATTTAGTATAACAAAGTCATATTACAAACCTACACGAATAAAAAAATTAAAACATATGTATACATATTTATATATCAATCCAAATAGTAATATACCCTTGATAGACATTCAACAATCAGTAGCAGTGCTCTAATTACTGTTACAGAGGCTTAAACATGAAAGGGATCACTCAGGGACTAAAATGAAAAAGAAATTCTAAAAAGGGGAAAAACTGAAAAAATAGGACCACACGGTCGTGTGGCCAAGACGTGTGGGAGGGTTTAGACCGTGTGACAGGGGTACATAGTTGTGCGGCTAAGATACATGGCCGTTATGGGTGAGAAAATCTTATTTGATTCAAAAAGCTCGATAAAAACTTATATTTTGAATTAAATAGCTTGAGTTATTTGAGTTAATCGAGTTATTCAAATCAATTCGAATAAAAAAAAATTGGTTTAACTCGAATATGAATTACAATTCAAGCTATCTGAAAATCTGAATAAGAAAAGGCAAAACTACGTCGTTTTGATAAATGTTTACCTTTTGTAAAGTTAACAGTCAAAACCATTATATTGTTTATGTAATTAAATAATATTGTCCTTCGTCTACTAGTTAAATAATCGGTCCATGTAAACGCAACATTGAGTATAAATGATAGGATTCATTAACTCAACTCGACTTGACTTGAAATTTTTTGATTCAATTCGATTCGATTAAAAAAAATTCAAATTGATTTTATTTACTAAAATAGGATTCGTCAACTCGACTATCTCAAAAATTTTTGACTCAATTTGACTCGTCTCGATCGAATGCTTACCCTTAACGGCCGTGTGGCTGAGCTACACGACCGTGTGGGCAAACCGTGTAACTATCTGTGCCTGTGCAAAAAATTTCAGAAACAAGAAGTAGGGGAGACATGACTGTGTCTCAGGCCGTGTGGAAACTTCCCAGGCCATGTTCGACCCACAAAATCCCCAACTGTGGTCACACGGTCGTGTGGTAGCCCATGTGACCTACCTGGGACCGTGTGTTTAGAAAATTCTATTGATGCATACAGTGACACATGACCGTGTGAACCTCCCGTGTATGGTACAAGCTGGTGTAAGGAGAGCATGTGGTCCAAAATCACACTCGAATGTGTAACACCTTAAACTTGGCCTAGACATCCAGACCAAGTTCGGAGAGTTACGTCACCAAAACTAAAATTTCTACTATCATAACGCGGTCGAAATGAATCATTCATCACACAATTAATTGAACATGTAATCTTCACAAATACCATAACATCATAGAATACCCAAATCCCTAATTGTAATGCTTAAAAGAAAAACAAAAGCTTGACCGAGCTTCCACAGCACCGACCCGATCAAGGTTAGAGACCACCTCAAGTCCAATCAATAACAAAATGAGTTGTGAACTCAGTGCGTAAAAGGAAGTTTATTCAATTAATGCTCGCTTAGAAAGTAATTTGAAATTCATAGATTCGATTTAATATAAAAGTAATTTTAGTTCAGATTCAGCGCACATGAGTTACATATATATATATATATGCAATTTCAGTTCATATATGGTACAGATCAAATTCAGATGCAACATTCCTATTTTCGTCCCCTACACACCGTCTTCAGCCATCCCAACACACCATTATGGACATTCAATGCCCAAGCAACCCTGCACACCTTTAGAGTGTTCATTGACACTTTCCCAGATACATAGCTTAGGTGCTAGAATAATATGCGACAAGCGCCAGAATCAAAGTAATACTCATTGTGGCATAGCCACGATTTCAGAATAGACTTATTCCCCCTTCACAATGTCCCAACACATGCCAATGCAGAACCTAAATTCCTACAATATGTATTCCATCATTCTAATACATTATGCAATCAAATAAGATAGTTCAATATCAGAGTAAGTATTACAGTGCACATATAATTATGTTGCTCACAGATCAGTCTTAGAGTATCAGACAGTTCTTATATTAACAAATTCTATCATTGTTATGTTGAAGAGGCCAATATCAATGTTAAGTAACACTTTCAGCCTCGAAAATAGGTTTCGAGCCCTAACAACATGCCACACGGCTAGGTCACATGCCCATGTGCCTTGCCCGTGTGGTTTCGAAGCATAAACAATGAGTTACACGGCCTAGACACACGCTCGTGTTTTTTCCTGTGTGACTCACACGGCCTAGACACACGCCCGTGTCCCTAGCCATATGGTCTTGTGCCACAAATAGTGAGTTACACGGCCTAGACCCGTGTTTCTGCCCGTGTGACTCACACGACCTGGACACACGCTCGTGTCCCTAGGCGTGTGGTCTTGCGCCACAAACAGTGAGTTACACGGCCTGGGCACACGCCCATGTCCCTGACTGTGCGAGATCTACACACACAACCTAGACACACGGCCGTGTGCCTTACCCGCATGGCCCCAAATCGATGATTAGTGAGTTACACGTCTAATCACATGACCTACCACACAGCCGTGTTCCCGGCTATGTGGCGCCGACAGCCACCATTTTTGGTGATCGAAACTTGCAAAACTAAGGTTTTCGGTACGAACCTAGAAAAATTTCGAAGTAATAACAACGTAAAAGATCCTCGGAGCCTAAAACAATCATACGGTAATACAATTTAGCCATTTAATTAGCAGAATTTCCAAACTATGTGTTTAATGCTTATGTCAAAAGTTTCGACACGAAACCTTCAAAAGAAGCAAACTCACCAAAACTTCAGCAACAACTTTGGAAGTTGTTGAGTTGCTATTCCTTAATGCTAATATTCTCTCCTTAGAAAACGAATAATCATTTATCAGAGATTCTCGAACTCACAGAATACTCAATTCCTCGCAAGTCACAGAAATGAAAGTAATCCACAAAAAAGTGCATATTGACAGTTACTTAATCGATAACCTTCTGACCAATAACTAACAACAAAATTTTTGTTGATCCCGTATCTCCCACAATTTCGATTAGCAACAAATATTGAAATCACAGTGAAAGAGAATCAAAAAGAAAATAGACACGAAGAAGAAAAGAAGAAAAAGAAATATAAACATAAAAATAAAAATAAAATAAACTAACATTAATCAAATACCTAACTTCCACGCAGATTTCTAGTATTTGGCAAAAAAAATTCCTATTTGTCCCATTCGGGACTCGAACACGGGACCTAGTAGAATACAGACAGATGCTTAACCAGTGAACGAGTAGGCTCATTCTTGTCACAGTTTCACACTAAATTGAATTTATCCGGGTAATGTATGAATGAGGGTTGATTTTAAAATAACAAAACTTTTAACGACGCGACTTGAACTCCAAACCTTACACATAGAAGCAGAGCACAGAACCACAAATACAGAAATCTAATTACTGTAGATTCTCACAATAAAATTCCTAAAATTTCGGGGCATTACAACTCTCTCCCACTAAAAGAAATTTTGACCTCGAAATTTTACCTGAGTTGAACAGATATGGATACAGCTGGCAGATTAATTCCTCAGGTTCCCACGTGGTTTCCTTAGTACCATGGTTCCACTACAGAACTTTTACTAGAGGAATAGTTTTCTTCCTCAGTATCTTAACATCACGTTCCAAGATTTGAACAGGCTCCTCCTCGAATGTTAAATCCAGTCGCAACTCAATTTCGTCGACGGTAACAATATGCAATGGATCTGACCGATACCGTCTCATCATCGAGGCATGAAACACATCGTGAATTCGCTTTAATTATGATGGTAATTCTAATTGATATGCAGCAAGTCTGACACGCTTCAGAATATGGTAAGGTCCAATAAACCTTGGGCTCAGCTAACCCTTGTGTCTAAATCAGAGAACCTTTTTCCAAGGTGATACCTTTAGAAACACTTGATCACCAACCAAAAACTCAATATCCTTTCTTTTTAAATTTACATAAGACTTCTGTCAATCGGAGGCTACTTTCAGGCGATCACGAACCGCTTTCACAGTGCTCTTAGTTTCTAAAACCAGCTCAGGCCCTAATATACAATGTTCACTCAAATCTGTCCAACATAACGGAGTACAAAACTTACGACCATACAAGGCCTCATGGGGTGCCATCTGAATACTAGACTGAAAGCTATTGTTGTATGCAAACTCCACTAACGGTAGGTATTCCTCCCAACTACCTCTGAAGTCTATCACACAACCCCGAAGCATATCCTCTAAGATTTGAATAACCCGCTCAGACTATCCATCGGTCTGAGGATGGTACACAGTACTGAAATTAATTCAGGTGTCTAAGGCCTCATAGAGTTTCTTCCAGAACCGAGATGTAAATCATGGATCTCTGTTCAAGATAATTAAGACCAAAATTTTGTGTAGTCTCACGATTTCAGCGATATACAGTTAATCTAGCTTCTATAAGGAGTAATCTTTTTGGATAGGAATGAAATGGGCTGATTTGGTCAACCGATCAACGATGACCCAAATTGAATCTTCTTAGTCGGGGTTAAAGGCAACCCCATGACAAAATCTATGGTTACCCGTTCCTATTTCACTGTGGGATCTTAACTGGCTGAAGCAGTCCGGAAGGCAACTGATGTTTGGCCTTAACTTTTTGACACGTTAGATATTGGGATACAAAAGTGATTACCTCCCATTTCAGTCCGGGCCACCAATAAAGCTCCCAGAGATCCCATACATTTTATTCCCATCAAGATGCATAGCATAGGGACTATTATTTGCCTCTTGTAAGATCGAATGCCTTAACTCCTTGCCATTGGGTACACAAATTTAACCTTTGCAACATAACACATTATCACTATTCAAGCTAAAATCGGAAGCCTCGTTTGAACTAACATGCTACAATTGCTGAACTAAAGACTCATCGCTTAATTGTTTAGCTCGAATCTGGTCCACCCAAATTGGTTTTACCAGTAATTCAGCCATCAACCCTCCATCCTCGATCAAACTCAGACTAGCTAATATAACTCTTAGATCAGTCATCGCCCTAGACTAAGGGCATCAGCTACCACATTATCCTTACCCAGATGGTACTCTATCGTGCAATCGTAACTCAACCCATCGGTGTTGCCAAAGATTTAATTCTGTTTAGGTTAGCAAATATTTGAGACTCTTGTGATCGGTATAAATAATACACCTTTCACCATACAAATAGTGTCTCTAGATTTTTAAAGCAAACACAACCACTACTAGCTTAAGATTGTGCGTAGCGTAGTTACCCTCGTGTGTCTTAAGCTGCGGCGACGCGTAAGTGTTATTGTCCTACATAAGCACATATTCTAACCCTACATGTGAACACCACAAACTCCCGACCTGATTCTGGTTGAACTAAGATAGGAGCCTGTGTCAAAATAGACTTGAGCTTATCGAAGCTAGACTGTTGTGCCTCATACCAGACAAATGGAGTATTCTTACGCAGTAGTTTTGTCAGAGGTGACATAATCAGAGAAAATCCTTTAGCGAACCTTCGGTAGTAACCAACTAAACCCAAGAAGCTACGAAGCTCAAATACATTTCTCGGTTGTTTCCACTCAACAATAGCTTCTATCTTCTTGGGATCCACTCGGATCCCTTCCACCGTCACTACAAGACCCAGAAAGGCGACTTCTTGCAACTAAAACTCAGATTTATTGAACTTGGCATACAACTGTTTCTCTTAGAGTATCTAAAGTACAATGCGAAGATGATCATCATGCTCAGTTTTAGTTTTGGAGTAGATCAAGATATCATCGATGAAAACGACTATAAATTGATCCAAGTATGGTTGAAACACCCGATTCATTAAATCTATAAATGCCACTAGGGCATTCGTTAAACTGAAAGGGATCACCAGGAACTTGTAATGTCTGTAATGAGTCCTAAAAGCGGTTTTGTACACATTAGCCTCCTTGACCTTGAACTAATGGTAACCAGAGTACAAATCAATTTTGGAGAAAATGGATGCTCCTCGAAACTGGTCAAAGAAGTCATCAATTCTCAACAATGGGTACTTATGCTTGATTATCAATTTGTTTAACTATCTGTAATCTATACACATCCTCATCGACCTGTCTTTCTTCTTAATGAACAACACTAGTGCCCCCTACGAAGACACACTCGATCGAATGAATGCTCTATCAAGGAGTTCCTAGAGCTGTACTTTTAGTTTGGTCAACTCTTTTGGTGCCATGCGATATGGCGCAATAGACACCGGAGTAGTACATGGTAAAAGATCAATTCCAAACTCCATCTCTCTATCCGGAGGTGCTCTGGGCAATTCTTTGGGAAAGACGTCCGGGAATTCCCTTATGGTGCGGGAATAGAATCGGATACATAACAAAGGTATGCCTCGCACCCCTTTCAGACTAACTTATCTACTACAAGAGTGGAGATTACATTAGAGAGGTAATCTAGATGCTTACCAACCATGACCACCTCGTTATTCTTATTCGATCTTAGAGTAACTCTCTTGGTTGCACAATTTAGTTTGACCCAATACTCAACGAGCCAATCCATTCCTAGAATTAAATAAAACTCATTAAAGGGCAATTCCATTAAATCAACTGGAAATACCATACCCTAGAGCTCTAGGGGTACCCGCCTATATACTTTATCAACTCGAATTGACTGACCCAAAGGACTAACCACAAAAAACTCTCTAGCAGTATTCTCAGCAGTTAAACCCAGATTTATAGAAACAACACTAGCTATGTAAGGGTGAGTAGAGCCAATATCAATGATAGCATAATACGGAACAGAATGGATAAAGAAGGTACTTGCAATGATATCAACATCATTACTCTCCTCGCGGTGCCTCGCCACATAAACTAGTGTCGACTGATAAGCCTCAGCCTGACCTGCACCTCTGCCCGGTGCTCTGTGTCCTCTCTCAGATCCTTTACCACCTTACCAGTACCACGACCTCTAAATGGTTGCTGAACCTCTCTTGAAGGCCAAACAGAATTTGGAACTGGAGTCTGTGTCGCAGTTGGCACTGGATCTGGTCGACAGGGGCAATCCCTAACTAGATGCTCTATCGACTCGCAACAGAGGGAAGCTCCTAACTTTTTCCAGCACTCGTCCGGATGGCGCTTCTCACAATCACTACACAGCTGAATCTCAGTCACTATAGTTGGTGCCTCGGCTCTCGGAGGCTTGTTAAACCTTGCTCGCTTCTTAGGATGTTGACCTGAACTAGAGGGACTTGATTCCCTTTTAATCTTATTTTGATCCTTCTTACGATCAAGTTGCTTGTACTCAGTGTGCTTCACTTCTTCCACTATCTTTGCTTTATCAACTAGGATCGCAAAGACTCGCTCCCTCTGAGGAGCTATCCAGACTCGCAAATCATATCTCAATCGCTCTTCAAATTGCACACACTTGTCGTAGTCGGATGCTACCAAAGTCTGCGCATACCTATTCAGTCGCGAAAACTCGACTTCATATTTAGCCACAGATCGGTGCCCAAAACTATGCTCATAAACTCGCGTCGATGAGACTCAACATAACTCGCCCCCATATACTTACCCTAGAAGGTGTTATTGAAATAATCCTAGTTCACTTGTTCAGGCTGAGTACCTTGCTCAATGGTCAGCCACCACAGATAAGTTTCGTCCAGGAGTAAGGACATAACATCCCTTAATTTTTGAGTGGGAGTGCAGTCAAAGTCTGTCATAATATGTTCGGTAGCCTCGAGCCAATATTCAGCATCAGTAGGAGCGACTCTTATGATGCCCTTGAACAATTTAGCACCATTCGATCGAAGTTGTTTAATAACCAACTCTTGGTTTCCTGACCCCGAATGGGTCCCTGAAACCCTCTCCAGTGCTCGAATTATGGCCTGGGACAATGTGTCGTCCCCAACCGTCGGAGTCTAGGACTCTATCTCAGTAGTGGGAGTACCAACAGTCTCGTTGGTCTCTAGATTGGGCATACTACCTATAGAGGATGACTTTTCTTTAGCTCCTCCTCCTTTGCGTCCTTGACGCCTCCAAATACCACGGCCACAACTACTGTACGAACTTATTTTGGCAATCTACCTACAATGTCAGAGTACACAGATCAATTCTTACAACCAATAGATGATTTCACCCATCCACACCAAAACATTTTATCAACAACAGTTTAGACATTACAATCATTATAGCATAATAGAAATACTTATAGGGTCAATGTCGAAGGCTCAGTCATTTACTAAAGTTTTAGTGGCTCCATATTAGTTTAAGTACTGAGTTATTAGTAAACTACTTTTGTCACACATTATGAGCCCAACACAGTCTAAGCGTTGACAAACCTAGTTCTAGTACCACTAAATGTAACACCTTAAACCTGGCCTAGACGTCCAGACCAAGTTTGGAGAGTTACATCACCAATACTAAAATTTCTACTATGATAACGCGATTTAAATGAATCATTCAACACACAATTAATTAAACATATAATCTTCACAAATACCATAACATCATAGAATACGAAAATCCCTAATTGTAATGCTTAAAAGAAAAAGAAAAGCTTAACCGAGCTCCCGTGGCACCGACCCGATCAAGACTAAGGACCACTTAAATTCCAATCAATAACAAAATGAGTTGTGAGCTCAGTGGGTAAAAGGAAGTTTATTCAATTAATGCTCATTTATAAAGTAATTCCAAATTCAAAGATTCGATTAAATATAAAAGTAATTCTGGTTCAGATTCAACGCAGATGAGTTACATATATATATAAATATATGCAATTTCAGTTCATATATGGTACAGATCAGATTTAGATGCAACATTCCTATTTCTGTTCGCTACACACCGTCTTCAACCATCCCAACACACCATTATGAACATTCAATGCCCAACCAACCCTGCACACCTTTAGAGTGTTCATTGACACTTTCCCAGAGACGCAGCTTAGCTGCTAGATTAATATGCGACAAGTGCCAAAATTAGAGTAATACTCATTGTGGCATAGCCACGATTTCATAACAGACTTCTTCCCCCTTCACAATTTCGCAATACATGCCAATGTAGAACCCAAATTCCCATAATATGCATTCCATCATTCTAATTCATTATACAATCAAATAAGACAGTTCAATTGTAACACCCCTAACCCATATCAAGTCATTTACTATTCATATTAAAAACTCATCATATTTAATCATATTGTCCCTTAAATAGACCCTCAAGGCCCAATTTAAACATTTAAAACAAGTCAGGAGTAAATCAAGAACTCAAAGAATTTTTCACGAAATTTCAAAATTTTATTAGGTACAGGGACACACGTTTGTGTCTTAGGCTGTGTGGGCATTCGATGTGAAGCACATGGCTATGTCCCAACCCGTGTTCAAATTAGGGTAGCTACTGGCTTGGGATACATGGCTGGCCACACGCCTATGTGCTATGCCGTGTGAACAATTTAATTTTCAAAAATTAGGTGTAGGATTCACACGGCCAAGATACATACCCGTGTATTGGGCTGTGTGTTTTACACGGTTGAGACACACACCCGTGTCTCTGCTTGTGTGACCAATTTTGAGCATTCTATTTTTCAATTTTTAAGATGCAGAGGACACACGGCCAAACCACATGCCTGTGCGTATGGCCGTGTATCACACATGGTTGAGACACATGCTCGTGTGGACAAAATAAGGCCATTTACATGCTTTATTTCTCACCCAAATTTTGCCTTGTACCTACATTGATACTTGAATACAATTGCCAACCAATTCAAGACATTAAAACTAAGCTAGCATTAACATTATACATGATATATCATCACTTGTATTCAAACTCACCTTATGTAAGACATATATGTTTACCATAATTCAATCTAACCATATCAAGCACACATATATTAACCATATTATAGCCTCAGGTATATATTCACTAATTTTACCATTACTAGCCATTCCAATGACTAGATTTACAATCAACCATTTACATGCTAACATTGACCAAGTTAACTTATACATGCCATTATACCAAAACAAATTTACTATTTATACCAAAATGAGTTGAAGGATAGTATGATTATGCTCCAACTGATTCCAACCTTTCCAAGCTTCTGAGCTCTATAAAATAAAGGAAAATAAAACAAATTAAGCATTTAATGCTTAGTAAGTTCGCATAACGGAAATTTAATTTACCATGTATTTACAATTAAGGTAAGTACATAAAAATGCATCTAAGCAATTTGGCTAATAGCCTAAAACACACAACTTCATCAAACAATTAGTCATGTATTTCATGTGAACATCAAGAAAAAATGATAAGCTTATCATGTAAAAATTTTCATATATATATGCTTTCCATATCATACTTCCATATTACATGTACATTTTCATGACAATTCATTTCAAGTTCAACTTAGCCATGTCAGAACTTTACCCGTTGAATCTATTTGAAATATCGATAAGTATGCTCATATAGTACAGGTTAAGTATGGAAAATTGAAAACCTATGAATTCATATCCAGGAGTACCCATTAGGGCACATAATCAAGAAGCACTCTCTCGACCCATTTAACAAGATGCTCATGTGAGCCATCTAACAGGAAGCTTATCCGGGCTAATTCAGGAAACTCGTAAAAGTTTAAAACACGAAGCTCATTAAGCTTAATAGGTAACTCCGAAGAGTTATTATCAGGGAGCTCCAGATAGCCATATAACAGGATCTTCAAGCGAGCCATATCAGGAAGCTCAAGAAGAGCCTATATTAGGATGCTCATAAAGAGTTGTGTTTGTGTTTTCAATATATGCAAGATCACAACTGATCGTATAACAGGATGCTCACAAAGAGCTACGGTAGTCTGCAACACATGCAGGATTATTACCGATCAGGATGCTCGCAGGAACCATGTAACAGTCCGGATTAGACCCAAGTCAGAATAGTAATTTTAAGACTACAAATACGAGTCTGAAAAATATTTTAATATTATTATCTGTGTCTGTGATATGTGAACTTGCATCTGTGAAATTTTTGTGATTTAATTTATCTATTTCTGTGCTTAATTATGAAAAAGGATTAAATCGCGTAAAGTGTAAAAGTTGAGTGCTAGATGATAAAACACCTATTTGATTTGGTTTAGTTAAGTGGGGGTCCTTGCATGTCAAATTTACCATTTATTTAAATGGTGGAGAGGTATAGACATTAGTAGGTGGATTTTTATATTTTAATATTAAGGGTAAAATTAGAAAATGGCATAAAATGAATAATAAAATAAAACAAAGCATGAAATAAGCAATTATGTTCATCATCTTGCCGAAAATACTAAGGAAAATAAAAGAAAAAGGGCTTTAGGGTTTTGGCTAGTGCAAGGCTTGATTAAGGTATGAATTTTCGTCCGTTTTTTATAATTTCTACGTTTCTGTGATCATTGCTTCGTGTTCTTCAAAACGCATGTCTGTATTTCTATTTCTGTTGAAGATTATGAAATGTACCATTGATGATTTTATGAGCTTTTTGATGTTTTTATATGGATTATGAAAGATATATGTGAGATTATCATGTTTTGTTCTTGAATTTTTAATGGAATAGAGCTATTTGGGCTAATTTGTGAAAATGAGGTTTTGAAGGACTAAATTATGAATTAAATATGTTATTTGGGCTTGTATGGAAGCTATGTATATTCGGTCAAGCTATAGTCTTGGAGAATTTTGCATATTTATGATTTTGTGAAAAATGGACTAAATTGTCAAAGTGTGAAAATATAAGGGTTATAATGTAAAGTGCCCTAAATACGTGTTCATGGATTATTTTGAATGAAATGAATGATTGAATGATTGAATGGTTGAATTTGAATTGTATTAGATCAAGAATAAAGAAAATCAAATCTAGATTGAGAGAAGTCTAAAGTAGTTGAATAGTTAACTCAGTTCATCCGAAATTTGTACGAGGTAAGTCAAACTGCACTTACGTGTTAAATTGATTAAATTCTGCATATATATATTGTGATCTGCATTAGACAGCCTTGAGATCCTGATGAATAAACTCTGATAAAATGCTGGTGTATGAGAAGCTCTGTATGTTCCTGAAAAAACGATGATATTGATCTGAGATATTTTGTAAGATCGTGTCTGGGACACAGGCCTCGATTTGAGATTTTGTGTAAGACCCTATTTGGGCCAGAGGCTCCGATATTGAATTACGTGTAAGACCACGTCTGGGACGTCGACATTGTACCTGTCTATGAATATCTATTCCATTTCTAAATTGTCCGATGATAAAGTATGAGATATGGAAATAAATATATGGAATGTATAATTCATACAGCTACGTTTGTATCGTACTAGATTTCTGATTAGAAAAGACTTTATTTCTGTGAAATAATGAAATACTCCATGAGATGGTTGTGAATTCTGACTACTGACTTTCACGTATATGCTATTTTAGTTTGGGAATTTGTAATTGGCTTACTAAGCTCTTTGTAGCTTACTCTGTGTGATTTCTATCTATTTTACAGTTATCGTAGCTACTAAAGGCTCGGGATAGTCAAGGATTGTCACCATACTGTGTCGAGGATTGTCACCAGACTGTCAAACTCATTTTGGTACTTTTGGAAATGTACATATTTATAAGTATGGCATGTATAGGCTAGAAGGTTTAAGAATGTAAGCTTGATATGTATATATGTTATGCCATGTCAATTGGTTAGCAAATGATAAGTTTGTGCATAGTTTTGGTGTATGTTTGTAAAGTGCTAAGTTTTGGTCATCTTTAAGCATGGAATTCGTTGAAAATGTTGGTATGAATGTCGTATATTATTACTTGTAGAATTGGACCCAAAAGGGGTGGCAAATTGGTTTAAACCAAGCCTGTATTGTGCCATACGGTCAAGGCACATGGGCGTGCCTTATGACCGTGGGCTTAAGTCAGTAGCTAGCTAAATACCACAGGGTCATGGCACATGGCCGTGCCTATTAGCCATGTGAAAAAGTCAGTATAGGACCTCTTTTTGGCACAGTTGGATCACATGGGCGTGTCATGTGCCCGTGTGAGTCACATGGCCTAGTCACACGTGCGTGTGACTTTGTCAGTTTTGAAAAATATTGGTTAAGTTTTAAAAATTCTGAATGAGTTTGGTTTAGTCACGACCTTTCTTAAATGTATGTTCTAGGTCTCGTAGACCATCTTAAAGGATGAATTGTGGATGAATGCCTATGTATTAAGGTTATATGATATCTGTGATTCTGTATTGTTCTGAAATGCTCTGTCTATCCGGTTATGCCCCTTACCTATTTCGGCGACAGTTACGGGATAGGGGTGTTACATTTTATTGGTATCAGAGTTATGGTTTAGTCGGTTCTAGGACTATCATAGCGTGTATGAGTCTATCTATACATGCCATATGTCTGAAACTGTGATAGTGTGATGAATCCTGACAGTGAAATGTGCTTTTATATAACAATGGATCCCAATAGAGCCGTAGCTGACGATGTTGAAAGTAATGCGCCTGCTCTCCACAAGGGACGGTGCAAGATGATTCTCAACCGGCTACGAGTAGCCGTGATAGCGAGGCTAAGCAAGCCTTCTATCAGATGATGAATGATTTGTTCACTCACTATATGGTAGTACTCGTTGAGCGAGCTTGTAAAGCTGAAGAATTAAGCAAAGAGAAAAGAAAAGCTGATTCTGAAGCTAGAGATGTTAAAAAGAGATCTTCGGGTAGGGCATTTCAATCTGAGGCAACGAAATTCTGAGATGATCATAATTGTTCAAAGACTGATGTAAGATATTCGAACCGAGATTGAGCTAGATCGCATTTGAATTCCAGAGCTCCTGCTACTTCTGTTGCAAGTGTTAGGAATGTTCGAACCGAGAAATCTGAATGTAAGCATTGTGGTAAAAGACGTCCAGGAAATTATAGATTGAATGACCGAGCCTACTTTCGATGTGGATCTCTGGATCATTTTGTAAGAGATTGTTCTGAACCTGCTGAGCAAGAGAATGTACAGAATCTGAGACGATTAACACCTTAGCTAGAGGTAGACCTTCCAGAAATACGAGAAATACAAGTGGTGATCAACGAGCTACTAGGGAGACTGTTGTTAGATCTGAGGCCAGAGCACCTACCAGAGCCTATGCTATCCGAGCTCGTGAGGAATTTTTCGTCACCAGATGTGATTACTGGTACTTTCACTCTTTATGATACTTCTGTGATTGCATTGATAGATCCTGGATCAACACATTCTTATATCTGTATGAATTTAGTATATAGTAAGACTTTGCATGTAGAGTCTATTGAATTCGTAATTAGAGTATCAAACCCTTAGGCAAAAGTGTTTTGGTTGACAAAGTCTGCAAGAATTGTCCGTTAGAGATTTGAGATATCTGTTTTCCTGCTGATCTGTTGCTTTTCCCTTTCGACAAATTTGATATAATTCTGGGAATGGACTGGTTAACTTTGGACGATGCTATTGTGAACTGCAAACAAAAAGTCATTGACTTAAGATGTAAGAATGATGAGATAATTTGAATTGAGTCTAGTGATCTGAATGGACTACCAGCTACGATATCTGCAATGAAAGCGTGGAATTATGTAAAGAAAGGTTGTGAGGCCTACTTAGCTTATGTGTTAGACTCAAAAATGAATGATAAGAAAGTTGAATCAGTGCCTGTTGTCTGTGAATTCTTTGATGTGTTTCCTAAAGAACTACCGGGTTTGCCTTCTATTCGAGAAGTCGAGTTTGGCATTGAATTGGTACTTGGTACTACTCCGATATCGATAGCTCCGTAAAGAATGGCTCCGATAGCTCCGTACAGAATGGCTCTAATTGAACTAAAACAACTAAAATCTCAGTTGCAAGAATTGACCGATCGAGGATTTGCTAGACCGAGCTTTTCACCTTAGGGTGTTCCTGTTCTGTTTGTGAAAAAGAAAGATGTCACAATAAGAATGTGTATTAATTATCGCCAACTTAAAAAAGTGACTATAAAGAACAAAAATCCTTTGCCCAGGATTAATGACTTATTCGATTAGTTGAAAGGTGCTACTGTGTTTTCAAAGATAGATTTGAGATCGGGTTACTACCAGTTGTGAGTAAAGGACTCTGATATTTTGAAAATTGCTTTTAGAATGAGGTACGGGCATTATGAATTTTTAGTTATGCCTTTTGGATTAACGAATGCACCTGCTATTTTTATGGATTTGATGAATAGGATTTTCAGACTGTATTTAGATCAATTTGTTGTTGTTTTCATTGATGACATATTGATTTATTCACGTAATAAATATGAACACACCGAGCATTTGAGAATTATGCTACAGACACTGTGAGATAAATAGTATGAGTTCTGGTTGCGAGAAGTTGGTTTTCTGGGTCATATTGTATCAACCTCTGGTATCTGAGTTGATCCGAGCAAAATTTCAGCTATTATAGATTGGAAACCTCTGAGAAATGTATTCGAAGTCTGTAGTTTTTTGGGACTTGTTGGTTACTATAGAAAATTTGTAAAAGGTTTCTCGATGATTGCGACTCCATTGACAAAATTGCTCCAAAAAGATGTGAAGTTTGAGTGGTTAGAAAAGTGTCAGAACAGTTTTGATCAGTTGAAAGCTTTTTTGACTGAAGCTCTGGTATTAGTACAACCTAAATCGGGTAAAGAATTTGTAATTTATAGCGATGCTTTGTTGATTGGTCTGGGTGTGTTTTAATGCAAGAAGGTAAAGTCATTGCTTATGCTTCGAGACAGATAAAGCCGAATGAAAAGAACTATCTGACACACGATCTTGAGTTAGCTGCTATTGTGTTTGCTTTAAAGATCTGGCGTCACTATCTGTTTGGTGAGAAATGTCACGTGTTTTCTGATTATAAAAGTTTGAAGTATTTAATGACGCAAAAAGATTTGATTCTACGACAGCGAAGATGGTTAGAATTGTTAAAAGACTACGAGCTAGTTATTGATTATCATCCGGGCAAAGTAAATGTGGTAGCGGATGCTCTGAGTCAAAAATCATTGTCTGCATTGCGTATGATGAATGCTCATTTAGCACTGTCTGATGATACCTTGATTCGTGCTGAACTGAAAGCAAAACCCTTGTTTTTACAACAGATCTATGAGGCTCAGAAATCTAACAATGAATTGATAGCAAAATGAGCTCAGTGTGATTCTGAATTTCGAGTTGATGTTGATGATTGTTTGAGATTCAGAGATAGACTTTGTGTTCCGCGAAATCCAGAGTTAATTCAGATGATTTTGAGTGAGGCTCACAGTAATAAATTTTTAGTACATCCGGGGAGTACTAAAATGTATAACAATTTGAAACAACTATACTGGTGGCTAGGAATGAAAAGAGATATTTTTGATTTTGTTTCTAAATGTTTGATCTGTTAGCAAGTTAAAGTTGAACATCAGGTGCCATCAGGTCTGTTGCAACCAGTTATGATTCCGGAATGAAAATGGGATCGATTGACCATGGATTTTGTCTCGAGTTTGCCTTTGTCTCCGAGAAATAAAGATGCAATTTGGGTTGAAGTTGATCGGTTGACGAAATCAGCTTATTTTATTCCGATTCGATCTGATTATTCACTCGATAAACTAGCTGAGTTATACATTTCTATTATTGTAAGGTTACATGGTGTTCCATAGAGATCTGAGATTTACATCGCGATTCTGGAGGAAATTGCAATATGCTCTAGGTACTAAATTACATTTCAGCACTGCTTTTCATCTGCAAACAATTAGTCAATTAGAACAAATTATTCAGATACTCGAGGATGTGTTGAGATGTTGCATTCTTATGTTCGAAGGTACGTGGGAACAATATCTACCTTTGATTCAATTCGCTTATAATAATAGTTTTCAATTGAGCATTAAAATGGAACCATTTGAAGCCTTATACGGTAGAAAATGTAGAACTCCGTTATATTGGTCTGAGCTCAGTGAGAATAAAATTTACGGTATTGATCTGATAAAAGAAACAGAACAAAAAGTGAAAATAATCTGAGATAGTCTAAAAGCTACCTCTGATAGTCAGAAGTCTTAGGCAGATTTAAAACAAAAGGATATCGAATATGAGATCAGTGATAAAGTGTTTTTGAAAGTATCTCCGTGGAAGAAATTGTTTTGATTTGGTAAAAAGGGCAAGTTGAGTCTGAAGTTCATTAGACCGTATGAAATCATTGAGCGAGTTGGGCCGGTTGCTTACCGATTGAGGCTACCATCTGAGTTAGAAAAGATTCACAATGATTTCACGTATCGATGCTTAGACAATACAGATATGATTCTTCGCATGTAATTTCTCCGTCTGATATTGAAATTTATTCTGATATGACTTATAAAGAAAAGCCGATTCGTATTTTGTCTCGTGAGATTAAAGAATTATGTAATAAAAGAATTTCGTTAGTTAAAGTGTCGTGGCATAGACACGGAGTAGAAGAGGCTACGTGGGAGCCTGAAGATGCAATGAAACAGCAATATTCGAAATTGTTGAACGGTAAGATTTTCGGGGACGAAAATCTCTATGGGGAGAATTGTAACAATTCAGATTAGACCCTAGTGGGAATAGTGGTTTCGGAACCACAAATTTGAGTCTAAAAAATATTTTAATATTATTTTCTGTGTCTGTGATATGTGAATTTGCATCTGTGAAATTTCTGTGATTTAATTTCTCTGTTTCTGTGCTTAATTATGAAAAAGGATTAAATCGCGTAAAATGTAAAAGTTGAGTGCTAGATGATAAAGCACCTATTTGATTTGGCTTAATTAAGTGGGGGCCCTTGCATGTCAAATTTACCATTTATTTAAATGGTGGACAAGTATAAACATTAGTAGGTGGATTTTTATATGTTAATATTAAGCGTAAAATTAAAAAATGGCATAAAATGAATAATAAAATAAACCAAAGCATGAAATAAGCCATTATGTTCATCATCTTGCCGAAAATACTAAGGAAAATAAAAGAAAAAGGGCTTTAGGGTTTCGGCTAGTGCAAGGCTTGATTAAGGTATGAATTTTCGTCCGTTTTTTATAATTTCTACGTTTCTATGATCGTTGCTTCGTGTTCTTCAAAACACATGTTTGAATTTCTGTTTCTGTTGAAGATTATGAAATGTACCATTGATGATTTTATGAGCTTTTTTATGTTTTTATATGGATTATGAAAGATATATGTGAGATTATTATGTTTTGTTCTTGAATTTTTAATGGAATAGAGCTATTTGGGCTAATTTGTGAAAATGAGGTTTTGAAGGACTAAATTATGAATTAAATATGTTATTTGGGCTTGTATAGAAGCTATGTATATTCGGCCAAGCTATAGTCTCGGTGAATTTTGCATATTTGTTATTTTGTGAAAAATGGACTAAATTGTCAAAGTGTGAAAATATAAAGGCTATAATGTAAAGTGCCCTAAATACGTGTTCATGGATTATTTTGAAAGAAATGAATGATTGAATGGTTGAATTTGAATTTTCTTAGATCAAGAACAAAGAAAATCGGATTTAGATCAAGGGAAGTCTAAAGTAGTTGAATAGTTGACTCGGTTCGTCCGAAATTCATACGAGGTAAGTCAAACTGCACTTACGTGTTAAATTAATTAAATTCTAGGCATATAAACTGTGATCTACATTGGACAGCCTTGAGATCCTGATGAATAAACTCTGATAATATGCTGGTGTATGAGAAGCTCTGTATGTTCCTGAAAGAACGTTGATATTGATCTGAGATATCGTGTAAGACCGTGTCTGGGACACAAGCCTCGATTTGAGATTTCGTGTAAGACCCTATCTGGGTTAGAGGCTTCGATACCGAATTACCTGTAAGACCACATCTGGGACGTCAGCCTTGTACCTGTCTGTGAATATCTATTCCATTTCTGAATTGTTCGATGATAATTCATACAGCAACGTTTGTATCGTACTAGATATTTTATTAGAAAGGACTATGTTTCTGTGAAATAATGAAATACTCCAGTAGACGGTTGTGAATTCTGACTATTGACTTTCACATATATGCTATTTTAGTTGGGAATCTGTAATTGGCTTACTAAGCTCTTTGTAGCTTACTCTGTGTGATTTCTGTCTATTTTACCGTTATCGTAACTACTGAAGGCTCGGGATAGTAGAGAATTGTCACCACACTGTCAAACTCATTTTGGTACTTTTGGAAATGTACATATTTATAAGTATGGCATGTATAGGCTAGAAGGTTTAAGAATGTAAGCTTGATATGTATATACGTTATGCCATGTCAATTGGATAGCAAATGATAAGTTTGTGCATAGTTTTGGTGTATGTTTGTAAAGTGCTAAGTTCTAATGTGAATTGGTCATCTTTAAGCATGGAATTGGTTGAAAATGTTGGTATGAATGTAGTATATTATTGCTTGTAGGATTGGACCCAAAAGGGGTGGCAAATTGGCTTAAACCAAGACTGCATTTTGCCACACGGTCAGGGCACACGGGCGTGCCTTATGACCGTGGACTTAAGTCAGTAGCTAGCTAAATACCACACGGTCATGGCACACGGCCGTGCCTATTGGCCGTGTGAAAAAGTCAGTATAGGACCTCTTTTTGGCACGGTTGGATCACATGGGCGTGTTATGTGCCTGTGTGAGTCACACAGCCTAGTCAAACGGGCGTGTGACTTTGTCAGTTTTGAAAAATATTGGTTAAGTTCTGAAAATTCTGAATGAGTTTGGTTTAGTCCCGACCTTTCTTAAATGTATGTTCTAGGTTTCGTAGACCATTTTAAAGGATGAATTGTGGATGAATGCCTATGTATTAAGGTTATATGGTACCTTTGACTCTGTATTGTTCTGAAATGCTCTGTCCATCTGGTGATGCCCTTTACCTATTTCGACAACGGTTACGGGATAAATGGTGTTACATTTTATTGGTACAAGAGCTCTGGTTTAGTCAGTTCTAGGACTACCATAGCGTGTGTGAGTCTAGTTGAATTGTTTGAAACTTTAATGCTCTTCTAGTTGTATTCTCAATGTATGATTACTTATGAATTAGTTTGAGATATTATGGATAGGAATTATAAGTTGAGATAAAGGAATTCTTAATTGTGAATTGAGGATTTTGCTTGAGGACAAGCGAACGCTTAAGTGTGGGGGTATTTGATAAACCGTAATTTATACATATTTTTATCCCCTGCTTAACACATTTATGAATGAATTCTCCTTAGATTTGGTGAATTTGGTGCTCCTAATCCTTTAATTTCATGTTTTATACTTAGGTGAGCATAGGAGAGCAAAAAGAACAGTAAACGGGCCAAAAACGGAGAAAATGGGCCGACGTGGGAAAACAATAGGGCCTGGACTTCCTCACACGGGCAGAACACATGCCCATGCCATTCTAACAGGCTCGACCACGGCCTAAACTAACCTCAGCACGGGCGTGTTGATCTCTCAGCCTTGACCACAACCTGAAGTAATCGCACACGGGCGTGTCCCTGTCGAGTCCTAGTTAAGTTTTATTCGAAAAAGGGCGATTTTTAGGGCTTTTAGGCATTCCAAAGTCTTTTTAAACACCCTAAAGGAGGACTAAAAGGGAGACAGAGAGTAGGGAGTAAGGAATTACTCCAAGGGAGCCGATTGATCCATCTTAGAAGCTAGATTCATCATCAAGACTGACGATCTCTCCTCAATTTCCCTTCAGGAGTTTTGGGTTTTCTTTATGTTTTGTATTCTTTATTCTTCTAAGATGTTTTCCTATTTAGTTATGAACTAAACCCCCTAAATACCTAACACGAATCTTCTTATTATTTTCTGAATTGTATGATAAATATTTAACTTGTTCTTAATTATGTGTTCTTAGTTCTTGTTTCGGTATTTTAGGATATTGATTCAAGTTAATGCTTTTAGTTGGAGGATGAATAGTCCCTGTCTAAGAGTGACTTTGTCATAATTAAGCAGAGTTGATTGCGCGCCTAGAGATAGGGTGATAAGATTTTGCCGGATTAGGGTGAAACCTAATAAGGGGATCCATAGATCGAGTTAATGCAACCCTATGGTGTTAATTAGAAAGAAATTTCAATTATTCAATCTAGGGTTAGACGTTATTAGTCTTGAATAGGGATAATAACATAACTTAGGGATTTTTACGGAACAAGTTAAATGACTAAATCTTCCGATTCAGAGTCAAAATAACAAGTGAAGTCTAGGTGAATTTTTCCTTAGGTATTGTCTTAATTCAATCGTTTTTCCAAAAGTAATTCCCCAATTCTATTTTCTGTGATTTCTTAGTTTAGTTAATTAGTTAATTAAAAGAAACTCCATTATTCTTAGGCTAGATAATAAAAAGACAGTCATTACTAGTACTTTTAGTTCCTCTAGGTTCGACAATCCGGTCTTGCCAAAACTATACTACTGTTCGATAGGTACATTTGCCTACATTGTGATAATAGTTAGTTTTAAGAGCAATTTATTATAAATTTATAAAACTTATCACGGAAAATCACGATTAAGTTTTTGGCGCTGTTGCAGGGGAACTAGAATATTAGGAACACTCAATTTTTATTACTTTAGCCATTTACTTTTACTGCAATTTAATTTTGTTTTTGTTTTTATTTTTTTTTACTAAATTTTCTTTTTCTTTCTTCTGGCAAGTCCTTATAGTTTATGACTAGAAGAAACCCGTCGAGACCATTACTTTTTGACAAAGAAATTGATCGCACAGCTCGCAGAAACCGAAGAGAAATAAGGCAAAGCCTAAGATACACAGAGGAAGAGCAAGAGGACGATATCTCAACTACAACCGAGGAGATGGCTGAAAATCAAGAAAATCCGCTACCTCCTGCGATACCCGCTGATCTAGTAAATCAGAATCCTGCTCCTCGTACTATGTATGATTATGCTAAACCTAATTTAACAGGAACTGAGTAAAGTATAGTTAGGCCTCCTATTGCTGCAAATAATTTTGAACTGAAACCTAACACAATTCAAATGATTCAGTAATATATTCAGTTTGATGGTTTGCAGGACGAGGATCCCAATACTCACTTGGCAAATTTTCTGGAGTTTTGCGACACTTTTAAAATTAATGGCATTTCTGATGATGCCATTTGTCTTCGGTTATTCCCTTTTTCACAAAAGAACAAAGCTAAACAGTGGTTGAACTCGTTACCACAAGGGTCAATCACTACTTGGGAACAAATAACCGAAAAGTTTTTATTAAAGTATTTTCTACCGGCTAAAACGACCAAATTACGTAATGATATATTTTCTTTTGTGCAGATGGATTTAGAAACACTTTATGATGCATGAGAGAGATACAAGGACCTACTGCGAAGGTGCCCTCACCATGGGTTACCTCTATGGCTGCAAGTTCAAACATTTTACAATGGTGTAAATCCCTCAACTAGACAAATGGTTGACGCAGCCGCTGGTGGAACCATCAACAACAAAACTCCTAAAGCAGCTTACGAATTTATTGAGGAGATGTCACTGAATAACTATCAATGGCAAGTTTTGAGGACTAAGCCAACCAAAACAGCAGGCGTTTATAACGTCGATGTGGTTAACATGTTATCAAATCAGGTAGAACTTCTAAATAAAAAGATTGATGGTTTTCTTGGTTCTTCACAGGTTCATCCAGTAATGTAATGTGAAGCAAGTGGAGGTGGATCAAGCAATTCAGAATATCCACCCTATGGCCACAACATGGAGAATGAGCAATTAAATTACATGGGTAATAATCCTGGATCTCAAAATAATCCTTATAGTAATACTTATAACGCAGGTTGGAGGAATCACCCAAACTTCTCATGGGGAGGTCAAGGAAATCAGAGACCACCACCACCCTTAGGCTTCCAACAACCACCTTACCAATAAGAGAAAAAGCCAAACCTTGAGGAGATGCTATCCAAATTCATCTCGATGTCAGAAACTCTTTTCCAGAATACCGAGACAGCACTTAAAAATCAATAAGCGTCGATCCAAGGGCTCAAAACTCAGATATGCCAGCTATCCAAATTAATTTCTGAACGACCACAAGGTAGCTTGCCAAGTAACACTAAACCTAACCTGAGGGAACAGCTCAACGCGATTAATGTTCAAGGTGAAGAAGGATTCATTGAGCCTGAGCCAGAACTGAGGCAAGAAACTGTGGTGAGCAAAGGTAAAGGTGAGGTAGGTCACAATGAAAACAAAATGGTAAGTGTAGAATATAAAACTCATGTGCCATATCCCAAAGCGACAAGGAAAGACCGCTTAGATGAACAATTTGGTAAGTTCCTTAAACTCTTAAAAAAATTACATATCAACTTACCGTTTATTAAAGCTCTCTCGCAGATGCCAAAGGCAATAAAATTTTTAAAGGAGTTTTTAACAAATAAGCGGAAATTAGACGAGGCGTCGCATGTGGAGCTAAACGCAGTTTGCTCAGCTATTCTACAGAATAAGCTACCCAACAAATTAAAAGATCCAAGGAGTTTTACAATTCCTTGCTTAATTAGTAGTTTATATGTTAATAATGCATTAGCTGATTTAAGGGCTAGCATTAACGTCATGCCTTACAAAATGTTTAAGCAACTAGGTCTTGGGAACCCAAACAGACTAGGATGAGCATTCAATTAGCAGATAAAACTATCAGATTTCCTAGGGGTATTATTGAAGATGTGCTAGTTAAAATTGATAAATTTATATTTCCCATTGACTTCATTGTTCTAGACATAGAGGAGGATAGCAACACTCTTTTAATTTTAGGAAGGCCCTTTTTAGCAACTACTAGAACGATTATTGATGTTGGCACAGGTGAACTCACACTTTGTGTGGGAGATGAAACAATCACCCTTCAAGCTCGCAATTTTGGCAACACATCGAAAATTGAAGGTGGTTGTATAAACCATTCTACTAAAACTGACAATATGGTGCAACCTAATTTGCAGGAAATGAATTCGAAGGATATACATGAGCCATGGCCAAGCAACAGTAGAGAACCTATTCTTGAAGAACGAAGGTTACAAATCAAGGAGCTAAATGAATGGTGAACACATAAACTGAGAACATACGATAAACCAAAACTACGTCAGAACGAGCTCAATACCTCACCAAATCAACTTAAGGTTAGAGATAAAGTTCTATTAGACGCCGCAGATCCTCACATTGTCACTGCCAAACCAAATGAAGAAATTTCTCCTATGGTACTTAGCATTTTCCCATTCGGTATAGTCGAGGTAAGTCATCCCAAATTCGGCACTTTTAAGGTAAACACTACCCGCTTAAAACCTTATTTTGATGAGATTAATAATAGGAATGAGGAGTATAAACTCCTCGAACCACCATGACCATTCAATGGAGAGGTAAGTCGAACTTAAACTATAAATAAGCGCTTCTCGAGAGGCAACCTGAGCGCTAACGGTTTTAACTTCTTTAAATTATAGTGTTTAACACCTAACTTACTAATGGAGTTCTTGAATACAGGTTTACCACACTCACATGGCCAAGCACACGGGCGTACTTAGGATCGTGTGGAAACAGGGCAAAGAATTTTCGTAAACACGGGCTGCGATAAATGACCACAGCCATGCAACATGGACGAGGATGATCCTGCCGAAACAACACAGGCGTGCGACATGCCTGTGTCATAGAACCGTGGGTGAACCTGAGAAAATAGCACGGGCGTGTGACATGCCCGTGTCTAGCACCCGTAGTTGAACTTGTCAAGTTAACACGGGCGTGGGAGAAGTGAACGAAGCCAAACACGGCCGTGTGCATCAACACGCCCAAGTACACGGGCGTAGGGCGAATATCAGACACGCCGAAATTTGGAAAAACGTAAAACACACGGGCATGTCCCCTGGCCATGTGTCCCAAAATCTATAAATACGCTTCACTATTCATCATCTTCTTCACCCAAAATCCCTAACCCTAACCGCTGCAAGTCCACACGCCCTCTCTGCCACACCCGTGCACCGCATTTAACTCTATTTTTGAAGCCTAAGCTCCTCCCTCTTGCATTTGTTTACTCTTTTACCTTCTATTTTACGTACTTTTGATGTTTATTAGCATAATAATCTTCATTTTTCTCATATTATCTCCATATTTCTATCATTTAAATTCCATTTTTAGAGTAGTTATCATCTATTTCATGTGAATTTTTACTTATTGCATGATTTCTCTGCTCCTTTTGACTATTTTCAAGTGAATATTCATAGTAGTACTCATGCCTTTCGTTTTGACATTTCTCATCCATACATTATGCTACATTCATGCATTTTTCTTGTTCCCATGGATTTCATGCTACCAAACCCACATGCATCACTCACTAGATATTTCCATTAACATTATTCTCAATGTCCTATTCATAATAATGAATTGATGTAATTGCTTTGGTTATTTTAGCATGTTCGTCTGAGAACCCCATGAAGTTTTATCATTTAATTTTCACATACTTGGGGCGTATTGGTCTCACTACAGATATACCATGTCATCCTATGTGGGAAGAAGGCCGCCGTCCCCGCTTCAAAGAAAAGGAAGGGAGCGTCATCTTCCTCTGGTCCTACCACTAAAATCCGTCACCCTTTCCTTCAGTTTCCCATTTGACCACAGGAAGAACTCTTCCAAATACTCCGGGCCCAACCTTTAATTGCGGGCCACTACATCGACTAGGCTACAGTAGAATAAGTCCAATTGGCTGATGCGATTCGGGCCCTCCTCACTACCAACCCATGGAACCTCTTCTTTGAGATCGTCGAGCCGACGTATCTTGAGCTCACGATGGAACTATGCTCAACATTCCATCTTCAGACCGTAATGACTAACTATGATGATCCTGGCACGGTCCAATTTTGCCTTGGCTGTCTAGTCTGCCAGTTGAGTATTCCAGAGTTTGGTTCAGCACTGGGCCTTTACACGGAGGAGTTCAAGGAGGAGAATGACCTTGATACCCTTAACCGCCACATCCATTATTCTCCCTCGAAGTGCTAGAATGCCCTTGTCCCTCGCTCAGCCACCTACGACCCTATTCGCTCTAAGGCATCAGCTCTCCCTCCTTCTTTGAGGTACTTACACTCTATCTTAGCTCGTACTCTGACAGGGAGGAGAGAGAGAGCACCGGCATCGTCAACACTCACGACGTCTACTTCTTATGGTGTATGTCGCACGGGCATGTCTTCAACCTCACCTATTTCATCGCCCTTGCCATTCACCATTAGAAAGATCGACATCAAAAAGGGCTCATCTCCATTGGCCCCTACGTGACTCGATTGGCCCGACACTTTGGGCTCCTTAACATCGCGGCACAAGAATCATCCTTTGCCCTCATTGGCCAGATGTCTCTACAAGGCATCTCGAGCATGCTAAGCATGAGGATGATCAAAAAGCACCAAGGAACCTACCTTCCTCAATATCGTCTCGCCTAATCAACCGAGGAGGAGGCCCCCGAGGATATTACTGATGATGTCCCTCCACTGTATGAGGACCCACCGTCTCAGCCACCACGCTCACATCGTCCAGTTCATGTAGCGGCTTCATATGCTGACATTTCTGAGTGCCTCACTTGATTCGAGTAGTAGTGTTTTCAGTGATTTGATAACATTGATGCTACTCTATAGTAGATATGTCAGCACTTCCACATCTCATCGCCACCACCACCTCGCGAACCATCCGGCAATGATGATATTTAATTTTATCTTATCTTTATTTTTATTTTTATTTTTATTTATCAATGTTTTTTATTAATTTCACTTTTAACTTTTAATGTTATTTTCTTTTTGTTACTATTTTATATTTAGGTTTTATAAACAAATTTTAATCTCAGCTAATTCTTTATGAGTAATTATTCTTCCTTATATCCTCTAAAAAGTTCCTGATTTTGTCACAGTTATAAAGACCTACATAGCTCACAATTACTAGAACTTCAAACTCTATTGGAAAAGGCTCTCCACGACTGTCATGCCCTGCTCGACCACGAGATATATTATTCTTTTGGCGCAGCACTTGTGGAACCCAACCTCTACCACCACCGGAGTATCCTCTTCCACCCTACATAACTCTAAACTAGGGATTTCATTCATTTAACACTCAGGAAGTTTCATTTCTCTCCATGGCTTATGATATTATATCTAAAATTGCCACTAACTTTATCTTTGTACATTGAGGGTAATGTACATCTTAAGTGTGGGGGGCTATTCTTTTCATTATTAGAAAAATCCTTGAATATTACCTTGTCCTCTTGCAAATCTATCATATCATTTTTAGGATGAATTTTGATTAGTTTATGATTTTTATTGATATATCTTGAATTAAAACATAGGCAGTCACACATTGATTATTTAAACTTTAAGACATTAGAGAATTAATCATGATAAGTTAATTTTTGAGAATTTAAAATTTTAGGTTGTTTCCCCAAGTTTAGGTATTATCTTGAATTGAAATCCACAAGTTTAAACATCAAAAAGCCATAATTTTTGTGAGATTATTGAGCCTTTAGGAGCATCTATTATTTCTTTCATGCTCACTTTTATTATTGCTTTGAGTGTGTCAATATCGAATTGTTATTCTAGAACTTGCTTGATTATGCATGTCAAGACCACACCTTTTGATTTGATGGGTCAAGATGATAGAGGCACTAAGGATTAACCCACTCATGCTATGAAAAGCCTACCTCCATGATTAATCCTTAGTAAACCCCTTTGAGCCTAACAAGCCATTCCTTGATTTATCCCCAATATTAACCCTTAACTCATTATTGTTGAAATCCCCTCAATTAATTTGATCCCTATTTTTGTCGAGATTTGATTTGAATAAATTTATTAGCTATGTCTTGTTCTTAATAGTTAGTCTATGGTATTTAACTTGTTCTAAAAAAAAACACACATATTTACATATTAGTAGTGATCTTTCGTTTTTGAGCTTAAGTATTTAAATTCCATATTCTGAGAAGAAGCTCTGTTGTACGCAAGTGATGATTAAATATTTTTCTAGTTAAGTAATTTTCAATTCAATCTCAATTCTAACCTTTTCTTTCAGCCTATGACCACACTCCCTAACCGAGCCTCATTACAACCCTCTAAAGACCTTTTGATTGATGTATCACCTCAATATATAGTGCTGGAGATTTGACTTTCATGCAAGCCTATGTTAATAACTTTTCATATTGACTGTTGAGTGTTGATTTCATTATTCTTAAACATTGTGAGTGAGTTGAGTGAATCTTTAGTGACGATGTTAAACTCTGTGAGATATTGAATCAATGGTAACTACTTAGATAAGGGGAAATGCTTATGTTTTCTATGATTAAATACTCAACTTGGAATGTTTGAAACTTTAATGCTCTTCTAGTTGAATTCTGTTAATTATGAATTAGTTTGAGATATTATTGATAGGAATTATAAGTTGAGATAAAGGAATTCTTAATTGTGAATTGAGGATTTTGCTTGAGGACAAGCAAACGCTTAAGTGTGGGGGTATTTGATAAACTGAAATTTATACATATTTTTGTCCCATGCTTAACACATTTATGAATTAATTCTCCTTATATTTGGTGAATTTGGTGCTCCTAATCCTTTAATTTCATGTTTTATACTTAGGTGAGCATAGGAGAGCGAAAAGAACAAGAAACGGGCCAAAAACGGAGAAAATGGGCCGACGTGGGAAAACAACACGGCCTAAACTTCCTCACACGGGTAGAACACACGCTCGTGCAATTCTAACAAGCTTAACCACGGCCTAAAATAACCTCAGCACGGGCATGTTGATCTCTCACCCTTGACCACGGCCTGAAGTAATCACACACGGGCGTGTCCTTACCGAGCCCTAGTTAAGTTCTATTCAAAAAAGGGCGATTTTTAGGGCTTTTAGGCATTCCAAAGCCTATTTAAACAACCTAGAGGAGGAGTAAAAGGGAGACAGAGAGTAGGGAGTAAGGAATTACTCCAAGGGAGCCGATTGATCCATCTTAGAAGTCGGATTCATCATCAAGAGTGAAGATCTCTCCTCAATTTCCCTTCAGGAGTTCTGGGTTTTCTTTATGTTTTGTATTCTTTATTCTTCTAAGATGTTTTCCTATTTAGTTATGAACTAAACCCCCTAAATACCTAAGGGGAATGAAACCTAACACGAATCTTCTTATTATTTTCTAAATTGTATGATAAATATTTAACTTGTTCTTAATTATGTGTTCTTAATTCTTGTTTCGGTATTTCAGGATATTGATTCAAGTTAATGCTCTTAGTTGGAGGATGAATAGTCCCTATCTAAGAGTGACTTTGTCATAATTAAGCGGAGTTGATTGCGCGCCTAGAGATAGGGTGACAAGATTTTGTCGGATTAGGGTGAAACCTAATAAGGGGATTCATAAATCGAGTTAATGCAACCCTAGGGTGTTAATTAGAAAGAAATTTCAATTATTCAATCTAGGGTTAGACGTTATTAGTCTTGAATAGGGATAATAACATAACTTAGGGATTTCTACGGAATGAGTTTAATGAATAAATCGTCCGATTCGGAGTCAAAATAACAAGTGAAGTCTAGGTGGATTTTTCCTTAGGTATTGTCTTAATTCAATCGTTTTTCCAAAAGTAATTCCCCAATTCTACTTTCTATGATTTCTTAGTTTAGTTAATTAGTTAATTAAAAGAAACTCCATTATTCTTAGGGTAGATAATAAAAAAGACAGTCATTACTAGTACTTTTAGTTCCTTTGGGTTCGACGATCCGGTCTTGCTAAAGCTATACTACTGTTCGATAGGTACACTTGCCTACATCGTTATAATAGTTAGTTTCAAGAACGATTAATTATAAATTTATAAAACTTATCACAAAAAATCACGATCAATCATTGTTTGTTTTTCGAGATTATTCATAACGTCCCTTAAATGGACCCTCGAGGCCTAATATGAGCTTTAGATTCGAGTCGGGACTTAATCGAAGACTCTAAAATTTTTTCGCAAAATTTTAAAAATTTTCCAAGGTGCAGGGCTCATACACCCTAGTGGTCCAAGGGACACGCCCGTGTGACCTTGGGAGATGCCCACGCTACGGGCTGTGTTCGACCCCGTGTAACTCTCTGACTTGTGCCATGGCCACGTGCTAGGCCATGTGGTTAATTAAATTCTTTCAAAATTAGGTGCAGGATTCACAAGGCCAAGACACAAGCCCGTGTTCCAGGCCGTATAGCACACATGGCTGACAGACACGCCCGTGTCTCTGCCTGTGTGCTCAATTTTGAGCATTCTATTTTATCGAATTTAAGGTGCAAGGGACACATGGCCTAACCACACGCCCATGTACCCGGCCGTGTGTCACACACAGTCTAGACACACGACTGTGTTGACAAAATAAAGTCATTTCTAGCTTCATTTCTCATCCAAAATCACACCAAAGACCTGCATTTAAAACCCACATCCAATACCAACCATTTTAAACATTTAAATTAAGCAAACTCCATCATTCAACAAGGCATATCATTACATGCATATATGTTTATAAACTTACCTTGGTTTAACTTAGGCATTAACATCATTTGATCACATATACTTAACATAACACATTTGTATATATATCATAATAACCTACTTAATCATACCAAAATAACCCATTACTAGCCATTCCAATGGCTAGGTTACAAAACATCATTTTCAAGCCACTATCGACCAAATTGTCCTATACATGCAATTATACCAAAATGATTCTACTATAAATACCCAAAATAGCTAGTAGGTAGTGTGATAATGCTCTAATGATCTCCGACCTTCGCAAGCTTTCGAGCGCTATAAAACAAGGGAAAATAAAACGGAGTAAGCATTACATGCTTAGTAAGTTCGTATAACAGAAACTAAACTTACCAATCCCATTTATTAAATCTAAGCATACAATATCATGTTTTCCATCCACTTGGCATAATTGCCTAAACACATGCATTCAACCAAACATGTTAGAGATAAAATCTTCATATCAATCAAGTAAACATAGATGAGCACTTCATACTATTTTCCTTCAAGTCATCATTTATTTCATTCCATGATTCTCTTAACATGCCAAGAAGTTTTGTGTTCGTTGAATCATTGAAATTCTGATGGATACTCAAGTGGTACACTCGAGGTGTACGATTCAATAACCCGTCAATTCTTTTTCAAGAGTACCCATTAAGGTACTTAACCGAGGAACACACTCTCAAGTCACATATCATATAACAGGATTACCAGTCCAGGCTAAATCCTAATTGTAACAAATACTCGAGAGGTATTATATCAGGATTACCTGTCCGGGCTAAATCCTTTCATAATGAGGTCAATAGGATTACTCGTCCGAGCTAAATCCTGTTAGCAACAAATGCAGGACCTCATTCATTTCGGGAAAGCATAAATGTTCATCGAAATTCAATATTCAATCGGGACATAACTCTTTTTCACCATTTTCAAGCATGTATTAATTTCTCATATTGTAACATCCAAGTAAATCACATAAATTATAATCACATTTCATACAATCACACCATTTAATTTAACATAATTACAAGCTCAATTAAGTTACACGAACTTACCTCGATACTTGTTCGCGTAAGTAATCTACTAATCCGAAACCTTCTCTTTTCCTCTATCTAACCTCTAACGTGAGTTGTCTGGATATATATTAATAGCTTTAATCATCAATTTCTCATATTTCATAATCATTTGGACTCAATTCACGTCCTAGGCAAAATTATAATTTTGTCCTTAACTTTTCCATAAATTCCAATTTCGTACCTAGGCTCGAAAAATGAAACTTGTGCAATTACTCTCTGTTTCAAGCCTAACCAAAATCCCATTACAAAATTTACAGCACATGTATTTATAAAAATTTAGCATTTTTCTTCAATTCCACAATTTTACATTTTAGTCCCAAAATCATGTTTTCATCAAAAATCACTTTGTAAAAGTTGTTTATCTATCAACAACCTTTCATTTTCTACCATAAATTTCTAATTTTCATCATATTCATCCATGACCCAAATTTCATCCCTTGTTAACTTTTCAAATTAATACCCATAATAGATAAATTACGTTATCCCGCTTTCAAAAATATCAAAATTACTAAAAATGGGACAATGATACTTACCCAATTAAGCCATGAATGCTTCTTCTCTCTCTCCCAGGGTTTCCATGTATTTTAGGTTGAAGAAGATGAAAAAATAAGATGATATTTTATTTTCATCTTTTAATTAATTAAATATTTTCAAATTCTAATTTAGTCCTTGCCCTTTTTCTAAATTTTCGTGGATGAGTCACCAAAAATCTTCATACTTTCTTTAATGGTCTAATTACCATATAAGAACCTCTAGTTTTGAATTCCATAGCTATTTAATCCTTATAGCTACTAGAATTCAACTTTCGCATTTTATACGATTTAGTCCATCTCGTAATTAACACTTAATCTATAAAATTTTCGTATCAAAATTTTCACATGACATGTCTATCATAATATGGACCATATAATAAAATAAAAATAAAATTTGTTTTTGGATCGGATTTGTGGTCCCAAAACCATTGTTTTGGTTTTACTGAAATTGGGCTGTTACAACTCTCCCCCTTAAGGATTTTCGTCCTAGAAAATCTTACTAGTAAAAAGATTCAGGTATTGCTTCTTCATAGTATCCTCCAGCTCCCAGTAGCCTCCTCTATACCATGTCATTGCCAAATAACTTTTACTAACGCTACCTTTTATTTCTTAACTCTTTTGTTTCCCGAGTTAAGATTTTGATTGGTTCTTTACTATATGTCATATCAGGCTGAATCTCTACCTCTGTCAGAAAGATAACATGTAAAGGATCGGATCAATATTGTCGTAGTATAGACACAGAAAAACATTATGAATCTGATCAAGTTCTGGTGGTAAAGCTAATCGATATGCAACCGGTCCGATTCTTTCTGTAATCTCATATGGCCCAATGAATAGTGGACTCAGTTTTCCTTTACAACCAAACCGGAGAACTTTCTTCCAGGGCGATACTTTCAAGAATACCTTGTCGCCGAATTGAAATTCTATTTCTTTTCGTTTAAGATCAGCACAGGACTTTTGACGATCAAAGGCTGCTTTTAAACTGTCCCGAATTACTTTTACTTTTTCCTTGGTTTCACAAACTAAGTCAATTCCGTGTAACTTTTTCTCACTGAGTTTTGTCCAATACAATGGAGTTCTACATTTGCGACCATACAAAGCTTCATACGGTGCCATTTTAATACTACACTGATAACTGTTATTATAAGAAAATTCAACTAATAGAAAATACTTTTCCTAGTTACCTTCAAACTCAAGTATACAACATCGAAGTATATCTTCCAAAATCTATATAACACGTTCAGATTGACCATCTACCTGAGGACGAAATGCGGTGCTAAAGTGTAACTGAGTACCCAGAGCTTCTTACAAATTGCTCCAAAATCGAGATGTAAACTGAGGGTCTCTATCTAAAATAATGGAGACAGACACTCCATGCAATCTGACAATCTCAAAGACATATAATTCAGCTAGTCTATCCAAAGAATAATCGATACGTAACGGAATAAAGTGTGTAGACTTTGTCAACCGATCAACAATTACCCAAACGACATATTTCTTCTTTGGAGATAAGGGTAATCCCGATACAAAGGCCATGGTAATTCTTTCCCATTTCCATTCTAGTATCGTAACCAGCTGTAATAGTCTAAAAGGCAACTGATGTTCAGCTTTTACTTGCTGACATATCAAACATTTAGACACAAACTCAGAAATATCCCGTTTCATTCTTGCCACCAGTACATCTTTTTCAGATCATTATACATTTTATTACTACCAGAATGTATAGACGTGTTACCATTATGAGCTTCATTCAAAATCCTCTATACTAGTTCTGAACTTTTTGGTACACATACTGCCTCTGAATAGCAGACAATCATCAGTCTCGATCAAAAATTTTGAGTCAGGAGTTTGTTCACTTTGTATCCGTTTTGCTTGCAATTTACTATCATTTTTTTGAGCTTCAGATATCAACTGTAAAAATGTTGGTCTCGCTTTTAACTCAGCTATAATTGAACCATCATCAGATAATGACAATCGAGTATTCATAGCTCGCAAGGAAAACAAGGATTTTCTTCTTTACAAACAGAACCGGTGCACCCCAAGGTGAGAAACTAGGTCGAGCAAAACCTCTGTCAATAAATTCTTGCAATTGTACTTTCAACTCTTTCAATTCAGTAGGAGTCATTCTGTAAGGTGCTATGGATATCGGTGTTGTACCTGAAACAAGATCTATAGAGAATTCCACTTCTCTATCCGGTGGTAAACCGAGTAATTCTTCTGGGAATACATCAGGAAATTCACATACAACTGATACTAACTGAGTCTTTGACTCAGATACTTTAGTGTCCAACACATATGCAAGATAAGCATCATAACCCTTTTTGACATATTTTTGTGCTGATATTACTGAAATCACATTAGGTAATCCATCCAGTTTATCTGATTCAACATGAAGTAATTCACCACTCTGACATTTCAATACAATATATTTCTGTTTATGAAGTAATTCATATAACACCCCTAATCCATATCCATCACTGGAATAAGGTTATGAGGCATTACCAAATAACTTACAGCACACAACATACATTTCTCATACATGAATCCATTATCACATAAACATCGATCAAACATAATTACATTGTCCCTTATAAGGCTTTACAAGACCTTAAAACATGCTTGGAAGAGGTTTGGGACTAAACTGATAACATTTATAAACCTTGGAAAACTTAGAAAAATTTCATGCATACAAAGATCACACGCCCGTGTGAACAGGCCGTGTGCCTCACACGGCCACGGACACGGCCGTGTCATAAGCCGTGGAAACAGGGCATACATACTGACTTGTATCACATGGCCGGAGACACACCTGTGTGCCATGGTCGTGTGAAATCAGGAGGGTATACTAATTTAGGTCACATGCAGGCCACACGGCCATGTGCCAGACCGTGCCACACACGGCTAGTAGACACGCCCATGTGTCTAAGCTGTGTAACTCACTGACTTGTTTTAACTAAGTTACAGCAAGCACACGGTCGAGTCACACGCCCATGTGCTCAACTGTGTGGGGTGAAATTAGGCTTGGTTTAAGCCACATTTCTCACCCTTTCTCAAGCATACCTAAACCACATCATTTTGTACAAATTCAATACATTTATAGGTAGCCAAAACATGCTATTTCTCAAACAATAATACACCAATTGACAACTAGCTAATTGTGTAACTATATAACCATCACAACAACCATACCAATTATGCCAAAACACAAGACAATTTATACATCACATATCACTTACCAAACTCATAAATTAAGTCAACCTAATTGGCCAAATACACACCAACATTTACATCATTTATAAGCCAACTCTCATGGCTAATTTAAAACTCAAAACATATTATCATAACACTAGCCTATACATGCCATATACCATATTTACAGAGCATCAAAAGTACCAACAAGTTGATCGATAGTGTGATGATGTTTGCTGATGATTATTGAGCCTGAGCTAGCTTTGATTATCTATAAAACAGGGAAAGAACACACAAAGTAAGGTTAAAAAGCTTAGTAAGACATAAATAAATAAATTATCTTGTGAAACATCATCATTCCCATCATATAGGCAAATTATGAATAAGCATATATAATTTCACAAACTTTTCTCATTGTATATCTATTCAAGAAACACATGTAAATTCAACAAATACTTCTCTTTTCAATACTCGTATGAATCTCATATGATCACACATTCTTTCTCATCTTGACATTGCCCATTGAACCTTTTGGAATCATTAAGGATACTTGAAAATCACATATAGCTCAACAATGCCATATCTTGGGTATGGTCTTACATGTTATCACATATCGATGCCAATAGCCCAGCTATGGTCTTACATGAAATCAAATAACGATGCCAATGTCCCAGGCATGGTCTTACACGCAATCACATAATGATAATCCTAATGTCATGACATTTGTATCCTATACTATTCCTGAGGTTCGTACGGGGCTTTCAGATATTGTAACCCTATCGATTCTTGCTCGTATTTGATCATTTGATATTCAATGCAGTTCGATGACAAATAAACATATAAAATTCAATTTAAATACATTTATTTGCGTTTGAACTTACCTCGTATTCGGGATAAACGGACTGGATCGACTATTTGATAACCTTTGATTATCCCTGATCTAAATTCGATTTCTTTCTTTCTTGGTCAATATACATTGAAAATTAACTCATTTATTCATCAATTCATTCAATTCAGTCCACAAACACATATTTAGGGATTTTTACACTTTATCCCCTAAAGTTCCACATTTTTACAATTTTATTCTCTAATTCACAAATACACAAAATTCATGAAATTTCATTCAACCCAAACCTAGCCGAATTCTCTATAAGTCCTTAGCAGCCCATTCTTTTCATTTATTCACACATATAACCACATATTTTTCACCTTTCATAAATAAATCCCTAAATTTTATTTTTACCTAAAATCATTTAAATCTATCAACAATTAATCATTTTCCATTATCAAACATTTAAAAGCTCAAGCATTCAACAATGACACTTCATGAAATCGTTAACAAATTCAAAAATTAAGGCACAGGCTAGCTAGAATACGAAGCAACGATTACAAAAACGTAAAAATCATCAAAAACTGAGAAAGAACATACCTTAATCAAGAACAATAAGGGCCGAACCCTAAAACAACACCTTTGGCTTCTTTTCTTTTGATTTTCGGTTATAGATGAAGAAAATAATGATGAAAATGGTGTTTGTTTTATTTATTTTACTTAATAACCAAATTACCATATTAACCCTTAATAATAAAACATTTAAATCATTTAATATAAGGACATCTATGTCAAATTCCACTATCAATGGTCTAATAACATCATAAGGACTTTTCATTTGATAAATCATAGCAATTAGACACCTTTAACAAGTAGAATGCAACTTTTTCATTTTACGCGATTTAGTCTTTTTTCTCAAATTGAGCTATTAAACGATAAAATTAACTCACGAAATTTTCACACATATATACTATCATGCTGCAAACACCAAAAATTATATTAAAATAATTTTTTAACATCAAATTTGTGGTTCCAAAACCACTATTCCGATTTAGCTAAAACTGGGCTATTACAATTCACCACTGTATCATACTGGTTAACCAATCCATTCCCAAAATCACATCAAATTCATTAAAAGGCAATAACATCAAGTTAGCTGAAAAACAATAACCTTTTACCATCAATAGATAGTTTTTACAAACTTTGGCCCAAGGGGTCTAAAACTTTAACCACAAATTTAGTGAATTCAACAGATAAATTTTTAACAGACACTAAGTTTGTGCATAAGTATGAATGTGTGGAACCAGGATCAATCAAAGAAATAATATCAGTATCAAGTAGAGAAAATGTACCAGTAATGACGTCTGGTGCAGAAGCATCTTCTCTAGCACGAATAGCATATGTTCTTGCAGGTGCTCGTGCCTTAGATCCAACTACTGCATCCCTGGTAATACCTCTGTAACAGCCCTAACCCGTATCTGTCGTCGGAACAAGGTTTCAGAGCATTACCAGAACAAATAACTTATATAAATTACTATTTATTTACTGAAATCATTCATAATGTCCCTTGATTGGGCCTTCGAGGCCCAATACGAGCATTAGAATCGAATCGGGACTTAATTGGGACCTTTAAGAATTTTTTGAGAAATTACAAAATTTCTCCAAGGTGCAGGGCTCACACGCCCGTGCTAGAGGCCGTGTTCGACCCTGTGTAGCTCATTGACTTGCACACATGGCCATGCCACACGCCCGTGGGCTAGGCCGTGTGGTTAATTAATTCAATACGAAATTAGGTGCAGGTTTCACACAGCCAAGACACACGCCCGTGTTCTAGGCCCTGTAGCACACACGGCTGAGAGACACACCCGTGTCTCTACCTATGTGCCCAATTTTGAGCATTCTATTTCTCAAAATTGAGGTGTAAGGGACACACGGCCTAACCACATGCCCATGTTACCAGGTCGTGTGTCACACATGGTCTAGACACACGCTTGTGAGTCTGCCTGTATGGACAAAATGAAGCCATTTAAAGCTTCATTTCTCACCCAAAATTTCACCCAAGAGCTGCACTTGAAACACACATCCAAAACCAACCAATTCAAGCATTCAAAATAGGCAAATTGATCATTTAACAAGGCATACCATTACATGCATAGGTGTTTAAAACTTACCTTGGATTAACTTAGGTAATAGCAACCTTTGATAACATATTCATAACATAACACATGTGTATATATATATCATAATAATCTACTTAGTAATACCAAAATGAACCATTACTAGCCATTCCAATGGCTAGGTTACAAAATATCATTTCAAGGCACTATTGGCCAAGTTGTCCTATACATGCCATTATACCAAAATTATTTTACTAAGTATACCCAAAATGACTAGTTGATTGTGTGACAATGCTCCAACGATCTCCAACCTTCGTGAGCTTTCGAGCACTATAAAACAGGGGAAAAATAAATGGGGTAAGCATTACATGCTTAGTAAATTCGTATAACGGAAACTAAACTTACCAATCCTATTTATTAAATTGAAGCACACAATATAATGTTTTCCATCCATTTGGCTAAATTGCTTAAACACATTCATTTAATCAAACATGTTAGTCATCAAAATCTTCATATCAATCAAGTAACATAAATGAGCTCATTAAGCAATATTCTTTCAAGTCATTCTCATTTTATCTCAAGATTTCCATGCCATGTCAAGAGTTTTATGTCCATTGAATCATTGAATTCCGATGGATGCATAAGTAGTACACTCGAAGTGTACAATTCAACAACCTGTCAATTTCTTATTCAAGGGTACCCATTACGGAACCTAACCAAGAAACACTCTCTTGATCCATGTATCGTATAACAAGATTACCAGTCTAGGCTAAATCCTTTATATAATGTATGCTCAGAGGTATTATATCAGGATTACCAGTCTAGGCTAAACCCTAATCATAATGTATGGTCGACAGGTATTATATCAGGATTACCTGTCCGGGCTAAATCCTTTCTACAACAAGGTCAATAGGATTACTCGTCCGAGTGAAATCCTGTTCGAAACATATGCAAGACCTTATTAGTTTCGGGAAAGCACATATAATCATCGGAATTCACATTCAATCGGGACTTAACCCTTTACTACCATTTCAAGCTTGTATCAATTTTCCATCATAGCATACAAGTATAACACATCAATATTAATCACATTACATACAAACAAAACATTCAATTAACATAATTACATGCCAGATTAAGTTACACGAACTTACTTCGACACTTGTTTGCGTAAGAAGTCTACTAATCTGTAACCTTTTCTTTTGCTCGATCTAACATCGAATTAGTGTTGTCCGAATCTATATAAATGAATTTAACCATAAATTTCAAACATTTCATATTTAAATGGACTGAATTTACGTCCTAGGCAAAATTACTATTTTGCCCTAACTTTTTCATAAATTGATTTTTGTCCAGAGGCTTAAAATGAAACTTGTGCAAATTACTCCCTATTTCAAGCCTAACCAAAGCCCCATGACAAATTTTTCAGCACATGTATTCATAAAATTTCATAATATTTCATCAAATTTTACAACTTTTCATTTTAGTCCCTAAATCATGTTTTCATCAAAAATTACTTTGTAAAAGTTGTTTATCTATCAATAGTCTTTCATTTTCTACCATAAATTTCTAATTTCCAACATATACATCCATGATCCACTTTCATACCTTGATAAATATTCAAATTAATCCCTCAAACAGAGATATTAAGCTATCCTAGTTTCAAAAATACCAAAATTACTAAAAACGTGACAAGAGAACTTACCCAATTAGGCCTTGAAAGTTTCTTTTCTCTCTCCTAGGGTTTCCATAGAATTTTTGGTTGAAGATGAGGATAATAAGATGATATTTTCTTTTATCATCTTTTAATTAATTTAATTATTTTAATTTCCAATTTAGTCCTTGACTATTTCTAATTTTTCCATGGATGAGTCACCAAGAATCTACATACTTTTCTTTAATGGTCTAATTATCATTAATGGTCTAATTCCATGGATCAAATAGCTATCGAATTTTTCCAATTCGAGGACCTCTAGTTTTGAATTCCATAGCTATTTGATCCTTATAGCTACTAGAATTCAACTTTGGCATTTTATGCGATTTAGTCCTTCTCGTAATTAAACACTTAATCGATAAAATTTTCATATCAAAATTTTCACACGACATATCTACCATATTACAGACCATTTCATGAAATAAAAATAATTCATATTTTTGGGTCGGATTTGTGGTCTCGAAACCACTGTTCCGATTTCACTGAAAAAATGGGCTGTTACAACTCTCCCCCCTTTTTGGGATTTTCGTCCTCGAAAATCTTACCAGTAAAAAGATTCGGGTATTGCTTCCTCATAGTATCCTCCGACTCCCAGGTAGCTTCTTCAATACCATGTCGTTGCCAAAGAACTTTTACTAATGCTACCTTTTTATTTCTCAACTCTTTTGTTTCCCAGGTTGAGATTTTGATTGGTTCTTCACCATATGTCATATCAGGCTGAATCTCTACCTCTTTCGGAGAGATAACATGTGACGGATTGGATTGATATCATCGTAGCATAGACACATGAAAAACATTATGTATCTGATCAAGTTCTGGTGGTAAAGCTAACCGATATGCAACCAGTCTGATTCTTTCTGCAATCTCATATGGTCCAATGAACTGTGGACTCAATTTTCCTTGGCGACCAAACCGGAGAACTTTCTTCCAAGGTGACACTTTCAAGAATATTTTGTCACCAACTTGAAATTCTATTTCTTTTCGTTTCAAATCGGCGTAAGGCTTTTAACGATCAAAGGCTGCTTTCAAGCTGTCTCGACTTACCTTCACTTTTTCCTCAGTCTCTAGAAACAAGTTAACTCCGTGTAACTTTTTCTCACTGAGTTCTATCCAATACAATGGAGTTCTACATTTGTGTCCATACAAGGCTTCATACGATGCCATTTTGATACTAGACTAATAACTTTTATTATAAGCAAATTCAACCTAAGGCAAATACTTTTCCTAGTTACCTTCAAACTCAAGTATACAACACCGAAGCATATCTTCCAAGATCTGTATTACCTGTTCAGATTGACCATCTGTTTGGGGATGAAATGCAGTGCTAAAGTGTAGCTAAGTACCCAGAGCTTCCTACAATTTGCTCCAGAATCAAGATGTAAATTGAGGATCTCTATCTGAAATAATGGAGATGGGCACTCCATGCAATCTAACAATCTTAGAAACATATAATTCAGCCAACCTATCCAAGGAATAATCTATATGTACCAGAATAAAGTGTGCAGACTTTGTCAATCGATCAAAAATTACCCAAATGGCATCTTTCTTCCTTGGAGACAGGGGTAATCCCGCTATAAAGTCTATAGTAATCCTTTCCTATTTCCATTTCGGTATCGTAATCAGCTGTAATAGTCCAGAAGGCAACTAATGTTCTGCTTTTACTTGCTGGCATATCAAACACTTAGATACGAATTAAAAACTATCCTTACAGGTGCTCATGGCTTTGATCTAACTGTTGTATCCTTGGTAGTACCTCGACTACCACCAACATTTCTGCGATGGTGGGGTGGTCTGCCCCTCGAGATAGGATAACTCGGTTTTGGAGCTGGTTCTATCTCCTTTTCAACTCTTTCTGGACAATATCTGAGAAAATGCTCAAGTGAACCACATCCAAAACAAACTCCACTTCTAAACCAACATTCCCCATGATGAAATTTGTTACAATGTTTACATTTCAGTTTGGGATTACAAACACTACCCACACTGGTCACAAATGGAGATGAAGACCTCCAGTTAGAACGTTAAAAGCCCCACTCTCTTCCAGAATATCCCGTAGAGGTGGTAACACGGTCATAATACTTTTTTAATTTCATAGAAGCAAACGATTGTGTCTTACTCATAGTTCTTTTTCCAGAAACCTAAGCCTCTCTTTCGACTCGTCTCTTTTCCTTACTCAATTCCTCAGCTTTGTGAGCTCGATCAGCTGGTGTCACAAATTCCCTTATTTTGAGAATTCCAATCAACAATTTGATGTCTTCATTTAAACCTTCTTCAAAGTGTTTACATATTTCAGCATCGGTTAGAACCCATTCTTTAGCATACTTACTCAACTTTGAACAAATTCTCATTCATATCCAAATACAATCATGTTTCCTTATTTAAGCTCTAGAAATTCTTTCTTTTTTTAATCCATGAACCTTTAACTAACATACTTCTTCCTGGATTCAGCCTGGAAGAATTCCCATGTAAGATTTTCTCTCGGTCAACTGAAGTTATGGTATTCCACCAATGATAAGCTGTATCTTTCAGTATAGATGCTACACATTTTAGACATTCGGCAGGTGTGCAGGATAGTTCATCAAAAACCCGAATAGTGTTTTCTAACCAAAACTTAGCCCTTTTCGGATCATCATCTGTGGTAGCTCTAAATTCTTCTGCCCCATGTTCGCAGATTTTATCTATCGGAGGCTTACCAATTCTAAAAGATTTGGCACCCTATGGTACCTCGAAGATCGGTTGGGGAGCAGGAGGGAGAGGTCGTTGTAGAGTAGGGTTTGTTCTCAAGTACTAGGTAAACCATTCATTCATCATTTGAAAGAAGGCTTGCTTTGCCTCCTCACTCCGGCCCTCAAAGTAGGCCTTTCACTACTAGACGCAGACGTAACTCTTTGTACCGAAGTTGAAGCATTGCTCTCAGCTTCCTCGAATTCAGCTCTAACTCAGTTGGATGACATGACTATATGAAAAACACATTTAAAATGATTAGGAGTCATTACACTATCACAAGTTGTATAATGGCATATATAGCTAAACTCGTGTTTGCTATGTCGAATCTGAGAATCGGCTAAATCGTAGCTCTGATACCACTAAATGTAACACACCTAACCTGTATCCATCTCCAGAACAGGGCACGATTCAATGACCCATCAATTTCTTATTCAATAGTGCCCATTAGGGCACCTAACCAAGAAACACTCTCTCGAGCCATGTATCGTATAACAGGATTACCAGTCCATGCTAAATCCTTTATATAACGTATGCTCAGAGGGCCTCGATTAGGATTACCAGTCCAGGCTAAACCCTAATCATAATGTATGGTCGAAAGGTATTATATTAGGATTACCCGTCTAGGCTAAATCCTTTCTATAATAAGGTCAATAAGATTACTCGTCCAAGCTAAATCCCGTCCAAAACATATGCAATACCTTATTAGTTTTGGGAAAGCACATATAATCATCGGAATTCACGTTCAATCGGGACTTAACCCTTTACTACCATTTCGAGCTTGTATCAATTTTCCATCATAGCATACAAGTATAACACATCAATAAAAATCACATTACATATAAACATAACATTCAATTAATTACATGCCAGATTAAGTTACACGAACTTACTTTGACACTTGTTTGCGTAAGAAGTCTACTAATCCGTAACCTTTTCTTTTCCTCGATCTAACATCGAATTAGTGTTGTCCGAATCTATATAAATGAATTTAACCATCAATTTCAAACATTTCATATTTAAATGAGTTTAGCCTTTTATTTTCCTCGAACTAGTGTTGTCTGGATCTATATAAATGAGTTTAACCATCAATTTCACATATTTCATACTTAAATGGACTTAATTTATGTCCTAGGCAAAATTACCATTTTGCCCCTAACTTTTCCACAAATTCTAATTTTGTCCCTAGGTGCGAAAAATGAAACTTGTGCAAATTACTCCCTATTCCAAGCCTAATAAAAGCCCCATTACAAATTTTCCAGCACATGTATTCATAAAAATTCACAATATTTCATCAAATTTTATAACTTTTCATTTTAGTCCCTAAATCATTTTTTCATCAAAAATCACTTTGTAGAAGTTGTTTATCTATGAATAATCTTTCATTTTCTACCATAAATTTCTAATTTCTAGCATATAAATCCATGATCCATTTTCATACCTTGATAATTTTTCAAATTAATCCCTCAAATAGAGAGATTAAGCTATCCCGGTTTTAAAAATACCAGATTTACTAAAAACGGGACAAGTAAACTTACCCAATTAGGCCTTGAAAGTTTCTTTTCTCTCTCCTAGGGTTTCCATAGAATTTTTGGTTGAAGATGACAATAATAAGATGATATTTTCTTTTTTCATCTTTTAATTAATTTAATTATTTCAATTTTCAATTTAATCCTTGACCTTTTCTAATTTTTCCATGGATGAGTCACCAAGAATCTACATACTTTTCTTTAGTGGTCTAATTATCATATAAGGACCTCTAGTTTTCAATTCCATAGCTATTTTATCCTTATAGCAACTAGGATTCAACTTTTGCATTAGATGCAATTTAGTCCTTCTCGTAATTAAACACTTTAACGATAAAATTTTCATATAAAAAATTTCACACGACATATCTACCATATTATGGACCATATAATGAAATAAAAATAATTCATATTTTTGGGTTAGATTTGTGGTCCCGAAACCACTGTTCTGATTTCACTGAAAAATATGGGATGTTACAACCTCGACTACCATTAACATTGCCAGGGTGATGGGGTGGTTTGCCCCTCGAAACAGTATACTCAGCTTTGGAGCTGGTTCTATTTCTTTTTCAACTCTTTCTGGATAATCTCTGAGAAAATGTTCAAATGAACCACATAGGTAACAACCTCAACTTTTCAAACGACATTCCCCAAAATGAAATTTGTTACAATGTTTGCATTTTGGTTTGGGATTACCAACACTACCCACACTGGTTACAGAAGGAGATGAAGACCTTGGGTTAGAGCGTTGAAAGCCTCGCTCTTTTCCAAAATACCCCTTAAAGGTAGTAACACGATCATAATACTTCTTTATCTTCTTAGAAGCAAATGATTGTGACTTACTTGTAATCCTTTTTCCAGAAATCCAAGCCTCTCTTTCAGCTTGTTTCTTTTCTTTACTCAATTCCTCAGCTTTGTGTGCTCGATCGGCTAACACCACAAATTCCCTTATTTCAAAAATTTCAATCAATAACTTGATATCTTTATTTAAACCCTCTTCAAAGTGTTTACACATCTCAGCCTCGGTTAGAACCCATTCTCTGACATATTTACTCTACCAAACAAATTCTCGTTCATACTCAAATACAGTCATGTCTCCTTACTTGAGTTCTAAAAATTCTTTCTTTTTCTGATCCATAAATCTCTGACTAACATATTTTTTTCTGAATTCAACCTGGAAGAATTCTCATGTAATGTTCTCTCTCAGTACAACTGAAGTTATGGTATTCCACCAATGATAAATTGTATCTTTCAGTAGAGATACTACATATTTCAGACATTTGGTAGGTGTACAGGATAATTCATCAAAAACCCGAATGGTATTTTTCAACAAAAATTCAACCCTTTCTGGATCATCATCTGTGGTAGCTCTAAATTCTTCTGCCACGTACTTACAGATTTTATCTACCGGAGGCTTACCTATTCTAGCGGGTTCAACACCCTGTGGTACCTCAGGACCCAGTTGAGGAGCAGGGTGGGGGAGGTCATTGTACAGCAGGATTTGTTCTTAAGTGCTTGGTAAACCATTCATTCATCAATTGAAAGAAGACCTATTTTGTCTCCTCACTTCGGCCCTCAGATACGGGCCTTTCACTACTAGATGTAGATGCAGTTCTTTGGACTGAAGCTAAAGCATTGCTCCCAGCTTCCTGGGATTCAGCTCTAGCTTGGTTGGGTGACATTACTATATGAAAAACACATTCAAAATGATCTGGAGGCATCACACTATCACGTATTATATAATGGCATGTATAGCTATGCTCGTGTTTGCTACCTTAAATTTAAGAATCGGCTAAACCGTAGCTTTGATACCACTAAATGTAACACCTCTAACCCGTATCTGTTGCTGAAACAGGGTTACGGAGCATTACCAAAACTTTTAGAACATTTATAAATAAATCATGTCAAACACTATTCTTTTTCCAAGATTATTCATAATGTCCCTTAAATGGACCCTTGAGGCCCAATACAAGCATTAGAATCCAGTCGGGACTTAATCGGAAACTCTAAGAATTTTTCGCAAAATTTCAAAATTTTTTCACAGTGCAGGACTCATACGTCGATGTGGTCCAAGGGACATGTCCTTGCTACAGGCCGTGCTCGACCCTGTGTAACTCTCTGACTTGTGCACACGGCCATGCCACACGCCCGTGTGCTAGGCCATGTGGTTAATTAAATTCTTTCGAAATTAGGTGCAGGTTTCACACGGCCAAGACACATGCCCGTGTTTCAGGCCATGTAGCACACACAGCTGAGACACGCCCGTGTCTCTACCCGTTTGCTCAATTCTAAGCATTCTATTTTCTTGAATTTAAGGTGCAGGGGACACACGGCCTAACTACATGCCCATGTACCTGGCCGTGTGTCACACACGGTCTAGACACGCCCGTGTGTCAACCCTTGTGGACAAAATAAAGACATTTCTAGCTTCATTTCTCACCCAAAATCACACCAAAGTCCTGCACTTAAAGCCCATATCCAATACCAACCATTTCAAGCATTTAAATTAAGAAAACTCCATCATTCAATAGGGCATATCATTACATGCATATATGTTTATAAACTTACCTTGGTTTAACTTAGGCATTAACATCATTTGATCACATATACTTAACATAACACATCTGTATATATATCATAATAACCTACTTAATCATACCAAAATAACCTATTACTAGCCATTCCAATGGCTAGGTTACAAAACATCATTTTCAAGCCACTATTGGCCAAATTGTCCTATACATGCCATTCTACCAAAATGATTCTACTATAAATGCCCAAAATAGCTAGTAGATAGTGTGACAATGCTCCAATGATCTCTAACCTTCACGAGCTTCCGAGCACTATAAAATAGGGGAAAATAAACCGGAGTAAGCATTACATGCTTAGTAAGTTCATATAACGGAAACTAAACTTACCAATCCCATTTATTAAATCTAAGAATACAATATCATATTTTCCATCCATTTGGCATAATTGCATAAACACATGCATTCAATGAAACATGTTAGTCACAAAACCTTCATATCAATCAAGTAAACATAGATGAGCTATTCATACTATTATCCTTCAAGTCATCATTTATTTCATTCCATAATTCTCTTATCATGCCAAGAAGTTTTGTGTTCATTGAATCATTGAAATTTCAATGGATACTCAGGTGGTACACTCAAGGTGTATGATTCAATAACCCATCAATTCTTTTTCAAGAGTACCCATTAAGGCACTTAATCGAGGAACACACTCTTGAGTCACATATCGTATAACATGATTACCAGCCCAGGCTAAATCCTTTATATAACGTACGCTCGGAAGAGTTCAATTAGGATTACCAGTCTAGGCTAAACCCTAATTGTAACATATACTCGAGAGGTATTATTTTAGGATTACTCGTCCAGGCTAAATCCTTTCCATATGAGTAACAAATGCAAGACCTCATTCATTTTGGGAAAGCATAGATGTTCATCGGAATTCAATATTCAATCGGGACATAACCCTTTTTCACCATTTTCAAGCATGTATTAATTTCTCATATTGTAACATCCAAGGAAATCACATAAATGATAATCACATTTCATACAATCACACCATTTAATTTAACATAATTACAAGCTCGATTAAGTTACACGAACTTACCTCAACACTTGTTTGCGTAAGTAATCTACTAATCTGAAACCTTTTCTTTTCCTTAATCTAACCTCGAATGTGAGTTGTCCGGATCTATATAAATAGCTTTAATCATAAATTTCTCATATTTCATACTCATTTGGACTCAATTCACGTCCTTAACAAAATTACCATTTTGCCCCTAACTTTTTCATAAATTCTAATTTCGTCTCTAGGCTCGGAAAATGAAACTTGTCCAATTTACTCCCTATTCCTAGCCTAACCAAAATCCCATTACAAAATTTACAGCACATGTATTTATAAAAATTTAGCATTTTTCTTCAATTTCACAATTTTACATTTTAGTCTCTAAATAATGTTTTCATCAAAAATCACTTTGTAAAAGTTGTTTATCTATCAACAACCTTTCATTTTCTACCATAAATTTCTAATTTTCAACATATTCATCCATGATCCAAATTTCATACCTTGATAACTTTTCAAATTAATCCCCCAAATAGACAGATTAAGCTATCCCGGTTTTAAAAATATCAAAACTACTAAAAATGTGACAAGGAAACTTACCCAATTAAGCCATGAAAGCTTCTTCTATCTCTCCTAAGGTTTTCATGTATTTAGGAAGAAGATGAAAAAATAAGATGATATTTTCTTTTCATCTTTTAATTAATTAAATATTTTTTAAATTCCAATTTAGTCCTTGCCCTTTTTCCAAATTTCCATGCATGAGTCACCAAAAATCTACATACTTTTGTTTAATGGTCTAATTACCATATAAGGACCTCTAGTTTTGAATTCCATAGCTATTTAATCCTTATAGCTACTAGAATTCAACTTTCACATTTTATGCGATTTAGTCCTTCTCGTTATTAAACACTTAATCAATAAAATTTTATATCAAAATTTTCACACGACATGTCTATCATAATACGAACCATATAATAAAATAAAAATAAACTTTCTTTTCGGATCGGATTTATGGTCCCGAAACCACTGTTCTGATTTCACTGAAATTGGGCTTTTACAAATTTCGTCCCTAGGCTCGGAAAATAAAATTCATGCAATTTAATCCTTATTTCAAGCCTAACATTTACAGCCCATGTATTTCTCAAAAATAAGAAATTTTTCATGAATTTTACATCTTTAGAATTTAGTCCCTAAATCACAATTCCATGGAAATTTCCTTTACAAAAGTTGTTTATCTATCAATAATGTTTCATTTTCTACCATAAATTTCAAAATTTTAGCATACTCATCCATGGAAAAATTTTAACACTTTGATATCTTTACAAATTGATCCCCAAAATAGCTAGATTCGGTTATTCCGATCTCAAAAATATAAAAATTTGCTAAAACTGGGACAAGGTTACTTACCCAATTAAGCTTGCTTGATTTTCTTTCTCTTTCCTAGGGTTTCCATAGAATTTGGGGAAGAAGATGATATAAAATGATGATATTAGTTATTTATTTAATTTATCATCTTTTATTTATTTTAATTTTCAATTTAGTCCTTTCTTTTTCTAACTTTCCATGGATGAATCATCAAAAATATCTACTAACTTTTCTTAATGGTCTAAATTACCATGTAAGGACCTCAAATTTTGAATTCCATAGCTATTTAATCCTTCTAGCTACTAGAATTCAACTTTTGCACTTTATGAAATTTGGTCCTTTCCATAATTAAACATAAAACAGGTAAAATTTTCTTATCGAAATTTTCATACGTCTTTCCTATCATGATGCAACCATGTAAAAATTTAAAATAAATTTTCTTTCTGACTCAGATTTCTGGTCCCGAAACCACTATTATGATTTCACTAAAAATAGGTTGTTACATCAATATCAGAGTAAGTATTACAGTGCACATATAATTATGTTGCGCACAGATCAGTCTCAGAGTATCAGACAATTCTCATGTTAATAAATTCGATCATTCTTACATTGAAGAGGCCAGTATCAATGTTAAGTAACACTTTCAGCTTTGAAAACAAGTTTTGGGCCCTAACAACATGCCACACGGCTAGGTCACACGCCCATGTGCCTTGCCCATGTGGTTTTGAAACATAAACAGTGAGTTACATGGCCTGGACACACACCTGTGTTTTTGCCCGTGTGACTCACATGGCCTGGACATACGCCCGTGTCTCTGCTTGTGTGGCCTTACACCACAAAAAGTGACTTACACAGCCAGGACACATGCTTGTTTTTCTGCCTGTGTGACTCACACGACCTGGACACACGCCCGTGTCCCTGGCTGTGCAAAGTCTGTACTAATATGGCTACACATGGCCTAGACACACGGCCGTGTGCGTTGCCCGTGTGGCCCTAGCTCGATGAATAGTGAGTTACGCACCCAATCACACGGTCTACCACACGATCGTGTGGCTCACACGGCCTGGCAACATGCCCGTGTGCCCGGCCGTGTGGCATCAACAACCACCATTTTCGGTGAGGATGAATTAGGAGGGACCAAATTTGTTCGTGGAATTAAAATCTCAATCCATGATGACAAGCCCATGTGGAAAAAGTTAACAAGCTTAGGCGTTACACTTTAAGGACCCTAATCAAGCCTACTCGCCTAGCCATGTTACTATCAATCGACTTGTGATGTATGTTTCAAAGGAATACAAGTATCTATGGGTTTGGATGTCTAAATAATATTTGAAGATCTATCTCTTAGCTTCGAAACACATTTTGAATCACTCAATTTTGAGTTTAAGAACTCAAGTTATGACCATTTTAATGAAGACTGTGAAAGTAGAATTTTTGGATGGGATTATTATATACGAGTTTCAGGCTTAAATCATATTGGGTTCAATTTTTAGGGTTAATTTTTATTACATATGAGTCAAATATTGTATTTATTAGGTTTTATCATTTTATTATTTAGTTATTCTGAATTTTGGATATTTGTGAAGTATTTTAAGTTATTTAGGAGTTTTATTTTTCTTAGTCAAACAAGAAAGTCTAGTTTACAACTATTTCTTATTTAGATTAATTAGAGTTTAAGTATAGTTGAGAGCATTATTTGGATGTATTTTGTTAGCTTATATAAAGGTCTCTTCATTGTTCATTCAATACACAATTTTTTTCATTAATAAAGTTTTCAACTCTAGGAGTTAGTTTTTTTGGTGAAATACTTCTTTATTGTGATTTTAGAAAGTAGTTTTCTTGGTTTTTTTCAAGGAGTCATGGGAATTCATTCCTCATCCTTCAAGCCAGGGAGTTATTTTTTGAAGGGTTGATTAGAGCCATTAGTTATGTTTTTTTGGGGTTTATACTTAAAGGGTTCAGTTAGACACTTATCCATTTATCTATTATATCCATTGGTTTATTTGATTCATGTTTCACCTTTTATTTTATAGTTTCTCTATTTATTTATTATTTTGAATATTTAATCTTAATTCTTAAATTTCTTATTTTAGTTATTTTCCTTGTTTTTTTTTGTATCAAGTTTGGGGATTTTTGAGTTTCCTTGTGCTATATAAAGTGTTTTGTCAATCTTACTTAAACAATCTCTAGAAAAACTTAAAAAAATATTTTTTTGTGGGTTGACTTTCGTGCCCAAAATTTTTAGATACGATATTGACCATATAAAAAGGCTTCAGTCTAATTTGCAATCAGTCACTCCTAGCAACCTCTTCGTAAAACACACCACATGGAACCCCTTCAAGTGTTTTTGAGGATCTTTATTCTTTAGACCAAAAATAGTAGGGAGTACATGAATAATTCCAAATTTTAATTCAAAAGATACCTCAAGTTCAGGATATTCGAGCAAAGCAATTGTTGATCAAGATCTGCTGCAACTAACTCTCTCAATGTCCTTTCAGCCATCTATTTTCTTATTCTTGTTTCACTTGATGAATCAGTCAAACTTTCCTCTCTTTCTAGATCAATAGACGAATTGAACGATTCATTTTCTAAATCCATCTCAATAGATAAAAATAAGGGGTTACATCAATTTTTAGTTTTCTTCCTCAGACTCTAGGTAGTTTGCTCAATCTCTGGATTGTATAGAGGTTACTTGTACAAATGATCGAGGCATAAAATAAACAAAAACAAAAACAAAATTTCACCGCAAGAAGAAATAAAATTATTATCAATGATCCCCGACGACAACTCTAAAATTTGATGGTTGATGAAATAAAAATAAAATAAAATCGTACTCAATAATATGAATTTAATATATAGCAATGAGTACGGTCATATCCACAAAGATCGGTATTAAGTTTATCTCTCTAAATAAAAAAAGTAAAGTAAATATAAATGGGGTATTCAAAAAAATTAATGTAACATCTCATTACCCAACCAGATCATCGAGTCCAAGCAAAGGGATTTCATATTCGTTGTCAGAGCAACTATAATCAATTTATGACCAAATTATGCAATTTATTGAAACAAGTACATTCAATGTGAACTAGAACATTTATCGAGAATTTTACGAGCTTACGGAAGCTCTAAAGAAAAGTTAAAATCGAAGGACAAAAATGAAAAGTTTCAAAATTTCAGGGTTGATATCTTGATGTGAGGGAGTTCCTCCTTACAATATGACTCACTGACTAATTTTGTCACAACAACACAATTTCTCGTTGTGTTGTAACCTAGGCTCAGCCTCGTCCCAATGTCCTGACTTTTGACGTCACAATGTGGATCCTTCATTACGATGACATACAAACGATGTCATAACATCACAAGCTATTTCTGCAAAAATAACTTACAAAACCTGCAATTTTTAAAACTACATCAAATCAAGTTATATGCCTTCTCAAAATGACCAAATGAACAGTACTTAGACACTTTGACATGTCCACACTACATTCATAACATATCTAAATCACCAAATTCCATTCAATAACATCATCATTCTCAATGGCATTCAACTAATTCAAGGCCTAACCTTATTGAGAGAGTGCAGCCCCGATGACAAAGTTATTGCAGAAAGATGTTAAGTTTGAGTGGTCAGAAAAGTGCCAGAAAAGTTTCAATTAGTTGAAAGCCTTTTTGATTGAAGCTCCAGTGCTAGTTCAGCCAGAATCAGGTAAAGAATTGGGAAAAGTTATAGCTTATACCTTGAGACAGTTAAAGCCACATGAAAAGAACTATCCGACGCACGACCTGGAAGTGGCAGCTATTGTGTTTGTGTTGAAAATTTGGCGTCACTATCTATACGGTGAGAAATGTCATGTTTATTTTGATCACAAAAGCCTGAAATACTTGATGACTCAAAAAGATTTGAATTTGAGACAACGTCGATGGTTAGAATTGCTAAAAGACTACGAGCTTGTGATTGACTATCACCCGGGAAAGGCTAATGTTGCTGCTGATGCTCTAAGCCGAAAATCACTGTTTGCTTTACGTGCGATGAATGCGCATATGGCTATGTCTGATGATGGTTCGATAATAGCTGAACTGAAAACAAGACCGTTATTTGTTCAACAAATTTGTGATGCTCAAAAAGTTGATGATGATTTGATAGCAAAATGAGCTTAATGTGATTCGAATGTTGATTCAGAGTTCAGAGTTGATGCTAAGGGTTGTTCGAGGATGGGACAGAGTTACAATTGATTTTGTATCCGGTTTACCGTTGACACCGAGGAAGAAAGATGTAATCTGGGTTATCGTAAATAGATTGACTAAGTAAGCTCATTTTATTCCGATTCGTACAGATTACTCACTTGATAAGCTAGCTAAATTGAATGTTTCTCAGATTGTAAGATTACATGGTGTGCCTATTTCTATTGTTCTGGATAGAGATCTGAGGTTTACACCGCTGCTTTGGAAGAAACTTCTATGAAATTACATTTCAGCACTCCTTTCCATTTGAAAACAGATGGTCAGTCCAAACGAATCATTCAGATACTTGAGAACATGTTAAGATGTTGCATTCTCGAGTTTAAAGGTACGTGGGAATGATACTTACCTCTGATTGAATTTGGGTACAATAATAGCTTTCAATCGAGTATCAAAATGGCACCTTATGAGGCTTTATACGGTCGTAAATGTCGTACACCATTGTACTGGACTGAGTTCAGTGAAAACAAGATACATGGGGTCGACTTGATCAGAGAGACCTAGCAGAAAGTAAAAGTAATCCGTGAAAGTCTGAAAACAGCGTTAGATCATTAGAAATTGTATGCAAACTTGAAACGAAAAGATATAGAATTTCAGATTGGGGACAAAGTCTTTTTGAAAGTCTCAACGTGGAAGAAAATACTCAGTTTCAGTCAAAAAGGAAAATTAAGTCTGAGGTTTATTGGGCCGTATGAGATTATAAAGCGTATCAGACCAGTTGCTTATAGACTGTTGTTGTCACTTGAGTTAGAGAAGATCCATAATGTATTTCATGTTTCGATGCTTCGTAGATATCGATCGAATCCCTCACATGTGATTAGTCCGTCTGAGATTGAGATTAGGTCCGATATGACATATGAGGAAGAACCGATTCACATTTTGGCTCGTGAGGCTAAAGAGTTGCGAAATAAGAAAATTTTGTGGGTTAAAGTTGTAACACCTTAAAAATCTTGAAATCTTGAATTTTTTTCAGTTTTGATAAAAAATGTGTGCTTAGTATTCCCGGTTAAGTGTTAATTAGGTGATAGTAGGTCTCGGTTAGTTTTGGAGTTAGAACTGGGAAGTGAATGGAATTATAGTTTAATTATTAAAAGAACCCTGATGGCAAGTAGGTGGGCTTTTGAATGAATGAAGGAAGAATTGGACACAAGGAAGCCTTGTGGTAGAGTGGAAAGTGGCGTCACATGCAAGGCAAGGAGGTAAGGGGTTTGAATCCCTCTTTGCTCAAAAGGGGGATTTATTTTTGCTTGAAAGATGGGTAGAGGTGGCGTTGGATATGAACTCTGTAGGGAGTGATAAGAGGAGAAATTTGAGGAGGGGATTAAGGAGTTATCAGGGAGAAAAACTAAAAGATGAGGACTGAAGAAGTGGTGGAGCTAAAATGGGAACTTAGGCATGGGAAATTCGGCTATAGAGGCTATATATAGGTGCCGAATGGGAGGTTGCAGGCTAATGCCGAATTCTCCTTCACCTTGTTGCCAGAAACCCTTTTTTCTCTTCAAGATTTAAAAGCTGAAAACCTTTGTTTTTCTTTCCTTCTCTTTGTGCCGATTTTCTCTTCTTCCTTTACTCAATTCTCTTTGATTCACTTTTAGTCTAGTCGACTTCTTCTTCTCTTTTCCCTTGGTGCCGAATAACCTCTTTTTGCTATACAAATCGCAAGGGCCGAACACCTCTTTGGCAGAATACCCTTGGAGCCGCCATTACTCTTTCTAGTCAGTCAGTCCTATTATAAGTATTTTGGTTCTTCCAATCAATTTTTCTAAGTATTGAGTACTTTATTCCTCACTTCTTCAAATCGATTTTGGTAGGATTAGTATCGATTTCCAGTCTTTTGGATCCCTGCCGATTTGCTCCTCAGGTGAGAGACTTTGGTAAGTGTTCTTCATTTGATAAGGGTTGGCCAAATAGGCTTTAGTGAAAAGGGTGATATATGTTGGATAAGAATCTCTCATTATGTTTTAACAATAAAGGTTAAAGCAGATCTGAGAAGTACATGTGATTAGTGTTCAAAGGAAAAGTTGTTAAGGCTTGGCGTTTCAGGAAAGGTGAAGGTGAGACTTCGGCTTTTGGGTAAAGTATTCGATAGGTTTACGTAATTAATTATTGAGTGATATCAGTTATAGGTTCGTGGAAAGGGGGATCGCAGCACACTTTATTACTAGGTGTGTACATACACTGCACACACAAGTAGATCGGCAAAAGCCGAAATACTGAAAAGCTGAAATGCTGAAAAGTCGAAAGTTTGGCTATGGTAGTCTTGTGAGTGCATGAACACTCATAAGGGGAAAACCAATAGGTTTTTTGAGGCCCCATGGGCAATTCCATGGACTTGGGCTGTGAATTAGCCAACCGAGCCAGAATGGGCTAAATGGGCCCGATGGGCTGTTGGGCCCATAATAGGCAAAAATTGATAATTGATGCTATGTGATAGAAAAATGTATGTCAGCATGACTATAAAAGTGATTAGGGCCTAAGGGCCATATAAAATTGATTTGGGCCTAAAGGGCCATATAAATGTAATTGGGCCTAATGGGCCATATGAAAGAGATTGGGCCTAGTGGACTATATACAGTATGTGGATTTGTCTAGGCTTCGTAAGAGGTTTTAGGCCTAGTATATGATGATTGTATAAAACTTAATTAATTTATTGATACCGTGGACATGTCATAGGGTTAAGGTGTGGCAACGGGTATATGTATGTCTAGGATTGGATCTAGGGAGAGCTTAGTACTTAAGCGGTCTTAATGATTCACCTCCTCTTCTCTGGAATCCTACCTGGTGCACAATATTCGTTCATTTTAGCTCACGGGATATGTTAATGGGCCAAGGTAAGTAGAAACCCATAATAAAGGAAAATTACCAAAATGCCTTAACGGTAAAAATGACTAGAATACCCCTATGTGTGGAATGTAAGATTTATGGATGTTACATGTATACCTATTGCATTCATATGCATTCATATGATATTCTATTTAGGTTATATATGAGTTGGGTATTATGGAACGGAGGAAGAATATGAGGATCGCATGGTTGCTTGACAACTGTGGATCCACCAACGGCTTTTAAGCCCAATATGTGATTGGCAGTTTGCTGCAATAAAGGTAGTTCCGCAACCGGGCTACCATTGATGTGTATCGGTTGGGTGGGTCGACATTTATATCCCCACAAGATGTGTATCGGGGGACAGAGCAGAAATGTACCGGTTGGATTATTAGGGTAGGTTGCACTGCATTACATTGCATGTATGTTGTATGGTGATTGATGAATGCTTGTTTCTCGTCGAGGGTTGTACACTCTGAGTTTTCGTAAACTCACCCCCTCTTTTATTTTTCTTAGGTGATGCTCAGTAGGAGGTTCGATGTTTGGAGGGACTCTAAGGTGGCCGGCTAGCAAGACAACTTGGACTTGTTTTTCTTTTAAAACATATAAGTCTCTTAAGTGATTTTCAGTTTGGATTATAATAAGGCCTTCCCTTTTGATTATTTGGATTATTATTGTTATGCGTTGTAATGACAAGAAGATAAACACAGTTTTCTAGATCATAATATGTTTTCTACGTTTTCGCAACTAAATTTTTAAATGATAAGTTTTCTTAAATTAAATATTTTAAACAAAGCTTCCGCAACTGAAAAGAGATTTTACAAAGTAATTGAGGTTTTCATTTCAAGGAAGGGTTTTCAATAAAAATAAGGTTTTCGCTAAAACACTTCAATGTGACACACTGGATTCGGCCATAACATCTAGGCTGGGTTTGGGGTGTTCTATTTAGTGGTATCAGAGCGCGGTTGCAAAACTCAGGCTGTGAAGTGGGCCTTATTACTTGGTTTTTTTTGAATTATAATGTTTTGGGAAAAAAAAAGAAGTCTTGCTGAGTGGCACACCGAGTCTCTGATGTCGAAGCAAGTAAGTTCTTTTACTCTTAAGCCTGTTTAATTTGATACACAGTAGATAGTTAAAGGGCTACTTTAGATGATTATGTTAGAATAAAATTGAAGCCCATAGGATCTTGAAACTATAGAGGATTATCGAAAACAATCTTCACTTTAAATACTTTCATAAAACATTGATTTAATCATGGAAATTAACTAAAACTTCATAAAACTTTTAATCCAGAAAATACGTGAATTGAAGATGAGTGCTAGAGGAGGTGCAAGAGGCCGTGGCTGAGGCTGTGGAAGTGTTAGGGTTGAATCGTCGGTATCGGCCATATGCCCAATGTTGGAGTAGAAGAGGCTCCGGCCTCACCCATGGCTGGGAATGGACCATATGATCAGGCCGCAGGGGAAGATGCATTGTCGCAGGCAATGCTGAGAATTTTGGAAAGGGTCGCAAGGCCCAATAATGGCACGGGGAATCAGGGGTCCATTCCATAGCAACTTAGATCTAATGGGGTTGAGATATTTAAAGGCGTGGCTGGTGTGGCTCCTAACATGGTGAAATACTGGTTGGAAGCCACTGAAAGGATAATGGAGGATTTGGACTATTCACCTGAACAAAAGCTGAAAGGGGCAGTGTCACTACTTAGGGAAGAAGCTTACCACTAGTGGCTGACAGTGAAAGAGGGCACCCAACCTGAGCAAGTCACTTGGGAGTTCTTCAAAACTGCGTTCTAAGGGAAGCATGTAGGTCCGAGTTATGTGGACGCTAGAAAGAAGGAGTTCCTGAACTTGACCTAGGGAAACAAATTTGTGGCGGAGTATGAGGCGGAATTTCTACGCCTTAGTAGGTATACAAGAGTTATGGTGGCAACGGATTATGAGCGTTGCGCTAGGTTTGAGGATGGACTTAGAGATAGCCTCAGAGTATTGATAGCTCCACAAAGGGAGCAAGTTTTCTCGGAGTTGGTAGAGAAAGCAAAGATAGCGAAGGAGGTAAAGCACACTGAACGCCTAAATCGAGAAAAAGAAAGGGGTAAGAACAAGAGGGAGGTTGAGACTCCTGGTTTGGACAGAGGACTAGGGCTAGGGCCAGAGTTATTGGGCCAGCTAGAACAGGGCCCCCTACTGTTAATCCAGGGGTGCCACCTTGTGCTGATTGTGGGAAAGGTCATGTAGGCGAGTGTTGGAAGACGACGGGAGCTTGTTTAGCTTGTGGATCTATGGAGCATAGGATCAGGAATTGCCCTAGAATGCCAGCACAGGAGCCAGACGTGGGCCGAGGTGGTGCTCAGCCACCAAGGGGTGGTTAGCTACCGTCGAGAGGCCGTGATTAGGCCAGGGGTGGAAACAGATTGGGTCGTGGAGCACTGGGCAGAGGCGCTAGTCATGCTGAGGTGAGGTAGCCAGCTTTGGCCTATGCAGCACGTCGTCAAGAGGATGGAGATGCTCTAGGGGCGAATAATGGTACGTACTTACCCATAGTGTGATATTTACCTAAGTTGGAACTAGGGTGCGTAGCAGAAGTGTGGTGTGGTAGTCTGCGTTAGTAGTTGGAAATTTCGAGGACGAAATTTCTTTTAGGGGGTAGAGTTGTAACGCCCTAAAAATCCCGAAATCCTAAATTTTTTTTCAATTTTGATAAAAAAGGTGTGCTTAGTATTCCCGATTAAGTTTTAATTAGGTGATAATAGGTCTCGGTTAGTTTTGGAGTTAGAACTGAGAAGTTAAGGGAATTATAGTTTAATTATTAAAAGAACCCTGATGACAAGTAGGTGGGCTTTTGAATAAATAAAGGAAGAATTAGACACAAAGAAGCCTTGTGGTAGAGTGGTAAGTGGCGTCACATACAAGGCAAGGAGGTAAGGGGATCGAATCCCTCTTTGCTCAAAAGGGGGATTTATTTTTGCTTGAAAGATGGACAAAGGTGGCGTTGGATATGAACTTTGTAGGGAGTGATAAAAGGAGAAATTTGAGGAGGGTATTAAGGAGTTTTCAGGGAAAAAAACTAGGAGATGAGGAGTGAAGAAGTGGTGGAGCCGAAATGGGAATTTAGGCATGGGAAATTTGACTATAGAGGCTATATATAGGTACCGAATGGGAGGTTGCAGGCTAATGCCGAATTCTCCTTCACCTTATTGCCAGAAACACTTTTTTCTCTTCAAGATTTAAAAGCTGAAAACCCTTGTTTTCTTTCCTTCTCTTTGTGCTGATTTTCTCTTCTTCCTTTACTCAATTCTCTTTGATTCACTTTTAGTCTAGTCGACTTCTTCTTATCTTTTCCCTTAGTGCCGAATAACCTCTTTTTGCCATACAAATCGCAAGGGCCGAACACCTCTTTGGCCGAATACCCTTGGAGCCGCCACTACTCTTTCTAGTCGGTCAGTCCTACTGTAAGTATTTTGGTTCTTCCAATCAGTTTTGCCAAGTATTGAATACTTTATTCGTCACTTCTTCAAATCGATTTTGGTAGGATTAGTATCGAATTCCAGTCTTTTGGATCCCTGGCGATTTGCTCCTCAGGTGAGAGACTTTGGTAAGTGTTCTTCATTTGATAAGGGTTGGCCAAATAGGCTTTAGTGAAAAGGGTGACATATGTTGGATACAAATCACCCCTTATGTTTTAACAATAAAGGTTAATATAGATCTGAGAAGTACACGTGATTAGTGTTCAAAGGAAAAGTTATTTAGGTTTGGCATTTCAGGTAAGGTTAAGGTGAGACTTCGGCTTTTAGGTAAAGTATTCGATAGGTTTATGTAATTAATCATTGAGTGATATCGGTTGTAGGTTCGTTGAAAGGGGATCGCAGCACGCTTTATTACCAGGTGTGTACATACACTGCACATACAAGTAGATCGGCAAAAGCCGAAATGCTGAAAAGTTGAAATGCCGAAAAGCCAAAAGTTTGGCTACGGTAGTCTTGTGAGTGTGCGAACACTCGTAAGGGGAAAACCAATAGGTTGTTTGAGGCCCCATGGCCGATTTCATGGACTTGGGCTGTGAATTGGCCAACCGGGCCAAAATGGGCTAAATGGGCCCAATGGGCTGTTAGGCCCATAATAGGTAAAAATTGATAATTGATGCTATGTGATGGAAAATTGTATGTGAGCATGGCTATAAAAGTGATTTGGGCCTAAAGGGTCATATAAAAGTGATTTGGGCCTAAAGGGCATATAAATGTGATTGGGCCTAATGGGCCATACGAAAGAGATTGGGCCTAGTGGACCATATACAGGTATGTGGATTTGTCTGGGCTTCGTAAGAGGTTTTAGGCCTAGTATATGATGACTGCATAAAACTTAATTAATTTATTGAGACCGTGGACAAGTCATAGGATTAAGGTGTGGCAACGGGTATATGCATGTCTAGGATTGGATCTAGGGAGAGCTTGGTACTTAAGCGGTCTTAATGACTCACCTCCTCTTCTCTAGAATCTTACCTGGTGCATAGTATTCATTCATCTTAGCTCACAAGATTTGTTAAGGGGCCAAGGTAAGTAGAAACCCGTAATAAAAAAAATTACCAAAATGCCCCTAAGGGCAAAAATGACTAGAATACCCCTATGTGTGGAATGTAAGATTTATGGATGTTACATGTATACTTGTTGCATTCATATGCATTCATATGATATTCTATTTATGTAACACCCCTCGCCCGTATCTGACGCCGGGACAGGGTTCGAGGTGCTACCTGACTTTTACTAACACTTCCATACCAAACAGGGCCATGAAATCTCAAACAATTAAAAACTTTTTTTTTCACATGCAATTTTTCCCTTATGCGGGCTTACGAGGCCCAAAACATACATTCGAGGTGGTTGGGGATCCAACTGAGAACTCATGAAAAACTTATAAAATCTCTTGCATCAAGGCTCCACACGCCCGTATGGGTATAGAGCACACGCCCGTGTGTTAGGGACATGCCCGTGTCCAAAAACCTAGACATTCTGCTAAAACCACACGGCCAAGATACATGCCCATGTCCTATGACCGTGTCCTTCACACGGTTGAGACACATGGCCGTGACTCTTGCCTGTGTACTACTACCATGCATACTGACTAGAAAAACTTAGGTGTAGGGGACACATGGCTAGACAACACGCTCGTGTGTCTACCCGTGTGGACAAATACAAGGTTATTTTCCAAGCCATTTTGTCACCCTCACAACACATGCACGTATACTTATCCAACAACCTACAACATGGCATAAATGAGCTCTTAAAAATCTACAAAAATGTTATGCTCAAGTCAATTTCTTATGCAATAAATATCATAGGATTTGCTCACATCATTACCCCATACTAGTCATAACTATCATTACATCACAAACCTCATGTCCATCACTAAGCATGCATAATCATATCCACAAACCATTCATGAGGCATTATTAACTATTTACCAATCACTTAATCTTGCATCAGTTACTAACTCATCAATGAATCTCATTTCAATCTCTAGGCATACTTGCTATAAGCCACATCACAAGAGATAGTATCATATATATATATGAATGAACATGAATGCCCACAATGTCATTAGCCAACTTAGGCCAATTCACATGGCTACAACACTTTATTAATACAAGCCAACACCTTTGGCTAAATCATAATATCACATACTCAACATTTAAAACCCTATACATGCTATAGACTCGAACCACTAGGATTTACTTACGCCAATAGCGTTAACTCGACAGTGTGATAATATCTCTGACGGCCTCCAACCCGAGCTAACCTGGCAACCCTAGGAAACATGGGAAAGAAAGGGTAGTAAGCTTTACGCTTAGTAAGTTCATATGAAAAGAATAAGTAACTCATTAACATGTTTTATCAATGTTTACAACATATTCTCAAGTTCACGACAAGCTGTCTTCCTGAGCAATAGTCACTAATTTATTTATATCTGGAGTTATGAAACTCCAAATTAAGTTCCATTAATTTTCCTGAAACTAGACTCATGTATATTTCTACCATAAAATTTCCAGAATTTTTTGCTTAGCCAGTTAGTACATTTTATTCCTCAAAATTACCCCTGACTCACTATCTGACAGTTTCAACCCTTCTACACTAAAGTTCAATTATCTCATAACACAAGACTTGAATAATTTTCTCGTCTATTTATTTTAAAACTATACTCATTGAGGATTCTAACAATATAAATCATAACTCATAACCATTTTTTTACTATTTATAATGATTTTCTCAAATTAGAATAGGGGATCTCAAAGTCATTCTGACTCTGTCCTATACAACTTCAAATATCTCATTATATAAAATTATTTGGCTTACATGGTTTCTTTTATAAGAAACTAGACTCATTAATCTTTAATTCCATATTTTATTCAGCTTTTAACTCATTTTTCACTATTTTTAGTGTATTTTTGAAATTACACTATTGCAGTAACTCAAATCTGTCAAGGCTAAGTTACTCATTCATGATCATTGTTCACAAAATTAATACAACATCATTTCATCCATCATAGTAAGAACACATGTTTATGCATCATAGATCTTTCAAATACCAAGACATTCTCATAGGCTTAGTGTACGTACCTACACAACTCGTAACATAACTCAAGTGCATACTCACCAATGACTTACCTCATTGGGACCATCATCAACTCTTTATTCGGATTACCCGTTGAACACTTGGAATACTAATTGGATACTCGGAAAAACCTTTGCATGCAAGTGCCTCAATTGTAGCTAAAGCTACCTCATATCTCATGATATTTCAATGCTCACTCTCGAGCTAGTCATCTAGACTCATAATTCCTAGTGACATGTCACTCGTATCCTATTTTATTCCTAAGGTTCAAACGGGATTTTCCTCTCCTATTAAGGCTTTGTCTTATCATAATTCTATTAATCACATACACATTAATATTTGTACAATTCATGTAATGATAACATTTAAATACATGTATAGCATGGTATTGTTTACATACGAACTTACCTCGATACGACAAAGGTGAAAAAGGCATAATTATCCCTTAATCGATTTCTTTCCGTTCTAGGTCCAAATCTCAATTTTCATCATCTATAACATCACATTCAACTTATTAAAACAATGTACTAATCAAATTAGTCCATTGACACATTTGGGCAATTTTTACAATTTTGCCCCTATATTTTGCCAAAATTACCAAATTGCCCCTACGCTCGTAAAATAATTTTTATCACATTTCTTTACTCCTTAAGCCTAGATAAACCACTTTCATAACTATAGCAACTCATAATTTCAACTATTTCATACATTTACAACTTGTTTTACAACTTTGCAAAATACCTCATTTTAGGTGTTTTCATGCAAACTTCTTTCATAAAAGTTGTTTATAACACTACCAAGACTCATAATCTTCCATAAAAACACAGAAAAAAACATATTTTCTCTCATGGAAAAACCCTAGACTCTTTATCATTTTGCACAATAGTCCCCTCATTAGAAAGCTTATGCTTTAGGGGTTACAAAAATGTAAAAATCTTCAAGAAAAAGCATTAAAATCACTTACTATAAAGGGAGTTTCTTTGCTGAAAGTTTCCAGCTTCTAAACCCTCTCTTTGCTACCATTTTCGGTGGAGAGAAGATGGAGAAAGGATGATATCTTTCTTTTCTTTCTTTTATTCTATTTTTAGTCACTTTAATCACTTAAAAGCCACAAATTTTGGCTTTTTTGACCATCTTGTCTCCCTTGGCCGGCCATCACACTTTAAATGGCCTAATTTCAGTTTAAAGACCCCCAATTTAAGATACAAATCAATTTAACACCTTTAGGCATCAAAAGACAACTTTTACCTTTTACGCGATTTAGTCCTTTTTCGAAATTGGACTAGAAATCGCTAAAATTAACTTACCAAAATTTACATGCACTTATAAAATTATATTATAACACATAAAATAACATTAAAATAATTTTCTTCGGCCTCAGAATAGTGGTTCCGAAGCCACTGTTCCGACTAGGCCCAAAATCAGGCTGTTACAGTTTAGGTTGCATATGGGTTGGGTATTATGGAACGGAGGAAGTTTATGAGGATCGCATGGTTGCTTGACAATCGTGGATCCACCGACGGCTTTTAAGCTCAATATGTGATTGGCAGCTTGCTGCAATGAAGGTAGTTCCACAACTGGGCTACCATTGATGTGTATCAGTTGGGTGGGTCGATATTTATATCCCTACAAGATGTGTACCGGAGGATAGAGCAGAAGTGTACCGGTTGGATTATTAGGGTGGGTTGCACTGCATTGCATTGCATGTATGTTGTATAGTGATTGATGAATGCTTGTTTCTCGTCGAGGGTTGTACACACTGAGTTTTCATAAACTCACCCCCGCTTTTATTTTTCTTAGGTGATGCTCAGTAGGAGGTTCGATGTTTGGAGAGACTCTGAGGTGGCCGGCTAGCAAGATAACTTCGACTTGTTTTTCTTTTAAAACATATAAGTCTCTTAAGTGATTTTTAGTTTTGATTGTAATAAGGCCTTCCCTTTTGATTATTTGGATTATTATTGTTATGCGTTGTAATAATGAGAAGTTGAACACATTTTTCTAAATCATAATATGTTTTCTATGTTTCCGCAACTAAATTTTTAAATGATAAGTTTTCTTAAATTAAATATTTTAAACAAAGCTTCCACAACTGAAAAGAGATTTTACAAAGTAATTGAGGTTTTCATTTCAAGGAAGGGTTTTCAATGAAAACAAGGTTTTCGCTAAAACATTTCAATATGACATGCTGGATTCGGCCATAACATCCAGGCCGGGTTTAGGGTGTTATAAAAGTACTGTGGCATAAACACGAAGCTGAGGAAGCAACATGGGAGTCAGAGGATACAATGAAAGAGCGTTATCCGAACCTATTCACCGGTAAGATTTTCGGGGACGAAAATCCCTAAGGGGGAGAGTTGTAACAACCCAATTTAGACCCTAGTCGAAACGGTGGTTTCAGGACCATGAATCTGAGTTAGAAAAATATTTTAAAATTATTTTCTGTGTTTAGTATGTGTGAATTAGCATGTGTGAAATTTTCATGATTTAATTTTATCGTTTGAATGTCTGATTAATAAAAGGACTTAATCGTGTAAAATGAAAATTTGGTGATTAGTTGTGAAAGGGTCGAATAGTGGTTGTTCTTTTAATATGGAGGCTTTATGTTGCAATTAAACCATTTACATAATGGGTGGACGGCAATAGCCATGGTTTATAATGGTTTTATATTATATTATTAAGGTTATATAAGTAATTTAATTAATAAACATATATTAGTTAAAATAAAGCCATCATATTCATTTTTCTCACTTTTTTCATCAATCGAATACTAAAAAAAATAAATATAAATAAAGAAGCTTAGGGTTCGGCACTTTGAAAGCTTATTTCAAGGTAAGTTCTAGCTCGATTTTTGATAATTTTTACGTTTTTGAGATCGTTGCTAAGTAATCTACAAGACCCATCTTGAATTTTTTATTTTGATGAATATTTTGAGTTATGCCATAGATGAGAGCTTGTGATTTTTTTTGTTTGATGATGAAATATGAAAGATATGTTTTGGGTTAACATGTTTTGTATTGGAGTTTTTGATGATTTTGAGTAATTAGGACTAAATTGCAAAAATAATAATTTGAGGGACTAAAATGTGAAATAAATAAAATATATGGACTTGTATGAATACTAGGAATATTCAGCCTAACATGAGTGAAGTGAAATTTTGCATATTTTGTGTTTTGTGCAATAGGGACTAAATTATAAAAAGTGTAAATGTCAGGGGTAAAATGCTAATTTTGCCCATTTATGTGTTTTTGGACTAAATTGAATGAAGATATGTTTGAATGAGCTTAATTTGAATATGTTTAGATCAAGAACCAAAGAAATCGATTTGGATCAAGGAAAAACGAAAATTGTCGACTAGCCGACTCGTTCCAGTTTATATCGTCCGAGGTAAGTTTATAAGCAAATAGACGTACTTAATTTTTAATAAATGCAAATCTTATATGTTGAAACGAAATTTGTGAATTTATATATGTAAATGCTGAATATATATAAGCTTGGTAACTATATTCGTGAATTCATTTCGACCGAGTTATGACATCCGATAGCCCCGTATGAACCTTAGGAATAGCTAGGATACATATGTCATGAAATAGGATTTCGATATCTGTTGTGCAATTAAGACCATGGCATCGATATGTGATTTCGATATATTTGTGCGAGTAAGACCATGTCTGGGACAGTGGCATTGATTTGTGATTACATGTAAGACCACGTCTGGGACGTTGGCATTGTACGATATATGTGTAATTATCCGAGTGTCCTATCTAATTCTGAATCATTCATCGGGCATCAATAAGTGGTGAACAAATATGTATAACTAGCTAAATGACCAAGTATGTACTAACTTGTTACCTACTTGAAATAAGGTAAGTGACTATCTTGATATTTGTTACAAAACATGTGTGATATAAATGAAGAACATATATGTATATGGCAAGTGCATGCGGCCTTGTGAATAAGAAATATAATTCTTGTCGAAATGATTCTTAAATATGTGTATATATGATCTTGTATATTTGGCCACATAGTTAGTATATGTATATGAATTTATATCTTGATTCATGAGCTTATGCATATGTGTGCAAGCATATTAGGTTTTATAATGACATCTTGGCTTTTAAAAATTGAACATTAATTTATTAACTTAACCATGTGAGTGTTCGGCCAAAGTAAAAATCTTGTGTAAAGATATATATATTATTTATGAAACTTGTAAGTTTGAGATAAAATGCAAAAAAGATAATATAATTGGGTTGTTTATTTGCTTATGACTTGCTAAGCTATAAAAGCTTACTCTATGTGTATGTGTGTTTCTGTTTTATAGATTTTGGATCAAGTTACGTGCTTGGGGATCATCAGCAAAGTTCATCACACTATCCACTGTTTTGGTACCTTTATAAGTTAAACTCGAATTATGGCATGTATAGGCTGGAATGTGTTTGAAATGTTGGATTTTGGTTTGTATAATTTGAGCCATGCGAAAATGGCTTAATTTCCATGTTGATTTCGGTCATGTTTTGATTATGGTTTGAGCTCACTTTTGGTTATAATGCTATATGCTATGCATGAATGGTTTATGTGATATATGTTATATGTTTTGGAAATAGCTTGATAATGGTTGGTGAATTTGGAAGTGGTTGATGTAATGATCATGGCGTATATATATTTTCATAGCATGTTTAATTGAATCGGCTAAGGTTTTGTATAGGTAAAACATATATGAAATTGGTTGTTATGATGATATAGGTGTTAATATGTGAAATGGGTATTAAATGTTATATGGTTGAGTTCGAATTTGGTAAGGGTTTATTATGATGAATTTAGTTTGTCTTGTGAATGGTTTATTAAATCGGCTTAATGTTGGAATGAAATAATTATGTTAATAAAATATATATAAGTATAATCGAATGAGTATTAGCCTATTTGTTTTGGTTTGTAATGGAAATGTAAATGTTTATATGAATCGATATATTTCATTATTAAAGTATGAGAATGGTACAAATTTATTGTGGTTAAATACGTATAAGATTTTATCGTTTAATGAAACATATTTGAACTTTTGTGATAGTTGATAATGCCGCATATGCTAATGAACAAAATGACATGTGATATGTTTTTTTTTTATTTGGCTAAACATGTGCATGTAAAGAATTAAGAAGTTAAATGTTTGATTTTTATTTAGGTATTCGACTATCAGTGGAGTGTCGAACATATGATTCGCACATGTAATATGATTTATTTTTTTTTATTTTTTTCTTATATATGTTTAATATTTATTTAGTTGTATGCTTTATATATATATGAATATGTTTTGTGTTAATATGAATATGTTCAGAACTGTGCTTTTGTTCAGTAATGTCTCGTAACCCCACTCCAGCGACGAATACGGGTTACGGGTGTTACAACCTTGGTTTACAAAAAAGTGATCCCAAAATTGTGTTTTTCGGCACCACTAACTTTCGGGCCATTACAATTAAAATTAACTTTAAAACTTAGCAAAGAAAGCAATAATTAAACTCAAAGAAAAAAATCAATGAGAAGAACCTATAGCCAAAGGTAAAATATCCATTTTATTTGTAGAGTATCATCATCAATGCAAAGATAATTTCATCATCCTATGATAAATTGGTTGTAGTTACTAACGAATACCTAACAACCAATCTCTTCTTACCTTCTCGATAGTCAAGACAAATGACATTAATTATTTCTTTTATCAATAAAAGAACCCTATAAAATGCCTAGGATTTAATTTATCAATAGCATTAAGAGAGAGAGAAAAAAAGATGCAATTCTAGCCTACAAACGCACAAATAAGGTTTATTTAGACTAAGTCACATATCCACATAACATGAGTTGCATACCTAGCTTATATTTAATCATGTTATTCATTACAAGTATTAGAACCAACTAAACAATCAAATTTTAATTGGAAAGGAAAATATTCTAAGTTATTAAATACGAATCCAATACCCAACAAACTTGAATATTTTTATTTTACGCAGTAGATGTATATATGAATATTGAAGAATAAAGAAAAGAATAAAAGAAATTAGATCTCAACAAACTATTTGAATCAAACTTAAAAATTTCTATGAATAGAAAAGAAGGTTTAGCAACCCATAGAATAAGAAAAATGAAAAAGCAATAAGTTTTCAATAAGCTAAAAGTTCGATAGAAGTAAAATTGTCTTTAACTCTCCAACAAAAATCATGGTTATAAGGCCTATTTGACCTAAATTAGGACTATAATACTTGCTTGCACTTTAGGCCTTGAAAAAGGGTAAAGATAGCCTTGAATTAAAAATGAAACAACAATAAAATTCATGACGCACAAGTGTTGGTGTTGCAGCTTGCACATAGTCTAGTCACAGCTTGGTAGCACAACGTTGGGGCCTGGAATCGAGCCAAGCCACATGATGTGGTCACAATGGGGTGCTATATTGCAATGCTAGGGCATTGTTGAGACAACTGAACCATGCTGAGACGTTGCTATTTTGAGTCGTGACCCACTCGTCCTTATTTGGCCCCCTCATAATTGTTCGATTTTGCCCGATAATCCACGATCTTGCATCCAATGTTCATATGCACCTAATTAAAAATTTGAAAACAATAAAATAATTATTCATTATAAAGCAAACCATAAATAAATAAAAATGCTAATGTATGCAAAGTAAAGTAGGGATTTAATTTATTTTTGTGGGAAAACTTCAAGGGCTTTATGTACCCTTAAATTATACACTTAACACACAAATCAGTATCTAAACTATACCATTTTTCTCATCTTGGTACCTAAACTTTTTTTGGTCACAAGTGGTAACTAAACTAATTTTTTTCCCTATGTTGGTACCTCTATTAGTCAAACTATTGCTTCTATTTAAAAAAAAATACTTAACTTACAAAATGGTACCTAAATAATGCATTTTCCCCATCTAGGTACTTAAACATTTTTTGGTCACAAGTGATACTTCAAAAATATTTTTCCCCAAGTTGGTATCTCTATTAGGCCAATCATTGAGTCTATTTTTTAAAAAAATAGGTGTAACCCACAAATTGACATCTAAACTATGCCATTTTTCCATCTTGATACCTAAACCTTTTTTGTCACAAGTGGTACCTAAACTAGTTTTTTTCTCAATTTGGTACCTTTGTTAGTCAAACCATTAAGTCTATTTAAAAAAAAAAGGTTTAACAAACAAATTAGTACCTAAGCAATACTCTTTTTTCCCAAATTGGTACCTAAATTATTCTTCTGATACACATTTTACACCAAAATGCTATATCCATTAAAAAAAATTCAAACCAGTAATAGAGTGTCACGTCATATAAACTTTAAAAATGTCTAGCAATGTCAGCAATTAATTTTGCTTTCGAACTTCATCTCCTACTTGCTTGACCTCACAGGATTGAAAAAGTTCTTTCATCAATCAAAACCAGTGTTTTTCATAACTAAACTAGATAAGTTGGTTAGACAGAGAATCAGTCTGGAGATAAAGGTTGAATCGGTTGACTCGTGAATCAAAACAAACCAGTTGAACCAAGCTAAAAAGATTGGTTGAACCAATTTAACTAATTGTCTCTATATTTTAATTTTTTATGAAGTTTTAATAATTTCTAAATGTATATAAAAAATATTTTTTTGTCTTTTTTTCTTACATGGTAATTTTTAATTGTTTATCCTTTTATTTTAGATAAATTTAACGATTTGACTAACGACACAAGTACCAATTTGAGGAAAAATTAGTTTAAGTACCACTTGAGGCGAAAAAATGTTAAGTGCCAAAATGAGAAAAAAAAAAAAAAGGTTTTGTTACCACTTGTGACTAAAAAAGGTTTAGGTACCAAGATGAGAAAAAAAAAAGTATAGTTTAAGTACCAATTTGTGAGTTAAGCCAAAAAGATAACCAATTAAAAACTAAAATGTGACAAAAAAGAAAAATATATTATATCCTCTTATGTTTTTTTTATTTTTTCTTTCTTTAGAATAAGATCCACTAGTTTCTAGTTTGATCAATTCATCTGGTTCAATTAAATAAATTATAAAAAATCATAAAAATAAAAAAATAAAAAATAGAGAAAATCAGTTCAACTAGTTTTTTTAAGGATTGTTCAACTAATCTGTATTGGTACGTGTGTCAATCGATTTAACCATTATCTCTAGACTAGTACCACGACCGGTCAAATACTAAAAACACTTATTTTAATCGATGAAATAACTTTTTCAATCCCATCAAGTTGATCAAGCAGACAATGAAGTTTGAAAACAGAATTAATTTTCAATGTCTCGACCTCAGAGGGTAAAATTTGAGCATTGTTAGTATTGCTAACCATTATAAAGAAGAAAGAAAGAAAATAGAAAAAAAAAAAAGAGAGATAAATAATGTAAAAGAAAAAAAGGAAAATAATGAATTAAAATATATATTTTCCTTTATGTTTATATGATGTGGCGGTTTATTATTAGCTGAGATTTTTTAACAAATAAAACATTTTGGTGTAAGATGTGTAACAGAAGAATAATTTAGGTACCACTTGTGAGAAAAAAAAAAGGTTTAGGTACCGACTTGGGGAAAATGTATAATTTGGGTACTAATTGTTAGTTAATCTCTTTGTAAAATAGATTTGACAGATTGACAAATGGTTGGGAAAAAAGTAGTTTAGACACCACTTGTGACAAAAAAATTAATTACTAAGATGAGAAAAAAAAAGGTATAATTTAAATACAAATTTATGGATTAAGTCTAAATTATAAAAATAACAAAAATATTTATATAGTACATAATTTTTTAAGCCACTAGACAAAAGATCAATATTCATTCTCAATTTGATAATTTTGCTTACATTTTAAAATGTTCTTTCTGTATAAAAATGTTTAAAAAATTATAAACCCGTATAAAAAATCAGCATAACTTATGTAAATCAAATTTAATATTCATAAGTGGATAAAACTTTTAGAGGTTAAATTGATTTGTGCATATAACTGAAAAATAAATAGATTTAATAGGTAAATAAGTTCTTGAAAATCCTTTAAATAATTATCCATTATTGTAGGGACAAGAAATTATTTGATTTTAATTAAAAGCCTTAAGTATTAAAAAAGCGCTTAAAATAATTTAAAAATTAATTGAATTTTTATTTGAAAAATACAATCAATTGACCCCTTGTAATATTATTTTCCGTCAAAATCCTTAACGGCCTATTAAGTTTTGATGTGGCAGGTGATATGGTGGTTAATATAGAAACTAACATAGAAAATTTGATGACATGGCATCTAACGTGGATGTAATAACTCGATTTTCAATAGTGTCGTAAAATTTGATTTTGGACCGAATTAATTGAGTTGATTTAGTAAATAAATAAAATAAAATAAATACAAGTCACGTATGAATCAGAAAGGTCTAATTATTAAGTGCTATTAAACTAAAACAACTATTAAAAATAGTATAGGAACTAAAATGAAAGGAAATTGATTTTAAATTGACAAGTGCCTTAAATGGCAATTAAACAAAGGTCATATTAGCAATTAGACCATTAGTAAAATACAATTAATTATCAATAATGTGATCACTTTCCACTAACTAATATTAAACTTATTAATCATTTTATTAGTAATTAAGTAGGTTGCTAATTAGCAAATTAAACCATTAATCTAAGTAGTATTATGGTTATTATACTATTAGATTAATGTTTGATAGCAAGAAAAATTCATATTTTTTATATAATTATTTTTGGCAATTATCGGATAAAATGTTATTAAATTTGAATTTTTCTTATCAGGAATGAAGTTGGTGTGTTGAATTCAAACTCTTACAAAAAAGGGCTAAATTGGAACAAAAAGCAAAGAGGAGGGCTTGATTGAAAGATTGCAGATTCAAAGATGACTGAATAAAAATTCAGGGTTGAAGATTTTTTTAAAAAGTGTTGAAGGATTTTTGATATTGTTACAATTTTGTAATTAGTTTAAATTATAGTTTAAATTTGATTTTTAAATTTTGAATTATTTAGTGATTATATCTAGGAAAAATCTAGCTAAATTTTAGCACTAAAAGTGTGTATAAATACCTAATGGCTACAGCCAATTAAACACACACTTTGCCTTTCGCATTTAATAAATTCTCTATTTTTTTCTTCCTTTCTACATCACCTTTCTATTATGCTATTTCATTCTCTCTCTTTTTTCTTTACTTTCAACTTTTGGTTTAATTATCTTCCAAGGTCATTTCCCTTCTCACTTTCTAAAATTCCATAAATCTATTTTCAAAGCATGACTTTTTCCATGATTAATTAAACATTTTTTAACTTTAGCCCAGAAATTGCTCCAATAAAATAATCATGAGATACGAGCTCGCTAAAAATAACCTCTCAACTCATTATTTTCCATCTCTCCGGTATATGGGATAGTACAAATTCATCCTTTAAAGTTGATTCAACTTCGATTCAAAAAGTGCACGTTGGGTTGGAGTTGTTTGGTGTATAGTTGGGAAGATGAATCAGTCGTGCCGTATTCAAATTCCCACAAACAAATTGTTGTCCAGGTGGGAAAAGCCATTTGGATTCCGTCAAAAGAGATAGAGATCAGATTTAAACGACCCACTCGATTGACGCCGTTGATTCAAGTTGGGATTTTCAGATCGTAAGGCTGTCAAAATCTTAAATTGCGAACACGTGTATCGCAGTTAGAAATTTGACAAGACTCAGTTTGCAGGTCATACCGGGATTGACTACATAAGGAAAATTTGGCAATCGAGACTGTGAAAAATAAAATAAAATAAAGAACACACAAATTTTACGTGGAAACCCTTTCGGGAAAAAACCACGGGCAGAGGAGAAGAAAATTCACTATGTCGAAAATTTGAATTAATACAAGAGAAATAGACTATGTCTATTTATAGGCTTGTAAAGCCATATTCTAGTAGGATTGAAACACCTTATCTTAATAAATATAAAATAGATGGAGTTTAATAAGGTTTAAAAAACCTTATTCTAATATAAAATAAAAGAAGTCTAGTTCTATATTGATTTTACTTTTATTTTATTTTCCATCATATTTTATTTAAATAAGAATTCGGGTCACTTAATTCTAACAATCTCCACCTTGACACAAATTCTCAATGAACAAGTTCTTCATTGAGAACAAGTTCTCCAGCTCTTCCATAAAACCCCTTAAGGGTTTAACTTCAACAATGAGCACCAACCAAGTCTAAGCAATGCTCAAACTTGGTTATAGGAAGTGACTTAGTCATCATATCTGTAGGATTTTCATGAGTACTAATTTTGCTCACAACAATATCACCACGAGCAATAAATTCACGAAAAAAATGATACCGCACATCAATATGTTTTGTTCTCTCATGAAACATTTGATCTTTTGTAAGGAAGATGGCACTCTGACTGTCACAAAATGCTATATTGATTTGAAGGTCTTGATTGAGTTCACTAAAGAGTCCCTTCAACCAAATAGCTTCTTTACAAGCCTCGATGTCGCCATGTACTCGGCTTGATGGTAGACAAAGCGATCGTAGTTTGCAAAGTGGCTTTCCAACTTGTTGCACAACCTCTGATTGTAAAGACATAACCTGTGAGAGATCTTCTTCTATCAAGGTCTCCAGCAAAATCAGCATCAACATACCCAATGACTCTATCTTCAGTTCTTCCAAACTGTAAACAAACATCAGTAGTACCTCGTAAGTATCTTAAATCCACTAAACTACTTTCCAGTGTTCTTTACCAGGATTCACCATATATCTGCTAACTGCACTGACTGCATATGATAAATCTGGACGTGAACAAACCATAGCATACATGAGAGATCCCACTGCACTAGAGTATGGAACATGCGACATGTACTCAATCTCATCATCTGATTGTGGAGACAACGCTGATGAAAGTCTAAAATGGGCTGCTAAAGGAGTACTAACAGGCTTAGCACTCTGCATATTGAACCTGCAAAGAACTTTCTCAATGTACCCCTTCTGACTTAGGTATAATTTACTTGTTTTTCTATCTCTGAGAATCTCCATACCAAGTATCTTCTTTGCTGGTCCCAAATCTTTCATCTCAAATTCTTCACTTAGTTGGGCTTTGACCTTTCTTATCTCTCCTTTATCTTTTGCTGCTATCAACATGTCATCAGCATAAAGAAGTAGATACACAAAAGAACCATCACTATTTTTCTTAAAGTAAACACAACTGTCTAAACTACTTCTTTTGAAATCATGAGAAGTCATAAAGGAATCAAACCTCTTGTACCACTGTCTTGGTGATTATTTCAAACCGTAAAGGGACTTTCTCAGTAAGCAAACATAGTCTTCTTTTTCTGAGACTATAAAACCCTCTGGTTGTTGCATGTAAATATCCTCCTCAAGTTCTCCATGCAGAAATGCAGTTTTTACATCTAACTGCTCAAGCTCCAAATCATGCATGGCCACAATACCAAGCAAAGCTCAAATCGAACTATGCTTAACAACTGGAGAGAACACATCTGTGAAGTCCACTCTTGGAATTTGACTATAACCCTTTGCAACAAGCCTTGCTTTATATCTGGGTTCTTCAACTTCTAGAGTCCCTTCTTTCTTTTTAAACACCCATTTACAACGAACAACATTTTTACCTTTAAGAAGTTTCACAAGGTCCCATGTTCTGTTTTTGTGGAGTGATTCCATCTCTTCTTGCATAGCAAACATCCACTTTTCTGAGTCTTCACAATTCTTCACTCGAATAATTAGATGGCTCTTGATTCGCATCTATATCTTCACCACCATTTAAGCATAAGCAACTAAATTAGCTTTACATACTTATTTGGAGGTTTAATTTCTCTTCTAGTTCTGTGTTTTTGGCGATAGAGTATTGTGGTGAAGAAGCAACTCTATTCTCAATTTTTGTTATGTCTTGAGGAGTTGACTCTGTATTAACTGATGCTCCACCGCTTTTGGTTTTCTTTATTGGAAGAGTCTTTAAGAGATAAGTTAGGTAGCATAGCGGTTTCATCAAAAACAACATCTCTGCTAATCACAACTTTTCTATTTTCAGACACACCATAACTTATACCCTTTTACACCACTTTATAACCAAGAAAAATGCATTTAATGGATCTCGGTTCCAATTTTCCATTATCAACATGAGCATACGCAGGACATCCAAAAATCTTTAAATCAGAATAATTAGCAGGATTACGAGACCATACCTCTTGTGGAGTCTTTTTCTCAATGGCAACGGATAGAGATCGGTTGATCAAAAAACATGCAGATGAAAGTGCTTCTACCCAAAATAACTTCGGTAAGTTGGCATTTGACAACATACATTGAACCTTCTCCATGATCGTTCTGTTTCATTCGTTCTCGCAACAACTGCTTTTTTTGTGGAGTATGACGAACTGTCAAGTGTCTCATGATCCCTTCTGACTTGCACAATCTATTAAACTCATCAGAACAGAAATCTAAGCCATTATCTTACAGAGGTATTTTATCTGTTTTCCCGTCTATTTTTCAATCATAATTTTCCAAGACTTAAATGCAGAAAACACATCGCTTTTCTGCTTCAGGAAGAAAGCCCAAACTTTTCTGAAAAAATCATCAATAAAGGTTAGCATATAATTAGCTCCACCTCTCGAAGGCACTCTGGATGGCCCCCACAGATCAGAATGAATATACTCCAACGTTCCCTTTATGTTATGGATTCTTCTAGTGAATTGAACTCTCTTTTGCTTCCCAAAAACACAGTGCTCACAGAAATTCAGTTTACAAATTCCTTGCCCATCAAGAAGTCCTCTTTTGCTCAATTCTGCCATGTCATTCTCACTTATATGCCCTAAGCGCATATGCCAAAGTTTAGTATTATCATCATCTGACAAGGAAGAGGAAGTGACAAATTTGCATCATCACGATATGATGAACCACCGCAAAACATATAACTTGGCAATTTTTCTCTGCCCTTTCATCACAACAAGGGACCCTTTGGAAATCTTTAAAACCCCGCTTTCAGCTGTGTATCTGTACCCTTTTGAATCAAGAGTACTCAACAAAATTAAATTTCTTTTCAATTTTGGAACATACCATACGTCACTAAGTGTTCTGACAACTCCATCAAATATCTTAACTTTAATTGTTCCAACACCTGCAATTTTACATGAAACATTATTTCCCATTAAAACAACACCTTCAGACATTGTTTCGTAAGTTGTAAACCAATCTCGATTGAGACTAATATGGAAGGTACAGACTGAATCAAGTATCCACTCCTCACTTACTTTAGAATCATTGACAGAAGTGACTAGAAGTTCACCATCGCTGTAGTCTTCTACAATATCAGCTTCACCGAAATTTTCTAGTTGTTTTCCCTTTTGATTCGCAGCCTCCCTTTTAATCTTATTTTGTAGCTTATAGCACTCAGATTTAATGTGCCCTTTCTTCTTGCAGAAGTTACAAGTTTTACCTCTATTTGAAGACTTCGATCTACCCTTAGATTTACCACGAGGATTCCGTTCCTGTGTCCTACCACGATCATCATCAGCATTCCAATCTTGTCTCTCACGAATAATGAGTCCCTCTCCCTGAGAGTCGGGTTTAACCACAAGATGTTTCATCTTATCATACGAGGTTAAAGAATCATAAACCTCATCAACTGTGAGACACTCGCGGCTATATAAAATCGTGTCTCTAAAGGTTGAATAAGACGGGGGCAACGAACAAAGTAGAATCAACCCTAGATCTTCCTTATCATACTGAACCTCCATGGCCTCCAAGTTTGAGAGAATTTCTTTAAATACTGTTAAGTGTTCGTGTACAGATGCACCTTCCTCCAAACAATGAGCATAAAGACGTTGCTTCATAGGCAACTTATTTGTTCTAGCCTCTTCCATAATGCAGCGGCAGTCTTCTCTTTCATCACATCCTGTAAAATTTTGTTAGACAAATGCAGATGTAATTGTGTTAACGCCTTTCGATCCTTACACTTCTTCTTTTCATCTGTTAATGTCGAAGGCATCTTATCTATCCCTAGCAGGGCATCCTCCAGATCCATCTGCGCAAGAACTGCTTGCATCTTAATTTGCCACAATGCAAATCTAGTGTTGCGATCCAACAGTGGAATTTCATACTTCAAAGACGCCATTACTGTGATTGAGATGAACAACCCGGAAGCTCTGATACTAATTTGTGAAAAATAAAATAAAATAAAATAATAAAATAAAGAACACACAAATTTTACGTGGAAACCCTTTCGGGAAAAAACCATGAGCAGAGGAGAAGAAAATTTACTATGTCAAAAATTTGAATTAATACAAGAGGAATAGACTATGTCTATTTATAGGCTTGTAAAGCCATATTATAGTAGGATTGAAACACCTTATCTTAATAAATATAAAATAGATGGAGTTTAATAAGGTTTAAAAAACCTTATTCTAAAATAAAATAAAAGAAGTCTAGTTCTATATGGATTTTACTTTTATTTTATTTTCCATCGTATTTTATTTAAATAAGAATTCGGGTCACTTAATTCTAACAGAGACGTTCTTGGTTGCTATAACCAGCTTATTGCTTGGAAGGGCAAATCTATTTCAAGGATCAATTCAAGATTGGAGTACACCAAGCTAATGCTAAGCATAAAAAATATTTTATTTTCTTAAATTTATTTATTTATTTTCATTTTTAAATCTGTTTTACTTTATTTTTAGTATTTTCTTCTTTTATTATCTTAACCAATTTAAACCTCACATTTTTATTTTTATTTTCAGTATTTCTACACATAGGTCGTGGGCATGACTGTGACTGTGACATCGATTCTGGTCATGGAAAAAGGCAAAATTAGATAGTCAATCACTGTGGATTCGACACTACTGCTTTATACTGCTAATTACTGTTATTTTGTTGTAGGAATTTATATTTGGTGGTTTCGACGCCCGCCAATGCTCTAATTAGCAAAATTACATTGTTAAATAATATATATACATGTTAAGTGGGGAGAGAGAAAAACATATGTTTCATCTTTTTCTTCTCCTCAAACCGATTGGGAATGAGAAGAACAAGCAACGATCATCTTCTTCATTCAGTCATTAAATTAACATGGATGAGCATGTTTCCTCTTAAATTTCATATATTTCTTTAGTAAGAAACTAGTTCTAGTTAACCCATTATTTGATTTAGTGAATTAGTAAGTTTGACAAGAATTACTATGAATGAAAAGCTCAACGAAGTTGGAGGTTCAAGCTTCAAATTCATGCATGTTTGATAATAATCAAGGTTATAGTTTTATATGTTAAACTAAGCTAGAATCATGCATAGATTATATAGTTAAATTATGTGTAATTAGACCTATTCATGGGCTAGATTATTTGTCTAGGCTCAAACGTTTGTTCGAAATTTGAAAGGGTTTAGGCAAAAATATTAGGCCCAAAAAATGGATTTGGGAAAAAAATTAGGTCCATTTAAAATATGGGTCGAGCTCAGACTTGTACATTCAAGGCCCGAGCCCTGCCTAGTCTGTCCCATTTTTAAGTTTATAATACTTTATATTATGATATTTTTATATGTTATTTAATTTAGAACACATTAAAAAAATTAACCTATACTAAATATATAATACTATTCTAATGTAAACATTAACATAATGATAAGATGACTATATATAAAAAATTTCAATAAAGAAAAATATATAAAATTATTAAATATTAAAATAAAATAATATAGATATTTTTTAAAAAATTAACAAATAATATGGTAGACCTAAAATGGACTTGGGTTAGTCTTTTACAAATATGGACGGGTTTGGGCAAAAATTTGGGCCCATATTTTGGCTCATGCTGGGCTTGGGCAAGCATAAAGTATGTTAATATCATGCTTATGCATGGCCCAACCTGACCCATGCCCATGAGCACCTCTATGTGTAATTAAAGACCTAATTGCAAGGGATGAAAACTTTGAGCATTAATAATAAATAATGGTTGTAGGAGGTCCCTGTATTATATTTATACAGTCAAATTTAAATTTGATCAATTGAATTGTGAGATACGAATATTTCGGAGGTTACGGCTATTAGAGATAAAAATGAATAAAGTGCATTCATGTTTAATTATCATATTTCTAAGTCCGAAATATATATCTAATGGATTTTTTGCATCTGAAGTTATCGTGCGTCACTAAAGACAATGTCGGGATGTCGAAAAGCAAAGCCATTCATAAGTAGCTAATCTGGTTTGTGCTCTTATAACTCGAGTTCATTTAATAATTAAATATATATATGTTTGAATAAATATATGTTCAGGAATGGTTAACCATCAGTAAGATTGTGTTTGACAAGCATGTATATACCTAATTAGGTGATTTGTGATCAATTGGTTGAATGAATATACATGTATATGCTTGATGCTATTATACGATTAATAATGATTATATTTTTCCTATTAGCATTGTCAAATAGAGCCATGGTTATAGTTGGCATGTCATAGAGTCTGTTATGATAGGTGGGAGATTCAGAGCTATGCGGATATACATATTGTGATTGTTCTATCATACCCTGGGGTTCGACAACATATCACCAGCTCAAACACACTTGTGGTACGAATGTATTTTGGTGTGGTTGATTGGATTGATGCATTTATGTTCGATTAGCACTTCAGTGTGTATTTGGTCTATTGGTGGATTGATTTAAGTATTCGTTCTTGAGTTCGACATATGTTAATAGGGATTAAAATGTTATATCGCATGTTGAATATTTATGCTTTTGAAATGAGATAAAAATGTTGCAAAAATACATGGATTTGATTTAATAAATTAGATGAAAATACCCTGAGATCAAAATTTATGTAGAGAGAACTAGGGGTGTTCAAAATTCAATTAAAATTGAATTAACAGGCTGAATTGATCTAATTTAGTTAATTTGTCGATTAATCGATCTAATTCGGTCAGAGGTCGATTAATGATTTTTTAAAGTTTAGTTATCGGTTAATTCAGTTCAAAATTGGGTAATTAACCGAATTTATATGTTTTAGGCTTACCAATTGAAAACCCCAGCCCCAAGCCCCCAACCACCAGCCCACCCTAACACTCCTAAATCCTACCCAATATAAAACCAATCCAATATAATTTACAAACCCAACCTAATCCTAAAAACTGAAAAAAATTTAATAAAAAAATCTAAAAAATCCTAAAAACAACAAATAACACCAATAACCAAAATCCTAACCCAGCAAGCAATAACTCTAATCTCATCTCCCCAAATTGAAAATCCTTTGAAATCTCCTAAAATCCCTATTACCGACAGCCACAGTCACCGTTGTAACCCAACATAGTAACTCTCATTTGAGTTTGACTTCACTCACCATTGATCAGTCACCATCACCTTCAAGTGATGCCCTAATTCGAAGTCTGAAACACTCACCACCGTCCAGTGTCCACCAAGTCACCAAATCCCCTTTACTTTTCAACAGTGATGGGTTAATAAAGATAATAAAATAATGTGACCTCTTTCTTGATTTTATTTTTTCAAAGACATATAGATTATTTCCAATTTGAGATTTCAAGCAGCTTGTTAATTCAAAGTTTCTGGTAGGTTAGGAAATGGGATTATAAATGCAATGTTTTTTGGGGTAAAGTTTCTATGGGTTAATACAGCATATTTCTGGTAGATTAGAGGCTACTTTATTTTTCATTCTTACTTGATATTTTATGGATTTTATTTATGCTTATTTTTAAAGCTTGATTTGTTTCATAATTTTTTGATTTTATGTTTCTTTTTTTTTTTCTATTTTGAATTGTTCACATGGTCTGTTTGATAGCTGAGAAAATCCAAGAAAAGGGATATATGACTTAAAATTATGTTACATCGTGAATGAATGTACATTGAAAGAATTGAAAATAATTAATAAATATGGAATGAAGTGGGATGGACGAGGTGGTTATGGATGTATTGTGCATTCATCGAGACAGTCATGATATTGAAATTTGAACATTTGCAGGGTGTGGTCAAGGCAAATTATGGCAATGTGGCAATGGATTTTGCAATATTTACTTTGGCCTTGTTGCATTGCTATACCCTATATGTGTATATAGAAATTGGAAGCATTTACATTGTAGTAATTGTAGATTTGTAGTGTTTGGTTCCCTTTTTTTTTTTTTTTTTTTCCAGTCTGAGAAGCTCTAATATGACAAATTAATTTTCACTTGAATATGATTTCTAATATATTTTATATTCCATACTTGAATATGATTTCTTCTTCTTTTTTAATGTTAAAAAACTTTGAAGTTGTGAATTAATATGTCACAATCTATAGCTACACTGCCATTAATACACTTTTTGATCCATTATTCACCTATTTAACAAAAAAAAAACATAAACATAAAAATTTCGGTTCGATTAATTTCTTTTTTTTAAATTCGGTTCGATTAACAATTAAGGGTTTAAAAAGTTCAGTTAATGTTAGTTTAATTTGGTTAATCGATCGGTTAATCAATTGAACACCCCTAGAAAAAAATGAGCAAATAATTTATGTAACATGATGAATTGATAAATAGATTAGAGTCCCTTAAGTATAATGAATTATTTATGTATATGTATCATTGAAGTAATTTTAAAATGGCTGTTGGTTATCTTAATCAATTTTTGTACCTAGTTGTTTATTTGTTTTGTTATATTTATAATTGAATTCAAATTACATTAGGACCACTAAGTAACCATTATTTAGTGGATGAATTTGTTTATTTTTATGAAAAGGTATTGAATAAAAGCTATAAAAGTTTTGTAGTCAAGTATCCAATTCTCCAGCTCAACTTGAAAGCTATTACATTCCTATTTTGTATGTATATATGGTTTTGAAGGCATATAGTATGTACCTAGGTTTGTAGGCTTGTTTCCTAAGTTAATGATTTGGTACTTTTGGTAGTTGGCCTATAATGTAATAATGGTTGAATTTTATGTTTTGATTATTAGCTAATTGTGCTTGATTATATGAGTTTGAATGTGCAAGTTAATTGGTTTAGTAATGTTATGTTGGAAGGTATGAATTGGTTGTGATTGAATGTGTTTTTAATTGGCCGAATTGATGATTATGATTTAAGGCATGTTTAAGGTAAGATTTGGTTCATGATTATAGGGTTTGGGATACTTGAAATTGTGTAATTATAGTCATTTGACCATTAAGCCTCGAGACAAAAGTAATTTTTCTTGAGACTGTTAGAACAAATCTCTCTTTAAAGTGCATTCAAGAGCTTGATGTCTCAAGACATAACTATCTAGTCTTGAGACATTGTTCCTAAGTTTAGAGACAAGTTGCCTTTGTCTTAAAGTAGAAGTACATCAAAGATAAAACAATTTTGCCTTGTTTTAAGTCTCGGGGTAAGAACCCCTTATATCGAGACATCTAAATATCAAAGCGAAAATAAAAAAAATAGGATAGGTCTATCTCGGAAGCTAGTCTCAAGACATGAGGGACATTGTCTTGAGATACAATTTGTATTGTCTCAATACATGTTAACTTCGAAGCTAAAATTTCTAAAATAATTTATGGCTTGTCTCGAGACATGAAATCCCTTGTCCCGAGACATAACCTTATAACTTGGTAGATGGGTTTAAGTTTGAACTCTAAGCTCGTCTTATATTCTGTTGAAACCTTGAATGATTAGATTAGGTACTTAATGTAATCTATGTGACTTAGTTATATGAAATGTGTGTATAATTTATGTGAGTTACTTCAGCAACGTAATGTGATGTGACATTTGGATCTGAAAAATGGGCCAAGTGTGGGGTGTCACATTTAGTAGTATCAAAGCTAGAGTTTAACTGATTCTTAGACTAAATCAAGCAGTGTAATTGAGTCTAGAGGTACATTCCATTGTCTATATGACCATAATTTCGATAAGTGAGTCACTAAATATTATTTATTTAATATTTACGAGGTCATTAGAGTGTCATATTAAGGTTTGGTCAGAAAATTTTGATGTTTGAATAACTAATTATGGTATAAGAATTAAATCATAAAATCTGCAAAAGTTAATCACTATTAAATTATATGTGCTAAATGAGTATAAAATCATGATTGGAGGGTTTTAAGTGGCAATTAGGCTATATTAGTTTGTGGTAGACGATATTGGTATGAATATTAAATAATTTTAAGTTAAATTAAAGTGTAATTTAGTAATTAAGTAAATAATAAATATAAACAAAAAAAATCAAGGCATCATCTTCTTCATTTTTCTTCCTTGAACCGAAAACATAATTGTTAGGTGTTGCGTGTTGATAGCACTAGAAAGAACATATGTTTTCCCCCTTACCTATTGGATAAATTGTTCCCATTTAGTTATCCTCAGCATATATTTTAGCATTTTCAGTTTAGTAAATTGCATTTTATAACTCAGTGAATCCTAGCCTATTTTATCCTTAATTTTGCTATCTTTTTGCACTAATGTCATTGCATGAGTTAATTTCAGATTACGTCCAGAACTGTTGCCGCACCTGATAGCTGTTCGAATAAGAACCAAAATTGCATAAGTCGTCCCGATGCGTATAACCAACTTTTACGCATACAAGGCGAAATAATTACGAGGAAAAGACACCTGTACTGTTGGAGGAGGACATAAAAGGTTGACGTGAGAAGAAAAGAGGGAGCTTTTTCTTGATCATCATCTTCTTCATCCTACCTTGAAGCTTGCGGTTATGGCAGCTTAAGCCTCTCTTGGGTGAGCCAACGTGAAAATTGATGCAGATGAGCTTCTGACGAGGAGACCTAAGTGCGAGACAGGAAGGAATAGAGAGATTAAGTCGAGTTGTCTGGGAATAGTATTCTCCACTCGATTCTTTATTATTTCTTACTAAATGCTGGTAATTATTCTCTGTTTTCTGTTTGTATGGAAGTACACATGAATTCTTGGTTAAATGTTATCTTATTTAATCTTACTTTTATTGTTTAATCTTGGGGTTTGAATGTTTCTTAACACGGAAGTGTTATTGCAGTCACTGACAGTGGAAAGTGTAGTGGCAGTTCAAGTCAACAAGCATTACAATAGAAGTTGAGTGAGGATTAGAGGAATTTAGTCCACTTATTCTTAATAGTGTCATGTTCCCATCAGCGGAAGGTGAGGTTAATGTGCATGTTTAACTCTCATATTAAATAGATAAGTGACGCTGGGTAAGATATATATTGAATTTGATTGCCTCAACAATCAGCTATTCTTTTATACCTTGTGAGCACTTAGTATTTTATTGAAGATTCATGTTGGGGATCCTAGTTTACCCTTATCATATTTTATTTTATTGTTTTCAATTAATTGCATCGAGAGTTATCCTCACAATTTATCTCATTTCTATCTAGTTATTACACCGACATTAATAAACAAAAGACACCCATCCATGTGGAATTGATTTCTGATAGACTCACATCTATCTACTATACTTACATCAACAGTGTACGCATACACGTTATTACTGTGATGTTAAATAGCCGATTAAGTTTTTTGTGCCGTTGCTGGGAATAGCGTTTGTTTCATGTTTATTTTTGTTATTGTGTGTTTTTTCACTTTATTTTCCTTATATAATATTTAGTATTCACTAACTGGTTTTTCTTTGTTGCTATCTCTTCAACTTCATTTTTGGTGTTTTATGACCTGAAGTAAGTTAGATTTTCTTGCTGATTTTGATCCAAAAATTGAAAGGACTCTTCAGAGTAGAGTTCGAGAACAAAGAATTATGGCTCTACCAAGAAACAATGATGCAACACCAAAATGTTAATAACCCATTATTGCTGCAAGACGCTCACATACAAAATATGACTATATGAGATTTTGTAGTACTTGTATTGAATTATTTACAATAAGGAGTTGTTAGGCCAGTAATCCAAGCTGTAACGCCTTAGTTTTCGGGATTTTCGGGAATTCTGTGAATTTTGGCAAAATTTGGAATTTCTGTGTTTTGAATGCTTGGCGTAGGTCTAATTATGTTAGTGGGCTTCTAGAAGGCCAAGTTTAAGTTAGAAACCTGTAATTTTAATTAATTCTAATTCCATAAGGAAAAGGGGGTTCTGGTAAACTGGGCTTTTAATTATTTATTGGGTAAAATAACTCACAAGGAAGCATGTGGCAAACTGGCATGTGACGCCACTGGGAAGGCTATAAAAGTGGCGTGTGGATGGCTAGGGAGAACTGAGGTTCAAGTCAGAATGAGAGCATATTAAAGGAATTATTTTTATGTTTAAGAATGGTAAGTAATGGAACTCAAGTAAAAGTCTGTCAGGAGGAGCTTAAGTTGCTTAGGAGATTGAGTAAAGAGGGGATAAGGGAGAGGATTTAGGAGCTGATGAGAGAGAGCAGTATTGGCCGAATGGTAGACTCTTGAGGAGCAAGAGTTGGCCAGCCAAGGGTTTCTTTAGGAGGCAAATTTCAGCTAGGTCAAATGCCAAGTATAAATTCGGCATTTGGGGTAAGTTGTGCCGTTTTCTGGCCATCCTTCCTCCTCTTCTTTTCTTTTCTTTTTCTCTTCATCTACTTTCTCTTCTTCTTTTCCTTTATAGCTGAATATCTTAAAAGCCGAAATCCCGGAATCCTATATTTTCTGTGCCAAAATCTTCTAGCCAAACCTATTGATTTTTTTTATCCTTTTTGGTCGATTCTTTCTCTTTCTAAACCCTAAACCTCTATCAACAAAGCCACTACAAAACCTTCATCTTTTCTTTACTGTTACAAAAAAACCGAAAACGCATAGCCATAGGGACATAGTCGAATTTTAAGAGCACTAAAGGCTAGATTTTTGATAACATTTGAGGGGTTAGATCTTCATCAAAATCGAGTAGGAATCAACTAGGATCATTGACCGAAGAAACCGGTGGTAAGTTTTTGAACCTATTCTTTATTTTAGGTTTTAGAAAAGTCGAAACCCTTAATGGTTAGGGAGGCTGTTGATTTGGGCCCTGAGGCTTTAAGTGTTATGATAACTATGTTATTTTGATAATAGTGTGATCTAGAGGCTGCTGATCAAAGGCTTGGACAAGTGGAACGACAGGATCTAGACATAGTCGCTAATTTCGGCAAAGGTAGGATCGCTAGTGCCTAAGATGTTAATGGCTGAATTGTTGGTAAAGGATTCTGTATATAAGTGTGATTGGATTCATAGTTAACATGTTAGTGATTGACTGTAGGCAACTCGTGTGTGGAACTCATTAGCGTTTCGTCGCAAACAGGCGTGTAATTGACACCCTTTCATAGACCAGATCGGCAAAAGCCGAAAAGCCAAAATGCCGGTAAACCGGTATTTCGTGAACTTGCGAGTGTGGAAATGCTTATAAGATAAATGGATTAACATATTCGGTAATCTGAATTGATAAGACTGCAGTACGCGTGATTTCGTGCATTTCGATATTTTTGGGCTTAATGGGCCAAAATCGGGTTAATGGGCCAACGGGCCCAATACGGTAAGAACGCTCGGTAAGTGTTTTTGTTAGTACGTGAATGGTGGAAATATGCATGAAAACCCTAAAATAGTTAAATTACTATAATACCCATAAGTATGTAAAATTACTATTATACCTCAAAGTGTAAAATGACCATTATACCCCTAGGGTTAATTTTGACTGAAAAGCATGATGATCTGATTCTATATGATGTATGCCATGATTGTATATATATTGCATAGGGACATGGGTTATATTTATGGAGGAAGCGCCCTGGTGGCTATGCCACAATTATTTGATCTGGTGGCTCTGCCACATTTATCTGTTCTGGTGGCACTGCCACAAATATATGTATATGGTGACTTTGTCACATTATCTGTATCTGGCAGCCATGCTGCAAATTTCTATGGCGTGTAGTGATTGGGTGGGTCGAGTAGTCTCCCCACATGGTGTAAGGTTGGATGGGGGTGCATATGGTTGGATTTGGGTTAGGTTTCTGCATATACATGTGATATCTGTTCTGTTCTATTATGGGCCTATGGGCTCATTCTGTAATCGGTTCTGGGCTAAGGCCAACTTAATCTGTTATATGGTTTGAGCTAACTAAGACTATGGTTGGGTTATTTTACACACTGAGTTTCCAAACTCACCCCCTTATTTTCATCCATGCAGGAAATCCCCAACCATAGTGGGCTTGGAGCCGAGAGGGATTCGGAGTGACCACACGTTATGCAAATTTTAGTTTTCTTCTGGTGGCCGCTTTTAATTATTTTTAAAGGTTTGGATATGTTTTGTTAGAGTAGGTCTGTTTTATTTTTAACTATTGAAACTGATTAGCTTTAGGGCGCATTTTAAAAAGAACAGTCATTGATTTCCAAATAACACGACAATAAGCAAAGCTTCCGCTATGAAAACGTTTTCCAAAATTAAGCACTTTTCTTAAAATAAATGTAATCGAATTGGTTCTTAATAATATACCTTAAGTTAAGGTGTCGCAATGGTGGTGTGCATGTCTAGGATTGGATCCGAAGGGAGCTTAGTACTTAAGCAGTCTGATGGACTCACCTCCTCTTTTCTGGCTTCCTACCTGGTGCGCAGCTTCCATTCACTTTAGCCTATAATGAAATCATCCTCTAAGAACTAAGTAAGTTTTTGGATTAAAAACATAAAATGTTTTGAACGTTTCGATGTGTCACGTCGGATTCGGTCATAACGTCTAGGCCAGGTTGGGGGTGTTACATTTAGTGGTATCAGAGTGCAATTGCAATAACTTGGCTATGGAATGGGTTTACAAAAATAAAGATTTTTGAAAACAAAAATTTTATAAAGATTGCAAAAATTCAGTCTTCAAAATCTAAATCTTTAGAAGGTGGCATTTCAAATCTCCGACCCAAGCCGTAAGTATTATTTTGAGCTTTTCTGAATATTTTCTGAATTATCTGTTTATGCTCTGCTAGGATACTCTAGTTAGGGTGATACTGAAAACTATAGAAAATTTGATTAAGACTGTAGCTAGACTACGATTCTGCGAAAACAAACTTTGAATCACTATCTATTCATAAAACATCTGAACAAACACTGGAATATTTAATCGATGCATAAAATTTGTAATCAGATAATACGATATGAGTAGGAGAGTAACTCGTGGAAGAGGCCGTGGATGTGGCCGCGGTAGTGCTAGAGCAGGAACTGCATCTTCTGGGCATATGCCGATGGCAGAGGCACCGATACCACTGGCAACGGAAGTGGAGTCTCATGATCGTGGTGTTGGTGATGACGCCCTGTCGCAGGCAATGCTTCGTGTTCTGGAATGAGTTGTCGGGGCAAGTACGGGCAACGGAATTCGAGGATCCATTTTTGAGTGACTCCGGGATAACGAAGCAGAGATCTTCAGGGGCATATCTGGTGTAGCCCCGAATGTGGCAGAATATTGGTTGGAGGCCACGAAACGGATTATGGACGACTTGGACTGCTCTGTGGAGCAGAAGCTGAAAGGAGCCGTATCGTTGCTGCGAGATGAGGCTTATCAGTGCTGGCTCACTGTGAGAGATGGGACCCCTACTGATAGGGTAACTTGGGAGCTGTTTAAGATGACCTTTAAAGGTAAATATGTTGGGGCAAGTTATGTGGACGCCCGCAGGAAGGAATTCTTAAATCTGGTTCAAGGAGGTAAGACGGTTACAGAATACGAGGCTGAGTTTCTGAGGCTGAGTCGGTATCCTATGGGGATAGTCGCCACGGAGTATGAGCATAGTGTGCGCCTCGAGGATGGTCTAAGGGATGAACTTAAGGTGCTGATTGCTCTGTAGAGGGAGTGTAACTTCACAGTTTTGGTGGAAAAAGCTAAGATAGCTGAGGAAGTAAAGTGTACTGAGAGGCAGAATCGTGAGAAGGACCGGAACCGATTCTAGAAGGATTTCAAACTTTCAGGTGGAGCAAATAGGAATGTCAAGAGGGCAAGAGTGGAGGAGCCAGTTCGAGCAGTTCTGATGAACAATGTCAGACCACCAATCTGTGGAGACTGTGGTAAGGTACATCTAAGCGAATGTAGGAAACATCCCGGTGCTTGTTTCTGGTGTGGATCTATGGAGCATGGAGTCAAAGACTGTCCTCAGAGAGCAAATCAAGTTCCAGTTGCTGAACAGGGGGTTGCTCAACCCGTGAGAGATGGACCACAACCACTGAGAGGACGTGGACAAGGTAGGGGCGAAAATGGAAATGGACGAGGTCGAGGGGCACCTGGCAAGGGTGTCGAAAATGCTGAGGCTCGACAGTCAGCGTTGGTGTATGTAGCCCGTCGTCAAAAGGAGGGCGATGCACCCGACGTCATAACTGGTACGTTTTTGGTTTCTAGCATGCCATATCCTACTTTGGTGGATATTGGATCTACTCATTCTTATGTTGCATGTGCCATATCTGGGTCGTTGGGTGTGCACTCTGAGAAGATTGTGAGAGGGGTATCTGTACTAAGTCCTTTGGGTCACTCAATTAAGGTAGACAAATTGTATAGGGATGTGCCCTTAGAAACGCAAGGTAACATTTTCTCTGGAGACTTGATGGAGTTACCGTTTGGAGAATTTGATCTCATTTTGGGAATAGACTGGCTTGTTAAGCATAGGGTAACTCTGGATTGTGCTGCCAAGCGAATGGTGTTAAGGATCATGGAGGGAGAAGAGGTTATGGTGATAGGTGAGTGAAGGGATTATTTTTCCAATGTGGTGTCGACATTGAGGGCCGAAAAGTGGATTCGTAAAGGTTGTGAGGCCTATTTGGTATTTGTAAGTCAGTCAGAAGATGAGGGACTGACAGTGGAAAAGGTTAGAACTGTGAAGGAGTTCTAAGATGTTTTTCCGGAAGAGCTTCCGGGTTTGCCTCCAAATCGAGAAGTCGAGTTTGGAATAGACTTGTTGGCTGAAACGGCACCAGTGTCCATCGCATCGTATAGGATGGCACTGAAGGAGTTAGTGGAGTTAAAGGCTCAAATTCAAGAGTTGTTGGATAGGGGCTTTATTAGGCCAAGTGTGTCTCCATGGGGAGCACCGGTGCTATTCGTGAAGAAGAAGCATGGGACGATGCGAATGTGCATTGATTATCGCCTGTTGAACAAACTGATGATTAAGAATAAGTACCCACTGCCGAGGATTGACGAACTGTTTGACCAACTTAGAGGAGCTTCTGTATTTTCCAAGATCGACCTTCGATCTGGATATCATCAGTTAAGGGTCAAGGAGGCAGATATCCATAAGACGGAATTCAGGACTCGGTATGGTCATTACGAGTTTCTGGTTATGCCATTTGGACTGACAAACGCTCCTGCAGCGTTTATGGATCTGATGAATCAGGTATTCCAACCATTTTTGGATCGGTTCGTAGTCGTCTTTATTGATGATATTCTGGTATATTCTGTAACTGAAGCAAAACATGATGAGCACCTCCGCATTGTGCTGCAAGTGTTAAGGGAGAAGGAACTTTATGCGAAGTTCAGCAAATGTGAATTCTGGTTGAGGGAGGTGACCTTCTTAGGACATGTTGTCTCTGCTGAAGGGATTAAATTAGACCCTCGAAAGATTGAAGCGATTCTGGAATGGAAGCCACCTAGGTAGGTGTCAGAAATTTGGAGTTTCCTAGGGTTGGCAGGTTACTACAGAAGGTTTGTGGAAGGATTTTCTGTAATGGTAGCACCTTTGACAAAACTCATAAGGAAAGGGGTACCGTTTGTGTGGACAGAGAAGCAGCAGGAAGCTTTTGAGAAGTTGAAGAAAGTTCTGACTGAAGCACCTGTGTTAATTCAGTCAGAATCTAGAAAGGATTTTACTGTGTACAGCGACGCATCACATGTGGGTTTGGGCTGTGTGTTGATCAAAGCGGGTAAAGTGGTTGCTTAAGCCTCACGACAGCTTAAGCCTCACGAGGGGAACTATCCTACTCATGATTTGGAGTTGGCAGCAGTGATCTTTGCACTTAAGATTTGGAGACACTACTTGTGTGGAGAAAGGTGTGTTATATACACGGACCATAAGAGTCTTAAGTATTTGCTGACTCAGAAGGATCTGAACCTTAGGCAAAGGAGATGGATAGAGTTGCTTAAAGATTATGATTGTTCGATTGAGTATCACCCAGGCAAGGCTAATGTGGTAGCTGATGCTCTAAGTTGTAGAGCTGTATCTGATCTGAGAGCAATGTTTGCTCGTCTGAGTCTGTATGATGATGAGAGTCTGTTGGCTGAGTTGCAAGTAAGGCCAACCTGGGTGGATTAGATTAAGGAAAAGCAGTTGAGAGATGAGTCTTTGGTTGCTTGTTTTCAACAAGTTAAGGAAGGGGAAACTTCTGAGTTTGGGTTGAATGGTGAAGGAGTTCTATGTTTCCGAGGAAGAATTTGCGTTCCGAAGGACTCTGACTTAAGGCAGTCAATACTTAAGGAAGCTTATGGGGGACTTTGTGCCATGCATCCTAGAGGGAATAAGTTGTATCACGACTTGCATGAATTGTATTGGTGGCCTGGGCTGAAACGAGAAGTAACGGAGTTTGTGGGAAAATGTTTGACATGCTAGCAAGCGAAAGCTGAGCATCAACTACCTTCTGGACTTTTGCAGCCAGTAAAGATACCACTTTGAAAGTGAGAGAGGGTAACCATGGACTTTGTGAGTGGGTTACCCTTGACGCCATCAAAGAAAGACTCGATTTGGGTGATTGTGGATAGGTTAACCAAATCGGCCCATTTCATACCTGTCCATACTGACTTTTCACTTCAGAAATTAGCCAAGTTGTATGTGGTGGAGATTGTGTTACTTCATGGTGTCCTAGTTTTAATTATCTCTGACCGGGATCCTAGATTCACATCTCGATTTTGGCAGAAGTTGCATGAGGCGTTGGGGACGCGATTGAACTTTAGTACGGCTTTCCATTCTCAGACTGATGGTTAGTCGGAAGGGTTATTCAGATTCTGGAGGACATGTTGAGGGGATGCGTTATTGACTTCCGAGGTAGTTGGAAGGATTACTTGCATTTGGCAGAGTTTGTGTATAACAATAGTTATCAGGCGAGTATTCGAATGGCACCATATGAAGCACTGTATGGACATAGGTGTCGTACTCCTAGCTGTTGGACCGAATTAGGAGAAAGGCAGGTTCTTGGACCAGAGTTGGTAGCTGATACTGAAGATAAGGTCAAAGTAATCAGAGATCGGCTGAAGGAAGCATCTGATAGGCAAAAGTCGTATGTGGATTTAAAGCATAAAGAGATTGAGTACTCAGTAGGTGATATGGTCTTCTTGAAGGTTTCTCCTTGGAAGAAGATATTAAGGTTTGGTAAGAAGGGCAAGTTGAGTCCGCGGTTTATTGGGCCTTATCGGGTTTTGAAGCGAGTAGGCCCAGTGGCTTATCAATTAGAATTGCTTCCAGAGTTAGACATGATCCATGATGTTTTTCACGTCTCCATGTTAAGGCGTTATCGTTCTGACCCTACTCATGTCGTGCCGGTTGGAAAGATTGAGGTGCAGCCTGACTTGACTTTCGAGGAGGAGCCTGTGCAGATATTGGACCGTGAAGTTAAGATTCTGAGAAGGAAATCCGTCCCATTAGTGAAGGAGCTTTGGCTTAATCATGGCAAAGAGGAAGCTACTTGGGAGCCAGAAGAGGCGATGCATCAACAATACCCTCATCTGTTCGGATCAGGTAAACTTCGAGGACAAAAATTCTTTAAGGAGGGTAGAGTTGTAAGGCCCCAATTTTTGGGATTTTCGGGAATTTTGTGAATTTTGGCAAAATTTGGAATTTTTGTGTTTTGATTGCTTGGCGTAGGTCTAATTATGTTAGTGGACCTCTAGAAGGCCCAAGTTTAAGTTAGAAACCGGTAATTTTAATTAATTCTAATTCCACAAGGAAAAGGGGATTCTGGTAAACTGGGCTTTTAATTATTTATTAGGTAAAATAACTCACAAGGAAGCATGTGGCAAAGTGGCATGTGACGCCACTGGGAAGGCTATAAAAGTGGCGTGTGGATGGCTAGGGAGAACTGAGGTTCAAGTCACAATGAGAGCATATTAAGGGAATTATTTTTATGCTTAGGAATGGTAAGTAATGGAACTCAAGTAAAAGTCTGTCAGGAGGAGTTTGAGTTGCTTAGGAGATTGAGTAAGGAGGGGATAAGGGGGAGAATTTAGGAGCTGATGAGGGAGAGTAGTATTGGCGGAATGGTGGACTCTTGAGGAGCAAGAGTTGGCCGGCCAAGGGTTTCTTTAGGGGGCAAATTTCGGCTAGGTCAAATGCCAAGTATAAATTCGGCATTTGGGGTAAGTTGTGCCATTTTCTGACCATCCTTCCTCCTCTTCTTTTCTTTTCTTTTTCTCTTCATCTACTTTCTCTTCTTCTTTTCCTTCATAGAAAAATATCTTAAAAGCCGAAATCCCAGAAGCCTATATTTTCTGTGCCGAAATCTCCTAGCCAAGCCTACTGATTTTTCTTTATCCTTTTTGGCCGATTCTTTCTCTTTCTAAATCCTAAACCTCAGTCGATAAAGCCACTACAAAACCCTCATTTTTTCTTCACTGTTACAAAAAAACCAAAAACGCATAGCCATAGGGACATAGCCGAATTTTAAGAGAACCAAAGGCTAGATTTTTTATAACATTTGAGGGGTTAGATCTGCATCAGAAACGAGTAGGAATCAACTGGGATCATTGACCGAAGAAACTGGTGGTATGTTTTTGAACCTATTCTTTATTTCAGGTTTTAGAAAAGTCGAAACCCCTAAAGGTTAGGGAGGTTGTCGATTTGGGCCCTGAGGCTTTAAGGGTTGTGATAACTATGTTATTTTGATAATAGTGTGATCTAGAGGCTACTGATCAAAGGCTTGGACAAGTGGAACGACTAGACCTAGACATAGTCGCTAATTTCGGTAAAGGTAGGATCGCTAGTGCCTAAGATGTTAATGGTCGAATTGTTGGTAAGGGATTCTATATATAAGTGTGATTAGATTCATAGTTACCATGTTAGTGATTGACTGTAAGCAACTTGTGTGTGGAACTCATCAGCGTTTCGTCGCAAACAGGTGTATAACTAACACCCTCTCATAGACTAGATCGGCAAAAGCCGAAAAGCCAAAATACCGGTAAACCGGTATTTCGTGAACTTGCAAGTGTACGAATGATCGTAAGATAAGTGGATTAACATATTCGATAATCTGAAGTGATAAGACTGCAGTACGCGCAATTTCGAGCATTTTGATATTTTTGGGCTTAATGGGCCAAAATCGGGTTAATGGGCCAACGGGCCCAATACGGTAAGAACGCTCGGTAAGTGTTTCTGTTAGTACGTGAATGGTGGAAATATGGATGAAAATCCTAAAATAGTTAAATCACTAGAATACCCATAAGTATGTAAAATTACTATTATACCCCTAGGTGCAAAATGACCATTATACCCCTAGGGTTAATTTTGACTGAAAAGCATGATGATCTGATTCTGTATGATGTATGCCATGATTGTATATCTATTGCATGGGGACATGGGTTATATTTATGGAGGAAGCGTCCTGGTGGCTATGCCACAATTATCTGATCTGGTGGGTTTGCCACATTTATTTGTTCTGGTGGCACTGCCACAAATATCTGTATCTGGTGACTCTATCATATTATCTGTATCTGGCAGCCATGCTGCGAATTTTTGTGGCGTGTAGCGGTTGGGTCAGTCGAATAGTCTCCCCAAATGGTGTAAGGTTGGACGGGGGTGCATATGGTTGGATTTGGGTTGGGTTTCTGCATATACATGTGATATTTGTTCTGTTCTGCTATGGGCCTATGGGCTCATTCTGCAATCTGTTCTGGGCTAAGGCCAACTTAATCTGTTATATGGTTTGAGTTGACTTAGACTATGGTTGGGTTATTTTACACACTAAGTTTCCAAACTTACCCCCTTATTTTCATCCATGCAGGAAATCCCCAACCATAGTGGGCTTGGAGCCGAGAGGGATTCGGAGTGGCCACAAGTTCTGCAAATTTTAATTTTCTTCTGGTGAATTGAACTTTTTATTTATTTACTTTTATGATTTGGGGTTTTAAGTTATAATAAGGCCGCTTTTAATTATTTTTAAAGGTTTGGATATGTTTTGTTAGAGTAGGTCTGTTTTATTTTTAACTATTGAAACTGATTAGCTTTAGGGCGCGTTTTAAAAAGAACAGTCATTGATTTCCAAATAACACGATTATAAGTAAAGCTTCCGCTATGAAAACGTTTTCCAAAATTAAGCACTTTTCTTAAAATGAACGTAATCGAATTGGTTCTTAATAATATACCCTAAGTTAAGGTGTGGCAATGGTGGTGTGCATGTCTAGGATTAGATCCGAGGGAGCTTGGTACTTAAGCAGTCCGATGGACTCACCTCCTCTTTTCTAGTTTCCTACCTGGTGCGCAGCTTCCATTCACTTTAACCTATAATGAAATCACCCTCTAAGCATGAATTAAAAACATAAAATGTTTTGAACGTTTCGATGTGGCACGTCAGATCTGGTCATAATGTCTAGGCCGGGTTTGGGGTGTTACACAAGTCGGAATTTCAAACTCAAACCAATAATGTTTCAAATGCTAATTTCAAATGGACAATATGTTGGACTGCCACATGAAGATACGAGAGAACTTCTTAAATCCTTTTTATTGATCTATGCTTCCTTTAGTCAACAAGGCGTTCCTGATGATGCCCTAAAGATGCAATTATTTCCTTATTCCTTATAGGGAATAGCCCGTACTTGGTTTTTTGGGCTACCTACTAGATCAATTACTTCCTGGAATGCACTAGCAACATAGTTTGTTTTGCGATTTAACCCGCTGACAATGAATGTTCGTCTTTAAAAGAATATTATTGCTTATCATCAGCTGGATGATGAAACTCTTCACACCACATGGGAACATTATAAATCTTTACTTTGACGTTTTCTCATGCATGACATTCAACCAGAAAAAAAAATTAAGAATTTTATAATGGGTTGAATTCACATACAAGGAATCTTGTCGACGTATCAGCCAATGGACCTCCACTAGATTGTACTTATAATGATGTTGTGAGAATTCTTGAGAGAATTGTTCAGAATGATTATCAATACCCTATCTCTAGAGCTGCACAAGAAAAAACTACTCCAGGAGTTATTGAGTTGGATGCAATAACCGCACTAAACTACTCCAGGAGTTATTGAGTTGGATGCAATAACCGCACTAAGTGCTCAAGTTTCATCTCTCACAAACATGATTAAAAATATGCAAGGGACTAGTGGCATTGCACCTATACAAGTCGCTAAGCAAGTTGATGTTCCTACTTTTTGTTGTGAGATTTGTAGTGACAACTATAGCTATGAAGATTGTCCACAACATGCAGAGAACACTTGTTATTTTAGTAACATATTCAAAAATTCTTATGGTAACTCTTACAAAAACTCTTCATGCAACCAACCATTTTGGGGAACTCAGAATGCTGGACAAAATGCTGTGACATTTAGATATGAGAATACATCTACTCAGGGCAATTATAATCCCAGACAAGGGAATTACAATCAACAATAGCAAAGCTACAATCAGCACACTCAGATGCATCTACAACAAGGCCAGACACATCCACACCGAAATTCGATGCAGCCACAACACTCTTCAATATTGAATTAGCATGTTCAAGGACATTGACAACAATTGTACACTTAAGCTTCTACTTTTGACCCACTAGCAACACTTGAGGTGTTAATGCGGTAGCATATTACTCGTACGGTATCTATCGTACATAGGAATTCATCTTCCATTAGAGCATTAGAAGTATAATTAGGACAACTTGCTTCAAATCTGAATACTCAACCACCAGGCTCATTACCTAGTGACACAAAGAATCTTAGCCCGAGGGGGAAAGAACATTGTAAGGCTATCACTCTTAGAAGTGGTAAACAAATTGGCGAACCATTTATAGACTTTACTGTAGCACCTCAAGATACGAATAGAGTGATCATTGATGAGAAGGTTAAATTTGAAGAATTTTTTGACAAATCAGACAAATAAATTCCACGAATTGCACTCATATTCCTAATGTTTGACCGTTGAAACTGTCGACGCAATCAAAGGTGTTGGCGCAAGAAGATATATCTCTACCTTTACCTTTCCCACAAAGATTCAGGAAGAATGAGCATGACAAGCAGTATTAGCAGTTTCTAGACAGACCGAAGCAACTATAGATCAACATTCCTTTAGTAGATGCTCTAGTACAAATTCTGAGTTATGGGAAATTTATGAAAGACCTCTTGTCCAAGAAGAAGAAGCTCACTGATATTGAAACTATTGCACTCACAGAAGGCTGTAGTGTTGTTTTGACAAACAAGTTGCCCCCTAAATTGAAAGATCCTGGGAGCTTTATTGTCCCATATTCAATTGGCAATCATTACTTGGGCAAAGCTTTATGCGACTTGGGAGCTAGCATTAACCTAGTGCCGCTATCTACTTTCAGAAAGTTAGGAATTGGTCACATGAAATCTACTGCAGTGACATTACAAATAGCTGATCGATCCTTGGTTCAACCTGAAGAGAAAATTAAAGATGTATTAGTTTGTGTGGATAAATTCATTTTTTCGGCTAATTTTATCATACTTGACTGCGAGGCAGACAAGGAGGTTCCCATAATCTTGAGATAACCATTTTTAGCCAACGGCCGAACTCTTATTGATGTTTATAAAGGTGAACTAACCATGCGACTTAATGATGAGTAAGTCAACATTAGTGTTTTTTAATTTATTCAATGCAGTTAAAAAGAAGAATGCCATACTGTCAATATGCTAGATGATCTAATTGAGGAAGAATTCAATGACCAAAGCACAGAACTTTCAGAAGAGTTTGCAGTGGCATCTAATGCCAAATCCTTAAATGATTGTGACAGCATCACTGAAGTTAATAATCTTGAAATTAAGCATAGATGGCAGATTGAATCCTTAGACCTAGCCAACAGAACAACCCCAATTTTCAAATTATCTGTTGAAGAAGCTCCTACTCTAGAATTGAAATCACTACTTCCTTATCTTAAATAGGTCTTTCTAGGTGATCACAATGCTCTCCCAGTTATTGTCTCCGCAACACTAGATGTAACTAAAGAAGAGAAATTGGTTCATATTCTCAAGCAACATAAATGAGCTATCGCTTAGAGTATTATTGATATTTAAGGTATTAGTCCTTCTTTTTGCATACACTAAATCAAGTTCGAAAATGAAGGCAAGAAATATATTGAACATAAAAGAAGATTAAACGAGAAGATGAAGGAAGTTGTCAAGAAGGAAATCATAAAATGGCTTTATGCTGGAATTATTTACCTGATTTCTGATAGCAATTGGGTAAGTCCAGTGCAATGCGTACCTAAAAAGAGTGGCATCATTGTGGTTCACAATGATAAGGACGAATTAATTCCTACATGCATGCCCATGGGATGGCGAGTTTGTATGAATTATCACAAATTGAATGCGGCCACAAAGAAGGATCACTTCCCACTTCCTTTCATTGACTAAATGCTAGATCGGCTTCCTGGAAAGGCCTATAATTTCTTTTTAAATGGCTATTCTGGATACAATCAAATTGCTATTGCACTAGAGGATCAGGTGAAAACAACCTTCACCTACCCCTTTGGTACTTTTATTTTTTGCCGTATGCCTTTTGGTCTTTGCAACGCACCAGCCACATTTCAAAAGTGCATGATGACAATATTTTCAGATATGATTGAAGACTCTTTAAAGATGTCTATAGATGATTTCTCAATTTATAGGAATGATTTTGATTATTGCGCTGACAATTTGGATAAAGTACTGAAGCAATGTAAGGACACACATCTTCCTGAATTGGGAAAAATGTCATTTCATGGAAACTGAAGGCATTGTATTAGGACATCGAATCGATGAAGTGTCTAATTACAAGAAGGACTAAATTGCATAAAATGAAAAAGTTGAATTCTAGTAGCTATAAGGATCAAATAGCTATGGAATCCAAAACTAGAGGTCCTTATATAGTAATTAAACCATTAAGAAAAGTATGTAGATTTTTCTTGGTTACTCATCCATGGAAATATAGAAAAAGGGAAAGGGCTAAATTGGAAATAGTAAAATACTTAATTAATTAAAAGATGAAAAGAAAATATATCATCTTATTTTCATCATCTTCAACCTAAAAATATATGGAAACCCTAGGTCAAAGAAAAGAAACTTTCAAGGCCTAATTGGGTAAGTTTCCTTGTCCCGTTTTTAGTAATTTTGATATTTTTGAAACCAGGATAGCTTAATCTATCTAATTGTGGGATTAATTTGAAAAGTTATCAAGGTATGAAAAATGGGCCATGGATGTATATGCTAGAAATTAGAAATTTATGGTGGAAAATGAAAGATTATTGATAGATAAACAACTTTTACAAAGTGATTTTTGATGAAAACATGATTTAGGGACTAAAATGTAAAGATGTAAAATTTGATGAAAAATTCTAAAATTTTATGAATACAGGTGCTGTAAAATTTGTAATGAGGATTTGTTTAGGCTTGGAATAGGAAGTAATTTGCACAAGTTTCATTTTCCGAGCCTAGGGACAATCAAAATTTATGGAAAAGTTAGGGGCAAAATGGTAATTTTACCTAGGACGTAAATTTTGTCCATTTAAATATGAAATGTGTGAAATTGATAGTTAAATTCATTTATATAGATCTGGAGAACACTAATTCGAGGTTAGATCAAGGAAAAGAAGAGGTTTCAGATTAGTAAGCTTTATACGGGAACAAGTGTCGAGGTAAGTTCTTATAACTTAATCCAACATGTAAATATGTTTAATTGAATGTTGTGTTGTATGGAATGTGATTTGTATTGATGTACATTACTTGAATGCTATTATGAGAAATTTAATACATGCTTGAAATGATGAAAAAGGGGTTAAGTTCCAATTGAATATTGAATTCCGATGATTATATATGCTTTTAGAAACTAATAAGGATTTATAGAAAGGATTTAGCCTGAACGGGTAATCCTAATATTATACCTCTCGAGTATACGTTACGATTAGGGTTTATCCTGGACTGGTAATTCTAATTGAACTCTTTAAGCATACGTCATATAAAGAATTTAGCCTGGACTGGTAATCCTGTTATACGATATATGGCTCAAGAGTGTGTTCCTTGATTAAGTACCCTAATGGGTACCATCAAATAAGAATTGACGGATTATGGAATTGTACACCTTGAGTGTGCTGCTTGAGCATCCATCGGAATTTCAATGATTCAATGGACATAGAACCCTTAACATGGCAAGAGGATTTTGAGATGAGATGATAATGTCTTGAAAGAGTGTTGCATGATGAGCTCATCTATTCTTACTTGATGTATACGTAAACTTTGTGACTAACATGTTTGATTTGATGCATGTGTTTAGGTAATTTAGCCAAAAACTTATTATTGTATGCTTAGTTTTAATAAATGGGATTGGTAAGTTTAGTTTCCGTTATACGAACTTACTAAGCATGTAATGCTTACTCTATTTTATTTTCCCCTATTTTATAGTGCTCGAAAGCTTGCGAGGGTTGGAGATCACTGGAGCATTGTCACACTATCAACTAGTCATTTTGGGTATACTTAGTAAAATAATTTTGGTATAATGGCATGGATAGGACAACTTGACCATTGGTAGCTTGATAATGATGTTTTGTAATCTAACCATTAGAATGGCTAGTAATGGCTTATTTTGGTATGATTAAGTAGGTTATTTTGATATATATATATATATATATATACACACGTCTTAAGTTGAGTATATGTTATCAAAGGTTGTTAATGCCTAAGTTAAACTAAGGTAAGGTTGTGATCATGTATGCTTGTAGTGAAATGCCTTGTGAATGGTGAAATTTGGTTAAGTTGAATCCTTGGATTGGTTGGTATTGGATGTGTGTTTCAAGTGCAAGTCAGGGGTGAAACTTTGGGTGAGAAATGATGCTAGAAATGGCTTCATTTTGTCCACACGGGCAGACACACGGGCGTGTGTCTAGACCGTGTGTGACACATGGCCTAGTAACATGGGCATGTGGTTAGGCCGTGTGTCCCCTACATCTTAATTTTGAGAAACAAAATGCTCAGAATTGGGCACATGGGCAGAGACATGGGCGTGTGTCTCAGTCGTGTGTGCCATACGACCTAGAACACGGGCATGTGTCTTGGCCATGTGAAACCTGCACCTAACTTTGAATTGAATTAATTAACCACACAGCCTAGCACACGGGCGTGTAGCATGGCCGTGTGTACAAGTAAGAGAGTTATACGGGGTTGAACAATACCTCTAGCACGGGCATGTCCCTTGTACCATACGCGCGTGTGAGCCCTACACCTTGGAAAAAATTTAAAACGTTGTAAAAAATTCTTAAAGTTCTCGATTAAGTCCTGGCTCGATTCTAATGGTCGTATTGGGCCTCGAGGGCCCAATCAAGGGACGTTATGAATGATCTTGGCTAATGAATAGTAACTTACATGAATTATTTGTAAAATGTTCTGAAAGTTCTGGTAATACTCTGAAACCCTATTTTGACGACGGATATGAGTTAAGGGTGTTACATTTAGTGGTATTAGAGCTACGGTTTAGTCGATTCTCAGATTTGACGTAGCTAGCACGAGTTTAGCTATACATGAAATTATATAAATTGTGATAGTGTGGTGACTCCTGATCATTTTAAATGTGTTTTTCATATAGTAATGTCATCCAACCGAGCTAGAGCTGAATCTGAGGAAGCTGAGAGCAATGCTTCAGCTTTAGTTCAAAGAGTTACGTCTGCATCTGGTAGTGAAAAGGCCAGTGTTTGAAGGCCGAAGTGAGGAGGCGAAACAAGCCTTCTTTCAAATGATGAATGAATGGTTTACCTAGTACTTGAGAACAAACCCTGCTATACAACGACCTCCGCCACTTGCTGCTCAACTGGTTCCTGAGGTACCACAGGGTGCCGAACTTGTTAGAATTGGTAAGCCTCCGATAGATAAAATTCGCTAACATGGAGTGGAAGAATTTAGAGCTACCGTAGATGATGAATTGTCTTGTACACCTACTGAATGTTTAAAATGTGCAGTATCTCTACTGAAGGATACAACTTATCATTGGTGGAATACCATAAATTCAGTGGTACCGAGAGAGAATGTTACATGGGAATTTTTCCAAGCTGAATTCAGGAAAAGTATGTGAGTTAGAGATTTATGGATCAGAAAAAGATCTAGAGCTCAAACAAGGAAATATGACTGTGTCTGAATATGAGCGAGAATTTGTTCGACTGAGTAAATATGCCAGAGAAAGGGTTCTAAATGAGGCTGAGATGTGTAAACGCTTTGAAGAAGGTTTAAATGAAGATATCAAATTGTTGACTGGAATTCTCGAGATAAGGGAATTTGCAGTGTTAGCTGATCAAGCACACAAAGCTGAGGAACTAAGTAAAGAAAAGAAACAAGCCGAAAGAGAGGCTCAGGTTTCTGGAAAAAGAACTATGAGTAAGTCACAATCATTTGCTCCTGAGAAATTAAGGAAGTATTATGATCGTGTGACCACCTCTACAGGATATTCTGAAAGAGAGCGGGGCTCTCAACGTTTTAACCCAAGGTCTTCATCTCCATCTGTGACTAGTGTGGGTAGTGTTGGTAATCCCAAACCGAAATGTAAACATTGTAACAAATTTCATCATTGGGAATGTCGGTCTAGAAGTGGAGCTTGTTTTGGATGTGATTCACTTGACCATTTTCTTAGAGATTGTCCAGAAAGAGTTGAAAAGGAGATAGAACCAGCTCCAAAGCCTAGTAATCCTGTCTTGAGGGGTAGACCACCCCATCATCCCAGCAATGTTAGTGGTAGTCAAGGTGCTACCAAGGATACAACAGTTAGATTTGAGACACAATCACCTGCAAGAACATATGCTATTCGTGCAAGAGAAAATGCCTCTGCACCAAACGTCATCACTGGTACATTTTCTCTACTTGATACTAATATTACTGTATTGATTGATCCTGGTTCCACACATTCATACATATGCACGAACTTAGTGACTGTTAAAAATTTACCTATTGAATTCACTGAATTTTTGGTTAAAGTTTCAAACCCCCTGGGCCAGTGTGTTATGATGAATAAAGCCTGTAAGAACTATCTGTTGATGGTAAAATTTTACTGCTTTTCAACTGACTTGATGTTATTTCTATTTGATGAATTTGATGTGATTTTGGGAATGGATTGGTTAACCTGATATGATGTAGTGGTGAATTGTAAACAGAAATATATTGTATTGAAATGTGAGAATGGTGACTTACTTCATGTTGAATCTGATAAACTAGATGGACTACCTAATGCGATTTCAGCAATATCAGCACAGAAATATGTTAGAAAAGGTTATGACGCTTTTTCGCATATGTGTTGGATACTAAAGTATCTGAATCAAAGATTCAATTGGCGCCGGTTGTATGTGAATTTCCTGATGTATTCCCAAAAGAATTACATGGTTTACCACCAGATAGAGAAGTAGAATTCTGTATAGATCTTGTTTCGGGTACAACACATATATCTATAGCACCTTACAGAATGGCTCCTACTGAATTGAAAGATCTAAAATTACAGTTGCAATAATTGATTGACAGAGATTTTTCTCGACTTAGTTTCTAACCTTGGGGTGCACCGATTCTATTTGTAAAGAAGAAGGATGGATCGTTGAGGCTGTGTATTGATTATAGATATAAAGCACAAGATCCATTGCCTCAAATAGATGACTTGTTTGACCAGTCAAAATGTGCCACTATATTTTTAAAGATTGATCTCCGTTCTGGTTATTATCAACTACGGGTAAAAGAATCGGATGTGCCAAAGGTAGCTTTTAGAACTAGGTATGGATATTATGAGTTTTTTGTGATGCCATTCAGCTTGACAAATGCACCTGCAGTGTTTATGGATTTAATGAACAAAAATTTTCAGCCCGTATTTGGACAGGTTTGTGGTAGTATTTTTAGATGATATTTTGGTTTACTCTCGAGATGAAAATGAGCATGCTGGGCATTTGAGAATAATGTTGCAAACTCTGCGCAGAAACAGCTGTATGCCAAATTCAATAAATGTGAATTTTGGCTATGGAAAGTTAGTTTTCTTAGGCATATAGTATCTATTGAAAGTGTCAGAGTAGACCTAAATAAAATTTTAGCCATTGTTAATTGGAAGCCACTAAAGAATGTGTTTGAAGTCCGAAGTTTTCTAGGACTAGCTGGTTATTATCGAAGATTTGTAAAAAGTTTTTCAATGATAGCTTCTTTGATGACTCGTTTGCTATAGAAAGATGTAAATTTTTAGTGGACTGATAAATGCTAGCAGAGTTTTGATAATTAAAAGATAGAAGCACCAGTATTAGTTCAGCCAGAATCGGGTAAGGTATTTACAGTTTATAGTGATGCGTCATTGAATGGTTTAGGCTATGTTTTGATGCAAGACTATAAAGTAGTAGCCTATACTTCATGACAGCTAAATTCACACGAAAAGAACTACATGACACATGACCTTGAATTGGCAGCCATTGTGTTCACATTGAAAATCTGGCGGCATTACTTTTTTGGTGAAAAAAATGTCACATATTCACTAATTATAAAAGTCTGAAATATTTGATGTCACTGAAAGATTTGAATTTGAGACAACATAGATGGCTTGAGTTATTGAAAGATTGTGATCTTATTATTGACTACCATCCGGGAAAAGCCAACGTAGTGGTAAATGCTTTGAGCAGAAAATCCCTGTATACTCTGTGAGCAATGAACACTTGATTGTCATTGTCTGATGATGTTTTAATCATACCCAAGTTAAAAGCTAGACCAATATTTTTGTAATAGATCTCTAAAGCTCAGAAAAATGATTGTAAGTTGCAAGCAAAACGGGTACAAAACAAATCGACTCCTGACTCAGTATTTTAGATCGGGACTAATGGTTGTTTGTTATTCAAAGGTAGAGCATGTGTACCGAAAAGTTTAGAGTTGATACAAAAGATTTTGAATGAAGCTCACAATGGTAACATGTCTATACATCATGGTAGTAATAAAATGTATAATGATATGAAAAAGATGTATTGGTGGCTAGGAATGAAACGAGATATTTCTGAGTTTGTATCCAAATGTTTGATATGTCAGCAAGTAAAATCTGAACATTAGTTGCCCTCTGGATTATTACAGTCAGTTACGATACCATAATGGACTTTGTATCGGGATTACCCCTGTCTCCAAGGAAGAAAGATGCCATTTGGGTAATTGTTGACCGGTTGACAAAGTTCGCACACTTTATTCCAGTACGTATGGATTTTTCCTTGGATAGATTGGCTGAATTATATGTTTCTGAGATTGTCAGATTACATGGAGTGCCTGTCTCTGTTAATTCAGATAGGGACCCTCGGTTTACATCTCGGTTCTGGAGCAAATTGCAAGAAGCTCTGGGTACTCAGTTACACTTTAACACTGAATTTCATCCCCAGACAAATGGTCAATCTGAGTGGGTAATACAGATCTTGGAAGATATGCTTCGATGTTGTGTACTTGTGTTTGAAGGTAACTGGGAAAGGTATTTGCCTTTGGTTGAATTTGCTTATAATAACAGTTATCAATCTAGTATTAAAATGGCATCGTATGAAGCCTTGTATGGTTGCAAATGTAGAACTCCATTGTATTGGACAGAACTTAGTAAGAAAAAGTTACATGGAGTTGACTTGGTCCGAGAGACCAAGGAAAAAGTGAAGGTAATTTGGGACAGTTTGAAAGTAGCCTTTGATCGTTAAAAGTCCTACGCTAATTTGAAATGAAAAGAAATAGAATTTCAAGTTAGTGACAAAGTATACTTGAAAGTGTCACCTTGGAAGAAAGTTCTCTGGTTTGGTCACAAAGGAAAACTGAGTCCACGGTTCATTGGACCATATGAGATTACTAAAAGAATTGGACCGGTTGCATATCGGTTAGCTTTACCACCAGTGCTTGATTTGCTTTATAATGTTTTTCATGTGTCTATGCTACGACAGTATCGATTCAACCCTTCACATGTTATCTCTCTGACAGAGGTAGAGATTCAGCCTGATATGACATATAGTGAAGAACCAATCAAAATCTTAGCTCGGGAAACGAAAGAGTTAAGAAATAAAAAGGTAGCTTTAGTAAAAGTTCTTTGGCAACAACACGGTATCGAAGAGGCTACCTGGGAGCTGGAGGATACTATGAGAAGCAATACTCGAATCTTTTTACTGGTAAGATTTTTTAGGACAAAAATCCCTAAAGGGGGGAGAGTTGTAACAGCCCATTTTTTAATGAAATCGAAAGAGGGGTTTCGGGACCACAAATCTGACCCAAAAATAAGGTTTATTTTTATTTCATTATATGGTCCATATTATAATAGGCATGTCATGTGAAAATGTTGATACAAAAATTTTATCGATTAAGTGTCTAATTACGAGAAAGACTAAATCGTATAAAATATGAAAGTTGAATTCTAGTAGCTATAAGGATCAAATAGCTATGAAATTTGAAACTAGAGGTCCTTATATGGTAATTAGACCATTAAGAGAAGTATGTAGGTTTTTCTTGGTGACTCGTCCATGGAAATATAGAAAAGGGGCAAGGACTAAATTGGAAATAGCAAAATACTTAATTAATTAAAAGATGAAAAGAAAATATATCATCTTATTTTCATCATCTTCAACCTAAAAACATATGGAAACCATAGGTGAGAGAAAAAAAACTTTCAAGGCCTAGTTGGGTAAGTTTCCTTGTCATGTTTTTAGTAATTTTGATATTTTTGAAACCGGGATAGCTTAATCTATCTAATTGAGGGATTAATTTGAAAAGTTATCAAGGTATGAAAAATGGGTCATGGATGTATATGCTGGAAATTAGAAATTTATGGTGGAAAATGAAAGATTATTGATAGATGAACAACTTTTACAAAGCGATTTTTGATAAAAACATGATTTAGGGACTAAAATGTAAAGTTGTAAAATTTGATGAAAAATTCTAAACTTTTATGAATACATGCGCTATAAAATTTGTAATGGGGATTTGGTTAGGCTTGGAATAGGGAGTAATTTGCACAAGTTTTATTTTCCGAGCCTAGGGATAAAATTGGAATTTATGGAAAAGTTAGGGGCAAAATGGTAACTTTGCCTAGGACATAAATTTAGTCCATTTAAATATGAAATGTGTGAAATTGATGATTGAATAAATTTATATAGATTCGGATAACACTAATTCGAGGTTAGATAGAGGAAAAGAAAATGTTTCAGATTAGTAGACTTTATACGCGAACAAGTGTCGAGGTAAGTTTATGTAACTTAATCCGGCATGTAAATATGTTTAATTGAATGTTGTATTGTATGGAATGTGATTTATATTGATGTACATTACTTGAATGCTGTCATGAGAAATTTAATACATGCTTGAAATGATGAAATAGGGGTTAAGTCCCGATTGAGTATTGAATTCTGATGATTATATACGCTTTCCAAAACTAATAAGGCCCTACATTTGTTGCGGACGAGATTTAGCTTGAACGAGTAATCCCATTAACCTTGTTATAGAAAAGATTTAGCCCGGACGGGTAATCCTGATATAATACCTCTTAAGTATACATTACGATTAGGGTTTAGCATGGACTGGTAATCCTAATTGAATTCTTTGAGCATACGTCATATAAAGGATTTAGACTTGGCTGGAAATCCTGTTATACGATATGTGGCTCAAGAGTGTGTTGCTTGATTAAGTACCCTAATGGGTACCATCAAATAAGAATTGATGGATTATGGAATCGTACACCTTAAGTGTGCTGCTTGAGCATCCATCGAAATTTCAATGATTCAACGGACATAGAACCCTTAACATGGCATGAGGATTTTGAGATGAGAAGATAATGTCTTGAAAAAGTATTGCATGATGAGCTCATCTATTCTTACTTGATGTATATGTAAACTTTGTGACTAACATGTTTCATTTGATGCATGTGTTTAGGTAATTTAGCCAAATGGATGGAAAACTTGTTATTGCATGGTTAGATTTAACAAACAGGATTGGTAAGTTTAGTTTCTGTTATTCTAACTTACTAAGCATTTAATACTTACTTTTTTTATTTTGCCCTTGTTTTATAATGCTCGAAAACTCGCGCGGGTTGGAGATCACTAGAGCATCGTCACACTATCAACTAGTCATTTTGGTGTACTTAGTAAAATCATTCTGGTATAATGGCATGTATAGGACAACTTGACCATTGGTAGCTTGATAATGATGTTTTGTAATCTAGCCATTGGAATGCTAGTAATGGCTGATTTTGGTATGATTAAGTAGGTTATTTTGATATATATATATATATATACACACGTGTTAAGTTGAGTATATGTTATCAAAGGTTGTTAATGCCTAAGTTAAACTAAGGTAAGGTTGTGATCATGTATGCCTGTAGTGAAATGCCTTGTGAATGGTTAAATTTTCTTAAGTTGAATGCTTGGATTGGTTAGTATTGGATATGTGTTTCAAGCGCAGGTCATGGGTGAAACTTTGGGTGAGAAATGAAGCTAGAAATGGCTTCATTTTGTCCACATGGGTAGACACATGGGCATGTGTCTAGACCGTGTGTGACACACAGTCTGGTAACATGGGCATGTCATTAGGTCGTGTGTCCCCTGAACCTTAATTTTGAGAAACAGAATGCTTAGAATTGGGCACACGGGCAGAGACATGGGCATGTGTCTCAGCCGTGTGTGCCACAGGGCCTAGAACACGAGTGTGTGTCTTGGCCGTGTGAAACCTGCACCTAATTTCGAATTGAATTAATTAACCACACGGCCTAGCACACGGGCATGTGGCATGGCTGTGTGTGCAAGTCAGAGAGTTACATGGGGTCGAACACGGCCTCTAGCACGGGCGTGTCTCTTGGATCACATGGGCATGTGAGCCCTGCAACTTGGAAAAATTTTGAAAAGTCACGAAAAATTCTTAAAGATCTCGATTAAGTCCCAGCTCGATTCTAATGCTCGTATTGGGCCTCGAGGGCCCAATCAAGAGACGTTATGAATGATCTCGGCTAATGAATAGTAATTTACATGAATTATTTGTAAAATGTTCTAAAAGTTTTGGTATTGCTCTGAAACCCTATTCCGACGATGGATACGGGTTAGGAGTGTTACACTTATGCTCTTTGCTGGAACAGAATCGAAAATTCTTCTTTGACGATGCATGTTTGGATGCCTTTATTCAGTTAAAAAAGAAACTAGTGAATGCACCTATTGTCGTTACACCAGATTGGTCTCAACCTTTTGAAGTTATGTGCGATACAAGTGACTTTACTGTGGGTGCGGTTCTAGGAAAACAAAAGGGAAAAATATTTCACATAATCTATTATGCTAGCAAAACTCTTACAAAGGCTCAATTCAATTATACCACCTTAGAGAAAGAATATCTGGCTGTAGTCTTTACTTTCGACAAGTTTTATTCATATCTTATTGACGCAAAGGTTACTGTATTCACTGATCACTCAGTGTTAAGATATCTCTTTGCGAAAAAGGATGCCAAATCAAGACTGATACATTGGATATTACTGTTGCAAGAATTTGAAATCGAGATAAAAGATCCTAAAGATTTAGAGAATCAAGTTGTAGACGATCTTTCTTAATTAGAAGTTGATAGTAAAGACGAAAACATAATTCAAATTGTCGATGCATTCCCAGATGAGAAGTTATGTGCTGTAGATGAACCTCCTTGGTATGCGGATTTTGTTAATTATCTAGTGTGTGTAAAACTCTCATTGGGTGTAACAAGCCATAAAAAGAAGGATTTCTTCATGACGTAGTGAAGCATCATTGGAACGAGCCGTATTTATTCAAGGTATGCAATAACAACATCATCCGACGTTGTGTTCTGGAAAAGAAGATGTTTTCGATCTTGAAGCATTGTCATGATGCTCCTTATGGAGGTCATTTTGGTGGTATGAGAACTGCTCCTAAAGTTCTCCAATCAGGATTCTACTGGCCGTCATTATTCAAAGACGCCCACAATTTTGTGAATCCATGTGATAGATGTCAGCGTACCGGTTCTATATCCTGGCGCAATGAAATGTTGCAATAGCCAATTATGGAGGTTGAATTATTTGGGTTTTTGGGGTATAAATTTTATGGGACTATTCCTGAGTTCATTTAGAAATCTTTATATATTAGTAGTTCTTGACTACGTCTCAAAGTGGGTTGAAGCTGTTGCAGCTCCAAAGGATGATGCAAAGACAGTGCTAAATTTTTTTCACAAGCATATACTCACTCACTTCAATACACCAAAGGCATTGATTAGTAATTAGGGTACACATTTCATTGCAACCAAGTGGCAACTACACTAAAGAGATATGAAGTTAATCATAGATTGACTACTACTTATCATTTGCAAACCAATGGACAAGCCGAAGTATCGAATCGACAAATTAAGAACATTCTTGAGAAGGTTGTAAACCTTTCGAGGAAAAATTGGTCTTTCTGCTTGGATGACATTTTATGGGCATTGCAGACAACATACAAAACTCCATTAGAGATGTCACCGTATCAATTGGGTTTTGGGAGATCATGTCATTTGCTAGTCGAACAGGAACACAAAGTAATGTGGGCAGTTAAGCAAGTGAACATGGACTATAAAGCAGCTGGAAAGAAAAAACTGTTAGATATCATTGAATTAGAGGAGATTAGGAGAAATGCTTATGAAAACACTGCAATTTACAAGGAAAAGATGGCATGACAAGATTATTTTACAGTGACAATTTATCTCGGGTCAAAAGGTTTTATTATTCAATTCTCGACTCAAATTGCACCTAGATAAATTATGTTCACGTTGGTCTGGAATTTTTAAAGTTGTCGCTATATTTCCTCATGGTGTAGTCACAATTCGAGATTTACATGATGGACACAAGTTCAAAGTAAATGGACAGAGGCTGAAACATGAAATATAATGTAGTTACCAGCGTTTAGAAAAGAATAATAAAAGAAACTAGTGGAGAATACTATTCCTAAAAAACTCGACTAAAATCTCTCCATTCACTCTTGTGTCACACTCAAGGGCTCCTCATCAAGAGCTAAGCTGTATCCTTTTCACGTCGATTCACCCGTAGGAGTTTAAGTCGCCATAACCGAAAGCTTCAAAGGATCGGTTCAAGAAGATATAAAAAATCTCCAAAAACTCTCTTTCTTTTCTTTTTTTGTCAATACTTATCCTCTTTCCCCAAATAGCCCAGGTGTCCTTTCATCAGAGCCATGCTTCCTCTGTACGTACAAGTTAGTTGTACCAGACCGGATAGCTCACGCATTTTTGTTCTTATTGGACAGTTGTCAGGTGCGGCGACAATTCTGGGCGCAATCTGAAAATACTCCTGCAACAACATTAGTACCAAAACAGGACAAAATTATGGCTAAATAAGCTAAGATCCACTGAGTCATTAAATGTAAATTACTGAACTGAAAATACTAAATTATGTACTAAAGATAACTAAAAGGGAACAATTTAACCAATAAGTAAGTGGAAGATGTAACACCCCTAACCTGTATCTGTTCATATCTATTTTTAAAACAGGGTTACAGAGCATTACCGAAGTTTACAGAGTAATTTCATATAATTCATTCCATTTACATTTCATATCCAAAGTTAATCATATTGTCCCTTGAAAGGAACTTCGAGGCCCATCTAAACATTAGATTCAAGTTGGGACTAAATCGGGAACTTAGAAAATTTTTCACAAAATTTTAAATTTTTTCTTATATATAGGGGTCACATGCCCGTGTGGGTAAGCCGTCTGGCTCACACAGTAATGTGACATGCCCATGTCTCAGGCCGTGTGGGTATTCAATATGAGGCACACAATCGTGTCCTAGCCAGTATCCTTACCTGTGAAATTCCCTGACTTGTGCCACACAGCCTGCCACACGCCTATGTGCTAGACCATGTGGTCAATTTAATTTTCACAAATTAGGTGCAGGTTTCACATGGAAAAGACACACACCCGTGTTTCAGGTCGTGTAGCACACACGGTTGAGCATTCTATTTCTAGATTTTAAGATACAAGTGACACACGACCAAACCACATGCCCATGTGCCAGGACGTGTGTCACACACGGTCAAGACACACGCCTGTGTGTCTATCCGTGTGGACAAAATAAGGCCATTTCCTAGCCCTATTTCTCACTCAAATTTAACCTTCAACCTACCACAACATTTGCATATATTTTTCAACCAATTTAAGTCAAATAAATCAAGCAAACATCCTTAATATGTATGACATAGTATCACATATTCGTATGATCAAGCTTACCTTCTTATGATGATTTATATATTACCCTAATTCAATTTAATCAAACCTTATACATATATGTATTAAACATGATATAACTTTATATTATCATACCAAAAGATACTATTACTATCCATTCCAATGGCTAGGTTATAAACATCCATTTACATATCATTATTGGTAAAATTAGCTTATACATGCCATTATGTCAAAGTAAGTTTTCTATTTATACCAAAACAAGTTGGAGGATAGTGTGATGATACTCCGACTGATCTGTAACTTTTACGAGCTTTCGGGCACTATAAAACAGAGAAAAGAAAACCTAGTAAGCATTTAATGCTTAGTAAGTTAGTATAACAGGAATTTATTTACATTTAAGATAAACACACAATAATGCATCCAAGAAATTTGGCTTATCGCCTAAACCACAATTTCACCAAATCATGTTAGTCAACTAATTCACATAATACGAAGAACATAGATGAGCTCATCATTTAATGACTGTCATATACATATACTTTTCATATCATTATTCCATATTTCATGTACATTTCAATGACAAAACATTTCAAATTTAGTTTAGCCTTGTCAGAACTTTACCTATTGAGTTTATTTGAAATATCGATGGATACGCTCATATAGTACACTTTAATGTACACTACTATAATTCGCCAAATCATTTTTAGGGGTACCAAACTAGGGCACATAATCGAGAAGCATACTCTCGAGCCTTGTAACGGGAAACTCAAGCAAAGCTATTTCGGGAAGCTCATAAAGAGCGTATCAGGAAGCCTATCCGGGCTATATAACAGGTAGCTCATAAGAGCCATAATCAGGAAGTTCACAAAGAACCATATCGGGAAGCTCTGGATAGCCAATATCGGGAAATTCAAGCGAGCACTATTAGGAAGCTCACAAAGAGCCAATTTAACGGGAAACTCACGAAGAGCCTTCATTTGGGATGCTCATAAGAGCTAAGGTGTATCCACAACAAATGTAGGATCACTACCTATCAGGACACTTCGAAGAGTTATAACGGGAAGCCCGCTGAACTATATAATAGGAAGCTCGATAGGGCTTATAATGAGATGCTCTTTTGAGCCATGGCATGTCTGCAACATATGTAAGACCACAACCAATTTGGGATTACTTGTATCCATCGAATTTCACCTATTTAAACTAGACTTAACTATTCTCAGGTATATTGGATATATAATTATTTTCATTTATATAAAAAATTCGTAATTCACATATACAACATTTATTTCAAACATATAAATATACACAATTCAGTTACACGAGCTTACCTCGATACTTGTTTGCACACGAAATCTACTAATATGAAACTTTTTGTTTTCCTCGATCCAACTCAGTATTAGGTCTTTCAGGATCTATATAAATAAATTTAACATCAATTTAATCCATTTCATACTCAATTTAATTCAATTGACATCCTAGGTAAAATTATTATTTTGCCCCTAGGTTTTTCACAAATGACAATTTCGTCCTTAGGCTCGAAAAATAAAATTAATACAATTTAGTCCTTATTCCAAGCCTAACCAAAATTTTCATATAACATTTATAGCACATGTATTTCACAAAATTCAAAAATTTTCTATAACTTTTACATATTTACAATTTAGTTCCTAAATCATATTTTCATTAAAATTCTTTGTGTAAAAGTTGTTTATTTATCAACAACCTTTCATTTTCTACCATAAATTTCAAATTTTCAGCATATTCATCCATGGAAAAACTTTGATACTTTGATAACTTTTCAAATTAATCCCCAAAATAGATAGATTAAACCATCTTGATCTCAAAAATATAAAAATAATGCAGACCATGCAATAATATTAAAATAAATTTTCTTTTCGGCTCGAATTTGTGGTCCCGAAACCACTATTCCGATTTCACTGAAAAGGGGTTGTTACAACTCTCCCCCTTAAGAATTTTCGTCCACGAAAATCTTACCAGTAAAAAGATTCGGCTATTGTTTTCTCATGGTATCCTCCGGTTCCCAGGTAGCTTCTTCAATCCCATGTCGTTGCCAAAGAACTTTCACTAATGCTACATTTTTATATCTTAACTCATTTTGTAATATCCCGAATAAAGGCCTAATCGGAATAGTGGTTTCGTGACCACAAATCTAAGATAGAAATAATTATTTTATGATTATTTTGAGGTCTATGACATGATTATCACGAGCTGAAGAATGCACTCCAAACATGAGTCATAATTGACAAATTACGGAATAAAGATAACAAGAAAACCAAATAAAGAAATCCAAGATAGAGAAACCCAGAATAAAGAAACCCAAGATACGATACTATGCCAGAAAATTAAAAACCAAACTCATAGGAAAATATAGGAGATCCCGATAATTCCTTAATGAAAAGAAATCCAGTAGAAAAAATCATTTAATCTCACTGGAATCAAATGCAACAAGAACAATGTATCTTCCCATATATACATATCAAATGGAGCATCAAGTAGAAGAAACAAAATCATAGTATCATACATATTCTCTTATCTTTTTTATCAAAGTGTAATATAATAGAATGCCCGAAAGAATAGAGCAATACAAATTATAAACCAGTCCGACTCCACCAATGCTTTCGTCTAACATCGATTAGAAAACATCCCCATATAACAAGAATTTCTTCAAAAGATCAATAACCATAGAAATATTTCTGGGAACGGATAAACACATAGAACATCTTAGAAGAAACTGCTAAAATCTGTCTAGCCGTAACTGTCACACTCAGATATTACATATTTCAAATATCATTTCCCCAACTATTTCTGTCATCACAAATTTCATATATTACTTTTCACTAAAGAAGACTAGTTTTGAATATATTTTGATTTGCACTTTTCTCGACCTTGTACCTTAGTAATTCGATTTATCAAAATAAATTTCTTCTCTAACTGGAATAGTGCATAACTCTAACAATCCTTATGCCAATCTAATACTTTTCTAGCTTTGACTTTACTTATCAACTCATTCTTCAATCTCTAATCATATTTATAATTATTCTAGCACTGAAATCTTTGGCTTCTCAATCGAAAAACTTATTCAGTACAATTCTCATGAAATTCCATTATAAAACACCACTTTGATAAGGGGGAAGGGGTCGTAGGGCCTCTGACTCAACTCTCATATACATATCCATGTAACACAGTTTTCATCATAGCAATCATATCTCAATCATGTCATTCATTTCGAGTAACTAACATTCATATTGGTTTAATGCCCACTTTCCAGTTATCTCATTTAGTCAAGAATAATTATGCATGCATCATATGTTTTTTGGATAGCTTGACTTATCCATTCATCTACTCGAACAAATCATGCTCAGGACATCATATAAGGGTTAAATAAACATAGATATTTGCATCACAATCGCAACCTTCATTTCGTGCATCATTATATACATATCTTTACAATCACATAATTCAGTCCAAATAATTTAACATAGATAAATTCATTTCATTATAATCATTTATCTCATAAAAAATATCATTGACATTCATCAACATTCAATGTTCAACCAAGGCAATGACATTTTTATTCATATCATAATATTAGGAACTTTTACTCATACCTCTACGAATTTCTATTTATCCCATTCATCTTATCAAGTAAATCAAATACACTACATCATATGAGCATCAAGCATGTATGGATATTTATTACAACATGACCTTTCATCTCACGTGTTACCACTTATATATATATCACAAATTTTTATTCATACTTTTCTAAATCGAGACTCATCATAATCGTAATTTTAGTCAAACACCTTCGCATTACATTGAACATGGTCGGTCAAAACTGGTGGAGAGTACCTCTGTCTAAACAAGATGGTGTTCATACGCGTCGGGAGACATCACACTATCACGGATCAGTGGCATGTATAGCTGGACTTTTACACATGCTAGGTTAGTCCGAGAACCGACTAAACCATAGCTCTGATACCACTAAATGTAACACCCCTTACCCGTATCTAAGGCCGGAACAGAGTACGAGACATTACCAGACTTAACAATACACATAGACAAAAACCAGGCCATAAAATTTCATTTAATTCAAAACTTTTCGAACATATGCATAACAAACAAAGTTAACTATATCATTACATCAAAACATAGGACATGGCACGATTAATTAAACTTATAAACCATAATGGATAAGGACCACATCTCATAATCATATACGATAACTCAATGCAGACTGATATGTATGGTCAAAATCATAATAAAAATACATATCACAAACTAATTTCCTATACATGCCACTCACTTGATATTTCTAATATTTGAATTAATTCTCCCAAAAATGATAGTTTGATATTGTGATTTTGCCTCCGACGATCTCTAACCCCGAGCTGACCTGCCAATACTAAAGAAATGGAGAGGATGGGTAAGCTTTACGCTTAGTAAGTTCATATGAAAATAATAAGCAATTACTACCATGCTTTTCAAGATAAAACACTATAATTGTACAATTACACATATTCAGGTTAAGCTGTGCTATTGAGTTACAGTTACTAAATCATTCATATCTGAAACTACAAAACTCCAAATTTAGTTTCATTAATTTTCCTTGAAACTAGATTCATATATCTTTCTCCCATAAAATTTCAAGAATTTTTGGTTTAGCCAATTAGTACAGTTTATTAGTTAAAGTCTCCCCTGTTTCAGAGTACGACTACTCTGACCTCTGTGCACTACGAACCAAATTTCTCCCTGTACAGAATTCCAACGACCATGCCGTTTGTTTCCCTTAAAAATAGACTCAATAAGGAATCCATTCATGTAAAATATGACTCTTAATAATTTTTTTACAATTTATGGTGAATTTATAAAGTCAGAACAGAGAACCTCGAATTCATTCAGACCCTCTTTCACAAGAATTCAAATATCACATAATATAGAATTCCTTTGCTTCCCTTGTTTCTTTCATGTGAAAATAGACTCATTAAGATTTATTTTAATATATCATTTTCATTTTTATTCAACTTCCACAAGTTTTAGTGAATTTTCAAAGTCACATCACTGCTGCTGTCCAAAACAATTTTATTGCTAATTCACTCTTTCACACTTTCTTTGTATTAACGTCATTTTAACATACATATCACAAATCATTTTCACCACATTTCATACATCACAAGTATAGGCCCATGATTACAAGGTCACCATAAAATCATCCTCATGTATAACTTACTTGTTTATAACCTTAAAACATCCCGATCACTTAATGAACACATCATTCACATAAGCAAATTCCTGCACTTATTCATCACAAAACTCACAAAGCAGTACATAGTAAGTCTCCCGTTGAACACTTCGGATCAATCCTCGATACTTGGTGGTTTCAGAACATAGCTCCACCCATCATAAAGTTCGGCTCTGTTGTACACATGGTGAACACTTAGTACCACCCATGTGACCTAGCCAGTTTATTGCGTAGCTCTCTTGTCTACATGGTGTCCTTCACCTAGAACCACGCATGCGACCTGGCTACATATATCCCGTAGCTCTCTTGTCTACATAGTGTACGCATAGTATCACCCATGCGACCTAGCTACATCATAATGTCTCGTAGCTCTGTTGTACACATGATGTGCACTCAGCACCATACATGTGACCTAGCTACATACCATTTGTATCATCCAATCTTTCCGAAGGTTCAACCGGGATTTCTCTCTCTTTTCCAACAATTTCACCAATCAAGTAATTATCAACAAACATTTTTCCAATATTATTATAAAATATCATAATACAAGTAAAATTGATATATTACTTACATCTCATTTAATATCAAGGCAATAACATTAAATTACACATTGCATTATTAAAAATCATATGAACTTACAATTGCTCATAATATCCATAATCATAGAAATCACATTTATGTATGATAATTCAATGCACTTCATGTACCATAGACATATTTTTAGATCAATTCATAAACTTAGCACCATAACATTTAATTTAACATAATTCAATTAATTCACTAAATTTAACTTTCAAATATAAATTACAACATTATTGTAGTATTATTATCATACCAACTTACCTCGATCTAGAAATGGCAATTTACTATTTTAGTCCATAACCTTATATTTTCCCGATTTAAGCCCGAATCTCGATTTCCTTCATCTATAATATCACATTTAGCCTAATAATTAGTCACATTATTCATACGGCTCCAAAAATCATATTTTTACAAATTTTCATTTTGACCCCTAAACTTTTGCATATTTGTAGTTTTGCCCCAAGGTTCAGAAATTAAACTTCATCCTATTTTCTTATGTTTTATGACATGCTGATCATTTTCCCCTTCTATGGCAACATCAAATTCTCACTCTAACATGTACTTATGACTATTAGGCATTTTTATCTATTAAGCCCTTTTACTCGTTTTCACTTAAAACCGAGTAGCACAAGTTGTTTAACATAATTTAAAACCTCATATTCTATCATAACACACCAAAATACAAAAATTTCACCTATGGGTATATTTCCAAATACGAACCCTAGGTTGAATTATTGCTAGCATAAGCTTAATCAAGTTACTGGGATTCCAAACACATAAAGAACTTGAAAAACGGGGTTAGAACGGACTTACTATTGAGCTTGGAAAGATTGAAAACCCTAGACATGGCTTCCCCCAGCTAATTTCGGCCTCCATGAGAAAGATGAGTCAATTTTGGCTTTATTTTCCCTTTTTATTTCTTTTAATTACCAAATGACTAAAATGCCCTTACTACTAAACTTTCCAAAAATTCCATCCATGTCCAATTTTTGTCTATAGACTTAGAAACTGGTCAAATTCTATTTAAGACCTCCTCATTAATATTCCAAAGCAATTTCAAACTAAAAACTTCTAGAATGCAAGTTTTGCAAATTATTCGATTTAGTCCCTAATTTCAATTTAAGCACTTTATGCATAAAATTTCTTCACGAAATTTTCACACAATCATGCAATCATGTCATAGACCTCAAAATAATCTTAAAATAATTATTTCTATCTTAAATTTGTGGTCACAAAACCACTATTTTGATTAGGCCCTTATTCGGGATATTACACATTTGTTTCATGTGCCAGGATTTTACTCGGTTCCTCACTGTAAGTCATATCAGGCTAAATCTCAAATTCTGTTGGAGAAATTACATGTGAAGGATTTGATCTTTACTGTCGTAACATGGACACATGGAAAACATTAAGAATTTTGTCAAGTTCTGGTAGTAATGCCAACTGATACATAACAGGTCTGATTCTTTCAGTAATCTCATATGGCCTGATGAATCGTGGACTCAATTTTCCTTTACGACCAAACCGGAGAACTTTCTTTCAAGGTGATACTTTCAAGAATACCTTGTCACCAACCTAAAATTCTATCTCTTTTTGTTTAAGATCAGCATAAGACTTTTGATGACCTGAGGTTGCTTTCAAACTATCTTGAATTACCTTCACCTTTTCTTCAGTTTCATGGACTAAGTCAACTCCGTATATCTTTTTCTCGATAAGCTCTGTCCAATACAATGGAGTTCTACATTTACAACCATATAGAGCTTCATACGGTGCCATTTTAATACTAGACTGATAACTATTATTGTATGCAAATTCAACCAAAGGCAGATACTTTTCCCAGTTACCTTCAAATTCAAGCACACAACACCGAAGCATATCTTCTAAAATCTGTATAACAGGTTCGGATTCTGAGGATGGAATGTAGTGCTGAAATGTAACTGTGTACCCAATGCTTCTTGCATTTGTTCCAGAATCAGGACGGAAATCGAAGATCTCTATCTGAAATAATGGAGATAGAAACTCCATGCAATCTAACAATATTAGAAACATATAATTCCGCTAATCTTTCCAAGGAATAATCCATACGTACCAGAATAAAGTGTGCAGACTTTGTTAACCGATCGACAATTACCCAAATGGCATCTTTCTTCTTCAAAGACATGGGTAATCCTAATACAAAATCCATGGTAATTCTTTCCCATTTCCATTTCGGAATCCTAACTGGCTGTAATAATCCCGAACGCACTTGGTGTTCAGCTTTTACTTGCTGACATATCAAACATGTAAATACAAATTCAGAAATATCTTGTTTCATTCTCGACCACCAGTACATCTTTTTTAGATCATTATACATTTTATTACTACCAGGATGAATAGACATATTACCATTTTGAGCTTCAAATAGAATCTTTTGTATCAATTCTGAATTCTTCAGTACACATATTCTGCCTCTGAGTAACAAATAACCATCAGACCTAACTTGAAATTCTGAATTAGAAGTCGATTCACACTGTATCCGTTTTGCTTGTAACTCGCTATCATCTTTCTGAGCTTCACAGATTTGTTACAGAAATGCCGGTTTAGCTTTTAACTCATCTATAACGGAACCATCATTAGATAAAGACAATCGAGTCTTCATTGGTCTCAAAGAAAATAGGGATTTTCTGCTCAAAGCATCTGCAACCACATTGGCTTTTCCTAGATGGTAGTCAATGACAAGATCATAATATTTCAATAATTCAAGCTACCTGCGCTGTCTTTAGTTCAAGTCTTTCTGTGACATCAAATACTTCAAGCTCTCATGATCAGTAAAAATGCGACATTTTTCACTAAGCAGATAATGCCACCAAATTTTTAATGTAAAGACAATGGCTGCCAATTCTAGATTGTGTATCGGGTAATTCTTCTCATGTGGTTTTAACTGTCTAGAAGCATAGGCTATTACTTTACCTTCTTGTATCAATACACAACCTAAACCATTTAATGATGCATCACTATAAATTATAAATTTCTTACCTGATTCAAGCTGAACTAACACGGGTGCTTTAGTTAACAAAGCTTTCAATTTGTCAAAACTTTGTTGACATTTATCAAACCACTTGAATTTCACATATTTTTGCAATAGATGAGTCATCGGAGAAGCTATCATTGAGAACCCTTTAACAAATCTTTGATAGTACCCAACTAGTCCTAGAAAACTTCTAACTTCAAACACGTTTTTTGGTGGCTTCCAATTGACAATGGTTGAAATTTTGTTGAACCCACCCGAGTACCTTCTGCAGATATTATATGTCCGAGGAAACCAACTTCCTGTAGCCAAAATTCACATTTACTAAATTTGGCATACAATTGCTTCTCACATAGAGTTTGCAACACTACTCTCAAATGTTTGGCATGTTCATTTTTATCTCGAGAATATACTGGGATATTATCAATAAATATCACCACAAACATGTCTAAATATGGTCTAAAGATTCTATTCATCAAGTCTATAAATACCGCAGGTGCATTTGTCAAACCAAACGGCATTACAAGAAACTCATAGTGCCCATACCTGGTTCTGAATGCTATCTTTGGAACATCTGATTCCTTCACTCGTAGTTGATATTAGCCACAACGGAGATCAATATTTGAAAATACATTAGCACCTTTCAACTAATCATATAGATTATCAATTCAAGGCACTGGATACTTATTCTTTATGGTGACTTTGTTCAATTGTCTGTAATCTATACACAATCTTAATGATCCATCTTTCTTCTTTACGAATAGAACCGGCGCACCCCAAGGTGAAAAACTGGGTCGAGCAAAGCCCCTGTCAATCAATTCTTGCAACTGTGCTTTCAACTCTTTTAGTTCAGTAGGAGCTATTCTGTAGGGTGCTATGGATATCGGTGTTTTCCTCGGAACAAGATCTATAGAGAACTCCACTTCTCTAACCAGTGGTAAACTAGGTAATTCCTCTAGAAATACATCAAAAAATTCACAAACAACTGGCACTAACTGAATTTTCGACTTAGATACTTTAGTATCTAACACATATGCAAGATAAGCATCATATCCCTTTCTAATATATTTCTGCGCCGATATAGTTGAAATTACAGTAAATAACCCATCCAATTTATCAGATTCAACGTGAAGTAACTCACTATTTTGACATTTCAACACAATGTACTTCTGTTTACAATTTACAACTACATCATGCTGAGTTAGCCAATCCATACCCAGAATTACATCAAATTCATCAAAAGGAAGAAACATTAGATCAGCTGAAAAACAATAGCCCTTTACCATCAACGGGCAATTTTTACAAATTTTATCCACCATAACATACTGGGCCAGGGGGTTCAAAACTTTAACCACAAATTCTGTGAATTCAACAGGTAAATTTTTACACTAAATTTAGCAATAATATCAGTGTTAAGAAGAGAAAATGTTCCAGTAATAACATCAGGTGCAGAAGCATCCTCTCTTGCACGTATAGCATATGTTCTTGCCGGTGCTCTGGCTTCAGATTTGTCTATTGAATCTTTTGTTACACCTCAGCTACCACTAACATTGTCGGGGTATCGAGGTGGTCTGCCTCTCGAGACAGGATTGCTTGGCCTAGAGGTCTAAACAGTATCTTTTATAGGCTTTTCTGGGCAATTTCTAAGGTAGTGGTTAAAAGAACCACATTTAAAATAAGCTCCACTTCTTATGTGGCATTCACCAAAATGCAATTTATTACAATGTTTGCATCTTGGTTTAGGACTTCCAACACTCCCTACACTTGTAACGGATGGAGACGAAGATCTCGGATTAGAGTGTTGAGAACCCCGCTCTTTTCCAGAATATCCCACAGATGCAATAAAACGATCATTGTACTTTTTTGATTTCTTTGAAACAAATGATTGTGACTTGCTCACAAATCTTTTTTCGAAAATTGGAGATTCCCTCTCTACTTGTTTCTTTTCTTTACTTAGTTCTTCAGCTTTGTGTGCTCGATCGGCCAACACCATAAATTCTCTTATTTCTAGAACTCCAATCAACATCTTGATATCTTTATTTAAACCCTCTTCTAATCGTTTACACATATCATCCTCAGTCGGAACCCAGTCTCTAACATATTTTCTCAACCAAAAAAATTCTCGCTCGTATTCAGATATAGTCTTGTTTCCATGTTTGAGCTCTAAAACTTCCTTCTTTTTCAGATCCAGAAATCTCTAACTATGTAGCATTTTTTCTCGGTACAACATAAGTTATGGTATTCCACCAATGGTAGGCTGTGTCTTTTAGTAAAGATACTGCACATTTCAAACATTCAGCTGGTGTACATGATAATTCATCTAGAACCCTGATGGTATTTTCCTACCAAAACTCAGCCCTCTCTGGATCATCTTTAGCAGTATCTCTAAATTCTTTTGCCCTATATTTACGAATTTTACCTACTGGAGGCTCACCAATTCTAACATGTTCAGCACCCTATGGCAACTCTGGAACCGGTTGAGGAGCAAGTGGGGGAGGTTGTTGTATAGCAGGATTTGTTCTTATGAATTTTCTAAACCACTCATTAATCATATGGAAGAAGGATTCTTTTGCCTCCCCACTTCGGCCCTCAGATTCGAGCCTCCTATTACTAGATGCAGCTCTTTAAACTGAAGTTGGAGCATTGCTCTCAGCTTCCTCAGATTTAGCTCTAGCTTTGTTGGATGACATTACTATATGAAAAATACATTTAAAATGGTCAAGAGATATCACACTATCACAAATTATATAATGGAATGTATAGCTAAACTCATACTTGCTACGTTAGTCCGAGAATCGGCTAAATCGTAGTTCTTATACTAACAAATGTAACACCCCTAACCCGTATCCGTTGCCGGAATAGGTTTACAAAGCATTACTGGAGTTTACAGAGTAGTTTCATATAATTCATGTCATTTACTTTTCATATCCAAAGTTAATCATATTGTCCTTTGAACGGACCCTCGAGGCCCAATTTAAACATTAGATTAAGTCGGAACTAAATCAGAAACTCAAAAATTTTTTTGTAAAATTTTAAAATTATTCCTTATATATAGGGGTCACACGCCCATGTGGGTAGGCCATGTGGCTCACACGATCATGTGACATGCCCATGTCTCAGGTCGTGTTGGCATTCAATATAAGGCACACAGTCGTGTCCTAGCCCGTGTCCTTAATCCTGTAACTCCCTGACTTGTGCCAAACGGCCTGCCACATACCCGTGAGCTAAGCCGTATGGTCAATTTAATTTTCACAAATTACGTGCAGGTTTTACACGGCAAAGACACACACCCGTGTTCTAGGCTATGTAGCACATACAGTTGAGACACAAGCCCGTGTCTCCGCCCGTATGCCCAATTCTGAGCATTCTATTTCTAAATTTTATGATGCAGGGGACACACGGCCAAACCATATGCCCATGTGCCAGGCCGTGTGTCACACACAGTCAAGACACATGCCCGTGTGTCTATCCGTGTGGACAAAATAAGGTCATTTCCTAGCCCTATTTCTCACCCAAATTTAACCTTCAACCTACAACAACATTTGCATATATTTGCCAACCAATTCAAGTTATATAAATCAAGCAAACATCATTAATATGTATGAAATACTATCACATATTCATATGATCAAGTTTAACTTCTTATGATGATTTACATTTTACCCTAATTCAATTTAATCAAACCTTATAGATATATGTATTAAACATGATATAACTTTACATTATCATACCAAAAGATACCATTACTAACCATTCCAATCGCTAGATTACAAACATCCATTTACATATCATCATTGGCAAAAATAGCTTATACATGCCATTATGTCAAAGTAAGTTTTCTATTTATACCAAAACAAGCTGGAGGATAGTGTGATGATACTCCGACCGACCTCCAACCTTTACGAGCTTCCGACCACTATAAAACAGAGAAAAGAAAACCTAGTAAGCATTTAATGCTTAGTAAGTTCATATAATAGGAATTTAACTTACCATATATTTACATTTAAGATAAACATACAATAATGCATCCAAACAATTTGGCTTATAGCCTAAAACACAATTTCACCAAATCATGTTAGTCAAGTAATTCACTTAATTCCAAGAACATGAATGAACTCATTATTTAATGGATTTCATATACATATACTTTCCATATCATTATTCCATATTACATGTACATTTTCATGACAAAACATTTCAAGTTCAGTTTAGCCTTGTCAGAACTTTACGCATTGAATTTATTTGAAATATCAATGGATACGTTCATATAGTACACTTTAGTGCACACTACTATAATTCGTCAAATCATTTTCATTGGTACCCAATTAGGGCACATAATCGGGAAGCACACTCTCGAGCCTTGCAACGGGAAACTCACACAGAGCTATTTCAGGAAGCTCATAAAGAGCCTATCGGGAAGCTTATCTGGGCTATATAACGAGTAGCTCATAAGAGTCATAACTGGAAAGTTCAAAAAGAACCATATCGGGAAGCTCCGAATAGTCAAAATTGAGAAATTCAAGCGAGCACTATCAGGAAGCTCACAAAGAGCCAATATAATGGGAAGCTCATGAAGAGTCTTTATTCGGGATGCTCATAAGAGCTAAGGTGGGTCCACAACAAATGTAGGATCACAACCTATCAGGATGCTCCGAAGAGCTATAATGGGAAGCTCACTAAACTATATAATAAGAAGCTTAAAAGGGCTTATAACGGGATGCTCTTTTGAGCCATGGCGTGTTTGCAAGATATGCAACACCATAACCAATTTGGGAATACTTGTATCCATCGAATTTCACCTATTCAACCGAGACTTAACTATTCTCAGGTATATAGGAAATATAATTATTTTCATTTATTTAACAAATTCAAAACTCACATATACAACATTTAATTCAAACATATAAATATACACATTTTAGTTACATGAACTTACCTCGATACTTGTTTTCACACGAAATTTACTAATCAGAAACTTTTTGTTTTCCTCGATCCAACTCAGTATTAGGTCTTTAAGGATCTATATAAATAAATTTAACATCAATTTAATTCATTTCATACTCAATTTAATTCAATTCATATCCTAGGCAAAATTACTATTTTGCCCCTATATTTTTCACAAATGATAATTTCGTCCCTAGGCTCGAAAAATAAAATTCATGCAATTTAGTCCTTATTCCAAGCCTAACCAAAATTTTCATATAAAATTTAAAGCACATGTATTTCACAAAATGTAGAATTTTTCCATAACTTTTACATATTTACAATTTAGTCCATAAATCATATTTTCATCAAAATTCTTTTTGTAAAAGTTGTTTATCTATCGACAACCTTTCATTTTCTGCCATAAATTTCAAATTTTCATCATATTCATCCATGGAAAAACTCTGATACTTTGATAACTTTTCTAATTAATCCCCAAAATAGATAGATTAAACTATCCCGATTTCAAAAAATAAAAATTACTAAAAACGGGATAGGAAAACATACCTAATTAAGCTTGATTAGTTTCTTTTCTCTCTCCTAGGGTTTCCATGAAATTTTTGGGGATGAAGATGATATAAAATGATATTATTTCTATTCAATTATTTATCATCCATTAATTTTTCCACTTTTCAATTTGGTCCTTGCCTTTTTCTCATTTTCCATGGATGATTCATCAAAAATATCTACTAACTTTTCCTTAATGGTCTAATTATCATATAAGGACCTCAAGTTTTGAATTCCAAAGCTATTTGATACCTATAGCTACTATAATTTAATTTAATTTTTGCATTTTATGCAATTTGGTCCATTTCCTAATTAAACACATAATCAGTAAACTTTTCTAATCAGAATTTTCATATGACATTCATATCATAATGTAGAACATGCAATAATATTAAAATAAATTTTCTTTCCGGCTCGAATTTGTAGTCCCGAAACCATTATTCCGATTTCACTGAAAATGTGTTGTTATAGAAGATGTATGTGTCTTACTTTGCTGGTGTTGTTTCAATGTTTCTACTCCTTGGGTTTTTGCACATATCGGTCATGAAATTCCTCCCTTGTTTGGGGTAACATCCTCATTGGCATTTAAAGGGACTTTAGTTGTTCTGTAGAGTGCAATTATTAGGGAAGGGAAAATTAAACTGCCCGCATTCTTTTCTGTACACCTATGCACCTCATGAAATATAACCTTACCGATGTTGAGTTTCCTTGTAACACCCCTATCCCGTAACCGTTGCCAGAATGGGTAAGGGGCATCACCGGACAGACAGAGTATACCAGAACAAATCCAAACCACATATATCATACAACCAGAATACATTTACATTCATCTACAATTCATCCATTAAAATGGTCTATGAGACCCAAAAAATACATTTAGGGAAGGTCGGGACTAAACCAAACCCATTCAGAATTTTCAAAACTTAAAAAAACTTATCAAAACTGCCAAAGTCACACGCCCATGTGACTAGGCCGTGTGGCTCACACTGGCACAAGGCACGCCCATGTGGTCCAACCGTGTCAAAAATAGGTCATATCCTGACTTATTAACACGGCCAACAGACACGGCCGTGTGCCATGATCTTGTGATAAATAGCTAGCTACTGACTTGTTCACATGGCCACAAGGCACGCCCGTGTTCTCTGGTCGTGTGGCACAAAATATGCTTGGTTTAAGCCAATATGCCACCCTTTAAGGGTCCAATCTTACAGGCATCATTAAGCAACATTTACACCAACATTTCTAGTCAATTCCATGCTAAAAAATGACCAAAACACATTGGAATATCATATATCAAAACATACATCAAAACTATCCACCAACATATCTTTTGTTAGCCAATTCAAATGGCATAACTTATACACACATATTAACTAAGCCATTCTAGCCTATACATGCCATACTTAAGAATATGTATATTTGCCAAAAGTACCAAAAAGAGTTTGACGGTGTGACGACAATCCTCGACTATCCCAAGCTTTAAGTAGCTACGATAACTGTAAAACAGACAGAAATCACACAGAGTAAGCTACATGAGCTTAGTAAGCCAAACATAATTAATCTAATTACTAAAGCATGTATAAGTGATACAAAACAATAATAAGAATTCGTAGCCACTACAGATAGTGGTTCATAAACTTGACCATACTCATTTGCTTGTATACCAAATTCACTTCCATGATTACGAACCTACTTTGCACTCACTAATTCGCAGAAACAGAGCCTTTATATCCAGAATTTAAGTACGATACAAACATACCTGTCTCGATTATGCCTTTCACATATTCATTTTCATAACTCAAACTTTGTCAACAGATGGCTCAGAAATGATGCAGATATTCATAAACGAGTACAATGCCAACGTCCCGGACGTGGTCTTATATGTAATTCAGTATCGATGCCTCTGTCCTAGATAGGGTTTTATACGAAATTAGATATGATGCCGATGTCCCGGACATGGTCTTACACGTAGATATTCAAATCGAGGCCTGTGTCCCAGACACGGTCTTACACGATAATTCAGATCGATACCAACATTCTTTTATCAGGCTCTCAAGGCCCTCCAATACAGATAACAATTTATAAACACAGAATTTAATCAACTTAACACGTAAGTATAGTTTGACTTACCTCGGACGGATTTCAGATAAAATGAGTCGACTATTCGACTACTTTAGATTTCCCTCGATCTAAGTTAGATTTTCTTTGTTCTTGATCTAATACATTACAAATTCAACCATTCAATCATTCATTTCATTCAATTTAATCCATATTTTGGGCACTTTACAATTTAGCCCTTACAATTTCACACTTTGACAATTTAGTCCATTTTTCACAAAATCATCAATATGTAAAATTTCCTTGCAACAAGGACTAGCCAAATTTTCATGGCTTCTATATAAGCCCATACAACATGTTAAATTCACAAATTAGTCCTTCAAAACCTCACAATTTAGCCCTAATGGCTCATTTCATCAAAATTTCAAGAACAAAACATGATAATTTAACATATATCTTTCATAATCCATGTAAGAACACTACAAAACTCTTTTAAGCATCAATGGCACATTTCATAATCTCCAATAAAAATAGAAATTTAAACATGGGTTTTAAAGAACACGAAGCAACGATCACAGAAACGTAAAAATTATCAAAAATCGAGCAAAATAAGCTCACCTATTTAGACATGCACTAGTCGAACATCAAAATGCTTCAATGGCTTCTTCTTTCTCTAAGTTTTGGCTGAACATGCATGAAGATGGCTTCATTTTCATGATTTCTTTTATTATAATTAACATATATTACCTAACTACCTAATCATCCTTTAAAAATTTATCTATTTACTATATTGCCAAACCATGTCTCCCACTATCATATAATGGTCTTATTGACATGCAAGGGTTTCAACTTTAACAATCTAGAACACTTAGGCACTTTAGCAACTAGTAGGTAACTTTTACAACTTACGTGATTTGGTCCTTTTTGCAAATCGAGCATAGAAATAAACAAATTAAATCACAGAAATTTCACACATGCAAATTCAAATATCACAGACACAAAAAATAATATTAAAATATTTTTCTAACTCTGATTTGTGGTCCCGAAGCCACTATTCCAACTAGGGTCAAAACTGGACTGTTACATTCCTACCCATGATGATCGAATGCAGTAGTAACATCCATTCATTAGATATTGTGGAACTGTGGGTAGATGGCACTAACCTACTCTTGAGGAAGTGATACCAAACTTTACAAATGGGCTTTAGTGAAATCCTCTCAACTGTGTGACATTCTTAGCTAGACACAGTCTATCGAGTTCCTTCAACACAAAAGTCCTTTAATACATGATTCCAGCCTCCAACATTTATGTTTTCAGTGAATGGGGCATGCTCGTCTTAAACATTTGTCAGCCAAATTGGGCATTGATTCTATCTTCATCAAATGGGAACGATCTTCCCCGAACATAAATGAAGGGATTATCAGGGGAATTTATATGTGCATAGAATTCTCAAACAACTTTTCCTAAGACATCATCTGGGAGTAAGCAAAAAATTTTCCAATTGTGTGTAGCCACAATAGATGAAACCAACTTGTCATAACCTATGTGTGGGTCATACTTAAACAAAAAACCTTGCTCAAAGCAAACTGGTCTATTGGAAATGTTGTCATATTTTGATGTAGCAACATTGTTGAAGAAAGTTTTCAGTTGGGTGGCACCTGTCTGAGAAGATTTTGCACCTTTAGAAGTTGTTTTGACTCTTGCCATTGATTAGTCTTAAAGAATCCTTGTGATTTTTCTATAGTCTAAATAGAAAAATGGTTTGTGAAACTACTCAAGAGAAGTTAGTGGGAGGAAGTTTTGAGTTTAAGTAAGGATGCAAGGGAGGTTAAGAAATATTAAAATGAAAATGCTATGTAACTACAGGTAAATGAAAGAGTGTTGGCAGTTTGAAAGACATAAATGGAGGTAATAGGTTGGGCTATTTGTAAAAACTTACAGGGTAAGTAGTGTGAAAAAGAGGGAGGAAGGAAAAGTAAAAAGGGCTTTAGAGGGAACCCTGGAATAACCTGGCTTTAAAAATTTTTGGCACTTTCTTCATGGGCTTCCCAATCAGGATAGGGTCTAGCTATCCAAAATATTTTCCTTGTACTCTTTATCTCTTTTCAACCCATATTTTCTCTCGTTTCGATGTCCATTTACCCACTTTGCTGTGGCATAATTTACTTATGGATTTTTCGGGCAAACACTTATTGGTACTACATCTATCGTGCTTGCACCTTCATTCTTTCTCTCTAATTCCTGCAAAATCTATACAATAATAAAAAAATATAACCAGAATTGAAAATATCATCAAGAAATTAAAGATGAAAACCGTAAAAAATAAAATTAAAGTAAAACAAATAAAGAAAATAAATACATGAAAGAGATGTTGAGCTTAAACATCTCTAAGGTCAATGGATTGTTTGTCTCGATTTACATGAGCACCTTAGTAATGCTTTAAGCATTGTCCATTAACTTTAAAATGTGACCCCCGTCTACATATCCTTGACGTCCACTACTCCATGAAGGTATACCTTGGCTACTTCAAAGGGACTTAACCAGCAGGATTTCAGTTTTCCAGAGAACATTTTCAACCATGAGTTGAATAACATTTTCAAATTGTTGTGGCATAATTCTCTTATCTTACCAGCACTTGTTCTTCTCCTTATAAATTTTAGCATTCTCATATGCTTCTACCCTGAATTCTTCCATTTCATTTAATTCAAGCAGCCTTCTATTGTCAACAGCTTTCCAATCCATGTTCAATTGCCTTATAGCCCAATATGCCTTGTGTTCTAACTCAACCGAAAAATGGCATGGTTTTCCGCATGCGAGCTTCAATGGTGACATTCCTAATAGGGTTTTGTAAGCAGCTCAATATGCCTATAAAGCTCCGTCCAGTCTCAAGTGCAAATCCTTACGATTTGGATTAACAACTTTCTCCAAAATCTACTTAATTTCCTTGCTGGAAATTTCAGCTTGCCTATTCATTTACAGATGATATGTTGTGGTAATCTTTCGTTTTACTCCGTACCTTTGCAGGGTGTTTCCAAATAGCTTGCAATCAAAGTGAGATCTCTCATTACTAACGGTGGCTAGAGGCGTACCGAATCTCGTGAAGATTTTCTTGTGCAGGAACTTCATCACTGACTTGGCATCATTTGTAGGTAGATCTATGACTTCTACCCATTTGGAGACATAATCTACTACCACATGTATAAATTACCGAACGAGGGTGGAAATGGACTTATAAAGTCCACCCCCCAAACATCGAACAAGTCAATTTCCAAAATATTTTGCAGTGGCATTTCTTATCTCCTTGATAGGTTTTTGGTTCTCTAACAATGATTGCATGTCATATAAATTCATGGGCATTTTTGAACAAATTCGGCAAATAGAACCCAGATTGGAGTACTTTTGTTGTGGTTCTTACTCGTCCAAAATGCCCTTCATATGGGACTGAATGAAAAATGTTGCAATACACTATTCATCTCTTAATCAGGAATACATCTTTGGATTATTTGATCAGCACATTGCTTATGTAGATAAGGCTAATCCCAATAATAGAATCTTGCATCATTTAAGAATTTCCATTAAACCTAGCTATTAAGTTCAGGTGGAAATAGTCCATTGACTAAGAAGTTTACAATATTTGCATACCAAGTTTATGTCGTGGCAATGAACAACTGCTCGTCTGGGAAATGTCCTTAATAAGCTTGATATTTTCGTCTTCATTTCCAGCTTCTAATCTTGATAAATGATCTGCCAATTGATTTCTGGTTCCCTTTCTGTCTCGAATCTCCAAATCAAACTTTTCAAGCAAGAGTATCCACCAAATCAGTCTTGGCATCTTTTTTAACCATTAAATACTTAATCGTAGAATGGTTTGTGTAAACCGTGAATTTGGTACCAACTAAATATGATTGGAATTTATTGAATGCAAACACCATAGCCAATAATTCCTTTTCGGTGGTGGTGTAATTAATATGCCCATCAATTAGAATCCGACTGGCATAATAGATCGCATGAATTTTTTGTGTCTTTCCTTTTACCCAGTACTGCTCCTATGACATAATCACTGGCATCACACATAAGCTCGAATGGCAATGTCCACTCAGGAGCTATTACAATCAGTGCAGCCACCAGTCACCTTTTTAACTCCTCGAAAGCTAACAAACAAGGTTAATCAAAGATGAAAGGTTTGTTTTGTTCCAACAAGGCACACAAAGGCTTAGAGATCTTGGAAAAGTCTTTGATAACTCTCCTATAGAATCCAGCATGCCATAAGAAACTCCTAATTCCCTTAACACTCATTGGAGGTAGCAGCTTCTCAATCACTTTAATTTTTCCTTGTCAACATCAATTCCTTTACGGGAAACATTATGCCTTAAGACAATTCCTTCTCTTATCATGAAACGACACTTCTCATAGTTTAAGACGAGGTTAGTCTCCTCATAACATTGAAGAACCAATTCTAAGTTGTGTAAACAACATTCGAAATCATTCCCAAATACCGAGAAATCATTCATAAACACTTCAAGGAAATTTTCAACCATATCCGAGAGTATAGAAATCATGCACCGTTGGAATGTTGTCGGTGCATTACACAAACCAAAGGGCATTCTTCTAAAAGTAAATGTACCATACGGATAAGTGAATGTTCTCTTTTCTTGATCCTCTAGGGCAATTGCAATTTGACTGTAGCCAAAGTATCCATCTAAGAAACAGAAGAAGTCATTTCCAACTAATCCATCGAACATTTGGTAAATGAAGGGTAGTGGAAAATGGTTCTTCCTTATCACTTTGTTGAGCTTACGATAGTCCATGCAGCCTTGTCATCCTAAGATAGTTCTTGTAGGTATAAGCTCACTATTGTCATTACTGACCACGGTGACACCTCCCTTCTTTGGCACACATTGAACTGGACATATCTAAGAGTTGTCAGAGATTGGGTAGATAATGGCAGCATCCAACCATTTGATTATCTTCTTCTTCACCACTATTTTCATAATGGGGTTCAACCTCCTTTGTTGCTCAATAGAATTGCCATGGAAGTCTTCTAGCAGAATTTTGTGCATGCAAAGTGTGAGGCTGATTCCTTTAATATCTGTAATTCTCCAACTTAATCCTTTTTTGAATTTCTTAAGCACAACTAACAACTTAACCTTTTGCTCATCAGTCAACTCAACAGACAACCCCATGTAGCGTGTTATCCTTTCCTAAATATGTATACTTTAACTGTGGAGGTAGAGGCTTTAACTCTAAGGCATCGCAAGAAAAATTTGGTCCATCAAGTCCATAAAAATAGCAGGAGCATTCGTTAAACCGAAAGGCATCACAAGAAATTCATAGTGTCCAGACCTCATTTTGAAAGCGGTTTTTGGCACATCTGACTCTTTAACTCTCAACTGATAGTAACCGGATCTCAAATCGATCTTTGATAACACTGTCACCCCTTTCAACTGGTTGAACAAATCATCAATCCTTGGTAACGGATACTTGTTCTTTATAGTCACTTTGTTAAACTGACGGTAGTCAATACAAAGCCTCATAGATCTGTCTTTCTTATTTACAAATAGTAGGGAGCACTCTAAGGAGAAAAACTCAATCTCACAAATCCCTTATTTGTCAATTCTTGCAACTGAGCTTTTAATTCTTTCAATTCAGTCGAAGCCATTCTGTACGGAGTAATCGAGATTGGTACAGTCCCAGGTAATAAATCAATAGCAAATTCAATCTCTCTAATCGGAGGTAACCCAGCCAATTCTTCCAGAAACACATCTGAGATTTCACAAACTACCGGCACTAATTCAAGTTTCGACTCAGATATCTCAGTATTCAACACGTATGCAAGATAAGCTTCACACCTTTTTTTCATGTATTTCTGACCAGACATGTGAGAGATCACCATAGGCAATTTATTTGATTCATCTGTTTCAACCCAAAGAATCTCACCATTTTTACATTTCAACTCAAGGGTTTTCTGTCTACAATTTACCTTGGCATCATGAAATGTCAACCAATCCACACTTAGAATAACATCAAACTCATCAAATGGTAACAACATCATATTAGCTGAAAAACAGTGACCTTGAATCATCAAAGGAATATTCTTGCAAACCTTATCAACTAACACATATTTGCCTAAAGGGTTTGCCACTTTAATCACAAATTCAGTAAGTTCAAAAGGCAAACTCTTACTACATACTAAATTCACACAAACATAGGAATGAGTAGATCTGGGGTCAATCAATGCAATAACAGTAGTATCATAGAGAGAATGTACCAGTAATCACATCGGGAGATGACGCCTCCTCACGAGCATGTATGGCATAAGCTCTAGCAAGCGCTCTAGCTTCTGATCTCACAGTTGAATCTTTCACCACACTTTTACTACTAGCTCCGCTTCTGGTATTTCTCGGTGGTCTACCTCTGCTGGCAGTATTACCCAATCTAACACTCTAAAATTTTTATTGTTCGACCTTCTCAGGGAAATCTTTAATGTAGTGCTCTCGAGAACCACACTTGAAACAAGCTCGGGTAATTAACCAACACTCACCGAAATGTTGCCTACCATAATGCTGACACTCAGATTTATTAGACCTCACATTACCCACACTTGCCATTGAAGTAGCTTGAGCTTTAGAACCCGAATATGGTCTCCCACGGTCTCGATACGAATACCTAGCTGAAACAGTCAATCGAGGATTCATCTCTTTGGACTTCTTTTACTGAGATTGGAATGACTTACTCATTGGCCTTTTTCTTGTATCTCAGGCCTCAATCACAGCTTTTCTTTTTTCTTTGTTCAGTTCTTCGACCTTGCAAGCTCGATCAACTAACACAATGAATTCTTTCAATTCTAAAATCCCAACTAACAGCCTGATGTCCTCGTTTAACCCATCCTTGAATCTTTTGCACATAATAGACTCGGTAGACACACATTCCTGGGCATACTTGTTGAGTCTAAAAAATCCACGTTCATATTCTGCCACAGACATTTTACCTTGCTTTAGCTCAAGAAACTCTTTTCGTTTCTGATCAATGAACCGCTCGCTTATGTACTTCTTTCTGAATTCCTCTTGGAAAAAACCCCATATAACCCTTTCTTTCGGAACCATGGATACCAGTGTCTTCCACCAGTGATATGCCGAGTCCCTCAATAAATATATAGCACACTTTAAACATTCTTCGGGAGTACAAGAAAGTTCATCAAATACCTGAATAGAATTCTCAATCCAAAACTCTGCTTTCTCTTGATCATCATCTATATTAGCCCTGAACTCTTCAGCCCCTTGTTTTCGGATCTTATCAACCAGGTGCTTATTCAATCTTACCAAATCAACACCTTGAGGAACTATAGTGACCAGTTGAGGAATAGGAGGGGGTGGAGGAGGTTAAGCATTCGAATTTGCTCGAACAAATTCTGTATACCAATTACTCATCATATGGAGAAAGGCTTCCCAGCCCAATCTCCTGACTACGTGTTTTAGATCTACTTTCAACCGGTGCAGTCCCTTGCGTGGGAGCCGGCACATTAGTCTCTACGTCATCAGCTACAGCTTGCTCAGGATCTATTTACTATATAAAAACACAATTTAAATTGTCAGGAGTCATCACACTATCACAGTATATTTATGGCATATATAGATAGACTTTCACACATGTTATGTTAGTCAGAGAACTGACTAAACTATAGCTCTAATACCACTAAAATGTAACACCCCTTACCCATGTTTGACGCTAGAATAGGGTACGGGGCATTACCGAAACATACACATGCAATTGTACAAAATTGAGACATAATTTTTACATCCAAATTAAACTTTTCAATTTTCATCACTAAGTCCCTGATATGGATCTATGAGGCCCTAAACATATTATGGAAGAGGTCCGAGACTAAACTGAGAACTTTGGAAAACGTTGGAAAATTTCTTGAAAATAAGGGCCTAAACCAGTGTCCAAGGCCGTGTCCTTCACACAACCATTCACATGCCACATTTTCCATACTTAGTCATTACACACTCATTCAACCAACTCATGCCTCTCACAAAATGCATCATCATAACATATAACTTAACTAATATTAGCCAACATCGATGCCTTTATACAAAATGAGTTATCAAATATTAAAGGCCAAAATTTTAGGCCAAATCAATTATGACATATAACAAAATAACCAAGTCCTCTATAAATGCCATAATTCAAAATATGAATTTCAAAATACCAAAAAAATGATGATAGTGTGGATGGATCTCCGACGATCTCCGTACCCCGAGCTAGCTTGGTGACACTATAAAATAAAGGAAAAGAGAGGGGAGTAAGCATATAGCATAGTAAGTAGGTACGAAAATAATAAACAAATTATTAACATGCTTTTATGAATCCTCAAAATATGTTTTCAAAATAATACAATCATAACTACACATAGATCCACTATTTACTCAAGTTCAATACAAGTTGTCTATTCAAGTCATAGTCACTAAATTATTTGTATCTGGAGTTATGGAACTCCAAATTAAGATCTGCTAATTTCTCCAGAAACTATACTTGCATATATTCTTTCCATAAAATTTTCAGAATTTTTGGTTTAGCCAATAAGTACATTTTATTCCTTAAAATCACCCCTGTTTCACTGTCTGACAGTTCCGACCCCTCTTTAGTAAAAATTAATTATCACCTCATACAGGATTTGGATGATGTTCTCATTTGTATATTTTGAAAATATAAATTATAACCCATAATTATTTTTTTTACAATTTTTAATTAATTTCCAAAATCAGAACAGGGGATTCCAAAATCATTCTGACTCTATCTCACAAAAATTCACATATCTCATAATATGAAATTATTTTGCTTACACTGTTTCCTTTATATGAAAATAGGCTCAATAAGCTTTAATTTAATATTTTATTCAACCTCTAATTTGATTCCCACCATTTTTGGTGATTTTTAAAATTCACACAACTGTTGTTGTCCAAAACTATTTTATTACTAAATTTCACTCTTTCATGTTTTCTTTGTAGTAACTTTCATTGTAATACTTACTCCATATCAATCTTACCAAAGTTCAATCACATATCGAGCACATTACTCATAAGTTTACACACACGTACCTGCACTTATTCATCACATAGTCATATTCAATTACAACTAGTCATTTCCCATTGAACACATCAGAATAATAACGGATACCCGGTGGCCTGCACATAGTACCACCCTTGTAGTCAAAGCTACCTTCTTCACAAAGTGGCCTTCACATAGTACCACACTTGTGACCAAAGCTATCTTACTTCACGAAGTGTCCTACACATAGTACCACACATGTGACCAAGCTATCTCTTCTCAAAGTGGCCTTCACATAGTACCACACTTGAGTCACTAGTGACATGTCACTTGTATCCTATTCTGTTCCTAATGTTCAACCGGGAAATTTCTCACTTTTCGATACTTGTCAATTTCATTCAATATTCAAAAACATTTCATAAAACATAATAAAATGTGATAACGTAAGTATAAACGATGCATCATTTACATACAAACTTACCTCAGTGCAAAATATGACGAATTTGTACTTTTTTCTTTTCCCCGATCAAGGCCAATTCCTCGTCTTTCTTGATCTATAATAACACATTTAACCCATTTAATACTCACATTATTCAATTTATTCCAAAAATCATACTATGGAATAATTACATTTTTGCGCCTAAAGTTTCCTATATTTACAATTTTACCTCTAGGCTCGTAAGATGAAAAGCACTTATTTTTCTCAACTCCTAAGCCTAGCCGATTCATATTCCCTCTTATAGCAGCTCAAATTTTTCACTAAATCACATTTTCTACACATAATTTTACGACTTTTACAAATAGGTCTTTTTATGCAATTTCATCAAAGATCACTCAGTAAAAGTTGTTTATCACACCGCTAAACTTTCATATTCTTCCATAAAACATCAAAACACATGAATTTCATCCATGATTAAATTTTTAAACACAAACCCTATCTCAAAATAATAGTGGAAATAGCTAAACCGAGCTACGATGATTTAAAAAATGTAAAGAATATTAAAAACGGGGCTAAAATAGACTTACTATTTATGTCTTCCTCATGTGAAATTCAACCAAGGGGTTGAAGATGGACAAAAATTGGCTTTTAATTTTGTTTTTAATTCATTTTCATTACCAAATGACCAAATTACCCTTAATGAAAAACTTTAGAAATATACCAAACCATGTCCATTTTTGTCCACCAACTTAACCAATGGTCTAATTACTATTTAAAGACCTCCAATTTAAAATTTCATAACAATTGGACACCTCTAACATGTAGAACTCAACTTTTGTACTTTTTACAATTTAGTCCTTTTGACTAAATTGAGTGCCCAAACGTCGAAATTTTCGAGCAAAATTTTCACGAAATTGTTCCGTGAAATTGTAGACTATAAAAATATAATAAAAGTGAACTTTACTACGTCAAATTTGTGGTCCCGAAACCACTGCTCCGACTAGACCCAAAATCAGGTTGTTACAATTTTTTGCCCAAGCATTGTGTTTAGCACTGCTATCTGAGTTTGCTTTGGCATTGCTTGGTCCTGATTTCTCAATTGTGGTGCTCTTCTTGGATTGTTCAAAGGTTTTTCTAGTAATTGTTTCCGAATTTGCTGATTCAGAAATAACATTCTTGACAACTCTATCTAGTTGTGTGCCACTTCTAAGAGTGATTACTTTACAATGCTCTTTTCCATGTGGTCTTGTATTCTCGTTATCACTAGGAAACGTTCCTTGTGTTCTTGAGTTCAAAGCATTAGCTATCTATCCTACTTGATTCTTTAAAGCTCGTAATGATGATGTTTGGCTCTGGATCACAGCATCGTTCTTAGTCTTATACTCATTCAGTAGAGACTCAATAAATGAGAAAAAAAATGGCGTCTGTCCTTGTTGAACTCGTTGTTGAGGTGGTATAGACTAATTGAAACCAAGTGGAATATTCATGGCATTGAGCCTAATAGCCATGTTAGAATTTCCAACTTCTTGATTGTTCTACCCAAAATTTGGGTGTTGTTTCCAAAAAAGCATATACATGTTGGAATAAGGATTTTTATTCTCATTGAAGTTGCCCATATAGTAGAAAGATGCTGGGTTTTAAGGATACTCTTCGAACTTGTGATCCTCACCATAATAAACACAAGATAACCCAACTTGTAACGCCCCAAAATATAAACATTTATTTTTGTTGTTGTTTGCATAAATACATGTTTGCTTTAGTGGTTGAGTGTCCTGAGGAGTGTTGGAGTAGTCCTGAGTTCAATCTTTGGCTTGTACAAAATATTGCTTTAAATGGAAAAACCCTGTCTCTAGTCAGTAGGCTTCTTAAATTAATATGGTTATTTCTTGGCATAAAAAGCCTACTAGTCTAGGGGATGAGTGGCGTGTTGATAAGGCCAGAGGACAGAGGTTCGAATCCAAGTGGGGGTGGTAGACTGTTTTTATTTTGCTACAAGCGTGGTGGAAGTGTTCTAGGCTGGCTAAAACTCTAAGGAGTTTGAAAGGGAATTGAATTGGTCGGTTGAGGGATTAGAGGAGAGATTTGAGGAGTGGATCAAGGAGTAGAGGAGTGGTGGTGTCAAAGTGGGATTTTCCTTAACCATTCGGCTTGTTGTGGATTCCAATTAGGCAAATTCGGTCATAGGCACTTAGTGCCGAAATTGTCTAGTTTTTGCTCTCTCTTTTTTGGTAGCTATTCCCCTTATGCTTCTTTTCACTCTTTAGTTTTGTTACTTGTCGGACAGCCGAATTCTTCTTGTGACCACTCGGATACGTTACGTGTTAACCAACTTTGGCTTTTTTCTCCAATACTGTACTTTGATTGATCAACTTTTCTCTCTCCATCATCCTTCCTTGCCTTAGCCGAACCTTCATCCTTTCTCCTCTTCTTCCTTTCTTCCAATCAACTTTTCCCTTTGATCAATTACACCTTCTTCCCTCTCTTCTCTTTTGGATACTTGGGCCGATTTCTGCCTAGCTCTCTCTCCATCTGTTTCAGATTTTGCAGTTCTTCTTTGAACAATCAGTTGGTGCTTGATTCCTCTCTATTCTTTCACTCTTTTTCTCTGTGTTGCAATATTACTTCTAACTTCTTTCCTGCTGTAGTTTATGGCTAGAGAGGTGTTGGTGCTAGCCTTGCTTGCCTCGGTTGTGTGGGTATCCTTTTTAGAGATTGAAGGCTGATTGTCCCCTTCCCTAAAATCAGACTTGCGATTTTTGGTAAGTGCTATATGTGTTGGTTCAAACTGTTATACGAACATTTTTAGTAAAGGTTAATAGGTTTCGGTTTGAGTGCAGATGGTTTGTAAGAGCCTGTAATCAATCTTCGACAATGATTGAAAGGTGAGGAGCCTTAATCGTTCGATCAAGGCAAGTGTTGGATTATGGTTTGGTTAAGTGTTATTTAAGGGATTATTAACCCCATTAATTAAAAGACTGGCATTGGGTTATGATTGATTCTAGGTTTAGAGTTTGTGGAGATTTGCGCTCTTCTCGCAATCAGGTGTGTAACCACACTGCTATATACGTAGATCGGCAAAAGCCAGAAAAGTATGACTATAGACGCTACACAAACGTGCGTTCGCTCGTGTGGTAATCCAAACACGTAAAATGTGAGTGATTGATCGTAGAGGCCACCATGAGCGATTTCATAGGTTTAGGTCGTTTTGGGCCACGTTGGGCCGAAATGGGTAGTGTGGGCCCTACATGGGTAAACCACATGGGCGTGTGGAGATTACTGGGCTAGGCTGTGTAACTTACACGACCAAGGCCATGTTTTGGCTTTGTGGGCCATACGGGGTGGTGGGCCAACATGGGCTGTATTATGGGCTTTGGGCTCATTTTCACTATTTGACTATTAAGGTTGCATGGGTCGCCTGAGACAACTGTGGACCTACTGTTAGGTCGGTAAGTATACTTGGACCCATACTGATGAAATGACTGTTATGCCCCTATGGGCTAAAATGACTGATATGCCCTATGATATGTATGACTGTATCCGAGCATGACATTTTTGCATACATGTATGATATTAAGGCATGACATGTTGCATGGGGGTGGGTTTATTAGATTTGGAGGAAGTGTCTTTGTCTTGGCAAATCTCACTGAAATACTATTTAGTGCATGGCAGGTCTTTGTATTTTTGGAGTGTAGGGATTGGTGGGTCGATTTTATCCCCACATGGAGTGTAGGGCTGGACGAAGTGGAGTGTAGAGGATGGATGGGTAACTTATGATTGCATTTACGATCTTCATTCTTTGAAATAGGCTAAGGCCCACACACCGATCATCGATCATCAGTATTGGGCTATGGCCCTAATCGATAGTAGTATCATCCTTTGAAATGGGCTTAGGCCCAAACTATATTTGCCTACTTTTTGAATGATTATTGTTAAGGGATTACACACTGAGTTTGCATAAACTCACCCTTCTGCTTTTCTGCGCAGGTAATCCTTAGGCGAATCGGTGCTGCGAGAGACTCGATGGTGGCCACACAACCGTTTTTTCTTCCTTTTAACCTTTTAATTTTTAAGTAATTTAATTTGGGTATTTGGTTTGTAATAAGCCCTTTTTAAGTTTTATTTAGATTTTGGGATTTATTTACTTTGAATCATATCTGTTAGAAGTAGGTTGCGGTTTTTCAAAGAGATAAATGCATTTCAAAACACCAAGCTATTGCAACACATTTTAAAAATCTTCCGCAACAATTATTGTTTTTAAACTTCAATAACAACCTAATATGATTAACACTTTGCTAAACCAACTTGAGTTTTAAGAATGAGCAAGTTATTCTAAATTTTTTCTAAATATCACAATGAGGTTTTATATAGAATAGACTTTTCTACGGAACTATGTTTTAGAAATACACTTCAATGTGACATCGCAGATTCGGCCATAACGTCTAAGCTAAGTTTGGGGTGTTACACTACTGGTTTCAACTCTTTCACCTTACTAGAAGCATGGTCTTTATCATGTTGGCTAAAGAAGATACCTGAGCAAAAATTGAGGTAATATCATTAACTTCAACTGATCCAGCCACTCTCCTACCAATTCCAGCTCTTGTTGTTGTGTATTGATAATCATTATCGGTAATTCTTTCCAAAATATTGTAGGACTTATCCAACAAAGTTTCATTAGCTCAAGGATCAACCACCATCCGTGTCTATGCATTCAAACCATTGTAGAGCATCTTCATTTAGGTCCAATACTGAAATACATGCATAAGACATTTTTCTAAGAAAATTTTTGAATCTTTCCCATACTTCATATAGTGTTTCATCCTCTAGTTGCTTGAAGGATGTTATGTCATTTCTCAGTTTAGAATTCATATTGGGTGGGTTATATTGCAACAGAAATCTTTAGTAGAGATCATTCCATGATTCTACTATTCTAGATGGTAAAGCATTGAGCGATGTTTTAGCACGATCTCTTAAAAAACAGGGAAATAGTTTGAGTTTTAAGGCATCTTCAGGGACATCTTATTGTTTGAAAGAATCACAGACCTCCAAGAAAAATCTCAAGTGTAATCTGGGATCATCAGTTGGCAAACCACCAAACTGACTAACTGATTGAAGTATATGACACATTACAAGTTTCAGTTCAAAGTGGGGAGCTCGAATTTGTGTCCTAACTATTCTAAGATTTAGGTTGTGTAAGATTCGTACTACATTCATTCTCTCAAATTGGCCGACATCGATCATCAAACATCTGAGCAATAAGAGGATTAACATTTGAATCTCTTGGATTAAGTTGCTCATTTATAGAAGGAGGATTGTTACCGTTTTGATTTATTGCTCTTTGTTTTCTTCCCCTTCTTAGCAAGGTCCTTTCAATTTCTAGATAAAAGGGATAGAGTCTTTCAGCAAGAATACATTTATGCATACAGCTAATAACAAACATGTTGAGATCACGAAAAAAACAAATTAGCAACTAAAACTATAAAAATTGCAATAACAAAAACTAAGGTTAGCAATCGCCAATCCTCGACAACAGCGCCAAAAACTTATTGCGTGATATACGAGTTGTGCAAGTATACACGCTGAATCAAGTAATAAAGTGATGAGTGAGTATCGTTCCCATGAGGATTGGATGAGTGCTCTTTGTCTAAGTTATCACAATTGAACAGAAAAGATAAATGTATCGAATGGTGCTTAATGAAATTAAAATGGGATTAACACATTAGAAGTAAGAGTAGTGAAGTATACTAGTAGAGATTACCATTGCAACAAATCAAACAAGAGTACTAAAGACTTTAGCAAAGTTGGAGTATTGGTTGTGAAGGTTAGGTTTACTAAGGGATTTGTTCTGACCCGCAAACAATGTCGTGGCAAAACTGTGGTAAACTTAATGGTCAAGTGGGTACTAATGTGATTTACCTCTGTCGAAAGCAAGACCTAAGGTTACTCACCCCTAAAGTACTATATGTCTATAGGCTCAGGATTAGTAACTACTATTACAGCTCAAACCTCTAAACTGTATAAGGTAAGGCTTTATGTCTAGAGTTTACACAAGTATTTCACTCAAAACTCACTTAAATTACCTAACTTCAGTCCAGGTAACCTTATCCTGTCAGTGTCAAGCTACCTTAAGACTTATTGAGCATTCATCAACACTCTCTTAAGTATTTAAACAAAAACAGCCATTGAGTAAAGTAGCAATATAAACCATATTAATCCATAAACATTAATCGAAGTTAAAACATCATCCAAAGCAAACCCCAGCCATATTAAGTTAGCTCATACCTAGGCTACACAAGTTCAAGAATAGAATCCTCAATATCCAAAAATAACAATTTAAAACAAAAGAATTAAAACAAAATGCAAAGGAAGAAATCTGGATTAGAAATTCCAATCCCTTCTGACTCAGCATCTTATTGCTCGTCTTTACCAAAGTTTAACGGTTAGCTTAACCTGCATTTCTTGCCACAATAAGACCTTAGTCCTAGCTCTTGTCATTTTTTCTTCTTTTCTTTTTTATTCACTTTTATACTTGGGTTGTCCTCTAAGGTAAAAGTTTAATGGTTATCTCAACTTTTTTTCCCTAATTTTGAGGTGAATATTCTCCATTACGTGTACATGTGGGGGACCAAACGCTGAGTGTTCTCATTGTTGACTAGGTGTTTGTCTGTTCTTTACTAGCATTGCCATGGCAACCTTTCATAATGCTTCAGCAAACCTCCATCCTCTACTATCCTTCTCCCTTAAACCTATCATTCAGCCGCAACAAGACCTTTCCACAACCAATTAAAAGTAAAGATGTAATAAAGTAATCACCATATCAAGTTTTTAGATGCACCGCTCGATTAACTAGAAATGATCATGCAATTACCTAAAATAAAGCTAATTTTACTTAAGTACAAGAAATTAATTAAGTCTAAGAGTATGAATTATAACTCTTTTCAAGAGTTATCATTATGGTAGGAAAGAATCAACCAATCAAGCTTCTTTCTTCTTGAATGGTTTGTAAATCAAGCTTGATTTTCATAAATTTTATGTTTCCGAGATCGTTGTAGCTTAATCTAGCTATCCCAGGTACTAAATTATAAAAATATTAAAGAATACAATTGTTATTTTTTAAGCTTTTTGGATGTGAAATGGTAGAGATTAAAGCTTTGTTATAGAATGGGACTATTTTGGTAAAGTGGGTTTTGATAGTTTTCAGTTTAGAGACTAATAATATTGAATTTAATATAAAATATTTGTAATTTTTTATTCTAGAGATTTATTGAAGGACGAAATTGATAATGGAATTAAAAACGAAGCTCAAATATAAAAGATATGTAAGCTTTGATTTTAGGGACTAAATTGAATAAAAGGTAAAAGTTCAAGAAAATATGGTAGAATGTTATTAAAGGAGTAATACACATATTTTTAGATATTATAAGGTATTTGGAATTGTTAATTGATTTAAATAATTATATAGATCAAGAAACGGATCAATCGGTCGATAAATGCGGAAAAGAAAAACCTGTTGAATTGTCCTTGGTGTCATGTTTGTTGCTAATTTGTGTAAGTAAGTTCATATTGGGTTCAATTTTATTAATACTTATTCAAGTTTTTATTATGTATATATATGTATTTGATTACTTGCTTTCAAATAAATATTGAAATTTAGATTGAATGACTGAATTGCAAAATATGACATTTATATTTGTTTGGAATGAATAGAGAGATGATATGGAATGTTAATTGGACCATGTTGTTATATGAGACAATGTTATATATATGGACAGTATATGAAAATTGGTTAAAGGCCCATGTGAACTTAATGAATAATTAGGATACAAATGATATGTCATTAGGGTTTAATGTATCAGGTACTTCGTACTGGTGATTTCATTATATCAGGTACTATGTATCAGTGACTATATTTTTAGGGATTTTATACTGATGTTCATGTTGTCTCAAGCACTATATGTTTGTGTTTATATTTTATCAGGTACAATGTACTGGTGGTGGATACCATACCAATGGCTGAGATCTAGCATTTGTTGCAAATTCTCTACAGCTCATGTGAGCAGCATCAAAGTTATCCCAGATATTCAAAGTTAATTTACTATAGTTCCCCAAGAAACACTAAGTATGAAATTAAATTGAGATAAAAGATGTATTGGAATGGAAATGTTAGCTATAAATTGAATATCATTGTTATACATAATATTTTATTTACATGTATGAAATGATGTACGAACCAATTTGGTTATGTCATGAAAGATGTAAGGTGACAATGGAATAATATGTCTATATGTTTTTTTTCATTAGTTAAAATATGAACTGTCAAGTGCGTTATGTTTAATTTTATATGAACTTTCTAAGCTTTAAGTAAGCTTACCTTTGTTCTTTTTTTTCTTGTAGATTTTCAGAAAACATGTTGTCAATTGGATCGTTTCTGGAGCTCACATTATCCATCAACCCTTTTGGTAGACTTTTACTCATTTTAGCTCAATTATAAGTGGCATGTAGATAGGTGTAAATGGTTATATAATGTGAATTTAATAACCATGCTTTTATGCCATTTTGATGTGAATGATGTGTAATGGTAAGCCTTCATGTGTAATGACTTATTGTGGCATGAATTAGTTTATATGCTTTGGATTATGTTTATGAGACTTTGGCATTTAGAAAGGATGATCATTTTTGGATCTTTAAGCATGAATATTATGGTATGAATGGTGATGAATGGTTGATTGTGAATTGTTGAATTGAGGTGTTAATTGCGGCATATTGGTTAGGCACATAGGGTGGTGTTTTAAGTTGTATTTTTTGTACGTTATTTGTGAATATGAACAGGTTTGAGGAATGGTATAATGCATGCTTGATGTATATGTGAGCATAAGGTTCTATAACTTGCTTTGAAAGGTTCTTTTGGTATATACGGTTTAACATACGGTCGTGTGCCACACATAGACATGTGGCACAATCGTGTGGTCTTTATGAATTGGAAGGTGATTTGTGTAAATGGCCTCAGAGAGTTACATAGTCTGGCGACACCGTCGTGTGACACCCTTCTACATGAATGCAATTAGTGGCACGACTTTTTGACATGATTTTGTGACTTAGTTACACACGGTCAACACCTGTCACATGGCTGTGTGTGTAACAGCCCGATTTTAGCTAAACCAGAACAGTGATTTCAGAACCAAAAATCTGATGTCATAAAATTATTTTAATATTATTTTTTATATTTACAGCATGTGAATATATATGTATGAAAATTTCATGAGCTAATTTTATCGTTTAATAGCTCAATTTGAGAAAAAGGACTTAATCGCGTAAAATGCAAAAGTGGCATTCTATAACTTAAAAGTCCTTAATTGCCATGGCTTATTAAATGAAAGGTCCTAATGTTGATATTAGACCATTGATAGTGGAAACTGACATAAATGGGCATTAAATAGATGATTTTAAATGTTTTATATTAAGGTTAAAATGGTAATTAGAATATTAAGTTAATATTAACTAACATATTATCATCATTCATAGTCAAAAATCACCAAAAAGAAATAGGGTTTGGGCTTTCATCTATTCAGCTAGCTTGTTTTTTGATTAAGGTATGTATTTTGCTCTATTTTTGATGATTTCTACGTTTTTGTGATCGTTGCTTCGTGTTCTAGCTAACCAATGCCTCAGTTTTTGAAAGTGTTTATGATTTTCAAAGTTAACATTGATGAATTCATGTGTTTTTGGATGTTTGATGATGAAATATGGAAGCTTGGTGTTTGATATACATGTTTTGTAAAGTGATTTTGAGGAAAAATGAATATTAGGATTAAATTAAGAAAAGTGTAAAATGTGGGGTTAATAGCATGAATAAATGTGAATTAGGGGCTGCTACGGGTATTATGGTAATTCGGCTAAGCATGGATTAAATTGAAATCTGTGAATTTGATGTATTTGAGAAATAGGGACTAAATTAATTAAATGTGAAAGTCTAGGGACTAATGTGTAAAAAACATGCCCAGATGTGTGTTGTAGACTAAATTGAAAGATTATATGATTAAATGAGTTGAATTTGTTATAATATAGATCAAGAAAAGAGGAACCCAGACTTAGATCGAGGCAAGAACAAAGTACTCGACTAATCTACTAGTTTCATTGTTTTTACGTCCAAGGTAAGTTCGTATGTGATAAACATTGTTACAGTTATGTTTTTAATGCTTTAATATTGCATAAATTACATATATGAGACGATGGTAGTGTACGACGATGAATCGATTATGTTTGGCACTTAATGTGCGAATCGGAATAGCTTCGGCTATATATGGCATTTAGTGTGTGAATCAGAATAGCTTCGGCTACATATGGCACTTAGTGTGTGAGACTGAGATAGCTTTGGCTATGAAAGGCACTTAATGTACGAGATTATAATAGGTTCAGCTATGCTTTGGCACTTAGTAGCTATGTAAGTTGTGATGATTTTGGCTTAATGATTTGGTATGTTTGGATATGGAATTAAGTAGTTGAATTGATTGACGATAGATGGCATGATATGTGTATGAATTGGCATGATTTAACTGCCTATATATGTAATGAATTGGTAGTATTTTGGTTACTAGATGTGCTTGAAAGAAGGGTGGCAAATTGGCTTTACAAATAGCCTATTTTTGTCCACACGGGCAGAGACACGGGCTTATGTCTCAACCATGTGTGACACGCGGCCATGCTACACGGCTGTGTGTCCCCTTGGGTAACCCTTCGAATTTAAGTCAATACACCCGACAGGTTTGGCACGGCCTAGACACACGGGTATGCCTACTAGTCGTGTGTGGCGCACGGGCTGACATATAGGCGTGTGGTCGGTTGTGTGGCCCAAGTTAATAACCTCTCCAATTTTCCCACGGCCACAGCATACAGGCATGTCCTCAGTCGTTTGGTGCAAGTCAATAGGTATGCCCTGTTTTCACACGGCCTATTCACACGGGCGTGTGACCTTTAAATGTTGAAAATTTTTCTAAGTTTTTCAAAGATTGCAAATGTTATCGGTTTTGTCCCGAACCACTTTTAAGCATGTTTTAAGGTCTCGTAGGACCTTATAAGGGACAATGTGGATGTGTTGAATGAATATTGATTATAAATGCATAAATGTATGTGAATGATGTGTATTATTTGATAATGTCTTATAACCTTATTCTGGTGAAGAATACGGGTTAGGGGTGTTTCATTTAATTAGTATCAGAGCTACGATTTAGTCAATTCTAGGACTAACGCAGTGTGTGAGAGTCTAGCTATACATGCCATATATATAAACTAGGATAGTGTGATGATTCCTAATAGTTAAAATGTGTTTTTAGTATAGTAAATGGATCCCGAATGAGCAATAGTTGATGATGTGGAAAATAATGACCCTGCTCTCACTCAAGGGGTAAGGCTGGCTGATTCTAGGCTAATTTCAAGTAGTTAAGGGGGAGATGCTAAGCAAGCCTTCTTCCAAATGATGAGTGAGTGGTTCACAGAATTCGTTCAAACGAATTCGGCTGCTCAACAACCTCCACCCCCACTTGTACCTTAGCAAATCCCAGTTGTGCCACAACTGATGGATTCAATTCGATTGAATAAGCCACCAGACGATAAGATTCATAAACACGAGGCTGAAGAGTTTCAGGCTACATTTGATGATGATGCTGAGAAAGCTGAGTTTTGGCTTGAGAATACGATCTGAGTAGTCAAGGAATTATCTTGTACTCCTGAAGAATGTATCAAATGTATGGTATCTTTGCTTAGAGATAATGCATACCATTAGTGGAAAACGTTGACATCGGTGGTTTCTAGAGAACGAGTTACCTAGGAGTTCTTCCAATCTGAGTTTCAAAAGAAGTACATAAGCCAGTGATTTCTTGATCAGAAACATAAAGAGTTTCTGGAGTTGAAACAAGGTCAGATGACAGTGATAGAATATAAAAGAGAATTCATACATTTAAGCAAATATGCTCAAGAGTATGTATCTACTGAGGAAATCATGTGCAAACGATTTGTTAACGAGTTGAATGAAGATATAAAGCTATTAGTCGGGATACTTGAAGGAATTTGTAGTACTTGTTGAGAGGGCTTGTAAAGTCGAGAATCTCAACAAAGAAAAGAGAAAGGCTGATTCAGAGGCAAGAGATTCGAGGAAGAGATCGATGAGTAATTCTTATCATTCCTCGTCGAAGAAATCTAGAGACTATTTTAACCGATTGATAGCTTCAGTGGGATATTAGAATAGAGATTGCAAAAAGTAATACACTAACCCTAAAGCTCAAGCCACTATCGGTATCTAGTGTTGGTAATGTAAAAGATGTTAAACCTGAGTGTCAACAGTGTAGAAAACGACATTTTGGAGATTGCTATGTGAGAAATAATAATAGAACTTGTTACAATTGTGGTTCACGAGATCATTTTATCAGAGGCTGCCCAAAGTTAGCTGAAAAAGATAATGCTCAGAGTACGAGGCCAACTAACACTGCTATTAGAGGGAGACCACCTCATAATGTTAGAAATGTGAGTAGTGGTAGAGGTGCGACACGAGACACTGCTGTGAGATCTGATGCTAGAGCACTTGCACGAGCCTACGCTATTCGTGCTCGCGAAGAAGCGTCATCTCCAGATGTTATCACTAGTTCTTTTACTTTCTATGATACAAAAGTTATTGCATTGATAGATCCAGGATCAACCCATTCATATGTATGTGTGAATTTAGTATCCAGTAAGACTTTACCTGTAGAGTCTATTGAATTTGTAATTAAAGTATCGAACCCCTTAAGCAAGTGTGTGTTAGTTGATAAAGTGTGCAAGAACTGCCAGTTGATGATTCGGGATAATTACTTTTCGTCTGATTTAATGTTGTTGTCATTTCATGAATTCGATATAATTCTGGGTAAGGATTGGCTAACGCTGCATGATGCGATTATGAATTGCAAACGAAAGACTATTGATTTGAGATGTCAAAATAATGAGACTATCTGGATTGAGTCAGATGATCTGAATGGCTTGTCAGCAGTGATTTCATCAATGTTAGCTCAAAAATATGTGAGAAAAGGTTGCGAAGCTTATTTTGCTTCTGTGCTTGATACGAAGGTGACTAAAAATAAAATTGAATCAGTGCCAGTTGTGTGTGAATATCTGAATGTGTTTCCTGAAGAGTTACTGGGCATACCACCAGGAACAATGCCGATATCGATTACTCTGTATCAAATGGCACCGATAGAGTTAAAAGAATTGAAAGCTCAGTTGCCAGACCTGACGAATAGAGGTTTTCCAAGATCGAGTTTTTCGCCTTGGGGTGCTCCTGTGTTGTTTGTGAAAAAAGAATGATGGCATGATGAGAATATGTATAGATTACCGACATCTTAATAAAGAGACAATCAAGAATAAATATCCTCTGCCCAGAATAGATGATTTGTTTGATCAATTGAAAGGGGCTACAGTGTTTTCGAAAATAGATTTGAGATCGGGTTATTACCAATTACGGGTTAGAGAATCTGATGTCCCAAAGACTGCATTTAGTATGAGGTATGTCCATTATGAATTCTTAATTATGCCTTTCAGACTAACGAATGCTCCTACATTCTTTATGGACTTAATGAACCGTATTTTTAGGCCGTACCCAGATCGATTTGTTGTTCTGTTCATTCACGATATATTGATATATTCATAAAAATGAATCCGAGCATGCCGAGCATTTGAGAATTGTATTGTAGACTTTACGCGATAAGCAGTTATATGCAAAGTTCAGTAAATGGGAATTATGGTTCCGTGAGGTTGGTTTTCTAGGGCATATTGTGTCAGCACTAGGTATTCGAGTCGAATCGAGTAAGATATCTCCGATTATAGATTGGAAGCTACGAGAAATGTATCCGAAGCCCGTAGCTTCCTAGGACTTGCAGGTTATTATAGATGATTTGTGAAAGGCTTCTCGATGATTGTGACTCTGTTAACAAGATTCCTTTAGAAAGATGTAAAGTTTGAATGGTCCGAGAAATGTCAGAAAAGTTTCAATCAACTGAAAGCTCTTTTGACTGAAGCTCCAGTGTTAGTACAGCCAAAATCGGTAAAGAATTTGTGATCTATAGTGATGCATCGTTGAATGGTCAGGGCTGCATTTTGATGCAGGAAGGCAAAGTCATAGCTTATGCCTTTAGACAGTTGAAACCACATGAAAAGAATCACCCGAATCACGATTTAAAGTAAGCAGCCATTGTGTTTACGTTGAAGATTTGGCGCCATTATTTGTTCGGTGAGAAATGTCATGTTTATTCAGATCATAAGAGTTTGAAATATCTGATGACTCAGAAAGATTTGAATTTGGGACAACGGAGATGGCTAGAATTCCTAAAAGATTACGAGTTAGTGATCGATTATCATCCGGGTAAGGCTAATGTCGTTGGTTATGCTTTAAGCCAAAAATCCCTATTTGCTCTATGTGCGATGAACACTCAAATAGCTTTGTGTAATGATGGCTCAATTGTAAATGAGTTGAAAGTGAGACTGTTGTTTTTACAGCAGATTTCTGAAGCTCAGAAAGTTAATAATGAAATGTTATCAAAACGAGCTCAATGTGATTCGAACCCTGATTTAGAGTTTCAAGTGGATTTCGATGATAGTTTGAGATTCAAAGGCCGAATATGTGTTCTGAGAAATTCAGAGTTGATTCAGATGATTTTGAACAAAGCATATAACAATCGTTTATCTATTCATCTGGGAAGCATGAAAATGTATAATGACTTGTAACAACTTTATTGGCAGCATGGTATGAAATGGGATATTTTAGAGTTCGTTTCTAAATGTTTAATTTGTCAGCAAGTTAAAGCTGAGCATCAGGTACCATCTGGTTTATTGCAATCGGTTATGATTCTTGAGTGGAAATGGGATAGAGTGACTATGGATTTTGTAACAGGATTGCCCCCATCTCAGAGTAAGAAAGATGCGATCTGGGTTATAGTTGACAGATTGACAAAATTGTCTCATTTTATTCCTATACGAATGGACTATTTGCTTGAAAAGTTAGCTGAGTTGTATATCTCCGAGGTTGTGAGATTATATGGAATACCTATTTCTATTGTTTCGGATAGAGATCTAAGGTTCACATCGAGGTTTTGGAAGAAACTGCAAGATGCACTGGGTGCAAAACTACATTTCAGTACTGCATTTCACCCTCAGACAAATGGTGAATCCGAGCAAGTTATATAGATACTCGAGGATATGTTGAGATGTTGTATTCTTGAGTTCAAAGACGTGGGAAAAGTATTTTCCATTGATTGAATTAGTGTATAACAACAGTTTTCAATCGAGTATTAATATGGCACCTTACGAAGCTTTATACAGTCGAAAGTGTCGAACACCATTGTATTGGACTGAACTAAATGAAAATAAGATCCACAGGGTTGATCTGATTAGAGAAACAGAAGAAAAAGTGAAAGTAATTCGTGATAGTTTGAAAGCAGCGTCAGATCGACAGAAATCTTATGCAGACTTGAAGCGAAAAGATATTGAGTTTCAGATCGGGGATAGAGTGTTTCTGAAAGTATTTCTGTGGAAGAAAATACTTCGATTTGGTCGCAAAGGCAAATTGAGTCCCAGATTCATTGAGCCGTACAAGATTATCGAGCGAGTTGGACCAGTTGCTTATCGGTTAGCATTGCTGTCTGAGTTAGAAAAGATTCATAATATAATTCATGTATCGATGCTACGAAGATACAGATCTGATCATTCGCATGTTATTTCCCCAACCGAAGTTAAGATTCAGTCAGATTTATTGTATAGTTAAGAACCGATCTGAATTCTAGATCGTGAGATCAAAGAGCTGAGAAATAAAAGAATAGCATTAGTGAAAGTATTATGGCATTGACATGGGGCTGAAGAAGCTACGTGGGAACCCGAGGATGTTATGAGAAAGAAATATCCAAACCTATTCACTGGTAAGATTTTTGAGGACGAAAATCCCTAAGGGAAAGAGTGGTAACAACCCGATTTTAGCTAAATTGAAACAATGGTTTTTGAACCACAAATTCGAGGTCGTAGAATTAGTTTTTAATATTATTTTTTATATTTACAGCATGTCAATATATATTTGTGAAAATTACGTGAGCTAATTTTATCGTTTAATACCTCAATTTGATAAAAATAACTTAATCGCGTAAAATGCAAAAGTGGCATTCTATAAGTTAAAAGTGCTTAATTGCCATGGCTTATTAAATGAAAGGTCCTTATGTTGATATTAGACCATTGATAGTGGAAATTGACATAAATGGGCATTAAATAGATGATTTTAAATGTTTTATATTAAGGTTAAAATGGTAATTAGTATTTTAAGTTAATATTAACTAAAACAAAGTGAAAATAAACCATATTATCATCATTCATAGCTGAAAATCAAAAAAAAATAAATAGGGTTTGAGCTTTCATCTATTCGACTAGCTTATTCTTTGATTAAGGTATGTATTTTGCTAGGTTTTTTATGATTTCTACATTTTTGTGATCATTGCTTCGTGTTCTAGCTAGCCCATGCCTCAATTTTTGAAAGTGTTGCTGATTTTGAAAGTTGACATTGATGAATTCATGTGTTTTTGGATGTTTGATGATGAAATATGGAAGCTTGGTGTTTGATATACATGTTTTGTAAAGTGATTTTGAGTAAAAATGCATATTAGGGATTAAATTAAGAAAAGTGTAAAATGTGGGGTTCAAAGTGTGAATAAATGTATATTATGGGCTGCTACGGGTATTATGGTAATTTAGCTAAGCATGGATTAAATTGAAATGTGTGAATTTGATGTATTTGAGAAATAGGGACTAAATTGATTAAATGTGAAAGTCTAGGGACAAATGTGTAAAAAATGCCCAAATGTGTGTTGTAGACTAAATTGAAAGATTATGTGATTAAATGAGTTGAATTTGTTATAATATAGATCAAGAAAAGAGGAACCCAGACTTAGATCAAGGCAAGAGCCAAGTACTCGACTAATAGACTAGTTTCGTCGTTTTTACGTCCAAGGTAAGTTCGTACGTGATAAACATTGTTACAATTATGTTTAAAATGCTTTAATATTGCATAAATTATATATATGAGACGATGTTTGCATACGTCAATGAATTGATTATGTTTGGCACTTAGTGTGCGAATCAGAATAGCTTCGGCTATGAAAGGCACTTAGTGTTCAGGATTATAATAGCTTCAGCTATGCTTTGGCAAATAGTGTGTGAGATATCGAGTATTTGACATTAGCGCAAAAAGGTATGAGTTCAATAAGTATGTAGATATAAAACATGAAATCCAAATAGAAGAAGTTATGAACTTGTTCATAAACACTTGAGTGAGTATGAAGAAAGTTTGTTGGTCACCATGATTTAGATATTAATTAGTACGAATTGATGATTCGTATATTATGAACTGTTGAGTATATTTAGTATGAACTTACTAAGCTATGAAGCTTCATGTGTGTTATTTGTTTATGTTTTATAGAGAATCAAAGCTAACTTGGGCTCGGGGATCATTGGGAAGCGTCATCACACTATCAATCATTTTGTTGGTACTTTTGAAGCTTTATATACATGGTATATGGCATGTATAGGGTAGTGTCATCTTAGTATGTTTTGAGTTATGATATTAACCATGACATTTGGTTTGTAAATGTTGGCTTGTTTGGCGTGGTTATGTATTGATTATTTTGGGATAGTTGTAAGTTTTTGTATTAATGCTTGGAAGATTGACATATTGTGGTTTGATTTTGAGATGATGATATGGTGCAATTTTTGTCATGCTATAGATGATAATTTGATGAGTAAATGCATTTAGTAGCTATGTAAGTTGTAATGATTTTGGTATAATGATTTGGTATGTTTGGATATGGAATTAAGTAGTTAAATTGATTGAGGATAGATGGCATGATATATGTATGAATTGGCATGTTTTGGCTGCCTATATATGTAATGTATTGGTACTATTTTGGTTACTAGATGTGCTTGAAAGAAGGGTGGCAAATTGGCTTTACAAATAGCCTATTTTGGTCCACACGGGCATGTGTCTCAGCCGTGTGTGACACACTGTCATGCTACACGATCGTGTGTCCCTTGGGGTAACCCTTCAAATTTAAGTCAGTATACCCTACAGGTTTGGCACGGCCTAGACACACGGGCGTGTCTACTGGCCGTGTGTGGCACACGAGTTGGCATATAGGCGTGTGGTCGGCCGTGTGACCCAAGTCAGTAACCTTTCTAGTTTTCCCACGGCCATGGCACACGGGTGTGTCCTTGGCCGTGTGGTGCAAGTCAGTAGGTATGCCCTATTTTCACACGGCCTGTGACACGGGCGTGTCTGTTAGCCATGTGAGGCACGTGGCCTGTTCACATGAGCGTGTGACCCTTAAAAGTTAAAAAATTTTCTAAGTTTTTCAAAGATTGCAAATGTTATTGGTTTAGTCCCAAACCACTTGTAAGCATGTTTTACAGTCTCGTAGGACCTTATAAGAGTCAATGTAGATGTGTTGAATGAATATTGATTATAAATGCATAAATGTATGTGAATGATGTGTATTATTCGATAATTCCATGTAAGCCTATTTCGGCAAAGAATACGGGTTAGGGGGTTACAGTGTGACTCTTAATTACTAAAATTTTCTTACTTTTTTGTTTAGTTTTCAATTAAGTCCTTATTTGATTTTGGGTTGATTTAAGAGCTTTTGTAAGCTCATTTAAGACTTGGTTTTGGTTGTAAATCATATTATACTTAGACTATTGAAAGCTTTATTGCGTGATTCAATGTTTAAGCTAAAATCATAGGTGATAATTGTTATTAACTGTCGTAGCATCCTATAGCTTAGGTCTGACTATCGGACCGAGTGTAGAGTGTTACAGAACACTTTAGTGTTAAAGAATTAGTGTTAAATGAGAAATGAAATGATATCAATAGGTCCTTCGAGGCGACATTGTGACAACAATTATTAGGTTCTATAGAGGAATACTGCGACGGCGGTATGGTCCTACGGGGTGACACCTCAAAAGAGGTCTAATGTGTATGACCATATCTCGGCTATGGCAACCAATATAGTTTGTCAACACATTAAACATGTGGTAGTCTGCCAAGATGTTTAACATGGGGTTATATGGAGTTCGTCAGGACAATAATTATAGGGTAGTCCAGTAGGACTATAAACACGGGAAAGTCCATCATAGCGTAAAACATGGGGATCACAATTGGAAAGTCTGTAGCTCAGTATACCAGGAGGGATGCCAAGGTTTAAAGTAGAGTTCGCAATGTGACTGGTTCTATAAGTCACAAGAATAAATGAGCTTGGAGTGTTTGAGGAACACAGACCACAAGGACAATGAAAGAATTTGACAAAGGCAATGATAAGTGAGTCCAAGGATACGTCTCAACCCTGTTAGGGTGAAAAGAGGATGAGACTCCTTAGATAAGAAGGTATACATAATTTACGTCAAACCAGTCTGCCAGGGAAGTTGCGGATCCCACATGGTTTAAGCAAACATGGAATAGGCTATTATACGATGCAGTCATAAATTGTAAGCCAAAAAAAAGTCAGCCGAAAGATTGGATAGGTCGATAAGAGTCATTCATGGAAAGAAATGTTTGCTCAAAGCTGAATGGCCAGTAAAGTCTGTCAGAGAATAGTGGAAAGCAAAGGTGTGTCAGGACCATGAAGTATGGCAAAAGTCTTGTTGATCTACAAAAGGTAGGACTAACATGTCTAATGAAGCCTTTTTAAAGAATGGACTGAGAAAGCGAGTGTTATAGTGTTGTGTTGTGGGTACTAGTACTCCAAGGTAGGGAAGATATGGTATTTTCAAAAAGGTCATAGTTATGGTAAATACTTGGGTAGTCGCCAACCAAAAGCAATGAATGACTAGTATTAATGATATAGAATAATGAGAGAAAGGAAGTAGAGTGAAACCCAAGAGTGGACATGGTCAAGACAAGACTAGGGTCTAAGATAGCCAATAAATGGCTCCGAGTGCCCAAGGCCTGGGCCTTATCACTAAGTTCATAAAATCTTCTATAAAAATCAGGGAGTTTAACTCTAAACCAAAAATCTCCATTACTTAAGATTTATGCAGTTTTACATGCATTTTCCATACAGAATCTCATTAAGTTGTCCTGAATTTATAAAATTGCTGATTGAATGCAGGTTAGATAAAGACTCAAAAAAATCAAAAGGGAGGAAGCCAAGCTCCACCAAAGTCTCACCTCAGGGTTTAAGTTTATTATATTTGTTTCCGAGTCTTAATCTAAAGATTGTAAATAAATATTAGACCAAGGTCGTAAGAATTAGTCACCAGTTTTGTATAATTTTTAAAAGTAGTTAGATTTTCAAAAAAAATTAGTTGTTAAAGTATGTAAATAAATCTTAAACAGAAGTATCAATTAATTCATTTGGGTTAGTGTAGCATCTGGTACTTGAACCTGGAGATCAGGCCAAGTATAGGGTGTTACATGTCGCCCAATTGATGAATCCCATCCCTAATCACGAACATATATCTATACTTAGGGTCTTTAATCCCCCTAAGTTAGAGAACCTGTTGCATGTTCTCTATGGTTGTTGTACATAAAATATGATCATTAGCAGTAAGAAAGTCCTCATCTTAAATCTTAGTTTTTCCCTTTTCAAACTTTCTTTTACAAACTTGCCATAGATGAATACGAAGTAAAGAAGAAGAAGAAGAAAATAGGCAAACAAACAAGAACTTTTTTAGAAGTAAAAAATGGTAGATAAAACAACAAAAGAAATTACCAAAGAAAAAGAGAAAGTTGATGAAATTTGAAATAAAATGGAATAACACTAGAAAACAAAGGATCCTTGAATTCAAAAACAATAATTGCTCAAAGATTGTAGAAGTAAGTTTCCTAGCAAATAACCTAATGCCCCTATTAATAGATGAAAAATTGAGTTTGAAACATTTGAAAACTAAGGAAGAAATGCATTCTCGAGTGAAATAATCATTGTAATTAGTCTAATGAAACGATGTCATGTCAAAAGATGACATTTTTTCCCCTAAAAGTGTTTTTTACATTCAAAGTAACCACAAAATAATAATTAACTTTTTATAGACATTTCAAATGGGAAAGGCTTCCCTTTTGAGAAAAAAGCAACACCTCATCCCCTGAAACCTCTAATCTTAAAGAAGCTCACTTTATAAACTTCTCTTTAACTAGAGGCAATTGTTATAACCCAACAACTAAATACCCTCCACGCATGAACATCCTACACCATGGAAAGAGCATTGCCACAACACCATCAAGAATAATCATCACATAAGGTCTAATATCATTAATATTTCAAATATCTCAAGACTCTTCAACCCAAAGATGATTAAATTGGGATACATTTAGGTCATACCTTAACTGGGGTATAAATTGGACTCTATCAAAAAGACATTCATTATATGAGGGATCTACTCAAAGCTCTTCTTCTACTATAAAGACCCCTTCTTCCAAGGCTAAAAGGCATGAGATCTACCATATAACCCTTACTCTGCTTGATTACCACTCTAAACTTCATATTTAGCGGCTCTCTCTACCGCCTATAGTGTGAATCACCACCATTGTACACCTCAACATTTGGTATAACTTAATTGTTATAATAATTTTAATACTAAAAGAAGTTAAATATGTTTTGTCTGATTCATCTTCGATTCTTTTTGACTCCACATCCACTACGCTTTATACTAATTTGATTATTAGTTGTAGTTACTCAAGCATATATTTACATTTGCACTTTATTTGTAATAGTTAAACTTTGCAAAAACAAATTAGATGCTTGAGGTTTTTGAAAAAAAATCAAATATCTAGTATTTACTTCACAATTTGTATATATTAAAATTATGAGTAAACTACACAAATGGTCATTAAACTATTGTCTTCGTTCTATTTTAGTCCATGAACTATTAATTTTTCCTATTTAGTCACTAGACTTTTTGAAATCAAATATTTTTGTTGCTCTCCCATTAGTTGCCACTAGATGAGTGACGGAAAGTTGACATGAGATTTTTTTTATTGGTCTAATAATAAATTTAGCTTTCTAGTGTTTACACATTCTATAAATTTGATCCTTAGTATAAAATATTCCATAATTTTAGCCCTCAATGTTTATAAAATTTTTCATTTTCGTTTGAATTCCAAAAAAAAAAATTAATAAATTTAGTCCTTAAAATTTACAATAAATATAATCTTTTTTGAATAATACCGAGGCAATATTTATTAATAAAAAAAAGTTACACTTATTAAAGAAGCTAAAAAAATTTGTGTGTAATAAATAAAGATAAACAAAAGCCTCGGTTCCCATGGAGAGGAGATAAAGAGACGAAAAAGAAAAACCCAAGATTTCAAAACTAAACCAAAAGAGTTTGACGAAACTCCAAATTGAAACATAAAGGAACCCTCGCTGAGGATGGAGAAAACCTTAATTCGGCGCAACTGGGATCGGGCAATCAGCCTTCATCTCCAACACAGCCATATCAGGTAATTCTCTACCCAAAAACGGACTTCCCTGAAAGTAGATCTTACTTTAGCTAGAATATGGGGCCACCCTATTCGCATTCTGATCAACAAATCTGAAAATTATTCTATCAAACATTCTAGCTTTTTGCTTGATTTTCAACATAAACCCTGATGGCAGATCTATCCCTACCTATCTCAATGATACGCGCAATAGTAGATCTTGAATCCCCTTCAACCACTAAATTCTAAAAACCCATGTCAGTAGTAAAACGCAGACCATCGAGGCAAGCAAGCACTTCACCCACGAAAGGAATCAGAGACAAAATTGTTCCTTACCATTCCACTTCCCAAAACCTAGCCTTGGGCATTCCTAACAACAAAACTAGAATAAGACTGACGACTTTGGCCATGAAAAGCAGTATCAAAGTTAAGCTTGAGCATCAGATCCGTCGGGGGGTCCAGCTTTGCTTCATCCTTATTCTTGCCTCAAGCAATTTCGCTCTTAGCTCCTTTAGTTCACAAACAAGGCTAATTATTTTGGCACTAATTTCTAATGCATGATACTATTTCCCTTCCATGACATGTCTATTCTAATCGAACCACAAAGCCCAAATTGTAATAGCGATGATAGAATAGGCGTAGATGTCACTCGATCTCATTAGGTGAGTAAACCAACTCCAGTAGTCCTCATAGTTACCAGATAGAGACTATTCAAGATTAACCCATCTCTAAACTTCCTCTACAGGACCACTTCGCATACTTATATATAGCGGAGTCTCAGCTTCAATATTACAACGAGGCCACATAGGGGAAGAAGCAAGTCTTCTATTGTAAAGTATAAATGTTGTAGGAATAAAATTGTGTAACATTCTCCAATTTACTATCTTAATTTTGGGAGTGATTTGGAGAGACCAAATTTTTTTATAAAAGTTAATATTACCTTGGGTAGAGTCTGAATAATTAGGGGCAGAGGTTAACATTTGGTAGTCACTCCTGACTGTGTAAAATCCTGCATGTTCTCCTTTCCAAACTGGCACATCATCATCAACATGTTCAGACAGTGGAATACAGTAGATGGTCGTGGCAATCTCAGAAGGAAACAATCTAGTAATAAAATCAGTCTTCAAGATCCTATTATTTGCTTCTATTAAATCAACCACCAGAAATATATTCTCATCGCATGTATTAAAACTATTAATAGCAGGGGTCTCTTTTAGCAGCCAGTTATCCTTCTAGATGTTAATTGTATGGCCGGACCTACTCTCTACCCCATTCCATCTGCCAATAACTTCCTAGTCGTAAAAATGCTCTTCTAGGTGAAAGATGTCTAAAAACCAAGCCTTGCATTCCAAAAAGAGGTGTTTGGGAAGTATGTAGCACTATAAATACGTGCAAGTAAAGATGTGGGATTAGTGAGCAATCGCTAGCCTTGCTTAGCCAATAAGGCTATAGTGAATTTGAAAAGATCACGAAATCCCAATCCATCGAGATTCTTTGGAGTACACAAATCACTCCATTTACACTAATGGATCCCCCGTCTAGTCGAGCTCTTTGGAGTACACAAATCATTCCAACTTTAAGCAAAGAGCCTTAGGAAATAAAAAACATGACATTGAATAAGTCAGAAGTGCCTATAGAACAGCTCTAATGAAGACTTCCCAACCTCCATGAGATAATAACCTGGTACCCCAACTTTGCACCTTAGATCTCATCCGCTTACACAAACTACGAAAAGTTTCTCTTTTATTCCTACCAAACATCATCGAAAGCCCTAAATAATTTTCTATAAGGTTAGATTGCTTGACACCCAAACCATTTATTAAACGATGCCGAACCTCCTCAATATCATTATTCTTGAAATAGATAAGAGATTTATCAAGGTTTACCTTCTTACTTGAAGCTCTTTCATAAGACTGTAGGATATCTTGGACTATTTGACTACCTTGGTCGGTAGCCTCCCCAAAAGGATGCTATCATCAGCAAAAAGAAAATGTGTGCTCACAGGACTACCCCTACAAACTTTACCCCCTTCAATCTCCCATTATTTCTATTCGAATTCAGTAAGGCTGAAAGTCCTTCCGTACAAATAAGGAAAAGATACGAGCTCAGAAAGTTACCCTGATGCATGCAACACCCTGAACCCATATCCATCACTGGAATAGGGTTACGGAGCATTACCAAACTTCATTCACAAATGAACATACATTTCTCATACAATTATCAATCCAAATATAAATGATTCTACTAATACGACCCTACGAGGCCCAAAAAATGCTTTAGAAATGCTTCGGGACTTAACCAATATCCTAGAAAATTTTTGGAACACTTAGAAAATTTTACAAAATACAGGGGACACATCCCGTGTGGCCTGGCCTACGTCTCACAAGGCCAAAGACACGCCCGTGTCACAGACCGTGTGGACATTCGAAATGGGATCACATGACCATGTGCCAGCTCATGTCTGACCCCGTGTAACTCCCAGACTTGGGTCACACGGCCAACCACACACCCGTGTGACCAGCTTGTGTGCCATTCGAAATGGCATCACACGCCCGTGTGCTAGGTCGTGTGCTAGGCCGTGCCAAACCTGCAGGGTATACTGACTTATCTCACACGGCCAAGTCACAGGCTCGTGTGCCGAGCTGTGTGGAGCATACTGACTTGATTTTCAATTAAGCACTAAGGGACACATGACCGTGTCACTTGACTGTGTGTCAGACATGGCTGAGACACACGCCCGTGTCTCTGCCCGTGTGGATAAAAATAGGCTATTTATCAGGCCATATTTCTCACCCAATCTTTCAATCACCTACATAAACTAAATGGCATATAACAGGGCATAAATAGGCATTCAAATCAATCTCAACCAACCCTAATTCATGATAATTTCATACCATCATCCATAAGACACACAAGTATCCAAATAAGTCCTTCAATTCATACCAATTTCACATTTTCAAATCACCTAAATGGTCACTTTCAATTATGCACTAATTGGCCTAAAATCAGAAGCATATCTATCTCAAATTTTAACCATTTGTTATCCATATTGCCAATTCACAAACAACCATTTACCACAAGCATTTACGTAGAAATTACCAAATGCATAACAAAGGCCATTTGCATATATATATACACAACCAAATCAACCAAAACAAGCCAAGTCACATAGCTATACACATAACAAACACTTATATCATTTACAAATCAACTCAAATGGCTAAATCCATTACCAAACTATATATCAAAATGACCATAACTCCTAGACATGCCATATAACCAAGTACATAAGTTCAAAAGTATCAAAGTGATAGCTTGATAATCTGATGCAATCTCCGACGACTCTCAATCCAAGCTAGCTTCAATAAACACTATAAAACACGGAAAAGTAAATAGAGTAAACTATAAAGTTTCATAAGCTCATATGCAACGTAAGCAAAACTTACCAACGAATAATTCAATAGCATAAACATCATATAATGCAATTCAAATTTGATCAAAAATTTAACATGTAATAGCTCGGTATTAGCTAAATCAAAATAGTAGTTTTGAAACCATAAATCTGAAGTCAAAAAATTACTTTAATATTATTTTTGGTGTTTATAGCATGTGAATATGTATGTGTGAAAATTTTATGAAATAATTTTAGCGTTTGAGTGCTTAATTTGACGAAAGGACTAAATCGTGTAAAATGCAAAAGTAGCATGCTATAAGTTAAAAGTGTTTAATTTCTTTGATTTATTAAATGTGAGGTCCTTATGATATGATTAGACCATAATTAGTGGATTATGACATAAATGGTCATCCATTATAAGTTTGATTAATATTTTAATTAAGGGTATTTTAGTAATTTTGAACATAAAGGTTAATTAAATAAACTAAAGACAAATTTAGTCCATCTTTGTCTTCCTTAACCGAAATTGAGAAATAAAAAGAAGCCATTTTAGGGCTTTGATATTCGGCTAGCATATTCCTTGATTAAGGTATGTTCTTTGCTCAGTTTTTGATACTTTTTATGTTTTTGATATCATTGCTCCGTGTTTTAGCTAGCTCGTACCCTAATTTTTCAATTGGCTGATGAATTTTTGAGTTTCAATTGATGATATCTTGATGTTTTTGAATGTTGATGATGGAAAATGAATATTTGTTGATAGTTAAATAAGTTTTATAAAGTAATTTTTGACAAAAATGTCAAAAAGGGATTAATTTGTAAAATGTGAAAATTATGTGGTTGAAATGTGAAATAAATGTGAAATATGGACTACTAGGGACTTATAGTAAATTCGGCCAAGCATGGGTTTTGTCAAATTTGGTGTAATTTGTGTTTTTGTGAAATGAAGACTAAATTGAATCAATGTGGAACTTTAGGGGCTAAAGTGTAAAAATTCCCAAATAGGTATTTTGGATGAAATTGAATGATTTGATGAATAAATGAGTTAATTTTGAATGTATATAGATCAAAAACTAAAGAAACCGATTTAGATAGGGGGAAATCGAAAGCTGTCGAGTGGTCGATCCAATCCGATCATTTTATATACGAGGTAAGTTCATATACAAATAAATGTCTTTAAATTGAATTATATATGTTTCATTATCATTGAATTTCTCTGAATGTTGAATGAGCAAATACAAGCAAGAATCGACGAAGTTACAATATCCAAAAGTCACGTACGAACCTTAGGAATAGTATAGCATATGAATGCCCTGACATTAGGATTACCGAGATGTGATTACATGTAAGACCATGTCTGGGACATTGGCATTGTATTGTGATTACGTGTAAGACCATGTCTGGGACATTGGCATCGTTATATGGTTTCGTATAAGACCCTGTATGGGACAGTGGCATCGTTATGTAAGACCATATCTGGGATATGGCATTGTACGAGCTTTATGTGATTTTTGAGTATCCTTAACGATTCCGAATGGTTCAACAAGCAAAGTCAAGTTGAGAAAGAATGTGTGAATGAGTTAAGTGATTCAGGTACGTACGAGATTCATACGAGTATTGAAAAGGGAAGTATTTGACAAATTCAATTACGATATTTAGTATGTGTACAATGAGAAAGATTTGTGAACTTGTATGTGTTTAGCTATGCTTTGCATATTTGATTTGATATGCAAATATCCATATGATGACTTTATTTGTATATGGCTTACTAAGCTTATAAAGCTTACTTTGTGTGTTTTTTTCCTATTTTATAGATTATCGAAGCTAGCTCAAACTTGGGGATTGTCAGGAAACGTCATCACACTATCGAGCATCTTGTTGGTACTTTTGAAGCTCTCTATATATATATGGTATATGGCATGTATACGCTAGTGCATCTTGGTATGTTTTGAACTTTGAATTTCACCATGTAAGTTGGTTTGTAAATGGTGTTCTTGATGAAGTTGAATTTGGCCTATGTTATGAGTTAATAAATGATATGTGATGTATTTATGATGCCTTATGTTTTGGTAGGCTTGATATGGTCTTTTTAATGGGTTGATGGATAAGTATTTAGTAAATTGTTAACGATGTGTTAGGGTTTGAGAAATGGTAAGCTTTGGTATAATTTAAGATGATGTTTGGATGCCATTTTGGTTTAGTAAATGCTTGATGATTTGGGTTATGTCTAAATGTGAAAATTAGTAAAGTAACATTTGGATTTGGTATGTTTTGGCTATGGATTTGAGTAGTTAAGAGTATGGTTTATAAATGGCATGAAATGTGTATGCAATAGCATGTTTTGGTTACCTATTATTGTATTGAATTGGTACAAATGTTGTGGTTTAGGTATGCTTGAGAAAGGGTGAGAAATGTGGCTTCAACCAAGCCTATTTTCACTCCACACGGCCAAGCACACGGGAATGTGGCTTGACCGTGTGTGACATATGGCCTTGGTACACTGCCGTGTGTCCCCTGGGGTAGCTTTTCAAATTAAGTCAGTATACTCTACAGGTTTGGTACGGCCTAGACACACAGGCATGTCTACTGGTTGTGTGAGACCCACGGGCTAGCACATGGACGTGTGGTCGGACGTGTGATTCAAGTCAGTATACCCTCTAGATTTCTCACGTCCGTGGCACACGGGCATGTCTCCGGCCGTGTGGTACAAGTCAGTATGTATGCCCTATTTTCACATGGCCTATGACACGAATGCATCTGGTGGCCGTGTGAGGCACATGGCCTATTCACACGGGCGTGTGACCCTTGAATGCTTAAAAATTTTCTAAGTTCCCTTAAGTTTTTAAATGTTATCGGTTTAGTCCCGAACCTCTTTTAAGCATGATTTAAGGTCTCGTAGGGCCTTCTAAGGGACAATGTGAATGTGTACAATGGATTTTGATTATGAATGCATAAATGTAAGTATTATGTATGTGAATGATGTGTATTATTCAGTAATTCCTTGTAACCCTATTTTGGTAATGGATACAGGTTAGGGGTGTTACAATTTTTGGTATCAGAGCTACGATTTTGTCGATTCTAGGACTAACGTAATTTGTAAGAGTCTAGCTATACATGAAATATATATATAAACTGTGATAGCATGATGATTTCTAACAGCCTAAACTGTGTTTTCATATAGTAAATGGATCCCAAAAGAGCTATAGCTGATGATGTAGAGAGTAATGTACCCGCTCCCGCTCAAGGGACAGCGCCGGCTGGTTCTAGGCTGATTTCAAGTAGTCAAGGGGGAGAGTGTAAGCAAGCCTTCTTCCAGATGATGAGTGAGTGGTTTACAGAGTTCGTTCGAATGAATACGGCTACTCAACAACCTCTACCCCCACTTGTTCCTCAACAAAACCCTGCTATTTCTCAAGTTATGGATTTGACACGGATGAACAAGCCGCTAATGGATAAGATTTGTAAACACAGGGCTGAGGAGTTCTGGGCTACCATTGATGATGATGCTGAGAGTTGAGTTCTTGCTCGAGAACATAATTCGAGTATTCGATGAATTGTCTTGTACTCCTAAAGAATGTATCAAATATGTGGTATCTTTATTTAGAGATAATGCGTACCATTGGTGGAAAACATTGACATTTGTGGATCCAAGAGAACGTGTTACCTGGGATTTATTTCAATTCGAGTTTCAAAAGAAGTATATAAGTCAGCGATTTCTCGATTAGAAGCATAAAGAGTTTTTAAAATTGAAACAAGGTCGGATGACTATTACCGAGTATGAAAGAGAATTCGTACGGTTAAGCAAGTATGCCTAGGAATATGTTTCCACTGACGAAATCATGTGTAAACGATTTGTTGATGGACTGAACGAGGATATAAAACTGTTAGTCAAAATTCTTAAATTGAAAGAATTTTTCGTTTTGGTTGAGAGGGCTTGTAAAGCTAACGATCCCAGCAAAGAAAAGAGAAAAGCAGACTTAGAAGCTAGAGACTCAAGAAAAAGATTGATCAGTAAGCCGTATCAATCTTCATCGAAGAAATTCTGAGACTCATTTAATCATTCTAATGCATCAGTGGGACATTCAATCAGGGATCGTGAAAAGTAACCTGTGAGTTCTAAAGTTCAAGCTACATCTGTTGCTAGCGTTGGCAGTGTGAGACAAAACTGACCCGAGTGTAGACATTATGGAACACGACATATAGGTGATTGTAGATTGAAAGATCGAGCCTGTTTTAAATGTGGATCATTGGATCATTTCATTTGTAACTATCCTGAGTTAGCGGAGCAAGATACAGTACAAAACACGAGACCGAGTAACCCTGTAGCTAGAGGCAGACCACCCAAAAACACAAGAAATGTGAATGGTAGCTAGAGAACGACTAAAGATTCTACTGTGAGGTCAGATGCCAGAGCACCTGCACGAGCCTACGCTATTCGCGCTCGTGAAAAAGTTCCACCTCTAGATATTATTACCGGTACTTTTACTCTCTATGATACTAAAGTTATTGCGCTGGTAGATCCAGGATCAACCCATTTATATGTATGTGTGAATTTAGTATCCAGTAAGACTTTGCCTGTAGAGTCTACTGAATTTGTGATTAGAGTATCAAACCCCTTAGGCAAGTGTGTTTTGGTTGATAAAGTGTGCAAGAACTGTCCATTGATGATTCAGGATTTCTATTTTCCAGCTGATCTGATGTTGTTACCATATGATGAATTTGATATAATTCTGGCTATGGATTGGGTAACGCTACATGATACTATAGTAAACTATAAACGAAAGATAATTGATCTGAGATGTCAAAATAATAAGATTATTCGGATTAAGTTAGGTAATTTAAATGGTTTATCAGCAGTGATTTCATCGATGCTAGCTCAGAAATATGTGAGAAAGGGTTGTGAAGTTTATTTTGCTTATATGCTTGATATGAAAGTGACAGAAAAGAAGATCGAATTAGTGCCAGTTGTGCGTGAACATCTGGATATATTTCCTGAAGAGTTACCAGGTTTACCACCGATATGAGAGGTTGAGTTTGGCATTGAATTAGTGTCGGGAACTACGCCGATATTGATAGCTCCATACAGAATGGCTCCGACAGAGTTAAAAGAATTGAAAGCTAAGTTGCAAGAACTGACGGAGAGAGGTTTTGCTAGACCGAGTTTCTCACCTTGGGGTGCTCCTGTATTGTTTGTGAAAAAGAAAGATGGCACGAAGAGAATGTGTATAGACTAGCGACAGCTTAATAAAGTGACTATAAATAACAAATACCCTCTACCGAGGATTGACGATTTGTTTGATCAATTAAAAGGGGCAACAGTGTTTTCAAAAATTGACTTGAGATCGGGATATTATCAGTTGCGAGTTAAAGACTCCGATGTGCCAAAGACTGCTTTTAGAATGAGGTATGGACATTATGAATTCTCAGTTATACCTTTTGGACTAACAAATGCACCTGCTGTCTTTATGGACTTAATGAACCAGATTTTCAGACCATACCTAGATCGGTTTGTCGTTTTATTCATTGATGACATTTTGATTTATTCACATGATGAGTCTGAGCATGCTGGGCATTTGAGAATTGTACTACAGACTCTACGAGATAAACAGTTACTTGCTAAGTTCAATAAATGTGAATTCTACTTAAGAGAAGTTAGTTTCCTAGGACATATTGTTTCATCCGCGGGTATCCGAGTTGACCCGAGCAAAATTTCTGCAATAATAGATTGGAAGCCTCCGAGAAATGTTTCTGAGGTTCATAGTTTTCTAGGACTAGCAGGATATTATAGACGATTTGTAAAAGGCTTTTCGATGATTGCAACTCCGATGATGAAATTGCTTCAAAAAGATGTTAAGTTTCAGTGGTCAGATAAATGTCAAAAAAATTTCGAGCAGTTAAAAGCTTTATTAACTAAAGCTTCAGTGTTAGTTCAGCCTGAATCAGGTAAAGAGTTTGTAGTGTTCAGTGATGCATCGTTGAATGGTCTAGGTTGAGTTTTGATGCAGGAAGGCAAAGTTCTAGGACCGCATGAAAGGAATTACCCAGCGGACGATTTGGAATTAGCAGCTATTGTGTTCGCGTTGAAAATTTGGCGTCACTATTTGTTTGGTGAGAAACTCCACATCTATACTGATCATAAAAGTTTGAAATATTTGATGACTCAGAAAGATCTGAATTTGCGACAACAAAGTGGTTTGAATTACTAAAAGATTACGAGTTAGTGATCGATATCATCCAGTAAAAGCCTAATGTCATTTCTAATGCTTTGAGTTGAAAATCCCTATTCGCTCTACGTTCGATGAATAATCAAATAGCTTTGTGTAATGATGGTTCGATTGTGGTCGAGATGAAAGCGAGACCATTATTTTTACAACAGATTTGTAAAGCTTAGAAAGTTGATAATGAAATGTTAATAAAATGAGCTCAATGTGATTCAAACCCTGATTCAGAATTTCAAGTTGATTCTGATGATTGTTTAAGATTCAGAGGCTAAATATGTGTTCTGAGAAATTCAGAGTTGATTCAGATGATTTTGAATGAAGCACATAGTATTTGTTTATCTATTCATCCGGGAAGCACGAAAATGTATAACGATTTGAAACAGCTTTATTGGTGGCATGGCATGAAATGTGATATTTCAGAATTTGTTTCGAAATGTTTGATTTGTTAGCAAGTCAAAGCTAAGCATCAAGTACCGTCAGGTTTATTACAGTCTATCATGATTCTCGAGTGGTACTGGGATAGAGTGGCTATGGATTTTGTTTCGGGTTTGCCCCTATCTCCGAGTAAGAAAGATGCAATATGGTTATTGTCGATAGATTGACAAAATCAGCCCATTTCATTCCGGTGCGTACGGATTATTCACTTGATAAGCTTGCTGAGCTATACATTTCAGAGGTTGTTCGATTACATGGGGTACCAATTTCCATTGTTTCGGATAGAGATTAGAGGTTTACATCGCAGTTTTGGAGCCAAACTGCAAGATGCACTGGGTACAAAGTTACATTTTAGTACTGCATTTCACCCGCAGATGGATGGTCAATCTGAACGAGTTATTCAATACTCGAGGATTTGTTACGATGTTGCATTCTTGAGTTTGAAGGTACCTGGGAGAAATATCTACCGCTGATTGAATTTGCTTATAATAATAGCTTTCAATCGAGTATTAAAATGACACCGTACGAGCCTTTATACAAACGTAAATGTCGAACATCGTTGTGCTGGACAGAGCTCACTGGGAGTAAGATTCACGAGGTTGATCTGATTAGAGAGACTGAAGAAAAAGTGAAAGTAATTCGTGATAGTTTAAAAGCGGCGTCAGATCGACAGAAATCTTATGCAGACTTGAAACGAAAAGATATTGAATTTTAGATTAGGGATAAAGTGTTTTTAAAAGTCTCACTGTGGAAGAAAATACTCAGATTTGGCAAAAAAGGAAACTTGAGCCCGAGATTCATCGGACCTTATGAAATTATTGAGCGAGTTGGACCAGTGGCATATTAGTTAGCATTACCGCCAGAATTAGAGAAGATTCATAATGTATTTCGTGTATAGATGCTACGAAGATACAGATCTGATCCCTCACATGTTATTTCCCCGATCGAATTTGAGATTTAGTTAGATTTATCGTATAGTGAAGAACCAATCTGGATTCTAGCTCGTGAGATCAAAGAGCTGAGAAATAAAAGAATAACATTAGTGAAAGTCTTGTGGCATCGAAACAGGGTTGAAGAAGCTACCTGGGAAACCAATGATGCTATAAGAAATCAATATCCAAACCTATTTTCTAGTAAGATTCTCGAGGACGAAAATCCCTAAGGGGGGAGAGTTGTAACAGCCCGGTTTTAGCTAAATCAGAATAGTGGTTTTGAAACCACAAATCCAAGGTCAGAAAATTATTTTAATATTATTTTTGGAGTTTATAAAATGTGAATATGTATGTGTGAAAATTTCGTGAAATAATTTTAGCGTTTGAGTGCTTAATTTGACGAAAGGACTAAATCACGTAAAATGCAAAAGTAGCGTGCTATAAGTTAAAAGTGTTTAATTGCTATGATTTATTAAATGTGAGGTCCTTATGATATGATTAGACCATAATTAGTGGATTATGACATAAATGGTCATCCATTATAGGTTTGCTTAATGTTTTAATTAAGAGTATTTTAGTAATTTTGAAAATAAAGGTTAATTAAATAAACTAAAGCCAAATTTAGTCCATCTTTGTCTTTCTTAACCGAAATTGAGAAGCAAAAAGAAGCCATTCCAGGGCTTTGATATTTGACTACCATATTTCGTGATTAAGGTATGTTCTTTGCTCGGTTTTTGATAATTTTTATGTTTTTGATATTGTTGCTTTGTGTTTTAGCTAGCCCGTACCCTAATTTCTAAATTGGTTGATGAATTTGTGAGTTGCCATTGATGATAGCTTGATGTTTTTCAATGTTGATGATGGAAAATGAATATTTGTTGATAGTTATACAAGTTATATAAAGTGATTTTTGTCAAAAATGTCAAAAAAGGATTAATTTGTAAAATGTGAAAATTATGTGGTTGAAATGTGAAATAAATGTGAAATATGGACTGCTAGGGACCTAAAGTAAATTTAGCCAAGCATGGGTTTTGTCAAATTTGGTATAATTTGTGTTTTTGTGAAATGAATTCTAAATTGAATAAATGTGGAACTTTCGGGGCTAAAGTATACAAATGCCCAAATAGGTATTTTGGATGAAATTGAATGATTTGATAAACAAATGAGTTAATTTTGAATGTATATAGATCAAGAACGAAAGAAACTAGATTTAGATCGGGGGAAATCAAAAGTTGTCAAGTAGTCGATCCGATCTGATCATTTTATATACGAGGTAAGTTTATATACAAATAACTGTCATTAAATTGAATTATAAATGTTTCATTATCATTGAATGGCTATAAATTTTGAATGAGCAAATACGATCAAGAATCGACGAAGTTACGATATCTGAAACTCTCGTACGAACCTTAAAAATAGTATTGGATATAAATGTCATGACATTAGGATTACCGAGATGTGATTACATGTAAGATCATGTCTAGGACATTGGAATTGTACTGTAATTATGTGTAAGACCATGTCTGGGACATTGGCATCGTTATATGATTTTGTATAAGACCCTATCTGGGACAGTGGCATCGATATGTGATAACATGTAAGACCATATCTGGGATATGGCATTGTACGAGCTTTATGTGATTTCTGAGTATCCTTAATGATTCTGAATGGTTCAACGGGCAAAGTCAAGTCAAGAAAGAATGTGTGAATGAGTTAAGTGATTCAGGTACATATGAGATTCGTACGAGTATTGAAAAGGGAAGTATTTGACGAATTCAATTATGATATTCAATATGTGTACAGTGAAAAAGGTTTGTGAACTTGTATGTGTTTAGCTAAGCTTAGCATATTTGATTTGATATGGAAATATTCATATGATGACTTTATTTGTGTATGGCTTACTAAGATTTTAAAGCTTACTTTGTGTGTTATTTCCCTGTTTTATAGATTATCGAAGCTAGCTCAAACTCGGGGATCGTCAGGAAACATCATCACACTATCGAGCATCTTGTTGGTACTTTTGAAGCTCTATATATATATGGTATATGGCATGTATAGGCTAGTGTCATCTTCGAATGTTTTGAACTTTGAATTTAACCATGTAAGTTGGCTTGTAAATGGTGTTCTTGATGAAGTTGAATTTGGCCTATGTTATGAGTTAATATATGATATGTGATGTATTTATGATGCCTTATGATTTGGTAGACTTGATATGGTCATTTTGATAGGTTGATGGATAAGTATTTAGTAAATTGTTAATGATGTGTTAGGGTTTGAGATATGTTAAGCTTTGGTATAATTTAAGATGATGTTTGGATGCCATTTTGGTTTAGTAAATGCTTGATGATTTGGATTATGTCTAAATGTGAAAATTAGTAAAGTAACATTTGGATTTGGTATGTTTTGGCTATGGATTTGAGTAGTTAAGAGTATGATTTATAAATGGCATGAAATATGTATGCAATAGCATGTTTTGGTTGCCTATTAATGTATTGAATTGGTACAAATTTATGTGGTTTAGGTATGCTTGAGAAATGGTGAGAAATGTGGCTTCAATAAAGCCTATTTCCATTCCACACGGCCAAGCACACAGATGTGTGGCTTGACCGTGTGTGACACATGGCCTTAGTACACGGCCGTGTGTCCCCTGGGGTAGCCCTTCGAATTAAGTCAGTATACCCTACAGGTTTGGCACAAACTAGACACACGGGCATGTCTACTGGTCATGTGAGACACACGGGCTAGCACATGGGCGTGTGGTCGGCTGTGTGATTCAAGTTAGTATACCCTCCAGATTTCCCACGGGCGTGTCTCCGGCCGTATGGTGCAAGTCAGTATGTATACCCTATTTTCACACGGCTGGTGACACAGGCATATCTGGCGGCCGTGTGAGGCACATGGCCTGTTCACACGGGCGTGTGACCCTTGAATGCTTCAAAATTTTCTAAGTTCCCCTAAGTTTTTAAATGTTATCGGTTTAATCCCGAACCTCTTTTAAGCATGATTTAAGGTCTCATAGGGCCTTATAAGGGACAATGTGAATGTGTATAATGGATTTTGATTATAAATGCTTAAATGTAAGTATTATGTATGTGAATGATATCTATTGTTTAGTAATGCCTCGTAACCCTATTCCAGCGACGGATACAGGTTAGGGGTGTTACATAACACATATATTCAATCCAAGTATTAAACACAATGTCCATCAATTTCTTCAATTTGATGATTGTATAATTCACATACATACTTGTACAAGCTCGTATCAACCTCATACTTATTCATATCTTTGATATACCCGTTGAACCATTTGGAATACTATCGGATACTCGGGGAATCTCGCACCCTAAGTGCCAATACATAGCCAAAGCTATCTCAATCTCATATCTCATATAATGCTCACTCTCGAGCTATCAACGGGTCTGCTCACACAAGCTGACGGTCATGACGTAGCTACACGGTGCTGCTCACACAAGCTAACTAGAATCTGGAACACATGCTAGATAACTCAGCCACCAGTAGGATGTATGGACCAACACCTAAATCACATGACCCCTAATGGCATGTCATTCGTATCCTAATCTATTCCTAAGGTTCAACCGAAATTTCTCATTGTCGAATCTTCGTCAAACATTTTCGTACGATCATATTCATCAATAATTCAAATATAAAGCATTTAAAAACACAATTACAATAGTGCTTATTAACATACAAACTTATCTTAATCGCAAAACCGACAAAATAGATCGATTAGTTCAAAACCTTGTTTTTCCCCCGATCTAGATTCAAACTTCGCTTTTCTTGAGCTATATGTAATCAAATTTAGCTTATTTAATTTTCATTCTATTTAATTTAGCTCATAAAGCATTTGTGGCAACTTTACACTTTTGCCTCTAATATTTCAACATTTTTACAATTTAGTCCCTAACTCATAAAAATACAAATTCATGCAATTAGGTCCCTACCCATGCTAGTCGAATTTCTCTTATTATGTAACACCCCGAACCCGTATCCATCATTGAAGTAGGGTTATGAGGTATTACCGATCAATTCACAACGTAAGGCATACATTTATCAACCGTAAAGCATTCATTCTCATAAATCATTCAACACAATCACATTATCCCTTATAAGGGCCTACGAGGCCTTTAACATGCTTTAGAAGTGGTTCGGGACTAAACCGATATCATACGAGAATTATGGAAACTTAATAAAATTTCAACCATACAAGGGTCACACGCCCGTGTGAACAGGCCGTGTGTCTCACACGGCTCCAGACACGCCCGTATCTCAGGCCGTGGGGAAACAGGGCATACATACTGACTTAGGTCACACGGTCGACCGCACGCCTGTGTGTCTAGCCCGTGTACCCTTCGAAGTGGCCACACACGTTCGTGTGCCAGGCCATGTTCTAGACCATGCCAAAACTGTTGGGTATACTGACTTATGCAACACGGCTAAGTCACACGCTTGTGTGCTAGGCCGTGTGCCAATTAGGGGGTATACTGACTTGTACCACACGGCCAGTCACACGCCCGCGTGTGAGACCATGTGGAGCATACTGACTTCATTTTAATAACAACACCAGGGGATACACGACTGTGTAACATGACCATATGTCGCACACGGCCGAGACACACGCCCGTGTCTCTGCCCGTGTGGACAAAAATAGGCCAGTTGCAAGGCCAATTTGCCACCTCAACTCATGCTCACCTAAACAACCAAAATGGTACCATTTCATCATTCAATTTGGTAGCCAAAAACATCAACTAAATGCACAATTCATACAATATTCATTTCAACAAATTTCACTACTCAATTCAATGCCATTTGCCTAATCAAATACTTATCAACTCAACTTCTAAAATCATACTCCATCAAAGCATTTCTTAAGCATTTAAACTCCACAATTCAATTTACCATATTCATACCATACATGTCAAAATAAACCATTTCTATTAGCCAAACACACATCAACATTAACATCATTTACAAGCCAACTTTCATGGTTAAAAACACAACCAAAATACTATACCTAGCCTATACATGTCATATACCATATATGCACAACTCAAAAGTACCAAATAAATGTCCAATAGTGCAATGATATTCCCAACAACTTCCGATTCCGAGCTAGCCTTGATTCACTATAAAATATTGAAAAATAACATAAAGTAAGCTTCATAGCTTAGTAAGCTCGTATACGCATAATTTAATTCATCGATTAAATGTAAATAAACCAATTAGACATAACAAATCCATATACACATTAACCACAAACCTTTCTCATGTCTCAAAACATGATCAAATACAATTTAATTGAACTTTCATGGTTTAATACTCGAATAGATTCTGTACATACTTATATCGCCTTGTACTAACCTCATTCTCATTCACATCATTCGTTACCCGTTGAACCATTCGGAATAGAAATCAGATACTCAAAAGTATCATACGATAAGCACCTATACCATGGAAAAGATAACTTATCCGAAGAACTATTTTCATGGCCCGAAGCCAAAACATTCGATATGCATGGCCCGAAACCAAATCGGTATAACTCACACTCGAAGTGCTAATAACATGGCCCAAAGTCAACTCATCCGATATGCATGGGCTGAAGCCAAATCGGTATATTATCTTATAACATGTTACCAGTATCCAAAATCTATTCCTAAGGTTCAACCGGGATTTCTAGCTTGTCGATTCCATCTTCCAAGGTATCCGTAGAATCGTATTTACAATTCATAAATTAATGAAAATCTCATAATCACAGTTTAGGTGATATCAAAGCATTTAATGTACTTTTATAATGAAATCGTCACATACGAACTTACCTCGAGTATGAAAACAGCGAAATGAGTCACTTACTCGATAATCTTGCCTTTCCCCGATCTAATTCTGAATTCCTTTTTTCTTAATCTAAATATATTCAAAATTAACTTCTTTAATCAACCACTCATTCAATTTAATCCAAAACATACATTTAGGCCTATTTGAAATTTAGCCCCTAAACTTTTACACTTTAGTAATTTAGTCCCTATTTCACAAATACACAAAATTCACATTTTTTCATTAAACCTAAGCTTGGCCAAATTACATATAAGTCCTTAGTAGCCCAAAACTTTCATTTATTTCACATTTCAAAAACTTAATTTGCATATTTCATAATTTAATCCCTATTATGCAATTTCATCAAAAATCACTTTACAAAACATGAAAATCTATCATCAAAAATTCATATTTCATCTTCAACACCAAAGAACACATAAGCTCATCAATGGAAACTCTTAAAATCTATAACAATTTCAAGATTAAAGGTACGGGCTAGCTAGATTGAGCTGCAACGATTACAAAAACATAGAAATCATTAAAAACTGAGCAAAAATCGTACCTTGATTGAACAAAATAGCTTGGTCGAATACTCAAACTTCCATGGATATTTTTCTTATGTATATTCGGTGGTGGAAGATGAAATAAGATGATAAAATGTTTGGTTTTATTTTTTTTAACTTAATAAACTAAATTACCTTTTTAACCTTTGTTATAAACATATAAAAGCATATAATAGACGGCCACAATTGTACACTTACACTAAATATGGTCTAATTACAACATAAGAACCTTAACTTTAAGGTTCTTTAGCTATTTAATACTCTTAGCTAATAGAACAGCACTTTTGCACTTTACGCGATTTAGTCCTTTTTCTCAAATTGAGCAATTAAACAATAAAATTAGCTCATAAAATTTTCACACATACATGCTATCATGCTGTAAACACCAAAAATAATATTAAAATAATTTTCCAACATCGGATTTGTGATTCCAAAACTATTGTTCCATTTTATCTAAAACCGGGTTGTTACTTATTACCATACAAGCCCATATTTTTCATTTATTTCACATTTCTACCACAAAGTTTCCATATTTCTCAATTTAATCGCTAATTGACAATTTTTACCAAAAATCACTTTACAAATGTTGTTTATCTAACAACAACCATACATTTTCTATCATTAAACATCAAAATACAGATACTTCCATCAATAGAAAAACCCTAAAACTTTAACATGTTTGCAAATTAGTCCCTGGGCTAGCTAGATTAAGCTGCAACGATCTCAAAAACATAGAAATCATTAAAAACGGGACAAAAATAAACTTACATGCACAAGGAGACTAGACCGAATGCTTCAAGCTATTCTCACGGATTTTCTATGCCCTAAATTTGGCTCAAAAGAAGATGAATGAATATAATGGCCTTTTGTTTTATTAATTTATCATTTAATTATAAATTTACTTAATTAACCTTAAAAATTAATTCAATTTACAACATAACCAAGCCATTATCATCCACTATCATATTAATGGGTTAATTATCACATAAGGACCTCCACTTAAGGTTCCATAGCTATTAGACACCTTTAGCTAACAGAACACAAGTTTTACACTTTACGCGATTTAGTCCTTTTTATCAAATTAAGCACATAAACGATAAAATTTCTTAACAAAATTTTCACACAATCATACAATCAAGTTGTAGACTTTAATTTAATTATAAAATAATTATTTTGCCTTTGGATTTGTTGTCCCGACACCACTGTTCCGATTTAACTAAAAATGAGCTGTTACAACGCAAGCCTCTACCAGGATAGAAACGATCACTCTGCTTGCCATTAAAGAGTTACTGAGTATGAGACCGAAGTAACACATTTCAATAACAGATGGACCCATCGATCAGAAAAACCCAGCTTAGACATCATACTTGTAATAGTCTGGTTTTAGCTAAACCAGAATAGTGGTTTTGAAACCACAAATTTGAGGTTGTAAAATTATTTTAATATTATTTTTATTTTTACAGCATGTGAATATATCTGTGTGAAAATTTCGTGAGTTAATTTTATCGATTGGTTGGTTAATTTGATAAAAGAACTAAATCGCGTCAAATGTGAAAGTTGCATTCTAATTGTTTATGTGCTTATTTGCTTAGATAAGTTAAATGTGAGGTCCTTATTAAGTTATTGGACCAATGATAGTGGTGTTGGTCATAAATGACCTTATAATATGTGTAACACCACTAACCCGTATCCGTAGCCGAAATAGGTTAAGAGGCATTACCGAACTTGTAACTTATATCAGAATCACCAAACATCAAATATCATCTCATTACAGTAAAAGTCATTCATTCACCTTCATTAACAACATAAAATTGAGTATACAATACTTAAACATGCATTCAGGACCAAATTGATAACATATAAAAGTTTCAGAACTTATAAAAATTTTCAACTTTTAAAAGGCCACACGCCCATGTGAACAGGCTGTGCCCCTCACACGGCCTTAGACACGTCTATGTTTCTAAGCCGTGGCAAAACAGGGCATAGCTACTGAATTGCCCACACGACTATACACTCCCGTCTGCCTTGGCTGTGGTCGAGCCTGACTTGGGCCACTCGGCTAGCCACACCCCCGTGTGCTTTGGCCGTGTTCGGGCCTAACTTACAATTGTAGGATACCCCAGGGGACACACGACCGTGCAACATAGTCGTGTGTCGCACATGGCTGAGACACACGCCCGTGTCTCTGCCCGTGTGGACAAAAATAGGCCATTTGAATAACCAATTTGCCACCCCAATTTGGGTCAACCTACAAGCAAGGAAACAAGCATATTTGCACCACCATTTCAGCCAATTTTTATGTCAAAACAGTCATCATTCATATCATAATAATATCAATCATTTTCATACACATAAACCTTACCAATTCATGCCAAACATAAGGTAAGATCATACCAAAACATTTCCTTCCATGCATCATTCAATCCCATGCTAAACTTACCAAAACTTACCAACATTTACCATTTCTTTTGTCCAACGAAAACATAGCACAATTGTACATTAACATCACAGACCATAAGCCATTATCAACTATAAGTTTAAACACCAACTAGCCAAATCACATGGCTAATTATATACATCACAAAACATAATCCCACAACTACTAGCCTATACATGCCATACTTCAAAAATATACATCTTTAAAAGTACTAAAATGAGGTTTGATAGTCTGGTGATGATCCTTGATGGTCCCCGAGCTTACAATAGCTTCGATATCTATAAAACAATGCAAACACACACAAAGTAAGCTTTCAAAATGTGACAACCCTAATTAGACCTTAGTCAGAATGTGGTTTCGGGACCACAAAATCGAGTCACAGAAATTTATTTTAATTTTAATTACATATATTTATGTGTGATAGTGTATGTATGAAAAATTAAATGTTTTAAATTAGTCTTAGGAATGTAAATTTTTCTTGAAAGGACTTAGTTGAGAAATTTAGAAAAGATGATAGGTAATTTGTAAGGATCTAATAACAATAAGGTGAGAAAGCTTGGGTTTGCATGTCAATTAACCCTTAATGCATGTAATGGCCAGCCATGAAATGATGTTACTCCACTAAGTCTAATTAAATACAATTTTAATATGATAAAATAAAATTAATAAAACAAAACAAAAAAAAAAAGGGAAGAGAGTGTTCATCTTCTCCTTGCAGAAGCCGAAACTAAAGTGAGGGAGGAAAGAAAATTTTTGAAGGCATTCGGCCAACTTAGGGGTTGATTAAGGTAAGATCTCATGCTATTTTCATTAAATTTTATGAGAATTTAGTTCATAGTTAAGTTCATATTCCAACCCATATGTTGATTTTCTCTATTTAGTGACAAAATGTATATACGGTTACTATGGTTAGATGTTAAGAGATAGTGTCGAGGCTTAGGATGGATATATTAGAAGGTGAAGAATGAACTAGCTAATGGACATATGTGTTTTTGAATAATAGCATGAATAGATGAGGAGTTTTGTTAGTTAGAAATATTTGGTCAATTTGATATGTGGTAAAAATTAAGTGTTAAATGAAATGAAAATGATATTATATTGGAGTATGTATATTCGGCCATATGAGTAAATACATAGATGATGTTAAATTTGATTATGTATAATTGGCCATATAGGGTACACATTTGTGATATTATCTTTAATTCTCTATAATTGATCAGATGGGTGATATTGGCTTATACGGTTGAATTTGATTCATGAATATGTACATTGAAGTGAAATATATCATAGGCTATGTTATTTTGGAAGTAAGAATGCATTCGGCCTTGAGACACTTTATAAGTATTAGTTAAGGTTTTAATGTTTTGAACAATAATGGTTGAAAGGTGAAGTGAAAATCAATAAAATATATATGTGTGAGTAATTAGCAAGGGTGGTTGCCGTGTATATATTATATATATGTGTGTTTATATATGAGTGTAATTAAAGTATTGATTGGATTATTCTTAATAAAGTGATATTAGGTGGTTGATAGCCGAATAGCATAAAAGCATAAGGTAGAATGATAAAAATTTTTCCGTGAGTTTCTTGTGTTATGTAATCATTAATATTATTGGAGATAAATAACTAGCAAGGTAATTAAACTAGTTAATGTATTTTGATTAAGCTCAAGAACTTAAAGGAGGGGAATCAAGCAAGGGCAAGTCGAAGGACATCGAGTAGATGATTAGGGTCATTTTATTCGAAACAAGGTAAGTCTATAAGCAATTAAGGTTATTTATTTCATACATAATTGGTATATGCATATCATGAAAGAATTGTCCTCATATAAATATTCTTTGATTAAGAAGGGTAATGGCCGATTCTATTTAGTTAATTAAATCAATCATTTTGTAATAACAAAATGACTGGGCACTAAGTGTGCGGAAAATTGTATGGCACTAAGTGTACAGAAATTGTATGGCACTAAGTGTGCGGAAATCGTATGGCACTAAGTGTGCAGAAATTTTATGGCACTATGTGTGCGAATATATATGGCATTGGTGTGCAGAGTTAAACTGTCATTTTGCGTGTGGATTTCTAAAGAACCATGTGTGAGAGTTAATATGGTATGATGGGTATAAGAATTTCTTATCCGAGCACTTCTTATGTGAAATTGATTATATAATACTTAGATTTAATAGTGATAGTTGACTAGTAGTGAATTGATAATTTAGACATTATGTGAACCTTCTGATTTCTATTTTTTTTAGTTAGTTTACTATTACATTTCATTGCTTACGACTTACTGAGTTGAATACTCATATTTTTGCCTGTCTCCTATTTAGAGGCTCTGACCCATTTTGCGTGCTTTGGACCATCGTCGAAGTCATCACACCAACTTGCAACATTTTGGTACCCTCTTCTTAGTTGACTAAGTGAACATTATGGCATGTATAGGCTAAAATGTATTTTGTTTGAATTTTGATATGTATCTTCCAGCCATGCGAATATGGCTTAAATATTAAGTTTGAATTTGGTTATGTTTAATCATTGAATTATTCGTCTTGGTTATAATGTTTAATACTAAAAATGCATGATATAAAAAAATATATATATATATATATACGCTTGAGTGACTGAGAATGTTAGAAATATCGATTTCATGTTTGGAGTGGTTCAATTATGATACATTTTATAAGTGAACAATTGTAATTTGACTATTGTATTTGATCTTAGTGTTTTAATTTGAGATAGCGTAATGAGTCATCTGGTTATGTTGGAGCATAACATCAAATCTTTTAATACGGTTGTTATATGTCGTAAACTTATGTGATGGTTTAAAGTACCTATTGAAATGACTATGATAGAAGTAGATGCATGAAAATTTATGAAAAAGTATTTGGTTCGGTAATATCTCGTAACTCATTCCAGCGATGGAAACAGGTTAGGGGTGTTACATTTTATTGGTATCAGAGCTACGGTTTAGTCAGTTCTAGGACTACCGTAGCGCGTATGAGTCTAGCTATACATGCCTTAATGTTAGTATATGATAGTGTGATGACTTTTGACGATTGAAATTATTGTTTTGATTAGTAAATGGAACCCAATTTAGAGAGAGCCTTGGCGGATGACGTTGAGAGTGTAGCGGCTGCTCCCGCGCAAGGGACACCGCCTGTTGAACCTCAATCATCTACGAATAATCAAGATGATGGGGCAAAACAAGCCTTCTTTACCATGATGAACGAGTGGGTCGCACAATATGCCCGAACTAACCCGGCTGCTCAACCTTTCCCGAATTTAAATAATCCGCTCAGGTGCCTATAATAATAGCAACCACTGATCCTATGAGGCCGAGTAAACCTCCTGTTGATTTGATTAGGAAGCGCGGGGCCGAGGAATTCTGAGCCACAGCTACTGATGATGCCGAAAGGCTGATTTTTGGCTTGATAACACCATCCGTGTTTTTGAAGACCTGTCTTGCACACTCGATGAGTGTCTAAAGTGTGTCATATCCTTATTACGTGACTCGACCTACTATTGGTGGAGAACTCTGATTTCTATTGTTCCGAAGGAGCGAGTTACTTGGGACTTCTTTCAGGCGGAGTTTCGTAAGAAGTATATTAGTCAACGATTTATCGATCAAAAGCATAAAGAATTCTTGGATTTTAAACAAGGTCGTTTGACAGTATCTGAATACGAACGTGAGTTTGTAAGACTCAGTCGATACGCTCGGGAGTGTGTAGCTGATGAAGTCGCTATGTGTAAAAGATTCGAAGAGGGATTGAACGAAGATTTAAAGCTACTGGTGGGTATTTTAGAAATAAAAGAATTTGTAACACTAGTTGAACGGGCTTGCAAGGCTGAAGAGCTTGGAAAGGAGAAAAAGAAAGCTGAATCTGAAGCTAGAGACTTTCGTAAAAGATCGGCGGGTAAAACTTCTTTCTCAGCTGCAAAAAGGTTCAGACACATACTAATAAATTGAAGACGACTGCAGGAATTTCTATTAGGGAGCGACCATCAACGGACTCTCGAGCTACCTCGATTGCTAGTGTTGGCAACAATCAATAGAAAAAACCTGAATGTTCACAATGTGGAAGACGACATGTAGGTGAATGTTGGGGTAAGTCTATTAACAGGGCCTGTTATAGATGCGGATCGCGGGATCATTTTATTCGAGATTATACGGAACCTGCCGAAAAGAATAAGGTGCAAGATACGAGATCGAGTCGCGCAACGAATAGAGGTAGACCACCGAGAAATACAGGAGGTAGGGGTGGTAGTCAGAGAGGAACTTCTGATACGACTGTTTGATCTGAGACTCGTGCTCCTGCCAGAGCCTATGCCATCCGTGCACGAGAGGAGGCATCTTCCCCTGATGTTATCACTCGTACTTTCACTCTCTTTAATACTAATGTGATTGCATTGATTGACCCTGGTTCTACTCATTCATATGTATGTGAGACTTTAGCATCCAGTAAGACTCTACTTGTTGAGTCTACTGAGTTCATAATTCGAGTGTCGAATCCCTTGGGTCGATATGTACTCGTTGACAAAGTGTGTAAGAAATGCCCCTTAATAATCCGAGGTTCCTGTTTTCCAGCCGACTTGATGCTTTTACCGTTTGATGAATTTGATGTTATTCTCGGTATGGATTGGTTGACCGTACATGATGCAGTTGTGAATTGCAAAAGTAAGACCATCGATTTGTGATGTGCAGATAATGAGATAATCCGAGTTGAGTCTACTGATTTGAACGGATTGTTAGCAAAAATAATATCCTCGATGTTGGCTCAAAAATATTTGAGAAAGGGGTGTGAAACGTATCTTGCATACGTACTTGATAGTAAAGAATCAGAAAAGAAGCTTGAATCAGTGCCAGTGGTTTGTGAATATCCGAATGTTTTTCCCGAAGAATTACCGGGGTTACCACCTGTTCATGAGGTAGAGTTTGGCATTGAACTTGTACCTGGGACTACACCGATTTTGATAGCTTTGTATCGTATGGAACCAACTGAATTAAAGGAATTGAAAGTTCAGTTACAAGAGTTGACGGATAGAGGTTTCGCTCAACCGAGCTTCTCACCTTGGGGTGCACCAGTATTGTTTGTGAAAAAGAAAGACGGAACCATGAGATTGTGCATCGAGTATCGTCAGTTGAATAAAGTAACAATAAAAAATAAATATCCGTTACCGTGTATTGATGATCTGTTTGATCAACTGAAGGGAGCCTCAGTGTTTTCAAAGATAGATTTGAGATCGGGTTATTATCAGTTGCGAGTTTGAGACTCAGATATACCTAAAACTGCTTTTAGAATGAGATATGGTCACTACGAGTTTTTAGTGATGCCGTTTGGGCTCACTAATGCCCCTGTGGTATTTACGGACTTGATGAATCGAATCTTCAGACCGTATTTGGATCGGTTTGTAGTTGCGTTTATCGACAACATTTTGGTCTATTCGCGTGATGAATCTGAACATGCCGAGCACCTGAAATTGGTATTATAGATTTTACGAGACAAGCAATTATACGCGAAATTCAGTAAATGTGAGTTTTGGTTGAGAGAAGTTAGCTTTTTGGGACATGTGGTATCCGCGTCGGGTATTCGAGTTGATCCGAGAAAAATTTCGGCTATAATTGATTGGAAGCCTCTGAGGAATATTACGGAAGTTAGGAGCTTTTTGGGATTTGCCGGTTACTACAGACGGTTTGTAAAGGGTTTCTCGATGATAGCCACACTGATGACAAAACTACTTCAAAAAGATGTTAAGTTTGAATGGTCAGAAAGATGTCAGAAAAGTTTCGACCGATTGAAAACTGTTTGCTTAATCAAGCTCCAATGCTAGTAATAGTACACCGAGATTCGGTAAAGAATTTGTTATTTACAGTGATGCATCCTTACTTGGGCTGGGTTGTGTGTTGATGCAAGAAGGTCGAGTTGTGGCTTACGCGTCGAGGCAATTAAAGCCGCATGAAAAAAACTATCCGACCCATGATCTTGAATTAGCGGCTATTGTTACACTACTTGTTTGGAGAGAGGTGTCATGTTTATTCGGACCACAAAAGCCTCAAATATTTGATGACTCAAAGAGATTTAAATATGCGACAAAGACGTTGGCTTGAGTTGTTGAAAGATTATGAGCTCATCATTGATTATCACCCGGGAAAGGCTAACGTAGTTGCTGATGCTTTAAGTTGTAAATCACTGTTTGCTTTGAAAGCGATGAATGTTCACTTGTCCGTTTCATCCGATAATGTGTTAGTAGCAGAATTAAAGGCCAAACAATTATTGATTCATCAAATACTTGAATCCGAGAAAGTCGATGATAAATTGGCCGCTAAACGAGCTGAATGTGTTTCAAATGTGGAATCAGAGTTTCAGATTCATGACAATGATTACTTGATGTTCAAGAATCGATTACGTGTTCCAAGAAATTCGAAACTTATTTTGATGATTTTGAGCGAAGCTCATAGTAGTCGAATGTTAGTTCACCCGGGTAGTACGAAAATGTACAACGATCTGAAACGTCAATTTTGGTGGCCTAGTATGAAACGTGACATATCTGACTTTGTTTCGAAGTGTTTGATATGTCAACAAGTGAAAGCGGAACATCAAATGCCTTTGGGATTACTTCAGCCGATCATGATACCCGAATGGAAATGGGATCGAGTCACGATGGATTTTGTATCTGGGTTGCCATTATCGTCAAGCAAGAAAGATGCGATCGGGGTTGTTGTTGATAGACTAACAAAGTCGGCTCATTTTATTCCTGTACATACAGATTATTCCTTTGACAAGCTAGCTGAAATGTATGTTTCTCAAATTATAAGGTTACACGGTGTACCTATTTCTATTGTGTCGGATAGAGATCCGATATTCACATCGCGGTTTTGGAAGAAATTGAAAGAAGCATTGGGTACCAAGTTGCATTTTAGCACCGCTTTTCATCCCCAGACTGATGGTCAATCCAAGCGGATAATTTAGATACTCGAAGATATGTTGAGATGTTGCATCCTTGAGTTTAGTGGTTCATGGGAACGGTATTTACCTTTGGTTGAATTCGCTTACAACAATAGTTTCCAATCAAGCATTAAGATGGCACCTTATGAGGCTTTCTATGGTCGTAAATGCCATATACCGTTGTTTTGGACAGAATTGAGTGAAAGTAAAATCTTCAGGGTTAATTTGATTAAAGATGCTGAACAGAAGGTAAAAGTGATTCGTGAAAGTCTAAAAGCAGCTCCGGATCGTCAGAAGTCGTATGCGGATTTAAAAGAAAAGACATTGAATATCAGGTCAGAGACAAGGTGTTTCTTAAAGTTTCACCTTGGAAAAAAGTGCTAAGATTTGGCCGTAAAGGCAAATTGAGTCCGAGGTTCATCGGGCCGTATGAGATATCCGAACGAATTGGGCCAGTCGCATATAGATTGATTTTACCCCCTGAACTTGAGAAGATTCACAACGTTTTTCATGTTTCGATGCTTCAACGTTATAGATCCGATCCATCGCACATAATTAATCCATCAGAGGTTGAAATTCAATCTGATTTGAGTTACGAAGAAGAACCGATTAGTATTTTGGCACGTGAAGTAAAAGAACTGCGAAATAAGAAAATCTCATTAGTGAAAGTACTATGGGTTAAACACGGGGTCGAAGAAGCTACTTGGGAACTCGAAGACACTATGAAGGATCGATATCCTAACTTATTCGCTGGTAAGATTTTCGGGGACGAAAATTCCTTACGTACGGGAGAGTTGTGACAACCCTAATTAGACCCTAGTCAGAATGTGGTTTCGGGACCACAAAACCGAGTCACAAAAATTTATTTTAATTTTAATTGCATATATTTATGTGTGATAGTGTATGTATGAAAAATTAAATGTTTTAAATTAGTCTTAGGAATGTAAATTTTTCTTGAAAGGACTTAGTTGAGAAATTTAGAAAAGATGATAGGTAATTTGTAAGGATCTAATAACAATAAGGTGAGAAAGCTTGGGTTTGCATGTCAATTTACCCTTAATGCATGTAGTGGCCGGCCATGAAATGATGTTACTCCACTAAGTCTAATTAAATATAATTTTAATATGATAAAATAAAATTAATAAAAAAAACAAAAAAAAAAGGTAAGAGAGTGTTCATCTTCTCCTTGCAAAAGTCGAAACTAAAGTGAGGGAGGAAAGAAAATTTTTGAAGGCATTCGGCCAACTTAGGGGTTGATTAAGGTAAGATTTCATGCTATTTTCATTAAATTTTATGAGAATTTAGTTCATAGTTAAGTTCATATTCCAACCCATATGTTGATTTTCTCTATTTAGTGACAAAATGTACATACGGTTACTATGGTTAGATGTTAAGAGATAGTGTTGAGGCTTAGAATGGATATATTAGAAGGTGAAGAATGAACTAGCTAATGGACATATGTGTTTTTGAATAATAGCATGAATAGATGAGGAGTTTTGTTAGTTAGAAATATTTGGTCAATTTGATATGTGGTAAAAATTAAGTGTTAAATGAAATGAAAATGATATTATATTGGAGTATGTATATTCGGCCATATGACTAAATACAGAGATGATGTTAAATTTGATTATGTATAATTGGCCATATAGGGTACACATTTGTGATATTATCTTTAATTCTCTATAATTGATCAGATGGGTGATATTGGCTTATACGGTTGAATTTGATTCATGAATATGTACATTGAAGTGAAATATATCATAGGCTATGTTATTTTGGAAGTAAGAATGCATTCGGCCTTGAGACACTTTATAAGTATTAGTTAAGGTTTTAATGTTTTGAACAATAATGGTTGTAAGGTGAAGTGAAAATCATTAAAATATAAATGTGTGAGTAATTAGCAAGGGTGGTTGCCGTGTATATATTATATATATATATGTGTGTGTTTATATATGAGTGTAATTAAAGTATTGATTAGATTATTGTTAATAAAGTGATATTAGGTGGTTGATAGCCGAATAGCATAAAAGCATAAGGTAGAATGATAAAAATTTTACCGTGAGTTTCTTATGTTATGTAATCATTAATATTATTGGAGATAAATAACTAGCAAGGTAATTAAACTAGTTAATGTATTTTGATTAAGCTCAAGAACTTAAAGGAGGGGAATCAAGCAAGGGCAAGTCGAAGGACATCGAGTAGCTGATTAGGGTCGTTTTATTCGAAACAAGGTAAGTCTATAAGCAATTAAGGTTGTTTATTTCATGCATAATTGGTATATACATATCATGAAAGAATTGTCCTCATATAAATATTCTTTGATTGAAAAGGGTAATGGCCGATTCTATTTAGTTAATTAAATCAATCATTTTGTAATAACGAAATGACTGGGCACTAAGTGTGCCGAAAATTGTATGGCACTAAGTGTACAGAAATTGTATGGCACTAAGTGTACAGAAATTGTATGGCACTAAGTGTGCAGAAATTGTATGGCACTAAGTGTGCGGAAATTTTATGGCACTATGTGTGCGAATATATATGGCGTTGGTGTGCAGAGTTAAACTATCGTTTCGCGTGTGGATTTCTAAAGAACCATGTGTGAGAGTTAATATGGTATGATGGGTATAAGAATTTCTTATCCGAGCACTTCTTGTGTGAAATTGATTATATAATACTTAGATTTAATGGTGATAGTTGACTAGTAGTGAATTGATAATTTAGAAATTATGTGAACCTTTTGATTTCTATTTTTTTTAAGTTAGTTTACTGTTACATTTCATTGCTTACGACTTACTGAGTTGAATACTCATATTGTGTGTTTGCTTGTCTCCTATTTAGAGGCTCTGACCCATTTTGCGTGCTTTGGACCATCGTCGAAGTCATCACACCAACTTGCAACATTTTGGTACCCTCTTCTTAGTTGACTAAGTGGCATGTATAGGCTAAAATGTATTTTGTTTGAATTTTGATATGTATCTTCCAGCCATGCGAATATGGCTTAAATATTAAGTTTGAATTTGGTTATGTTTAATCATGGTATTATTTGTCTTGGTTGTAATGTTTAATACTAAAAATGCATGATATAAATATATATATATATGCTTGAGTGACTGAGAATGTTAGAAATATCGATTTCATGTTTGGCGTGGTTCTATTATGATACATTTTTATAAGTGAACAATTGTAATTTGACTATTGTATTTGATCTTAGTATTTTAATTTGAGATAGCGTAATGAGTCATCTGGTTATGTTGGAGCATAACATCAAATCTTTTAATACGGTTGTTATATGTCGTAAACTTATGTGATGGTTTAAAGTACCTATTGAAATGACCATGATAGAAGTAGATGCATGAAAATTTATGAAAAAGTATTTGGTTCGGTAACATCTCGTAACTCATTCCAACGATGGAAACAGGTTAGGGGTGTTACACCAAAGCTTAGTAAGCTCGTACTAAAATCATCAACAATATATAAAACATAAAACATCAACACATAAGTATTTATAAATTCTCAAATCATCAATTCAAATCTATACCAACACAATCCATATTTTCATACCAATTCAATGAACTTCACAAACATAATATCTTCTACCACATAGGTATCATACATACCTGAATCTTCCCATACTTATTCACTTTCATCCTCACCTCTCGTTTGAATATTTTAAGACTTTCCATAAATTATTCGTACTTTAAACATCTGCACACTTAGTGCTGTAAAGGTTAGCCAAAGCTAGAACGATTCCGCATACTTAGTGTCATCTCAATTAACCGAAGTTAAGTCGATATCGCACACTTAGTGCCTCATACAGCCGAAGCTAGTTTAAATCGCACACTGAGTGCCAAATTCCTCTTTTCTTGATCTAAATGTATTTAAAAGTAACCCTTTTATTCACCAAATCATTCAAAACAATCCATAAACACATATTCAGGGCATTTTGCAAACTAGCCCTCATATTTTTACATTTTGACACTTTCATCCCTAATTCACAAAATCGTAAAATACGCATAATTTAAATATACAAAAGCTTAGCAAAATTTTCATAGCTCTCATACAAGTCCATACATTTCATTTATTTCACATTTTAGTCCCTCAAAATAACATTTTTTTATAATTTAACCCAAATTACTCAATTTCATCAAAAATTCAAAGACAAAACATGTAAACCCAACATCAAGCTTTCATAATTCACCTACTAACATCACAAAGCTCATAGTTTCATTAATGGCATAACTCAAAATCATCAACAAAATCAGAAATTGAGACATGGGTTGTATAGTATACTAAGCAACGATCACAAAAACGTAGAAATTATCAAAAATCGAGCAAAACACATACCTAAATTAAGCTTTAAATGTGCTGAAACCCTAAATAGCCATGAAATATTTTATTTTTTGTTTATTTTGGAAAAGATGAAGAAATAATGAACGAATTTCATGCTTGTTTTATTAATATTAACATAATAAACATTTTACTATTATAACCTTTGTTAAACTATTATAAAATCACATAATGGATTGTTATTAATGTCCATTCAAACTTCCAATGGTTAAATAACCACATAAGGACCTCTCAATTATAAATCCAAGTCAAATAGGTACTTTTAACATCTAGCACACAGCTTTTACATTTTACGCGATTAGGTCCTTTTTGCAAATTAAGCACACAAATAGTTAAATTTTCACACGAGACTTTCACATATGTCAATTCACTTATAATACACACGGAAAATAATATTAAAATATTTTTTTAACTCGAATTTGTGGTCCCAAAACCACTATTCTGACTAGGGTCAAAACTGGACTGTTACAATATGTGAATTATGCATTTATTTTACTAAGGTTAATTATGTAATTTGGTAATTAAGTTAATACAAATTAAAACAATACAAATGATGTTCATTTGTTCATCTTTCTTAACCAAAAATAGAGAAAAGAAAGAAGCCATTGAAGCTTTAGGTATTCGGCACTTGCATGTTTTAATAGGTGAGTGAATTTTAATCGGTTTTAGATAATTCTTACGTTTCTGTGATAGTTGTTTTGAGTACTAGCTAGCCCGTGCCTTAATTTTTGAGTTTTTTGGTGATTTTGCAAAATGCCATTGATGAATTCATGAGTTTTGTGATAGTTGATGATGAAAAATGGATATTTGTTGATAGATTATCAAGTCTTGTTAAATGATTGTTGATAAAAATGTCAAATAGTGATTTATTTGTGAAAATGTGAAAATGTGTGGTTAAATGTGTGAATAAATGATAAATATGGCTGATATTTGCACTAGGAAAATTCATCTAGCATGAAATTAGAAAGAAATTGTGTAATTTATGTTTTTATGAATAGAGGACTAAATTGTAAAAATGTGGAATTTTTGGGGCTACAGTGTAAAAAAGCCCAAATATGTGTTTTTGGACTCAATTAAATGTGTTGATGAATAAAAGAGTTAATTTTGAATGTATATAGATCAAGAAAGAAAGAAATCAGATTTAGATCTAGGAAAATCGAAGGTTATCGAATAGTCTATCCATTCCCTCTATTTCAGCTACGAGGTAAGTTCATATATAAATAAATGCCTTTAAATTGAATTATATATGTTTAATTGTCATTGAATTGTTATGAATTTTGAATGAGTAAATACGAGCAAGAATCGATGAAGTTACGATATCTGAAAGTCTAGTACGAACCTTAGGAATAGTATAGAATACAAATGTCATGACATTAGGTTACCGAGATGTGATTACATGTAAGACCATGTATGGGACATTGGCATTCTATTGAGATTATGTGTAAGACCATGTCTGGCACCTTGGCATCCTTAATCGATTTCGTGTAAGATCCTGTCTAGGACAGTGGTGTCGATATGTGATAACATGTAAGACCATATCTGGGATATAGCATTGTACAAGTTATATGTGATTGCCGAGCATCCTTAACGATTCCAAATAGTTCATCTTGCAAAGTCAAGTCGAGAAAGAATGTGTGAATGAGTTAAGTGACTCAGGTACGTACGAGATTCATACGAGTATTGAAAAAGGGAAGCATTTGATTAATTCAATTATGATATTGAATATGTGTACAATGAGAAAGGTTTGTGAACTTCAATGTGTTCAGCTATGCTTAGCATATTTGAATTGATATGAAAATATTCATATGATGACTTTATTTGCATATGGCTTACTATGGCTTGGAGGACGGTTGGAGATTACAACAAACTATCAATTAGGTCCGCTTTGGTGTATGAATACTTTTATTTTGTTAAGTTGGCATGTATAGGTGCTTTTGAGTTATTTTGTTAAAAGCCATTTGGCTAACCAATGTAAAGGCTTGGATGCCTTGTTTATACATTTTGTAATGGCTTTGATATATGGTCTTTTGTGGTATGTTATCCCACCATCATGCTAAATGAATTGTTAAATGTTTATGTATATGTCATAATATAGACATATTTGTATAATGTGACCAATTCATCGGAATTGGGAGGATTATAATTGGCAATGAGTAAATAACGAGCCAAAATCCATTGTTGAGGCAAATATTGCTATCATCCTTCAGACTACTAAGGAACATTATGACAGGCGTTGTAATATCCTGAATTAGGGCTTAATCGGAATAGTGGTTTTGTGACCACAAATCCGAGATAGAAATAATTATTTTATAATTATTTTGATGATTATGATATGATTGCATGATTGTGTGAAAATTTCGTGATGAAATTCTATGCCTAAAGTGTTTAAATTGAAAGTAGGGACTAAATCGAATAAGTTGCAAAATTTGCATTCTAGAAGTTTTTAGTATGAAATTGCATTGAAATATTAATTAGGAGGTCTTAAATAGCAATTTTTCCAATTTTAAGTTCATGGAAAAAATTAGGACATGGAAGGAATTTTTGGAAAGTTTAGTAGTAAGGGCATTTTGGTCATTTAGTTATTAAAATGAATTAAAAACAAAATTAAAAGCCAATTTTTGTCCATCTTCTTCATTAGGCCGAAATTTCAAGGGTTCTCCATAGCTAGGGTTTGTTTCAAGCTTCCAAGCTCCATAGTAAGTGATTCCAAGCCCCGTTTTTAATGTTCTTTACGTTTTTGGAATCCCGGAAGCTCGATTAAGCTTATGCTAGCAATAATTCAACCTAGGGTTTATATTTGGAAAAATACCCATAGGTGAAATTTGTGTATTTTGATGTTTTATGATAGAATATGAGGTTTTAAATTATGTTAGACAACTTGTCCTACTCGGTTTTGAGTGAAAACGAGTAAAAGGGCTTAATCGGTAAAAATACCTAATAGTCATAAGTACATGTTAGAGTGTGAATTTGATATTGTCATAGAAGGGAAAAATGATCAGCATGTCATAAAACATAAGAATAAGGGATAAAGTTTAATTCCCGAGCCTAGGGGCAAAAGTGTAATTATGCAAAAGTTTAGGGGCAAAAGTGTAATTTTCCAAAGTTCGTATTAAATGCTGTTTTGATAATAAGATTAATTTGGTATTATAGATCAAGAGAAACGGGAATCAAGTCGCGATCGAGGAAAAGAAAAGATTGTGGACTAAATTGCAAAATCTTTATATTTTGGTACCAAGGTAAGTTCATGTGTAAATAATGTAGCATAATTGTTATTTTTAAGTTATTGATGTTAATTATATGATATGCTCATTTTTAATCGTGAAATATTATGCTTTGTGGTTAATGTTGAGTAATATGCAAATTATGTTTACTACTTGATAAATATGAATTGCTACCGAGTATTGGTTCCGATATTCCGTGGAAGACGGCAAATGTCAGATCGAGAGAAAAATCCCATTTGAGCCTTAGGAATAGATTAGGATACAAGTGACATGTCACTAGGATGGTTGAGCATCCGAACTCGTTGAGTTGAGTCCGAGTTCACTTATGGATGCGAATGTTCGAACTCGTTGAGTTGAGTCCGAGTTCGTGAGATGTAACTAGGCATCCGAACTCGTTGAGTTGAGTCCGAGTTCACTTATGGGTGGGTTACATGATTGCTTGATTACATATGTGGCACTTATGTGCAAATTATCCGTGTATCCGAGTTATATTCCAATGTGTTCAACGAGTTATATTCCGAGTTTTGGTGATGCCATGCTAAGGTTGTTTGGTATAATTGTATTGTTATGTTACTTGTTATTTGCATATGAACTTACTAAGCATTTATGCTTACTCCTTCCTTTTCATTCATTGTAGTTTTGAACAAGTCAGCTCGAATCGGACAGTCAAGTTTCAATCACACTATCCGAATGATTTCTATTGGTAAATGGCTTGTAAAACTTAAGTATGGCATGTATAGCAATGTACCTATTTTGTGTAAATAATTTTATGATATGTCCATGTTTGGTTGAGAAAATGTTTGATATTGATAAGTCATGGTGATGGCTAATTAGATCATGTTTGATATCACGGAAGTTTAATAGGTTATCTAGTTCATAAAAAAATTCATGGAAAGATGAAACTTGCCTTAAAACAGAATATTGCTGTAGCAATGACATGAATTTGAAAAATCACTAAAAATAGTATAAGTGGAACTAAATGATGATTAAGTTATTAAATTGAAGCCTAATGAGTCTATTTTCATGTGGATTGAACAAAATAGGCATATAAATTATATTTTATGAGATATTTAAACTTTTGTGAAACAGGGCCAGAATGATTTCTGGATCCCCTGTTCTGACTTTAAAAATTTATAATAAATTTTACAAAAATAATTATAAGTTTTTCTTTACATGTACAGATTCCTTATTTAGTCTAGTTTTAACAAAAACAAACCTCATAGTCATTGAAATTTTGTATATAGAGATATCTAATTCGTAATACATAGAGGTAAGAGCAGTCAAACCCTGAAACAGCGGAGACTTTAACTAATAAACTGTACTAATTGGCCTAACCAAAAATTCTATAAAAAAATTATTAAATAGATATATGAGTCTAGATTTAGGGAAAATTTACAGATCTTGATTTCGAGTTTCGTAACTCGAGATATTATTTTTCTTGTATCTATGACGCAGATAGCTAGAAAGCTATGAATGTAGAAACAAATGATTCGAAGTACTTAAATTGATAAATTATGTTCAGTAACACCTCAAGATCGATTCCGGCGTCGGTCTCGGGCATGGGGGCGTTACAGGCGTAAAACAATGATATGAGGTTTCCATGCAATAAGGTTTTATGGAGACCATTCATAAGTGTTAAGTGAATATTGCTTGTTAATTGACATCCAATAAGTATAAGTGTGATAAAAAGGGGTGACCTAGGGCTTGAAAAATAGCCTAATATGGTCCACATGGTGAGACACAGGGGCGTGTGTCTATGCCGTGTGTGACACACGGGCCACTCACATGGGCGTGTGGCATGGCCGTGCGTCCCCTGCACCTAAAATTTTAAGTTAGTATCAAGCACGGGCTAGAGACATGAGCATGTGCCTTGGCCGTGTTAATTTAACAGGATGCTCAAGTTATGGACACGGGGTGAACCCACAGGCGTGTGCCATGGCCATGTCCATAAGTTAGTATAGCCCCATGGCTTGGGGCATGGGCGTGTTCCCCTACCCACGGGCGTGTGTAAACTCCTACACGGGCGTGTGGGGTATTGTTCAAGGAATTCATGCTGAAGATCCGATTTTGTTTCGATTTAGTCTTGGTATTAAATAAAGGTCTCGTAGGCCCATGCAAATAAATTGACTTAAGGTTGAATATAAATTTTGTGACTCGTATTTTCTAATTCTGCCTGTATGTCTATCTGGTAACGCCTCGTACTTGTCCCCGGGCATGGGTACGGGTAAGGGGTGTTACATTTAGTGGTATCAGAGCACGGTTTAGTCTGTTCTAGGACTACCGTAGAGGATGTTAAAGTTTGCTATACATGCCAATATTCGAATGTTGATAGTGTGATATCTCCTAATTTTCTATATTGTTTTAAATTATAGTAAATGTCTTCCAATCAAGCACAAGATGAGTCCAAGGGAGCCCAGAGTCATGTTCCAGCTTCCGTACGCCAGACTACTTCTGGTAGTAGTAGGAGGTCTATGCCTGAAGGCCGGGAAGAGGCCCGGGCTGCCTTCTTTGATATAATGGATGAGTGGTTCGGGGATTATCTAAGAAATCGCCCCAACATATCGCGACCTCCCCCGCCCCCTAACCAACCTGATGCCGATGTGCCACGAGGCGTGGTACCAGTAAGAACTGTTAAGGCCCCTGTAGATAAACTTAGAAAGTATGGAGCCGAGGAATTTCGAGCTAAAGTAGATGATAACACCGAAAGAGCCGAGTTCTGGCTCGAAAATACTATACGGGTACTACATGAATTATTGTGCACACCCGAGGAATATTTAAAGTGTGTTGTATCTCTCTTAAAGGATACTGCATACCATTGGTGGAAGACAGTGTCCTCGGTAGTACCAAAAGAGGCTATCACTTGGGATTTCTTCTAGGCAGAGTTTAGGAAGAAATACATTAGCCAAAGGTTTTTAGACTCAAAGCGAAAGGAATTCCTAGAACTCAAACAAGGGAACAAGTCTATAGCAGAATACGAAAGAGAGTTCGTACGACTAAGTTAGTACGCATCTGAGTGGGTACAAACTGATTCAGAAATGTGTAAACATTTTAAGGAAGGCTTAAGTGAGGATATCAGGCTGTTGATTGGAATTCTTGAAATATAGGAATTTGCTGCATTAGCTGATCGAGCCAAGAAGGCTGAGGAACTTAGTAATGAAAGAAAGAAAGCAAAAAGAGAAGCTCGAGTTGCGAGCAAGAGGTCCGGTGGTAAAACGCTTTCGTTTTCCACGAAGAAAGTAAGGAGTCAGCAAGAACGCTCCACTTCATTGGTGGATTCAGGTAGAGTGAGAGGTTCTAAATGACAGAGTCAGAAGTCCTCCTCCCCAAAGGTGACTGGTGTGGGGAGTGTATATGATCAAAGGCCGAAGTGTAAGAGCTGTAACAAATTCCGCTTCGAAGAGTGTCGAATGAAGACTGGCGCTTGTTTTCGATGCATTTCTTTTAACCATTTCCTTAGAGACTACCCGGAAAGAAATGAGTGGGAAGCGGGATCAACCCCGAAATCAAGTACTCCTGCTCCACGGGGTAAACCTCCGAGACATCTAGGGAATGTCAGTGGTAGTCAAGCTGTGGCTAAGAATACTGCAAAGTCTGAGGCTTGAGCTCTGGCAAGAACGTATACGATACGCGCTTGAGAAAAAGCCTCTGCTCCTGATGTTATCACAGGTACTTTTTCCCTTTTCAATACACGTGTTAGTGCTTTAATTGACCCAGGTTCGACACATTCATACATTTTCATTATATTGACATCTAGGATGAAATTACCGGTTGAACCCACGAAATTTAGTATTAGAGTGTCGAACCCACTAGGTAGACCTGTGATGGTTAATAAAATTTATAAGAATTGTCCTTTGACGATTCAGGGTCATTGTTTTCTGGCTAACCTTATGTTGTTACCATTTGATGAATTTGATGTAATACTTGGTATGGATTGGTTAGCCTTGCATGATGTAATAGTAAACTATGGCAATAAGTATATTGAATTAAAGTGCTCGAATAGTGAGATTTTACGGGTTGATTCAAGAGAATTGAGTACACCGCCAGTGGTAATCACGGCAATGGTTGCCCAGAGATATATGAGGAAAGAGTATGAAGCCTACCTTGCGTTCGTATTGAACACAAAGGAAACAGAGTTGAAGATTGAGTCTATGCCGATAGTGTGTGAATATCCAGACGTATTCCCGGAAGAACTACCCGGATTGCCTCCTAAGAGGGAGATAGAATTTGGCATTGAATTGATGCCAGGGACGACTCCCATTTTTATTGTTCCGTATAGAATGGCGTCAACCGAGTTAAAAGAGTTAAAAGCACAGTTACAAGAATTGATGGATAAAGGCTTTGCATGGCCGAGTTTTTCACCTTGGGGTGCCCCCTTACTTTTTGTAAAGAAGAAAGATGGTTCGATGAGATTATGTATTGATTATCGACAACTTAACAAGGTAACTGTCAAAAATAAGTATCCTTTACCAAGAATTGATAATTTATTTGACCAGTTGAAAGGAGCCACCGTCTTCTCCAAGATAGACTTGAGGTCTGGATATTATCAGCTGCGGGTCAAGGAGTCAGATGTACATAAGACAGCTTTCAGGATGAGGTACAGACATTACGAGTTTCTTGTCATGCCATTTGGACTGACTAATGTACCAACTGTATTCATGGATCTTATGAACAGGATCTTTCGGCCATATTTGGATAAGTTCGTCGTTGTATTTATTGACGACATTTTAGTTTACTCTAAAGATGAGGCAGAGCACGCAAAGCACCTGAGAATTGTATTGCAAACTCTGCGAGAAAAACATCTATATGCTAAGTTTATCAAGAGTGAGTTTTGCCTCTACGAAGTTCGATTTTTGGGTCACATTGTTTCGGGTGAAGGCATACGAGTTGATCCAAGTAAGATCTCTGCTATTATATAATGGAATCCGCCTAGAAACATAACTGCGGTTAAAAGCTTTTCGGGTTTAGCCGGTCACTATCAAAGGTTTGTGAAAGGATTCTCCATGATAGCGACTCCAATGACGAGATTGCTTCAGAAAGATGTTAAGTTCAGATGGATAGAGAAATGTCAGCAGAGTTTTAAGAAGTAGAAGACATTGCTGACTGAAGCTTCTATTTTAATATTGCCTGAACCGCGAAAGGAGTTTGTGGTCTACAGTGATGCATCCTTGAATGGATTAGGTTGTGTCCTTATGCAAGATGGCAAGGTGATAGCTTATGCTTCACGACAGTTAAAACCGCACGAGAACAATTATCCGACACACGACCTAGAGCTTGCCGCCATCTTTTTTGCTTTGAAAATTTGGAGGCATTACTTATACGGCAAGACTTGTCGTATTTTCATAGACCACAAGAGTTTGAAATACTTGATGACTCAAAAAGAATTAAATCTGAGACAGCAGAGATGGTTAGAGCTAATTAAGGACTACGATTTGGTCATTGGCTATCACCCGAGAAAGACGAATATAGTCGCTGATGCGTTGAGTAGAATGTCCTTATTTGCACTAAAAGCCATGGATACCCGTCTGGCATTGCTCGACGATGGTTCGGTCTTGGCAGAGATTGAAGCGAGGCCGACATTCCTTCATGAAATCTATAATACTCAGTTTAATGACAGTGATTTGCAAACAAAAAGGACTCAATGTGAGTCGGGTATTGAGTTTGATTTTTGAATTGGTTCTGATGGATGCTTAATGTTCAGAGATAGGGTTTGTGTACCCAAGAGTAGAGAGCTTATGTGAGAATTTTACAAGAAGCACATGATAGCTGTTTATCAATTCACCCGAAAAGTACTAAGATGTACAACGATTTGAAAAAGATGTACTGGTGGAACGCATGAAAAGGGATATTTTCAAATTTGTATTGAAATGCTTAGTATGTCAACAAGTTAAAGCTGAACATCACGTACCTTTAGGTTTGTTACAACCTATAATGGTTCCCGAATGGAAATGGGACAGAATCACCATGGATTTTGTAACGGGACTGCCTTTGACTTTGAAAAAGAAAGATGCCATATGGGTCGTAGTGGATAAATTGACAAAGTCAGCTCATTTTATTCCGGTAAGAACAAATTCTTCCTTGATAGATTGGCTGACATGTACATTTTTGAGATAGTAAGACTACACAGAGTACCGCTGTCGATCATTTCAGATAGAGACCCGAGGCTTATTTTGAGATTCTGGAAGAAGTTACAGGAAGCCTTGGGTATGAAGTTGAGTTTTAGTACGGCTTTTCATCCTCAAACAGATGGTCAGTCTAAGAGAATGATTCAGATTCTCGAGGATATGTTGCATTGTTGCATCCTCGAATTTCAGGGTAGCTAAGAAAAATATTTACCGTTGGTAGAATTTGCCTATAACAACAGTTTTCAAACGAGTTTGAAAATGGCACCTTATGAAGCCTTGTATGGCAGAAAGTACAGAACCCCGTTATATTGGACAGAACTCAAGGAAAATTGGATTCATGGGGTTGATGTGATCAAAAAGACCGAATAGAAGGTTAAAGTGATACGCGATTGTCTAAAAGCGGCGTCGGATAGGCAAAAGTCTTATGTTGATCTGAAAAGAAAAGAAATCGAGTTCCAAGTTGGAGATAAAGTGTTCTTGAAAGTGTCTCCATGGAAAAAGGTGTTAAGGTTTGGTCGTAAAGGCAAACTGAGTCTGCGATTTATCAGACCGTATCAAATCACCGAAAGAGTTGGACCACTAGCCTATTGTTTAGCATTGCCTCCTGATTTGGAGAAGATTCATGACGTATTTCATGTATCTATGTTAAGGAGGTACTGATCAGACCCCTCTCATGTGATTTCACCGACAGAGATTGAGATTAGACCGAACATGACCTATGGTGAGGAACCGGTTAAGATATTGGCCCACGAAGTTAAACAATTGAGAAACAAAAATGTGGCTCTAGTAAAAGTTCTATGGCATCGACATGGTGTGGAAGAAGCTACATGGGAGCTGGAAGAAACCATGAGAAGTCAATACCCGAACTTGTATGCTGGTAAGACTTTCGGGGACGAAAGTCCCTAAGAGGGGGAGAAATGTAACATCCCAAAATAGGGCCTAGTTGGAATAGTGGTTTTGGGACCACAAATCAGACGTTAAAATATATATTTTATGATTTTTATAGGGTTTAGAATATGAGAATATGTTTACATTAGAGTTTCATGAAGAAATTTTAAGTATAAGATGTTCAATTGAGAATTAAGGACCAAATTGAAGAAGTTTCAAAACATGGATTTTAAAAGCAATTTGTATGAAATTGATTTGGATTATGAATTAGAGGTCCTTAAATAGTAATTTGACCAAGTTCTAGAAATTTGGACAAAAAAATGAGCTTGCATGGATAAATTTTAAAAAAAACGGTCTAAGGGCATTTTGGTCATTTACCATTTTAATGAATTAAAAAGGGGAAAAAGAAGCAAAAATCAGTCATCTTCTTCCCCATGGCTGCCAAAATTTTGAGCTCTCCATAGTTAGGGTTTCTTCAATTTCCAAGCTCAATAGTAAGTGCTCTCAAGCCCCATTTTTAATGTTCTTCGTATTTTTGAGATCCCGATAACTTGTTCTTTCCATTTCTACCCATATTTCATGATAGGGTTTATGTTTAAAAATTTACCCATGTATGACATGCTTGTATTTTGAGAGTTTATGGAGGAATATGAAAGGATGTTGTATGTTAAACATCTTTTTCTAGGTGATTTTCATGAAAAACCCTTATAGGGACTATTTTGTGAAAGTTATAAAATGTGTGTAGAAATGTGAAATTTATGGAACATGAGAGTTATCATAGGAGAGAAAAATGTTTGACTAGGCTTGGGTAAGGTAGAAATTGCATGAGTTTCATTATACGAGCCTAGGGACTAAATCGTAAAAACGTGAAAGGCTAGGGGCAAAATGGTCATTTTGATCGGGGGTTGAATTTAGACTTGAAATGGATTAAATGAATGGTTATAATCTATTCTTATTGTTATAGACCCCGAGGAACAAATTTCGGAAGTCGATCGAGGGAAACGGAAGGTTTTGGAGTGACCAAAACATTAAACCAACGAATACCAGGTAAGTTCGGATAACCCTAAGTAAACATATATTATGCTAAATTGTATACGTTAATATGTGTATGATGATGAATTGCATTTATTCAAAATACGTAATTGTATAAAATACAATTGTACAATGAAATGATGAAAAACGTCTCGGTTGAGGTTGAATGGGAAATCCGATGGAGGAACCCTAATTTACATGAAAAATGAGATCCTGCATGTGTTGCAGTAATGATTTAGCCCGGATGGGTAATCCATTGATCTCATCTCTAAAAAAGATCTAGCCCGGACGGGTGTTCCTTTCGAATGATTGAGCCTCCCAAAGAATAAGTGTGCACTGTGGATTTGGCCCGGACGGGTAATCCAAATAGGGTCTGAATTTAGCCTGGACTCGTAATTCAGATCCTAGCTCATTAAGGATGTTTGCCATCAATGGGATTTAGCCTGGACTGGTAATCCCGTCATCACCTTATGAGTTTTCTGAATGGAGGATTTAGCCTGGACTAGTAATCCCACCATAAGAATGTGAGGTTCACGGGAGTGCATATCTGATATGATCATTCACATGAATTGACAGATAATGGGTATTTTCATCGAGATTGCCTATAAACTCAACGATACTAATATGATACATATGTATAAGATGAATTGTAAAGTGATGAGCTCATCTAAGTTAAATTCCATGGTGTTATTGATATATATATATATATATATATATATGTATCTAACACATTGATTGAGTGCATGATTAGGAAAAGCTTTTCATGCTAATTGAGTTTATTAATCAAATATGGTTGAATGCTAAATTATCTGGTAAGTTTTCTTTCCGGTTAATCAAGCTTATTAAGCATGTAAATGCTTACTCCTCTCTTTTCTCCTACTTTTCAGAGCTTGTGGACTCATAAGGCTTGGAGGATGGTTGGAGATTACAACACACTATCAACTAGGTCTGCTTTGGTATATGAATACTTTTATTTTGTTAAGTTGGCATGTATAGGTGCTTTTGAGTTATTTTGTTAAAATCCATTTGGCTAACTAATGTAAAGGCTTGGATGCCTTGTTTATACATTTTGTAATGGCTTTGATATATGGTCTTTTATGGTATGTTATCCCACCATCATGCTAAATGAATTGTTAAATGTTTATGTATATGTCATAATATAGACATATTTGTGTAATGTGACCTATTCATCGGAATTGGGAGGATCATAATTGGCAATGAGTAAATAACGAGCCAAAATCCATTGTTGAGGTAAATATTGCTATCATCCTTCAGACAACTAAGGAACATTATGGCATGCGTAAACCAATGATATGAGGTTTCCATGCAATAAGGTTTTATGGAGACCATTCATAAGTATTAAGTGAATATTGCTTGTTAATTGACATCCAATAAGTATAAGTGTGATAAAAAAGGGTGACCTAGGGCTTGAAAAATAGCCTAATATGGTCCACATGGTGAGACACACGGGCATATATCTAGGCCGAGTGTGACACACGGGCCACTCACATGGGCGTGTGGTATGGCCGTGCGTCCCCTGCACCTAAAATTTTAAGTTAGCATCAAGCACGGGCTAGAGACACGAGCGTATGTCTTGGCCGTGTTAATTTAACAGGATGCTCAAGTTATGGACACGGGGTGAACCCACAGGCGTGTGCCATGGCAGTGTCCATAAGTCAGTATAGCCCCACGACTTGGGGCATGGGCGTGTTCCCCTACCCACGGGCGTGTGGGGTATTGTTCAAGGAATCCATGCCGAAGATCCGATTTTGTTTTGATTTATTCTTGGTATTAAATAAAGGCCTCGTAGGCCCATGCAAATAAATCGACTTAAGTTTGAAAATAAATTTTATGACCCGTATTTTCTAGTTCCACCTATATGTCTGTCTGGTAACGCCTCGTACTAGTCCCCGGGCAGGGGTACGGGTAAGGGGTGTTACACCTAAACCGAGCGAAGAACAAGGTTGTGGACTAATCGAATAGTTAGCCATATTTTGGTACCAAGGTAAGTTCGTGTGTAAATAACGCAACATTATACTATTATGTTTTTAATGCTTTAATAGTGCACGAATTGTATAATTGTCTTCGTGGATTTAATTAATAATGACTCGATGACGATTCGACGAAGTTTGATATCTCGAAACCCCGATTGAACCTTAGGAATAGTTAGGATACAAATGCCATGACATTAGGGTTATGTACGATCCCATGTAAGACCATGTCTAGGACATGGCTTTGGCATCGATATGTAATTTCGTGTAAGACCAGAGCTAGGCTATCGGCATCGATATGTGATCCCATGTAAGACCATGTCTGGGACATGGCTTTGGCATCGATATGTAATTTTGTGAAAGACAATAGTTGGGCTATCGGCATTGATATGTGATCCCATGTAAGACCATGTCTGGGACATGGCATTGGCAATGATCTACGATCCCATGTAAGACCATGTCTAGGTCATGGCGTTGGCATCGATATGTGATCCCATGTAAGACCATATCCAGGATACGGCATTGGCATCCTACCATGTGTATCAGAGTTCCCGAGTATCCTTTAGTATTCCAAGTGGTTCAACTTGAAATCTAACAATTATGTTAAAGAGATGACAAGGTATGATCATGTTGAAAGGGTACAAGTACTTACACAAAGCTCATAAACATTGAGATTATGAATCGATGAGACCTCGAAAGAAGTGAATGAATGAATTATGATCATAAGTTTTATTGTACATTATGTAAATGGCATGACTTAAAATGTAGCTATGATACTTGATGACATTGTGATAAATATTATTGTGTTATGTGTATAATAATGTATGGTTAATGTTGTTAATTATTTACACGCAAACTTACTAAGCTTTATGCTTACTCCCCTTTCTTTTCCATTTTCTTATAGTATCGCCAATCTAGCTCGGGGACCGAAGGACGTCGGAGCTCGATTCACACTATCAAACTAATCTTTTGGGTATAGTAAAATTCAAGTATTTTACGTATGGCATGTATAAGGACTTGGTCTTTTTGTTATATGTCATATTGGTTTAGCCAAATGTATTGGCTTATAATGATTTAATGGTTCATTTTGTATATGGCCATGAGATAAGCCCATATTAATTATGGGGATGTAATCATATCCATACACATGCATACATGTGCTATGGTCACTTATGTTGTGGTTAAATTCATTTGGCATGGATGTTTGATGATGAAAATTTGAGTAAATGGCATAATAACAACTAAGGCATGAATGTATGAAAAGGAAGTAAATTGATGTTTCATATTACATGTGATTTGGTAAGCTTGGTCCAAATAAAATATAAAGTCTTAAGTAAGTATAAATTGATAAGAAGTTGATATGCATGAGCCATGTTTATGAATGTATAAGTGCTCATTTATGCCATGTAGGATGTCATTGAGATGTGTAAGTGTGCATGTGTTATTGAGGGTGATAAAAGGCTTGGAAAATAGCCTTAAAGTTGTCCACACGAGTAGGCACATGGGCTTGTGTCTAGACCATGTGTGACACACGGCCTACCTCATGGATGTGTGATCTGGCTGTGTGTCCCTTCCACCCTAATTAGGTAAAACAGAATGCACCCTAATTGGCCATGTGTCTCAGCCGTGTGAAGGACACGGTCTCAAGACATAGGCATGTGCCCTAGCCGTGTGAAGTGTGCAACTAATTTTTGGAATTTAATTCGCCACAAGGTCTAAGCACACGGGCGTGTGACTTGACCGTGTGACCCTATTTAGTTGATGATGTCATAAATAAAGAGTTACACGAGCTGAGGACACGGGCATAGAGAGTTACATGAGCTGAGGACACGGGCATGTCCCAAGCCACATGAGCGTGTGTGACTGCACGACCTACCTATACAGGCGTATGACCCTCCAAAATAAGAAAATTTTGTAAATGTCACAGAAGTTCTGAAAGTTCTCGGTTTAGTCCTGAACCACACCCAATGTACATTTTGAGCCTCGTAAGCCCGTATAAAGGATAAGATACATGTTTATGAATGGTTTTAAATTGAATGAAATTTTGTGGCCCGATTTTGTATGAATGTTTATGTTTGAGTCCGGTAATGCCTCAGACCCTGTCCCGATGTCGGATACGAGTAAGGGGTGTTACATTTAGTGGTATCAGAGCTACTATTTAATCATTCTCGGACTAACGTAGCATGTGTACTAATCTAGCTATACATGGCATAAATGAATTATGATAGTGAAACGACTCCTGACCTTTTAAATTGTGTTTTCATATAGTAATGGATCTCAATCGAGCTGAAGTTGATGATATAAAAAGTAATGCGCCGACTTCTACTTAAGGGGCAGTGCCAGTTGAGAGTAAACCCATGACCGTAAGTTAGAGAGAAGGAGAAGAGGCTAAGGAAGCCTTTCTAAATATGATGAATGCCTGGTACATGGAATTCATTCGAACAAACCCAAACGCTCAACCCCCTCCACCCCACCTATTCCTCAGCCTATTCCTGTAGCACCCTAAGGTATGGATTTTATGAGATTGAATAGACCTCTAGTGGATAAAATTTGAATGCAAGGGGCCGAAGAGTTCTAAGTTAGCATAGATGATGACCCTGAGAGGGCAGAGTTCTGGCTCGAGAATACCATTAGTGTATTTGATGAGTTATCATGCACATCTGATGAATGCATGAAATGTGTTGTGTCACTCTTGAGAGACTCAGCCTATCAATGGTGGAACACCCTTGTATCGGTTGCACCAAGGGAGAGAGTTAATTGGGAATTTTTCCAAGAAGAGTTTCGTAAGAAGTACATTAGCCAAAGGTTTATTGATCAGAAGATAAAGGAATTTCTTGAGTTAAAACAGGGTCAAATGTCTGTAACAGAGTATGAGCATGAGTTTGTGAGACTCAGTAAGTATGCTTGGAAGTGTGTATCAACTGAGGCCATCATGTGAAAAAGGTTTGGGGATGGATTAAATGAGGACATTCGATTGCTGGTTGGCATCCTAGAATTAAAAGAGTTTGTTGTACTGGTTGAGAGAGCTTGCAAGGCCGAGGAATTGGCTAAAAAGAGAAGAAAAGCTAAGATTGAGTCTTGAGATTTGAAGAAAAGGCAGATGAGTAAGTCACTATAGTCCTCTTCTAAGAAACCGAGAGAGTTTAATACTCGATCGAGTGCTTCAGTTGGGTACTCAAATAGAAATAAGGGTAAGCAATACTCGGTTTCAAAAGCTTAGACTACTTCAATTGCTAGTGTTGGTAATGCTCGACCGAGTAGAACGAAGTGTTCACAATGTGGTAGATGTCACCTCGGCGAGTGCCGAGCTAATGATGGAACTTGTTTTAAGTGTGGTTCCCAAGATCATTTCATTAGAGATTGCTCGGAAATGGTTGATAAGGAGAGATTTCAGAGTGCAAGATCAAGCAATGCTATTTCTAGAGGAAGACCACAGAGAAATCTGATAAATGGAGTGAGTAGTAAGAGTGTACCCAGAGATCCAACTGGGAAGCCCGAAGGTAGAGCACCTGCGAGGACTTATGCCATTCGCGCTCGCGAAGAGGCTTCATCTCCTGATGTGATTACAGGTACTTTTTCTCTCTATGATACTTCTGTCGTTGCTTTGATTAATCCGGGATCTACCCATTCATATATTTGTGTGAAATTGGTGTCTAGCATGGATATGTCTGTTGAGTCTACAGAAATTGTGATAAAAGTGTCAAACTCTCTAGGCAAGCATGTGTTAGTTGACAAAGTATGTAGGGATTGCCCTTTAATGATTAAAGGTCATTGTTTTTCGGCTAATCTTATGCTTTTGCCATTTGATAAATTTGATATAATACTTGGTATGGATTGGCTGACCATGCATGATGTAGTAGTAAATTGTGGAAGGAAAACCATTGAATTGAGATGTGAAAGTGGTGATATTCTTCGGGTTGAACAAGATGAACCGGATAGCTTGCCTGTAGTGATTTCTTCTATGACTGCTCAGAAATGTATAAGAAAAGGTTATGAAGCTTATCTTACTTTTGTACTGAATACAAAAGAGTCTGAGTTGAAAATTGAATCAGTGCCGGTAGTATATGAGTATCGAGATGTGTTTCTGGAAGAGTTGCCCGGATTGCCTCCAATTAGGGAAGTTGAGTTTGGTATTGAGTTAATTCCTGGTATTGCACCTGTTTCGATTACTCCATATAGGATGGCTCCGACGAAATTAAAGGAGTTGAAAGTTCAGTTATAAGAGTTAAGGATAAAGGTTTTGTGAGAACAAGTCATTCTCCGTGGGGCGCACCGGTGCTATTTGTGAAGAAGAAGGATAGTTCAATGAGACTGTGTATAGACTACTGGCAGCTGAATAAGGTAACCATAAAGAACAAGTATCCCTTTCCAAGAATCGATGATTTGTTTGACCAATTGAAGGGAGCCACAGTATTTTTCAAGATTGACTTGAGGTTCGGCTACTACCAGTTGAAAATTAAAGACTCGGATGTGCTGGAAACTACTTTTCGGATGAGGTATGGTCACTATGAATTTTTGGTTATGCCATTTGGTTTAACGAATGCTCTCGCTGTATTTATGGATTTAATGAACCGAATTTTTACACCGTATTTGGATAAATTTGTTGTTATTTTTATTGATGATATACTAATTTATTCTCGTGATAAGACCAAGCATGCCAAGCACTTGAGAACGATTTTGCAAACTTTGAGAGACAAGCAGTTGTATGCTAAGTTTAGTAAAAGTGAATTTTGGATTCGAGAGGTCAGATTTTTAGGGCACATTATTTCGAGTAATGGTATTAGAGTTGACCCGACTAAGATTTCAGCTATTTTTTAATGGAAACCACCGAGGAATGTGTCAGAGGTTAGAAGTTTTCTAGGCTTAGTCGGTTATTGCAGACTATTTGTTAAAGGATTTTCCATGATTGCTACTCCGATGACGAGATTGTTACAGAAAGATGTCAAGTTTGAATGGACGGAAAAGTGCCAATAGAGTTTTGAGAAACTAAAGGCATTGTTGACCGAGGCTCCAGTTTTAGTGCAACTTGAACCAAGAAAAGAATTTGTGGTTTATAGTGATGAGTCATTGAATGGATTGGGTTGTATACTTATGCAAAAAGGTAAGGTGATAGCTTATGCCTCAAGGTAGCTGAAGCCACATGAGAAAAATTATCCGACCCATGATTTAGAGCTAGCGGCCATTGTGTTTGCGGTGAAGATTTGGAGACACCAATTGTATGATGAAAAATGTCGAATATTCACAGATCATAAGAGTCTAAAGTACTTGATGACTCAAAAGGATTCGAACCTACGACAACGGAGGTGGCTAGAGTTGATAAAAGATTACGAGCTAGTGATTGACTACGACCCGGAAAAGGCGAATGTCGTCGCCGATGCCTTGAGTAGGAAATCCTTGTTTGCATTGAGGGCTATGAACACACGATTGGCTTTATCGGATGATGGTTCTATTCTAGCCGAGTTGAGAGCTAGACCGATGTTTCTCCAAGAGATTTATGAAGCTCAGAAAAGTGACAGTAAGTTGCAAGACAAGAGAGTTCAGTGTGAGTCGAATATTGAACCAGATTTTCAGATTAGTTCTGATGGTTGCTTAATGTTCTGAGATAGGATTTGTGTTCCTAAAAATACTGAGTTGATTCAAAAGATTGTGCACGAAGCATATAATGGATGTTTATCTGTTCATCCAGGTAGTACGAAAATGTATAACGATTTGAAGAAAGTGTATTGGTGGTCGGGAATGAAAAGAGACATTTCAGAGTTTGTTTCTAAATGTTTGATTTGTCAGCAAGTGAAAGCCAAACACCAAGAACCTTTAGGTTTACTTCAACCTGTAATGGTTCCCGAGTGGAAATGGGACCGTATTACTATGGATTTTGTGATGGGTTTGCCTTTGACACCGAGAAAGAAAGATGCTATATGAGTTGTTGTAGATCGATTGACAAAGTCGGCTAACTTTATACCGGTACGTACCACTACTCACTTGATAAGTCAGTCGAGTTGTATATTTCTGAAATAGTAAGATTGCACGGAGTACCTGTGTCGATTATATCGGATATAGATCCGAGGTTCACTCCATGGTTTTGGAAAAAGTTACAAGAAGTGTTGGATACGAAATTGAATTTTAGTACCGCTTTCCATCAGTAAACTGACGGTCAATCCGAAAGGATAATTCAGATTCTTGAAGATATGTTACGGTGCTGTGTTCTTGAGTTCTAAGTTAGTTGGGAAAAGTACTTACCGTTGGTAGAATTTGCTTACAACAACAGTTTTCAGTCGAGTTTGAAAATAGTGCCGTATGAGGCATTATATAGGTGTAAGCGTCGAACACCCTTGTATTGGACTAAACTCAGAGAAATCAAATTCACGGAGTTGATTTAGTCAGAGAAACCGAAGAAATTGTAAAGATAATACTTGATCATTTGAAAGCCGCATCGGATAGACAGAAATCCTACGCGGATTCGAAACAGAAAAAGATTGAGTTTCAGGTTGGTGATAAGGTATTCCTAAAAGTATCTCCATGGAAGAAAGTCCTCAGATTTGGCCGGAAGGGCAAGTTGATTCTGCATTTTATTGGACCGTATGAGATTACCGAAAGAATAGGGCCGATAGCATATCGGTTGGCTTTGCTGTCTGAGTTGGAAAGAATTCATGATCTGCTCCATGTGTTTATGTTGCGCCGATACCGATCTGATCCTTCGCATATGATTTCACCAACAAAGGTTGCGCGGATTCGAAACAGAAAAAGATTGAGTTTCAGGTTGGTGATAAGGTATTCCTAAAAGTATCTCCATGGAAGAAAGTCCTCAGATTTGGCCGGAAGGGTAAGTTGATTCTGCATTTTATTGGACCGTATGAGATTACCGAAAGAATAGGGCCGATAGCATATCGGTTGGCTTTGCTGTCTGAGTTGGAAAGAATTCATGATCTGCTCCATGTGTTTATGTTGCGCCGATACCGATCTGATCCTTCGCATATGATTTCACCAACAAAGGTTGAGATTCGACCAGATATGACTTATGGCGACGAGCTAGTTGAGATTTTGGCTCGGGAAGTCAAACGATTGAGAAACAAAAATATTTCCCTTGTGAAAATATTATGGCAAAGACATGGGGTTGAAGAGGCTACATGGGAGACCGAGGAAAACATGAAAAACCAATACCGAAACCTTTTCACCAGTAAGATTTTTGAGGACGAAAATTCCTAAAGGGGGAGAGTTGTAACATTCCGAATTAGGGCCTAGTTAGAATAATGGTTTTGATACCATAAATCTGAAGTAGAAATAATTATTTTATGATTCTTATGAGGTCTATGATATGATTGCATGCTTGTTTGAAATTTTCATGAAGAAATCCTATTGATAAAGTGTCCAATTTGACATTTAGGACTAAATTACAAAAGTTACAAATTGTAAATTCTAGAAGCTTTAAGTATGAAATTGTCATGGATTATTAATTAGAGGTCCTTAAATAGTAGTTTACCTAATTTCTATAATTATTGACAAAAATGGGTATGAATACGAAAAATTTGAAAGAAAGGCCTAAAGGGCATTTTGGTCATTTGGTTAATAAAAGAATAAAAAGGGAAAAATGAAGCAAAAATTTAACTTTGAAGCTCTCCATAGTTAGGGTTTCTTCACTTTCCAAGCTTGATTGTAAGTCAATCCTAGCCCCGTTTTTAATATTTTTTACATTTTTTAAGTTGTCATCAATCGATCTAGCTATTTCTACTGTTATTTTGAGTTAGGGTTCATGTTCAAAAACTTACCCATGTGTGTCATGCATGTATTTTGATGTTTAATGGAGGATTATGAAAGTTTGATGTGTATTTAACATCTTTTACTAAGTGATTTTTTATGGAAATTCATGAAAAGAATCTATTTGTAAAAGATGCAAAATGAGTAGTAAAATGTATGTTTTAATAAGAAATGTGGGCTACTTTGAGCATGTTATAAGTTCTACTAGGCTTGGGTAACAAAGAAAATGAACACATTTCATTTTACGAGCCTAGGGCCTAATTTGTAATTATGTGAAAGTTTAGGGGTAAAATTATAATTTTGCCAAAGAATGATTTATGGACTGATTTGAACAATGTGATAATTAAATAAGTGAAATTTTCTATTATAAATCAAGAAAAACGGAGTCTGGACCTAAACCGAGAAAAGAATAAGGTTGTAGACTAAATCGAATAGTTAGCCATATTTTGGTACTGAGGTAAGTTCGTGTGTAAATAACGCAACATTACATTATTATGTTTTTAATGCTTTAATAGTTCATGAATTCTGTAATTGTCTTTGTGGATTTAATTCATAATGACCCGATGATGCTTCGACAAAGTTTGATATCTCGAAACCCCGGTTGAACCTTAGGAATAGTTAGGATACAAATGTCATGATATTAGGGTTATGTGGGATCCCATGTAAGACCATGTCTAGGACATGGCTTTGGCATCGATATTTAATGTCGTGTAAGACCATAGCTGGGCTATCGGCATCGATATGTAATCCCATGTAAGACCATGTCTGGGACATGGCATTGGCACCGATTTACGATCCCATGTAAGACCATGTCTAGGACATGACGTTGGCATCGATACGTGATTCTATGTAAGACCATATCCGAGATATGGCATTGGCATCCTACTATGTGTATGAGAGTTCCCGAGTATCCTTTAGTATTCCAAGTGGTTCAACAGGAAATCCAACGATTATGTCAAAGAGATGACAAGGTATGATCATGTTGAAAGGGTACAGGTATGTACACAAAGCTCATAAACATTGAGATTATAAATCGATGAGACCTAAGAAGAAGTGAATGAATGAATTATGATCATGAGTTTTATTGTACATTATGTAAATGGCATGACTTAAAATGTAGCTATGATACTTGATAACATTGTGATAAATATTATTGTGCTCTATGTATAACAATGCTTGTTTAATGTTGTTAATTATTTACATGCAAACTTACTAAGCTTTACACTTACTCCTTTTTCATTTCCATTTTCTTATATTATCGCCAAGCTAGCTCAGGGATCGAAGGATGTCGGAGCTCGATTCACACTATCAAACTTATCTTTTGGGTATAGCAAAATTCAAGTATTTTAAGTGTGGCATGTATAGGGACTTGGTCCTTTTGTTATATGTCATATTTGTTTAAGCCAAATATATTGGCTTATAATGATTTGATGATTCATTTTGTATATGGCCATGAGATAAGGCCCATATTAATTATGGGGATGTAATCCTATTCGTAAATGCATACATGTGCTATGGTCACTTATGTTGTGGTTAAATTCATTTGGCATGAATGTTTAATGATGAAAATGTGAGTAAATGGCATAATAACAACTAAGGCATGAATGTATGAAATGGAAGTAAATTGATGTTTCATATTGCATGTGATTTGGTGAGCTTGCTACAAATAAAAAATGAAGTCTTAAGTAAGTATAGATTGATAAGAAGTTGATATGCATGAGCCATGTTTATGAATGTATAAGTGCTCATTTATGCCATGTTGGATGTCCTTGAGATGTGTAAGTGTGCATGTGTTATTGAGGGTGATAAAAGGCTTGGAAAATAGCCTCAAAGTTGTCCACACGAGTAGGCACACGGGCGTATGTCTAGACCGTGTGTGACACATGGCCTACCCCATGGATGTGTGATCCGGCCGTGTGTCCCCTGCACCCTAATTAGGTAAAATAGAATGCCCAGTAGTAAACACACGGGCAAAGACACGGCTATGTGTCTCAGCCGTGTGAAGGACATGGCCTCAGGACATGGGCGTGTGCCCTGGCTGTGTGAAGTTTGCACCTGATTTTTAAAATTTAATTCACCACACGGCCTAAGCACAAGGGCGTCTGACTTGGCTGTGTGACCCTATTTAATTGATGACGTCCTAAATAGAGAGTTACATGGGCTGAGGACACAGGCGTGTCCCAAGCCACACAGGCGTGTGTGACTACACGGCCTACCCACACGGGCGTGTGACCCTCCAAAACAAGAAAATTTTCTAAGTGTCACAAAAGTTTCAAAAGTTCTCGGTTTAGTCTCGAACCACACCCAATGTACGTTTTGGGCCACGTAGGCCCGTATAAGGGGCGAGATGCATGTTTATGAATGGTTTTAAATTGAATGAAATTTTGTAGCCCGATTTTGTATGAATGTTTATGTTTGAGTCTGATAACGCCTTAGACCCTGTCCCGGTGCCGGATACGGGTAAGGGGTGTTACCCTAGCCATGTGACTCAAGTCAGAGAGTTGCACGAGTAAGGACACGGCTGGAACACGGCCGTGTACCTCACATCGAATGCTCACACGGCCTGAGACACAGGTGTGTCATTGGCCGTGTGAGCCACACGGGCGTGTGTCCCCTGTACCTAAGAAAAATTTTGAGATTTCACGAAAATTTTTCTGTGAATCTGGTTTAGTCCCGACTCGATTCTAATTTGTATTTTGGGCCTCGAGGACCCATATGAGGGACATTATGATTGATTGTGATTTATTTTTGGAAATAAATAGTAAATGACATGAATTAACTATAATTAAATTGTATACTCCGGTAATGCTCCATAACCTTATTCTGATGACGAATATGGGTTAGATGTGTTATAGTCATAGATCTCATTCGCCCCTTTACTATTCGAACTAAAGAAAAGGTCAATGAAATAACTAATAGCCGTATGCATTATAGCCATGTCCTTAGTGTGTTCAAACCCCAAATCATCCTTCAAACATCTAACCCTATTCAAACGTTGACGATAAGATGCAAAATTGTGAAAAAATTTTGTATTCTGATCCCCGAGCTGTAACCAATTCAATCTAGCCCTTTGACTCCAATAAATTTCCTCTTTATCAATGGCTATCCCCTAATCCAATTTAGCTTCAATAATATCCACCAGTGTTGTATTTGATGGGTGAGCCGAAAAAAGATCATCAAGCCGTTGTTTGAGAATTTTTAGCGGGCAATTTTTATCCCTTTTAACTCTAGCAGCCCAACTCTTTAAACCCTGTTGCATAACAACAAGATGATCAGGTACATTGAGATGTTTATTAATACTCCAAAGAGTAGCCACCTCTTTGCTATATGAATCCTCTCATAACCAATTAGCCTTAAATTTGAAAGCCACATAACCCTCCTTCTCTCGAATCGATCTAGAGGCAACTGTACTCAATAATATCAGACAATGATCTGAGCAAGGACTAGCCAAGTGATCAATATAGTAAAATAGGAATAGTTTACACCAAGTTGGGTTTGCAACACCCCTATCCAGTCTTTCCCTAATGTTAGTGGCAGCAAAATTGTCACGTTTCCACATAAACCATTGTCCATGAAAACCCAGGTCATGAAGATCACAATCTGCCAAAACTTATCGAAAATTGGCCATCTGAGTTTCATTCCTCGGATTCCCACCTTTCTTCTCCTGATTAGAGACAATCTCATTAAAATCTCACATGACAATTGAAGGACCCACATAAGAATTACACAAATGGGACAGTAAAGCCCAAGAATTCACTCGATCTCTGCCGTTGGGATCACCATAAAAACCAGTAAAACGCTAATCAACATTCACATCCTCAGTAGAAATTAAAACATCGATATATTTCTCATTGAAACTTCTTAAAGAAACGGAAATACCATCTTTCCACTCCAATGTCCCACGGGAGCCACTTGTCGGAAAGTCAATCCCATTTCGATAACCGAATTTCTCCCAAAGTCTGCCCATTCGAACCTCATCCACTTTCGTCTTAATAAAAAAAATAATTTAAGGATTATAACCCTTCAGCAAATGCTGAATTCTACGAACGGATCGTGGGTTCCCCAGCCCACTAACGTTTCAACTCAGGATTTTCATTGCGATCGACTAACCTGCCCCGCAGGTTCAGCTGAGTGTTCAAATTGGCAAAACAGGTTCTGCTTGCCAAAAGTCTCACCCAAATCCATAGAGAAAGAAACCGATGATACATTTTTTGATCTAGGTTGTTTCTTACCATTATTAATCGAGATTGGCCTATTTTCGTCCAAACTTCCTTCATTCATTAATTCCAAATCAACTTGCATTTCCTTATTGGGAAGATTTGATTTCCCAACTAAATTCAACCCAAAAATTCCGCCAACATCAATCATAAATTTAGGGGGATTAGAATCCCTAAAATTTCTCCCCTAATTACTTTCAAAAATTCCACAATTTTCGCCTCAATTTCCCCATGTTCGCGTAGCCAGATGCTGTCGCCACTGACCGTCCTTTGAGGCGGAGCTTTCAGGGAAATGTCCCATGCCAACAGCAAACCTTTACTACATTCAACCATGTGAATAGGACAATAACTCTCACCGTGTCCTAATCTTCCACATAGAAAACAAAAAGTAGTGAGCTTTTCATATTTAAAGGTGGCATAACATTCCTTCATATTGGCAAAAAGAAAATTTTTCCTCCATTTCAACGATTTATAGACATTAATTTCCACCCGAACTCTCATGAAATTCTGCAAACCCGCAACAATAGCCTTCGCATCATACTCTAAAAAGGTGCTTATGAAGTTTCCAAACTGCCTCGCCAAAGATTCCGAATGCATGCCCGGACTAAGATTATGGATTTGGACCCATAAAGCGGTAGAAAGAAGAGGCACCTCCAACGGTTCCTCATTTGGTTTAACCTTTGCTATTAGTAACAAATGGTTGTTGAAAGTCCAAGGAATGCCATTAATAACTCTATCCTGATCCACTTCATAGTAGAGTCTAAAAAGAAACCATTTCTCACCAATATTTGTGATCGTCACCCCTCCTAGAGGATGCCAAAGATTAGCCATGACCGATCTCATAGACTGAAAATTAAAGATGCTTGTCGTCAAGAAATAGCCTACCAGACAGAAATAAGACTGTTTGTCTTGTACTTCAGATTCTTGGGCCATCTCCCATGCCACTAGCTCTCCCATTTCTTCCTCATCCTCTAAGTGAAGATCTACTAATGTTGATTCCATAACGCAAGAACAAATTGAAATAGAGCCAAAACCGAAGAATACCAAAAATAAAACCAAACAAATGTCATAGAAAAGACGTACACTCAAATCTCTCATTCATAGTTTTATTTTTTATTTTTTACTATAAATATAATCTTTGAATTACTATCAACAAATATTAGCCATTTCATTAAATTTATATCTTTTGACCGGAGGATTTTGTTTTTACATGGTTAAACTAACCAATGATGGTCACATCTTTTCTTATCTTTTTATTTATTTAATCTAATGACACATTATAAAAAAATCGAATGATCTAGATTTATTTTTATTTATAATTTACCATTAGAGGTGATCATGGTGGTCATGCACTACAGCAAAGGCCCATAGAAAAATGGGAGGGTTTGGGTAAAAATATAGGCCCGAAAATGGGCTTGGGCAAAAAAAACGAGGCCTGTTTAGAAAAGCAGTAGGGCCTCAAGTAAGATTTTTTTGGCGGGCCCACTGTGCCCTACCAATTATATATTAATATATTTTTTATTTTATTTTCAATTATTTTAAAATTTTAATATAACTATTTTTTATTATATTGTTAATTTATATATTGTTTTAAGAATTGTTTTAGTATTATTTTTATTTGTTTTAATATTTGTTTTTATGTTTTTAAATATATTTGATTTATTATATTTTTAATTTTTTTATTTAATGAAATAAGAAAAAAAAATTTAATATGGGCCGGGCCGGGCTCGGGCTTAGTAATTTTATTTCGGGCCAGGCTTGAGCAAAATTTTATGCCCATATTTCGGGCCGGGCCAGACCCGGGCCTAGTGGACGGGCCTAAAATTTTGTCTGGACCCGGCCCGGCCCATGATCACCTCTATTTACCATCATCCTATAATCAATAATATATATTTATAAGTTATCAAATATAAATCCTAATGATAATAAATGTTTCGGTTGTATGCAATATCAAGGAAATGTCTCTATGTACAATGTCAAGCACCAACATCTATATTTTTATATAAATGTAAGCCATCAATTTATAAAATAACAACTCATATATATATATATATACTTAATTAAAAGAAAATCATTTAGTGAAATGAATTTTTTAGATTGAACTAGAATTAAATTTATAGTAATTAAAAAATTTACATTTAAGAAAATTATTGAAATAGAATAAAATTGATGAATTTTGTAAATTTTGAGGGTTAAATGTATTAATTTTTTTAGAATTCAATCTAAAATAAAAAAATTTATAAATATTGATAACTAAATTTGTTAAATATTTTATATTCAAGATCAAATTAATATAATGTGTAAATATTTGAAGGCTAAATTTGTTATTAGACTAATAAAAAAGTCTATATAAGCTTTTCGATACTCATTTAATGACAAAGAATAACTAAGATATTTAATTTCAAAAAATTTAATGACTAAATTAAAAAAATTAACAAATTTAATCACCAAAATAAAATAAAAATAATAATTTAATGATATTTTTATAGTTTACCCTAAAAATATTCATATTTTATACATTTATGCTTTTAATATTATAAGAATAGATAAGATCAGCAGCAAGATTGACAAAGTAAAAGATCTTTTGACCCTACCAAAGCTAAAAGGGCCAATGGTGTGGCGAAAGGAGTGCCATTTGCTCATTTAAAATCCCCACACCCCCTCCCCCAAAAAAAAAAAAAAAGAGGGAAGCAAATTTCATGCCAATCCCAAATCTGGGTGGTTACCTTCTCAGTTGAGAAATCAGAAGCCAACCAGAAGTGGCCACCCACTTCACCATTGGGACACTTCATCCACCCCTCTACCTTTCCCCAATTGCCCTTACCCATATGACAAAAGCCTAGGACAATCATTTCCCTTCTCTCTTATCTTCTTTCTCTCTCAAAAGCCAAATAAACTAACATAATACCTTATCCATTTCACTATCTTTCCTTGTCACTCCTGTCCCCTCATTATTACCCCTTTGCCCCCACTTCTCCATAGTGCAGTTCAAAACCTCTCTCCCTATTTTTTAAAAATAATATCAGATTGATTTATTTACTTTTTAAAAATATAGTATTATAAAATTTAGCTAGAAGACAACACCCTCCGCAGCGTCACATCCAAACTTATTGCCACGCCATCCTCATTCCATCTTCTGAGTTGTACCATCCAAATGGTTTTCCAACACGTGTTCCTTTCACCAGGGGAGGCCAATCTTTATTGAGATTTTCGACGGTCAGGATTTTTGTATATTTTTTACTGAATTTTCAGATTCCGTGGTAAACACGTGATTAATGACCAAACTATGTGGTGGCCTTGTACGCAATGTGTATTAGCCGCGTTACACGAAATATTTATTAATTTTTCTTCTCACGATACACACCAAATAATTAAAAAAAGAAAAAGGTTAATTGAGGGTAAACTAAGAAAATAATGTTGATTATAACTAAAGATTACAAATATTCCTCGCATTATTATCTATTCCTGTTTTCGTTTATCGTCGTCTGTCAAAATCAAAATTATTATCTCGTACGGACAAACAAACGACCGTTCACTGTTTCGTCGAACCCAACGTGACAGCATTGCACGATTTTGACGGGATGGACCTCCGAGGGGGTCAATGAGCTGGAGCTCGCCGGGATTTGGTTCGTCGTTCGACGGTACGAACCGAACCATTTGTTTTGCATGTAACGGTTTTTCCTCCATGGAGGGAGGGTTAGTTCTTTGCTCTTCAACGATCTTTTTACCGAATCGCTCATGACCTTGACGATCATTTTCAATTCCTCGTTTCTTCCCACGAAAACCCTAGGCAAATGTCGTAACAGCCTCGAGTACTCGGCCGTCGGCCTGGCGATCTCGAACTCGGAAGCGAAATCGAGATCAATGAGGTACCGGTTTTGGCCCGTGCGTGCTGCGGATTGCACCACGTCTATGAACTCGTAGTTTCCGGCAGTTAGGCCTCCAGAGGAGCTCCATTTGGTCTTGCATATCGCCGCATTGTGGCCTACCTCGCGAAGATAAGCCATTACTTTACGCCTGAAAATTGCTTTATCTGTTTTGAAAAAGGAAAGCATCTCCATTGCTCTCAGAACGTGAGCCATAAGCAGATTCCTGTAAGCATCCGTGTTGTTAAGAGAGGTTGACTTGATGATGATCTCAAGCGAATCGGTAAAGTCAAGGTTTGAGTCGACTCGATCTGAGTCGGAGTTGTAACCCGTTTGTTCAGCTGCATCGTGGTCGTCTTCCAGAAAACTGTGAACAAGCTCCGAGAGGCAAGGCGAATCATCATCTTCAACGACAACGGCGGCAGAATGTTCGCTTCCGCTACTGTCGTAACTGACGCCGACGAGACAAGCCTTGACCCGGTCGTCGAGCGGGTCAGTAACTCGTTTAATTCTTCTATCAGAACGAGCCATTAAAGCATTTCTATACGACAAACTCGGGTTTGTGTTTCAAGGGGTATTGGTGTTGATTAGTTGAGTTAAATAGGAGAGACGGGGAAGAACATAGGGATATGTGAGGGACATAAAAAAAAGGAAACCCAGCTTGATTTTTTTTTTTTTCTGGTAAGAAAGTGAATAAATTATATTTACGGGGGAATTTTAAGTCGAATATTCCAATAAATTGCTGTGTTTCTTTTGATATTCGAGTTTAAATCGATAACCGAGCCTTAATATTAATTCTTTTATATATGAAAAGCAACTTTCATTTGAATTTTTAATTAATACCCTATGAATTAATTCAGTACTATATTTTTTTAATTTTTATATTCTTGTGATTGTCTTTCAAATCCAGTATTATTTTAAATCGCACTAATGTTATTATACATTGTTAATATGTACTTTCCTTTTCAATTTGTTTAGTTGATATTTATTTTTTTTATTTTTTTAATTAATATTTAAATTTAGAGTCGATTACATTTTGATATCTCTGCATTAACGTCATTAGAAAATGATGATATGACATTGACAACAATCACACGTAATTGGTGTCCGTCTCACATTATGATACATTATGAACATAAATAAAAATAATAAAAATCTTTAAAAATATATAAATTAATAAAAAATATACATTATTATTGTTTAGATTCATCTAAATTTAGACAACCATTTGTCCATATTTATTCTATATTTTTTATTAGTTTTATATATTTTACTTTCCTTTATAAAATTTTAATTTTATATTATTATTTTGAAATAAAAATATAAAAATATGAATTAATAAAAAGTATTAAAAAAATTCACACGAACCTAGACAACTATATGTTGAAATTCATTCTAGATGTGTGTTTGTTTTTAACAATTTTATTTATTTACTTAAAATATCATGTTTTTATATTATTATTTTCAAATTAAAAATATAAAAATTTTAATAAAATTGGAAAATATACAAACATTTTAAAAATAAAGTATAAAACTTTTTTTGCATCAAGAAATAATATAGACAAATAGTTGTTCAGAGTACAATGAATATGGACGATATTTGTCTAAATTTATTCTAGGCATGCTTTTTTAGTAATATATATTTATGTTTTATAAAATATCAAGTTTTTATATTATTATTTTGAAGAATACATAAAATTTATAATTTATAATTTATAAAAAATATATATAAATTTAAAAAATTTAAAATATATAAAAAGGTTAATAATATTTTTATATTTTTATTAAAAATATAAATTAAAGTTTTATAAAAATACTAAAATTTATAAATTTATAAAAAACATAAAATATATAAAATTACTAAAAAATGTAGGTCGAGAATGACTCTGAACAAAAAGGCGTATAAATACATTTGAATCTGGACAATCATTTGTTTAGGTTGATTCTTCATACATTTATTTAAAAAATATATTAATTTTTATATTTTAAATTTTTATATCTTTTTAATTTTAAAATAATAATAATAATAATAATACAAAACCTGATATTTTATTAAAATTTTAAAATATATAAAATTTCTAAAAAGCACATTTGAAATGAATTTAAACAAAATGTTTTCTAGATTTAGGGTGAGTTTGGATGAGCGGTGCGTTTACCTGCGATTAGTGTAAAAACAGCGGTGGCAGTGAGATTAGATACTGTAGCGATACTGTAGCGTGAGACAAAAAGTAAGCTAGACGCACCGCACTGCACCGCCACCCCAAACCCACCCTTAGATGAACATAGATAAATAGTTATTCAAGTTCATTTTGGATGTGAAAAAATTATATTTTTTTATGAATTTATATACTTTTAAATATTTTTACTTTCTTTTTATATTTGCTATGTGTCATAATTAGATGTTGTCATGTGTCATCGTATGGTTGCTTGTTAGTTCAACATCGTTAATTTTTAACTACGTTACTATAAAGGTATCAAAGTGTGTGATGAAACCCAACTTTAAGTACTAATTAGGCCTAAAGAAAAATATAGATACCAACTAAGTGCAAACAAACAAATTCAAAATGTAAAGTATATATTAACCCTATTGTAAATTTTTAGAGCTTATAGGTTCGAATGAGTTAAGATGTGTAATATCATTTTCAAGTGAATAATTAATTAGGTTAATTGCACTGGACATGATAATTAATTAGTTTAATTGCCCTGGACATGATTTGTTCAAAAGTGGGGTTACTCGTTCAACCTCGAATGCCCATCCATGAGTTGAAAGTTTAGATAAAAATATGATACTCAATATATGGCTTGGTATAAAAAAATGAGCTTAAGTAAAAAAAAAACCAATATCATTTTAAAAAAAAGGTTGCACCTTAGACATAAATTTTCAAGCTCGAGCATAACTTCACCTAAATGCAAATATATATTTAATATTTTATTTTCTATCTAATAATAAATAACATTATATATTTTATTCTATATAATATAATTATAAACAAATTTATATATTTTACTTTTTGAAATAATTTTATATGTTTTATTATATGTATTATAAGTAGGGTAAACAACATAGTTGGTCACCAAACTTTCATAGATTTTATTTTAAGCACCGAAAATAAAAACAATTTATAAATTGGACAGTACCATTAACAACTATTTTCTTTTTAATCACCCAACTTTAATAAGTTTTCATTTTGGTCACCTGACATAATTCAGGGTTGTTGTACACTCATTTTAGCCACTCAACCTTAATAAGTCTTTATATTGGTTGCTTATTTTATCTTTTTTAAAATGATTTTTTTAAAATGATAATTTTAGTTTTTTCCAAAAAAAAAAAGGAAAACCCAAGGTTTTATAAGGAATTCCTGAGCTTTTATAAGAAAAACTTGAGTGTTTATAGGGAAAAGCAAATTTATTTTTTTTAATTTCCTTTATTATTATTTTCTTTTTTAGAATTAGTTTTAGTTTTTCTAGTAAAAGGAAAAAACATGGGATTTTATAGAGAACTATTTGAGTTTTTTTTATACCAAAAATTATTTTTCTTTATTTTTCCCTTTTTAGTAAAAGAGAAAAACTTGAGATTTTATAGAAAATTATTCGGGTTTTTATAAGAAATTTATTTATCTTTTTAATTTCTTTATTTTTTTTCTAGAATTAATTTTTAGTTTTTTCAGTAAAAAGAAAAAAATGTTTTTTTTTGGGAAGAACCTGGGTTTAATAGAGAATTGAATTGTAGGGAAAACTTTGAATTTCATCTCCGTAGCTGCATAACTCAATTTCCTATAAAAACTCAAATTTTTTTGGAAAAAAATAAAATTTGTTTTTAAAAAGATAAAATGATTGATCAAAATGAGAATTTATTAAAGTTGAGTGACTAAAATGAATGTATAATGACATTTAATTACCAGGGGTGACCAGAATGAAAATTTATTAAAGTTAGGTGACTAAAATGGAAATGGTTGTTAACAATAGTGCCCAATTTGCAAATCTTTTATTTGTGGTGCCTAAAATGAAAACTTATGAAAGTTGAGTAATGTTATATTTCGGAATGAGATTACAGTATTTAGATTTTAACATTTCAACGATCTCGTAATATAGAGTGTAATCTTATTATAGCTTATTCCTTTGGTAATCTTATATTATGGGCATAATCTCAAATTTTGAATTAATTTTCCCTTTTGTTTTTATTATTCTAATCAATTAGACTTTTTTTCTTAAGACTAATAAAAAATATTTATTTTAATAGTGAACTAGTAGATATTATGCATTACAATTGTAATCATTATTTTTATTTAATAACTTATTTATTAATATATTAATTATGGGTATAACTATAATTATGGTTGTGTTGCAATAATTTTTCATGAATTATTATAATTATAATTTACAAATTTATTTTAACATCATATATTTACTTATTAAAATATAAATTATAATGAAATGTAATAATTCTAATTATTGGTCATAATTTTATGCAAATTGAAACTAAAAAATATTAAATGAACTAAACTTGTTAAAAAAAAACAAATTCTATAATAAAGACAATTGAGTAAAATGTGTTTTTAAGTAATCTTACATTCCATCAACCAAACAGTTAAATCTTATATTTTAATCAAATGAACCAAATAAGATAATATCACATTTCACCTATAATCTTACATTTTTATAATACTATTATGGAATACAATCTAATATTCGACGAACCAAATGTTCATAAAACCGTTAGCACTAAACCCCCCAAAGTAAAATCAGTAATAAGAATCCTCAAATTATTTTAAAATTATTAATAAGCTTTTATCTTTTTCATGTGAAATCGGTTAAACACTAAGGCTCCGTTTGTTTGCTTGTAAAAGCTTTTCTGAAAATTATTTTCAACCTTTTCCACTGTTTGTTTGGTGGAAAATAAATTCCCACCTTAAAAGCTTTTCCAAAACACGAGAAAATGATGCCTTCTTCTGGGAAAATGTCTTACACTTTTTTTTTCGGTAAGACATTTTCTAATCGATTTTCCTTTCACATCCCAACACTTCGCTAAATCTTCTCCCTTTTCCTCTTCCCCTTCCCATTGGGTTGCAAATCAGTGCCATTGCCAGGTACCCTCCTTTATATTCTCTTTAGTCTACCCGTTTTTATCTTTTCGATGATTCTGATTTTTGTTATCTATCTTTCTTTCTTTTTTTCAATCTCTTAACAAATTTGCGTGATCGATCCAAGAATTATTTGTCCTGTTTAAGCAATACAACTAGTGCAGTAGGTATTTGCAGATTTCCCCTACTATCACCCCATTGATATGCATTTCTTTCAAATTGATCTCCGTTCTTGTTTTTGTTTTAATCTTTTAATTCTTTTTCTCGCTGTTCTCGTTTTACTGTAGTTGATTTAGGTAAATATTATGGTTAGGCTTGAGTGGTGTAATCCCTACCCGGAAATCAACATTTCCTGTAGTTCTTATATAATTGAAGAGCAGAAAGGAACGAGCAGAGCATCCTTGGTTTTAGTCTTGCAGATTCTTGTTAAATGCCCATTGACATGCTGCCATCTATGGCCTAAAGCATGAGAGCAAGTAGGTCTTCCTTTAGCTCTAGCAATGGGCATGAAGAAGTTCCATTTCACAGTGCTGCTTCTATTTCAAATGGGGACGATTATGATATGTAAGCAAATAAACCTATAATATTTTCTAACCAATTGTGATTGTATAATATTTTTATATGTGTTTTATCGTGCACTAATCGACTTGTAAGATTGGTTTATATGATGCAAAGTAATTGAACCTGTCTATTCAGTTGAAGTATAACCTTTCACAAAAGTTGTCGAGACCATTTTTAAATCGAGTTTTGGAAAATAGAAATCGACTTTAAGAAAAACGAAAACAGGAGTCGCCACCAATTTTTTTAGGTGTGATTGGATCACCTTATAAAATGTTTTGTTTTAAAACATTAATTTTGGTCTACGAAAGTCGTGAAAACGGATTCGGGAGTCGATTACATACGAGGAAGGGTTAGCACCCTCGTAACACCCAAAAATTGGTACCTAATTGATTATCAAGTGTCTTTAATGTCAGAAATTTGAAAGTTTTAAGATGCAAACCTCTTTTAATTAGAATGTCTCCATTTTGAAAATTAAGGCTCACTTATTTCAAACGAGTCAAAACATCACATCCAGCAAGTTAGGACGCAACATTTTAAAACCTTCGAAACTAAACTCATCTTTAAAAAATTTCTATCTCGAAACAACAAAACGCCATATCCAGTAAGTTAGGACACTATGTTTTGAAATCTTGAAATAATCGTTTAAGTTTTGAAAACTTAAAATCACTTAGAAGAGTGCTTGACTATTCGAATTCAACGAGAAAATTCGCAACCCAGTAAGTTAGGGCACTACCTTTCTCGAAGTTTTCAAACATCAAGCATTGCCTTTTATTTTTTATTTTTTTAAAAAAACCTTGGAATATTATTTTAAATGACGTTTTAGGATGACAAATTAATGCATCATGAAGCATAGATGTACAAAATATTCTAACATTTCCATACAAACATAAATAATATCATTAAGACAAAACTAAATAACATGAACATACGTTTAATAAAAAAAATCATACTAGGGTAAATATAAGAAAATAAACAAATAAAAACATGAGTAAACTAAAAGAAAAACATAATATATGCAAAAATTATACAACAATATATATCATAAAATAGCACATAAAAGAAATAATTAAATATAGCATATAAAAAAATGAAACTATGCACAAATAAGATAAATGACATACACTAAAAAAATGAATAAATAGAACATTTACAAATTATAAAAATATAATGCAATAGTTCAAAATACATGAAATGATAATATAATATATATACATGCATAGAAAATATATATTTGAAAATAAACTATATAAAAAGGTTAAATATTATAATATATAAAATACATAATCAAATGTATAAAAGATAGGAATAAATATACATATTTGAAAAATGAAGAAATTAAAATAAAAAAAGGTTGAAAAACTAAGATAGACGAAGAATAAAATAAGAACAAACCACAGAGAGTAAAAACGCAAGAGGGAGAGAAATTTGAGTGAATGCTCTCAAGAATTCTTATTGCTTCCCAAACTCAAGTGTTTTACAATGAAGGGAGAGGCCTCTATTTATAGTTGAGCCTCCCCAAATCCAACGGTACAGATCAATTACATCAACGGTTAAGATTAAAGGATATCTACAAATTAAATCTCCAAGATTACAAGATCATATCTTCAAGATTGCATATCATATCTAAGATTGCATATCACATCTAAGATTGCATATCATTGAATATTATATTCCATATGAGTCAAGCTTGTAGATGGACCTTAAATCTTTTCAAGTAATGGGCCATTCCGATCGGGCCAAATTATATTTGTAATTCTGGACTGAACTTGGACTTCGTTTGTTTTTTTTTTTGGGTCTATTACTTTTTTTTTGGACTTATTTCTGGGCCCAGGCAAAATTGAGTGTCTACAGCTGCCCCTCTTTGCTCATTGCTGTGTAACAGGAATAGAGCAAAGACTATAAAAGGACCAATTTTGCCCGAGCTCGCCGAGTCTTGAGTTCTTGATCCTTGATCTTCTTTAAATGGCCTCTTGACGGCTTCAATCTGCTTCACTGCAACTTAAGAAGGCGATATCTGCTATCTTTGATCTGCTCCCCGTCTAATACAGAGACGCCAAATCTGTTATCTTCGATCTACTCCCCGTCTAATACAGAAACGCCAAATTTGCTTCTTCAATCTGCTCCCCATCTAATACGGAATGCCAAATCTGTTATCTCCGATTTACTCCCCATCTAATACAAAGATGCCAAATCTATCATCTTGGATCTGCTTCGATGTAGGTCCAATCTGTTATGTCTTCGATCTACTCTCCGTCGAATATGGAGATGCCAAATCTGTTTCTTCAATTTGTTCTCCAACAATACAGAGATGCCAAATCATCTTGGATCTGCTTCAGCGTGAACACCTGAAGGCCAGATGTGCTATACTTTAACCTGTTACCCTACTGCTTAGGGAGTTAAGGCGCATCTTCGATCTGCTCCACTACTGCTTAAGGAGATAAGATCTGTAATTTTAGCCTGTTACCCTACTGCTTAGGGGATTAAGGCGGGTCTTCGATCTGCTCTACTACTGCTTAGGGAGATAAGATCTACAAATTTAACCTGTTACCCTACTGCTTAGGGGATTAAGGCGAGTCATCGTCGATCTGCTCCGCTACTGCTTAGAGAGATAAGATCTGCAAATTTAACCTGTTACCCTACTACTTAGGAGATTAAGGCGAGTCTTCGATTTGCTCCACTACTGCTTAAGGAGATAAGATCTGCAAATTTAACCTGTTACCCTACTGCTTAGGGGATTAAGGCGAGTCTTCGATCTGCTCCACTACTGCTTAGGGAGATAAGATCTGCAAATTTAACCTGTTACCCTACTACTTAGGGGATTAAGACGAGTATTCAATCTGCTCCACTACTGCTTAGGGAGATAAGATCTACAAATTTAACCTATTACCCTACTGCTTAGGGGATTAAGGCGGGTCTTCGATCTGATCCATTACTGCTTAGGGAGATAAGATCTGCAAATTTAACTTGTTACCCTACTACTTAGGGGATTAAGGCGAGTCGTCGTCGATCTGCTCCGCTACTACTTAGGAAGATAAGATCTGTGAACCTGTTACCCTACTGCTTAGGGGATTAAGACGAGTCTTCGATCTGCTCCACTACTACTTAGGGAGATAAGATCTGCAAATTTAACTTGTTACCCTACTGCTTAGAGGATTAAGGCGCTGAATTTTGTAATTTTCAATCAATCTTGCTACATTGTCCACTGGGGAATCCACCTGTAGAATTAATTTCCTGAAATTTATGCTTATGCCAAATAATTAAGATGCCATGATCGAAATGAGTCAAATGCTCCTAATTAGACATATTATGATGCAAAATGTTTATGAAAATAACTCCTATTTCGGACGTCATCACTCATTCATCTATCGAGCTTTCCACTTCGTTCTTCTCGACATATCAATCATATTCTGCTCGTATGCCTCGAATCTTCTCTATCAATTTGGTCTACCGTACCATTCCCCGAATGTTACGACCTACTGAAGATGTTTATAAAATGATCCTTTCTTAAGATCAATATTGCTTAAAACGTCCAACGACCTTTTGGACTGAAGAAGAAAATCTCTCGACTATCTCCAACTCATACATATGAGAATTCCTTAAACAATTGTCTTGTTTCAGTTTCTTGTATTATCTAGAAATTTCCAGAGTAATATGCAAAACTTCGTTTGTGAAGATATTTTAGTTCATCTATCATTATTTCAATGTAACATGCTTTATGAATAATGGGGACAAATTGATCCTGAGGATAATTAGATTTGGACAAATTATTGGAAGGAATGCAAAAATATTAACCTGAGAACATATCTTTGCGAAGAAAAAGAATCCAAAGATAGTAAATAAGACAGAAATCAGATGCCCCAGATATCGCCGCTTGAGCGTCTATACACCAGTTCCATGAAGACTTTCTTAAGTTCAACATGTGTTTAAAAGATCCAAAGTAATTCGTTGATGCCTCGATATGTAACATACTTCACTTCTCGTCAAATCCGGTATAGCAAGGTCACTGCATGACTTTCCAAATTTGAGCTGCCCTTTCGGGTTTTCAACTCAAAACCCCTTTGGTCTCAAGGCGCCTTTGCGGGTTTTCACCTTGGCCTCTCCATTTTTTCTTTTTTTTTTTTCTCTTTTTCCTTTTATTTTTTTATTTTTTTCTTTTCTTTTTTCCTTTTTTTTTAAATAGAAGTCCCAAAGTGCCCTTTGCGGGTTTTCACCTTGGCTTCCCTTCTCCTTCAGACAAAGTACTTATTGACCGAGTCCGAATTCACTGGATCAGATAAATTCTTCCTATCCATTTCTTGTCAAAATCAGTGCACCTCTAGAGAAAGCCCTCTTTGCAACATATGGCCCTTCCCAATTCAGCATCCTTTCGCATGGGAAGGATCTCTTTCAGCACAAGGTTTCTTTTATGAAATTCTTTTGGACGAACCTTCTTTGTCATAAGTCTGTGCCATCCATTCTTGGTACATTTGCTTAGGATGAGTACTTTCAAGTTAAGTTTACTAGAGGTATTCAATTCTTGACTCCATCAAAGCTTGGAGGAAAAATCTTGATTCATAAACCTATGAGAAAGGGATTGCCCCAGCAGCAGTCCTGGCTGTTGTTTGTCAAACCCTACAAAAAGATGGTTCAATGATTCTCAACAGACAAGAATGAAGTTGCTGACTTTATCCTTCAACTCGAAAAGGCGAGAGGTACGAGATTACTCCCGAGCATACATCCCACCATGACTCGATGATGTTTCTGAAGCATCCCTAATCTTCATAAATTGCCCCCAACTGTGAAGCTGCCAAATGAGCGTAGCAAATAGGAGCCACAACAAATATGGCTGTGGTGCTCCTTTGATACATATAGGATAGAGAATGAACAAACTCTTGCAGATCATCAGCCGAAAACCTAGCTTGGTCTAAGAGAACATGATAGTGGGTCTGCCTCGTGATTCCAATCATTTCGGCACAGGTACCAAGGTAAAAATCATTATTCTTTGGATGGCATACTTTGTTGTCAATGACAGTACCATGTAACACATTGTCAGGAGATCCCTGCTAAAAAAACTTGGTATGATGGTTTTTCGTACAGCAATAACCACAATCTTTAGGGTTCCACTTCTCGTCAAGTAACTTGCAAGCCTCAACAACTTAATCAAAACTTGATTGAATTGAGACTCGCTAACCCCATCCCTGAAAATAATGATTTGATCAGGTTTCCTCTTCCCTGAACTTGTATAGAAGTCTAAGAGAGCTTCCTTCATGATACCATCATCCACTTTGTCAGAAACTAGTTTTGAAGAAAGAATCTATCATTTTAAGCTTCAGAGACTGTGTACGGCCTGATGCCCCATAGCTGGAAATCAATAGCCACCGCCTAGAGCTAATCATCGCAGCTATTGACGGTACATCAGACTGCTCAGGAAAGCCAAACAATGCACCCATTCCAAGGATGATGGTTGGAACCTTTGAAAAAATTGGAATTGAAGGTGTTTGCCCCAGCGTAAGCATAGAGAGTAGGCGGTAGTTTCTTATACCAATTTTTACCAGTCTCGGTCATCTTCTGTAATTTGTTTTTTCTTCTTTTTCTTTTCTTTTGGCAATCTTTGTTGTACTGTGGTATGGCGCATTATCTTTGAAAAGACTGCAAACTTTTGGCATTGTGCAGTTATATATAATCTTTTTTTTTTTTAAATGGATGACTTTTGACTTTGTAATATTGGCATATGAAGCTATCTCCCCCTCTTAATAGAGTAGTTGACGTCCACAAAGATGAGTCATTGTCAGCTTGAAATTTTTGACGAGCTCGGGCCCATAACATACATGCCACATAAGTCTTGACTCTTTTAAATTTGACATTCATTGTACAACTGATGCGATCCCTTTCCATGGTGGACCAATAGTGCCCCAAAACCTCATGTTTATCCTGGCAATTGCAAATCCTCCTGCATGCTTCTTTGGACCACATTTTTTAATTCCCATAATAGTCTCAAAGTCTCCTCAACTAATTCCAATTTCGCAATCTTTCCTTCCTCTAAGGCTATATTTCCTACCACCACTTCATGGGGTAAAACCATTTTCAACAAATTCGAAACAAGTCACAATTTCTCACACTTTCAAAAATCTTGAGATTCCTCTAAACACATATCGCACTCAAAAAGAACTCTGAATCTGTAGTATCGTTGCTCGTGTCATTGATATCTAGGGATCTATGATAGGCACACAAAAGAATATACAATGAATAAATAAATTCAAGAATGACTATTTACATGAAATGAAAATTTATAAAGACTGTCAAAGGTCAAAAGAATCAGAATGAAAGAATATTTACTCGGATAAATAATAAAAGTATGTTTTATTGAAAATAAAAATGTCTGAACATGAGCCCACTTCTCAAAAGAAATCTCATTACTCCTAGGCTTTAGAGCAACAAGAGTGTTCTGAATATTACTCCATAAAATTCCTAAAGGTTTCAGGAAGTTCTTCTGCAGTCCAATTGTTTAAAGAACTTCCCGATTCGTAAGGGCGAATGCCCTTAAGGTTTCTTTGTTCAGTCCCTTCCTCATGTATGACATTGATGGGATGATTTTCATTTCCAAACACCCCCTTCTCTGGGTAAGTTATCCCTCTTAACGCAAAAGTCGGGGATATGTAAGGGAACGTCGTTAATTCCCATTCAACTTTTTTTTCACTTAGCCGTGACCCTCTTCTCTCTCTCTCTTTTTCTTTCTCTTTTTAATAACTTTAACTAATTAGGGTCTTTTATAATTTTGAATGCTGATGCAATGAAATGCTATAAGATGCAAATGAATGTAAAAGGTATCGATCTCGATTCAATCTCATTTAGAAAACTTTATTTAGAAAAAGAATATCTTTACATATAAATGGATTACAAATATGCTTTCGCCCTAATACCCAAAGTTTTAACTCTATCTAATAAAAGGTCTAACTCTCGACCTACATCTGACGATGACTCATGCATCATACTCAATACGTCAGCTCGTACTGCCAAGTCTCGAACGTGTTCAGCTACCTCTCGGATCTGAATTATGGCTTCTCCAATAAGGTAATCTCTATCTCTGACTTGTTCTTTAGACTTGCGCAGTTCTCCTTTTAAATGATCCTCTCGTGCCTCAAGTTACTCGATAAAAAGCTTACTATCTTGCAATACTGATTCCAACTCCTCAACTTTGCCTTTTAGCTTCTTTACCTCTATCGTGGAATCACGACTTCGTTGCAGATGAAGGGATCGCCCAAGCTCAGTCACCTTAATTTTTAACCCTTGATTTTCTTTCTCTAAGGTCAAATTCCGTAATTGCACCTCTTGGAACTTCCTCTCCCAATATTCGGCTTTGGAATTTTCCCCTTGGACCTCTTTCTGCAACTGATCTGAAGACCCTCATATTCCCGCTCTCTTCAAGGATACTTGTGCCCTTTTGTAGTGCTCCTTTAAATCATCTCGATCTTCCTCTATCTTTCCCTTTTCCTTCTTTACCTTCTCGACCTCCATATTTTACATATCAACGTCTAGGCTCAAGTATATCTTTTCTTCCTCGAGCTTTGCTATCCTCTTCTCGAGCTCCAAGTTCTTTCTTTCAAACTCTTGCTTCATAATTTCTAACTCTGAGGGCGTCACTTGCAAATATTCCTCCATCAGTCGAGCTCCTTCCATGCTTGGCTTAGGGATGTTATCATTAATCCTTCTACCTCTCCACTCGACGTACTCTGGAGTCGTAGCAGGGCTAATAGCTACTCCCTTTAATCTAAAAGTTTTGTTCCAAGTACTAGAGATCTCACTGACCTTCCTCTTGTAGTCGGCTCCTCTATACGCGAACTCATTCTGAACCAACTCGTAAGTTGCTGGTACGAACTGTCTCAATCCATGTTGCCTCAACACAAGCAAAGGGGCATAACCAATTGCACCCCAAATTTCCAATAAAGAGACCCAATCAAAACTACCGCATCGGTAAAGAATCTCACCAGGAATCATCCATGGAGCCCTTCACTCCACATCCTTTGACTGCAGGTTCTAAAGTAGCGCTATCCAATTTTTTCGGGAACATCAACTCTCCTAGTTGAAGCTGCTATGTCCTTCAACGGGGAGTAATCCTCAAAGAAGACCCGACAAACCACCCTATCTATCAATCAGAAGTGACTGTAGAACCAAGCTAAAAGTAACTGAGCACAACCAACAAACCTGCCTGCACTGGCCCTCCTACATGCATTCAAGAACCTGAATGTCTCCGCCAAAATCGCAAGAATAGAAGTGACCCGTTTGCTAAGTCGATAGAAGAGATTCGTGGTCGCCTTATCCACATATCCCAAAGCCTTGGGGAAAACCATCAATCTGTATAAGCTTAAGGCAAAAATGTCTACCCTCTTCACCTCGTTTAGATGTGTTTGGATCAGATCTTTCAAAGTTTCCTATGGAATGCACCTACTCTCACCCTTTTCCTTAATTCTAGCCATGATCCACTGCTCGCTCATCCCCGTAATGGTCATCAACTTCTTACCAAAGGTTGGGACACAAGCAGTTCGAGAATAAATCCTATCACACTAAAATTTAGGACACCGAAGTAAGGCCGTGTAATCCTCCATAGTAGGCACTAAATCTACCTCCCCAAAGGTAAAACAACTGTATGCTGGGTTCCAAAACTGAGCGAGAGCTCGAAACAAGTTATCATCAACCTGAATATCAAACAAATATGGTAAATCTTCGTACTTACCGTAGAATGATTATTTGGTCTCATTACTCCACTAATCCCAAATCACCTTAAGCTCTTGCAAATTATTCTGTATGACACTGATGCGAGTGTAGTCTAACAGCTCCGACATATATCCCACAGTTATGCTATCCCCTTTTCCTAGCTGAGTTTGCTCAGACCATCTATGGACGTTAGTGTTGCCCTCCACTCTATCAAGAAGTCCGTTCTCCATAATAAAACTTTCTAACTTAGAAACTGACCGTGAATCGATACCTTTTAAATGCAAAATGACATACACAAAACAAAGAAAACAGTCAGTATCATATGATATTAATAAACACAAAGATAACCTAAGTATAATTCTATCTATATTGAGCTCTTACGGTTTTTCTATATGTGGTTTATTTCTAAATTTTGAGGTACCCGAACCAGCAGATTCCTCGATCCTTACCCATTTTAAGCTCATTTGAATCGAATTCAGTTCAGGGGAATACATTTCCCTATGCCTACACGGAGATGAAAATCTCACGAAACCATAGGTACAGATGTATCCCGAACGTGATCCACTATCCTGCACGGAGGCAAAAACCTCACGAAGGCGTAGCTTTTCACTCCCACTTAAGGGTGTGACCACAACGGTCATGCAAATGCAATGCGTATCAGAATATAGCAACACATGCAATAATAGAAACACATGTAATGCAAAGAGGATTAAATTTTAAAATTTTTAATTTCTGACATTAAGACAAGAGATAATCAATTACACGGCTTGACTCTCTTATTCATCCCCAGTGGAGTTGCCAAGCTGTCAAGACCATTTTTAAATTGAGTTTTGGAAAATAGGAATCGACTTTAAGAAAAACGAAAACAGGAGTCGCCACCAATCTTTTTAGGTGTGACTGGATCGCCTTATAAAATGTTTTGTTTTAAAACATTAATTTTGGTCTACGAAAGTCGAGAAAATGGATTCGGGAGTCGGTTACGTGCGAGGAAGGGTTAGCACCCTCGTAACACCTAAAAATTGGTACCTAATTGATTATCAAGTGTCTTTAATGTTAGAAATTTGAAAGTTTTAAGATGCAAACCTCTTTTAATTAGAATGTCTCAATTTTGAAAATTAAGGCTCACTTATTTCAAACGAGTTAAAACATCACATCCAGTAAGTTAGGACGCAACATTTTAAAACCTTCGAAACTAAACTCGTCTTTCAAAAAATTCTATCTCGAAACAACAAAACGCCATATCCAGTAAGTTAGGACACTATGTTTTAAAATCTCGAAATAGTCGTTTAAGTTTTAAAAACTCAAAATCACTTAGAAGGGTGCTTGACTATTCGAATTCAACGAGAAAAGTCGCAACCCAGTAAGTTAGGGCACTACCTTTCTCGAAGTTTCTAAACATCAAGCATTGCCTTTTATTTTTTATTTTTTTTAAAAAAACCTTAGAATATTATTTTAAATGACGTTTTAGGATGACAAATTAATGCATCATGAAGCATAGACGTACAAAATATTCTAACATTTCCATACAAACATAAATAATATCATTAAGATAAAACTAAATAACATGAACATACGTTTAATAAAAAAAATCATACTAGGGTAAATATAAGATAATAAACAAATAAAAACATGAGTAAACTAAAAAAAAAACATAATACATGCAAAAATTATACAACAATATATATCATAAAATAGCACATAAAAGAAATAATTAAACATAGCATATAATAAAATGAAACTATGCACAAATAAGATAAATGACATACACTAAAAAAATGAATAAATAGAACATTTACAAATTATAAAAATATAATGCAATAGTTCAAAATACATGAAATGATAATATAATACATATACATGCATAGAAAATATATATTTGAAAATAAACTGTATAAAAAAGTTAAATATTATAATATATAAAATACATAATCAAATGTATAAAAGATAGGAATAAATATACATATTTGAAAAATGAAGAAATTAAAATAAAAAAAAGGTTGAAAAACTAAGATAGACGAATAATAAAATAAGAACAAACCACAGAGAGTAAGAACGCAAGAGGGAAAGAAATTTGAGTGAATGCTCTCAAGAATTCTTATTGCTTCCCAAAACTCAAGTGTTTTACAATGAAGGGAGAGGCCTCTATTTATAGTTGAGCCTCCCTAAATCCAACGGTACAGATCAATTACATCAAAGGTTAAGATTAAAGGATATCTACAAATTAAATCTCCAAGATTACAAGATCATATCTTCAAGATTGCATATCACATCTAAGATTGCATATCACATCTAAGATTGCATATCATTGAAGATTATATTCCATATGAGTCAAGCTTGTAGATGGACCTTAAATCTTTTCAAGTAATGGGCCATTCCGATCGGGCCAAATTATATTTGTAATTCTGGACTGAACTTGGACTTCGTTTTTTTTTGGGGTTTATTATTTTTGTTTTTGGACTTATTTCTGGGCCCGGGCAAAATTGAGTGTCTACAAAAGTGATGTATACAAGATGGTTAATTAGGTTGTGAAAAGTTATTTCAACTTTGTTCACTTGTAATCTTGGTTTACAAGTTCATAAGTTAGAGAACTTGTATTATGAAACATAGGGTTTTGTGAAGAGTAATGTAATTTTGTTGCAGGCTTTATTAATATAAATGTAATGTAATTCAAATGATGCCAAAGAAGATGGTTCAAATTTGAACTGGTTTTGCATCTTCATTTTGATTCTGTTGGCAAATAATAGATAGTCCCGTTTACCTCTTTTTAAATAGAATGGAAGGTTGTTTGACCCTTTTTCAACAAAATTTTATTTGTTCTCTAATTGACATGGAATCTTTTACTGTGTGTTTTTAGAATGAAAAACAAGCAGAGCCATTACCAAAGAAGCATAAGAGATATTAAGGCCATTGAAGTTTAAATTTTAAGTATGCCATCTTTCATTGGTCACTTACAGTAAGATGATGATGCTAATATAGGAATGCTCCTTTGCTTGTGGACACAACCAGTGTATTAATGAATTTTTGTAATTTTTTTCCCTTTTCCTTGTGCAAGTGCCTTGTGTAATATGGTTATATTTATGTATGTATATGTACATGTAAAAAAATTGTGAATTCAGTCATAATGTTGTAGTTTGGTTTACACATTTTGTTTAGTGAATTTAACTAAACAATTAAATGAAAAAGAAAAGTCAAATATATGTTTGTTTCATTTAAAATAGTTTTTTTTAAATAGTTTTTTTGAAATATTTTCAAGAAACTGAATTTAGCTAAACAATTAAAAGACAAGAAAATTCAAATGTATGTTTGTTTTGTTTAAAATAGCTTTTTTGAAACATTTTTAGGGAATCTACCAAACAACATAAAATATTTTACACAGATTCAACCAAACACCAGAAAATATTAACTTTTCCAAAAAAGTAAATCATTTTCCAGAAATCATTTTCAGGAAGCCATTTTCAGTCAAACAAATGGAGCCTAATTTTTAAAAGGTTGAATTTCTATCCCTTCAACTTATCCATTTTCATTAGGTCGGTGATATTTGAGCTTACATTCCATCACATATTTTAGTTTCTCTACATTAGGATCGTTAGTTTGTTATCAAACAATGACAAGTAACAACTTTTCAATAAGACATGTGGCAAAAATATTAAAAAAATATTTAAAATTATATGAAAATTTTAAAAAATATAAATTCTTTTCAAGTTCATTTTAGACATGCTTTGTAATAATTTTATATATTTTAAGTTTTTATAATATATTGGGTTTTTATATTATTATTGTTCTTGTTATTATTATTATTATTTTGAAGTTAAAAATATATAAAAGCTAAAAAAATTTAAAAATACATAAATTTATAAAATATTATAAATATTATTTCACATTGGAATGAACTTAGACAATTTTTTATCTAAATTCAAATAAACTTAAATAACAATTTATCTAGATTCATTTCAAATACATTTTTTAGTAGTTTTATATAATATTAGCCATAACATAACATATTATATTTATTATTATTTTTAAATTAAAATTTAATAAAATCTAAAAAATCTAAAACTACAAAATTAGAATGTATCTAAGTAAATAGTTGTTTAGATGCTTTTAAACATGGACAACCATTTGTTATTGTCAAATCTAATATGAGCTAATATATATATTTATAAATTTATATATCAAATATTTTTAAATTTTATATGTTTTAATTTCAAAATAATAATATAAAACATGAAATGTTATAAAAATTTAAAATATATAAAATTATTAAAAACACATGTTAAGAATAAATTTAGATTAATGGTTATAAAAAAAAGGTGTGAGAAAAATTTTATATAATTTTTAGAATTTATTTACCTTTTAAAATATTGTTTAGATTTCTTATTTCATATTTGTTATTGTCATGTGCCATATTAATAGACTATCACGTATCATTGTTTAATTAATTATTAGTGTCTTGTCATCACAAATTAATGATATTAGTGCGTAAGTACTAAAATGAGTGATAGAATATAAATTCAAATACTAATTAAATAAAAAAATAAATACTAACTAAATACAAACAGATAAATTCAAGGGAATATATATATTAGCCCAAAGTAAACCCTAAACGATAATGATTGAAGTGATTGAGAAGTGGCTCCGCATTGATTAAAATCAAGCCCCTATACTTTAAAGTGATCCCTTTATTTTTAGGTTGAAAATATCCATGAAACTAAAAATTGATTTAAATTCTGAACTTATGAAAAAAAATTGAGAACTACATCATTATAATATAAACGATAAAATTTTAAAAATTATTCCAACCTCACTGCATTCATCCTTTCATATATGTGTTCTTTCTTCCAAGTACGTACATATATATATTCTAAAATATAAAATTAAATATATTTAATATAAAATTAAATATTTAATTATAAAAGTAAGTAAAATTCTTGTAAATAATAAGATTTCTTTAAAATAAGTAAAAACATTTCTACGCTTTGCTATAAACAAATTATATGAGTGGTTAAAAATTATTGATTCTAATTATTTTATAGCTAAACAATAACTAAAATATATAGAAAAATAATACCCTAACCAAATGATACTAAAAATCAAAGCTGCAACAATGCTAACTACTTTCTTGGATGGTTTTCTTGTTGGTTTTTCATTGCAATGGAAAAACACTTTTGAGTTAAAAGTAATTTTTTATAGTACAAACAATGAAGAACACTTTGCTTTTGTAGTTAAAAGTACGGTTGAAAAGTGCATTTCCACTCAAACCTAAAAATTGGGTTTAAGTCCTTTTGACTTTTTGTTTGGAAGTGAAAATGATTAAAATATTCTTATTTATTTAACTATTTAAAAGGGGGCCATTTACAAGATAAAGCCCTTTTTTTAATATTTATAGAAATATGCCAACTTTTTTATTATTTACTGGAAAGGGCCAAATTCCCCGAAAGCCCTCAAGGAAGCACTTTGTGTTGATGTGGCAAAACGCTCCCCCAAGGACGCATTTTGCCCGTTTTATCCCCCCAACGGCTTTTTTTTATCGTTAGAACCCCCAACGGTAAAAAAAAAAATATAAAAACCCCCTTTCATTTTTTGCACACTTCAATCCTTTCAATATTATCTCAAATTTCTCTCAAATTCCTCTCAAAATTCTTTTTAATTTTTGCAAAAAAGCTCTATTTAAATTTTTTCTGAATAATTTTTTTAAATAAAAAAATATTCGATCGTGTTAGCAATGGCCGGAGAATTAATTCGTCTTGATAATAAACACATCTCCGTCGAACAAATGAAAATGGTAAGTGTTAAATTTAATTTTTCAATATTATTTAAGATTTTTTTATTTATGCAATTTTAATTAATTTTTATTTTATAATTTTTTATAAAAGTCTATAGATCGGGTGTTGCAATGCTATATTCGTAATATGTCAGGTCCTCCATCACCGTTGATAGAGAATTACCTGTGGGAAGCAAGTTTTTGGCACGTGGCCACTATAGGCCGGGGGTGCAAGTTGAACCCAAAACTCATTAGTGTGTTGATAGAGAGGTGGAGACCCGAGACGCACACATTCCATTTTCCATGCGGAGAGTGTACTATCACTCTAGAAGATGTGCATTTGTAATTGGGATTGCTAGTGGATAGGTACGTAGTCACCGGGTTTGTTCAATCTACTGATTAGGGAGCCGTATGCTACGAGCTTTTGGGTGCTATTTCGGATAATATTAATAGAGGTCGGATGAGCCGAATAATGATTCGACTGAACTAGAAAGAATACGATATGCTCGGGCATACATTCTTGAGATAATTGAAGGTTATTTGATGCCGGACTTGTCATGAAACCTCGTACATCTGAGATGGCTGCTGAAACTTGTTGATTTTAGAGCAGTTGGTGAATTTAGTTGGGGGTCTGCCGTGTTGGCAATATTGTACCGGGAGATATGCAGGGTGATGCGACTGAATAAAGCCAAAATCGGAGGTTGCCTATCACTACTACAATCATGGGCACGGTTTCACTTTCCATTTTTATGTCATCGAGTGGACCACCCATATACATTCCTACTCATAACGAGGTAAATTTTATATTAGATTTTACAATTATTACATAGATTTAAAATATAATCGTATGCTAAAAATTTATTTAATTAGGTGGAACCGTTCGGCAAGTTATGTTGGATTACCTGTCTCTCTTGAAGATATACGGTTTCTATTAGACCAACGGTCGAAAGCACAAGTAAGTGTTAAATAAAATAGATATACATAATAAAATAGTCAATTCGTATTTCGTATTTAGTATTTAGTATTATGTATATAACTAATATTTTTATCATGTTCATATAGTTTCAATGGACACCATACGAGGATCCAGCAATTCGGGCAGTAATTCTAGATGAATACTTTCAAAATTCGAACATTTGGCATGTGAAGGTCCCATTGGTCAACTATGCCATCGTGGAGATGCACCAGTCAGATAGAGTATTACAACAATTTGGATTCCGACAACCAATTCCCGTGGCACCTGAAGTGCTCGATGATGAGCACGAAATCGACTTACGACAATTGCATACGGATTGGCCGGGATATTGGTCAACATATATCGAAATGTGGAAAAATCAGTATGATTACATACCTACTCGGGAACCGATCATCGTTCCAGAGTTAGCGTGTGTGCCAAAATACATGCCATGGTTTAGGATCCATGGCAAGCCATATTTACTGTTGGAAGATGAGAGGCGACGGGAAATTCATGTCGAAAGGGAATGACGAGGCCCTTTAAATCTAAGAAGAAGGGATGACGATGCGGGCTCATCAACAGCGCCCACACAATTACCGGGCCCATCAACAGCGCCCACATAATCATCGGGCCCATCAACAGCACCTATACAATCACCAAGCCCATCAATAGTGCCCATACGGTCACCGGGCCCAACACTTCAACCGACGACACCCACAACACAATCTTTTTAGATTATGCCAGGTGCGTATCCTAGCCCTTTTATGTATCCTAACCCTTATATGTTTCCTTTTTTCAGTCCTATGGTAGGTTGGAATGCATGGCCCAGTTCATCTCCATTCCCGATTACTCCGAGTGGACCGCCGATCTATAGGCCACCGTCGTATGAGGGGTCGCACGGGGCGCCATTGGGGAGCTCTTCTTTTTACCAATCCCTATTGCCTTATGGGATTCAAACACCTTCGCCATGGGTGATGCAAACACCTCCGCATTCACTATTCTATCAAGGTGGGTCATCCTTCCAACACTAACAACTAGATCCTCTGCCGGAGGAACCATAATCCCCGCCAGAGCAACTACAACCCCCACCGGAAGTTGGACAAGGAGGAATCCAGCGCGTAACCGTCGACAACCCCCATGTAGTACTGAATCCGACCGGCACCAACATTGATTTTTTTAATATATTTGTACAAAATTTTTTATATTGTTTCATTTAATAAAATAAAAGTTGTTTTGAATAAAGTAATTGTAATTTGATTTTATATTTTTAATAAAATAGAAGTTCTTTTAAATAAGGCAATATTTTGAATGTTTTTATATTTTTAATAAAATATAAATAATGCAACATAGTTTTATTACAACAACTATCAGCTATTTCGATTTAGACATGATCGACTTGTATGGCCTGAGTTCCTACACCATCCGCACAACTTCTGTTGGTTGGCTGTTTCTCGGATATCCATATTGTTATGCATTCTAGTCGAGTAAGGTCGACCCTTTGGTTTGCGACGCAATTCTCTATCCGGTAACAACTTAAACGGAGCAAGCGATACAGACAGCCACTTACGTTCATCTAGGACTAGTGGAAATATGTTTCTCCACACGTTGTACATGTATTCTATTTTGTACACTTCGTCGACATAGCTCATAGGATCCAGACGAAAATTCTGATAAAGCTGCAATTACATGAGCGCGTGGATAACGAAGTGCGTCAAACCTCTCACAATCGCAAGTCCTATTTCTCAAATGTACACGATATTGCCCGCCAGTAATACCTTGGTGTGGTCTGTCAAACTCTGTCACATGAAACCATAGGTTGTCTCAATCGTGACATACTGTGTGCATGGTATCCGCCCGCGCCTTTGCCTTGTTAATTTCTTACAATACCTTCCTGTACCATACATGGCCTCCCTGCATTTGGCCTTCATAACTCGCAGCTTTCTTTGGAAATAGTGCCGCTAAATGAAAATATGTTTCTCACACAACCAATGTTATCGGCAAATGACGCGTTCCTTTTAGAACTGAAGGTTTGATGTCATATGACCATATCGTAGGCAGCCGTCGTATGCTTATGTCCACTGTTCGAAAGGTATGTTACAGAGGTAGTCTGCGCCTTCTTCGTTAACTGAACGCAAAACTACCAACATTTCATGAAAATGGTCCTTACTTATCTCATACCCTGCCAATATAAGTTCATAGCGAAAATTACATACCACTCTTCCATTTAGAATAAATTCAATATTATACACGAAATTATATTAATAGAGATTAAATACCCATATTGGTCACTTGTCGTTTTTCACTTATAGATCAAAATTGCCCGTAATAGTTGGACCCAACGTGCCTTAGGTAATACCGATGGTGTGTGCGATGCCATAGGCTTCCCTGTCACCCAATTGCGGCTAGTATTCCAGTGCCCCGATCTAATATAACGCAGATATCAGGTTGGGGGAAGACATGCCTCCTTAACCTAGAAAGAAAGAAATCTCAGTCATCAGTTGACTCCTTCGGTATTATTGCAAACGTAATTGGAAAGATTCTCCCACTGCCATCCTGTGCCACATCTAGTAATAGCCGATAGGTATATCTACCAAACATAAAGGTACCGTCAATTTGTACCAATGGCTTACAGTATAAAAATGTGTCTCGGTATTGCTTAAAGCTCCAGAATAGATGTTTGAACACTTCATATCCACGGAGCAATCGGTTGTTGTAATATACAGATGCCATTTCAAGGTCTGTTAAGCAACCTGGGACGTATCTCTTTAGCACTTGACACCACTGCCACATTTCATTATATGAAGCGTCCCACCCACTATGCATCTTTTCTAATGCCTTCTACTTAGCTATCCAAGCCTTGTGGTAAGAGAGCGTGTACCTCATTTAGCTACGAATATTGATAATTAAGACCGACACTGAAGTCCTAGGATCCGCCTTTACCATCGGTAGTATTAAGCTAGCTAACATATTTGAATCCATCTTGGGATGATCTTGTGAAACACCTGTCAATGAAGTACGTTAAATAATGCAACATTGCATAATAATAGTATTATTCAAAAACCCTAAATACTGTACCTCCAGCACATATATGTGGACCTTTGTACTTTTTTATCTCCCACAACCCTGTCCTTTTCCTCAACGAGGCGTAGATTTTTCATGAACATGTACCATCTTGCAGTGTACACTTCGCCTCAAACTTATCGGATTTGGATTTAACCACGTGGTAGTTAACCCCGTTCATGATGCTATGTTGTTTCAATATACCAAAAAAAACTATCCTTATTGGAAAACTTATTACCAACTTCCAATTCACTCGAATCCAATAACGAACTTGTATGATCACGCATTTTGTGTGGTAGATCTGAAAACTCCAACGCATCATCTGCAGATAGATCGACATTATGCATGTGGGTTAGAGGCGAGTACGCCTTGAATCGTGGATTTTCTTCTTCATTTGAACCCCCTTCAACATGTTCAGATTAGGTTGGAATAGGCTCCGGTTCAAAAAATAATGTAACTTTTGCACCATTGAGGCCGGGCTCTCGAGGTGGATCCACATCAGACTCATTATCTAACCCATCATCATCTGCAATATACGAGGTCCCCTCATCGGTGGACGTCGTAGGGAGTATATCATCCCTTCTTCTGTGCGTTTCATATCGTCCCCAATTAGATGTAGATTGCCAACCACTAGAAGTTGATGTCATTCCCTAGTACGTATTTCCAGCATCAAACATCGACCCACCGAGGTGCATGTCCCATCCACTGACGAAATGTTGTGCAGGGGTTGTGTATTCCATACTGCTACCAAACACGGGCGCTTCCATGTTTTGCAACCCACTAATAGAGTGTCGACCAGGGGTCGTGTATTCCTTCTGATCAACAGTAGATGTTGAAGTTGCAAATGCATCATTTGGCGATGAAAATTGTACATATAACTCAATATAGGGTGATCCACTAGCGAGATGAGTCTGCACCTTGCCTCCAAGCTACGAGTACCTTTGATGTCGAACGAGTCATATGTCACGGGATCAACAGAAGTACAAAATCGATACCTAATAAACTAAACTTTCATTGGCGTCATTCCGAAGATTTTACACGTAATTCTTTTACAAAGTTCTGTCAAATCTATGTTCTGGTTAAAAACCAGCCGTATTGTATTCTCCGATAAAAAAACAACACCGTTCTCGGTGTGACAGACCTCACCATCATAGTAAATAACAGCACTAATACGTTCAATCATCTTCAATTTCTATTCTGCTTAGCGTCTCTAATTTTTCTTGCTGTAACTTATGCAACCTGAGAATAAAATTTGGCTCATTTATAGCCTTAGGCCAAATAGGAACTACTACGGAAAAAGAGCATCCACATGAGAGCTTTTTTCAGTACTTTTGCTGACAGTGCATCCTGCTTGAAGCGTTTTTGACACTATTTGTTCAGAAACATCTTCTCAAAATTATTTTTCAGAAACTACTATAGAAAAAGAGTGTCCACGTGGGAGCTTTTTTAAGTACTTTTGCTGACAATGCATCCTGCTTGAAGCGTTTTTGACACTATTTGTTCAGAAACATTTTCTCAAAATTATTTTTTTAGAAACTACTGTAGAAAAAGAGCGTCCACGTGGGAGCTTTTTTCAGTACTTTTGCTGACAATGCATCCTTCTTGAAGCGTTTTTGACACTATTTGTTCATAAACATCTTCTCAAAATTATTTTTTTAGAAACTACTGTAAAAAAAAGCGTCCACGTGGGAGCTTTTTTCAGTACTTTTGCTGACAGTGCATCCTGCATGAAGCGTTTTTGACACTATTTGTTCAAAAACATCTTCTCAAAATTATTTCTTCAGATACGTTTTCTCTAATTTATTTTTTCAAGAACTACTGTAGAAATTTTTTTTATTTCTAATATATTTTTTCCATAACCCTAAACACAAAATTATTTAAAAAAACTAATCCATAATTTAATTAATTAACCCTAAACCCTAAACCCTAATCTAATTTATTTTTTAAATTAATAATTAATTTAATTAAGTAGCCCAAAACCAAAACCCTAATTTATTTGATTTTTTCTTAAAAACTCTAAACTCTAAACCCTAAACCCTAAAACCCTAACCATAAATATAAAAAAATCCTAACCCTAAAAAAGGCAAACGCTTTCGCCCAGCACGCGCGTTCTTGACATGTCACCGATATCGTCTTTGACGTGGGCGCTTTTTTTCGGAATTCGGCCTTTTCCGGTAAATAATAAAAAAGTTAGCCCATTTCCGTAAATATTAAAAAAAGGCTTATTCTTGTAAATTGCCCATTTAAAAGGTGTATAAAAAATAGATTAATTTATATTTTATATATCATTATATTAAATTATTTAAATATTTTATGTATCATTATGTTAAATTATTTAAATATCATTTATCATTATATTAAATTATTTAAATCTTATTTATTATTATATTCAAATTTTTAAAAATATTTTATATACCATCAATTTTACAAATAATTTATATTAATTACTTAAAAAGTATTTTAATTTTATATTTTATTTATTATTATATTAAATTATTTAAATATCATATAACTAATTTTTTACTTTATAATATTATGCCTAAAAAAATATTTTAACTTTTAATTGTAATTTTTTACAACAATAAAAAATACTAAAAATTAACAAACATAATTTTACACGACACTTTTCTGTGATACTTTTCCAAAATATATTTTTCAACTGCAATAGCAATCAACATTAACTCTTTTCACTGCCATTGATTTGAAATTTGTCATTTGTTAATTTAAAATCTCAATAAAAAAATAGTTTTTAAAAAATTTCATCTCATTTTTCCACCAAAACTCCATAGCAGCCAATAAAGGCATAGCATGTGGTATACTCTTAAAAAAACAGATTTAATAATTTAAATATCATTTTTAATAAATACCTAATTAAAAAAAATATAATTTAGGAGTCAATTTTTTATTTAAACTTATTTGCATCATATTGGTAACAGGATTAAATGGATCACTTTTAAGGTATAAGTACTAACTTGAATTAATCTCCATAATTCAAGGACCTTTTAAGTAAACCGAACAATAACAAATTTATTTAAGAAAAAGAGAAGATGTTGAGACATTGAAAGAAGGATATGCGCTACACCCAAATTATATCCGGTTTTAAGGGTGTAAACGTGGGAGCATATCCAATGGTACCTAAGGGTTTATTCGATATAATTTGATTTGATTTCATAAGTGTTATTTATTTTATTTTAATTACTATTTATTAAATGTAGGGGAAAGGTGTTTGGTTGGGATGAGGTGACACGTAGATGAAATTGAATGAATGATTATGGGGGAAGCAAGGGCAGTAGTGGGGCCCCGAGGGAGACTTTATGCTAGGGTTGCCTTTGCCCCTTCATGAATTGAAAGGGAAGGCCACAGGCTATAATAATAATAATAATAATAATATCTTACATTTAGCTTATTTTCTATTGGATTACCATTCACGAAATGCCTCACAATTCATCACATGCATTATGTCTTAAAAGTTCAAATATCACCCTCAAACAATAAAAACCTTTATATATATGTGTGTGGGGATATGCTACATCTTTATAATATTAAATTGTTTATTGAGTTTAGCGTGATAAATTAATGGAATAATAATTAAAGTATTTTTATTTTATAAAATAAATTATATTAATTTAAAGATGTTTTTATATTTTTTATATAGAAAAATAAAAATGTATATATATGATAAGATCAGGACCTAAACATTAATATTTTACCATTCAATTAAAGTTTTATTTATTAATTATATCATTTTTTTTATAAAAAGAAGAGGTTCACTTATTAATATTTTAACAATTTAACTATTGAATTTATCAATATAATTATACTTGTTATGCATTTAAATTTTGAAATAACCTGATATCTTTATAATATTATACATTTTGTATGATTAGTATTTTAACAAAAATTCTATATATATTAAGATTTATGGAATGGTTGTAAATTTTTTTTACTTAAAATAAATTGTTAAAAATTTTAAATTTACATTAACTTTGACATGTTGTAACACTCCAAATTTTTGGTTAGAAGTTTGAGATTTGTGGTTAGGGTCAGTGAGTAGGTTGTGCTATTGTGTTTAGTTGCACTTTTAAGTAACAGAATGAGTTTGTTAGTTTGGTGGTTAGTTGTGTATTAGTGTATTTCTAGGTCATGTGTTTGAATCTTTATGTGTGCGTTTTGGAGAAATATTTTTATTTTGTTAAATAGTAGACTTGTTTTAAGTTTAAAAATAATTATTAGTTTTATTTATTTTTTATTTGGTTACTGCATTTCTTTTCACGTTCTCTTCTCCCTCTCCTTGTTTTTTTTTCTGTTGGGAAACGATTTTGCTTGCGGATTTGGGAGAACTTTGCTCTTTTGTTGTCGAGTCGGTGTCTAGACGTCATTGATCGCGAATCAAGTGTGGGTTTCGAACCTTTTAAATTTTTATTAACGAATTGTGGTTTGTTTCTGTGTAATTGAAAATTGTTGTGTGCTTGGGGAATCAACTAATCGAAAGGGGCGATTGTCGTGGGATAGCTTAGAATTGGGTGTGATTTTGATATATTTCTGTGTAATTAAGGATTGAGGAACGTTTTGACAATAAAGGCACATTCGGTAGCCTTTTTCAGTGTGGTTCCGTGACCACAGGGTGGCCACACGGGCGTCTGCCCCTACATGGGCAATTCACACAGTCGTGTGTAATTAGGAATTAGGGTTATTGGGTAGAATTTGGTGCCACACGGCCATGTGGCTAATTTGGGGAAATTAGTCGATTTTCACACGGCCGTGTCTTCTGGGCACATGGGTGTATGCATTTGGGAATTAGGGTTTTAGTAATTTGGTGCCACACGGCTTGGCCACACAGCCGTGTGGCTAATTTGAGGATTTAGGGATCCCACATAGGCGTGTGTTTTGGACTCACGGCCGTGTTTGGTGGGCGCATGGGCGTGTGAGAGCCTCACACTACCGTGTCTACCTTGTACTCTATTTTAGCACAAATGGACAGATAGTTACACGGCCATGTCCCTGGCTCACACGGGCGTGTATCTTAGCCACACGACCGTGTGCCTATTCCCACATGGGCGTGTTGACCCCCATACAGCCTAGACATTTCCACACTGCTAGAGCACACGGCCGTGTGGTCTTAAATCACCAATTTTAGTTCTGTGTATGTTTTTTTTATCTGAGAATGTATCTGTGTATTCTGACCCTTGACTAGGCTTTAGTGAGGGAAGTTAAGACTCTGATCTGAGCTTCAGTTTATGTGTTATTTATGACTGTTGTGCGAGATGTCTGATTCTGAACTCGGTTAGCTGGGTGTGTGCATGTTTGTTTTTGTCTGACTATCTGTCGATGTGTTTATTGTTTCTGTGAGGTTGTAAGCATACATGCGCTTGCATAAAGTAATTTTTGGGTTGGTTATAAAGAGAAAGAAAGTTGATTCTGATCTGATCTGACAGTTTAACTGTAAACTTAACGGTACAATGGTTTACCGTACTGTACCGCATGTATGATAGCTTTGCTGCGTACTATTACCTGATCTGGCAGTTTAAACTGTAACATGTCTATAAAACAGTTTATCCCAATGCACTGTATTGCATATACGCTATCCTTGCTGCGTAATAATATTTGAGTAGCTTAGTCCACGTACATGGTGTGTAGGGTTGGATGGGCCTTTCGAGGTCCTATGTGGTGTGTTTGGTTGGATAAGCTTAAACAACTCTTTTGGGGTGTGATCGGGGGACGGAGAGATGTTTTGATTGGATGGGTGGGTTTTCAATACTTGACTACATTCATATGCATCTGGATGTGAGCTACTTATCTGTAATCGATCTGTTCGTCATAACATTGTAATGATAAGTATTGTTGTATCAATCTGTTGATGGGTTTATCTGTTGATTATTCTGTGTGTGATTTGGTGTGTTTTGACTATTGCATATTTTGGGACTTTGGTTCTGAGTTTGTTTTCTATTTCTGCGTATTTCTGTAAGTACTTTTCGTTATTGAACCACTATTTAGTTTCTGATCTGTAATTCCGTTGTTAGATACATTTTGAACTCACACTGAGCTCTTATAGCTCACCCCCTCAGTGTTTCCCCTTGCAGGTACATTTTTGAATTCTGTTGTTGGACTCGGTATGCGGAGGTCTCAGACAGTCACAGTTAAAAACAAAGTAATAGTTTTTCTTTTCAGTTCCCATTTTGATTTACTGTTACGAACTGTAAGGTTTTACAAAAAGTGTGGTACAAGTTCTGTTTTGGATTTTTCTCATAAATCTTACTTTGTTCATAAATTAAACTTAACTGTAATTTTTCTGGTTGAAATATAAGTGATTAAATATTTTGGTTCGTAAAGAGAAAAAGGTGTTTGTAATGGATCTGAGATAATTTATTTTGTAAAATTTTCTTATGATCATTTCGGTGGTCAATGTAACCTCCAAAATTCAGTCTAAGCTTCTAGGCCAGGTCTTGGGGCGTTACACATGCATAATCTATAAAAGGAATGTAAACAAATCTCTCTCCTTTTATAAATATATTTATTTATTAATTATGTTAATTTTTTAATAAATATATTTATTATATAGTATTGTACCTTGTAGATGTGCAATTATCACGTGCATATCAATTTCAATGCCACAAAAGAAGAAGAGACGAATTTAATGAAACCTTTTTTTTCTGTTTTAACTCGTTTCAACCAAGCAATTCTCAGTACAATAATGAGCCAACGCATTGATAAGGAAGTAACTCGCTTGCTACGTTTACTAACTTTTATTGTTTTTGGCCAGTGTTGGTGGATAATTGCATTTCATCTTAAGTTAGTTTCATGAGGATACTAGAGCTGGTAAAATAGGTTAGAGTTCGGAAATTCATTTATGTTGATCTAAATTTGAAAAAGTTCGAGTTTGAGAAAATTTGAGCTCGAGAAACTTCAAGCCTAAGAAAATTCAAGTCTGTAATAAACTTGATTCTGAGACTGATTTGATTCGAGCCCAAGATAAATCTGACTCAAAGCCTAAGTTTATAATTGAGCAACCATAACAGACATTAATAATTAATATAATTCTATGATATTACTTAAAATATAAATAAATGACAATTCTTTATTTTTTTTGAAAAATATATTCATAAGTATTACATATTTATATTACAATTTTATTAATAAGAAAACTAATTAATAATATTTTTTATGTTAAATTATAAAGTGGAATAATTTTTTAAATATTAATTTAATATAAATATTTTTAATACAATAGTTATATATGTATAATAAATATATAAAAATAATTATTATTAAAATGTATAAAATTAAACTTTAATGATAATATAATAATATATTGTATAACTATTATCGAAACTGAAATTGATTACTTAACTTAACCTTAAATCGATTTGCTAAATTAGTATATTACTAATACATAAAATAACATTATAATATATAACTATTACTAAAAATATTAATACATATATAACTATTATTATCATATAGATTATAATAAAAGATATAATATTATATGATATTATAATGTTTAATTATTGATGCATATATATAAACTATTAATATATTATATTATATGATATAACATTATATAATATAATAGGAGGGTTAACTTTTAAATGTATGAAAAGTATACGGACTTAAAGCATATTTCGACTAGTACAATAATAAACAATAAATTATAATAAGTAATATATAATGTACTACTAGTATATATAACTATTATTGTAACACCCTAAACTCGACCGAGGCGGATCGACCCAAATCTAGTATGCCACATTAGCCAGCACACGAGTAACTCTCTGTTTAACTCCCAACCAAACCTCCAACACACCACAAAATTCTAACATAAAGCATAAGTTAAATCATTTTAGTTCAGCAGAATAACGTAACCATAAACGTAGAACCTAAGACAAGTGAACATATGATATTTATTGCATAAGGGAAAAGGGTTTTCACGTCATAGTAACATAGTATGAAGTCAAATAAGAGATTTTCATAGTTCGCATAATCAGACAGATGTACACAAATACATTGAATTTTACTTCCAAGGTTCACATACATTATAAGGTTCACAGGCATGTCAAAGTTTGTAAACATATGGTGTAACACCCCTCGCCCGTATTCAACGCCAGAATAGGGTTATAGAGCATTACCGAGCTTGTTATACTATTAAACATACATTTTACATACATTCTCAAATTTCAAATAAACATCATTCAAAATCATTCACATTGTCCCTAATATGAGCCTACGAGGCTCTAAACATGCATTCAGGGTAGTTTTGGACTAAACCAATAACTTATGAAATTTTTGGAAAACTTAGAAAATTTTACAAAATTACAGGGGACACACGCTCGTGTGGCCCGGCCATGTGTCTCACACGGCCTGTGACACAGGCCATATGTAACTCTCTAATGGGATCACATGGCCGTGTTTTAGCCCTTGTCCGACCCCGTGTAACTCTCTAACTTGGGTCACACGGCCAACCACATGCTTGTGTGCCCTTCAAAATGGCCACACACGCCCGTGTGCCAGGCCGTGCCAAACTTGTATGGTATATCGAATTATACCACACAGCCTGTAATAGCCTGATTTGGGGTCTAGTCGAAATAGTGGTTTTGAGACCATAAATCCGACACAGTAAAATTTGTATTTATTATATTTTTATGGTCTAAAATTATATGGAATGATTTTTTTGAAAATTTCATTCAAAAATTTTGACGTTTGGGCACTCAATTTAGTCAAAAGGACTAAATCGTAAAAAGTGCAAAAGTTGAGTTCTACATGCTAGAGGTGTCCAATTGTTATGAAATTTTAAATGGACATTTAGAACATTTGGTAAGTTAGTGGAAAAAAATGGACATGGTGAGATAAAATTTCAAAGTTTTTTATTAAGGGCATTTTGGTAATTTGGTAATTAAAATGAATTAAAAACCAAATTAAAAGCCAATTTTTGTCCATCCTCAACCCCATAGCCAAAACTTGCATGAAGAAGACATAGCTAGGGTTTTGGAAACTTCTAGGCTCGATTGTAAGTCTGTTCTAGCCTCATTTTTAATGATTTTCAAGTTTTTGAAATCCTTGTAACACGATCTAGCTATTTCTACCATTAATTTGAGATATGATGAAGGTCTAGGTTTTGAAAAATGTTATAAATTTATGTATTTTGATATTTAATGGTAGATTATGCATGTTTATGGTTAGAGAAATGACTTTTACTAAGTGATTTTTGGTGAAAACGTCCAAAGGACTAAATTATAAAAGTTATAAATTATGTAGTAAAAGTGTGTTTTAATGGAAATTATAGGATGCTATAGTTATGAAAATGATTTGGCTAGGCTTGTATGTTAAAGAAATTGAGTAAATTTCATTTTACAAGCCTAAGGGCAAAAGTGTAATTATGTAAAACTTTAGGGGCAAAAACATAATTTTTCCATAATATTATTTTTGGGTCACATTGAATAATGTGACTAATAAGTGGACTAAATTTGATATTATAGATCAAGAATATGAAGTTCGAGTCTAGATCGGGGGAAAAACAAATATTGGACAAATAGGTCCTTTTTACCGTTGTCGCATTCGAGGTAAGTTCGTGTAACTAAATTATGTTTATTTACATGCTTGTTTTGATTGTGATTATGTAAATTGTATAAATGTCATATATATGTGAAAGGATTACATATCCGATCAAGCCCGATAAATAAAAATGTTCAAATAAATTGATATTGCCCGATAGATGTTAAAAGGTGAAACGATGGAAATGTTGCTTTTATGCTCGAAATGGATGTGGAATATTATCATATGAATTATATGAATGTTAAAGATGTATGAAATGATCACATACCGAAAAATTCTTGGAAATGTTAAATCCCGTTTGAATAAATGAAAATCGATGGATAAGTGTAATTGCCGAAATAAATGAGGTCCTGCATTTGTTGCAGCATGGATTTAGCTCGAAGGAGTAATCCTAATGACTTCATCACAAAAGGATTTAGCTCGAACGGGTAATCCTGATGTAAGTCCTCTCGAGCTTATGTTATGGATTGGATTTAGCCCGAACAGGTAATCCAGATCAAGCTTTTTAGAGCATATGTCATCAAAGGATTTAGCCTGGACTGGTAATCCTGTTGATTATATGTATGTGGCTCGAGAGTGTACTCTCTGAAATTTTACCTATGGGTACCATTGAACACGAATTGATGGATTCTGATTTGTACACCTCAATTGTACTACCTGTATATCCATTGATGTTTGAAATAAATTCAATGGGCAAAGCTGTGATAGGGGCAAATATGAATTTAAGATAAATTGACATGGAATAATATATATATATATATATATATATATATATATATAAATGATATGGAAATATGACATGAAAAGGATATTACATGAAATACATGGAAATGATGATTTATGACTAGTGATGTATGAAAATATGAAGAGATGATATTGGTACATGGAAATGATTTGGTGAGAGTGTTCATCCTTGATCATAGATTCGTACTCCTTAAGTGTGCTACTACTTGAGTGACTTTGATGCTTTGAATGATAAGAGCAAAGTCCTGCTATGAAGTAATATGAACTCGAAATGAACTACGAGGAAACTATACTTGCAATAATAAGAGATGATCTATACATGTTAAATGAATACATATTGCAGAAAGCATATGTGCATGGAAACTAGATTGTTGATTAAGCTCATGCATGTCTTGATGTTACTATGGAATATATGACTAACAAGGGCAATGAGATGGTGTGCAGGTCTTGAGATCAAAGTGGTTGAATATGCCTTACTTAGTTTTTTCAAATAGGATGAGTGGTAAGTTAAGTACTATGTTATACTAACTTACTAAGCATTTTATGCGTACCCTATTTTATTTTCCCTTATTTTAGAGTAAATCGAAAGGTCGTTGGATTGGAAGTTCGACGAAGATCACTCACACTATCCATCGGCCCATGTCGGTATAATATGGTAAATTAATTACGGTTGTAATGGCATGTATAGGATATGTTGGCCATATTGGCATGTAAATGTAAATGATGCTTGTAATCTAGCCATTGGAATGGCTAGTAATGGTTGTTTTGATAAACTTGTAATGTTATGCTATGGTAACCATATATATATGTTAAGTAGTTGGTTAAATCATGTTTAACACATGAATTGAATCAAAGCAAGATTATAAACATGTATACATGAAATCATATGCCATGATGATGAATGAAATATGCTTGGTTTTAATACTTGAATTGGCTGGTATATACATGCAAGTATTAATGTCGGTTGTTGGCAAAATCGGGTGAGAAAATGATGCTAAGGAATGGCTTCATTTTGTCCACACGGGTAGACACACGGGCATGTGTCTAAGCTGTGTGTGACACATGGCCGAGTACATGGGCATGTTTTCCGGCAGTATGTCCCCAGCACCTTAATTGTTGCAAAACAGAATGCCCAGTAGTAAACACACGGGCAAAGACACGACCGTGTGTCTCAGCCGTGTGAAGGACACGACCTCAGTACATGGGCGTGTAACTTGGCCGTGTGACCCTATTTTGGTTGATGGTGTCATAAACAGAGACACGGGCTGAGGACACGGGCGTGTCCCAAGCTACACAGGCGTGTGTGACCACACGACCTAGCCACATAGGCGTGTAACTCCTATTTTGATGAAAAATTTTCTAAGTGATATGAAAGTTCTGAAAGTTCTCGATTTAGTCCCGAACCACATTCAATGTATGTTTTTGGGCCTCGAAGACCTATATAAGGGACGATAAGCATGTGAATGAAAAGTTTTAAATTTGGACGCAAATTCTTATCTCGGTCTTGTATGATTGTGCGAGTTTATGTTTGGTAACGCCTCTTACCTTGTTCTAGTGTCGAATACGGGTAAGGGGTGTTATATTTAATGGTATCAGAGCCACGGTTTAGTCAGTTCTCGAACTGAATACAGCATATGTGGAGTCTAGAAATACATGTCATTATATAACCTGTGATAGTGTGATATCTCCCGACTCTGATGAAAAATTATTTTTCAAATAAACAGAGATACTTTCCAACCGAGCTAATTTTGATGACTCCGAAAGGGTTACTCAAGTATTTGAGTAAAAATGTTACATGTGATAAAGGGGACTTACAGAGGTACAGATAAATGTTTCATTGTGAACGATGTTATTGATAAATGTTAAGTAATATGTATGTATTTATGAAAGATAAGTTTTGAGGCTTACGATCTCTACCCCCTTACTAATATAGTTTTATACAGTGAAATTCATAAGATTTATATGGATTAAACTCATGAATGCAAAATTAAAGAGTGTAAAGGCTGAGTGATTAATGATGTAGTTAGAGCCAAGAATGGGTTAGTAAATAAAGATGGGGTCTGAAGAGAAATATCGAATTTTTCTGAAAACTGTTTAGGATACACAATGCCTGAACACCCCTTAACCCCATCCCGTTGCCGGAACAGGACTACGGAGCATTACCAATCATTACAGTACTTTTACACATTAAACGGGAATATTTATGAAACACTAATCAAATTATGTCATATTGCATATTTAATGGGCCCACGGTACTTAACAAGTACGATAGAAACAAACCGGGGTTCGGTTGAAAGCTTAGAAAAATTTTCGCGAAATCTTAAAATTTCTTCCTGTGAATAGTACCACATGCCCGTGTGGCCTAGGGGATACACCCGTGTGTTCTATTAACACGCCCGTGTGGGTACAATGTGTTGCGCACACGGCCTGGACACGCTCGTGTCCTCGCCCGTGTGAACTTACTGACTTCCTTCTTAAAAACCTCTAATTTCATAAGGCCAAGGCACACACCCGTGTGCTTAACCCGTGTGAATTTATTTTCAATTTGAATTAAGTGTAGTTTTCACATGGCCAAGGCACATGCCCGTGGTGCATGGCCGTGTCCCTCACACGGCTGAGACACACGGTCGTGTTTCTGCCCGTATGGCGAAACCTGAGCATTTTGTTTTTAAAACTTTAAAGTGCAGGGGACACATAGCCTAACAACACGCCCGTGTGTAAGCCGTGTGTCTCACACGGTTTGGTCACACGCCCGTGTGATCTGACTGTGTGGACTCAATATGAGCCTTTTTTTACAAGTTTACCAACCCTGCAAAACTTAAACTTCAAGCTAACACTTTTATTGACTTTCAACATGACTAAAACTCGATTAAACATGCTTAATACTCATCCAATTTGACAATACGACACTCAACCAATGTACCCTCAGTGGTACCACAGTTTATATCGAGAAAAACATTAATATACTAGCATAATTAACTTACTTAAATTAAACCTCAGAATATGCATATTTCATACCATAGTTCGACACGTTCATACCATTTACTATCATTTACTAACATGAACTTAATAGCCTAGGTACATTCCATTTTACCAAAAGGAGAAGTACTTCACCACTTTGAGTCCGGGATAGGCTTGGATGCTGAGTCCTTAGCTTTCCTTCGTACCTAGTCCTGCGCACGGAACCAAACCTTATGCTGAGTATACACTCAGCGGTATTTCCATAAACTAATACTTAAAGTCTTAATAAAACAGTCATATATTCTTAAACTTTAATCATTAACTTTAAAATCTTAATACTTCAATCATTTGTTCTTCTTTGTTTAGCTTTAAGATCTTATCAATTTGTCTCAAATATACTTTCATCATTTTTCAGTAATCTTCATCGGTCATCAGTCAGGCATTATTTATCTTTAATAACAGTCAATATTCAATAAGTACTAACTTAATAATAATCATTATTTGATACTTATGATTACCCCCATTAACATGACTCGGACCTAACGGATACACGAATCCAGCCCACACAATGGGGATCTAATACAGTGTTTCATCGGCCAAAGCCGGAATACACAATAAGGGTAACAGTCTCAGTCACAGTACATATAGTACCTTATCGGAACAAATCCGAAACAATCTCAGTCATAGTTAGGTATAGAGTACCTCTTTGGAACGAATCCATAATAGTCACAGTCTGGCGACACTTATAGTGTCTCATCGACACAAAGTCAGAATATCCCTGAACACTTCCAATCCTATGGCATGCCAACTATATCCGACTAGCCCGACACTGTTAATAGAGATTTCATGATTCAAAGATAGATATACTTACCTTAAATTCAATTTCCATACATTTAGAAGTCATAACAACAAATATTCAGTAAGTTTAGTTTATAGAAATACAAACCGATTTTTCCCGAATTCACTCGATATCTTCGTCCACTTTCTCCTTTCCTTTCTTTGAGGTCGTTTCCGGTGCTACGTTAGCTAAAAAAAAATTAACATACATTTAAAAATCATTAATAACACATTTATGTATTTTCCATACAACTTTTACATAAATTCCAATTTAGTCCTATCACCATAACTATTCTTTTCTTTCAAAATTAACCTAAGTTTTCATCTTTATACTTACTTTAAACAAATTTCAGCTTTTCATATTCAACATAAAACCTTAATTCTGAATTTATTTCAATTTAATCCCTACTATGTCAAAACTTAATTCTCTTTTCACAATTAAATCCTTTCCCCACTTCTAACTTAAATTCCTATCAATTAAACTCATAATTTACAATTTATTAAACTTATTAATCATATAAAAATTCACTAACTTTCTAATTTTTGACATAATTCATATAGTATTTTCTCCTAGGATTCCATAAACATCAAAATTACAAAGAAAAATGATCAAATTGACTTACCAATCAAGCTTCAAACCTTAAAACCCTAATTTCCCCTTTTTCTTTTTCTTTCCTTTTCTTCCCCTGCTATTTCGTGCCATATCTGTTCTCTTTTCATTTCTTTCTTTTCTTTCATTTGTTTTATTTAACTTTATTTAATTACTTTATTATATTATATTATTATAATATACTTTAATCATTATTATTTTCTTATAAAATAAGTAAATACACATGTATAATACATGTGTACCATTTATATTTTTACACATTTTATTTATTTTTACCATACATTTGTCTCGCTATAGTATAATTGCTAAATTAACCCTTTGACTTTTCTTTAATCTTTAATTAAACTTTTATTCTTTATTCAATCTAGTCCTTTCTCCTAATTATTCTTAATTCAAGCTAATTCACTAGATTAAACTCTAATTAATCACTCAACTATCATTCATAAATATTTCTAATAAATATTTACGAATTCGTTTTACGAAAACAGTCACTCAAACCTTCAGTTTATGATTCCCTTAATTGTCGGTCGTTACAATACCTATTAAAGAAAGAAGTTATTTATGAGTAATCGACTTATCTAGATATGATAATTATAAAACAGATTAGCTGAAAATTCTTTTGAACTGGTTCTTTCAGTGAATTGAATAGTATAAGATTATTGATGACTTCATTAGTCAGTGGAATAGTGGTGAAATTGTTAAGGTATTTGAATACAGCTGTTATAATTGAGTATGTTACAGCAATCCCTTCTAGGTGTTTTATATGAGTATTCTATATGTTCTATTATCCTTAGAGGCATATGAAATTGTGTATGTATAGATATAATATTTATCGTGTGGAAAGACTAGTAAATTATGATAGATGGGATTATTGAAAGTCTGCTTGATTCATGAACGATATTGCTCTATTATACATGGGTTTTCTAATTTATCATGATTGATATAAGATTAGATGATAAGGTTCATGTGACGTTATTACTACTTCTACTGATTGAAGTCCTGAATTACGAATGTGAAAGTTATATTGTCCTATCACAATTGTTTCTACTGAGTATGCATAATACTAACTGAATCATGAGGTATGGTAATAGGGAACACAGATGATAGAAATTGTATTATTGCACTGGTTGATATTGGAACCACCTTTGGTTTTCCTCTTTTATTTGAAAAACATTACTGAGATTGAAGTATTGTTCCATTTATATGGTGGAAACGTCAGATCATTATAGTATTATGGTTTTAACCTATCTAATGGTTGTGGCCTCAGAAAAATGTAAATCTTCGATATCCTTTTTAATTCTTGTGAAAGTGTTTTCTATGATGGTTACATCAATGATAAGGATATTACCGAAAGATGTAAGAGTTGAATAGACTGATAAATGTCGGTAAAGTTTCAACCAGTTGGGAGCTCTGTTGATCAAAGTATTGATTCTGATTCAGCCTGAATTGGGCAAGGAACTTGCTATTATAGTAATGTATTATTGAATGGAATTAGATTGTGTTTTGAAGCAGTAAGGCAAAGTAATAGCCTCTACTTCTAGACAGTTAAAAACCACATGGAAAGAAATATTCGATATATGATCTAGAAATTGACAACTACTGTTTTTTTTGTTGAAATATGATAACATTACTTGTTTGGTGAAAAACTGTTGTATATTTACCGATTATAAAAATTTGAAGTATCTGATGGTGCTAAAAGATTTGACTTTGAGATAGCATATATGGCTTGAAATGTTGAAAGATTAAGACTTGGTAATTGTATATTACTTGGAAAGAATGAATTTGGTTACGAATGTTTTGAGTAGGAAATCTCTGTATACTTTGCGAGCCATGGGTCCCGATTATGATTGTCTGATAATAGCTTAATTTTAGTTGAGTATAGAGCTAAACCGGTGTTTCTACATCAGATCAGTGAAACTCAGAAAAGTGATAATGAGTTGTGAGTTAAATGAGTATAGTGTGAAATAATTTCTGATTTAGGATTTCAGAATAGCTTTAATAAATGTCTATTATTCAGAGACAGAGTCTAAGTACTGAAAAATTCAGAGCTTGTACAGAAAATTTTTCATGAACGGTCACAGTGGTATTATGTCTATTTATCTAGGAAATGATAAAATGCATAATGATTCGAAAAATATGTATTAGTAGCTCGAAAATGATATGTGGTATTTCTAAAATTGTACTTAAATGATGGATGTATCAGCAAGTTAAAGATGAAAATTTTAAGATGGTTATAGTCAGAGAAAATACCAAAGTGAAAATGGGACAAAGTTACTATGAACTTTATGTTGTGATTATCGCTGTCTATGAAAAAGAAAGATACTATTTGAGTAATTGTTGATTGTTTGACAAAGCCTTCACATCTTATCCTGATACAGATGGATTCCTTACTTGATAGATTGCTTGAATAATTTGTCCTTGAAATTGTCAGATTTCAGGATGTGCTAGTTTTTGTTATTTCTGATAGAGATCTACAGTTTATATTTAGATTTTGAAACAAGTTATAAAAAACTTTGGGTATACAGTCACATTCTAGTACTGTATTTCATCCTTAGATGGATGATCAATCTGAACATATGATTCAAATTTTAGAAGATATGCTTCAATGTTGTGTACTTGAATTTGAAGGTAACTAGGAAAAGTATTTGCTTTTGGTTGAAATTGCTTATTATAACAGTTAATAGCCAATTATAAAATGGTACCTTATGAGGTTTTATATGATCACAAATGCAAAACTCTAGTGTTTTGGACGAACTTTAGTGAGAAAAGATACATATAGTAGTTTTGATTCGTTGAACCTGAAGAGAGATAAAAAGGGACATGAGACAATTTAAAAGCGATATTTGATCGTTAGTAATCCAATGTGGATCTAAAATGAAAAGAAATAGAGTTTCTGATGGTGACAAAGTATTTCTGGAAATTCACCATGAAAGAAAGTTCCCCGGTTTGCCCGTAAAGGCAAATTAAGTCTATGGTTTATCAGGTCATAAAGATTATTGAAAAGAATTGGGCTTGTTTCGTATTGATTGGTATTATTATCAGAGTTCTACAGAATTGATAATGTTTTTATGAGTATATGTGTTATGATAGAATCGATTAGACCCATCATCTGTTATTGCTTTGATAAATGTTAAATTTAGCTTGGCATGACTTACAACAAGTGACTGGTTGAAATTTTAGCATGTGAAGTGAAAGAAACGAAAAGTATAAAGATAGCTTTAGTGAAAGTTCTTGGACAATTATATGATATAGAGAGAGCTATTGGGAGCTGGATAGAAACATGAAAAGTAATGCCTGAGTCTTCTTACTGGTAAATTTTCGAGGACGAAAATTTCTTAAGGGGGGAGCATTGTAATAGCCCGATTTTGGGTCTAGTTAAAACAGTGATTTCGGGACCACAAATTCGACATAGTAAAATTTGTATTTATTATATTTTTATGGTCTACAATTATACAGAATGATTTTGTAAAAAATTCATTCGAAAATTTTGACATTTGGGCACTCAATTTAGTCAAAAGGACTAAATCGTAAAAAGTGCAAAAGTTGAGTTCTACATTCTAGTGGTGTCCAATTGTTATAAAATTTTAAATTGGAGGTTCTTAGATGGTAATTAGACCATTTGTTAAGTTAGTGGACAAAAATGGAAATGGTGAGATAAAATTTCAAAGTTTTTCATTAAGGGTATTTTGGTAATTTGGTAATTAAAATGAATTAAAAACCAAATTAAAAGCCAATTTTTGTCCATTTCCGACCCCATGGCTGAAACTTGCATGGAGAAGACATAGCTAGGGTTTTGTAAACTTCCAAGCTCGATTGTAAGTCCTTTCTAGCCTCGTTTTTAATAATTTTCACCTTTTTGAAATCCTTATAACACGATTTAGCTATTTCTACCATTAATTTGAGATATGATGAAGGTATAGGTTTTGAACCATGTTTTAAAGTTGTGTATTTTGATGTTTAATGGTAGATTATGCATGTTTATGGTTAGAGAAACGACTTTTACTAAGTGATTTTTGGTGAAAACATCTAAAAGGACTAAATTATAAAAGTTATAAAATATGTAGTAAAAGTGTGTTTTAATGGAAATTATAGGATGCTATAGTTATGAAAATTATTCAGCTAGGCTTGTATGTTAAAAAAATTGAGTAAATTTCATTTTACGAGCCTATGGGCAAAAGTGTAATTATGTAAAACTTTAGGGCAAAAACATAATTTTGCCATAATATGATTTTTGGGTCACATTGAATAATGTGACTAATAAGTGGACTAAATTTGATATTATAGATCAAGAATATGAAGTTCGGGTCTAGATCGGGGGAAAAACAAATATTGGACAAATTGGTCCTTTTTATCGTTGTCGCATTCGAGGTAAGTTCGTGTAACTAAATGATGTTTATTTACATGCTTGTTTTGATTGTGATTATGTAAATTGTATAAATGTCATATATATGTGAAAGGATTACATATCTGATCAAGCCCGGTAAATAAAAATGTTCAAATAAATTGATAATGCCCGATAGATGTTAAAAGGGGAAACGATGGAAATGTTGCTTTTATGCTCGAAATGGATGTGGAATATTATCATATGAATTATATGAATGTTAAAGATGTATGAAATTATCACATACCAAAAAATTCTTGGAAATGTTAAATCCCATTTGAATAAATGAAAATCGATGGATAAATGTAATTGTCGAAATGAATGAGGTCTTGCATTTGTTGCAGCATGGATTTAGCTCGGACGAGTAATCCTAATGACTTCATCACAAAAGTATTTAGCCCGGACGGGTAATCCTGATGTAAGTCCTCTCGAGCTTGATTGGATTTAGCCTGGACGGGTAATCCAGATCAAGCTTTTTAGAGCATATGTCATCAAAGGATTTAGCCTGGACTGGTAATCCCGTTGATTATATGTATGTGGCTCAAGAGTGTACTCTCTGAAATTGTACTTATGGGTACCATTGAACACGAATTGACGGATTCTGATTTGTACACCTCGACTGTACTACGTGTATATCCATTGATGTTTCGAATAAATTCAATGGGCAAAGCTATGATAAGGGCAAATATGAATTTAAGATAAATTGACATGGAATAATATATATATATATATAAATGATATGGAAATATGACATGAAAAGGATATTACATGAAATACATGAAAATGATGATTTATGACTAGTGATGTATGAAAATATGAAGAGATGATATTGGTACATGGAAATGATTTGGTGAGAGTGTTCATCCTTGATCATAGATTCGTACTCTTTAAGTGTGCTACTACTATAGTGACTTTGATGCTTTCCTGCTATGAAGTAATATGAACTTGAAATGAACTACTAGGAAACTATACTTGTAATAATAAGAGATGATCTATACATGTTAAATGAATACATGTTGCAGAAAACATATGTGCATGGAAACTAGATGATTATTAAGCTCATACATGTCTTGATGTTACTATGGAATATATGACTAACAAGGCAATGAGATGGTGTGTAGGTCTTGAGATCAAAGTGGTTGAATATGCCTTGAGATCAAAGTGGTTGAATATGCCTTACTTAGTTATTTCAAATAGGATGGATGGCAAGTTAAGTACCATGTTATACAAACTTAGTAAGCATTTTATGCTTTCCCTGTAACGCCCCAAAAATTGGGCTTAAAAATATTGGGTTTGGCATCCGAGTTCGGGTAGAAGACAGCCCGAATAAATGGTTTGACTTGAGTAATATTTTTACTCAGAGTGCGCAGTGAAAGCATAGTGGTTTGACTTGAGTAATACGGTTAGTTGATAGTTTGAAATTTCGAGGACGAAATTTTTTTTAAGGGGGTAGAGTTGTAACGCCCCAAAAATTGGGCCTAGAAATATTGGGTTTGGAGTTTGAGTTCGGGTAGAAGACGGCCCGAATAAATGGGATGATTTAATTATTATTATTTAGCATGTTTAGTTAGTAATTAAATAAATTACGAAAGGTTTATAGTGCGGGAAAAGTCCTGGGCTCGACCTAGGGCTCTGGCAAAAATTTGAGCATTTTTTTTATTCTTAAAGGGATCTGGGCAGTAGGCCTTATAAGTGATTTGGGCTGAGTTTTAGCACAAACAAGCACCTGGCCCAGTGGCTAAGCACGCTAGGAGGGCGTGGGAGGTGCCTGGGTTCAAGGCATGGTGCGCGCAAATGGTTGTTTTTTTAATATTCAGGTTGCGGTTAAAATAGGGGTTAAGAGGAGTTGCATTCATAATCCAGTACAAGGAGTGGCCATGGCGCGATGGCGCGCAGTATCTTCCGGAGTGCGCGAAAGAGGCGCGAGTTCAAGTTCTTGCGCGATGAATTCTGCTTTATTTTTTTAAAGCGAGCGAATCAAGCGGTAAAGGTTATAATTAATTGTGACCCTATATTAGTAAAGAGAGAAGGGTGGTGCGGTGGCCAGTAGCACGAGCGAAGGTGCAAGGGCGGACAGAGGTCTGGGGTTCGAGCCTTACCTCGCGCACGGAAGGTTGGGTTTTTTCTGCTCGCGTGGGTAAGGAGTTGGAGTCTGATCAGGACTCTCTTAGTAGCGTGGTGAAGCAGTGCAAGGGGTGGATAAAGCTGCTAAACGGTGGGAAGGAGTTTGAATGAAATTCAAACTGTGCTAAGGGCTAAAATTAAGGAGCAAAACAAGGAATTTGAATATGGGAAGGTCGGTGGTGCCGAAATCGAACTTATTCGGCTTTGGGCAATTAGATGCCGAAATAGCTCTCAAATTTTGGCTAGGATGAATTGTTTGTTTATTTTTTTTCAGCTCAAACTCTCTTATCATATTTTTTATTTTATTTTATCAACTTTCATTCCTTTTGATCCATCTTTCTTTTCTTCGCTGAAGTCTAAATCTTCTATTGCTATTCTTAAAATTCTTTCCCTTTTTTTTTTTCTTCCACCGATCTCTCTCAAACCATTGCTAACTGATTACCCTTCAAAAAGCTGAACCACACTACGTGATAGCTAACTTTACTCCTTAGCCGAATCCTCTATTCTTTTTCTTCGTTATTCTTCTGTTTTCTTCTTAAACCGAAATAAGCATACCTAAGAATAAGTTCTAAAAGCTGAATCACTAGATCTGTTCTCTCATTGTATTTTGGGGATTTGATCTACAACAAATCTAGAATAGGAAGGTACTTCGGAACGTTTCTGGCAAGTAGATCCTCGATAAATGCTCAAATCTTTCTGTCCATTTGTTATTTCAGGTTTATTATGAAAAGTCGACAAGTCCTTAATCACTTAGGGAGACTTTCGTTTTAGACTAAAGGCTTTAATAGCCTCTTCTTTTGGTTTCATATGTATTTAGTGTGGATTTAAGGACAAGCAATCAAGGAGCATAGAGGGTTGACACTGTTGAAGCATCTAGATCTGGTAGTTGGAGATCGATAAAGGCTGTTCGTATGTGGATCTTGTCAATGTTTTGTCGTAAAGCAGATGTGTAAATGACACCCACTAGTAGACTAGATCGGCAAAAGCTGAAAAGTCGAAATGCCGAAATGCCGAAAAGTCGACATTTCAAGAACTTGCGAGCGTGCGAGCGCTCGTGGGATTGTTTGTATTGATAATTTTGGTAACTTCAACGGTAAGATTGCAAAGTGTGCAATTTCGTGCACCTCGGTGAATTTGGGCTTCGATGGGCCGAAATTGGGTAATGGGCTAACGGGCCCATTCTGGTAAAAAAGTCTGGTAAGTATTCTGAAGACACGTTAATAACTGTAATGAGCATAAAACCCTAAAAAGACTGATAAAATTACTGAAATACCTCTGTAAGGTAGAATTACCGTAATACCCTTAAAGGGGTATGTTACGATTACGCCCCTCAAGGATAAATAACTGATCTTACGCTATAATCTGACTGCCTTTCTGAAGAATGCCTTGTTAATTATATATATTCTGCGTACATGTCATATTGCATGGGGTTGGGTTTGGTTATGGAGGAAAAACTCGTTCTGGTGGCTGTGCCACATATTCTGATATAAGCAGCTTTGCTGCGGATTATAGTTAGTGCCGCAACCGGTGCTAACACTGTAAGTGAAGGGATGGCGTGGTTGATTTATTCCCCAAAAGAAGTGTAGGGATAGACGGAGGCAAGTATAGGGTTGGATGGGGTTATCATGCGTTAATCATATGAGACTGTTTTGAAATGGGCCCAACTGTGTTGATATGGGCAAGGCCCAATATGCCTCGACTTGTTGTAGAGCTACGGCCCAGATTGATATTGATATGGGCTAAGGCCCAGTTAACTCTGATTTCTGAATAGGGCTTAGGCCCAGGAAGCTTGAATTGATTTGGGCTCTGGTTGGGATACTTTACACACTTAGTTTTCCAAACTCACGCCATGTTTCCCATTTTTGCAAGTGAGCCTTAGATCAGTAGACTTGGAGCTGGAGGGATTCAGAGTGGCCATGTGGATGTTTAAAATAAGCATTTATACCTTCACTTTTATTTTAGATTATTTCCTTTATGTTTTTGGGTTTTAAGTTATAATAAGGCCGCTTTAATTATTTTTAATTGTTTGAAATTGAATAGCTCTAGGGCGCATTTTAAAAAGGTTACTTGATTTTAAAATATCGCAATAACAAAGCAAAGCTTTCACAACGAAAATGTTTTCAAAAATTAATAATCTTTTCAAATGGTTTTAAATGAATTGGTTTTTCATGAACAATCACTCAGTTAAAGTGTGACAATGGTGGTATGCATGTCTAGGATTAGATCCGTGGAGAGCTAGGTACTTAAGCAGTCTAATAGACTCACCTCCTCTTTTCTGGCATCCTACCTGGTGCACAGCTTTCATTCACTTTAATCTATAACGAAGATATCCTTTAAACACTAAGGAAGATTTTGGATAAAACATTCCTTTTTCTAGTAACGCTTCGATGTGACACGCCAGATTCGATCGTAATGTCTGGTCAGGGTTTGGGGTGTTACATTTAGTGGTATCAGAGCCCGGTTGCAACAACTCAACTGTGGATCAGGTCCGAAAAGCTTTTCGAAAAATTTTGCTAAACTTAGGCCCAAGAAGGGTATTTTGGAAACAGTTTTGGAAAGTTCTTTTCAAAGATATTTTACAAGGTATACATGTTTTAAGGTTCAATCTTAAAATGGTTTAAATTTTTCTGGGTTTCTGAGATTTGATAACCGAAGAAGTGGCACACTGAATCCCCGGTACCAAGTCTATAAGTATTTTTGTTAGTCATACTACACTGTATTAAGATATTACTGCAGATAGAACTGAGACCACATCATGGCATTATAGCTAGGGTAATACTAAAAACCCTAGAATACTGAGACTATAACTAGGCTATGATTCTGTGAAAATAGAAACTTTAAAATACTATCTCTACATAAAACATATGAATAAGTACTAAAATTTTTGAATCGAGATCTTGGTAGTTATTGTTATGCATGCTGATAATGTAGAGTGTTGATATGGATTCTGAGGGTAAGCGAAGTCTGCCAACTTCGAGTAGCGGTAACTCAGAGCTTGGGACTGAGGCACTGGCCGAGTTAGTAAGGACAGTGGTAGAAGAAGTATTGGAGACCAAGGTTAAGGAAATTAGGGAAAAGCTTCAAGCAGGGTGCTTGAAGTGCAAGAAGAGGAAGGATTCTAGTTCTTAGACGACTGAGCCTCGTTCTGTGAAACATGTTAAGACACAACCAAACTTTCCAATCTGCAAGAACTGCAATGGGCGTCATCCGAGTGAATGCCATAGGAAGACAGGAGCATGCTTTAGATGTTGGTCCAAGGAGCATCGAGCTCAGGATTGCCAAGCTTATTCTATTTAAGTGTGTTTTACAAGTTGTATGCGTTCTTGGTAAATGTTTTTTTTACTTTGGTAATTAGATGTTCTGGGTCATACTAAGAATTATTTTTAATCAGAGTGCGCAGTGAAAGCATAGTGGTTTGACTTGAGTAATACGGTTAGTTGATAGTTTGAAATTTTGAGGACGAAATTTTTTTTAAGGGGGTAGAGTTGTAACACCCCAAAAATTGGGCCTAGAAATATTGGGTTTGGAGTCTGAGTTTGGGTAGAAGACGGCCCGAATAAATGGGATGATTTAATTATTATTATTATTTAGTATGTTTAGTTAGTAATTAAATAAATTACGAAGGGTTTATAGACCCAGGGCTTTGGCAAAAATTTGAGCATTTTTTTTATTCTTAAAGGGTTCTGGGCAGTAGGCTTATAAGTGATTTGGGCTGAGTTTTAGCACAAACAAGCACTTGACCCAGTGGCTAAGCACGCTAGGAGGGCGTGGGAGGTGCTTGGGTTCAAGACACGGCGCGCGCAAATGATTGTTTTTTTTAATATTTAGGTTACTGTAAAAATAAGGGTTAAGAGGAGTTACGAGCATAATCCAGCACAAGGAGTGGCTGTGGCGCAGTAGCAGCAGCATGCTGGGCACACGAAGGGGGCGCAGGTTCGAGTCCTTGCGCGGGTTGTTTTATTTTTTAAAGCGGGCCAAAACTAAAGCCAGAAAAGGTTAGAATTAATTGTGACCCAATATTAGTAAAGAGAGAAGCGTGGTGCAGTGGCTAGCAGCTCGGGCGAAGGCGCAAGGGCAGACGGAGGTCTGGGGTTCGAGCCTGACCTCACGCACGGAAGGTTGGGTTTTTGCTGCTTGAGTGGGGAAGGAGTTGGAGTCTGATCAGGACTCTCTTAGCAGCATGTTGAAGCAGTGCAAGGGGTGGATAAGGCTGCTAAACGTTGGGAAGGAGTTTGAATGAAATTCAAACAATGCTAAGGGCTAAAATTAAGGAGCAAAACAAGGAATTTGAATATGGGAAGGACGGTGGTGCCGAAATAGAACTCATCCAGCTTTAGGCAATTAGATGCCGAAATAGCTCTCAAATTTTGGCTAGGATGAATTGTTTGTTTATTTTTTTCAGCTCAAATTCTCTTATCATATTTTTTATTTTATTTTATCAACTTTCATTCCTTTTGATCCATCTTTCTTTTCTTCGCCGAAGCCTAAATCTTCTATTGCTATTCTTAAAATTCTTTCCCTTTTCTTTTTTCTTCCACCGATCTCTCTCAAACCATTGCTAACCAATTACCCTTCGAAAAGCTGAACCATACTACGTGATAGCCGACTTTACTCTTTAGCCGAATCCTCTATTCTTTTTCTTTTTTATTCTTCTATTTTCTTATTAAACTGAAATAAGCTTACCTAAGAATAAGTTCTAAAAGCCGAATCACTAGATCTGTTCTCTCCTTGTATTTTGGGGATTTGATCTACAACAAATCTGGAATAGGAAGGTACTTCGAAACGTTTCTGGCAAGTAGATCCTCGATGTCCATTCATTATTTCGGGTTTATTATGAAAAGCCGACTAGTCCTTAATCACTTAGGGAGACTGTCATTTTAGAATAAAGGCTTTAATAGCCTCTTCTTTTGGTTTCATATGTATTTAGTGTGGATTTAAGGACAAGCAATCAATGAGCATAGAGGGTTGACACTGTTGGAGCATTTACATCTGGTAGTTGGAGATCGATAAAGGCTAGTTGGAGATCGATAAAGGCTGCTCGTGTGTGGATCTTGTCAACATTTCGTCGTAAAGCAGGTGTGTAAACGACACCCACTAGTAGACTAGATCGGGAAAAGTCAAAAAGTCGAAATGCTGAAAAGCTGGCATTTCGAGAACTTGCGAGCGTGCGAGCGCTCGTGGGATTGTTTGTATTGATAATTTTGGTAACTTCAACGGTAAGATTGCAAAGTACGCAATTTCGTGCACCTCGATGAATTTGGGCTTCGATGGGCCGAAATTGGGTAATGGGCTAACGGGCTGATTCCAATAAAAACGTCTGGTAAGTATTCTGAAGACACGTTAATAACTGTAATGAGCATGAAACCCTAAAAAGATAGATAAGATTATTGAAATACCTCCGTATGGTATAATTACCGTAATACCCCTATAGGGGTAAGTTACGATTACGCCCCTCGAGGGTAAATAACCGTTCTTACGCTATAATCTGACTACCTTTCTGAAGCATGCCTTGTTAATTATATATATTCTGCATACATGTGATACTGCATGGGGTTGGGTTTGGTTATGGAGGAAGAACCAATTCTGGTGGCTGTGCCACATATTCTGATATAAGCAGCTTTACTGTGGATTATAGTTAGTGCCGCAACCGGTGCTAACACTGTAAGTGAAGGGATGGCGTGGGTGATTTATTCCCCACAGGAAGTGTAGGGATGGACGGAGGCAAGTGCAGGGTTGGATGGGGTTATCATGCGTTAATCATATGAGATTGTTTTGAAATGGGCCCAACTGTGTTGATATGGGCAAGGCCCAATATACCTCGACTTATTATAGGGCTACGGCCCAGATTGATATTGATATGGGCTAAGGCCCAGTTAACTCTGATTTTTGAATAGGGCTTAGGCCCAGGAAGCTTGAACTGATTTGGGCTTTGGTTGGGATACTTTACACACTGAGTTTTCTAAACTCACCCCTTTTTTCCCATCTTTGCAGGTGAGCCTTAGATCGGTGGACTTGAAGCTGGAGGGATTCAGAGTGGCCATGTGGATGTTTAAAATAAACATTTATACCCTCACTTTTATTTTAGATTATTTCCTTTATGTTTTTGGGTTTTAAGTTGCAATAAGGTCGCTTTAATTATTTTTAATTGTTTGAAATTGAATAGCTCTAGGGCGCGTTTTAAAAAGGTTACTTGATTTTAAAATATCGCGATAATAAAGCAAAGCTTCTGTAACGAAAATGTTTTCAAAAATTAATAACCTTTTCAAATGGTTTTAAACGAATTGGCTTTCCATGAACAATCGCTCAGTTAAAGTGTGGAAATGGTGGTGTGCATGTCTAAGATTGGATCCGTGGAGAGCTAGGCACTTAAGCAGTCTAATAGACTCACCTCCTCTTTTCTGGCATCCTACCTGGTGCACAACTTTCATTCACTTTAATCTATAACGAAGATATCCTTTAAACACTAAGAAAGATTTTAGATAAAACACGCCTTTTTCTAGTAACGCTTCGATGTGACGCGCCAGATTCGGTCGTAACGTCTGGGCCGGGTTTGGGGTATTACATTCCCTGTTTTATTTTCCCTTATTTTAGAGTAAATCGGAAGCTCATTGGATTGGAAGCTTGACAGAGATCACTCACACTATCCATCGACCCATGTCAGTACAAAATGGTAAATTAATTACGGTTGTGATGACATGTATAGGATATGTTGGCCATATTGGCATTTAAATGTAAATGATGGTTGTAATCTAGCCATTGGAATGGCTAGTAATGATTATTTTGATAAACTTGTAATGTTATGCTATGGTAACCATATATATATGATAAGTAGTTGGTTAAATCATGTTTAACACATGAATTGAGTCAAAGTAAGATTATAAACATGTATACATGAAATGATATGCCACGATGATGAATGAAATGTGCTTGGTTTTAATACTTGAATTGGCTGGTATATACATAAAAGTATTGATGTAGGTTGTTGGCAAAATTGGTTGAGAAAATGAAGCTATGGAATGACTTTATTTTGTCCACACGGGTAGACAAACGGTCGAGTACATGGGCATGTGTTCTGGCCGTATGTCTTCTGCACCTTAATTGTTGTAAAACAGAATGCCCAGTAGTAAACACACGGGCAGAGACACGGCCGTGTGAAGGACACAGCCTCAGCACACTGGCGTGTGACTTGGCTGTGTGACCCTATTTTGGTTGATGACATCATAAACTGAGAGTTACACGGGTTGAGGACACGGGCGTGTCCCAAGCCACACGGGCGTGTGTGACCACATGGCCTACCCGCACCGATGTGTGACTCCTGTTTTGATGAAAACCTTTCTAAGTGATATGAAAGTTTCGAAAGGTGTCAGTTTAGTCCCGAACCACATTTAATGTATGTTTTTGGGCCTCGAGGACCCATATAAGGGACGATACGCATGTGAATGAAAAGTTTTAAATTTGGCCACAAATTCATGTCTCGGTCTTGTATGATTGTGTGAGTTTATGTCTGATAATACCTTGTACCCTTTTCTGGCGTCGAATACGGGTAAGAGGTGTTACACGGCCAAGTCACATGCCCGTGTGCTAGGCCGTGTGGAGTATACTGACTTGATTTTTAATTCAACACTAGGGGACACACAACTATTTAACCTGACTGTGTGTCACACACAGCTGAGACACACATCCATGTCTCTGTCTGTGTGGACAAAAATAGGCTATTTACCAAGCCATCTTGCCACCCAATTTTGTATACACCTATACCAAACCAAATGGCACCAAACATGACATAAATAGGCATTCTTCCAACCTCAACAAGCATAAACATACCATTTCAATACCAATATATACAAGGTACACAACACCACAATAAGCTATTCAATTTCATACCAAACTTCACATTCATAATTCACCTAATGGTCACTTTCAAACATGCATTAGTTTGCCTAAATTCACTAGCATATCAATATTCAAAACTTAACCATTTGATATCCATAATGCCTATTCAAAACAAGCATCTTCTATCACTAATCAACCACACATCACAAGATCAATTACACATATATATACATGAGCAAAACATGCAAAATACAAGCCAAATCACATGGCTAAAATCATAATACATCCATCATCATTTACAAGACAAATCAAAAGGTTAAATCCATTACTAAAATACATCAAAAAGACCAAACTCCTGTACATGCCATATAACCATAAACATATATTCAAAAGTACCAAAGTGATAGCTTGTGTAACACCCCAAACCCGGCCTGGAAGTTTGGCTCGAGTCTGGCGTGTCACATTGAAGTGTTTTTTGAAAACCATGTTTCTATTAAAAACCCTTCTTAATAATTAAAAACTTATACCCTTTTTAAACCTTGTTAGAAAACCTCAGTTGAATAACATTCTTAACAACTTTGTAAAAATCTTGGCAGTTGTGGAAGCTTAATTTAAAAACAATTGCTGATACGTGATGTTTTGAAAACAGTAGTTGCTTTGGAAAATCGTGTTCTAATACTAGCGATTATAAGAACAATAAATAAAATTCCAAATTAGAAATCCAAAAAAATTACAACGGCTTTACTACAACCCACATAAAATAATTTAAAAGTAATAATCAAAATTGTAACATAAACAGTGTGTGTGCCTCCCTCCGAGCCCCTCGTAGCTCCGATCCGTCTAAGGCTGGAAATTACCTGAAAGGTTAATAAACGGGGTGATTTTACGAAAACTCAGTGTGTAATCCCCTACTTTATAAAAGGAACAGTCAATCAAAAAGAATTAAAAGTCTGGCCCCAACCCTACTTACAGTTTTCGTATCAATTAGGCCTTAGCCCATTATAACAGATAGTACCAGAGGGGCCTTAGCCCTATCTGAGATCTGAGATGAAGCCTATAGGCCCACATGAGATCTGAGCATGATATTTCATGTATGCAGAAACCCAACCCATATCCATCTGTACACACCTTTGTACCAACCTTACACCATGTGGGGAGACAACTCAACCCACCCATTCGCTACACACCACAGAATTTGCAGCATGGCTATTAGAACAGATAATGTGACAGAGTCACCAGATACAGATATTATGGTAGAGCCACCAGAACAGATATTTGTGGCATAGCCACCAGAACGCTTCCTCCATCAATATAACCCATATCCACATGTAACAGATATACATGTCATGGCATACAACATACAGAATCAGAATATCATGCCCATATTTGAATCAAATAATCATAGTCAAGTCATTCATAACACCAACATATATCCACAATCAAATCTGTCAACCACACAGTCCAAGTCAGTCACTTGCCCATAAGGCCAAAACAGTCATTTAACACCCTAGGGGCAAAATGGTAATTTTACCCCACAAGGGTATCTTGGTAATTCTACCCTACAGGGGTATTTCGGTAATTCTACCCTACAGGGGTATTTCGGTAATTCTACCCTACAGGGGTATTTCATGGTTTTGTAAATCGAGGGTAAAACGATAATTCTATAAATTAGGGGTACTTTGGTAATTTTACAAGTCGAGGGTATTTCAGTAATTTGGTAAACTAAAGTATTTTAAACATGGATAACAATACGAAGGGGCCTAAAGCCCTTTCTCGGCCCAAATGGGCCCACACGCTCGTGTGGCCCTTTTAGCCCTAATCTAGCCACAGATATGAGATTCACCTAGCCTAGTCCAATATTTACTACATAATCAAACAACTTATCCAATTGGGCCGTAGGCCCATTAGGCCCATTAGGCCCACATGGCCCTTTTCGGCCCATCACGGCCCGAAGTAGCCATCCTATAGCTAGAGTAGTGAGAAATACACACCTGATAGGAGACTGGAGTTAATCCGCGCTCCGAGCACTCTTAGTCGACGCCCAACCCAAACGAGCATGCCATAAAGCGAAAGGGATCAGCCAAGAAAGGTACCTTTACTCTCCTCATGGTTCTCTATATTTAAAGCCAGCTTCGTATCCACTCTTTTGTTAGCTTCCTGATGTGGGATCCCTCCATCATCAGAGTTTAAATTCAACACCAACTCTTGTCGCCCCCTGTTAGTAAAATAAATGCTCTTTGATTGCCATGAGTTTCGAACCCTAGACCTCCTTACCAACTCTATGACGCCACCTTCCTGCCTCTTATGTGGCGCTACTTTGCCACTAGACCACAAGGATTTTTGTGGTACAATTTCTCTAACAATATTCTTAAGGACTACCTACTACACCCAGGGTTTGATTCACCTTAAACCAAAATTTTTGCTAGAGTCCAGGTTTGAACCCAGGACTTCTTCAACACTTCTTAGCACACTTAACCACTAAAACAAGCCTTCATTAACAAAATTTACATGCAAAACAAAATATTAAAAGCTGCCTTCAACCGCTCCCATGCTCAAGGCCCAAAACTTCTAGGCTCAAATTCAGGGTGTTACAGCTTGATAGTGTGATGAGATCTCTGACGATTCTCGAATTTGAGCTACCTTTGATTTCACTATAAAACACGAAAAAATAAACAATGTAAGCTATAAAGCTTAGTAAGCTCGTATGAAAATAATAAGCAAAGCTCACCAATCAATTACCATTCACAATATGAACATAACATACTATAAAACTTTTAACCACAATGTTAACATATATTCAATCACATAATTAACCATAAACTCATAACTTCCATGGACTCGATGCTCACATAGTTTCCGTACATACCTGTACTGATACTTGTCTATTTCTCACCATTTCATATCTTTGATATACCCGTTAAACCATTCAAAATACTATCGGATACCCGGGAAACTTGCACCCTAAGTGCCACATATATACTCAAAGCTATCTCAATCTCATATCACATATAATGCTTACTCTCGAGCTATCAACGGGTCTGCTCACACAAGCTGACGATCATGACGAAGCTACACGGTGCTGCTCAAACAAGCTGATGAGTATCTACAACACATGCCGGATAATTTAGCCACCGGTAGGACGTACAGACCAACACCCAAATTACAGAATCCCTAATGACATGTCATTCGTATCCTATTCTATTCCTAAGTTTCAACTGGGATTTCACATTTGCCGAATCATCATCGAATGCATCTGCAAGGTTGTACTCACAATTTATGCAATATCAAAGCATTTAAAATATAATAATAACACTGCTTATTACATATGAACTTACCTCGATTGCAAAAATGGCGAAATAAGTCGATTAGTCTGATACTTTATTTTTCCCCTGATCTAAATCTGAATTTCACTTTTTTTGATCTAAATGTAATAAAAATTAACTTATTTAATTATCATTCTATCCAATTTAATCCAATATACACATTAAGGCAACTTTACACTTTTGCCCTTAATTTTTAACATTTTTACAATTTAGTTCTTATCTCATAAAAATACACATTCATGAAATTTAACTTATACCCATTCTAGCAGAATTTCAATTAAGTCCTTAGCAGCCCATTTTTTTATTTCACAATTTAACCACAAAATTTCAACATTTCTCAGTTTAATCACTGAACGACAATTTTGTCAAAAATCACTTTTCAAATGTTGTTTATCTAACAAGCATACATTTTCTACTGCTAAACATCAAAACACATGTTATTTCATCAATGGCAAAACCTTAAACCTTTAACAGTTTTGCAAATTAGTCCCTAAGCTAGCTAGATTAAGCTTGTAACACCCTGAATTTGGGCCTACAAGTTTTGGGCCTTGAGCATGGGAGCTGTTGAAGGAAGTTTATAATATTTTGTTGTGCATGTAAATTTCATTAATGAAGGCTTGTTTTAGTGGTTAAGTGTGCTGAGAAGTGTTAGAGAAGTCCTAGGTTCAAACCTGGACTCTAGCAAAAATTCTGGTTTAAGGTGAATCAAACCCTGGGTGTAGTAGGTAGGCCTTAAGAATATTGTTGGAGAAATTGTGCCACAAAAAGCCTTGTGGTCTAGTGGCAAAGTAGCGCCAAATAAGAGGCAGGAAGGTGGCGTCATAGAGTTGGCAAGGAGGTCCAGGGTTCGAAACTCATGGCAATCAGAGAGCATTTATTTTTCTAACAGGGGCGGTAAGAGTTGGTGTTGAATTTAAACTCTGATGATGGAGGGATCCCACATCGGGAAGCTAACATAAGAGTGGATGCGAAGCTAGCTTTAAATAGAGAGAACCATGAGGAGAGTAAAGGTACCTTTCTTGGCTGATCCCTTTCGCTTTATGGCGTGCTCATTTGGGTTGGGCGTCGGCTAAGAGTGCTCGAAGCGTGGATTAACTCCAGTCTCCTATCAGGTGTGTATTTCTCACTACTCTAGCTGTAGGATGGCTACTTAGGGCCGAGATGGGTCGAAAGGGGCCATGTGGGCCAATGGGCCTACGGGCCTAAGTGGATAAGTTGTTTGGTTGTGCAGTAAATATTGGACTAGGCTATGTGAATCTCATATCTATGGCTAGATTAGGGCTAAAACGGCCACACGAGCGTGTGGGTCCATTTGGGCCGAGAAGGGGCTTTAGGCTCATTCGTATTGTTATCCCTGTTTAGAATACTTTAGTTTACCAAATTACTGAAATACCCTCGATTTGTAAAATTACCAAAATACCCTGGTTTGTAAAATTACCAAATTAACCCTGGTTTGTAAAATTATCGAAATACCCCTAGTTTGTAAAATTACTGAAATACCCCTTGTGGTTGATGGATGACTTGACTGTGGTTGTTTGATTCAAATATGGGCATGATATTCTGACTGAAGGGGTAAGTTTTCAATTACGCCCCTCGAGGGTAAATAACTGTTCTTACGCTATAATCATTTGCCTTTACGAAGCATGCCTTGTTAATTTTGTATATTCTCGCATACATGTCATCTTGCATGGGGTTGGGTTTTGTTATGGAGGAAGAACCCGTTCTGGTGGCTGTGCCATATATTCTGATATAAGCAGCTTTGCTGCGGATTATAGTTAGTGCCACGACCGGTGCTAACACTGTAAGTGTAGGGATGGCATGGTGATTTATTCCCTACGTGAAGTGTAGGGATGGACGGAGAGCAAGTGCAGGTTGGATGGGGTTATCATGCATTAATCATATGAGACCGCTTTGTTATGGGCCAATCTGTATTGAAATGGACCCAATCTGTGTTTGATATGGGCATGGCCTAATATACCTCGACTTGTTATGAGGGCTACGACCAGTTGATGTTGATATGGGCTAAGGCCCGCTAACTCTAATTTTTGTATAGGGCTAAGGCCCATCTCAGTGCTCATCATTATAATGGGCTAAGGCCCAATTGATATCTAGCTGCTAAGTAGTAGGGTGGGGCCGGACTTTTAATTGTTTTATATGACTGACTGTCCCTTTTATATAGTAGGGGATTTCACACTGAGTTTTCGTAAACTCACCCTGTTTATTAACCTTTCAGGTAATTTCTAGCCTTAGACAGATCGAAGCTACCAGGGGCTCGGAGGGGGCCACACACACTGTTTATGTTATAGTTTTGATTATTGCTTTTAAATTATTTTATGTGGGTTGTAGTAAAGACGTTGTAATTTTCTGGATTTCTAATTTGGAATTTTATTTATTGTTCTTATAATTGCTAGTATTAGAACATGGTTTTCCAAAGCAACTACTGTTTTCAAAACATCACATATCCACAATTGTTTTTAAATTAAGCTTCCGCAAACGCCAAGATTTTTACAAAGTTGTTAAGAATGTTATTCAGCTGAGGTTTTCTATCAAGGTTTAAAAAGGGGTATAAGTTTATTAAGAAGGGTTTTTAATGGAAACACGGTTTTCGAAAAACACTTCAATGTGACACGCCAGATTCGAGCCAAACTTCTAGGCTGGTTTGGGGTGTTACAAAGCTGCAACGATCTCAAAAATATAGATATCATTAAAAACAGGACAAAAACGAACTTACAATTACATCATGAAGTGGCCGAGCCTTAGAAAACTTCCATGGAGGTTTTTCTCTTGTATTTTCGGTGGAGAAAGATGAGTTAAAAGATGAATTTTTTTTCTTTATTTTTACTTATCATATTTCATAAATTACTAAATTAACCTTAATAACAAACCATTAAAATCACCTAATTTGTAACAGTCTAATTTCGGTGAAATCAGAACAGTGGTCTCAGGACCACAAATCCAAGCCAAAAATAATTTTTTTTTATTTATTACATGGTCCGTAATATGATAGAAATTTCATGTGAAAATTTTGATAAGAAAAATTTTCTAATTTTGTGTTTAATTACGAGAAGGACCAAACCGCATAAAAAGCAAAAGTTGGATTCTAGTAGCTAGAAGGATCAAATAGCTATGGAATTCAAAAATTAAGGTCCTTATATGGTAATTAGACCGTTAATAAAATTTATGTAGATATTTTTGGATGATTCATCCATGGAAAGTAAGAAAAAGACTAAGGACTTAATTAGAAATCAAAATTATTAAAAGATGATAAACTATTAAATAGAAATAAAAATTATTTTTATCATCTTCTTCCCCAAAATATTCCATGAAAACCCTAGGAGAGAGAAAAGAAACTTTCATGGCCAAATAGGATCCGGATAGACCAAATTCGGAGCTAGAATGAGGAAAGAGGAAAATATCAGATTAGTAGATTTTACGTAAACGAACATTGTCGAGGTAAGTCTGTGTAACTAAATTGTGTTTATTTACATGCTTGCATTGATTGTGTTTATTTAAATTGTATAAATGTCATAAATATGTGAAAATATTACATATCCGATCAAGCCCGATAAATGAAAATGTTTAAATTAAATGATAATGCCTAATAGATGATAAAGGATAAACGATGAGAATGTTATTTATATGCTTGAATTGAATGTGGAATGTGTTTATTTTAATTATATGAATGTTGTGGATGTATGAAATAATCACATGCCTGATAATGCTTAAGAAAAATGTTTAAATCCCGGTTGAAAATGGAAAATCGATGGATATGTGATTTCCTAAAATGAATGAGGTCCTGCATTTGTTGCTGACGGAATTTAGCTTGGACGAGTAATCCTATTGACCCCATTACAGAAAAGATTTAGCTCAGACAGGTAATCTTGATATGAGTCTTCTCGAGCACATGTTATAGATTGGATTTAGCCCAGACGGGTAATCCAGATCAAGCTCCTTAGAGCATATGTCATGAAAAGGATTTAGCCTGGACTGGTAATCCTGTTGTATACATGTGTGGCTCGAGAGTGTACTCTCTGATATAGTACCTTATGGGTACCATTGGACATGATTTGACTGGTACTGATTCGTACACCTCGAGTGTATTACCTGCGTATCCATTGATATTCTGAATAAATTCAACGGGTGACAATTCCAGACATGAAAAGATATGAATGATAAAATGTGTTATTACACATATCCGTCTGAAATACAAGAAAATGATGATACATGACAAATGATATATGAAAATATGTGATGATGATATTTGTACATGGATTTTATCTGATGAATATATATTCATTCTTGATTATGGACTTGTACACCTTGAGTGTACTAATCGTGACCTTGATATTCCAAGTAATATGGGTAAAGATCTAATATGAAATAATCTGAACTCGAGATGAACTATTATGAAATTATACTTGTAATATAAAGAGATGATTTATACATGTTAAATGAATACATGATGTGGAAAGCATATGTGCATGGAAACTTGATTGTTGTTGAGCCATATATGTTTTGATGTTATTATGGAATATATGGCTAACAAGGGTAATGAGGATGTGTATAGGGCTTGAGGTCAAATTGATTGAATATGCCTTACATAGTTACCTCAAAATAGAATGAATGGTAAGTTAAGTACCATGTTATATGAACTTACTAAGCATTTTATGCTTACTTAGTTTTATTTCCTTATTTTATAGTAAATCAGACGCTCGTTGGATTTGAAGCTTGGCGGAGATCACTCACACTATTCATTGGCCCATGTCAGTACAATATGGTAAATCAATTATGGTTGTAATAACATGTATAGGATATATTGGCCATATTGGCATGTAAATGTAAATGATGCTTGTAATCTAGCCATTGGAATGGCTAGTAATGGTTTGTTTTAATATACTTGTAATGTCAAACTATGGTAGCTACACATATGTTAAGTAGTTGATCAAACAATGTCTAACTTGAGGACTTAACTAAGGTAAGATTATAGACATGTATGCATGAAATCATATGCCATGATGAATGACGGAATTTGCTTTATTTGAATGATTGAAATGGTTGGTATTTGGATGTGTGATTCAAGTGCAGGTCATTTGTGTGATTTTGGGTGAGAAATAAAGCTAGGAATGGCTTTATTTTGTCCACATGGGCAGAGACATGGGCGTGTGTCTAGACTGTATGTAACACACGGCCGAGTACATGGGTGTGTTAGTTAGGCCGTGTGTCCCTTACACCTTAAATTTGAGAAATAGAATGCTCAGAACTGAGCATACGGGTAGAGACACAGGCGTGTGTCTCAGCTGTGTGGCACACACGGCTTACAACACGGACGTGTGTCTTGGCCGTGTAAAACCTATACCTAATTTCGAATTGAATTGTTTAACCACGCGGCCTATGACACAGGTGTGTGGCATGACTGTGTGCACAAGTCAGAGAGTTACACGGGGTCGAACATAGCCTCTAGCATGGGCGTGTCACAGGGCCACAGGGGCATGTCCCTTGGACCACACGGGCGTGTGAGCCCTGTAGCTTAGAAATTTTTTTAAAAATTCATGAAAAATTCTTAGAGGTTCCGATTAAGTCCCGACTCGATTCAAATGCTCGTAATGGACTTCAAGGGTCCAATTAAAGGACATTTTAAATGATCTCGGTTAATGAATAGTAACTTAAAAAAATTATCTGAAAAATGTTCTGAAAACTCTGGTAACGCTCCGCAACCCTATTCCGACGACGGATATGGGTTAGGGGTGTTACATAATTAATGGCCATATTTGTCCACTCATAATAATAATGGGCTAACTGCAACATAAATCCCTTAACTATTTAATTTCATAGCCATTTAATACCTTTAGCTATTAGAACATCACTTTTGTACTTTACGCGATTTAGTCTTTTTTATTAAACTAAGCATCAAACAATAAAATTTCTTAACAAAAATTTCACACAATCATATTATCATGCTGTAAGCATTAAAATAATAATAAAATAATTATTTGACCTCAGATTTGTGATTTCAAAATCACTATTCTGATTTGACTAAAAACGGGCTATTACATATGGGGTCCTACTTCCATGGATTCACATACTTATCAGGGTTCCTCATACAAGGGCTTAAAAACTTATCAGGGTTCAAAAACACATATAGGGGGCGTACATACAAGCATTTTGCAAAAAAAATTGGCTAACTCAGTTTAATTTCATCAGAATAGTACAATACAAACCTTTTGGGTTTAAAGTTTAAATCAGGTAAGATTCTAAGTGCGTAAAGATAAGCCCACATATATGGGAGAATGATATTGCATGGTATTTTATTCATATTGAAAGGAAATTAACAAAATCAATAAAGTATTAATTTTCATAGCTTTACTAGTTCGCAAAATATAAATTATAAACATGAGGAAAATTAAGTCTTATAACAATGGCGAAGTCATCAATTATAATATCACTAAGCCCACACAAATTCCCATATTGCCTTTTTATCCAAGGTTTGCTAGTCCCTTTTTAGACTTTATGCTTTACTTGGATCACTCGTGTAATAGCCCGTCTAGCGAAGTCCTAATACTCGATTACTGTTTATTGAGATATGATGCTTAGAGTGAATTACAAGGGAGTAAGGTATTAGATATGGCCAAGTATAAGATTCTGTGAATATGCTAATTGACGAATTTTGTGTTTTAGCGAGCTCAGTGGTTTGGCGGACTCTTTTGTGGAGTATATGCCACGCCACTAGGGTAGACATTTTTGTTAAAGTTCGTAGTTTAGTAGAACTGGTACCATTTTGGTAGGACTATCTAGCTAGTCAAATGAGATCTGGTTAGAATGGAACTAAGTTACTGTAGTTGATAAGTCTATAATTTATTATGAGAGTGTTTATTACGAGAAACGAGGAAAGGTTAGTGGGATGATTTGACTTTTCTACTAAACCTAGTTTCCGTGTTAAGATGTATAAGTAAGTAGTGACTTCTTGAACAATCTTCACATTTTCTTAGCATTCATCTTCTTTCAAAATTTTCTCTGCACTCACTCTTTCTGAAAACCTAAGATCAAAAATCTACTCGAGTTGGATTCATTGTACTCGGCCAACTTCTTTGCTTGTTTTAGCTCCTTGGTACTTATGGATGAACCCTAGGTTATTTTCATGATTATTTACATGATATTAGCGCTGTATGTGTTAGTGTAAGGAAGGAAACTTTCTAGTTTTGGGTCTTATGATAATGTTTCTTACAAACATGTTTAGTTTCTGGAATAGTGATCTGATAAGTTTAACTATCCATATTTTAGCTCAAGACAATCTTGAAGGTCTCTGTGATAAGGGCAAAGATCCTACTGTTTAGACTTACTACATTTTTTGGTGAGTTCTTTCTTACTTCCATGTGTGTGTGTAATACCTTTGTTTATACCTTGTGTGAGGTAAGTATTCATATTCTGAAGGGATGTAATGTCTGTACATAAAATGGTCATTTAGAGTTAGAAGTTTGGTAATGGTAGGTCAGTATTAAAGCGTAAGAACCCTTATTCATGCTTAAGCCACTACAACTGCTTCTGACAAGGAAAAAATGGAAATAACCTCATGGTGATGCTTTCAATGAAATAAGTATTGAACTTGAAGATCGTGATACATGAAAATTGTCATGTAGCCTCTAGTAAGGCAAGAGTATGCTGCAAACTAGATTGACAAATCATGACAAATGAATATGAATAAAGTGAATGAAATGACTATGAAAAAGGACCTGGGTATATGGCTAACATGAAGAAGGTGGTCAGGGTCAAATGGGCATAATGTATACGCCAAAGAAATAGTAAACTGGTGTATAGTTTATTTGTGATTGATACTCACCAACTGGCGAATTGTATGATTGTGTTTGAGTTCAAAGAAATTACTTAAATTTTTAATGACTATTGGAATGTTTTCTTCTGGAACTCACTAAGTTCTTTTTAACTTACCTAGTTTCCTTTCCTTCTCAAGCTTACTGTTGAAGTAAAGGAAGTGCTTGAACTATGCTAAAGGACAATTGTTGTCTTGAGATTTCTAGTGTTTTGTATTATGCATGACATGGGGGTTAATGTCAGGATGTTTAATTTTCAAGGATAAAATTGTATTCAAACTTATGATACGAAACTATGAATTTAATGAAATTACAGTTAAGTATTTATGATTTTAAAAGCGTACTATTTTATTTAGTCTTGAATGACAAATGATTTAATTTTATTTGCTTAAAAATAATCTAAAGGTAATGATTTAATGTAGTGACACACCATTCTTGGATCCTCCATAAGGATTGGGTTTGGAGTGTTACAAGTTTGGTATTAGAGTCAAGATTTAGCTGATTCTCAGAAAAATCAAAGGTTGTGTCACACCCCTATCGTGCATAGTAAATCTCTGGCTTAGTATTTAATGTTATGTACTAAGATAACTCTTCTTTTGTAGTGAGATAAGAAAAATGTCCAATAGTTCTAGAGAAGCCACTGAAGATGAAATGGAAAGCCACGTGCCTACCCAAGAACAAGCTACTACTGCCAACAACGGGGGTAATGCAGAGAATGCATTTAGAAATGTGCTCTTCACAATGATAACTCAGTTGTTCGACCAATTTATTGGAAACCATCAATAAACCCAGCCACAACAACCACAACCTAAAGTGTTTCGTCTGACTTAACCTGGTCCACTTATACCTACTATGGCTCCACCTAAGGTTGATCTTGTTAGAGAGATTCAGAAGAGAGGTGCCAAGGAGTTCCTTGGTGATAAGGGAGATGACCCCACCATGGCTGAGCAGTGTTATCTTGTTTATATAGGGTTATTAAAGAACTAAAATGTACTCTTGAGCATAGTCTCTGGTGTGCCATCTCATTGCTAGAAGGGGAGGCTTATCAGCGGTGGGAAACCATGGTTAGTGTGACTATCGAGCATATAATTAACTGAGACTTCTTCTTGGAAATGTTCAGGGAAAGATACATTAATCAAATGTTTGTTGAGTAGATGAAGAAATACTTTTTGTATATGAAACAAGGTAAAATATCTGTTATGGAGTACAACCGTGAGTTCCTCAGGCTCAGTTGTTATGCCAAAAACATGTTCCAAACAGAAAAATAAATGTGCGATAAGTTTGAATGGAGACTCAGAGGTGAAATTCGTGCTTTAATGGAAACTTCAGAATGCACAACCTTGGTAGCAATGACAACCAAGACGCATAAGATGGAATCAGCTGTTAAAGATAAGAGCCAAAATTTTGAGAAGGAGAAAATGAAAAGAGGAAGATCAAGTCCCCCAAATCCATCGAGTTTTAAAAAGCCTAAAGATCACACTTTTTCAGCTTTGAGGAAGGATTCACAGGCCACAAATTTCAAATGTGAAGGGTACAATAGGCCAATTGCTTCTATGGCAAGCTCTAGTGGCTCAGGAGTTGTGAGAAATGCGTGTGAATATTGTGGCAGGGACCATGATGGCAAACATAGAAAAGGATTATGAGCCTGTTTTCGTTGTGGGTCCAGAAATCACCTGGTTAAGGATTACCCATTTAAGCCCGAGTTCAACACTGAGCAATCAGTTAGGAGCCCACAAATTTTTTGCATGAGATTAGATCTGTGTGGCAACTAAATCGGGTTCAGTGCAGGGAACACTGGGGAAGAATTTTAATAAGTTAAGTTCTAGTATGTTAGCTCGAGCCTATGTGATGAAGGCTAAGGAAGATATGAATCTACTTGAGGTTATAACCGATAAATTTTCTTTTATTGGAATCAATATTTATGCTTTAATAAATCCATGATCTATGCATTCATATATATATATATATACTAAGGTAGTAAAGGGTATTAGTCTTGACATAGTGTACTCAGAAACGTATGTGCTTGTAACAAACCCTTTGGGTCAAAGTCCTATGGTAAATAGGTTGATCAAGGATTGTCCACTAGTTTTGGCAAACATGCATTTTTGGCAGACCTGTTGATGTTGAGTTTTCATGAGTTTAATGCAACCCTAGGGTTAGATTGGTTGACAAGACACAACACCATGGTGGATTGTCGAACTCGAGGAGCACGCCTAATAATTCCTAAAGGTATTGAGGTGGCGTTGCCTAGTAAACATATTAAATTGCTAAATAGAATAATTTCTACAGTGTCTGCCAAGAAAATGATAGTTCAGAGAGTAGATGCTTATCTAGCGTACATCATGGACATGTCTGAATCCAAGAGTGAGATCAATCAAGATCTTGTGGTTAGAGAATTTTTAGATGTGTTTTTCGGAGAGCTTCCTGGTATGCCTTCGGAGAGAGGGAGATTGAGTTAGAACCTGAAATAGCTTTTATATCGTGTACTCCCTATAGGATGGTGCCGTTGGAGATTAAGGAATTAAATGAGCAGTTGCAAGATCTTCTGAACAAGGTATTTATTAGGGCAAGTGTGTCACCGTGGGGCGCACCAATTTTGTTTATAAAGAAGAAAGATGGGACTATGCGCCTATGCATAGATTCCTATCAATTGAATATGTAACAACCTATTTTTAGTGGTGTCAAAAATAGTAGTTTTGAAGCCACAAATTTGATGAGTGAGTCCGTAAATATTATTATTTAATATTTACAAGTCAAATATAATATTATAATAAATTTTGATTTGATAATTTATGTTATTTGAATGAATAATTAAGTTCAAGTGGTTTGTCCCTAATGTCAAGTGGTTTTAAAAAAAATGAGATTTTGGGAACTCATTTTTGTAAATCGAGCTTATAAATATTTGTATTAAAAATTAATGGAGTTATTATATGGGTGAAGTGAAGTTGGGTCTTGAAATTTTAGTGATTTGTTAGTTAATTAAAGAAAAAAGACTAAATTATAAAAGATGTAAAAGTTAATCACTATTGATGTTTATTAGCTAAATTGCATAATTAATGCTGGTTTAGGGATATAAATGGCAATTAGACGCTAGTGTAATGTAGTGGACGGTAATGATTTATGTTAAATGAATTGTCTTTATGTTAAAATAATTTTCAATTAATTTAATATGGGAAATTAAGTAAAATAAAAACCAAATGTTATTTTTTATTCATCATTTTCCACCAAAATAAGAAAACATAGCATGAGAAGCCATTTTTAAAGGCTTTCAAAGTTCGGCCATAGATATTTTCTTGCATGGTAAGCCATTTTCACCCATTTTAAATAATTTTTATGTTTTTGAGATCGTTGCAATTAGGTTCAGCTAACCTATATCTCCATATTTGAAATTGTTAAAGATTTTGGATTTTTTCATTAAATAATCTTAGTTATTCTTAATATTAAATGATGAATTTGTAATGTTGGTTTTGTTTAGGACTACTTTGTAAAGTGATTTTAGTTAGATTTTAGTTAAAGGACTAATTTGATAAAATATTAAAATTGGCATGGAATTCTTTTGAATTTTGAATAATTATGGACTGTACTAATATGGGAATAAATTTGGCTAGCATGGGTATATGAGAAATTTTGTTAACTTTGGAGTTTTGGGTTTAGGGACTAAATTGAGAAATATATAAAAATTTAGGAAAAATATGTAAATAATGAAAGCTTAAGGGTCTTATACATAAAAATAGGTTGAAATATGTATTTTAATTTGATAAATTAAATTTAATCATTACAGATCAAGATTTGATTCGTATGGAGGATAACCAAAGAAAAAGGAAAAATTTTGGATTAGTCCCTGTGAGTCAAACGTTAGCAAATATTAGGTAAGTTCATAGTGTAATGTTTTATAGATGCATGTTTCTCTATGATTATATCATTTTTTAATAGTAAACTGTATATATGTGAAATTTCATTAGTTACCTTTATATTATCAAATGTTGCAAATAGGTACATATGAAATGAATGATTGGTGGTGGCAACTCTTGTGATTTCACTTTATTAAAATGAACGTAACAGTTTTATAGTAAGTGTATTTAATTAATAAAATGCCTCTAATTGATGGATATGTACAAATGTAACGAATTTACATTTAATGCCAGGTTGAACGTAGTAAACGCTTAGGATATGATTGGCATGCCAATAGAGTTTGAACGCGCGTTTGTACTGGTTTGTACTTCGGTGCCTTTTATTGCATATTTGTGCCTTTGTTTGCACTTCGGTGCCTTTGTTATGCATCTACGATGCCTTTAGTGTGGTGTAATTACCCGAGTATCTGAGTCAAGTTACCTAGCTCATCGGGCTATGTGTTAATTGAATTACAACTTATCCATGTGCTTAATGCTATTGCATATTTATGGCATTTGTAAGTGAAAAATATTACAATGAATTTTTTGTTTGTATGTGTGAATAGCTATATTGAGAAATTTTGGTTTATGATATTTGTTAAGTTATATGAGAAGGGTTATTATGATATACATATGTGTGTGTCTAATGTTGAAATATTGATGTATACCATTTGAATATTGTATCAAGAATGATTTTGTAATACGTTCCATATTGATGATTATGAGATTAAAGGTAGATATTTATATACATATATGAATTAGTTTGGATTGAATTATTATAGAACACGAAGCATATGATGAACCATTTTCAGTACTAATCCTATATGTCTCGTAAATGATTGATAGGTATGATTAATCTAATTTATTTAGATTTCACATTGTTTAACTAAAGTAAGTGATTCGAGGATGATATGTTTATATGAGTTGTTGAAATGAAATGTGATATACAGAATAATTGTGTTAAATGTGTAAATAAAATGGTAAGATGAAATGTTTAAATGAAATGGTTATACGAAATGCTTATATGAAAAAAAAATATATGTGTATATGTTTAACTAAAGTAAGTGATTCAAGGATGATATGTTTATATGAATTGTTGAAATGAAATGTGAAATAAAGAATAATTATGTTAAATGTGTAAATGAAATGGTAAGATGAAATGTTTAAATGAAATGGTTATACGAAAATGCTTATATGAAAAAAATATATATGTATATATGAAACAGTTATATGATGTGTTTATACAAAATATTTATAAGAATATAAATATGGGAAAATGGACATTTGAAATGAGTACTTGAAATAAAGATGTTAAATGTTAAATGAATATGTGATGGTTGGTTTATATACCAAATGTGTTTTTCATGTATATGTTTGGTAATATGATAAAGTTACATGTTTCATATATGAAACCAATAACTTTATGAGACTTGTGTTGTGTATAGGTAATTAAGGAACTCATGACCATAATATTGAATTATCTTGTAAAATGTTTAAATTACATCATTTATGATAAGTTAAAGTTAAAGTTTATTATCAACTTGCAAAGATTTACACAAGCTTACCTCATTTTGGTTTTTACTTCTCGTAGATTGTCGGATACAAGCTACGATTGGATTGGCTTTAGAGATCACACTATCCGACAACTTGATCGGTAACTATCTGTTCACTTTGTTCCGGTTATAAGTGGCATGTAAATATGATTTTGATATATATATGTCATAAGTATTATGGATATGTTTTGTGTTAATTGAAGTATGAGATGTGTTTATTGATGTGAATCTTAATTAGTATTTTTGTTGATGGTGAGGTGTGATGACAATGGTATGTTTATAAAAATGTTTTTGACCATTTGTTGTATGCCTTGTCGAAGTGGTTTGATGTTTGGTTCATTGGATGTAAATAAAATTGTGACCATTTGTTATATGACCATTTGTTGACGGCCGTGAGACCCTATTTTCAAAATTTTTCATTTTTTTTGATTTTAATTCAAATTGGTTCCTAGACAATTTCAACGTTATTTTTTTAGTACTAGATGCTCGTTTTGAAGTTCGTAATTGTGATTATGCTATGAATGAAACGTAGAATAAAATATTTATCATTTTAATTTAACAAATGAATGGTTTAATGATGTAAATTGTTTTGTTATGTGTTGTAATACTTCGTAACCCTAATTCGACGACGAAGATGGGTTAAAGGTGTTACAAAATATGGTTACAATAAAGAATAAGTACCCTCGGCCAATGATTGAATTTGTTCAATTAAGTGGGGCTACAATTTTCTCTAAGATTGTTTTAAGGTCTTATTATTATCAGATAAAAATTAAAAGTGATGATGTGCCTAAGACAACTTATCGATCAAGGTATGGAGATTATGAATTTTTGGTAATGCCTTTTGGGTTGACAAATGCGCCTGCGGTATTCATGGATTTGATAAACAAGGTGTTTTATCCTTATTTAGATCATTTTGTAATGGTCTTTATTGATGATATATTAGTTTATTCTAAGAATGAAGGTTACCATGAAGAACATTGTAGAATTGTATTGAGAACCTTGCATAATAATTAGCTGTATGCCAAGTTCAGTAAATGTGAGTTTTGGTTGAAAGAAGTGCATTTTCTAGGGCATGTCATCTCGATTGATGGTATTATGGTAGATCTTGTTAAGGCAAAAGTAGTTCTTGAATGAAACTCGCCCAAAAATGTTTCGGAAGTCCACAGTTTTCTGGGGTTAGTTGGGTATTATAGGAGGTTTGTGAAGGGTTTTTCAGTGATAGCATCACCTCTCACTCGATTATTGAAAAAGAAAGAGAAATTTGTGTGGAGTGATGAATGTCAACAGTGTTTTGAAAAGTTGAAAACAATTCTGATTGAAGCTCCAGTGTTAGCTTAACCAGAGCCTGGGCTAAAGGATACAGTCTATACAGATGCGTCTTTGAGCGGGTTTGGATGTGTGCTTATGCAAAAATAGAAGGCCATAACTTATGAATCATGCCAATTGAAACCACATGAAAGAAACTACCCCACACAAAATTTAAAATTTGCAGTAGCGGTTTTAGCATTAAAGTTGTGGAGACATTACTTGTATGGAGAGAGATGTTACATATTCTCGGATCACAAAAGTTTGAAGTACTAGATGAATCAAAAGGACTTGAATTTGTAGCAAAGGAGATGGTTAGAGCTATTAAAGGAATATGACTTGACCATTGAGTATCATCCAAGAAAAGCAAACGTAGTAGCAGATGCGTTGAGTAGGAAAATGGTGGCCACCTTATTGTCTCTTCGAGCTAGACTGACTATGTCTGATAATAGAGCATTGCTAGCAAAATTTAATTATGAAGCCAACCTTTCCTTCATAGATTGTTGAAGAATAGATAAAAGTCGCCCAATGTGAAGTGTTTAAGCAAAGAATGATTTTTGGCAAGGCAACAAACTTCAGTTTAGGAAGGGATGGTGAGTTGGGATTCATGGGCAGGATGTTTGTACTAGTGGGAAATGGGTTGTGAAGGGGAATGCTAAAACAAGCTCATCAAGGACCATTTTCAGTCCATCTTGGAAGCATCAAAATGTATAGAGATTTGAAAAGCTCTTATTGGTGGCCTGATATGAAAAAAGAGATTGCAAAGTATGTTTCAACTTGTTTAACTTTTCAGAAAGTTACGGTTGAACTTTAAGTTCCTTCAGTTAAATTGTATCCCTTAGAAATTCCAGAATGGAAGTGGGATAAAATTATCATTAATTTTGTATTAGGGTTACCACTTAGCCCATCTAAGAAGATTTTTTTATAGGTGGTAATGGATCGGCTTATTAAGTCAGCTCATTTTCTGTTCGTGAATGCTACTTATTATTTAGAGAAATTGGCTGAACTCTACATTGTTGAAATAATACGCTTGCATGAAATTCCATCTTTCGTAGTGTCTGATAGAGATCCAAAATTTACCTCGAGGTTCTGGAATCAGTTGCAGAGATTGTTGGGAACTAGGCTACAATTCAGTACTGCATTCCGCCCTCAGACTGATGGTTAATCGGAAAGAGTTATTCAGGTTTTGGAACATATGCTGAGGAGTTGTGTCATCGATTTTGGAATAAATTGGGTAAGGTATATTCCTTTGGTCAGTTTGCTTATAATAAAAATTTTCAAGCTAACCTGAAGATGTTCCCCTTTGAAGCTTTGTATGGTAGAAGGTTTAGAACACCTATCTGCTAGATAAAGCTTAGTGAAAGAAAGCTAGTGGGCCCAAAGTTTGTAAGCCAAACTGAAGAGAAAGTTACTATCATTTGTAGTAACTTAAAATTTGCACAGGATCATCAAAAAAAATATGTAGATTTGAAAAGAAAAGAAATTTCCTTTGAGATTCGAGATAAGGGATTTCTAAAGGTCTCTCCTTGGAAAAAAGTTATTAGGTTTGGCTAGAAAAGAAAACTAAGTTCAAGGTTTGTAGGACCTTATGAAGTTTTAGAGAGGGTTGGACTAGTGCCTTACAAGTTGGCTTTGCCTCCTGAGTTATCAAAGATCCATAATGTGTTTCATGTGTCAATGTTGAGAAGGTTTAGATCTAATCCTGATCACCTTGTGCAAATTAAAGAGGTAGAGGTTAAACCGAATTTGTCCTATGAGGAAAAACCTGTGTGTATTCTAGCAAGAGTGGTAAAAGAGCTGAGAAATAAAAGAATTCCCTTGGTTAAAGTTTTATGGATGAATCATAGCATTGAAAAAGCTATTTTGGAAAGAGAAAGCGAATGAGATATCAGTATCCTCAGTTATTCTTAGGTATGAATTTCGGGGATGAAATTTCTTAAATAGGGGTAAGTTGTAACAGCTTATCGAAGTCCAATTGTTCGATTATTGTTTATTGAGATATCGTGCTTAGAGTGAATTACGAGGGAGTAAGGTATTAGATACGACCAAGTGTAATATTCTGTGAATGTGCCAATCTGCAAATTCTTCATTTTGCTTGAGTTGGTTCGCTGTACTCAGCTATCTCCTTCACTTGTTTTAGCTCCCTAGTAATTATGAATGAACCCTAGGTTATTTTCATGGTTATTTATGTGATATTACCACTGCATGAGTTAGTGTAAGGAGGGAAACTTTCTGGTTTTAGGTTTTATGACAATGTTTCTTGCAAATATGTTTAATTTATGGAATAGTGATATGATAAGTTTAACTATCCATATTTTAGCTCAAGATAGTCTTGAAGGTCTCCGTGATAAGGGCAAAGGTCCTGTTATTTAGACTTGTTGCATTTTCTAGAGTTCCTTCTTACTTCCAAGTGTGTGTGTAATACCTTTGTTTATACCTTGTGTGAGGTAAGTAGTCATACTCTGAAGGGATGTCATGTTTGTACATGAAATGTGGTCATTTAGAGTCATGAGTCTTATGATGGTTTGATAAGGAAAAAAATGGAAATAAACTCATGGCGATGCCTTCAATGGAATAAGTATTGAACTAGCAGATCGCGATACATGAAAATTGTAGTGTAGCCTCTAATAGCACAAGAGTATGTTGCAAACCATATTGAGAAATTATGATAAGGGAATATGAATAAAGTAAATGAAATGACTACGAAAAATGACCTGGGTACGTGGCTAACATGAAGAGGGTGGTTTGTAGGGTTAAATGGGCGTAATGTATATGCCAAAGGAATAGTAAACTAGCGTATAGTCTATTTGTGATTGGTACTTGCCAACTAGAAAACTATGGGACTGTGTTTGAGTTTAAAGAAATTGATTTAATTGTTAATGACTATTGGAATGTTTTCTTTTGGAACTCACTAAGTTCTTTTTAACTTACCTGGTTACCTTTCCTTCTCAAGCCTGCTGTTGAAGTAAAGGAAGAACTTGGACTATGTGTAACACCCAATTGACCGTGAACACATACATAAAAAGATCAATTTACGGCATCTCACAAGTACCACATTCTAATTCGAGTTGATTAATCTATAGGATTTATAAGCTAAACATTTGAAGATTCATATATGTATATACATAAACTTTAGCCATATTCGTATGGCCTTAAATACAATATATATATCAGATTTGCGAACTTCCTAAAATTCCTAAGCTATACATGCCATAATGTCTACTAAGTTTTAAACAAAAGTACCAAGAGGTTCGACAAAAGTGGTGATGACTTCGTGATGGTTCCCAAGCCTTTCTTGATAAGTCGATCTATGTCAAAACATAACAAAACAAACCAAATCGAGTGAGTTGTTAACTCAGTAAGTCCTAAGAAAATTTTACACTATGATAAATCAACCATTTATAAACTAAATGAGTAACTCGATAATAACGGAATTTAACCAAGGTGTTCACAAAGAAACATTAAGTTATAAACATACCCTTTTATCTTTTGTTACATGCTTACCGAATTCACCATGCATACCTAATCTATTTATACATAAATAAAATACCATAGCCATTGCCATATACTACCATTGCCGTATATATGTATATGTATCCATACGTGTGAATATATGTATATATAATTTACAATCCACAAATACAAAGCGTAATCCAAACATTCCATCCAAAATCAAAGTTCCAAATTAAGTTCTCAAGTACATTTTAATTTGTTTCATTTATACCCCATAACCAACATTCCATACTTAGTGCTTGATTTGCCAGCTGCACTCATAGTGCTTTTCCCTATTCGCACACATAGTGCATTATTTTTCTCGCACACACAGTGCCACTTAACCTCGCACACATAGTGCCGTAATTCTTTATCTTTAGTCATCTCATTATCATAGATTGATCAAAGATTTAGCATTCTATTCCCAATGATTTATACATACTATGTTATCCTATCTAACATAATTTACTTAAGGACTTACCTTTTTACTCGGATGAACAACTCCGATCGGTTAGTCAATTGCTTTTGCTTTCCCTTTTGCTGAACTTGGCTCCCTTTGATCTTGAGCTCTAACTCCGGCTAAACAAATAAAACAATTTGATCATCGTAACCCCAATTTATACCTCTACCTCATATACACACATAATGGTTCGGCATTTGCTTAAACATACTTTAAATTAAATTTTCAATTTAATGCTTATCCAACATGCTTCTCATCTACTCCAATCATTCACTATACCTCAAGATCAATTTCAGCAATTTCACCTTATTATCCATTTACATTATCAAACTCGTATTTCTTTAATTTCATAATTCTACATCTCAAAGTCCATTCTAATTACCCTATCTAACCAAGTTTAGATTCGGCAAACACACACACATATATCATCTCAAGTTAATTTAGCTAAATTCTATTTATTACTTAACCTAAAGTATGCACTTAACCTGCTATAGCTTATTCGGCTTGCATTGATCTATTTCCTATAAAGTAAAATAGCAACCAAAAATGAACATTTCATTCAAGACCACCTATGGCCGAATACACAATGTACTACTCATCTAATCATTCAACAAGCTCAACTTTCTTTTCTCATAGAAAAATTTTAGAACACATGAAAGACAACTTCCAATTCCACTATTATGATATACGGTTTAGAGCCTCAAAATACCATAGAGTTTGGTTTCTTTAGACATGGCCAAGAAGTGCATTTCAATTTAACTTAAGCATTTAGAAAGAGATTTCCAAAAACACCTCAAAACTCACCTTCAAATGACCATGAGTGTATGCCGAATTGCCCTAATGAGCTTCCCTCTCTTTTTTTTTCCCCCCTTTTGTTTGGTTTTCACTCAAGGAAGAAGATGAACACCTCCCTTTCATCTTTTATTTTATTAATCTTTTTATTCTCAATATTTTATTTCATTGCAATTTAAATATACTAAATTAACTTAAGTTAGTGGAATGCATCATGGTTTGGCCACCACTAAATATAAAATGGATATTTGACATGCAACTCCATGTCTTCCACTTTATTGTCATTTAAGCCTTACAAATTGGCCTATCATCTTTCCTAAATTTTTCAATTAAGTCATTTCAAGCAAATTCTCATGCCTAAGGCTAATTTTAAAGTATTTAATTTGTCACACATATATTATCATACATAAATATATGCAATTAAGTCAAAAATAAATTTTTATGACTCGGTTTTGTGGTCCCGAAACCACATTCCGACTAGGGCCTAATTAGAGTCATTTACAACTCTCCCCACTTAAAGAATTTTCGTCCCCGAAAATCTTATCAATGATTAAATTCGGGTATCTTTCTTTCATAGACTTCTCGGTTTCCCAGGTAGCCTCTTCGATCCCGTGTTTAAGCCATAACACCTTTACTAAAGGAACCTTTTTGTTTCGTAACTCTTTCACCTCGCGAGCTAGGATACGGATCGGTTCTTCTTCATAACTCAAATCGGATTTAATTTCAACCTCTGCTGGACTAATTATGTGCGAAGGATCAGATCTATAACGTCGAAGCATCGAAACATGAAAAACGTTGTGAATCCTTTCAAGTTCAGGGGGCAAAATTAATCTGTATGCGACTGGTCCAATTTGTTCGGATATCTCATACGGTCCGATAAACCTCGGACTCAATTTGCCTTTATGACCAAATCTGAGTATTTTTTTCCAAGGCGAGACTTTAAGAAATACTTTGTCTCCGACCTGATATTCAATGTCTTTTCTTTTCAAATCCGCGTACGACTTCTGTCGATCTGAAGCCGCCTTCAAAATTTCACTGATTATCTTTACTTTCTGCTCAGCGTCCTTGATCAAATCAACTCCGAATATTTTACCTTCACTAAGTTCGGTCCAAAACAATGGAGTACGGCATTTTCGACCATATAAGGCCTCGTATGGTGCCATTTTAATGCTTGATTGAAAGCTATTGTTGTAAGCAAATTCAATCAAGGGTAAATATCGTTCCCACGAACCACCAAATTCAAGGATGCAACATCTCAACATATCCTCGAGTATTTGAACAAATCGTTCCGATTGACCATCGATGCAGGGGTGAAAAGCGGTGCTAAATGCAACTTAGTACCCAAAGCTTCTTGTAGTTTTTTCCGTAATCGCGATGTAAATCTTGGATCTCTATCTCGACACAATAGAAATAGGTACTCCATGCAACTTCACAACTGAGAAATATACAACTCGGCTAGTTTATCAAGTGAATAATCCATGCGTCACGGAAATAAAATGAGCCGACTTTGTCAATCTGTCTCACGATAACCCGGATCGCATCTTTCTTGCTTGATGATAACGGCAACCCGATACAAAATCCATCGTTATTCGATCCCATTTCCATTCGGGTATCATGATCGGTCGTAGTAATCCCGAAGGTACCGATGTTCCGCTTTCACTTGTTGACATACCAAACACTTCAAACAAAATCGAAATGTCTCGTTTCATACCAGACCACCAAAACTGGCATTTTAGGTCATTGTACATTTTCGTGCTACCAGGATGAATCGACATTCGACTATTATGAGCTTCATTTAAAATCATCGAGATAAGTTCCGAATTTCTTGGAACACACAATCGGTTTCTGAACCTTAAACAGTCGTCGTCATCAATTTGAAATTCTGATTCCATACCCGTGGCACATTCAGCTCGTTTAGCAACCATTTCACCATCGACTTTTTGAGCTTCACTAATTTGATGAATCCACAGTGGTCTAGCCTTTAATTCTGCTACTAACGCACTATCGGATAGAGCGGACAAGTGAACATTCATTGCTCGTAGGGCAAACAGTGATTTGTGACTTAACGCATCAACGACTACGTTAGCCTTTCCCGGGTGATAGTCTATGACCAGCTCATAATCTTTCAACAACTCGAGCCAATGTCTTTGTCGCAAATTCAATTCTCTCTGAGTCATCAAATATTTGAGGCTTTTATGATCCGAGTATACATGACACCTCTCACCAAACAAGTAATGTCGCCATATTTTCAAAGCGAAAACAATTGCAGCTAACTCGAGATCGTGAGTCGGATAGTTCTTCTCATGCGGCTTTAGTTGTCTTGATGCATATGCTACCACTCGACCCTCTTGCATCAACACACAACCCAGCCCAAGCAAAGACGCATCACTGTAGATGACGAACTCTTTACCGGATTCGGGTTGTATTAACACTGGAGCTTCAGTTAAATAAGTTTTCAGTTGATCGAAACTTCTCTGACATTTTTCTGACCAAACAAACTTAACTCCTTCTGAAGTAGTCTTGTCATTGGTGTGGCTATCGTCGAAAAACCCTTTACAAAGCGTCTGTAATAACCGGCGAGTCCCAAAAAGCTCCGAACTTCATAATACTTCTGAGACTTCCAATTAAGTATGGTGTAATTTTACTCGGATCAACTCGAATACCCGTCGCGCAGACACCACATGACCCAAAAACTAACTTCTCTCAACCAGAACTCACATTTACTGAACTTAGCATACAATTGCTTATCCCGCAGAATCTGTAACACTAATCTCAGGTGCTCAGCATGTTCGGTTTCATTTCTCGAGTAGACCAAAATGTCATCGATAAATACAACTACAAAACGATCCAGATATGATCTGAAGATCCGATTCATCAAATCCATAAATACCGCAGGGGCATTAGTAAGCCCAAATGGCATCACTAAGAACTCGTAGTGACCATATCTCGTTCTGAAAGCAGTTTTAGGTATATCTGAGTCTCTAACTCGCAACTGATAATAACCCGATCTCAAATCTATCTTCGAAAATACAGAGGCTCCTTTCAGTTGATCGAACAAATCATCAATACGCGGTAACGGATATTTATTCTTTATTGTCACTTTATTCAATTGTCGATACTCGATGCACAATCGCATGGTTCCATCCTTCTTTTTCACAAACAATACTGGTGCACCCCAAGGCGAGGAACTTGGTCGAGCGAAACCTCTATCCATCAACTCTTGCAACTGAGTTTTCAATTCTTTCAATTCCTTTGGTGCCATACGATATGGAGCTGTAGAAATCGGGGTAGTCCCAGGTACAAGTTCAACGCCAAACTCTACCTCCCGAATGTGGTGGTAACCTGTAATTCCTCGGGAAAAACATCCAGAAAATCACAAACCACTGGCACTGATTCAAGCTTCTTTTCCAACCCTTTGTCATCAAATACGCACGCTTAGGTATACCTCACACCCCTTTCTCACATGTTTTGAGCCAACATCGAGGATAAAGCTGCTGTAATCCGATCCTATCGTGAGACTCAACTCGGATTATCTCACCGCTTGTACATTTTAAATCAATAGTCTTTCCTTTGCAATTCACTCTCGTGCATCATGAATCACAACCAATCCATACCAAGGATAACATCAAATTCGTCAAATGGTAAAAGCATCAAATCACCGAAAGCGTGGAGCCTTTGACTACTAGGGGACATTTCTTACACACCTTATCCACAAGTACATAACGACCCAAGGGATTTGACACTCGGATTACAAACTCGTGAGACTTGACAGTAGAGAGTCTTCATCGATCCTAAAGTCTCACACATATATGAATGAGTGGAACCGTGGTCAATCAAAGCAATGACATCGTATTAAAGAGAGTAAAAGTACCAAAGTGATAACATCGGAGAAGATGCTTCCTCTCGCGCACGGATGGCATAAGCTCTGGCGCAGAGCACGAGTCTCGGATCGATCACCGTGATCGAAAGTCCCTCTCGACCCCCACCCTACCTCCGGTATTTCTCGATGGTCTACCTCTAGTCATTTGCACCGGGTCGATCTCGCACCTTGTACCTTATTCTTCTCATCAGTTCCGTACAATCTCGAATAAAATGATCCCGCGATCCGCATCTATAACAGGCTCGGTTAATAGACTTACCCCAACATTCACCTACATGTCGTCTTCCACATTGTGCGCATTTGGGTTTTTGTTGTCGGTTGTTACCCACACTTGCAACCGAAGTAACTCAAGAATTCGTTAACGGTCGCTCCCTAATAGAAATTCCCGTAGCCACTTTTGATTTGTTAGTATCGTCCCTGAATTTCTTTGGAGTCGAGAAAGTAGTTTTACCCGCTGCTCTTTTTACGAAAGTCTCGGCTTCGATTCACTTTCTTTTTCTCCTTCCCGAGAGTTCTTCACTTTGCATGCTCGTTCAACCATTATTACGAATTCCTTTATTTCTAAAATACCCACCAATGAGCTTTAAATCTTCATTCAATCCTTCTTCAAATCTTTTACACATAGCAACTTCATCAGCTACGCACTCTCGAGCATATCGACTGAGTCTTACAAACTTGCGTTCGTATTCAGATACTGACAAACGACCTTGTTTGAGCTCCAGAAATTCTTTACGCTTTTGATCAATGAATCGTTGACTAATATACTTCTTTCGAAATTCCTCCTGAAAGTAATCCCAAGTAACACGTTCCTTTGGAACAATAGAGATCAGAGTTCTCCACCAATAATAGGCCGTGTCCCGTATTAAAGATATAGCACACTTTAGGCACTCTTCAGGCGTGCACGAAAGCTCTTCAAAAACACGAATGGTGTTATCAAGCCAAAACTCGGCCTTTTCAGCATCATCAGTAGCTGTAGATCAAAATTCCTCATCCCCGCGCTTTCTCACCAAATCTACAGGAGGTTTACTCGGCCTCAAAGGATCAATATTCGTTGGTATGTTAGGAACCTGAGGCGGATTATTTAAGTTTGAAAACGGTTGAGCAGCCGGGTTAGTCCGGGCGTATTGTGCGACCCATTCATTCATCATAGAAAAGAAGGCTTGTTTTGCCCCATCATCTTGATTATTTGCAGATGATTGAGGTTCAGCAGGCGGTGTTCCTTGCGCAGGAGCAGCCGCTACACTTTCAACATCGTCTGCCAAGGCTCTCTCTAGATTGGGTTCCATTTACTAATCAAACAATAATTTCAACCGTCAAAAGCCATCACACTATCATATATTAACATTTCGGCATGTATAGCTAGACTCGTACGTGCTACGGTAGTCCTAGAACTGACTAAACCGTGCTCTGATACCAATAAAATGTAACACCCAATTGACCGTGAACACATACATAAAAAGATCAATTTACGGCATCTCACAAGTACCACATTCTAATTCGAGTTGATTAATCTATAGGATTTATAAGCTAAACATTTGAAGATTCATATATGTATATACATAAACTTTAGCCATATTCGTATGGACTTAAATACAATATATATATCGGATTTGCGAACTTCCCAAAATTCCTAAGCTATACATGCCATAATGTCTACTAAGTTTTAAACAAAAGTACCAAGAGGTTCGACAAAAGTGGTGATGACTTCGTGATGGTTCCCAAGCCTTTCTTGATAAGTCGATCTATGTCAAAACATAACAAAACAAACCAAATCGAGTGAGTTGTTAACTCAGTAAGTCCTAAGAAAATTTTACACTATGATAAATCAACCATTTATAAACTAAATGAGTAACTCGATAATAACCGAATTTAACCAAGGTGTTCACAAAGAAACATTAAGTTATAAACATACCCTTTTATCTTTTGTTACATGCTTACCGAATTCACTATGCATACCTAATCTATTTATACATAAATAAAATACCATAGCCATTGCCATATACTACCATTGCCGTATATATGTATATGTATCCATACGTGTGAATATATGTATATATAATTTACAACCCACAAATGTAAAGCGTAATCCAAACATTCCATCCAAAATCAAAGTTCCAAATTAAGTTCTCAAGTACATTTTAATTTGTTTCATTTATACCCCATAACCAACATTCCATACTTAGTGCTTGATTTGCCAGCTGCACTCATAGTGCTTTTGCCTATTCGCACACATAGTGCATTATTTTTCTCGCACACACAGTGCCATTTAACCTCGCACACATAGTATCGTAATTCTTTATCTTTAGTCATCTCATTATCATAGATTGATCAAAGATTTAGCATTCTATTCCCAATGATTTATACATACTATGTTATCCTATCTAACATAATTTACTTAAGGACTTACCTTTTTACTCGGATGAACAACTCCGATCAGTTACTCAATTGCTTTTGCTTTCCTTTTTGCTGAACTTGGCTCCCTTTGATCTTGAGCTCCAACTCCGGCTAAACAAATAAAACAATTTGATCATCGTAACCCTAATTTATAACTCTACCTCATATACACACATAATGGTTCGGCATTTGCTTAAACATACTTTAAATTAAATTTTCCATTTAATGCTTATCCAACATGCTTCTCATCTACTCCAATCATTCACTATACCTCAAGATCAATTTCTCGCAATTTCACCTTATTATCCATTTACATTATCAAACTCAGTATTTCTTTAATTTCATAATTCTACATCTCAAAGTCCATTCTAATTACCCTATCTAACCAAGTTTATATTCGCAAACACACACACACATATATCATCTCAAGTTAATTTAGCTAAATTCTATTTATTACTTAACCTAAAGTATGCACTTAACCTACTATAGCTTATTCGGCTTGCATTGATCTATTTCCTATAAAGTAAAATAGCAACCAAAATGAACATTTCATTCAAGACCACCTATGGCCGAATACACAATGTACTACTCATCTAATCATTCAACAAGCTCAACTTTCTTTTCTCATAGAAAAATTTTAGAACACATGAAAGACAACTTCCAATTCTACTATTATGATATACGGTTTAGAGCCTCAAAAGACCATAGAGTTTGGTTTCTTTAGACATGGCCAAGAAGTGCATTTCAATTTAACTTAAGCATTTAGAAAGAGATTTCCAAAAACACCTCAAAATTCACCTTCAAATGACCATGAGTGTATGCCGAATTGCCCTAATGACTTCCCTCTCTTTTTTTTTCTCCCCCTTTTGTTTCGGTTTTCACTCAAGGAAGAAGATGAACACCTCCCCTTTCATCTTTTATTTTATTAATCTTTTTATTCTCAATATTTTATTTCATTGCAATTTAAATATACTAAATTAACTTAAGTTAGTGGAATGCATCATGGTTTGGCCGGCCACTAAATATAAAAATGGATATTTGACATGCAACTCCATGTCTTCCACTTTATTGTCATTTAAGCCTTACAAATTGGCCTATCATCTTTCCTAAATTTTTCAATTAAGTCATTTCAAGCAAATTCTCATGCCTAAGGCTAATTTTAAAGTATTTAATTTGTCACACATATATTATCATACATAAATATATGCAATTAAGTCAAAAATAAATTTTTATGACTCGGTTTTGTGGTCCCGAAACCACATTCCGACTAGGGCCTAATTAGGGCTGTTACACTATGTAAGAGGATAATTATTGTTGTGAGATTTCTAGTGTTTGTATTATCTATGACATGGGGTGTAACACTCTAAAATAGGGCTTAGGAGTTTTAAGGGTAATTTAAAAATTTTAGCGTTAGAGTGTGCGAAATTTTACGACATGGTTTATCAGTAATATTTTTTATTATGGTTTTTAGAAAATTAAATCAATTTTTGAAGTTGAGTTTTAAATACCTTCAATTTTGAAAATTGGGCTAATTTTTAAAAGAGTCAAAATTGTGAGTTTTTAAGAGGTAATTAAATGAGATTTTAAAAATCACCGTAATATCATCCCCACCAATAAGTTTCATGTTAGTCTTCTTCCCCTTTTATTGTTGTTGTCGTCTTTTCCTTCTCTAAGAACTATTCAATTGATTTTAATTCCAAAACTCCATACTGTTGATTTCCTTCACTTTCCCTGTAACGCCCCGAATTTAGGCCTAGAAGTATTGGGCCTTGAGTATGGTTCCGTAAGGAGGTTGTATATAAGTATTTAATTGTGCAAGGAAACGACACAATTAAATGTCTACTTTGGTGGTTAATGGCCCTGAGAAGTGTTGGAGAAATCTTGGGTTCAAACCTGGGCTTTAGCAAAAATTTTGATTTAAGTGAATAAAACCCTGAACGCTTGGATGATGGCCTTTTAAATTATTGTGTTAAATAAATGACACAAGGAAGCATGTGGTCTAGTGGTTGTGGCGTCCTTAAGGTTTCAAGGGAGCCCGGGTTCAAGTCTTGGCTCTAACAATTCATTTTGGTTTTTCCCTTAAGTGAATCTGGACGCTGGCATATATGTCTTAAAGTTAATTATGGACGTTTTTATCACACAAAAAGCCTTGTAGTGGAGTGACAAGGTGGCGTGTTGTGTAACTGTAAGGTCTGAGGTTCAAGTCTTGGGATGCGCAGTGGAGTGTTTATTTTACTATTTGAGCTGCGAAGGAGGTGGAGTTGAACTGAAAGTCTATGGTTGAAGTGGTCATAAGAATGAGGAATTTACCTAATGCTTGAAAGTAATCCCACATCAGGAAGCTAACATGAGAATTGGTGAGAAGCTGGCTTTAAATAGAGCGAACTAGATGAGTTGGGAGGAGGACTCAATGCAGGATGTGCCAAGGTTAGTAATCGTGGACTTCGGTGCGTTCTCGTAAACAGGTGTGTATTTCGCACTACTCTAGTTGTAGAACGGCAAATGCCGGAATGCCAAAATGCCAGTCACACGGCGATAGTAGCCACATGAGCGTGCGAGGGCACGTGTGGGAGCTTTGACGTGATGGTTGAGGCCATCATGAGTGCTCTCGTGGGCTTAGGTTGCTTTGGGCCACGATGGGTTGGGATGGGCCATGTGGGCCCAATGGGCCCAAGTGGGTAAATTGGATGATTGTGTAGTAAATATTGGATTGGACTATGTGAATCTCATATCTGTAGGATAGTATTATGGAAATACCTCTGTAGGGTAGAATTATTGAAATACCCTCAACTTGTAAAATTATCGAAATACCCTTGATTTGGAAAACTACCAAAATACCATTAATTTGGAAAATTACCAAAATACCCTTGGTTTTAGATTTACCAAAACACCCTTGTAGGGTGAAATGACTAAAATACCCCTAATAGGTAAAAAGATCGTTCTGCCCTCTAGGGTATATGACTCACTGATAATACAATTTGATTGATTTGACTATGTTCTGATTGAGAATTTATGACTGTGATTGGACTGTTGTGATTGTGATTGATATGATTTTGTATGCCGTGTGTATATTTGCTGCATTCATATAATATTATGTTGCACATGGGTGGGAATTATGGAACGGAGGAAGTATATGAGGATCGCATGGTTGCTTGACGACCATGGATCCATCGATTGAGGATCGCATGGTTGCTTGACGACCGTAGATCCACCGACTGAGGATTGCATGGTTGCTTGACGACCGTGGATCCATCGATTAAGGATCGCATGGTTGGTTGACGGCCGTGGATCCACCGGTGGCTTTTAAGCCCAATTGATGATTACTGACGACTCTGTGTAGATCATATTTACTCAAGGCTGTGTGCCAACTATATTACCGTCGCTGATGGCTATGTGCCTAACATGATACAGCTACCGATGGCTTAAAGCCAATTATCCTGATTATGGCTGTGTGCCAAATGTGTTTGCCTAAGGCTATGTGCCAGTATATGATTATTGACGACTCGGTGTCGATCACATCTACCTAGTGCTGTGTACCAGTTATGTTACTCTAGTTGATGGCTATGTGCCGAACTTATTAGAGTTACTGATGGCTTTGTGCCAATTATAATACCGCTACTGAAGGCTTAAAGTCGTATATATGCTAGCAGCTTGCTGCAATGAAGCTAGTACCGCAGCCGGGCTACCACATAATGTGTACCGGGGGACTGAGTTGGTGTATAGCGATTGGATGGGGTGGGTTAGCATACATTTTTTGCATTATGCATATGGTGTGATTCTGACAAGGGCTGAGACCCAAGTGATTTGTAATGGGCCGTGGCCCACGTATGCTCCGAACTGGACTGTACTGTTAGCGTTAAAGGGCTCTGGCCCAGACTGTTTCTGTTTTTGTTTTTGTATACTGACTGCTACTCTAGTAAGGGGATTACACATTGAGTTTTCGTAAACTCACCCCGTTTATTAACTGTGTAGGTAATCCCCAGCGTTAGGTGGATCGGTGTCACAGAGGGACTCGGAGACGACCATACATCTGTACATGTTTTTATATTTCGTTTATTTAGTTAAGCCATTTGGTTTTTGATTTGGGTTGTAATAGGGCCTCTTTATTTTCTTTCTTAACTTTTCATTTGGGAAAATTTATTTACTATGTTTTATATTTGTTAGAAGTAGATCGCGATTTTCAAAATACTATGTTTTCGTAACTTAACTTTTAAACATCACGTTTTCGTAAATCGGTTACTTTTAGAGTTAGGTTCCGCAAAGTAAAAAGGAATTTTGGAAATAAAATTAAGAAGTTTTCAATGCACTACGTTTTAAATAAGAAGGGTTTCTAATGAAAACATGGTTTTTGAAAAACACTTCAATGTGACACGCCAGATTTGGGTCTAACTTTTGGACAGGGTTTGGGGTGTTACATTTAGTGGTATCAGAGTCAAGTTGCAAAACTCGGCTGTGGAATGGGTTTTAAAATTGGATTTTCAATAGAATTGTTTCAAAAAGGTTTGAAAAGATTTGAAGTATTTGAAATGTTTTTCTGAATATTTTCCTAAATGTGTGGTTACCGAGTCTCCAGCGCCGAATCCATAAGTTTTCTGTTAGACTGTATTTAAAGTTAGATTTTGTATTTATTCAATGTATGTTCTGGAAATCAGATTGTTTGTTAGCTAGCAACAGTACTGTGATGGATTCTGAAGGCAAGCAGGGTTGCGAGGAGTTAATAGTCTCCCCAGAACATGAGATGGTTCAGGAAACTGTAGACAAGGTAAGTCCACCAACTTCAGGTAACAATAACCCGGAGCTTGGTACGGGGGCACTGACCCAGTTGGTAAGAGAAGTGCTGAAAGAAGTGTTCGGGGTAAGAGTTAAGGCGTATGGTGAAACACTTCAAGCTAGGCGCTTGGAGTGCAACAGGAAGAGGGATCACAGTCCTCTGAAGCAGGAGCCCCGTTCTGTGAAACGCGTTAAGACGCATCTGAACTTTCTGGCTTGCGAGAGTTGCAAAAGGCGCCATTCGGGAAAATGCTGGAGAAAGTCAGGAGCGTGTCTCAGATGCGGGTCTAAGGAGCATCGGGTTCGGGATTGCACAGTTCCTTTTAAGTCAGGTGTGTTTTGCTTGGATGTGATGTTTGAATATAGAAATTGTATGCATGTGTGGTAAATATCTGTTTGCTTTTGTGGTTAGATGTTTGGTTGGGTGTGAGAGGTTCTAAGATTAAGTTAAAAGTGTATTAGTGTAGTTTGGAACTAGAGTGCACAGCGGGAGCGTACTGGTGTAGGTTGAGCTCAGCACTTGTTTAGATAGTTAAAAATTTTGAGGACGAAAATTTTTTAAGGGGGTAGAATTGTAACGCCCCGAATTTGGGCCTAGAAGTATTGGGCCTTGAGTATGGGTCCATAAGCAGGTTGTATATAAGTATTTAATTGTGCAAGGAAATGACACAATTAAATGTCTACTTTGGTGGTTAATGGCCCTGAGAAGTGTTGGAGAAATCTTGGGTTCAAACCTGGGCTTTAGCAAAAATTTTGATATTTAGTGAATAAAACCCTGAACGCTTGGATGATGGCCTTTTAAATTATTGTGTTAAATAAATGACACAAGGAAGCATGTGGTCTAGTGGTTGTGGCGTCCTTAAGGTTGCAAGGGAGCCTGGGTTCAAGTCTTGGCTCTTACAATTCATTTTGGTTTTTCTCTTAAGTGAATCTAGACGTTGGCACATATGTCTTAAAGTTAATTATGGACGTTTTTATCACAGAAAAAGCCTTGTGGTGGAGTGGCAAGGTGGCGTGTTATGTAATTGTAAGGTCTGAGGTTCAAGTCTTGGGATGCGCAGTGGAGTATTTATTTTGCTATTTGAGCTGCGAAGGAGGTGGAGCTGGACTAAAACTCTATGGTTGAAGTGGTCATAAGAATGAGGAATTTTCCTAATGGTTGAAAGTAATCCGACATCGGGAAGCTAACATGAGAATTGGTGAGAAGCTGGCCTTAAATATAGCGAACCAAATGAGTTGGGAGGAGGACTTAATGCAGGATTTGCCAAGGTTGGTGATCGTGGACTTCGGCGCATTCTCGTAAACAGGTGTGTATTTCGCACTACTCTAGTTGTAGAACGGCAAATGCCGGAATGCTGAAATGTCGGTCACACGATGATGGCAGCCACACGAGCGTACGAGTGCACGTGTGGGAGCTTTGACGTGATGGTTGAGGCCATCATGAGTGTTCTCGTTGGCTTAGGTTGCTTTGGGCCACGATGGGCTGGGATAGGCCATGTGGGCCCAATGGGCCCATGTGTCCAAGTGGGTAAATTGGATGATTGTGTAGTAAATATTGGATTAGACTATGTGAATCTCATATCTGTAGGTTAGTATTACGAAAATACCCCTGTAGGGTAGAATTATTGAAATACCCTCAACTTGTAAAATTACTGAAATACCCTCGATTTGTAAAATTACCAAAATACCCCTGATTTGTAAAATTATTGAAACACCCTCGACATGTAAAATTACCAAAATACCCTTGATTTGGAAAACTATCGAAATACCCTTGATTTGGAAAATTACAGAAATACCCATTGTTTACAAAATTATAGAAATACCCATTGTTTACAAAATTATAGAAATACCCTTGATTAAAATACCCCTAATAGGTAAAAAGACCATTTTGCCTTCTAGGGTATATGACTTACTGATAATACAATTTGATTGATTTGACTATGTTCTGACTGAGAATGTATGATTGTGATTGGACTGTTGTGACTGTGATTGGTATGATTTTGTATGCCGTGTGTATATTTGCTGCATTCATATAATATTATGTTGAACATGGGTGGGAATTATGGAACGGAGGACGTATATGAGGATCGCATGGTTGCTTGACGACCATGGATCCACCGATTGAGGATCGCATGGTTGCTTAACGACCGTGGATCCACCGATTGAGGATTGCATGGTTGCTTGACGACCGTGGATCCTTCGATTAAGGATCGCATGGTTGGTTGATGACCGTGGATCCACCGGTGGCTTTTAAGCCCAATTTATGATTACTGACGACTTTGTGTCGATTATATTTACTCGAGGCTGTGTGTCGACTATCTTACCGTCGCTGATGGCTATGTGCCTAACATGATACAGCTATCGATGGCTTAAAGCCAATTATCCTGATTATGGCTGTGTGCCAAACGTATTTGCATAAGGTTATGTGCCAGTATATGATTATTGACGACTCGGTGTCGATCACATCTACCTGAGTACATGTGCAGCCGTTATGTTACTCTAGTTGATGGTTATGTGCCGAACTTATTAGAGTTACCGATGGCTTTGTGCCAATTATAATACCGCTACTGAAGGCTTAAAGCCATATAAATGCTAGCAGCTTGCTGCAATGAAGGTAGTACCGCAACCAGGCTACCATTGATGTGTATCGGATGGGTGGATTGATAGTTTTATCCCCACATGATGTGTACTGGGGGACAGAGTTGGTGTATAGCGGTTGGATGGGGGGGTTAGCATACATTTTTTCATTATGCATATGGTGTGATTCTGACAAGGGCTGAGACCCAAGTGATTTGTAATGGGCTGTGGCCCACGTATGTCTCGAATTGACCGTCTCTTAGTAGTGTGAAAAGGGCTTTGGCCTGCATCGCTTCTCGCTTTTGTTTCAGATACTTGATTGTTACTCTAGCAAGGGGGTTACACACTGAGTTTTTGTAAACTCACCCCGTTTATTAACTGTGCAGGTAATCCCCAGTGTTAGGTGGATCGGTGTTGCAGAGGGACTCGGGGACGACCACACATCTGCACATGTTTTTATATTTCGTTTATTTAGTTAAGCCCTTTGGTTTTTATTTGGGTTGTAATAGGGCCTCTTTATTTTCTTTCTTAACTTTTCATTTCGGAAAATTTATTTACTATGTTTGATATTTGTTAGAAGTAGATCGCGGTTTTCAAAACACTACATTTTCGCAACTTAACTTTTAAACATCATGTTTTCAGTAAATCGGTTACTTTTAGAATTAAACTTCAAAAAGTAAAAGGAATTTTGGAAATAAAATTAAGAAGTTTTCAATGCACTACGTTTTAAATAAGAAGGGTTTCTAATGAAAACATGGTTTTTGAAAAACACTTCATTGTGACACTCCAGATTCGGGTCTAATTGCTAGGTTTGGGGTGTTACATTCCCAACATTGAACCTCCATTAAATACCAAGAACGATACCCAAAAATACCATAGTTTTCTCCATTGTCAACCTTGTGGGATTTTTTGGATTTCCGATCAAACACTTGATTTTTCATCAGCTAAGGTAATAATTCATCTTCCTATTAGTTTTAAATGTTATTTAGTCTTTAAAACTGAGTTTTTAGCCAGTAAATCGCATTGTAACATCCTGATTTTCAGATTTATTCGTGGTTTTCAATATTTTTGAAAAGTTTTTAAAATTTTGTATTTGGATGTGAAATTAATATTTTGAGTGGGTAAATGGGCTTATGGAAGGCCCATGTGTTGGCCAAAACCCAGTTGAATTTTTGAATTTTGGACTTAAAAGTTAGGGGTTCTGGCTAGGTGGCCCTTATATAGAGTGATGGGTAAATTGCATCACAAAAAGAGCTTTAGTAAAGTGGCAAGGGTGACGCACTAGGCTCCTAAAAAGGTGGCGTGTGGAGCATTGGGGAAGGCATGGGATCGATTCCCTGTGTTGCCAAATAGATGCATTTATTTTTAAGTACAGGAAGGGTAAGTGTTGGAGTCCAAGTGGATTCTGCTAAAGGAAAGTTTGAATCAAGTCCAAACGCTTGGATTAAGGAGTGATAAGGGGAGAGATTTAAGGGATTGGGAGAGAGATTAAGAGTTGGCCGAATTTAGGGAATTGAATAGGGGAAAATCGGCAGAGGGTTGTTAGATTAATATTTCGGCACCTAGGGTATTGAGTGGTGCCGCTTCTTCCGCTCTCACCACCACAAGGTTTTCTTTTTCTCTCTTTTCCTCTCTAGTCGAAACTTTCACCTTCCCTATTCTTCTTTCCCTATTTTTCTTCTTCAAAACCGTCCATCAATCCTACTGTTCATCAACACTTTTGCCAAAGCCATAAAAGCTGAAATCCTGAACACATATTGCTGGTGCCGATTTCTTCAAAGCCAAACCCTTTAACATTGTGATTCCATTAATCAACGATCCTCTTTCTAAACCATAGATACACATCGGCAGTTTAGATCCTGGTTATAGCTTCATTTTGTCATCTCCTTCATCACCAAAAGCCGAAATACCATAGCTTTAGGGACTTATAGCCGAAACTTCTTTAACTCCTGGATTCGGGTTTTACGGATGTTTTAAGGATAAATCTGCACCGGATTGCGTGGAAATCAAGTAAGAGTAAGGGGTAAGTGTTTATCATCTCAGAGCTGGTCCTATTTTACAAAGTTAGGAAAAGTCGAAATCCCTAAATTATGGGGAGGCTGTCGATTTAGGCCTATGGCTCTCTAAGGTCTTTAGCTGATGTTTTCTGTCAATGATTAGTGTTTACTTAAGCGTTAGTTTGAAGGCGTGGTTCATTGGAGCAATCAGATTCGGAGCTAGCTATCGGTTTTGGCAAGGAAGGTAAGGTTTTAAAGGCTTTTTAGGGTCATGGTTCGATTTTGGATAAGCAAGTTTTAGGTTTAGTGATTGAGGTTTGTAAGTAAGAACTGTGCTAATCAATTGTAGGACATCGAAAGGGATCTCGGTCGCAGTCGTCGCGTAACATGTGTGTACCGAACACCCTTTCTCAGTTCAGATCAGTAAAAGCCGAAATGCTGAAATTTCGGCATTTCATGGGCTTGTGAGCATGCGAATGCTCTCAAGACATAGAGTAATCATTAGATTTTGCATCGCAAAGTGGTAAGCTGGTCTCATGCGACAATTCGTGTACTTCGGTAAATGGGCCTCGATGGGCCAAAACTGGGCCCAATGGGCTTACGGACCAATATGGGTAAGAGATGGGCAAATTGGCCTGATAGTTAGACAGTGGAATCAAATTGCATAAAACTGTTAAAAATTACTGAAATAACTTGTGTAGATGCGTAAGTTACGAATTTACCCCTAAAGAACAAAATTACCGATATACCCCTAGGGTTTAAAATTGACTAAATGCATGATTAATTAATACTGTATTCTGCATGATTTACTTTTATTAATATCTATTGCATGGGATTGGGATATTGATGGAGGAAGTGTTGAAAGTGGTTTTAACCACGAACTGGAGGCTTTGCCTCAACTTACTGATATTTGAGCGTTAATCTTTGCGATCGTGGAGTGTAAATTTGGGTGGGTTGAGATATTCCCCACATGGAGTGTAGGGTGTGATGCGGAGTGCGATGTAGCGGTTGGTGGGTTGAGTAGTCTCCCAGGATGGGTTTGCATTCATTGTTATTATTGTTACCATGTTACTGAATTGGGCCTATGGGCCACATCGTTATGTTAAAAGGGGCTAAGGCCTTGTTATTCATGTGATTCGAAAAGGGCTTGGTCCACTCGTGTATCGTTATCTCGAATAGGGCTTAGGCCCAATGGGCTCGAGTGACTTGGGCTTTGGATGGGTTTCTCAGATACACCGAGTTTCCCCAAACTCACCCCTTTCCTTTCCATCCTTGCGCAGTGAGCCTTAATTGGTGGACTTGGAGCTGGGCGTGATTCAGAGTGGCCATGAAGAATAAATCCTGGTTTTTAAATAAGTTCACATTTCTTTTACTTTTGATTATTTTCATTTTGTTTCCTTAAATTTGTAATAAGGCCGCTCTTTTAATTATTTTTATTTCGGATTATTAAACTGGTTAGCACTAGGGCGCGTTTTATAAAAGATACCTATTTTTTAAAGCGACACGATAACCGAACAAAACTTCCGCAAAGTGAATGTTTTAAAACGAGAAATAAATATTTTAAACAGGCATAAGCTAAAGTTGATGAACGTGAATATGTAATATGCTTTAAGTGTGGCAATGGATGTGTGCATGTCTAGGATTGGATCCGGGAAGAGCTTGGTACTTAAACAGTCCAACAGACTCACCTCCTCTTTCCTGGCTTCCTACCTGGTGCACAGCCTCTATTCACTTAAACTTATAACACTAACATTCTTTAAACCTTAACAAAGAGATTTTTGATAAAACGAATAGCAACATTTCCATGTGGCATGCTGAATTCGGTCGTAACGTCTGGACCGGGTTTAGGGTGTTACACGCATATTTTGAATAAAAGCCGAAAATTGACTCGTTAAGGGTGGATTTCAGGATTGTGAGTAAAAAATGGTTTCAAAGTGTTTTTCAATTAGTTTTGACATGATTAAGAGGTTTCTAAACTTTGAAGTTTTGTTAAAGATTTATTGAGTTTTAATGAAGTTTTAGAAAATAGCCATAAAGCTTATCGAAAAAGTCGATACCATAAATTGAGTATTTTATTATAGTTTAAAGGTTGAGAATTAGTTGTAGGTGAATTGTGACATGAATGGAATTGGATTTAGGCGAAAAGTCTGAGAATAGACCGAGATATTCAAATTTAAATTTTGCTGTGTTAAAGGTTCTAGTTGCATGAGAATTTAGTTTAGGCTTAGGTTTTTTATTGCTTGTGGTGAGTCCTTAGTTGATTTTTGAATGTATTGTCGTGTGAATTATTGTATTGAAGCTTAAAATTTGATAAGACCTTCTACGAGTATAGATAACGGCAAAGAAAAGCTAGTTTGAGCTTTCAATTTTTTGACGAAAGTGTAACAGGTGAGTGTTAGGAATCGTTGCTAGTAAACATGATTCATAGTGTTAATTGGGAGCTTAGGAATAACCTAAACCCCTATCCTAAGTTTCGAGTGTAAGGTTTTTATTTCCATTGTTTTATTTCGGGAAATTATGTGATTATAAGAATATTTATGGATTGATTATTATGATACGATATTATGATACGAGACATGTGTGATAACTATTATGAATTGTATTGTGTTGAGGGCATATTAAATATGCCAAACAATAGTGGTGATGTTGAATTATGGAATGTGATGCTAATGTAACACGTTATGTATGTGATAAACTGATTTTAATGTACTCATATGTGGTTGGATATGTGATGGCTCAATAAGCATTATTGTAGCACTTTAAGTGCAATTAAATGTGGATTCAATAAGCATGCATTGTGAACAAGTATGTGAATTGATGTATATGAACAGAGATGATGTGCATTAAATCAGTAATTAAAATTGTGTAATTGTGGATATTTTGGCCTTGTGACCTTATGAGACCATTGGATATAGTTGGCATGCCATAGGATTGTGAGTACTCACCTATATGTGTTTTGTGATTTGGGTGTTGAGGCCCTAGGACATGTTTGAGAGATAAGGGAATATGAGCTAAGCTCCATTCAACGGGACATGTTTGGTGTGTTGGAGAATGTTATCTTTATGCTTCATTTTTAGAAAATGTTTGACTCTTTGAGTCATTTGGTGTGCTGGAGATCTGTGCATCTGATGTGTAGTGGTAAAACCTACTTTTATGTTTCATAGCTTTAAGTGCCAAATTATCTTAAACTGTATATATGTTTAATGTGATGTATGTCAAAATGAGTATGTAACAACCCTAACCCATATTTGTCGCCGAATTAGGGTTACGAAGCATTATCGTACTATTGGAACATTTATACTTAATTTCATTCAATAACATAAACATGTCATATGCCAAACATACACATACATATCGTCCCTAAATCGAGCCCTCGATGCCCAAAAAACACTTTAGAAACAAATCGGGACCAATTTGAAATCATTTGGAAAACCTAAGAAAAATTCACAAAATTTGAAAACAAGGGACACATGGTTGTGTAACACTCGAACTAGGGACACACGGCTGTGTCCCAGCCTGTGTCCACACCCATGTAAGTCTCTGAGTAGGGTCACACGGCCATGTCACATGCCCGTGTGCCAGGTTGTGTAACTTTCTGACTTGCATACAAAGGAACTCTCAGATGGCACACGGTTGTGTCGCTAGGCCATGTGTTACACATGGCTTAGTCACACGCCCGTGTCTCAGGCTATGTGGACCCAAATTTACCTAAAATCAAACCATTTCCAACACCAATTCAAGCATAATCATTTGAACCAAATGTGCACACTTACAAGGCATCAAACTATACCTAAACATACATACATTTGCCATTCAAAAAATCCTAATTTAACTAGCCAATATGTCATTCAAAGGAACCTCAAATGCAATCATTAAAACTTACCTAAACTTTAACAACCCTATCCCGTATCCATCATTGGATTAGGGTTAAAGGCATTACCGGACAATTCGGAACATTTAACATACATTTCATAAACATCATAGTATCATAATTCAAACATCCATATTAAGTCCCTTACATAGGTCATCGAGACCTTAAACATGCATTAGAAAGGGGTCGGGACTAAACTGAGCACATACAAAATTTTTCAAAACTTAAATATTTTTCAAAGATGTACAAGTCACACGCCCGTGTGAATAGGCCGTGTGCCTCACACGGCATTAGACACGCCCGTGTGTCTAGGCCGTGTCAAAACAGGGCATAAATACTGTCTTGCATACACAGTCACAAGACACACCCATGTGCCTTGGCTGTGGTTGAGACTGACTTGGGTCACACGGCTAGCCACACGCCCGTGTGCCTTGGCTGTGCTCGAGTCTGACTTACAATTGTAGGGTACCCCAGGGGGCACACAGCCGTGCAACATGACCGTGTGTCGCACACGACTAAGACACACGCCCATGTCTCTGCCTGTGTGGACAAAAATAGGCCATTTGAAAAGCTAGTTTGCCACCCCTTTTGGGTCAAACCTACAAGCAACAAAATCACAACATTTCATAACCAATTCACAACCAAAACGTAAACCATTTATGATATGTCATTGCCAACCAATTCATGCTCATAAACCTTACTAAGTTATGCCAAAACATAAGACAAAATCATATCAAAACATATGGTTTATAAACCTTAATACACATCATTCAATCTCATGTTATGAACTTACCAAATTCTCAAATAAGCACATAACAAAACTTACCAAATTGACCAACTCTCTTGGCCATATAAAACACATCATACATACCACCATGGCATCACATATTATATATCATTGTCCAACCAAAATTTCAAACTCAATCTAGCCATATCACATGGCATGATATATACATTACAAAAACATATCAAAACACTTCTAGCTTATACATGCAATACTTCAAAATATACATTTTCAAAAGGTACCAAAATAAGGGTCGATAGTGTGTGACGATCCTTGACGATCCCTAAGCTCCCAGTAGCTTCGATAACTATAAAACAATTAGAAAACACACAGAGTAAGCTTTCAAAAGCTTAGTAAGCCATATACAAATAAACCTATCATTCAATACTTATAAGCATCATCAAATTACATATTCCTTGCAACCAAATACTAACTCAAATCTCTAACTTATATACAATTCATATAATCTTAATTCATTTTCACATATATTATATATTCACAATTACTCATATACTTACCTTTTATTTTCAAATATAGTATACAATTCAAACGTACCTGAATTGAATACAATTTCACAAAGTCATTCATTTTCTCAGAATGCCCGTTTGAACCGTTCGAAAATATAATGATATTCGGATAGTTCAGAAAGCACATACAATGCCAACGTCCCTGACGTGGTCTTACATATAACCAAATATCGATGCTACTGTCCCAGACAGGGTCTTACACGAAATCAAATACAATGCCAATGTCCTAGACATGGTCTTACACGTAACTCAGAAGTCGATGCCAACGTCCCAGACGTGGTCTTACACGATAACACATATCAGGAATCCTATGTCATGACATATGTATCCTAACTATTCCTAAGGTTCGTACGGGGCTTTTCGGACGTCAGACCTTTGTCGATACTTTCTCGATTAGCACATATTTAGCTCGAACATTCATTCATCATGCTTCAATGGCATATAAGCATAAATAAATCAATTCAAATACATTTATTTGTATATAGACTTACCTCGTATGGATTCGAATGGACGGAATCAGCTACTCGACGACTTTTGACTTTCCCCGATCTAATTTCGTTTTCTTTAACTCTTGATCTATATAAATTCAAAATTAACTTATTCAAGCTCATATTTATTCAAAACAATCCACAAACACACATTTAGGGCATTTTACAATTTAGCCCTCACATTTTCACATTTTGACACTATAGTCCTTATTTCACAAAATCACAAAATACACATAATTTCTTTAGACATGTGTTAGGCTGAATATTCATAGTACTCATACAAGTCCACACATTTCATTTATTTCACATTTTAGTCCTTCAATTTAAAAATTTCACAATTTAGCCCATTTTACTCAAATTCATCAAAAATCCAAAGGCAAAAGATATTAACCCAACATCAAGCTTTCATATTTCATCATTTAATAACACAAAAATCATGAATTCATCCATGGCATATTTCAAAATCATCATCAAAATCAGAAATTGAGACATGGGCTTGATAGTATACAAAGCAACAATTACAAAAACGTAAAAATTATCAAAAACGGATCAAAACACATACCTTAATCAAGAGAAGTATTGGCCAAACCCTAGGTAGTCTTTTTCTTTTATTTTCTTCGTGTTTTTCGGTTATGGATGAACAAAATGACCAATTTTTTCATGTTTTATTTAATTAATAACCTTAATTTCACCATTTACCATTTTACCCTTCATGAATAACTTATAAAATTTCATTAACCGAAGGCATTTATGTCTATCTATTATTCAAATGGTCAATTCACAACATAAGGACCTCATAATTAATAATCCAAATCAAATAGGCACTTTTAACATATAACAACAACTTTTACATTTTATGCGATTAGGCCCTTTTATCAAATTAAGCACACAATTGGTCAAATTTTCATATGAAACATTCACACATGCAATTCACATATCATAAACACGGAAAATAATATTTAAATATTTTTTTGACTCGAATTTGTAGTCCCCAAACCATTATTTCGACTAGGGTCTAAACCGGATTGTTGCATAAACATATCAACTTTACCTAATTTCAAACATCAATACCTAGTTCAATACTTTCCAAAACATACCATAACTTGACCATAATCATACCAATTCCAAACATACCATTTGAGCCATTCAAAACATGCAACATAGGATAACCATAATGACACAAACTAGCAAGGCATCAAATGTACCAATAAAGTTTACTTACACAACTTATACATACCAAATCATCAACTAAACATTCAACTAAATACTAGTACAAGTCCACCTATACATGCCATTTTAACCTTGACCAAAAGATTCAAAAGCTACCGATATTTATGCTGGATAGTGTGATAGATGTCTGATGAGCTTCCGATAATCTATAAAAACATAGGAAATAAACTATGTAAGCAATTAGTGCTTAGTAAGTTCGTAGAAAATAAAACATAACTTACCATTTCATTCACATAACAATAAGTATAAGCATAATGTAACCCAACCACAAGCTTGGCACAAGCTTATGCATCATCATCAATGCACAATTTAGTGCATTTATATATAACTCATTTGCATCATCCATATGATAAGTCATTACCATGTAAAAATACATCATTTGATTCATTCATCCTTTCCATGAGCATAAACATAATTCCATTTGAAAGCTTACAATTTCAATCCCTTTTCTTGCCCGTTGAACCATAGAGAATTTCATTGGATACTCGGGAAAGCTCACACAAAGTATGCTTAAACGTATAACCATAATCTTTAACGGGACTGCTCACACGAGCTGTCAGTCAGAATGTAAGCTACATGATGTTGCTCACATGAGTTTTGGAGTATCAGCAAAAAATGCAGGACTTCAGCTGTCGGGAGGACATTCAAGACCAACACCCGAAATGTAACACCCTTTACCCGTATGCAACGCCAGAATAGGGTACGAGGCATTACCGAAGTTATACACAAGCAAACATACAAAACCAAGACGTAAATTTCCATCCAAATTTAAAACTTTTGACATACATTCACATCGTCCTTAAAACGAGCCTACAAGGCCTAAAACATGCATTGGAAGCGGTTCGGGCCTAAACCGAGAACTTTAAAAAATTTCACAACACTTAGGAAATTTTTCATGTTTTAAGAGCCACACGCCCATGTGGCTTGGGACACGCCCATGTAGGCAGGCCGTGTGGTCACACACGACCGTGTCCCTAAACTGTGTAACTATCTGTTTGTCATCTAAGAACAAATTGAATAACACAACCAAGGCACACGCCCATGTCTTTAGGCCGTGTGGTCAATTTAATTTTCATGATTTTTCATAAAATAGGTGCAAACTTCACACGCCAAGGGCACACGCCCGTGCCTGAGGCCGTGTCATCCACACGGCTGAGTCACACACCCATGTCTTTGCCTGTGTACTCAATTCTGAGCATTCTATTTTGCAACAATTAAGGTACAGGGGACACACGGCCAGAACACACGCCCATGGGCAAGCAGTGTGTCACACATGGCAGAGATGCACGCCCGTGTGTCTACCCGTGTGGACGAAAAGAAGGCTATTTACCAAGCCATTTTGTCACCCTTTTATGCATACACCTACACAACAAAACATAACACCAATCCAAGCAATTACAATCAACCAATTCAGCCACAATCAAGACATCCACACATCATTCACATGCTACCATTTACCACATAGAAACATCATGTACTTATCAACTTCAATCATGCATACTTTCACATCCATGAAAACCTCATCATATGCATAAATACTTAAACTAATATTAGCCAATTTCATATGACCATTTACAAAATGAATTATCAACCAATATAGGCCAACACATTAGGCTAAATCAACTATAACACATAACAAAATAACCAAGTCCCTATACATGCCATAACTCAAAATGTTTAATTCTTTGGTACACAAATTAATAAGTTGATAGTGTGATGGAGCCTCCGACGATCCCCAAATCCAAGCTAGCTTGGCAACACTATAAGACAAGGGAAAAGAAAGGGGACTAAGCATTATAAACTCACATTTAACATAAAATTAACTTGAAGTAAACTAACATAAATGTCATTATAAATCTCATAATCAAACTTACTCAATCACAACCTTACTGAGGGATTCATCACATATCGATCTCATTAAGCATGAGTTTTATGTACCAATTTACAACATACCATAGTCTTTCACAACTTTAACATTCTCGTTGTATTTCCCGTTGAACCACTTGGAATATTAAAGGATACTCGGGTATCTCGCACACAAAGTACTACACTAATGCCATATCCCAGATATGGTTTCACATGGGATCTCATATCGATGCCAATAGCCCAGCTATGGTCTTACATGAAATCTCGTATCAATGCCATATCCCAGATATGGTCTTACATTTAGTCTCATAATGATGCCATATCCCAGATATTGTCTTACACATAGCCTCGGTAACCCTAATGTCATGACATTTGTATCCTATCTATTCCTAGGGTTCAATTGGGATTTCACACTTGTCGTAACTTTGTCGAACACACTCAATGGTCAACCATAATTTATACAATAGTAAAGCATTTAAAATATAATGAAAGCAATGTATTATTTTCATAAGAACTTACCTCGGTACAAAATAGTAGGAAATGGACCTAATCGTCAAATACTTTGTTTTTCCCTCGATCTAGATCCGAACCTTGTTTCTCTTGATCTATAATAGCAAATTTAACTCATTTATTAATCACATTACTCAATTCAGTCCAGAACTTACATTATGGCAAAATTATATTTTTTCCCCTAAACTTTATTTTAGTCCCTAGGATCATAAAATGAAATCTATTCAATTTCATCAAGACCCAAGCCTAGATGAACCTCTTTCATGCTTATAACAGCTTACATTTTCCATTTAATGACACTTTTGTACACATTTTGAGATCTTTTTACAAATAGGTCCTTTTGACATTTTCATCAAAAATCACCTAGCAAAAGTTGTTTATCTAACATTAAACTTGCATAATCTACCATTAGACATCAAAATACACAAATATCTAACATGGGTGAAACCCTAGACCTCAATCATCGCTCAAACTAATGGTAGAAATAGATAGATCAAGTGATAATGAGTTTAAAAATGTAAAAAGCATTAAAAACGGGGCAAGAACGGACTTTCAATCGAGCTTGAAAATTACCAGAACCCTATCTATGTATCCCTTGCAAATTTTGGCCATGCATGAAGAAGATGGACTAAATTTTGGCTTGATTTTTAGTTTTTAATTCATTTAATTACGAAATAACCAAAATGCCCTTTTCTCAAAACACTAAAATTCTCTTACCTCATGTCTATTTTTGTCCAAATGAAAGTAAAATGGTCTAATTACGATCTAAAGACCTTCAATGTAAAATTTCATAACAATTAGACACCTCTAGCATGTAGAACTAACCTTTTGCACTCTTTACAATTTAGTCATTTTTGCTAATTTGAGTGCTCAAACTTCAAAATTTTCGAATGAAATTTTGACGAAATCATTCTGTAAAATTGCAGACCATAAAAATGTGATAAAAATAAGTTTTACTATGTCAGATTTGTGGTCCTGAAACCAAATTTTTGACTAGGCTGAAAATTGGGCTATTACAATTCTCCCCCTTTAGGGATTTTCATCCCCGAAAATCTTACCAAAAAATAGGTTTGGGTACTATTTTCTCATAGCCTCCTCGGGTTCCCACGTAGCCTCTTCAACCCCATGTCGTGGCCATAACACTTTCACTAGGGTTAGACTCTTATTTCTCAACTGTTTAACTTCTCGAGCAAAGATCTTGATCGGTTCTTCACCATACGTCATATCCGTCTGATGGAGAAATCACATGTGAGGGATCTGATCTATAATGGCAAAACATCGACATATAAAACACATTATGAATCCTTTCCAAATCTGTCGGTAAAGCTAACTGATATGCCACTGGCCTTATTCTTTCGATAACCTCATATGGCCCAATAAAATGTGGACTCAACTTGCCTTTACGGCCAAATCTCAGAATCTTCTTCCACGGAGATACTTTCAAAAATACTTTATCACCAACCTAAAATTCAATCTATTTTCTTTTCAAATTTGCGTCTGAATTTTGCCGATCTGAAGCTTTTAACCAATCACGGATTACCTATACTTTTCTTCGATTTCTCTGACCAAATCAACCCTGTGAATCTATTTCTCACTAAGTTTGGTCCAATACAAAGGCGTTTGGCACTTATGGCCATAGAATGCCTCATATGGTGCCATCTTTATACTCAATTGAAAACTGTTGTTATAAGCAAATTCGACCAACGGTAAATATTTTTCCCAACTACCTTCAAATTCTAGAACACAACATTGGAGCATATCTTTGAGTACCTGAATCGTCCTTTCAGATAGACCGTCAGTTTGTGAATGAAATGTGGAACTAAAGTTCAACTTTGTACCCAAAGCCTCTTGTAACTTCTTCCAAAATCTCAAATTGAACCTCTGATCTCTATCCGAAATAATAGACATAGGCTCCCTATGCAATCGCACAATCCTAGAAATGTACAATTAGGCTAACTTATCAAGTTAGTAGTCAGTACGTACCGGAATAAAATGATCTAATTTCATTAATCTATCAACAATAACCCAGACAACATCTTTCTTTTTTGGACTCAAAGGCAAACCAGTTACGAAGTCCATCGTAATCCTATCCCATTTCCACTCAAGTACCATCACCGGCTGAAGTAAACCCGAAGGCACTTGGTGTTCAGCTTTCACTTGTTGACAAATCAAACATCTCGAAAGAAACTCTGAAATATCCTGTTTCATACCTGACCACCAATACAATTTCTTCAAATCATTATACATTTTTGTACTACCCAGATGCACAGATAAACAACCATTATGTGGTTCATGAAGAAATTTTTCGAATAAGTTCATCATTTTTTGGTACACAAATTCTACTTCAGAACATCAACAATCATCGGATCCTAGATGAAAATCTGAGCCACTGCCTGATTCACAAAGAACTCTTTTGGCTTGCAAATCACTGTCACATTTAGGAGCTTCAGAAATTTGTTGAAGAAACAACGGTCTAGCTCTCAACTCAGCTAGGATCGAACCATTATCAGAGAAAGTCAACCGTTTATTCATCGTTCTGAAAGCAAACAAAGTCTTTCTACTCAACGCATTTGCGAGTACATTTGCCTTACCCGGGTGATAATCAATTACTAGCTCATAATCCTTCAGTAACTCAAGCCATCTCTGTTGCTGCAAGTTCAAATATTTCTGAGTCATCAAGTATTTTAAACTCTTATGATCAGTAAAGATATGACATCTCTCACCTTACAAATGATGTCTCTAAAATTTTAAAGCAAACACAATGACGACTAACTCCAAATCATGCGTCGGATAATTCTTCTCGTGCGGTTTCAACTGTCTCAAGGCATAAGCTATCACTTTGCCCTCTTGCATCAACACACATCCTAATCCATTAGTGACACGTCACTATAAATCACAAACTCCTTTCCCGGCTTAGGTTGTACTAAAACTGGTACCTTAGTCAATAATGCTATCAACTTCTCAAAACTTTGCTGAAATTTTTCAGACCATTCAAACTTAACATCTTTTTGCAACAGCTTGTTCATAGAAGTAGCGATCATCGAAAATCCTTTGAAAAATCCTTAATAAGAACCAGCTAAGCCCAAAAAGCTTCTAATTTCAGATACACTTCTCGGTAGTTTACAATCGACAATATTAGAAATCTTACTTGGATCAACTCGAATACCATCAAATGAAACTATATATCCCAAAAATCTGTCTTCTAGGAACTAAAACTCACTTTTACTGAATTTAGCAAACAACTACTTATCTCTCAAAGTCTGTAATACCGTCCTCAAGTGCTCAGCATGCTCAGACTCGTCTCAAGAATAAATCAAAATGTCATCGATAAACAAAACCATACATTTTTCCAAATACGATCTAAAGATCCGATTCATCAAGTCTATAGAAATAGTTGGTTCATTTGTTAGTCTGAAAGGCATAACAAGAGATTCATAGTGCCCATACCTTGTCCTGAAAGTGGTTTTCGGTACATCTGACTCTTTAACTCTCAACTGGAAGTTGCTAGATCTAGATCTCAAATCAATCTTCGAGAATACTGTTGCCCCTTTCAACTGATCAAACAAGTCATCAAGCCTCTGTAAAGGATACCTATTCTTTATAGTTACCTTGTTGAGCTGACGGTAATAGGTACAGAGTCTCATAGACCTATCTTTCTTCTTTACAAATAATACAGGAGTACCCCAAGGAGAAAAACTCAGTCTCACAAAACCCTTATCTGTCAACTCTTGCAATTGAGCTTTCAATTCTCTCAATTACTCGGCTTCTTTAACTGGTGGTAACCTAGGCAATTCTTCTGGAAACACATCCGGATATTCACAAGCTATCGACACTGGCTTAATTTTCAATTTGGACACTTTCTTATTCAACACATATGAAAGATAAGCTTCACAACCTTTCCTTACATACTTTTGGGCAAACGTCAAAGAAATAACAACAGGTAACTCACCCGACTCATCTAAATCAATCCGAAAAGTTTCACTATTTTCACATTTCAGTTCAATAATCTATATTTTACAGTTCATTACGGCATCATGCAGTGTCAACCAATCTATACCCAAAATAACATCGAATTCATCAAATGACAACAACATTAAATCAGCCGAAAAACAGTGACCTTGAGTCATGAATGGACAATTCTTGCAAACTCTATCAACTAATACATGTTTGCCTAAAGGGTTTGACACTTTAATCACAAACATAGTAAACTCAATAGGCAAGCCTTTACTAGTTACCAATTTCACACAAACATAAGAATGGGTCGATCCAGGATTAATCAATGCAATTACATTAGTATTATAGATGGAAAAAGTACTAGTGATAACATCAGGAGATGTCGCTTCTTCGCGAGCACGGATGGCATAGGCTCTAGCAGGTGCTCGAGCTTTGGATCTCACAGCTATATCTTTTGTTACACCTTTACTACTAGATCCATTTTAGGTATTTCTCGGTGGCCTACGCCTATTTGTAACATCTCGATTTGGGCCTTGTCAGAATAGTAGTTTTGAGACCACAAATTTGAAGTAGAAATAATTATTTTATGAATGTGTTAAGGTCTATGATATGTTTTCATGATTGTATGAAAGTTTCGTTAAGAAATTTTGGGGATAGAGTGTTCAATTTGATTTTTAGGACTAAATTGAAAAAAGTTACAAAATATGTGATTATAGAAGCTTTAAGCATGAAATAGCTATGGATTATTAATTAGAGGTCCTTAAATAGAAATTTGACCAATTATTATTTTTTTTGGACAAAAATAGGCATGGATAGGTAAAATTTGAAAGTTTAGTAAAAAGGGCATTTTGGTCATTTGGTTAATAAAAGAATTAAAAGGGAAAATGAAGTAAAAATCTTGTCCATCTTCTCCATTACATGCCGAAATTTCTATGGAGCCATAACTAGGGTTCGGTCACTTTCCAAGCTTGATAGTAAGTACATCCTAGCCCTGTTTTTAATGTTCTTTACATTTTTGAAGTTGTTATCAACCGATCTAGCCATTTCTACAATTTAATTGAGCTAGAGTTGATGTCTAGGGTTTGAACCATGTGTGACATGCAAGTAATTTGATGTTTCATGGTAGATTATGAAAGTTTGATGTGTGATAAACATCTTTTAGTAAGTCATTTTTGATGAAAACACCTAAAAAGGGCTTATTTGTAAAAGTGGTAAAAATGGGTGGTAGAAATGTGATTTGATGAAAATGTGGGCTGATATAAGCATGATATATGTTCAGCTAGGCTTGGGTAACAAAGAAAATGAGTGCATTTCATTTTATGAGCCTAAGAACTAATTTGTAAATTTGTAAAAGTTTAGGGGAAAATTGTAATTTTTCTAAAGTATGGTTTTTGAATTGGTTTGAATAATGTGATAATTAAATGAGCTAATTTTGCTATAATAGATCGAGAAAAATAGAGTCCGGATCTAAACCGGGGAAAACACAAGGTTGTGGACTAAGTCGAATTAATTAGCCATATTTTGTACTGGGGTAAGTTCATATGTAAATAATGCAATATTATGATCATATTTTTAATGCATTAATATTGTGTGAATTGTATAATTGATTCGATGAATACATTCGAAAAGTTCCGACAAGAGAGAGAAAATCCCATTTGAACCTTAGGAATAGAATAGGATACGACTGACATGTCACTAGGACCCCATGTGATATATATGTTTATGTGAATCTGGGTGCTGGTCATCTACGTCCTACCGGTGCCTAGGTCGTCTGGCATGTGTTGCGGATACCTGACAGCTTGTGTGAGCAGAACCGTGATTAGCTTGAGAATGAGCCTTTATGTGATACGAAATATGAGGTAGCTTTGGCTATATATGTGGCACTTGTGTGCAAGGACCTTTCATGTATCTGTTTAGTATTCCAAGCGTTCAACGGGTATGTCAAGAATGAGAAAGGGTATGTTAAGTCACGAGTTGGTATAGGTATGTACAAAAAACTCATAAGGATGAGCTTTTGGTAAGATTAAGAATGATAAAGTTATGATTTTTGTTAAGTTAAATTGTATGATACTCATGCTAAATGTTGCTTAATATTTTTTATTATTGCATGTGAACTTACTAAGCCTTATGCTTACTCCCCTTCCTTTCCTTTTTCTTATAGTATCGTTAATCTAGCTTGGGAATTGAAGGATGTCAGAGCTCGATTCACACTATCAAATTAATCTTTTAGGTATTCATGATTTTACATTTTGAGTATGGCATGTATAGGGGACTTGGTCTTTTTTTTTTTTTTTGTTTACGTGTCATACTGATTTGGCCAAGTGTGTTGGCTTGTAATGGTAATTGACTCATTTTGTAAATGGCTATATGTTATTGGCTAATGTTGGTTAAGTATATATATACATATGATGATGCGTTCCATGGATGTGGTTATTTCATGGATTGTGACGATAAGTATAAGATGTTGTATGTGATAGAAAATAACATGAAATTGATGTGTGAATGTCTTAGTTGTTGCTGAATTGGTAGTGTGTGTATGCTTGACTCGGTGTTGTTTGATGTTGTGTAGGTTGGTGAATGTAACACCCCTAACCCGTAACCGTCGCCGGAATAGGTTAAGAGGCATTACTAGACTCGTAACACAGTTCAGAACAATTAAATATCAAAGATCATCTCATTTCAATAAATACCAGTCATTCATGTTCAATACGAACTTAAACTGAGCATACAAGGTCTAATCCATGCATCTAGGACTAAATAGATAACATATAAATGTTTCTGAACTTATAAAAATTTTCAACTTTTCAAAGGTCACACACCCGTGTTAATAGGTTGTGTGCCTCACACAGCCTTAGACACGCCTGTGTGTCTAAGTCGTGGCGAAACAGGGCATACATACTGACTTGTCCACACGGCCACAAGACACGCTCGTGTGCCAGGCTGTGTGAAAATTAGGAAGGCTTCTGACTTGGGCACACGACCGACCGCACGCCCGTGTGCTAGCCCGTGTGCCACACACGATCAATAGACACACCCGTATGTCTAGGCCGTGTCAAAACTGGAGGGTATACTACCTTTACTTTGTAGGGTACCCCAGGGGACACACGTCCGTGTAACGTGATAGTGTGTCGCACATGGCTGAGACACATGCCCGTGTCTCTGCCCATGTGGACCAAAACTAGGCCATTTGAATAGCCAATTTGCCACCCCAATATGGGTTAACCTACAAGTAAAGAAACAAGCATATTTGATCAACCATTTTAGCCAATATCTATACCAAATCATCCATAATTCATACCATAACATTATCAACCAATTACATACTCATAAACCTTACCAATTTATACCAAAACATAAGGTAAGATCATATCAAAACATCATTCAATCTCATACCATGAACTTACCAAACTTACCATCTCTTTTGACCAACTAAACACAGACCACAATTGAAAATTGGCATAACATATCATATACCATTATCAAGTTATAATTTCAAACATAAACTAGCCAAATCACATGGCTAAATACATACATCACAAAACATAATCGTTCAACTACTAGACTACACATGCCATACTTCAAAATATACATTTTCAAAGTACCAAAATGAGATTCGATAGAGTGGTGACGATCCTTGATAATCCCCGAGCTCACAGTAGCTTCTATATCTATAAAATAATGCAAACACACACACAAAGTAAGCTTTCAAAAGCTTAGTAAGCTCGTACCAAAAACATCAACACTTAAGTACTTATAAATTCTCAACTCATCCATCAAGTCCATGCCCACATAACCCATATTTTTATACCAATTCAATAAACTTTTTATGCATTTTACCATCTATCACATAGGTATTATACTTACCTGAACATTCTCGTATTCATTCATTTTCATTCTCTCTTCTTGTTCGGATATTTTAAAACTTTTCGAAGATCACCAATGCTTTAAATATCCGTACACTTAGTGCTTTAAAGATTAGCCGAAGCTATAATAATTCCGTGCACTTAGTGCCATCTCAATTAACTGAAGCTATTTCGGAATCGCACACTTAGTGCCTCATATAGCCAAAGCTAATTTAAATAGCACACCTAGTGCCAAAAACCATTGGTTTATCATCGTATTCATCCAAACCAAATATATATTTAATGTATGCATAATCAAAACAAAAAAATATACTTATAACATCATATTTTATGTACGAACTTACCTCGCACTCGAAATTGTCAACTCGGACTATTTACTCTATAATCTTCGACTTTCCTCGGTCTAAGTCTGAATTCCTCTTTTCTTGATCTATATGTATTCAAAATTAACCCTTTTATTCACCAAATCATTCAAAACAATCCATATACACACAATTAGGGCCTTTTGCAAACTAGCCCTTACATTTTCACATTTTAACATTTTAGTCCCTAAATCACAAAACCAAAAAATCACAAAATACACATAATTTGCTTGTACACAAGCTTAGCCAAATTTTCATAGTTCTCATACAAGTTCATACATTTCATTTATTTCACATTTTTGTCCCTCAAAATAACGTTTTTACAATTTAGCCCAAATTGCTCAAATTCATCAAAAATCCGAAGACAAAACATGTAAACCCAACATCAAGCTTTCATAATTCAACATATAACATCACAAAGCTCATGAATTCATCCATGGTACATTTCAAAATCATTAAGAAAATCAGAAATTGAGGCATGGATTCGATAATATGCGAAGCAACGAGTTTTCAAAGATAGACTTGAGGTCCGATTACTAGCAGTTGAGAGTTAAAGACTCAGATGTACTGAATACTGCATTTCAGACGAGGTATGGTCACTATGAATTTTTGGTTATGCCTTTTGGTTTAACGAATGCTCCCACAGTGTTTATGGACTAAATGAATCAAATTTTTAGGCCATACTTAGATAAGTTTATGGTTGTGTTTATCGGTGATATTTTGATTTATTCTCAAAATGAGTCTGAGCATGTTGAGCACTTGAGAACTGTTTTACAAACTTTGAGAGATAAACAGTTGTATGCTAGGTTTAGTAAAAGTGATTTTTGGCTTCGAGAAGTCAGATTTTTAGGGCACATTATTTCGGGTGAAGATATTCGAGTTGACCCGATTAAGATTTTAGCAATTATTGATTGGAAATTGCCAATAAATGTATCCAAGGTTAGAAGCTTTTAGGGCTTAGCCGGTTACTATAGACGATTTGTTAAAGGATTTTCCATGATTTCTACTCCAATGACAAAGTTGCTATAGAAGGATGTCAAGTTTGAATGGTTAGAAAGGTATCAACAGAGTTTTGAGAAGTTGAAGGCATTGTTGACTGAGGCATCGATTTTAGTACAACCTGAGCTGGGAAAAGAATTTGTGATCTATAGTGATGCATCCTTGAAAGGACTGGGTTGTGTACTTATGCAAGAAGGCAAAGTGATATCTTATGCCTCGAGGTAATTGAAACCGCATGAGAAAAATTATCCTACACATGATTTGGAGCTAGCTGCCATTGTGTTTGCATTGTAGATTTGGAGACATCATTTGTACGGTGAGAATTGTCATGTTTATACCGATCATAAAATTTTAAAGTACTTAATAACTCAAAAGGATTTGAATTGAAGGCAAATGAGATGGTTGGAGTTGTTAAAAGATTACGAGATAATGATTGACTACCATCCGGGAAAGGCTAATGTGGTCATCGAGGCTTTGAGTAGGAAGTCATTTTTTACTTTGAGGGCTATAAACACTTAGTTGACTTTAACCAATGATAGTTCAATTCTAGCTGAATTGAGAGCTAGACGATGTTTCTCTAAGAGATTTGTGAAGCTAAAAAATGTGACAGTGGTTTGTAAGCCAAAAGAGCCCAATGTGAATTGAGTATGGAATCAGATTTTTGGATTAGTCTTGATGGATGTTGGATGTTCCAAGATAGGGTCTATCTACCAAGAGATAACGAGCTTATTCGAAAGATTTTATGTAAGGCACACAGTGGTTATTTTTTAGTTCACCCCGGTAGTTTAAAAATGTATAATGACTTGAAGAAATTTTGTTGGTGGCCGGTTATGAAAAGAGATATCTTCGAGTTTGTTTCGAGATGTCTGATTTGTCAGCAAGTAAAAGTTGATCACCAAGTACCTTCGGGTTTACTTCAGCCTGTGATGGTTCCCGAGTGGAAATGCGATAGAATTACTATAGATTTTGTGACGGGTTTGCCCTTGACACCAAAAAAGAAAGATACCATTTGGGTTGTGGTAGATAGGCTAACGAAGTCTGCTCATTTTATTCCGGTACGTACTGATTACTCGCTTGATAAGTTAGCTAATTTGTACATTGGTGAAATTGTCAGATTGCATGGAGTGCCTTTCTCGATTATATCAGGTAGAAATCTGAGGTTCACTTCGCGGTTTTGGAAAAAGTTGTAAGAAGCTTTAGCTACAAAGTTGAGCTTTAGTACTGCTTTTCACCCGCAAACTAACGGTTAGTCTGAGCGGGTAATTCAGATTCTTAAGGATATGCTCTAGTGTTGTATTCTTGAATTCGAGGGTAGTTGCGAAAAATATCTACCTTTAGTTGAATTTGCCTACAACAACAGTTTTCAGTCGAGTTTGAAAATGGCACCTCATGAGGCATTGTACAGTCGTAAGTGTCAGACGTCGTTGTATTGGACGGGACTCAGAGAGAATCAGATTTACTGGGTCAATTTAGGCAGAGAAACTGAAGAAAAAGTAAAGATAATCAGTGACTGTTTGAAAGTAGCTTCTGATAGACAAAATCCTATGCGGATTTGAAATGGAAAGAGATTGAGTTTTAGGTCAGTGATAAAGTATTCTTGAAAGTGTCACCGTGGAAGAAAGTTCTTAGATTTGGCCAGAAGGGCAAGTTGAGTCCGCGTTTTATTGAACCCTATAAGATTACCGAAAGGGTAGGGCCAGTAGCATATCTGTTAGCTTTGCCATCTGAGTTAAAAAGGATTCACAATGTGTTCCATGTGTCTATGTTGCGCCAATACCGATCAGACCCTTCACCTATGATTTCACCGACAGAGGTTGAGATTCGATCGGATATGACTTATGGCGAAGAGCCAGTTAAGATTCTGGCTCGGAAAGTTAAGTAGTTGAGGAATAAAAGTATAGCCCTTGTGAAAGTATTATGGCAAAGACATGGGGTTGAAGAGGCTACATGGGAACCCGAGGAAACCATGAGAAAGTAATACCCAAACCTATTTTTTGGTAAGATTTTTGGGGACAGAAATCCCTAAGGGGGAGAGTTATAACATCCCGATTTTGGGCCTCGTCAGAATAGTGGTTTCGAGGTAACAAATCCAAAGTAGAAATAATTATTTTATGAATGTGTTGAGGTCTATGATATGTTTGCATGATTGTATGAAAGTTTTATTAAGAAAATTATAATTTTTCCAAAATATGGTTTTAGATTGATTTGAACAATGTGACAATTAAATAAGCTAAATTTGCTATTATAGATCGAGAAAAACGGAGTTCGGACCTAGACCGGGGAAAAAATAAGGTTGTGGACTATGTCGAATTAATTAGCCATATTTTGTACCGAGGTAAGTTCATTTGTAAATAATGCAATATTATGATCATATTTTTAATGCATTGATATTGTATGAATTGTATAATTGATTCGATGAATACATTCGACAAGTTCGACAAGAGAGAGAAAATCCTGTTTGAACCTTAGGAATAGAATAGGATACGGGTGACATGTCACTAGGACCCCATGTGATATATATGTTTTTGTGAATCTGGGTGCTGGTCATGTACGTCATACCAGTGGCTAGGTAGTCCGGCATGTGTTGCGGATATCTGACAGCTTGTGTGAGCAGCCTGTGTAGCTATGTCTTGACCGTCAGCTTGTGTGAGCAGACCTGTGATTAGCTCAAGTGTGAGCCTTTATTTGATATGAGATATGTGGTGGCTTTGGCTACATATGTGGCACTTATGTGCAAAGACCTTCCGTGTATCCGTTTAGTATTCCAAGTGTTCAATAGGTATGTCAAGAATGAGAAAGAGTATGTTAAGTCACGAGTTGGTACAGGTATGTACAAAAAACTCATAAGGATGAGCTTTTGGTAAGATTAAGAATGATAAAGTTATGCTTATGAAACTATGATGATAAATATGTGATTTATATTAAGTTAAATTGTATGATACTCATGCTAAATGTTGCTTAATATTGTTTATTATTGCATGTGAACTTACTAAGCCTTATGCTTACTCCCCGTCCTTTCCTTTTTCTTATAGTATCATGAAGCTAGCTCGAGAATCGAAGGACGTCGGAGCTTGATTCACACTATCAAATTAATCTTTTGGGTATTCATGATTTTACATTTTGAGTATATCATGTATAGGGGACTTGATCTTTTTTTTTTGTATACGTGTCGTACTGATTTGGCAAAGTGTGTTGGCTTGTATGGTAATTGATTCATTTTGTAAATGGTCATATGGTATTGGCTAATATTGGTTAAGTATATATATATACATGTGATGATGCCTTTCATGGATGTGGTTATTGCATAGATTGTGACGATAAGTATAAGATGTTGTATGTGATAGTAAATAGCATGAAATTGATGTGTGGATGTCTTAGTTGTGGCTGAATTGGTAGTGTGTATATGCTTGATTTGGTGTTGTTTGATGTTGTGTAGGTTGGTGCAAGTAAGGGTGGCAAAAAAGGCTTGGTAAATATCCTTATTTTTGTCCACACGGGTAGACACACGAGCATGTGTCTAGGCCGTGTGTGACACACGGCTTACACTATGGGTGTGTGATCCTGATGTTTGTCGCCTATATTTTAAAAATTTAGCTTTGAATTGGCCGTACAAGTAGAGATACGACCGTGTGTCTCAGCCGTGTGAAGGACACGGCTCAGGGACATAAGCGTGTGAAGTCTGCACCTAATTTGTGAAAAAAATTATGAAAATAAATCGCCCACACGGCCTAGCACATAGGTGTGTGCCTTGGCCGTGTGACCCTAATTTGTTGATGACATCATAAATAGAGAGTTACACGGGCTGAGGACACGGGCGTGTGAGACCACACGACCTACCCACATGGGCGTGTGACCCTCCAAAGCATGAAAATTTGCTAAGTGTCGTAACAATTTCCAAAGTTCTCGTTTAGTCCTGAACCACTCCTAATGTATGCTTTGGGCTTTGTATAAGGGACGATATGTATGTTTTTGAAAAGTTTCAAAATTAGGTGAAAATTCATGTCTCGATTTTGAATGTTCTATTGATTTTAAGTTCAGTAATGCCTCATACCCTATTCCGGCTTCAGATACGGGTAAAGGGTGTTACACTATTAGTAGTATTACTCGGCCTTGCACTCTTGAAATTTTTTTCTAAGCCTTTTCAGGACAACTTCGGATAAAATTCTCCTGGGAGTCACACTTAAAACAAGCTCGTTCATTCATTCTATATTAACCGGGATGACGTCTGCCACAATGTTGACATTCAGGTGTGTTAGGCCTCACATTACCCACACTTGCCATTGAAGTGGCTTGAGATTTAAAATTCGAGTAATTCTTCCCGCGGTCTCTGTGGGAATACCCAGCTGATAAATTCGAACAGGAGTACATTTCTTTAGATTTCTTTGAATGAGATGGAAATGACTAACTCATCGGTCTTTTCCTTGAATCCTTAGCTTCACATTCAGCTTTCCTCTTCTCTTTATTCAACTCTTCAGCCTTACAGGCTTGCTCGACCAATACCACAAATTCTTTTAGTTTTAAGATCCTAACTAACGCATGAATATCCTTATTCAATCCATCCTCAAATCTCTTGCACATGATAGCCTCGGTGGAAACACACTCTCGAGCATATTTGCTAAGTCTGACAAATTCTCGTTCATACTCGGTCACTATTATACGACCCTATTCCAGCTCAAGAAATTCCTTACGTTTCTGATCAATGAATCACTGACAAATTCTCGCTCATACTCGGTCACTATTATACGACCCTATTTCAACTCAAGAAATTCTTTACGTTTTTTATCGATGAATCGCTGACTAATATATTTCTTTCGAAACTGCTCTTGAAAGAATTCTCATGTAACCCTCTCTCTCGGTACCATCGATACCAGCGTATTCCACCAGTGATATGCAGAATCTCTCAAAAGTGCGACGACACACTTTAAACCCTCATATGATGTGCAAAACAACTTATCAAATACCCTAAAGGAGTTCTCAAGCTAAAACTCGGCTCTCTCGGGATCATCATCCACATTAGCTCTGAAATCTTCAGCCCTATGCTTTCAGATCTTATCAACCGGGGGCTTATTCATTCTTATAAATTCCATACCTTGTGGAGCTATAGGAACAAGTCAAGGAATAGGTGGGGGTGGAGGAGGTTGGGCATTTAGATTTGTTTGAACAAATTCTGTATACCACTCATTCATCATGTTGAGAAAGGCTTCTCTACCCCCTTCTCCTTGACTAATTGTTAAGGGTCTACTATTAAATGGCGCTGCCTCTTGAGCGGGAGCCGACGTATTACATTCAACGTCATTAGCCTGAGCTCGATTGGGATCCATTTACTATATGAAAACAAAATTTAAAATTGTCAGGAGTCATTACACTATCATTGTTCATTTATGGCACGTATAGATAAACTCCTACACATGCTACATTAGTCTGAGAATCAACTAAACCGTAGCTCTGATTTCACTAAATATAACACCCTTTACCCGTATCTAGTGCCAGAATAGAGTACGAGGCATTACCGAACTTATACACAAGCAAACATACAAAATATAGACGTAAATTTCCATTCAAATTTAAAACTTTTCACATACATTCACATCATCCCTAAAATAAGCCAACGAGGTCCAAAACATGCATTGGAAGCGGTTAGGCACTAAACTGAGAACTTCAGAAAATTTCACAACACTTAGAAAATTTTCATGTTTTAAGGGCCATATGCCCTGTAACGCCCAAAAAATTTCAAACATTCTTTCTTTTTTGGTTTTGATAAAAGGTGTGCTTAATATTCCTAGTCGAGTGTTATTTATGTGATGATAGGCCTGGTTAAGTTTTGAGTTTGAACTTTGGGGTGAAGGAAATTATAGTTTAATAATTAAAAGAACCTTGATGGCAAGTAGTTTGGATTTTAAATAAATGAAGGAGGAATTGGACACAAGGAGCCTTATGTTGGAGTGGCAAGTAGTGTCACATGTGGGGCTTAGAGGTGGCATCACATGCATGGCAATGAGGTTTGGGGTTCGAATCCCTCCTTGTTCAAACAAAATATTTCTTCGGCATCGGGCCATATGCCCAATGATGGAGTAGAAGAGGCTCCGACCTCACTCGTGGCTGAGACTGGACCGTATGATCGGGCCGCGAGGGATGGAATTAGAGTGCACAGTGGGAGTGTGGTGTGGTAGTCTGTGTTATTAGTTGGAAATTTCGTGAACGAAATTTCTTTAAGGGGGTAGAGTTGTAACGCCCCAAAAATCCCTAACTTTTTTTTTCAGTTTTGGTAAAATGTGTGCTTAATATTCCTAGTCGAGTGTTGTTTATGTGATGATAGGCTTGGTTAAGTTTTGAGTTCGAACTTTGGGGTGAAGGAAATTATAGTTTAATAATTAAAAGAACCTTGATGGCAAGTAGTTTGGGTTTTAAATAAATGAAGGAGGAATTGGACACAAGGAGCCTTGTGTTGGAGTGGCAAGTAGCGTCACATGTGGGGCTTAGAGATGGCGTCACGTGCATGGCAAAGAGGTTTGGGGTTCGAATCCCTCCTTGCTCAAAAGAAGGATTTATTTTTGCTCAATAAATGGACAGTAGTGGCGTTGGATGTGAGCTCTGAAGGGAGCGATCAGAGGAGAAATTTAAGGAAGGGATTAAGGAGTTATCAGGGAGAAAAGTTAGGAGATGATGGGTGTAGATAAGTGGAGCCGAATAGGGAATTTAGGGATAGGTAAATTTGGCTATAGTATATATAGGTGCCGATTTTGGGGATTCTAGGTAATGTCAAAATTTCTTCTCTTCCTTTAGCCGAATTTCTCATTTTTTTGTGTTACCGAAACACTTTTCTCTCTAAGTGCTCAGAAGCTGAATTCCTTGTTCCTTGCTTTCCGATTTTCCGTTATTCTCTTCTTCTTATTTGTACCGAATAACACCTTTCACCATACAAATCTCAAAAGTCGAATACCTATTTGGCTGAAAACCCTTTGTGCCGCCGCTACTCCCTCTACTTCAGCCGATTCTTGTGATATTCGTATCGAATCTCAAATTTCATATCTGTGTCGAATTGTTCCTTAGGCATTTTGGGGTTTTGGATTTAAGAAATACTCGTGATTAGTGATCAAGGAAGGGCTGTTAAGGCTTGTCGTTCAAGGTAAGGCAAAGGTGAGATTTTTTGCTTTTGGTGATCGTAATTGATAAGTGTGTGATTAATCGTTGAGTGACATCATTTTTAGGTTCGTGGCTAAGGAGATCGCAGCAAGTTTTAGTACCAGGTGTGTACATACATTGCACACACACAGTAGATCGGCAAATCCTGAAATGTCGAAATACCGAAAAGCTAGAAGTTTGGCTACAATAAACTAGCAAGTGCGTGAACACTCGTAAGGGAAAACCGATAGGTTACCAGAGGCCCCATGTGTGATTCTGTGGACTTGGGCCGTGTATTGGCCAACCAGGCTAGAATAGGCTAAATGGGCCCGATGGGCTATAGGGCCCATAATAGGAAAAATTGGCAATTTGTTACTAAGTGATGAAAAATCATATGATTGCATGACTATGAATGCGATTGGGCCTGACGGACCATACGAATGTGATTTGGACCTAATGGGCCATATGAATGAGATTGGGCCTAGTGGGCCATATGTATGTATGCAGACTTGTTTAGGCTTTGTAAGGGGTTTTGGGCATAGTATCTGATAACTGCTTAAATAGACATAAAGCTTAAATAATTAATTAATTGCGACCGTGGACAAGTCATCAGGTTAAGGTGTGGCAATGGGTATATGCATGTTTAGGATTGGATCTAGGGAGAGCTTGGTACTAAATGTAACACCCTAAACCTGGCCTGGACGTTACGGCCGAATTTAGCGTGCCACGTGGAAATGCTACTATTTATTTTATCAAAAATCTCTTTATTAGGGTTTTAAAGAATGTTAGTGTTTTAAGTTTAAGTGAATGGAAGCTGTGCACTAGGTAGGAAGCTAGAAAAGAGGAGGTGAGTCTGTTGGACTACTTAAGTACCAAGCTCTTTCCGGATCCAATCCTAGACATGCACACGTCTATTGCCACACTTAAAGCATGTTATGTGCCCACGAAAAGTAAATCATGTTTGAGTCAGGTTTAGTTATTTATTTTCTTTGAAAACATTTAAATTGTGGAAGTCTTACACGTCACCGAGACATTTTGAAAACATATAGTCTTTTTAAAACGCGCCCTAGAGCTAACCAGTTCAATAATCCATAAATGAAATAATTTAATGAGCAGCCTTATTACAACCTTCAAACAAAATGAAAATAATTAAAAGTAAAGGAAGTGTGATCTAATTTAAAAACCAGAATTTGTTCTTCATGGCCACTCTGAATCCCGCCCAGCTCCAAGTCCACCATTTAGGGCTCACCTACAAGGATGGAAAGAAAAGGGGTGAGTTTGGGGAAACTCAGTGTATACAGAAACCCATCCAAAGCCCAAATCAGCTCGAGCCCATTGGGCCCAAGCCCTACTCGGATAACGATGATACAAATGGACCAAAGCCCTTTTTAGAATACAAATAACAAGGCCTTAGCCCTTTTTGAATAAAGGCGGCCCATAGGCCCAATTCGATAATATATGTATATAAGAATAACAATGAATGCAATCCCGTTTGGGGAGACTACTCAACCCACCAACCGCTACACTCCCCCGTACCAGCCCTACACTCCATGTGGAGAATATCTCAACCCACCCAACCCTACACTCCACAGTTGCAGCATTGCTGCTCAGTTATCAGTAAGGTGAGGCAAAGCCTCCAATACGTGGATGAACCACTTTAAACACTTCCTCCATCAATATCCCAATCCCATGCAACAGACATTAATGAAAGCATATCATGCAGAATACAGTATTTATCAATCATGTATATTAGTCAATATAAACCCTAGGGGTATATCGGTAATTTTTGCCCTTTAGGGGTACATTCATAAACTTACTCATCTACACAGGTTATTTCAGTAACTTTTAACAGTTAAAAGCAATTCGAGTCTACCAACTAACTAACAGGGCGATTTGCCCATCTCTTACCCATATTGGTCCGTAAGCCCATTAGGCCCAGTTTTGGCCCATCGAGGGCCACTTACCGATGTTCACGTATTTTCGCACACAACCAACTTACCACTTTGTGATGCCGAATCTAACCATTAGTCTATGACTTGAGAGCATTCGCGTACTCACAAGCCCATGAAATACCGGATTTCGGCTTTTCGGCTTTTGCCGACTTGAACAGAGAAAGGGTGATCGGTACACACCTGTTTTGCGATGACTGCTACCGAGATCCCTTACGCTGTCCTACAATCGTTTAGCACAGTTTTTATGTACAACCCTCAATCACTAAACCCCAAAAATTGCTTAACCAAAATCAAGCCATGTTCCTAGAAAGCCTTGAAATCTTACCTTCCTGCCAAAACCGATGGCTTGCTCCGAACCTGACTGCTCCAGTGATTTACGCCTCCGATCCAACGCTTAAGAAGACTCTAATCACCGAAAGAAAACATTAATAACAAACCCTTAGAGCCTTATGCCCAAATCGACAACCTCCCTATTTTTAGGGATTTGGCTTTTCCTAACATCGTAAAATAAAACCAAATCTGAGATGATAAGCACTTACCCCCTTACTCCCTTTTTGATTTCAACGCAATCTTATGCAGATTTGTCTTCTAACCAGCGGCAGAGTTTGAATCCAATAGTCTTGAAGTTTCGGCTATAAGCCCCTACACCAATGATACTTTCGGCTTTTGGGTGGAGAAGAAAATAACGATGTGTGGCTATGACCTTGAAGTAGGATTACCGTTAGGTATTTAGAATTAAAAAAAAAGATTATCGTAGTTTAAATAGAACAAAAGAACATAGAAGAACCTGACTTTGAAGAATTCGGCACAAGCAGTGATCACAGGATTCCGGCTTTTTGTAATTTCGACAAAGGTGTTGATGATTACCAGGTTTGACGAACAGCTTTGGAGAAGAAAGTAGAGAAAAAGAATAGAAAAGATGAAGGTTTCAGCTAGGGAGGCAAAAAGGAAGAAAAAGAAACTCCTTTGTGGTAACTGAGCAAAAGAAAACGTCACCACACAAGCCCTAGGTGCCAAAATATCAACCTAAACCTTCTGCTGAATTTTCCCTCTCTAATTCCCTACATTCGGCCAACTCTAGACTCTCACCCAATCCCTTAAATCTCTTCCCTTATCACTCCTTAATTCAAGCATTCGGACTGATCAGACACTCCTTTGGCAGAATCCACTTGGACTCCAACACTTACCCTTTCTGCACCTAAAAATAATTGCACCTATTTGCCAGCATGGGGGATCGATCCCATGCCTTCCCCCAATGCTCCACATGCCACATTTTTAGGAGCTTAGTGGAGTCACCCTTGCCACTTTACTACTGCTCTTTTTGTGATGCAAATTACCCATCACTCTATATAAGGGTCACCTAGCCAGAACACCTAACTTTTAAATCCAAAACTTCAAAAATCCTACCGGGTTTTGGCCAACACATGGGCCTTCCATAAGCCCATTTTCATACTTAGAATATTAATTTCACATCCAAATACACAGATTTTAAAACTTTAACCAAAATATCGAAAACCACAAATAAATTCAAAAATCAGGATGTTACAACTCTACCCTCCTTAAAGAAATTTTGACCTCGAAATTTGACCTTATTAAAACAGTTGAGGGTACTGTTGACGCATTGCCTCCTCGGTCTCCCAAGTAGCTTCTTCTTTGCCATGGTTCCTCCAAAGTACCTTCACTAACGAAACTGACTTTCTTCTCAACACCTTGACGTCACGATTAAGTATTTGCATAGGTTCCTCTTCGAAAGTCAAATTTGACTGTACCTCGATTTTCGTAACTGGTATGACATGAGTTGGGTCAGATCGATGCCGCCTCAGCATGGACACATGAAAAACATCATAGATACGATGCAGCTCCGGTGGTAGCTCTAGCTGATAAGCCACTAGTCCAATTCGTTTAACCACTCGGTAAGGCCCAATAAACCGTGGGCTTAACTTACCCTTCCTACCAAATCTCAGTATCTTCTTCCAAGGCGAAACTTTCAAAAACACCATGTCCCCAACAAATAACTCAATCTCCTTGCGCTTGAGATCCGCATACGACTTACTCGCTCATCGGATGCCTCCTTTAATCGATCCCTTATCAGTCTAACCTTGGCTTCAGTGTCTGCCACCAATTCCGGTCCAAGCACTTGTCGTTCACCCAACTCTGTCCAACACGTCGGCATACGACATCTTCGCCCATAAAGCGCTTCATATGGAGCCATCTAAATACTTGCTTGATAGCTGTTATTGTATGCAAACTCCGCCAATGGCAAGTAGTCCTCCCAACTACCACGAAAATCGATGATACAACCTCTCAACATATCCTCTAGAACTTGAATAACCCTTTCATTGCCCATCATGCATGCGTGGGTGGAAAGCGATGCTAAAATCCAATCGTGTCCCCAACGCTTCTTGCAACTTCTACCAAAACTGAGATGTAAACCTAGGGTCTCGATCAGAAATTATCGATACTGGTACCCCATGCAGTCACACTATCTCCGCCACATATAGCTTCGCCAACTTTGCGCAGTAAGTAATCAGTGCGAACAGATATATGAAGTGAGCGATTTTGTTAACCTATCCACAACCACCCACACCGAATCTTTCTTGGTGGGTGTCAAAGGTAACCCACTCACAAAATCCATTGTTACTCTTTCCCACTTCCATAACGGAATCTTTACTGGGTTGCAGAACCTGAAAGGCAATTGGTGCTCACCTTAACTCTGCTGGCACGTCGGACATTTCCCAACAAATTCAATCACCTCTCGTTTTAATCCAGCCACTAAAGACACCTCTCGCAAGTCTCGATATAACTTATTTACTCTAGGATGCATGGCACAGAGTCCTCCATGAGCCTCTTTCAGGATTGACTGTCTCAATTCAGAGTCCTTCGAAATACAAACCCTTCCACGAAAGCACAGAACTCCCTCAGTATTCACTCCAAAATCCTCACTCTCACCATTCCTAATTTGCTGGAATCGAAAAGCTAATGAATCATCCTTCAACTGTTTTTCCCTAACCTGCTCAGTCCAAGAAGGCCTTATTTGCAGTTTCGCCAACAAGCTTCCATCGTCATACAGACTTAAACGTGCGAATAAGGCTCTTAAATCAGTAACAACCCTTCGACTCAACGCATCTGCCACCACATTAGCCTTTCCTGGGTGGTACTCAATCGAACAATCGTAATCCTTAAGCAGCTCCACCCATCTACGCTGCCTAAGGTTCAACTCCTTCTGAGTCAACAAATACTTTAGGCTCTTATGATCTGTATATATGATACACCTTTCCCCATATAAGTAATGTCTCCAAATCTTTAACGTAAAAATTACCGCTGCAAGCTCCAAATCATGTGTAGGGTAATTCACCTTATGAGTCTTAAGCTGTCGCGACGCATAAGCGACCACCTTACCCTCTTACATCAGTACGCAACCTAACCCCACATGGGACGCATCACTGTATACCGTAAAGTCTTTCCAGACACTGGTTGAATCAATACTGGCGCTTCAGTTAATACCTTTTTCAACTGGTCAAAAGCTTTTTGCTGTTTCTCGGTCCAAACAAACGGTACTCCTTTCCTTATGAGTTTGGTCAAAGGTGCCACCAAAGACCGAGAAACCCTCCACAAACCTTCTGTGTAGTAACACACTAACCCAAGAAAACTCTGAATTTCTAATACCGACCTAGGTGGCTTCCATTCCAACACCGCTTCAATCTTACGAGGGTCCACCTTAATCCCCTCGGCAGAGACCACATGCCCTAAGAAAGTTACCTCCTCAACGAAATTCACACTTGCTGAATTTTTGCATAGAGTTCCTTCTCCTCAACGCTTGCAACACAATACGGAGATGCTCATCATGTTTCATCTCTGTTTCAGAGTATACCAGGATATCATCGATAAATACGACCACGAACCGATCCAAGTATGGTTGGAATACTCGATTCATTAGATCCATGAAAGCTGCAGGTGCATTAAATCATCCAAACGGCATGACCAAGAACTCATAATGTCCATATCGAGTTCGAAATGCTGTCTTATGAATATCCCCTTCTTTTAGCCTTAGTTGATGGTATCCAGAACGAAGATCGATTTTTGAGAATACTAAAGCCCCTCTAAGCTGATCGAACAGATCATCAATCCTTGGCAGTGGATACTTATTCTTAATCGTCAGTTTGTTCAACTGGCGAAAATCGATGCACATGCGCATTGTTCCATCCTTTTTCTTCACAAATAGGACCGGTGCTCCCCAAGGAGACACACTAGGTCTAATGAAGCCTCTATCCAACAACTCTTGGATTTGAGCTTTCAGTTCCACCAACTCCTTCGGTGCCATCCGATAAGGTGCAATGGATACTGGAGCTGTTCCAGGCAATAAATCAATTCCAAACTCAGCTTCCCGATTCGGGGGTAGTCTAGGAAGCTCTTCCGAAAAGACATCCCCAAATTCCTTAACAATTCTGATGGCATCCATAGTCGAGTCCTCAGTTCCAGCTTGGCTTACCAAAGCCAAATATGCCTCGCATCCCTTGCGCATCCATTTCTCAGCCCTCAATGCCGATACTATATTGGACAAGTAATCCCTTCATTCTCTAATAATCATTACCTCCTCATCATTTACTGATCCTTAACACCATCCTCTTAGTCACAAGCAATCCAAAGTTGCCTTATGCTTGGTCAACCAATCCATCCCTAAAATCAGATCGAATTCTTCAAACGGTAACTCCATCAAATCTCCGTAAAAAACCCTACCTTGAATCTCCAACGGTACCTCCCTGAAGAGTTTCTCTACCTTAACCGAATCACCTAAAGGACTTACCACAGACACCCCACATATAGTCCCCTCGGAGTGCACACCCAATGCCCCAGAAATGCTATATGCCACATATGAATGAGTTGATCCCACATCAATCGTGAGCGTTATAAGGCACACCATAGATCGAAACGCACTCGCTTATGACATCAGGTGCGTCTCCTTCCTCGTGACGATGAGCAGCATACACCAAAGCTGGCTGACGAGCATCAGCATTGCCATTACCCCTGCTAGGTGCGCCACGTCCACGACCATTACCACCGCGACCTTGTCCACGGCCTTTTAGCGGCGGCGGTCTATCTCTTACTGGTTGAGCCGGTCGCACAGCCCCTTGTTCAGCCTCTTGAGCCTGAGCGGCCCTCTTAGGACAATCTTTAATCCTATGCTCCTTAGACCCACAATGAAGACAAGCCCCAGAACGTTTCCAGCACTCTCTTTGATGCATTCTACCACAATCTCTACAAGCTTGCGGTCTAGCTGTGTTCACCGGAACTGTTCGAACCGGTTCCTCCATCCTAGCTCTCTTAACATTACGATTTGCAGCACCAGCTGGTCCAGCATCTCTCCTGAACCGATTCCGGTCCCTATCGAGATTTTTCCGTTTAGCTTGCTTCACCTCTTCAGCTATCTTTGCCTTCTCCACCAGTGCAGCAAAATCCCGCTCTCTCTGCGGAGCTACGAGTACCCTTAGCTCATTTCTAAGGCCATCCTCAAACCGAACACTACGCTCATATTCAGTGGAAACGATGCCTCCAGCATACCGGCTTAATCGTGAAAAACTCGCCTCATTTCCGCAATGAGTCTTACTTCCTTCTATCGATTCGGAACTCCTTTCTGCGTGCATCTACATAGCTAGCTCCAACATATTTTGCCTTAAATGTCTGCTTGAATAGCTCCCATGATACCCTCTCAGCTGGGGTACCCTCTCTCACAGTAATCCACCACTGATACGCTTCATGCCCCGCAAAGAATGACATCGCTTGCCCTTTCACCTTCGCTCCACTGAGCAGTCCAAGTCATCCATAATCCGCTCTGTGGCTTCCAACCAATACTCAGCCACATTTGGGGCTACTCCAGATACGCCCCTAAAAACCTCAGCTCCGTTAGCCCGAAGTCGTTTGAAAATGGACCCCCTATTCATGGGCCCGACATTAGCTCCGGCCACCCTTTCCAAAATCCTCAGCATGGCCTAAGACAAAGCGTCGTCCCCTGCGGCCTGATCATACGGCCCATTTTTGTTAACTGGTGGTGGACGAGCCTCGCCAGCTGGTATGTACTCCGAGGATGCAGATCCAGCTTGAGTACTACCTCGGCCTCATCCACGGCCTCTTCCTCGAGTAGCCCTTGTACTCATATTGATTTATCTGGTTACGAATTTTAAGACATTAGTTATTGGTTCCACTGTTTATTATAGAATGTTTTATGAATAGATAAAGTTGCAGAGTTATTTTCGCGCAAGTACAATTTAGCTATAGTCTCAGTCTTGTAGCCTTAATACTACATTATCTATAGTACTATCTCTAAGGCCCAGTACTATCTACAGTATTATTTTCAGTCCAGTTCCATATAAATATTTAAAGCGAGAAAAAGAACACTTACAGACTTGGTGCTGCCGATTCATGTGCCACTTCCTTATCACCCATTTAAAATTTAAAAACCATGTTTTTGTTTACCAAAATATAGAAAGATTTGATTTGAAAACACTTTTATTTTAAAACTATTGATTTAACCCCGTTTAACAATAGAAAAACTTGAACATCTTCGAAAAACTTACCATTTCCAAAAATACCCTTCTTAGGCCTAAGTTTTTGAAAAGATTTTCAGACCCGATCCACAGTCGAGTTGTTGCAACTTGGCTCTGATACCACTAAATGTAACACCCTAAACCCGGCCTAGACGTTACGGCCGAATTCAGCGTGCCACATGGAATGCTACTATTTATTTTATCAAAAATCTCTTTATTAGGGTTTTAAAGAATGTTAGTGTTTTAAGTTTAAGTGAATGGAAGTCATGTGCACCGTGGAAGCCGAAAAAGAGAGGTGAGTCTGTTGGACTACTTAAGTACCAAGCTCTTTCCGGATCCAATCCTAGACATGCACACGTCTATTGCCACACTTAAAGCATGTTATGTGCCCACGAAAAGTAAATCATGTTTAAGTCAGGTTTAGTTATTTATTTTCTTTGAAAACATTTATATTGCGGAAGTCTTACACGTCACCGAGACATTTTGAAAACATATAGTCTTTTTAAAACGCGCCCTAGTGCTAACCAGTTCAATAATCCATAAATGAAATAATTTAATGAGCGGCCTTATTACAACCTTCAAACAAAACGAAAATAATTAAAAGTAAAGGAAGTGTGATCTAATTTAAAAACCAGAATTTGTTCTTCATGGCCACTACTCTGAATCCCGCCACCTCCAAGTCTACCATTTAGGGCTCACCCAAGGATGGAAAGAAAGGGGGGTGAGTTTGGGGAAACTCGGTGTATCTGAGAAACTCATCCAAAGCCCAAATCACTCGAGCCCATTGGGCCCAAGCCCTACTCGGATAACGATTACACACGTGGACCAAGCCCTTTTCGAATACAATAACAAGGCCTTAGCCCTTTTTGAGCAGTCGCGGCCCATAGGCCCAATTCGATACGTAATAACAAGAATAACAATGAATGCAATCCCGTTTGGGGAGACTACTCAACCCACCAACCGCTACACTCCCGTACCACCCTACACACTCCATGTGGGAATATCTCAACCCACCCAACCCTACACTCCACAGCTTGCGGCATTGCCGCTCGCTTATCGATAAGGTGAGGCAAAGCCTCGGTGTATGTGGATGAACCACTTTAAACACTTCCTCCATCAATATCCCAATCCTATGCAATGAGACATTAATGAAAGCATATCATGCGAATCACGATGATTTATCAATCATGCATATTAGTCAATATAAACCCTAGGGGTATATCGGTAATTTTTGCCCTTTAGGGGTACATTCGTAAACTTACTCATCTACACAGGTTATTTCAGTAACTTTTAACAGTTAAAAGCAATTCGAGTCTACCAACTAACTAACAGGGCGATTTGCCCATCTCTTACCCATATTGGTCCATAAGTCCATTGGGCCCAGTTTTGGCCCATCGAGGCCCACTTACCGATGTTCACGTATTTTCGCACACAACCATCTTACCACTTTACGATGCTGAATCTAACCATTAGTCTATGACTTGAGAGCATTCGCGTACTCACAAGGCCATGAAATATCGGATTTTGGCTTTTCGGCTTTTGCCGACTTGAACAGAGAAAGGGTGTTCGGTACACACCTGTTTTGCGACGACTGCTACCGAGATCCCTTACGCTGTCCTACAATCATTTAGCACAGTTTTTATTTACAACCCTCAATCACTAAACCCCAAAAATTGTTTAACCAAAATCAAGCCATGTCCCCAGAAAGCCTTTAAATCTTACCTTCCTGCCAAAACCGATGGCTTGCTCCGAACTCGATCGCTCCAAAGGATTTACGCCCGATCCAACGCTTAAGAAGACTCTAATCACCGAAAGAAAACATTAATAACAAACCCTTAGAGCCTTATGCCCAAATCGACAGCCTCCCTATTTTTAGGGATTTGGCTTTTCCTAACATCGTAAAATAAAACCACATCTGAGATGATAAGCACTTACCCCCTTACTCCCCTTTTGATTTCCACGCAATCTTATGCAGATTTGTCTTCTAACCAGCGGCAGAGTTCGAATCCAATAGTCTTGAAGTTTCGGCTATAAGCCCCTACACCAATAATACTTTCGGCTTTTGGGTGGAGAAGAAAATAACGATGTGTGGCTATGACCTTGAAGTAGAATTACCGTTAGGTATTTAGAATTAAAAAAAAGATGATCGTAGTTTAAATAGAACAAAAGAACATAGAAGAACCTGACTTTGAAGAGTTCGGCACAAGCAGTGATCACAGGATTCAGGCTTTTTGTAATTTCGGCAAAGGTGTTGATGATTACTAGGTTTGACGAACAGCTTTGGAGAAGAAAGTAGAGAAAAAGAATAGAAAAGATGAAGGTTTCGGCTAGGGAGGCAAAAAGGAAGAAAAAGAAAATCCTTTGTGGTAACTGAGCAAAAGAAAACGTCACCACACAAGCCCTAGGTGCTGAAATATCAACCTAAACCTTCTACCGAATTTTCCCTCTCTAATTCCCTACATTCGGCCAACTCTAGACTCTCACCCAATCCCTTAAATCTCTCCCCTTATCACTCCTTAATTCAAGCATTTGGGTGATCGGACACTCCTTGGCGAGAATCCACTTGGACTCCAACACTTACCCTTTCTGCACCTAAAAATAATTACACCTATTTGCCAGCATGGGGGATCGATCCCATGCCTTCCCCCAATGCTCCACACGCCACATTTTTAGGATCTTAGTGGCGTCACCCTTGCCACTTTACTACTACTCTTTTTGTGATGCAAATTACCCATCACTCTATATAAGGGCCACCTAGCCAGAACCCCTAACTTTTAAATCCAAAACTTTAAAAATCCCACCGGGTTTTGGCCAACACATGGGCCTTCCATAAGCCCATTTTCATACTTAGAATATTAATTTCACATCTAAATACACAGATTTTAAAACTTTAACCAAAATATCGAAAACCACAATAAAATCCGAAAATCAGGATGTTACACTTAAGCGGTCTTATTGACCCACCTCCTCTTCTCTGGATTCCTACCTGGTGCATAGAATCTGTTCGCTTTAGCCAACGAGGACTTGTTAATGGGCCAAGGTAAGTAATAATATAGAGAAATTATCGAGAAGCCCCTAAGGCCAAAAATGACTAAAATACCCCTATGTGTTGAATGTAAGATTTATAGATGTTACATGTATACCCGCTGCATTCATATGATATTATGTTTAGGTTGTATATGGGTTGGGAATTATGGACCGGAGGAAGTATATGAGGATCGCATGGTTGCTTGACGATCGTGGATCTACCGATGGGTTTTTAAGCCCAATATATGATTAGTAGCTTTGCTGCAACGTTAGGTAGTACCGCAACTGGGCTACCATTAGAGTGAATCAGACGGGTGGGTCGATATTTGTATCCCCACATGGTGTGTATCGGGGGATGGAGATGGTGTGTAGCAGTTGGATGGGTGGGATTCGTACATACTTGGTTGCCTCACATCTGTTCTAATATTGAATTGGGCTTAGGCCCGAAAAGGCTTGCTATTGCATGCTTTTCTATTTGCCGAGGGTTGTACACACTGAGTTTTCAAATACTCATCCCCTCTTTTATTTTTCTCAGGTGATTCTCAGTAGGTGGTTCGACGATAGGAGGGACTCCGAGGTGGCTAGCTAGCAAGATGACTTGGACTTGTTTTCTTTAGCATATAATTTCTAGTATTTTAAGTTATTTCAGTCCGGATTGTAATAAGGCCTTTCCTCTGGTTATTATTTCAAATTAGGATTAATAATTTTTTTATTGGAAATAGAACATGGTTTTTCTAAACCATAACTATTTTTAAATACCATGTTTCCTCAACTCAATTTCTAAATGACAGGTGTTCGTAGATCATCTATTTTAAATAAAGGTTCGCAACTGAAAAGAGATTTTACAAAGTAATTATTATCATACAGGAAGGAATAATTTTTATTTAAAGAAGGGTTTTTAATGAAAACAAGGTTTTCGATAAAACACTTCAATGTGACAAGCTGGATTTGGCCATAACATCCGAGCCAGGTTTGGGGTGTTACATTTAGTGGTATCATAGTTAAGTTGCAAAACTCGGGCTATGAAGTGTGCCTTATTATATCACAATTTTTTGGAAAAAAAATCTTGCTGTGCGGTACATCGAGTTTCCCACGTCGAACCAAGTAAGTTCTTATATTATAAAGCTTGTTTAATTTGATATACTGTAGATAGTTAGTGGGCTACTTTAGTTGATTATACTGAGGCTTTTAGTTGGAGTGAAACTGAAGCTTGTAGGACCTTGAAACTATAGAGGGTTTATGAAAACAACTTTCTTTTTAATACTTTCATAAAACATCAGCTTAATTATTGAAACTAAAACTTCATCAAATTTCTAATCCAGATAATACGTGAATCAACGATGAGTGCTAGAAGAGGTCCGAGAGGCCGTGGCCGCGGAAGTGTTAGGGCTAGATCGTCGGCATCGGGCCATATGCCCAATATTGGAGTAGAAGAGGCTCTGACCTCACCCGTGGTTGAGACTGCACTGTATGATCAGGCAGCGGGGGATGGAATTAGAGTGCACAGCGGGAGTGTGGTGTGGTAGTCTGTGTTATTAGTTGGAAATTTCGTGGATGAAATTTCTTTAAGGGGGTAGAGTTGTAACGCCCCAAAAATCTTGAACTTTCTTTTTTTTCGGTTTTGATAAAATGTGTGCTTAATATTCCTAGTTGAGTGTTGTTTATGTGATGATAGGCCTAGTTAAGTTTTGAGTTCAAATTGGGGTAAAGGAAATTATAGTTTAATAATTTAAAGAACCTTGATGGCAAGTAGTTTGGGTTTTAAATAAATGAAGGAGGAACTAGACACAAGGAGCCTTGTATTGGAGTGGCAAGTAGCGTCACATGTGGGGCTTAAAGGTGGCGTCACATGGAGGGCAAGGAGGTTTGGGGTTCGAATCCCTCCTTGCTCAAAAGAAGGATTTATTTTTGCTCAATAAATGGCCAGTAGTGGCGTTGGATGTGAACTCTGAAGGGAGTGATCAGAGGAGAAATTTAAGGAAGGGATTAAGGAGTTATCAGGGAGAAAAGTTAAGAGATGAGGGTTGTAGAGATGTGGAGCCGAATAGGGAATTTGGGGATAGGTATATTCGGCTATAGTATATATAGGTGGCGATTTTGGGAATTCTAGGTAATGCCAAAATTGCTTCTCTTCCTTTAGCCAGAATTTTTATTTTTTTTTGTGTTACCTAAACACTTTTCTCTCTAATTGCTCAAAAGCCGAATTCTTTTTTCCTTGCTTGCTGATTTTCCATTCTTCTCTTCTACTTATTTGTGCCGAATAACCCTATTTACCATACAAATCTCAAAAGCCGAATACCTCTTTGGCTGAAAACCCTATGTGCTGCCGCTACTCCCTCTACTTTGGCTGATTGTTGTGGGATTAGTACCGAATCTCAAATTTTAGATCTATGTCGAATTGCTCCTTAGGCATTTTGGGGTTTTGGATTTAAGGAATACTCGTGATTAGTGATCAAGGAAGGGATGTTAAGGCTTGTCATTCATGGTAAGGCAAAGGTGAGATTTTCGACTTTTGGTGATCGTATTTGATAAGTGTGTGATTAATTGTTGAGTGACATCATTTGTAGGTTCATGGCTAAGGAGATCGCAGCACGTTTTAGTACCAGGTGTGTACATACACTGCACACACACAGTAGATCGGTAAATCTCGAAATGCTGAAATGCTGAAAAGTCAGAAGTTTGGCTACAATAGACTTGCGAGTGCGCAAACCCTTGTAAGGGGAAACCGATAGGTTATCAGTGGCCCCATGTGCGATTCCGTGGACTTGGGCAGTGTATTGGCCAACAGGGCCATAATGGGCTAAATGGGCCCGATGGGCTGTAGGGCCTATAATAGGTAAAATTGGTAATTTGTTACGAAGTGATGAAAAATCATATGATTGCATGACTATGAATATGATTGGGCCTGACGGGCCATACGAATGTGATTTGGGCCTACTGGGCCAGATGAATGAGATTGGGCCTAGTGGGCCATATGCATGTATGTAGACTTGTTTGGGCTTTGTAAGGGGTTTTGGGCATAGTATCTGATAACTGCTTAAACAGACATAAAGCTTAAATAATTAATTAATTGTGACCGTGGACAAGTCATCAAGTTAAGGTGTGGCAATGGGTATATGCATGTCTAGGATTGGATTTAGGGAGAGCTTGGTACTTAAGCGGTCTTATTGATCCACCTCATCTTCTCTGGATTCTTACTTGGTGCATAGAATCTGTTCACTTTAGCCAACGAGGACTTGTTAACGGGCCAAGGTAAGTAATAACCCATAATAAAGAGAAATTACCGAGAAGCCCCTAAGGGCAAAAATGACTAAAATACCCCTATGTGTTGAATGTAAGATTTATGGATGTTACATGTATACCTGCTGCATTCATATGATATTCTGTTTAGGTTGCATATAAGTTGGGAATTATGGAACAGAGGAAGTATATGAGGATCGCATGGTTGCTTGACGACCGTGGATCCACCGATGGCTTTTTAAGCCCAATATATGATTAGCAGCTTTGCTGCAACGTTTGGGAGTACCGCAACTGGGCTACCATTGGAGTGAATCGGATGGGTGAGTTGATATTTATATTCCCAGATGGTGTGTATCGAGGGATGGAGATGGTGTGTAGCGGTTGGATGGATGGGATCCATACATATTTGATTGCCTTACATCCGTACCGTTGGAGGACGTATATAAGGATCACATGGTTGCTTGACGACCATGGATCCACCGATTGAGAATCGCATGGTTGCTTGACGACCGTGGATCCACTGATTGAGGATTGCATGGTTGCTTGACGACCGCGGATCCTCCGATTAAGGATCGCATGGTTGGTTGATGACCGTGGATCCACCGGTGGCTTTTAAGCCCAATTTATGATTACTGACGACTCTGTGTCGATTATATTTACTCGAGGCTGTGTGCCGACTATCTTACCGTCGCTGATGGCTATGTGCCTAACATGATACAGCTACCGATGGCTTAAAGCCAATTATTCTTATTATGGCTGTGTGCCAAACGTATTTGCATAAGGTTATGTGCCAGTATATGATTATTGACGACTCGGTGTCGATCACATCTACCTAGGGCTGTGTGCCGGTTATGTTACTCTAGTTGATGGCTATGTGCCGAACTTATTAGAGTTACCGATGGCTTTGTGCCAATTATAATACCGCTACTGAAGGCTTAAAGCCGTATATATGCTAGCAGCTTGCTGCAATGAAGGTAGTACCGTAATCGGGCTACATTGATGTGTATCGGATGGGTGGGTCGATAGTTATATCCCCACATGATGTGTACTGGGGGACAGAGTTGGTGTATAGCGGTTGGATGGGGTGGGTTAGCATACATTTTTGCATTATACATATGGTGTGATTCTGACAAGGGCTGAGACCCAAGTGATTTGTAATGGGCTGTGGCCCACGTATGCTCCGAATTGGACTGTACTGTTAGCGTGAAAAAAGCTTTGGCCTAGACTGTTTTTGTTTTTGTTTCTGTATACTGACTGTTACTCTAGTAAGGGGGTTACACACTGAGTTTTCGTAAACTCACCCCGTGTATTAACTGTGCAAGTAATCCCCAGTGTTAGGTGGATCGGTGTTGCAGAGGGACTCGAATACGACCACACATCTGTACATGTTTTTATATTTCCTTTATTTAGTTAAGCCCTTCGGTTTTTATTTGGGTTGTCATAGGGCCTCTTTATTTTCTTTCTTAACTTCTCATTTGGGAAAATTTATTTACTATATTTGATATTTGTTAGAAGTAGATCGCGGTTTTCAAAATACTACATTTTCGCAACTTAACTTTTAAACATCATGTTTTCGTAAATCGGTTACTTTTAGAATTAGCTTCCGCAAAGTAAAAAGGAATTTTGGAAATAAAATTAAAAAGTTTTCAATGCACTATGTTTTAAATAAGAAGGGTTTCTAATGAAAATATGGTTTTCGAAAAACACTTCAGTGTGACACGCCAGATTCGGGTCTAACTGCCGGGTTTGGGGTGTTACATTCCCAACATTGAACCTCCATTAAATACCAAGAACGATACCCGGAAATACCATAGTTTTCTCCATTGTCAACCTTGTGGGATTTTTTGGATTTTCGATCAAACACTTGATTTTTCATCAGCTAAGGTAATAATTCATCTTCCTATTAGTTTTAAATGTTATTTAGTCTTTAAAACTGAGTTTTTAGCCATTAAATCGCTAGTTTGAGCTTTCAGTTTTTCGACGAAAGCGTAACAGGTGAGTGTTAGGAATCGTTGCTAGTAAACATGATTCATAGAGTTAATTGGGAGCTTAGGAATAACCTAAACCCCTATCCTAAGTTTGGAGTGTAAGGTTTTTATTTCCATTGTTTTATTTTGGGAAATTATGTGATTATAAGAATATTTATGGATTGATTATTATGATACGATATTGTGCTATGAGACATGTGTGATAACTATTGTGAATTGTATTGTGTTGAGGGCATATTAAATATGCCAAATAATAGTGGTGATGTTGAATTATGGAATGTGATGCTAATGTAACACGTTATGTATGTGACAAACTGATTTTAATGTACTCATATGTGGTTGGATATGTGATGGCTCAATAAGCATTATTGTAGCACTTTAAGTGCAATTAAATGTGGATTCAATAAGCATGCATTGTGAACAAGTTGTGATGTGAATTGATGTATATGAACAGAGATGATGTGCATTAAATCAGTAATTAAAATTGTGTAATTGTGGATATTTTGGCCTTGTGACCTTATGAGACCGTTGGATATAGTTGGCATGCCATAGGATTGTGAGTACTCACCTATATGTGTTTTGTGATTTGGGTGTTGAGGCCCTAGGACATGTTGGAGAGATAAGGGAATATGAGCTGAGCTCCATTCAATGGGACATGTTTGGTGTGTTGAGGAATGTTATCTTTATGCTTCATTTTTAGAAAATGTTTGATTCTTTGAGTCATTTGGTGTGCTGGAGATCTGTGCATCTGATGTGTAGTGGTAAAACCCACTTTTATGTTTCATAGCTTTAAGTGCCAAATTATCTTAAAATGTATATAATGTGATGTATGTCAAAATGAGTATGTAACAACCCTAACCCATATTTGTCGCCAAATTGGGGTTACGAAGCATTATCGTACTATTGGAACATTTATACTTAATTTCATTCAATAACATAAACATGTCATATACCAAACATACACATACATATCGTCCCTAAATCGAGCCCTTGATGCCCTAAAAACACTTTAGAAAAAAATCAGGACCAATTTGAAATCATTTGGAAAACCTAAGAAAAATTCACAAAATTTGAAAACAAGGGACACACGGTTGTGTAACACTCGAACTAGGGACACACGGCTGTGTCCTAGCCTGTGTCCACACCCATGTAAGTCTCTGAGTAGGGTTACACGGCCATGTCACATGCCCGTGTGCCAGGTTGTGTAACTTTCTGACTTGCATACAAAGGAACTCTCAGATGGCACACGGTTGTGTCGCTAGGCCATGTGTTACACATGGCTTAGTCACACGCCCGTGTCTCAGGCTATGTGGACCCAAATTTACCTAAAATCAAACCATTTCCAACACCAATTCAAGCATAATCATTTGAACCAAATGTGCACACTTACAAGGCATCAAACTATACCTAAACATACATACATTTGCCATTCAAAAAATCCTAATTTAACTAGCCAATATGTCATTCAAAGGAACCTCAAATGCAATCATTAAAACTTACCTAAACTTTAACACCCCTATCCTGTATCCATCATTGGATTAGGGTTAAAGGCATTACCGGACAATTCGAAACATTTAACATACATTTCATAAACATCATAGTATCATAATTCAAACATCCATATTAAGTCCCTTACATAGGTCATCGAGACCTTAAACATGCATTAGAAAGGGGTCGGGACTAAACTGAGCACATACAAAATTTTTCAAAACTTAAATATTTTTCAAAGATGTACAAGTCACACGCCCGTGTGAACAGGCCGTGTGCCTTACACGGCATTAGACAGGCCCGTGTGTCTAGGCCGTGTCAAAACAGGGCATACATACTGTCTTGCACACACAGTCACAAGACACACCCATGTGCCTTGGCTGTGGTTGAGACTGACTTGGGTCACACGGCTAGCCACACGCCCGTGTGCCTTGGCTGTGCTCGAGTCTGACTTACAATTGTAGGGTACCCCAGGGGGCACACAGCCGTGCAACATGACCGTGTGTCGCACACGACTAAGACACACGCCCATGTCTCTGCCTGTGTGGACGAAAATAGGCCATTTGAAAAGCCAGTTTGCCACCCCTTTTGGGTCAAACCTACAAGCAACAAAATCACAACATTTCATAACCAATTCATAACCAAAACATAAACCATTTATGATATATCATTGCCAACCAATTCATGCTCATAAACCTTACTAAGTTATGCCAAAACATAAGACAAAATCATATCAAAACATATGGTTTATAAACCTTAATACACATCATTCAATCTCATGTTATGAACTTACCAAATTCTCAAATAAGCACATAACAAAACTTACCAAATTGACCAACTCTCTTGGCTATATAAAACACATCATACATACCACCATGGCATCACATATTATATATCAGTATCCAACCAAAATTTCAAGCTCAATCTAGCCATATCACATGGCATGATATATACATTACAAAAACATATCAAAACACTTCTAGCCTATACATGCAATACTTCAAAATATACATTTTCAAAAGGTACCAAAATAAGGTTCGATAGTGTGTGACGATCCTTGACGATCCCTAACTCCCAGTAGCTTCGATAACTATAAAACAATTGGAAAACACACAGAGTAAGCTTTCAAAAGCTTAGTAAGCCATATACAAATAAACCTATCATTCAATACTTATAAGCATCATCAAATTACATATTCCTTGCAACCAAATACTAACTCAAATCTCTAACTCATATACAATTCATTTAATCTCAATTTATTTTCACATATATTATATATTCACAATTACTCATATACTTACCTTTTATTCTCAAATATAGTATACAATTCAAACATACCTGAATTGGATACAATTTCACAAAGTCATTCATTTTCTCAGAATGCCCGTTTGAACCGTTCGAAATATAATGATATTCGGATAGTTCAGAAAGCACATACAACGCCAACGTCCCAGACGTGGTCTTACATATAACCAAATATCGATGCTACTGTCCTAGACAGGGTCTTACACGAAATCAAATACAATGCCAATGTCCTAGACATGGTCTTACACGTAACTCAGAAGTCGATGCCAACGTCCTAGACGTGGTCTTACATGATAACACATATCAGGAATCCCATGTCATGAAATATGTATCCTAACTATTCCTAAGGTTCGTATGGGGCTTTTCGGACGTCAGACCTTTGTCGATACTTTCTCGATTAGCACATATTTAGCTCGAACATTCATTCATCATGCTTCAATGGCATATAAGCATAAATAAATCAATTCAAATACATTTATTTGTATATAGACTTACCTCGTATGGATTCGAATAGACGGAATCGGCTACTCGACGACTTTTGACTTTCCCCGATCTAATTCCGTTTTCTTTAACTCTTGATCTATATAAATTCAAAATTAACTTATTCAAGCTCATATTTATTCAAAACAATCCACAAACACACATTTAGGGCATTTTACAATTTAGCCCTCACATTTTTACATTTTGACACTATAGTCCTTATTTCACAAAATCACAAAATACACATAATTTCTTTAGACATGTGTTAGGCTGAATATTCATAGTACTCATACAAGTCCACACATTTCATTTATTTCACATTTTAATCCCTCAATTTACAAATTTCACAACTTAGCCCATTTTACTCAAATTTATCAAAAATCCAAAGACAAAAGATATTAACCCAACATCAAGCTTTCATATTTCATCATTTAATAACACAAAAATCATGAATTCATCCATGGAATATTTCAAAATCATCATCAAAATCAGAAATTGAGACATGGGCTTGATAGTATACAAAGTAACGATTACAAAAACGTAAAAATTATCGAAAACGGATCAAAACACATACCTTAATCAAGAGAAGTATTGGCCAAACCCTAGGTAGTCTTTTTCTTTTATTTTCTTCGTGTTTTTCGGTTATGGATGAACAAAATGACCAATTTTTTCATGTTTCATTTAATTAATAACCTTAATTTCACCATTTACCATTTTACCCTTCATGAATAACATATAAAATTTCATTAACCAAACGTATTTATGTCTATCTATTATGCAAATGGTCAATTCACAACATAAGGACCTCATAATTAATAATCCAAATCAAATAGGCACTTTTAACATATAACAACAACTTTTACATTTTATGCGATTAGGCCCTTTTATCAAATTAAGCACACAATTGGTCAAATTTTCATACGAAACTTTCACACATGCAATTCGCATATCATAAACACGGAAAATAATATTTAAATATTTTTTTTGACTCGAATTTGTAGTCCCCAAACCATTATTTCGACTAGGGTCTAAACCGGATTGTTGCATAAACATATCAACTTTACCTAATTTCAAACATCAATACCTAGTTCAATACTTTCCAAAACATACCATAACTTGACCATTTGAGCCATTCAAAACATACCAATTCAAAACATACCATTTGAGCCATTCAAAACATGCAACATAGGATAACCACAATGACACAAACTAGCAAGGCATCAAATGTACCAATAAAGTTTACTTACACAACTTATACATACCAAATCATCAACTAAACATTCACCTAAATACCATTACAAGTCCACCTATACATGCCATTTTAACCTTGGCCAAAACATTCAAAAGCTACCGATATTTATGCTGGATAGTGTGATAGATCTCTGATGAGCTTCCGATAATCTATAAAAACATAGGAAATAAACTATGTAAGCAATTAATGCTTAGTAAGTTCGTAGAAAATAAAACATAACTTACCATTTCATTCACATAACAATAAGTATAAGCATAATGTAACCCAACCACAAGCTTGGCACAAGCCTATGCATCATCATCAATACACAAGTTAGTGCATTTATACATAACTCATTTGCATCATCCATATGATAAGTCATTACCATGTAAAAATACATCATTTGATTCATTCATCCTTTCCATGAGCATAAACATAATTCCATTTGAAAGCTTACAATTTCAATCCCTTTTCTTGCCCGTTGAACCATAGAGAATTTCATCGGATACTCGGGAAAGCTCACACGAAGTATGCTTAAACGTATAACCATAATCTTTAACGGGACTGCTCACACGAGCTGTCGGTCAGAATGTAAGCTACATGATGCTGCTCATATGAGTTTTGGAGTATCCACAAAAAATGCAGGACCTCAGCCGTCGGGAGGACATTCAAGACCAACACCCGAAATGTAACACCCCTTACCCATATGCAGCGCCAGAATAGGGTATGAGGCATTACCGGAGTTATACACAAGCAAACATACAAAACCAAGACGTAAATTTCCATCCAAATTTTAAACTTTTGACATACATTCACATCATCCCTAAAACGAGCCTACGAGGCCTAAAACATGCATTGGAAGTGGTTCGGGACTAAATCGAGAACTTCAAAAAATTTCACAACACTTAGAAAATTTTTCATGTTTTAAGAGCCACACGCCCGTGTGGCTTGGGACACGCCAATGTGGGCAGGCCGTGTGGTCACACACGACCGTGTCTCTAAACTGTGTAACTATCTGTTTGTCATCTAAGAACAAATTGAATAACACAACCAAGGCACACGCCCATGTCTTTAGGCCGTGTGGTCAATTTAATTTTCATGATTTTTCATAAAATAGGTGCAAACTTCACACGCCAAGGGCACATGCCCGTGCCTGAGGCCGTGTCATCCACACGGCTGAGTCACACACCCATGTCTATGCCTGTGTACTCAATTTTGAGCAATCTATTTTGCAACAATTAAGGTACAGGGGACACACGGCTAGAACACACGCCCATGGGGCAACCCGTGTGTCACACACGGCCGATATGCACGCCCGTGTGTCTACCCGTGTGGACGAAAACAAGGCTATTTACCAAGCCATTTTGTCACCCTTTTATGCATACACCTACACAACAAAACATAACACCAATCCAAGCAATTACAATCAACCAATTCAGCCACAATCAAGACATCCACACATCATTCACATGCTACCATTTACCACATAGAAATATCACGTACTTATCAACTTCAATCATGCATTCTTCCACATCCATGAAAACCTCATCATATGCATAAATACTTAAACTAATATTAGCCAATTTCATATGGCCATTTACAAAATGAATTATCAACCAATATAGGCCAGCACATTAGGCTAAATCAACTATAACACATAACAAAATAACCAAGTCCCTATACATGCCATAACTCAAAACGTTTAATTCTTTGGTACACAAATTAATAAGTTGATAGTGTGATGGAGCCTCCGACAATCCCCAAATCCAAGCTAGCTTGGCAACACTATAAAACAATGGAAAAGAAAGGGGACTAAGCATTATAAACTCACATTTAACATAAAATTAACTTGAAGTAAACTAACATAAATGTCATTATAAATCTCATAATCAAACTTACTCAATCACAACCTTACCGAGGGATTCATCACATATCGAGCTCATTAAGCATGAGTTTTATGTACATACCTGTACCAATTTACAACATACCATAGTCTTTCACAACTTTGACATTCTCATTGCATTTCCCGTTGAACCACTTGGAATATTAAAGGATACTCAGGTATCTCGCACACAAAGTACTACACCAATGCCATATCCTAGATATGGTTTTACATGGGATCTCATATCGATGCCAATAGCCTAGCTATGGTCTTACATGAAATCTTGTATCGATGCCATATCCCAGATATGGTCTTACATGTAGTCTCGTAATGATGCCATATCCCAGATATTGTCTTACACATAGCCTCGGTAACCCTAATGTCATGACATTTGTATCCTATCTATTCCTAAGGTTCAATTGGGATTTCACACTTGTCGTAACTTTGTCGAACACACTCAATGGTCAGCCATAATTCATACAATAGTAAAGCATTTAAAATATAATTAAAGCAATGTATTATTTTCATAAGAACTTACCTCGGTACAAAAATAGTAGGAAATGGACCTAATCTTCAAATACTTTGTTTTTCCCTCGATCTAGATCCGAACCTTGTTTCTCTTGATCTATAATAGCAAATTTAACTCATTTATTAATCACATTACTCAATTCAGTCCAAAACTTACATTATGGCAAAATTATATTTTTACCCCTAAACTTTATTTTAGTCCCTAGGATCGTAAAATGAAATCTATTCAATTTCATCAAGACCTAAGCCTAGATGAACCTCTTTCATGCTTATAACAACTTACATTTTCCATTTAATGACACTTTTGTACACATTTTGAGATCTTTTTACAAATAGGTCCTTTTGACATTTTCATCAAAAATCACCTAGTAAAAGTTGTTTATCTAACATTAAACTTGCATAATCTACCATTAGACATCAAAATACACAAATATCTAACATGGGCGAAACCCTAGACCTCAATCATCTCTCAAATTAATGGTAGAAATAGATAGGTCAAGTGATAATGACTTTAAAAATGTAAAAAGCATTAAAAACGGGGCAAGAACAGACTTACAATCGAGCTTGAAAATTAGCAGAACCCTAGCTATGTATCCCGTGCAAATTTTGGCCATGCATGAAGAAGATGGACTAAATTTTGGCTTGATTTTTAGTTTTTAATTCATTTATTTACGAAATAACCAAAATGCCCTTTTCTTAAAACACTAAAATTCTCTTACCTCATGCCTATTTTTGTCCAAATGAAAGTAAAATGGTCTAATTACGATCTAAGAACCTTCAATGTAAAATTTCATAACAATTAGACACCTCTAGCATGTAGAACTAACCTTTTGCACTCTTTACAATTTAGTCCTTTTTGCTAAATTGAGTGCTCAAACTTCAAAATTTTTGAATGAAATTTTGACAAAATCATTCTGTAAAACTGTAGACCATCAAAATGTGATAAAAACAAGTTTTACTATGTCAGATTTGTGGTCCTGAAACCACTTTTTCGACTAGGCCGAAAATTGGGCTATTACAACTCTCCCCCTTTAGGGATTTTCATCCCCGAAAATCTTACCAAAAAATAGGTTTGGGTACTATTTTCTCATAGCCTCCTCGGGTTCCCACGTAGCCTCTTCAACCCCATGTCGTGGCCATAACACTTTCACTAGGGTTAGACTCTTATTTCTCAACTGTTTAACTTCTCGAGCTAAGATCTTGATCGGTTCTTCACCATACGTCATATCCGTCTGATGGAGAAATCACATGTGAGGGATCTGATCTATAATGGCAAAACATCGACATATGAAACACATTATGAATCCCTTCCAAATCATTTTAAAGCTAATCGATATGCCATCGCCTTATTCTTTCGATAACCTCATATGGCCCAATGAAACGTGGACTCAACTTGCCTTTACGGCCAAATCTCAGAATCTTCTTCCACGGAGATACTTTCAAAAATACTTTATCACCAACCTAAAATTCAATCTATTTTCTTTTCAAATTTGCGTACGAATTTTACCGATCTGAAGCGGCTTTTAACCAATCACGGATTACCTGTACTTTTCTTCGATTTCTCTGACCAAATCAACCCCGTGAATCTATTTCTTACTAAGTTTTGTCCAATACAAAGACGTTTGGCACTTATGGCCATACAATGCCTCATAAGGTGCCATCTTTATACTCAACTGAAAACTGTTGTTATAAGCAAATTCGACCAACGGTAGATATTTTTCCCAACTACCTTCGAATTCTAGAACACAACATTGGAGCATATCTTTGAGTACCTGAATCGTCCTTTCAGATTGACCGTCAGTTTGCGAATGAAATGTGGTACTAAAGTTCAACTTTGTACCCAAAGCCTCTTGTAACTTCTTCCAAAATCTCAAATTGAACCTCTAATCTCTATCCAAAATAATAGACATAGGCTCCCTATGTAATCGCACAATCCTAGAAATGTACAATTGGGCTAACTTATCAAGTTAGTAGTCAGTATGTACCGGAATAAAATGATCTAATTTCATCAATCTATCAACAACAACCCAGACAACATCTTTCTTTTTTAGACTCAAAGGAAAACTAGTTACGAAGTCCATCGTAATCCTATCCCATTTCCACTCAAGTACCATCACTGGCTGAAGTAAACCCGAAGGCACTTGGTGTTCAACTTTCACTTGTTGACAAATCAAACATCTCGAAACAAACTCTGAAATATCCTGTTTCATACCTGACCACCAATACAATTTCTTCAAATCATTATACATTTTTGTACTACCCAGATGCACAGATAAACAACCATTATGTGGTTCATGAAGAATTTTTTGAATAAGTTCATCATTTTTCGGTACACAAATTCTGCTTCAGAACATCAAACAATCATCGGATCCTGTATGAAAATCTGAGTCACTACCTGATTCACAAAGAACTCTTTTGGCTTGCAAATCACTGTCACATTTAGGAGCTTCACAAATTTGTTGATGAAACAACGATCTAGCTCTCAACTCAGCTAGGATCGAACCATTATCAGAGAAAGTTAATCGTTTATTCATCACTCTCAAAGCAAACAAAGTTTTTCTACTTAACGAATTTGCGACTACATTTGCCTTACCCGGGTGATAATCAATTACTAGCTCATAATCCTTCAGTAACTCAAGCCATCTCTGTTGCCGCAAGTTCAAATCTTTATGAGTCATCAAGTATTTTAAACTCTTATGATCAGTAAAGATATGACATCTCTCACCTTACAAATGATGTCTCCAAAATTTTAAAGCAAACACAATGACGACTAACTCCAAATCATGCGTCGGATAATTCTTCTCGTGCGGTTTCAACTGTCTCAAGGCATAAGTATCACTTTGCCCTCTTTCATCAACACACATCCTAATCCATTAGTGACACGTCACTATAAATCACAAACTCCTTTCCCGGCTCAGGTTGTACTAAAATTGGTACCTTAGTCAATAATGCTATCAACTTCTCAAAACTTTGCTGACACTTTTTAGACCATTCAAACTTAACATCTTTTTGCAACAGCTTGTTCATAGAAGTAGCGATCATCAAAAATCCTTTGACAAATCCTCAATAAGAACCAGCTAAGCCCAAAAAGCTTCTAACTTCAGATACACTTCTCGGCGGTTTACAATCGACAATATCAGAAATCTTACTTGGATCAACTCGAATACCATCAAATGAAACTATATATCCCAAAAATCTAACTTCTAGGAACCAAAACTCACTTTTACTGAATTTAGCAAACAACTACTTATCTCTCAAAGTCTGCAATGCCGTCCTCAAGTGCTCAGCATGCTCAGACTCGTCTCAAGAATAAATCAAAATGTCATCGATAAACAAAAACACAAATTTTTCCAAATACGATCTAAAGATCCGATTTATCAAGTCTATAAAAATAGTTGGTTCATTTGTTAGTCTGAAAGGCATAACAAGAAATTCATAGTGCCCATACCTTGTCCTGAAAGTGCTTTTCGGTACATCTGACTCTTTAACTCTCAACTGGTAGTAGCCAGATCCAGATCTCAAATCAATTTTCGAGAATACTGTTGCCCCTTTCAACTGATCAAACAAGTCATCAATCCTCTGTAAAGGATACCTATTCTTTATAGTTACCTTGTTGAGCTGACGGTAATAGATACAGAGTCTCATAGACCTATCTTTCTTCTTTACAAATAATACAGGAGTACCCCAAGGAGAAAAACTCAGTCTCACAAAACCCTTATCTGTCAACTCTTGCAATTGAGCTTTCAATTCTCTCAATTCAGTTGGGGCCATCCTTTACGGAGTAATAGATATCGGTGAGGTCCTTGGTATTAAATCAATACCAAACTCGGCTTCTCTAACTGGTGGTAACCTAGGCAATTCTTCTGGAAACACATCCGGATATTCATAAACTATCGACACTGACTCAATTTTCAATTTGGACACTTTCTTATTCAACACATATGAAAGATAAGCTTCACAACCTTTCCTTACATACTTTTGGGCAAACATCAAAGAAATAACAACAGGTAACTCACCCGACTCATCTGAATCAATCTGAAGAGTTTCACCATTTTCATATTTCAGTTCAATAATCTATATTTTACAGTTCATTACGGCATCATGCAGTGTCAACCAATCCATACCCAAAATAACATTGAATTTATCAAATGACAACAACATTAAATCAGCCAGAAAATAGTGACCTTGAGTCATCAAGGGACAATTCTTGCAAACTCTATCAACTAATAAATGTTTGCCTAAAGGGTTTGACACTTTAATCACAAACACAGTAAACTCAACAGGCAAGCCTTTACTAGTTACCAATTTAACACAAGCATAAGAATGGGTCGATCCAGGATTAATCAATGCAATTACATTAGTATTATAGAGGGAAAAAGTACTAGTGATAACATTAGGAGATGTCGCTTCTTCGCGAGCACAGATGGCATAGGCTCTAGCAGGTGCTCGAGCTTTGGATCTCACAGCTATATCTTTTGTCCCACCTTTACTACTAGATCCATTTTAGGTATTTCTCGGTGGCCTACCCCTATTTGTAACATCTCGATTTGGGCCTTGTCAGAATAGTAGTTTTGAGACCACAAATTTGAAGTAGAAATAATTATTTTATGAATGTGTTAAGGTATATGATATGTTTTCATGATTGTATGAAAGTTTCGTTAAGAAATTTTGGGGATAAAGTGTTCAATTTGATTTTTAGGACTAAATTGAAAAAGTTGCAAAATATGTGATTCTAGAAGCTTTAAGCATGAAATAGCTATGGATTATTAATTAGAGGTCCTTAAATAGCAATTTGACCAATTTCTATTTTTATGGACAAAAATGGGCATGGATAGGTGAAATTTGAAAGTTTAGTAAAAAGGGCATTTTGGTCATTTGGTTAATAAAAGAATTAAAAGGGAAAATGAAGTAAAAATCCTGTCCATCTTCTCCATTAGGTGCTGAAATTTCTAAGAAGCCATAACTAGGGTTTCTTCACTTTCCAAGCTTGATAGTAAGTGCATCCTAGCCTCGTATTTAATGTTCTTTACATTTTTGAAGTTGTTATCAACCGATCTAGCCATTTCTACAATTTAATTGAGCTAGAGTTGATGTCTAGGGTTTGAACCATGTGTGACATGCAAGTATTTTGATGTTTCATGGTAGATTATGAAAGTTTGATGTGTGATAAACATCTTTTACTAAGTGATTTTTGATGAAAACACCTAAAAAGGGCTTATTTGTAAAAGTGGTAAAAATGGGTGGTAGAAATGTGATTTGATGAAAATGTGGGTTGGTATAAGCATGATATAGGTTCGGCTAGGCTTGGGTAACAAAGAAAATGAGTACATTTCATTTTATGAGCCCAAGAACTAATTTGTAAATATGTAAAAGTTTAGGGGCAAAATTGTAATTTTTCTAAAGAATGGTTTTTGAATTGGTTTGAACAATGTGATAATTAAATGAGCTAATTTTGCTATTATAGATCGAGAAAAATGGAGTCCGGATCTAAACCGGGGAAAACACAAGGTTGTGGACTAAGTCGAATTAATTAGCCATATTTTGTACCGAGGTAAGTTCATTTGTAAATAATGCAATATTATGATCATATTTTTAATGCATTGATATTGTGTGAATTATATAATTGATTCGATGAATACATTCGAAAAGTTCCGACAAGAGAGAGAAAATCCCATTTGAACCTTAGGAATAGAATAGGATATGACTGACATGTCACTAGGACCCCATGTGATATATATGTTTATGTGAATCTGGGTGTTGGTCATCTACGTCCTACCGATGGCTAGGTAGTTTGGCACGTGTTGCGGATACCTGACAGCTTGTGCGAGTAGAACCATGATTAGCTCGAGAATGAGCCTTTATGTGATACGAAATATGAGGTAGCTTTGGCTATATATGTGGCACTTGTGTGCAAGGACCTTCCATGTATCTGTTTAGTATTCCAAGTGTTCAACGGGTATGTCAAGAATGAAAAAGAGTATGTTAAGTCACGAGTTGGTACAGGTATGTACAAAAAACTCATAAGAATGAGCTTTTGGTAAGATTAAGAATGATAAAGTTATGATTTTTGTTAAGTTAAATTGTATGATACTCATGCTAAATGTTGCTTAATATTTTTTATTATTGCATGTGAACTTACTAAGCCTTATGCTTATCCTCTTCCTTTCCTTTTTCTTATAGTATAGTCAATCTAGCTTCGGAATTGAAGGACGTCAGAGCTCGATTCACACTATCAAATTAATCTTTTGGGTATTCATGATTTTACATTTTGAGTATGGCATGTATAGGGGACTTGGTCTTTTTTTTTTTTTTCGTGTCATACTGATTTGGCCAAGTGTGTTGGCTTGTAATGGTAATTGATTCATTTTGTAAATGGCCATATGTTATTGGCTAATGTTGGTCAAGTATATATATAAAGAAATGATGATGTGTTCCATGGATGTGTTTATTTCATGGATTGTGACGATAAGTATAAGATGTTGTATGTGATAGAAAATAACATGAAATTGATGTGTGAATGTCTTAGTTGTTGCTGAATTGGTAGTGTGTATATGCTTGATTTGGTGTTGTTTGATGTTGTGTAGGTTGGTGAATGTAACACCCCTAACCTGTAACCGTCGCCGGAATAGGTTAAGAGGCATTACTGGACTCGTAACACAGTTCAGAACAATTAAATATCAAAGATCATCTCATTTCCATAAATACCAGTCATTCATGTTCCATACGAACTTAAACTGAGCATACAAGGTCTAATCCATGCATCTGGGAGTAAATAGATAACATATAAATGTTTCAGAACTTATAAAAAATTTCAACTTTTCAAAGGCCACACACCCGTGTTAATAGGTTGTGTGCCTCATGCAGCCTTAGACACGCCCGTGTGTCTAAGTCGTGGCGAAACAGGGCATACATACTGACTTGTCCACACGGCCACAAGACACGCTCGTGTGCCAGGCCGTGTGAAAATTAGGAAGGCTACTGACTTGGCCACACGACCGACCGCACACCCGTGTGCTAGCCCATGTGCCACACACGATCAATAGACACACCCGTGTGTCTAGGCCGTGTCAAAACTGGAGGGTATACTACCTTTAATTTGTAGGGTACCCTAGGGGACACACGTCCATGTAACGTGACCGTGTGTCGCACATGGCTGAGACACACGACAGTGTTTCTGCCCGTATGGACCAAAAATAGGCCATTTGAATAGCCAATTTGCCACCCCAATATGGGTTAACCTACAAGCAAAGAAACAAGCATATTTGATCAACCATTTTAGCCAATATCTATACCAAATCATCCATAATTCATACCATAACATTATCAACCAATTACATACTCATAAACCTTACCAATTTATACCAAAACATAAGGTAAGATCATATCAAAACATCATTCAATCTCATACCATGAACTTACCAAACTTACCATTTCTTTTGACCAACTAAACACATACCACAATTGAAAATTGGCATAACATATCATATACCATTATCAAGTTATAATTTCAAACATAAACTAGCCAAATCACATGGCTAAATATATACATCACAAAACATAATCGTTCAACTACTAGCCTATACATGCCATACTTCAAAATATACATTTTCAAAGCACCAAAATGAGATTCGATAGTGTGGTGATGATCCTTGACAATCCCCAAGCTCACAGTAGCTTCTATATCTATAAAATAATGCAAACACACACACAAAGTAAGCTTTCAAAAGCTTAGTAAGCTCGTACCAAAAACATCAACACTTAAGTACTTATAAATTCTCAACTCATCCATCAAGTCCATGCCCACATAATCCATATTATTATACCAATTCAATAACTTTTTATGCATTTTACCATCTACCACATAGGTATTATACTTACTTGAACATTCTCGTATTCATTCGTTTTCATTCTCTCTTCTTGTTCGGATACTTTAAGACCTTTCGAAGATCACCAATGCTTTAAATATCCGCACACTTAGTGCTTTAAAGATTAGCTGAAGCTATAATAATTTCGCACACTTAGTGCCATCTCAATTAACCGAAGCTATTTCGGCATCGCACACTTAGTGCCTCATATAGCCAAAGCTAATTTAAATCGCACACCTAGTGCCAAAAACCATTGGTTTATCATCGTATTCATCCAAACCAAATATATATTTAATGTATGCATAATCAAAACAAAAAAATATACTTATAACATCATATTTTATGTACGAACTTACCTCGCACTCGAAATTGTCAACTCGGACTGTTTACTCTATAATCTTCTACTTTCCTCGGTCTAAGTCCGAATTCCTCTTTTCTTGATCTATATGTATTCAAAATTAACCCTTTTATTCACCAAATCATTCAAAACAATCCATATACACACAATTGGGCCTTTTGCAAACTAGCCCTCACATTTTCACATTTTGACATTTTAGTCCCTAAATCACAAAATCATAAAATCACAAAATACACATAATTTGCTTGTACACAAGCTTAGCCAAATTTTCATAGTTCTCATACAAGTTCATACATTTCATTTATTTCACATTTTTGTCCCTCAAAATAACGTTTTTACAATTTAGCCCAAATTGCTCAAATTCATCAAAAATCCAAAGACAAAACATGTAAACCCAACATCAAGCTTTCATAATTCAACATATAACATCACAAAGCTCATGAATTCATCCATGGTACATTTCAAAATCATTAAGAAAATCAGAAATTGAGGCATGGATTTGATAATATCGAAGCAACGAGTTTTCAAAGATAGACTTGAGGTCCGATTACCAGCAGTTGAGAGTTAAAGACTCGGATGTACTGAAAACTACATTTTGGATGAGGTATGGTCACTATGAATTTTTGGTTATGCCTTTTGGTTTAACGAATGCTCCCGCAGTGTTTATGGACTAAATGAATCAAATTTTTAGGCCATACTTAGATAAGTTTATGGTTGTGTTTATCGATGATATTTTGATTTATTCTCAAAATGAGTCTGAGCATGTTGAGCATTTGAGAACTGTTTTACAAACTTTGAGAGATAAACAGTTGTATGCTAGGTTTAGTAAAAGTGATTTTTGACTTCGAGAAGTCAGATTTTTTAGGGCACATTATTTCGGGTGAAGATATTCGAGTTGACCCGATTAAGATTTTAGCAATTGTTGATTGGAAACCACCAATGAATGTATCCAAGGTTAGAAGCTTTTAGGGCTTAGTCGGTTACTACAGACAATTTGTTAAAGGGTTTTCCATGATTTCTACTCCGATGACAAAGTTGCTATAGAAGGATGTCAAGTTTGAATGGTTAGAAAGGTATCAACAGAGTTTTGAGAAGTTGAAGGCATTGTTGACTAAGGCACCGATTTTAGTACAACCTGAGCCGGGAAAAGAATTTGTGATTTATAGTGATGCATCCTTGAAAGGACTGGGTTGTGTACTTATGCAAGAAGGCAAAGTGATATCTTATGCCTCGAGGCAATTGAAACCGCATGAGAAAAATTATCCTACACATGATTTGGAGCTAGCCGCCATTGTGTTTGTATTGAAGATTTGGAGACATCATTTGTACGATGAGAAATGTCATGTTTATACCGATCATAAAATTTTAAAGTACTTAATAACTCAAAAGGATTTGAATTGAAGGCAAATGAGATGGTTGGAGTTGTTAAAAGGTTACGAGATAGTGATTGACTACTATCCGTGAAAGGCGAATATGGTCATCGAGGCTTTGAGTAGGAAGTCATTTTTTACTTTGAGGGCTATGAACACTTAGTTGACTTTAACCAATGATAGTTCAATTCTAGCTGAATTGAGAGCTAGACGATGTTTCTCTAAGAGATTTGCGAAGCTAAAAAATGTGACAGTGGTTTGTAAGCCAAAAGAGCCCAATGTGAATTGAGTATCGAATCAGATTTTTGGATTAGTCTTGATGGATGTTGGATGTTCCAAGATAGGGTCTGTCTATCGAAAGATAACGAGCTTATTCGAAAGATTTTACGTGAGGCACACAGTGGTTATTTGTCAGTTCACCCCGGTAGTTTAAAAATGTATAATGACTTGAAGAAATTTTGTTGGTGGCCGGTTATGAAAAGAGATATCTTCGAGTTTGTTTCGAGATGTCTGATTTGTCAACAAGTAAAAGCTGATCACCAAGTACCTTCGGGTTTACTTCAGCCTGTGATAGTTCCCGAGTGGAAATGCGATAGAACTACTATAAATTTTGTGACGAGATTGCCCTTGACACCGAAAAAGAAAGATGCCATTTGGGTTGTGGTAGATAGGCTAATGAAGTCTGCTCATTTTATTCCGGTACGTACTGATTACTCACTTGATAAGCTAGCTGATTTGTATATTGGTGAAATTGTCAGATTGCATGGAGTGCCTATCTTGATTATATCAGATAGAAATCTGAGGTTCACTTCGCGGTTTTGGAAAAAGTTGTAAGAAGCTTTAGCTACAAAGTTGAGCTTTAGTACTGCTTTTCACCCGCAAACTAACGGTTAGTCTGAGCGGGTAATTCAGATTCTTAAGGATATGCTCCGGTGTTGTATTCTTGAATTCGAGGGTAGTTGTGAAAAATATCTACCTTTGGTTGAATTTGCCTACAACAACAGTTTTCAGTCGAGTTTGAAAATGGCACCTCATGAGGCATTATACGGTCGTAAGTGTCAGAAATCGTTGTATTAGACGGGACTCAGAGAGAATCAGATTTACTGGGTCAATTTAGGCAGAGAAACTGAAGAAAAAGTAAAGATAATTAGTGATTGTTTAAAAGTAGCTTCCGATAGACAGAAATCCTATGCGGATTTGAAATGGAAAGAGATTGAGTTTTAGGTCAGTGATAAAGTATTCTTGAAAGTGTCACCGTGGAAGAAAGTTCTTAGATTTGGCCAGAAGGGGAAGTTGAGTCCGCGTTTTATTGGACCGTATAATAGTACCGAAAGGGTAGGGCCAGTAGCATATCTGTTAGCTTTGCCATCTAAGTTGAAAAGGATTCACAATGTGTTCCATGTGTCTATGTTGCGCCAATACCGATCAGACCCTTCACCTGTGATTTCACCGACAGAGGTTGAGATCCAATCGGATATGACTTATGGCGAAGAGCCAGTTAAGATTCTGGCTCGGAAAGTCAAGTAGTTGAGGAATAAAAGTATAGCCCTTGTGAAAGTATTATGGCAAAGACATGGGGTTGAAGAGGCTACATAGGAACCCGAGGAAACCATGAGAAAGTAATACCCAAACCTCTTTTTGGGTAAGATTTTTGGGGACGAAAATCCCTAAGGGGGAGAGTTATAACATCCCGATTTTGGGCCTCGTTAGAATAGTGGTTTCGAGGTAACAAATCCAAAGTAGAAATAATTATTTTATGAATGTGTTGAGGTCTATGATATGTTTGCATGATTGTATGAATGTTTCATTAAGAAAATTATAATTTTTCCAAAATATGGTTTTTAGATTGATTTGAACAATGTGACAATTAAATAAGCTAAATTTGCTATTATAGATCGAGAAAAATGGAGTCCGGACCTAGATCGGGGAAAAAATAAGGTTGTGGACTATGTCAAATTAATTAGCCATATTTTGTACCGAGGTAAGTTCATTTGTAAATAATGCAATATTATGATCATATTTTTAATGCATTGATATTGTATGAATTGTATAATTGATTCAATGAATACATTCGACAAGTCCAACAAGAGAGAGAAAATCCTGTTTGAACCTTAGGAATAGAATAGGATACGGGTGACATGTCACTAGGACCCCATGTGATATATATGTTTTTGTGAATCTGGGTGCTGGTCATGTACGTCCTACCAGTGGCTAGGTAGTCTGGCATGTGTTGCGGATACCTGACAGCTTGTGTGAGCAGCCTGTATAGCTATGTCTTGACCGTCAGCTTGTGTGAGCAGACTCGTGATTAGCTCAAGAGCGAGCCTTTATTTGATATGAGATATGTGGTAGCTTTGGCTACATATGTGGCACTTATGTGCAAAGACCTTTCGTGTATCCGTTTAGTATTCCAAGTGTTCAACAGGTATGTCAAGAATGAGAAAGAGTATGTTAAGTCACGAGTTGGTACAGGTATGTACGAAAAACTCAGAAGGATGAGCTTTTGGTAAGATTAAGAATGATAAAGTTATGCTTATGAAACTATGATGATAAATATGTGATTTATATTAAGTTAAATTGTATGATACTCATGCTAAATGTTGCTGAATATTGTTTAGTATTGCATGTAAACTTACTAAGCCTTATGCTTACGCCCCTTCCTTTCCTTTTTCTTATAGTATCATGAAGCTAGCTCGGGAATCGAAGGACGTCGGAGCTCGATTCACACTATCAAATTAATCTTTTGGTTATTCATGATTTTACATTTTGAGTATAGCATGTATAGGGGACTTGGTCTTTTTTTTTGTATACGTGTCGTACTGATTTGGCAAAGTGTGTTGGCTTGTATGGTAATTGATTCATTTTGTAAATGGTCATATGGTATTGGTTAATATTGGTTAAGTATATATATATACATGTGATGATGCCTTTCATGGATGTGGTTATTGCATAGATTGTGACGATAAGTATACGATGTTCTATGTGATAGTAAATAGCATGAAATTGATGTGTGGATGTCTTAGTTGTGGCTGAATTGATAGTGTGTATATGCTTGATTTGGTGTTGTTTGATGTTGTGTAGGTTGGTGCAAGTAAGGGTGGCAAAAAAGGCTTGGTAAATATCCTTATTTTTATCCACACGGGTAGACACACGAGCATGTGTCTAGGCCGTGTGTGACACACGGCTTACACTATGGGTGTGTGATCCTGATGTTTGTTGCCTATATTTTAAAAATTTAGCTTTGAATTGGCCACAAAGGTAGAGATACGGCCGTGTGTCTCAGCCGTGTGAAGGACACGGCTCAGGGACATAGGCGTGTGAAGTCTTCACCTAATTTGTGAAAAAAATTATGAAAATAAAATCGCCCATACGGCCTAGCACATAGGTGTGTGCCTTGGCCGTGTGACCCTAATTTGTTTAGGACATCATAAATAGAGAGTTACACGGGCTGAGGACACGGGCGTGTGAGACCACACGACCTACCCACATGGGCGTGTGACCCTCCAAAGCATGAAAATTTGCTAAGTCTTGTAACAATTTCCAAAGTTCTCGGTTTAGTCTTGAACCACTCCTAATGTATGCTTTGGGCTTTGTATAAGGGACGATATGTATGTTTTTGAAAAGTTTCAAAATTGGGTGAAAATTCATGTCTCAATTTTGAATGTTCGGTTGAGTTTAAGTTCAGTAATGCCTCATACCCTATTCCGGCTTCGATACGGGTAAGGGGTGTTACACTATTAGTAGTATTACGCGGCCTTGCACTCTGGAAAATTTTTTTCTAAGCCATTTCAGGACAAATTCGGATAAAATTCTCTTGGGAGTCACTCTTAAAACAAGCTCGTTCATTCATTCTATATTAATCGGGATGACGTCTGCCACAATGTTGACATTCAGGTGTGTTAGGCTCACATTACCCACACTTGCCATTGAAGTGGCTTGAGATTTAAAATTCGAGTATTGCTTCCCGCGATCTCTGTGGGAATACCCAGCTGATAAATTCGAACAGGAGTACATTTCTTTAGATTTCTTTGAATGAGATGGAAATGACTAACTCATCGGTCTTTTCCTTGAATCCTTAGCTTCACATTCAGCTTTCCTATTCTCTTTATTCAACTCTTCGGCCTTACAGGCTCGCTCGACCAATACCACAAATTCTTTCAGTTTTAAGATCCTAACTAACACATGAATATCCTTATTCAATCCATCCTTAAATCTCTTGCACATGATAGCCTCGGTGGAAACACACTCTCGAGCATATTTGCTAAGTCTGACAAATTCTCGCTCATACTCGGTCACTATTATACGACCCTATCCCAGCTCAAGAAATTCCTTACGTTTCTGATCAATGAATCGCTGACAAATTCTCGCTCATACTCGGTCACTATTATACGACCCTATTTCAGCTCAAGAAATTCCTTACGTTTCTGATCGATGAATCGCTGACTAATATATTTCTTTCGGAACTGCTCTTGAAAGAATTCTCATGTAACCCTCTCTCTCGGTACCATCGATACCAGCGTATTCCACCAGTGATATGCAGAATCTCTCAAAAGTGAGACGACACACTTTAAACCCTCATCTGATGTACAAAACAACTCATCAAATACCCTGAAGGAGTTCTCAAGCCAAAACTCGGCTCTCTCGGGATCATCATCTACATTAGCTCTAAAATCTTCAGCCCCATGCTTTCGGATCTTATCAACCGGGGGCTTATTCATTCTTATAAATTCCATACCTTGTGGAGGTATAGGAACAAGTCAAGGAATAGGTAGGGGTGGAGGAGGTTGGGCATTTAGATTTGTTCGAGCAAATTCTCTATACCACTCATTCATCATGTGGAGAAAGGCTTCCCTACCCCCTTCTCCTTGACTAATTGTTGGGGGTCTACTATTAAACGGCGCTGCCCCTTGAGCAGGAGCCGACGCATTACATTCAACGTCATTAGCTTGAGCTCGATTGGGATCCATTTACTATATGAAAACATAATTTAAAATTGTCAGGAGTCATCACACTATCACTGTTTAATTATGGCATGTATAGATAAACTCTTACACACGCTACGTTAGTCCGAGAATCAACTAAACCGTTGCTCTGATTCCACTAAATGTAACACCCTTTACCCGTATCTAGTGCCAGAATAGAGTACGAGGCATTACCGAACTTATACACAAGCAAACATACAAAACATAGACGTAAATTTCCATCCAAATTTAAAACTTTTCACATACATTCACATCATCCCTAAAATAAGCCAACGAGGTCCAAAACATGCATTAGAAGCGGTTAGGCAGTAAACTGAGAACTTCAGAAAATTTCACAACACTTAGAAAATTTTCATGTTTTAAGGGCCACATGCCCTATAACGCCCCAAAAATTTCAAACATTCTTTCTTTTTCGGTTTTGATAAAAGGTGTGCTTAATATTCCTAGTCGAGTGTTATTTATGTGATGATAGGCCTGGTTAAGTTTTGAGTTTGAACTTTGGGGTGAAGGAAATTATAGTTTAATAATTAAAAGAACCTTGATGGCAAGTAGTTTGGGTTTTAAATAAATGAAGGAGGAATTGGACACAAGGAGCCTTATGTTGGAGTGGTAAGTAGCATCACATGTTGGGCTTAGAGGTGGCATCACATGCATGGCAATGAGGTTTGGGGTTCGAATCCCTCCTTGCTCAAACGAAGGATTTCTTCGACATCGGACTATATGCCCAATGATGGAGTAGAAGAGGCTCCGACCTCACCCGTGGCTGAGACTGGACCGTATGATCGGGCCGTGGGGGATGAAATTAAAGTGCGCAGCGGGAGTGTGGTGTGGTAGTCTGTGTTATTAGTTTGAAATTTCGTGGACGAAATTTCTTTAAGGGGGTAGAGTTGTAACACCCCAAAAATCCCTAACTTTTTTTTTCGGTTTTGGTAAAATGTGTGCTTAATATTCCTAGTCGAGTGTTGTTTATGTGATGATAGGCCTGGTTAAGCTTTGAGTTCAAACTTTGGGGTGAAGGAAATTATAGTTTAATAATTAAAAGAACCTTGATGGCAAGTAGTTTGGGTTTTAAATAAATGAAGGAGGAATTGGACACAAGGAGCCTTGTGTTGGAGTGGCAAGTAGCGTCACATATGGGGCTTAGAGATGGCGTCACATGCATGGCAAGGAGATTTGGGGTTCGAATCCCTCCTTGCTCAAAAGAAGGATTTATTTTTGCTCAATAAATGGACAGTAGTGGCGTTGGATGTGAACTCTGAAGGGAGTGATCAGAGGAGAAATTTAAGGAAGGGATTAAAGAGTTATAAGGGAGAAAAGTTAGGAGATGAGGGGTGTAGAGAAGTGGAGTCGAATAGGGAATTTGGGGATAGGTAAATTCGGCTATAGTATATATAGGTGCCAATTTTTGGGATTCTAGGTAATGTCGAAATTGCTTCTCTGCCTTTAGCCGAATTTCTCATTTTTTTTGTGTTACTGAAACACTTTTCTCTCTAAGTGCTCAGAAGCTGAATTCCTTGTTCCTTGCTTTCTGATTTTCCAGAAGCTGAATTCCTTGTTCCTTGCTTTCCGATTTTCCATTCTTCTCTTCTTCTTATTTGTGCCAAATAATACCTTTCACCATACAAATCTCAAAGGCTGAATACCTATTTGGCTGAAAACCCTTTGTGCTGCCGCTACTCCCTCTACTTCGGCCGATTCTTGTGGGATTAGTATCGAATCTCAAATTTCATATCTGTGCTGAATTGTTCCTTAGGCATTTTGGGGTTTTGGATTTAAGAAATACTCGTGATTAGTGATCAAGGAAGGGCTGTTAAGGCTTGTCGTTCAAGGTAACGCAAAGGTGAGATTTTTTGCTTTTGGTGATCGTATTTGATAAGTGTGTAATTAGTCGTTGAGTGACATCATTTTTCAGTTCGTGGCTAAGGAGATCGCAGCAAGTTTTAGTACCAGGTGTGTACGTACATTGCACACATACAGTAGATCGGCAAATCCTGAATGTCGAAATACCGAAAAGCTGGAAGTTTGGCTACAATAAACTCGCAAGTGCGTGAACACTCGTAAGGGAAAACCGATAGGTTACCAGAGGCCCCACGTGTGATTTCGTGGACTTGGGCCGTGTATTGGCCAACCGGGCTAGAGTGGGCTAAATGGGCCCGATGGGCTGTAGGGCCCATAATAGGAAAAAATGGCAATTTGTTACTAAGTGATGAAAAATCATATGATTGCTTGACTATGAATGCGATTGGGCCTGACGGGCCATACGAATGTGATTTGAACCTAATGGGCCATATGAATGAGATTGGGCCTAGTGGCCCATATGCATGTATGTAGACTTGTTTGGGCTTTGTAAGGGGTTTTGGGCATAGTATCTAATAACTGCTTAAACAGACAAAAAGCGTAAATAATTAATTAATTGCGACCGTGGACAAGTCATCAGGTTAAGGTGTGGCAATGGGTATATGCATGTTTAGGATTGGATCTAGGGAGAGCTTGGTACTTAAGCGGTCTTATTGAACCACCTCCTCTTCTTTGGATTCCTACCTGGTGCATAGAATCTATTCGCTTTAGCCAACGAGGACTTGTTAACGGGCCAAGGTAAGTAATAATATAGAGAAATTACCAAGAAGCCCCTAAGGGCAAAAATGACTAAAATACCTCTATGTGTTGAATGTAAGATTTATGGATGTTACATGTATACCTGCTGCATTCATATGATATTATGTTTAGGTTGTATATGGGTTGGGAATTATGGACCGGAGGAAGTATATGAGGATTGCATGGTTGCTTGACGACCGTGGATCCTCCGATGGCATTTTAAGCCCAATATATGATTAGTAGCTTTGCTGCAACGTTAGGTAGTACCGCAATCGGGCTACCATTGGAGTGAATCGGACGAGTGGGTCGATATTTATATCCCCACATGGTGTGTATCGGGGGATGGAGATGGTGTGTAGCGGTTGGATGGGTGGGATTCGTAATTTTTGATTGCCTTACATCTGTTCTGATATTGAATTGGGCTTAGGCCCGAAAAGGCTTGCTATTGCATGCTTTTCTATTTGCCGAGGGTTGTACACACTGAGTTTTCAAAAACTCACCCCCTTTTTTATTTTTCTCAGGTGATTCTCAGTAGGTGGTTCGACGATAGGAGGGACTAGATAATACGTGAATCAACGATGAGTGCTAGAAGAGGAGCAAGAGGCCGTGGCCGCGGAAGTGTTAGGGCTAGATCGTCGGCAACGGGCAATATGCCCAATATTGGAGTAGAAGAGGCTCCGACCACACCCGTGGTTGAGACTGCACCATATGATCAGGCCGCAGGGGATGGAATTAGAGTGCCCAGCGGGAGTGTGGTGTGGTAGTCTGTGTTATTAGTTTGAAATTTCGTGGACGAAATTTCTTTAAGGGGTTAGAGTTGTAACACCCCAAAAATCCTAAACTTTCTTTTTTTTCGGTTTTGATAAAATGTGTGCTTAATATTCCTAGTTGACTGTTGTTTATGTAATGATAGGCCTAGTTAAGTTTTGAGTTCAAAATTTGGGGTGAAAGAAATTATAGTTTAATAATTTAAAGAACCTTGATGGCAAGTAGTTTGGGTTTTAAATAAATGAAGGAGGAATTGGACACAAGGAGCCTTGTGTTGGAGTGGCAAGTAGCGTCACATATGGGGCTTAGAGGTGGCGTCACATGCATGGCAAGGAGGTTTGGGGTTCGAATCCCTCCTTGCTCAAAAGAAGGATTTATTTTTGCTCAATAAATAGCCAGTAGTGGCATTGGATGTGAACTCTGAAGGGAGTGATCCGAGGAGAAATTTAAGGAAGGGATTAAGGAGTTATCAGGGAGAAAAGTTAAGAGATGAGGGGTGTAGAGAAGTGGAGCCGAATAGGGAATTTGGGGATAGGTATATTCGGCTATAGTATATATAGGTGGCGATTTTGGGGATTCTAGGTAATGCCAAAATTGCTTCTCTTCCTTTAGCCAAATTTTTCATTTTTTTTTGTTGTTGCCGAAACACTTTTCTCTCTAAGTGCTCAGAAGCCGAATTCCTTGTTCCTTGCTTGCTGATTTTCCATTCTTCTCTTCTACTTATTTGTGTCGAATAACCCCATTTACCATACAAATCTCAAAAACTAAATACCTCTTTGGCTGAAGACCCTATGTGGGCAGGCTGTGTGGTTACACACACCCATGTTCCTAACCCGTGTAACTCTCTGTTGGCCATGCAAGAATAAATTGAAGTCACACAGCCAAGGCACACACCCGTCTCCTTAGTCGGTGTGGTCGATTTAATTTTTATAATTTTTCATAAAATAGGTGCAGACTTCACACGCCCCGGCACATGCCCGTGCATGAGGCCGTGTCATCCATACTGGCTGAGACATACTACTGTGTTTCTACTCGTGTGCTCAATTTTGAGCATTCTGTTTTATAACAATTAAGGTGCAGAGGACACATGGCCAGAACACACACCTATGGGGCAAGCCGTGTGTCGCACATGGCCTAGACACACGCCCGTGTGTTTACCCGTGTGGATATAAGCGAGGCTATTTACCAAGACATTTTGTCACCCTCTTATGCATACATCTACACCACAAAACATAACACCAATCCAAGCAATTACAATCAACCAATTTAGCCACAATCAATACATCCACACATCATTCACATGTTACCATTTACCTCATAGAAACATCATATACTTATCAACTTCAATCATGCAAACTTCCACATCCATGAAAACCTCATCATATGCATAAGTACTTAACCTAATATTAGCCAATTTCATATGGCCCTTTACAAAATGAATTATCAACCAATATAGGCCAACACATGTGACACATAACAAAATAACCAAGTCTCTATACATGCCATGGCTCAAAATGTTAAATTCTTTGGTACCCAAATTAATAAGTTGATAGTGTGATGGAGCCTCCAACGATCCTCAAATCCGAGCTAGCTTGGCGACACTATAAGACAAGGGAAAAGAAAAGGGAGTAAGCTATAAAGCTTAGTAAGTTCCCATGCAAATAATAAGCATTATAAACTCACATTTACGTACAATTAAATTCAAGTAAACTAACATAAAAGTCATTATAAATCTCATAATAAAACTTACTCAATCACAACCTTATCGAGGGATTCATCACATATCGAGCTCATTAAGTATGAGTTTTATGTACATACTTGTACCAATTTACAACATACCATAGTATTTCACAACTTTGGCATTCTCATTGCATTTCCTGTTGAACCACTTGGAATATTAAAGGATACTCGGGTATCTTGCACACAAAGTACAACACCAATGCCATATCCCAGAGATGGTCTTACATGGGACCACATATCGATGCCAATAGCCCAGCTATGGTCTTACATGAAATCTTGTATCGATACCGTATGCCAGATATGGTCTTACACATAGTCTCATAATGATGCCATATCCCAGATATGGTCTTACACATAGCCTCGGTAACCCTAATGTCATGACATTTGTATCTTATCTATTCCTAAGGTTCAATCGAGATTTCACGCTTGTCGTAACTTTGTCGAACACACTCAATGTTGATCATAATTCATAAATATTAAAACATTTAAAATATAATTAAAGTAATGTATTATTTACATAAGAACTTACCTCGGTACAAAAATATTAGGAAATGGACCTAATCGTCAAATACTTTATTTTTCCCCCGATCTAGGTCTGAACCTTGTTTCTCTTGATATATAATAGAAAATTTAACTCGTTTATTAATCAAATTACTCAATTCAGCCAAAACTTACATTATGACAAAATTAGATTTTTGCCCCTAAACTTTGACATATTTACATTTTAGTCCCTAGGTTCGTAAAATGAAATCTATTCAATTTCATCAAGACCCAAGCCTAGCCAAACCTCTTTCATGCTTATAACAACTCACAGTTTCCATCTAATCACACTTTTATACACATTTTGAGATCTTTTTTACAAATAGGTCCTTTTGACATTTTCATCAACAATCACCTAGCAAAAGTTGTTTATCTAACATTAAACTTGCATAATCTAATTAGACATCAAAATGCACAAATATCTAACATGGGTGAAACCCTAGACCTCAATAATCTCTCAAATTAATGGTAGAAATAGATAAATTGAGTGATAACGACTTCAAAAATGTAAAAAAAATTAAAAACGGGGCATGAACGGACTTACAATCGAGCTTGAAAAGTGGCAATACCCTTGCTATGTCTCCCTTGCAAAATTTGGCCAAGCATGAAGAAGATGGACTAAATTTTGGCTTGATTTTTGGTTTTTCATTCATGTAATTACCAAATGACCAAAATTACCTTTTCTCAAAACTTTAAAATTCTCTTACCTCATGTCTATTTTTGTCCAAATTAAAGTAAAATGGCATAATTACCAACTAAGGACCTTTAATTTAAAATTTCATAACAATTAGACACCTCTATCATGTAGAACTAAATTTTTCACTCTTTACAAGTGAGTCCTTTTTGCTAAATTGAGTGCTCAAACGTCAAAATTTTTGAATGAAAATTTCACGAAATCATTACGTAAAACTATTGACCATCAAAATGTGATAAAAAAAAGTTTTACTTTCTCAGATTTGTGGTCTGAAACCACTGTTCTGATTAGGCCGAAAATCGGGCTGTTACACAAAACATGAAATCCTTAATGACATGTCATTTGTATCCTACGAATTCTTAAGGTTCAGCTGGGACTCGATAATCATCACACTGTTGATTTGGATATACATCATTCAATTACATTATGAATACATAATAAAATACATTTTGAATAATATGAATACAACAATCGTACAAATGAACTTACCTCGAAAACTAGAGGCGTAGAAGTTAAAACTAGCTAACCCGAAGCTTTTGCTTTGCCTCGATCTAGATCCGTATGTGGTCTATCTTGATCTAAATAGAAAAATTTCAATCCATTTAATACCTTTAGTATTCAATTTAGTCTACATTTCATACTTATATAAAATTACTATTTTACCCCTAATATTTTAACTTGTCACAATTTAGTCCTTAAGTTCATAAATTGAAATCTAAGCATTTTAATCCCTCTTATAGGCTAACCAAATTCTTTAGGGACTTAAACCAACCCAAGTAATTCATCATTTCACAAATTTAACATGAACTTTTACCATTTTTTAAAAACAAATCCTTAAATGCATATTTCATCAAAAATCACTTTACAAGACTTGTTTATAGAAGGATTCATAATCTACCATTAACCATCAAGAACCATTTAAAAGCATTCATGAAATAACCCTTAATCTTTAATAGTTTTACAAATTGATCCTCAGGCTAGCTAGATTAAGCTAAAACAGACTCAAAAACATATAAATCATTAAAAACATGATGAAAAACACTTACCACGCAAGTGCTTAAGCCAACCGAAACCCTAGAAATGGCTTTCTTTCTTCAAAATTTTTGTGGTGATTTGCTTTTAGGAAGATGATACCATCTTTTACTTAATTTAATTTTAAGTTTATTTATTAAATTTCAAATTTAACCTTAGTTTATAACTTTGAAAATCACTTAAATTATGTCCATATATGTCAAAAAACTTTTAGAATAGTACAATTACCATTTAAGTCCATTTACTTCCATTTCCATAGTCATTTAGGCCTTTTAACTAATGGAACTCTACTTTTACACTTTTTTACGATTTAGTCCTTTTCATGTAATTAATCATGCAAAAATCAAAATTTCTTAATTAAATTTTAATATGACCTTACTAACATCCTATAGATATTAAAATAATAAAAAATAATAATTTACTTGTCAGATTTGTGGTCCCAAAACCATTGTTCTGATTTCACTAAAAACGGGTTGTTATAGAGTATGTGGTTGCTATGCAAATTATCATTTAAATGTGATCTTATATGTTGTAATACTACAATGTGAGATGGATGCTAAGACCTATGAATAATATGCCAAATGAGTCAATTTAAGTCTCCTAAAAATGTTAGTATGTTCTTATAGTAAATTGTGTATGTAGTTGTGGTTTGGATCGTTTCGATGTTACTTGTGAATGCACGTGAATATATCAGCTCTTGTGGGTTATTAAAGCATGTATACATTATTTAGTCTTGATGAATTATTATTAAATGAATTATATATAAGTGAGTTTAGTGTAATTGCATGTAGGAGTATTTGTTAGTCTTATGATTTAATGAAATGTGAACATGATATTTTGACTTGATTAAAATATGGTTGTGAACGTGTTGTTGTATGCTCTTGTTTAATCTTTGATATTGTGTGTACTTTTTGGTTATTTTGAGCATTCACTAAGCTTGTTAACTCACCCACTCCTTTATTAAAACCATTGTAGATTAGTTGCATGCCAGTGTGAGTGTTGTGGTTTCCAAGAGGTGATCCAAGCAAGTCCTTTTCTGTTATTTCGTAGGTGTTATTGTTATTTTTTTTTTGTTTTGGGAATAAGACAATGTGGTAGACTTTTATTGACATTTTCAATGATGTTTTTAATGCTTCCATAGACTATTTGCTCCTAAGTTTATGAGATTCGTTTCCTATTATGTTGATTGTTGCTCAAACTTACTTTCGATGTTTGAGACTATTATTACGACCATTTTAACATTTATTTGATGATGATATGATAGCACGATGATTTGGTACATGTTGGAATGACTTATATGCTTATGTATATTGTATTTTTCTTGTCTGAAGCAGATGTATCGATACTAGTGTTGTAAAAATGATAATTCTGTGATTTTGAAATGTGTAGGAAGTTAGAATCGTAAATTTGTATCGATACCTTATCACAAGTATTGATAATTGGGGTTATTTTATCAATACTTTTTCAATTGTACCAATATTTTATTGTGTTTTTATTTTAGACTAAAAACAGTAAGTAGTTTTGGTATCAATTTTCCAAGCAGTATCGATAGCACTTAAGAGAAATATTGATACCACACTTGTCGTATCGATACATGCGTAACAGTTTTGCTAATTTTGCTAAATGGAATTTATTCATGTTTATCTTTGTTATAGGATGATTTGATGTATGTTTAGCATGTAAAGATGATAATTAAAGAGTATGATTTATTCAAAACCTATACGAATACTAAAATGGAAGGCGTTTCGTTTAGAATAAACTTTTACTTGTTATGTATGACATGAGATGGTGGTGTGGCATCCTTATATTCGGGCTTGGTGACCAGGCCAGGTATAGGGTGTTACATGGGGGTGATTTCAAGATGTTTAATTTTGAAGGATGAAATTTTATTCAAACTTATGATTACGAAACTGTGAATGCAATGAAATTACAGTCAAGTATTTATAATTTTAGAAGCGTACTATTTTATTTAGTCATGAAAAACAAATGATTGATTTTTTTTTGCACCAGAAATAGTCTAAAGTTAAGGATTTTAATGTAATGACAGTCAATTTTTGAATCCTCCTTAAGGATCGGGTTTGGAGTGTTACAACTCGCCTCACTCCGGCATACATTCTGATTTAATCGTATGCAATGTAAAGAAAAAAGTAGGTGAGTTCTTGAGAACTCAATGAATATATAGGAAAGAGTAACCGCATTGCAGTACAAAACATTAGTTAAACAAAAATGTAGGCATAATCATTAAACCACAAACAAGGTTTGCCATACTTGTGCAAAGCCCGTTTCGTAAACACTTACAACTCAGCAATAGTATAGAATTTCAGAATCACAATCTTATTTACTTGTTAGTTCTAGTTGGATAAGCGGATCTCCTTACAATGCCTTGGAATGACTCTATGAGTCCTGAACATGTCCCATAAGTATAACACTAGGCTAAACACTCTTCAACACAACAATATGTCCCTTTGACTAAAGTTCAGCTTGACATTCTCTTATCTTTCCAGCCTGTTCCAAGGCCTCAATGCCTAAAACATAAAACATGAAGGTGGGTACTCACAATCCTATGGCATGACATTATATCCAATAGATTCAGAAGGGTATCTTGTCAAAACATTTACTTAACACAGAGCTCACAAAAATTACAAAGGGCTCACAAAACATGAAACCATATAGAGCTCGTTAAAAAGAGCTCCTGAATAATTGTTCATAAAACACATATTTAAACACATTCATTAAACAAAGTTATAGGAAAGACTTACTCTCAAAAATGAGGGAAAATCCCTAAGCTTCTGATGAACATTATGGTTTACATACACACAAGTGGCTATCCCTGAACACTCAGCAATTATTGTGAACTTTAAACAAGTTTTGTTTTTCCCTTGTCCTTACCGGTAAATGGTCCAGCTTGTTTGTAATACACATAAACATACATATATCACTTTAAAAAATAATAGAAATTAAATTCAAACATATGAACAAACCTAGTTCCTAGACAATTAACGCTAATAGGGCAAAGCCTTACCTTTGATTCTAAGAGCTAGGTTCTGGGTAGGGTCTTGACACAAAATAATCGATGAGAGAACTTTTCAATGGTAAGGGTAACACTTCAAACCTGATCCTTAAGAAGGATCTAGGGATGGCACATAATTTCCTTAAAAACATTATCTTAAAACTCGTCTCTAGCTTAAACCAATTTACACCAAAATTTAATTTAGTATGAAATATAAACTATTTGTCATCCAAGGATAAATAAGATAATACACTTTGAAAACCATAAATACTTTACTGAAATTTCATTGGAACCATAGATTCATGATCATGAGTTTAGAAACAAAATGCATTCTTCAAGATGTAAATTACTTGACACCACCCCTATGTCATGCATAATACAAAATATAAGAAGTCTCACGATGACGATAGTCCTCTTGTATAGTCTTCATATATTCCTTTACTTCGTCAGTAGACCTAAGAAGGAAAGGTAACTAAGTAAGTTCAAAGAACTTAGTGAGTTTCAAATTAAAACATTGCAATAGTCACATATAATTCAAGTAAAACCATACAACTCAATAGAGTCACATAGTTTGCCAGTTGGCGAATACCAAACATAAACAGACTATGTGTCGGACACTATTCCTTTGGCGTGTACTATATGCCCATGCAAGCATACAAACCACCTTCTTCATGTTATCCACAAATCCTAAAACTTATATTGACTTTATTAGTTGAAGATTTTCTAAGATCTTCTACCATTTGATGAGTCTAACTATAGATATCCTATCAAAAAGGAATTCCAGATGGAAGCTATAACGCCCCAATTTTCGGGACTTCTGTGAATCTTGGTGAAATCTAAATTTTTGTGTTCTGTCTGCTTGGCGTAGGTATAAGTATGTTATTGGCCTCTAGAATGCCCAAGCTTAAGTTAAAACCAGATAATTTTAATTAATTTTAAATTCATAAGAAAGTGGGGTTCTAGTTAGCTGGGCTTTTAAGTATTAATTGGGTAAACTAGAACACAAGGAAGCCTGTGGTGAGTTGGCTAAGTGACGCCACTAAGGGGCTTTAGAAGTGGCAAGTGGATGCTAGGGAGAACTGAGGTTCAAGTCACAATGATAGCAAATTAAGGGCATTAATTTTTATGTACAGAAAAGGGAGGCAATGGAACTGAAGTAAAAGTCTGTCGGGAGGAGTTTCAGTTGCTCAGGAGATTGAGTAAGGAGGGGATAAGGGAGAGGATTTAGGAGCTGATTAGGGAGAGCAGAGTTGGCTGAATGATGGACTCTTGAGGAGCAAGAGTTGGCCGGCCAAGGGGAGCTTTAGGTGGGAAAGTTTCGGCTAGGGTTAGTGCCAGTATAAATTCGGCATTAGGGGGTAAGTGAGCCATTTTCTGATCATCTTCCCCTCTCTTTTTCTTTTTTTTTTCTCTCCATTTGCTATTATTTTCTTCTTCTTTCTCTCCATAGTTGAATCCTCTTATCACTCTACTCAACATTACTTTCCTTCCATTATTTTTAAGCCTATAGCCATTTGCCATAAAAAGCTGAAATCCCAAAAGCTATACTTTCTTTGTGCCAAATTCTTATAGCCAAAACTTCTTACTTATTTTCATCATTCCTGACCGATTCTCTAGTTCTTTAAACCCCAAGTTTCTGTCGAGAAGACCACAGCAAAACCCTACTATTCCATCTTTTCTTCACTGTTACAAAAAAAAGCCGAAATCCCTAAAAGTTAGGGAGGTTGTCGATTTGGACTTGTAGCCCTAAGGGGTTGTGATAACTGTTGTATCTTGATAATAGTGGGATCTAGAGGCTACTAATCAAGGGCTTGGACAAGTGGAATGATCGGATCTTGATCTAGTCACTACTTTCGACAAACGTAAGATCGCTAGTGCCTAAGGTGTTATTGGCTGAATATGGTAAGGGGTTATTACATCGTTCATTTTTGATAGATAGATTAACATGGTAGTAATACAAATATAGGCAGTTCAGACATGAATCTCGTCAGTGAATCGTCATAAAACAGGTGTGTAACTGACACCCTCTTGTAGACTAGATCGGCAAAAGTCGAAAAGCCAGTATTTTGGGGACTTACGAGTGTGCGAATGCTCGAACGATACATGGGTTAATATTTCTAGTAATCTGAATGATAAAACTGTAGTACGCGCGATTTCGTGCATTATTGACATGTTGGGCTTATTGGGCCAAAAATCGATTAATGGGCCAACGGGCCCAATTCGGTAAGTATGCGCGGTAAGTGTTTCTGATTGTACATAAATGGTAAAAATATGCATGAAAACCCTAAAATAGTTAGATTACTAGAATACCCCTATGTATGGAAAATTACCGTGATACCCCTAGGTGTAAAATGACCTTTATACCCCTAGGGTTAATTTTGTCTGAAAAGCATGATGATTTAAATCTGTATGATGTATGCTATGAATGAATATCTATTACATGGGGACATGGGTTATATTATGGAGGAAGCGTCCTGGTGGCTATGCCACAAATTATCTGATCTGGTGGCTCTGGCACGTATATATCTGTTTTGGTGGCTGTGCCACAATTATCTGTTTCTAGTGACTCTGTCACATTATCTGTTCTGGCAGCCATGCTGCATATATCTGTGGCGTGTAGTAGTTGGGTGGGTCGAGTAGTCTCCCCACATGGTGAAAGGATGGTATGGGGGTGTATATAGTTGGATTTGGGTTGGGTTTCTGCATAAACATGAAATATCTGTTCTGATCTATTATGAGCCTATGGGCTTTATTCTGAAATCTGTTCTGGGCTGAGGCCAAATTATTCTGTTCTGTGGTTTGAGTTGATATAGGCTATGGTTAGGTTTATTTACACACTGAGTTTTCCCAAACTCACCCCTTTATTTTTCATCCACGCAGGTGATCCCCAACCATAGTGGGCTTGGAGCTAAGAGGGATTCAGAGTGGCCACATGTTTCTGCAAATTCGGTTTCTTTCTGATGAACTGGACGTCCTTTTATTTCGTTTATAGTTTTGGGTGGACAAGGTAGGGGAGGAAATGGAAATGGTCGAGGACGAGGGATGCCTGGCAAGGGTGCCAGAAATACTGAGGCTCGACAGCTAGCATTGGTGTATGCAGCTCGTCGTCGAGAGGAGGGCGACACACCTGATGTCATAATTGGTACGTTTTTGGTTTCTAGCATGCCGTATACTACCTTGGTGGATATTGGATCTACTCATTCCTATGTTGCATGTTCCATATCTGGGTCGTTGGGTGTGCAATCTGAGAAGATTGTGAGTGGGGTATCTGTACTAAGTCCTTTGGGTCACTCGGTTAGGGTAAACAAACTGTATAAGGATGTGCCCTTAGAAACTCAAGGTAGGATTTTTCCTAGAGATCTGATGGAGTTGTCGTTCGGAGAGTTTGACCTCATTTTGGGAATGGATTGGCTAGTTAAGCATAAAGCGACTTTGGATTGTGCTTCTAAGTGAATGGTGCTAAGGACCACGGAAGGTGAGGAGGTTATAATGATCGGTGAGCGAAGGGACTATTTGTCCAATGTGGTGTCGGCATTAAGGGCTAAAGAGTGGATTCGGAAAGGCTGTGAGGCCTATTTGTCATTTGTAAGTCAGTCGAAAGCTAAGGGACTGACAGTGGATAAGGTTAGGACCGTAAAGGAGTTCCAAGATGTTTTTTCGGAAGAGCTTCCGGGATTGCCTCCAAATCGAGAAGTCGAGTTTGGAATCGACTTGCTGCCTGGAACGTCGCCAGTGTCCATCGCACCATATAGGATGGCACCGAAGGAGTTAGTAGAGCTGAAAGCTTAAATTCAAGAGTTGTTGGATAGGGGCTTTATTAGGCCAAGTGTGTCTCCATGGGGAGCACCGGTGCTATTCGTGAAGAAGAAGGATGGGACGATGCAAATGTGTATTGATTATCGCCAGTTGAACAAACTGACGATTAAGAATAAGTATCCACTGCCAAGAATTGACGACTTGTTTGACCAACTTAGAGGAGCTTTTGTATTTTCCAAGATCGACCTTCGATCTGGGTATCATCAGTTAAGGGTCAAAGAGGCAGATATCCATAAAACGGCATTCAGAACTCGGTATGGTCATTACGAGTTTCTAGTCATGCCATTTGGACTGACAAATGCTCCTATAGCATTTATGGATCTGATGAATCGTGTGTTCCAACCATTTTTGGATCGGTTCGTAGTCGTCTTTATTGACGATATCTTGGTATATTCTGAAATAGAAGCTAAACATGATGAGCATCTTCGCATTGTGCTGCAAGTGTTAAGGGAGAAGGAACTCTATGTGAAGTTTAGCAAGTATGAATTCTGGTTGAGAGAGGTAACCTTCTTAGGACATGTGGTCTCTGCTGAGGGGATTAAGGTGGACCCTCGTAAGATTGAAGCAATTCTAGAATGGAAGCCACCTAGGTCGGTGTCAGAAATTTAAAGTTTCCTAGGCTTGGCAGGATACTATAGAAGGTTTGTGGAAGGTTTTTCTGTGATGGCAGCACCTCTGACGAAACTCACAAGGAAAGGAGTACAGTTTGTGTGGACTGAGAAGCAGCAGGAAGCTTTTGAGAAGTTGAAGAAAGTTCTGACGGAAGCACCCGTATTAATTCAGCTGGAGTCTGGGAAGGATTTCACCGTGTATAGTGATGCATCACATGTAGGTTTGGGTTGTGTGTTGATGCAAGAGGGTAAGGTAGTTGCTTATGCATCACGATAGCTTAAGCCTCACGAAGGGAACTATCCTACCCATGATTTGAAGTTGGCAGCAGTGATCTTTGCACTTAAGATTTGGAGACACTACTTGTATGGAGAAAGGTGTATTATATACACAGACCATAAGAGTCTCAAGTATTTGCTGACGTAAAAGGAACTGAACCTTAGGCAAAGGGGATGGATCGAGTTGCTTAAGGATTATGATTGTTCGATCAAATATCACCAAGGCAAGGCTAATGTGGTAGCCGATGCTCTAAGTCGTAGAGCTGTATCTAATCTGAGAGCAATGTTTGCTCGCCTAAGTCTGTATGATGATGGAAGTCTATTGGCTAAATTGCAAGTAAGGCCAACCTGGGTGGATCGGATTAAGGAAAAGCAGTTGAAAGATGAGTTTTTGGTCGCTCATTTTCAACAAGTTAAGGAAGGGGAAACTTCTGAGTTTGGGTTGAATAGCGAAGGAGTTTTGTGCTTCCGAGGAAGAATTTGTGTTCCGAAGGACTCTAACTTGAGACAGTCAATATTGAAGGAAGCTTATGGAGGACTTTGTGCCATGCATCCTAGAGGGAATAAGTTGTATCACGACTTGCGAGAACTGTACTGGTGGCCTGGGCTTAAACGAGAAGTAACAGAATTTGTGGGGAAATGTCTGACGTGCCAGCAAGTGAAAGCTGAGCATCAATTACCTGCTGGATTGTTGCAGCCAGTAAAGATACCACTTTGGAAGTGGGAGAGGGTAACCATGGACTTTGTGAGTGGGCTACCCTTGACAACATCGAAGAAAGACTCGATATGGGTGATTGTGGATAGGTTAACCAAATCGGCTCATTTCATACTTGTCCGTATTGACTTCTCACTTCAGAAGTTAGCCAATTTGTATGTGGCAGAGATTGTGCGACTTCATGGTGTCCCGGTTTCGATTATCTCTGACCGAGATCCTAGACTCACATCACGATTTTGGCAAAGGTTGCATGAGGCGTTGGGTACGCGATTGAACTTTAGTACGGCTTTCCATCCCCAAATTGATGGTCAGTCGGAAAGGGTTATTTAGATTCTTGAGGACATGTTGAGGGGATGTGTTATTGACTTCCGAGGGAGTTGGGAGGATTACTTACCATTGGCAGAATTTGCATATAATAACAGTTATCAGGTGAGTATTTGAATGGCACCATATGAAGCATTGTATGGACGAAGGTGTCGTACACCAAGTTGTTGGACGGAACTAGGAGAATGACAGGTTCTTGGACCTGAGTTGGTGGCAGATACTGAGGATAAGGTCAAGTTGATTAGAGACCGGTTGAAGGAAGCATCCGATAGACAAAAGTCATATGCAGATTTGAAGCATAAAGAGGTTGAGTACACAGTAGGTGATATTGTCTTCTTAAAGGTTTCTCCTTCGAAGAAGTTATTAAGGTTCGGTAAGAAGGGCAAGTTGAGTCCGCGGTTCATTAGGCCTTAACGGGTTTTGAAGCGAGTAGGCCCAGTGGCTTATCAGTTGGAATTGCCTCCAGAGTTAGACAGGATTCACGATGTTTTTCACATCTCCATGTTAAGGTGTTATCCTTCTGACCCTACTCATGTCGTGCCGGTTGCAGAAATTGAGGTGCAAACTGATTTGACCTTTACGAAGGAGCCTGTGCAAATATTGGATCGAGATGTTAAGATTCTGAGAAGGAAATCTATTCCCTTAGTAAAAGTGATTTGGCGTAACCATGGAAGAGAGAAAGCTACTTGGGAGCCAGAAGAGGCGATGCAACAGCAATACCCCCATCTGTTTGGATCAGGTAAATTTCGATGACGAAATTTCTTTAAGGAGGGTAGAGTTGTAACGCCCCAATTTTTGGGATTTCTGTAAATCTTGGTGAAATCTAAATTTTTGTGTTCTATCTACTTGGCGTAGGTATAAGTATGTTAGTGGGCCTCTAGAAGGCCTAAGCTTAAGTTAAAACCAGGTAATTTTAATTAATTTTAAATTCATAAGAAAGTGGGGTTCTGGTTAACTGGGCTTTTAAGTATTAATTGGGTAAAATAGAACACAAGGAAGCCTGTGGTGAGTTGGCTAAGTGACACCACTAAGGAGCTTTAGAAGTGGCATGAGGATGCTAGGGAGAACTGATGTTTAGGTCACAATGACAGCAAATTAAGGGAATTAATTTTTATGTACAGAAAAGGGAGGTAATGGAACTAAAGTAAAAGTCTATCAGGAGGAGTTTGAGTTGCTCAGGAGATTGAGTAAGGAGGGGATAAGGGAGAGGATTTAGAAGCTAATTAGGGAGAGCAGAGTTGGTCGAGTGATGGACTCTTGAGGAGCAAGAGTTGGCCGGCCAAGGGGAGCTTTATGTGGGCAAGTTTCGGCTAGGGTTAGTGCCAGTATAAATTCGACATTAGGGGGTAAGTGAGCCGTTTCTGATCATCCTTCCCCTCTCTTTTTCTTTTCTTTTTTTCTCTCCATTCGCTATTCTTTTCTTCTTCTTTCTCTCCATAGCCGAATCCTCTATCACTCTACTCAACATTACTTTCCTTCCATTATTTTTAAGCCTATAGCCATTTGCCATAAAAAGTCGAAATCCCGAAAGCTATATTTTCTTTGTGCCGAATTCTTATAGCCAAAACTTCTTACTTCTTTTCATCATTCCTGACCGATTCTCTAGTTCTCTAAACCCCAAGTTTCTATCGACGAGACCACAACAAAACCCTACTATTCCATCTTTTCTTCACTGTTACAAAAAAAAAGTCAAAATCTCTAAAAGTTAGGGAGGTTGTCAATTTGGACTTGTAGCCCTAAGGGGTTGTGATAACTGTTGTATCTTGATAATAGTGGGATCTAGAGGCTGCTGATCAAGGGCTTGGACAAGTGGAATGATCAGATCTTGATCTAGTCACTACTTCCGACAAAGGTAGGATCGCTAGTGCCTAAGGTGTTATTGGCCGAGTATGGTAAGGGTTTATTACATCGTTCGTTTTCGATAGATAGATTAATGTGGTAGTAATACAAATGTAGGCAGTTCGTGTGTGGATCTCATCAGTGAATCGTCATAAAATAGGTGTGTAACTGACACCCTCTCATAGACTAGATCGGCAAAAGCCGAAAAGCTGAAATGTCGAAAAGCTGGTATTTTGGGGACTTACGAGTGTGCGAATGCTTGTAAGATACATGGGTTAATATTTTTGGTAATCTGAATGATAAAACTGCAGTACGCACGATTTCGTGCATTATTGACCTTTTGGGCTTATTGGGCCAAAAATCGGTTAATGGGCCAACAGGCCCAATTCGGTAAGTATGCGCGGTAAGTGTTTCTGATTGTACGTAAATGGTAGAAATATGTATGAAAACCCTAAAATAGTTAGATTACTAGAATACCCCTATGTATGGAAAATTACCATGATACCCCTAGGTGTAAAATGACCTTTATACTCCTAGGGTTAATTTTGTCTGAAAAGCATGATGATGTAAATCTGTATGATGTATGCCTTGAATGAATATCTGTTGCATAGGGACATGGGTTACATTATGGAGGAAGCGTCCTGGTGGCTATGCCACAAATTATCTGATCTGGCAGCTCTGCCACGTATATATCTGTTCTGGTGGCTCTGCCATAATTATCTGTTTCTGGTGACTCTGTCACATTATCTGTTCTGGCAGCCATGTTGCATATATCTGTGGCGTGTAGCGGTTGGGTGGGTCGAGTAGTCTCCCCACATGGTGAAAGGATGGTATGGAGGTGTATATGGTTGGATTTGGGTTGGTTTTCTACATAAACATGAAATATTTGTTCTGATCTGTTATAGGCCTATGCGCTTTATTCTGAAATCTGTTCTTGGCTGAGGCCAAATTATTCTGTTTTGTGGTTTGAGTTGATATAGGCTATGGTTGGGTTTATTTACACACTGACTTTTCCCAAACTCACCCCTTTATTTTTCATCCACACGGGTGATCCCCAACCATAGTGGGCTTGGAGCTGAGAGGGATTCGGAGTGGCCACATGTTTCTGCAAATTCAGTTTCTTTCTGATGAACTGGACGTCCTTTTATTTTCTTTTGCGTTTTTAAATGTAATAAGGCCACTTAATTATTCTTATGGTTTTGATTTATATTTTATTATGATGAAAATGATTTATTTTAACTATCGAAATGGATTAGCTCTAGGGCGCATTTTCCAAAACAATAATTGATTTCAAAATAAAACGATTACAAGTAAGGCATCCGCTAAGCAAATGATTCCCAAAGATTAATCACTTTTCTGAAATGGACTCAATCAAATGGGTTTCTCAAAACTATACGTGATGTTAGAGTGTGGCAATGGTGATGTGCATGTCTAGGATTGGATCTGAAAGGAGCTTGGTACTTAAGCAGTCCGATAGACTCACCTCCTCTTTTCCGGTTTCCTAACTGGTGCACAGCTTCCATTAACTTTAATCTATTTAAAAGGGATCTTTTAAAACACCAACTAAGTTTTCTAACCTAAGTAATACGGAATGTTTTGAACGCTTCTATGTGGCACGTCGGATCTGGTCATAACATCTAGGCCGGATTTGGGGTGTTACAGTAGCCATTTATCTAAATAAGCTTCCTACGCAGGTTTGGTTACCTGCATGAGGCCGCTTGATATCATATCTTACCAACCCCACCCGGGTGGCTTCCGTGTCACCCTACAAATCCTGGCTCATATTCAGAGCCATATCAGTCGTTCATTCATTTTCTTTTGTCTTGATTTGCCAATCTGGTCTGCAATAACACTTGCCCTACCAAAGGTTACATGACCACTTTTATGTATCACAATTTGTCAGTTCAATGCTCATTTCATTGAAGGTAACGCCATGAATTCATTTTCATGTCTTAGATCATATTATTCATTTCAAAAGCAAAGGGTAGTGGCATGAACACGAAGAAACGTTCTTACATATTTAACATGTATAAATCAAATCAGACTAATAATGAAAAACATCCATCACTTTTGCACAATCACTCCATCTTCATACAATATGCATATGTACCTTAAATGAAACATAAACAAGGCCTTACATACATGGAGTAAGAAGGAACCCACCAAAAAACACAACAAGATTAAAATATTGGACCTTTTCCCTTATCATGAAAACCTTCAAGGGTGACTTGAGCTATATATAAATAGTTAAACTTATCAAACCCTATACTAGAAAACTAAACAAATTTTAAGTAACATCATCACAAAACTTAGATTTAAGAAGTTTCTTTCCTTACACTCAAAACTGAGGTTAAAGCGTGCAGCTTAATGATGACGAAAATAACCATGAAATAACCTAAGGTTCATTGATATTTACTAGGTGCTAAAACAAAGGAGTTGGCTGAATAAAATGAACTGAAATCTTCAAGCAGGCTTCTAGTTTAAGGTTTTTCGAGAGAAAAGTGTAGAGAAAGTTCAAAAAGAAAGTATGGGTGCAATAAGAAACGTGAAACTTGCTCAAGAAGCCAATGCCAACCTTATACAACTATACACGGAAGTTGGGTTTAGTGGATAAGTCTAATTGTCCCACCAAAACTCCCTCAATTCTTGTGACTAAGCACTTTTTCTCATATCATAAATGTGACTCTTATCGACTATAGTAACTTAGTTCTATTCTAACAAATTCCCATTCGTCTAACTAAAATTTTCAACTGAAAAAATAAAATAATAAAATAATAAATAGTTCTTCAACTAAAGATTTAACATAATTGTCTAACAACTGGGGTGGTGTATATTCTAAAAAGGAATACGCCAAACCACCAAGCTCACCCAACATAGACTTTGCCTAAAGGCATAGTCACAAACTTACATTCTTAGTTATAGTTAATACCTTACCCACTCAGAACTTGCTCTAAACACCATACTTCGATAAATAGTATTCGAAGACTAGGACTTCTTTGGGCTAAATGTTACAGTAAAGGCTTAATTTGTAGGCACTAAGTGTTTTAGCATTCTTAGGAAACCCTACTTTACTTAGGAAAAAGTTACATGCATAGTATCCTAAGCAGAAAACAAGTCAAATTCCTAATTCAGGTATAACTCGACTTATGATGGTGTACCCCAATTTGTCAAACTTACTTAGCGTACGCAGGTCGTTAAGATTATTGGGAACCCTTCTCAACACGTCTTTAGATGTGTATTGTTCGTCGAACCTGTTGGCGAACTTTGCTAAATAAATCTTCTGGTGGATGCCAACTAGCCAAACCACTGGTGAATACCTACTTGCTTGGATTAGACTCCTAGGCCTATTTCAGTATGTTACAATTATCCCCCACTTAAGAAATTCCATCCTCGAAATAACCTTTGTCCAAACAGTTGAGGGTATTTTTGTCTTATTGCTTCTTCTGTTTCCTAAGTAGCTTTGTTGGCTTTTTGGTTACGCCACAGTACCTTGACCAATGGAATTTTCTTGTTTTGCAAAACTTTCTCCTCACAAGCCAAAATTTTCACTCGTTCATCATCATATGTTAGATAGGGTTGTACCTCAGTTTCATTTGCTGACACAACATGCGATGGGCCTGCCTGATACTTCCTTAGCATAGATGTATGGAACACATCATGGATTTGATCAAGTTCAGGTGGCAACTTAAGACGAGAGGCCATTGTACTAATCCTTTCTACTGTTTCATAGGGACCAATGAATCGTGGACTCAATTTTCCTTTTCGCCCAAACCTTAAGAATTTCTTCCTTGGTGAGACTTTAAGGAACACTTGCTCCCCCACTTGGTACTCAACATCTTGCCCTTTCAAAACGACATAAGATTTTTGTCTATCTGAAGTAGCCTTCAACCTTTCACATATCATTTTGACCTTATCCTCTGTTTTGCAAACTAGCTCTGGTCCTACTATTCACCTTTGGTCTAGTTTTGCCCAACATAAATAAGTACACATTTTATTTCATAAACACCTCAAAAGGTGCCATTTGGATGCTTGCTTGATAACTATTGTTATATGCAAACTCCAGCAAAGGCAGGTATTGCTCCAAACTTTTGGCAAGCTCTGGTACATAGCTTCGTAACATGTCTCCCAATACTTGTACTACCCTCTCTGATTGGTCATCTATTTTAGATGATAAGAAATACTAAAGTTTAGTTTTGAACCCAAGACTTCTAGCAGAATTTTCCAAAATCTCAAAATAAATCGAGGGTCTCGATCGAAGGTAATGGAAACTGGTACACCATGAATTCACACTATTTTGTGATGTATATTTCTGCTAGTTATTGCGAAGGATATGTAGTGCGAACTGCCAAGAAATGTGAACTCTTTGTAAGGCGATCCACAATTGCCCAGATTGCATTCTTCTTTGTTATAATTAAAATAAACTTGACACAAATTCCATGGTGATCCTTTCCCACTTCCATTCTAGAATTTTAATTGATTGTAACGAACCTGAAGGATACTAGTGTTCTGCCTTCACCTTCTGATAGACTAAACACTTTGTCACAAAATCTATAATAGCTCACTCCAAACTAGGCCACTAGTATAGTTCGTGGAGGTCATGGTATATCTTGTTACTTCTTCGGTGCATTACCTAAGGACTTTTGTGAGCATCACTAAGGATCATATCTCAAAACTCCTTGTCATTAGGGACATGAAGTCTTTCCCAAAAACAAATTACTCCCTCTCTATTCTGTAACAGCGTGAATTTGAGGCTACTCAGAATAGTGGTCTCGAGATCACAAATTCAGAGTGAAATAAATTATTTTATTATTTTGATGTTATAGCATGATTATATGACTGCATGAAGAATTTGGTGTAGTAATTTTAATGTTTATGAGCCCAATTGCGAAAAGGACTAAATCCCATAAAGTGCAAAAGTCCTAAATTGATAGCTAAAGGTGTCTAATAGCTAGAGAATAAAAATTGGGGGTCTTTAAAGGGCAATTATACCCTTGGAACTTAGCTTGGCCGGCCATGGGAGACAAAAATATTAAAAAGTCAACATTAGGTGAATGGATAACATAATGTGTAATAAAATAATGCCTAAGCTATCATATTTTTCTTTCATTCTTCTTCCTTCCACCAAAAATTTCAGCAAGAATAGAGGTTTGAAAGCTTCAAAATTTTAGCCATTTAGTCTCTATACAAGTAAGTGAGTTTGATGATTTTTCTTAATGATTTTTGTATTTTTAGATTCCTTGTAACATGAGCTTTTTATTAAGGGGACTATTTTGCAAAATGGTTGAGTTTATGGTTTTTCCATGAAAGCATATGTGTAGTTTTCTAAAATTTTATGGAGGAATATGAGTGTTAGATGTGTAATAAACAACTTTTGTGAAGGGATTTCTCATGAAAACCCTAATAGAGACTATTTTGCATAAGTTGAAAATGTGATGATAAATGTGAGAAATAATGGAAATTTTGGGTTGCTATAAGAGTAAAAAGGGTTTGGCTAGGCTTAAGATATGAAGAAATTTGATAAAAATCGATTTTCAGACCTAGGGGTAAAATGGTCATTTTGTAAAAATCTAATGGGAAATTGGTCATTTTTCCCAATTATAGATTATTGAGTGCCTAGATCGATTAAATGATTAAATTTGTGAAAATTTTTTATTATAGATCAAGAAATTCAAAATCCGAACTTAGACTGGGGGAAGGCCAAGCAAGTTGAATAATCGACTAGTCGCCTAGTTTTTGTAATCCAATGTAAGTTGTATGTAAATAATACAAATCCATTGCTAATGTATGTGTTGAATTGTACTTGAATTTATTATAGCATGAATTGCTTGATTGTGGAATTAAGAAAGCATGATAGTTATAGAGATAGTAGAGTTCTCGTTTGAACCTAGGAGATAAATCGGATATTCATGCTATGACGATTGGGTCACTTGTGTGAGCTAGTGTAAGACATGTCTGGGACATGCATCAGCCACATTACGAGAGCCAGTGTAAGACCATGCCTAGGACATGGCATTAGCATTGAGATGAGTGTTAGTGTAAGACATGTCTGGGACATGCATTGGCCTCGAGATGTAAGCCAGTGTAAGACGTGTCTGGGACATGCATCGGCTATGAAATGTGTTAGTGTACGACCATGTCTAGGACATGGTGTCAGCACCTTACCCCATGTGTGAGGCTTAATGAATATCCAAAATTTTTCCAAAAGGTTCAACGGTGAAAGTTATGATTTCAAGTTAACGAGGAAAGTATAACCGTGTTGTAAGTGGTATTGGTACCAATTTGGTATGTATGAAATGTGAGCTCAATATATTTTATATGATGTGTATTGAATATTGATGAGTAAGTTATGCTTATGCCCACTTGTGTATTTATGATTCTTGTTGATGGATGGTAAAGTTATGTTGTATATTTATTTATGTGCATCTTACTAAACTTTATGCTTACTCCCTCTCCTTTTCCATTTTCTTATAGTGCCACCTATCTAGCTCAAGGGCCAATGGAAGTCAAAGATATCGATCACACTATCAATAGAAGAATTTGGTATAGTTTGATTTATATTTTTGTAAATGGCATGTATATGGAATTAGACTTATGTTTCATGTTATTAGTAAATTGGCCAAATGTGTTGGCTCGGGATAAATCCCTCATTTTGTATCAAGCCTAGAATGATGGCTAATATTCATTTTGATTTATATGAAATGAATGTTATTTTCATAAATGAGTAAAATGCACGAACAGAATGTTGTCTATTATGGTTGATTTGGTTGCTTGAGATAGTCTTATAATGGTTTTGGTTGTTATTGTGTAGGTTGTGTAAGTAAAGGTGGCAATGAGGCCTAGTAAATAGCCTTATATTGTCCACACGGGTAGACACACGGGCATGTGTGTAGGCCGTATGTGACACATAGTCTACCTCATGGGCGTGTGGCCCGGCTGTGTGTCCCCTGCACATAAAAATTTCAAGTCATTATGCATGGTAGTAAACACACGGGCAAAGACACGGCCCTGTGTCTCAGCCGTGTGAAGGACACAGCCTAGCACACGGGCGTGTGCCTTAGCCGTGTGACATTTTGGGGTTGCTAACATCAGAAGCAGAATTTCTAGGTTTTTGCACATTGGCTAGGACACGGGCGTGTCATGGCCATGTGAAGGACACGGGCTAGGGACACGGACGTGTGTTAGGCCATGTGAAAACCCCTGTAGGTGTGCATTTAGAATTAATTACACACGGGTGGAGGACACGGGCGTGTCCCTGTATTGCTTAGGCCATGTGAGACACACGTGCCATCAGCACGACTGTGTCGAAATGGTCACACGGGCGTGTTGCACTTCCACACTAGCGTGTGCCCTGTTTCAAAGACAGATTTTCTATAAATGGCTTAAGGGCCCAGGTTGATCCTGAATAGTTTCCAATTATCGATTTGGGGCTTGTAGACCCATGGTAAGAAGTTTAAAGTTACAATTGAAAAAGTTTTAATTTGAGCAGTGTCTTGGTGACTCAGAAATGTATGAAAGCATGAGTTAAAGTTAGGAAATTCCTCATATTCTGTCTCGGCGAAAGGTACAGGTGTAGGGTGTTACATATTCAGTGTGAAAGCTTTTAGCATTCCCTGTTCTACGTGGTAAACCTTCTTTACTAGATCTTCATCTTCGGTTTCCTTCACTTTGATTTGCTGCGATAGGGTAGGATTTACTTTTAGTTCTGCGAGCAGTCCCCCATCACTTGTTACACTCAGACGTGCGAACAGAGCTCGTTGCTCACTTAATGCCTTCCTACTTAGAGTATCAGCAACCACGTTCACCTTTTAAGGATTATATTTTATCACCCAATCATAGTCCTTTAGCAATTTTATCCACCTCCTCTATCGTAGGTTTAATTCCTTTTTCGTGAGTAAATACTTAGGCTCCTATGACCTATGTAAATGGTACATCATTCATCATACAAGTAGTGTCACCAAATCTTGAGTGTGAACACGACTGCTGCTAACTTCAGGTCGTGTGTTGGATAGTTCTGCTCATGAGACTTCAGTTGTCTTAAAGCATAAGCCACCACCTTTCCTTCCTGCACCAGCACACATCCCAATCCTGTGTGGGAGGCATCACTGTAGACCACAAAGTCTTTTCCAATTCTGGTTGTATCAACATAAGAGCTATGGTGAGTATTGCCTTAAGTCTGTCGAAGCTTCTCTGCCTTTAATCTGTCTATGCGAACTCTTTGTTCTTTTGTAACAGTTTTGCTAAGGGTGTCGTAATGGTGGCGAACCCTTCGAAAAACACTCGACATTATCCTATGAGCCCCAAAAAGCGTCGCACTTATGTAACAGTTCTTGGTGATCTCCATTCCATAATCACTTTGATCTTCTTTAGGTCTATGCGAACTCCTTATGCTGAAACCACATGATTCAGAAACGCTACCTCCTTGAGCCAATATTCACACTTGCTAAGTTTCGCAAACAATTGCTTCTCTTGCAGAATTTGAAGCATAGTTCACAAGTGAGCATCATGTTCCACTTCAGTTCGTGAGTATATTAAGATATTATCTATAAAAACTGCCACATATCGGTAAAATATTCATGGGATACTCAATTCATCAAGTCCATGAATGCAACATGTGCATTTTTTTAATCTGAAGGGCATGACTAGAAATTCACAGTGCCTATACCTTGTTCTAAATGTCATTTTTAACCCATCTGACTCATTCACCTTAAGCTGGTAGTATCTGAATCGCAAATCTATCTTTGAAAACACGGTGGCACCTTGCAATTGGTTGAACATATCACCTATTCGTGGCAAAACGGTACGTATTTTTTATAATTAATTTGTTCAATTGCTTGTAGTCGATGCACATTCTTAAGCTGCTAACTTTTTCTTCACAAACAGAACTAGAAATGCCCATGACGATATACTTGGTCAGAGAAATGTAACGCCTCGTACCCGAGACTGTCGCCGGATTCGAACACGAGGTGTTAACAGACTTAATTCATTACTTAAACCGCTCAAACAATTTTTTTTTAAATTTCCAGTCAAGCTAGCAATCTGCGTCACAGTTTCTTAAAGATTCATATCTCGAGTTCTGAAACTCGAAATCAAATTTAGTAAAATTTACCTGAAACTAGACTCATATATCTGTTTAATAATTTTTTTTCTAGAATTTTTGGTCAAGCCAATTAGTATAGTTTATTAGTTAAAGTCTCCCCTGTTTCAGGGTTCAACTGCTCTGACCTCTGTGTATTACGAATCAGATATCTCTCTGTACAGAATTTAAATGTCTATGATGTTTGTTTCTATTAAAACTAGACTCATAAGAAATCTGTACATATAAACCATGACTTATAATTATTTTTTTACAATTTATTATGAATTTTTAAAGTCAGAACAGGGGATCCAGAAATCACTCTGGCCCTATTTCACAAAAATTTAAATATCTCATAAAATATAATTCATATACCTATTTTGTTCAATCCATATGAAAATAGACTCATTAATATTAAATTTAATAACTTACTCATCATTTAATTCCATTTCTACTATTTTTAGTGATTTTTCAAATTTACATCACTGCTGCTGCCAGATTTTGTTTTATGGCAAATTTCACTTTACTAAGGATTTTCATCGACTAAATATCATTTTAAACATACATAACATCAAATATGACTTAGATTGGCCATTCCAATGGCTAATCATTTACAAACCCTTTCCTTGCCAAACCATAGCCATATCATAAGATCATTTACACAAAGTGAGTATTTTGCCATACATGCCACATTCAAAACACACAAGCCATTTTACCAATTTAGGCCTTCGGATAGTGTGAACGAGTCTTCGACCTATCCCGATTCTCAAGTCGGCTTGTCAAAACTACAATGTAAGAAAAGGACGGAGTAAGCACAAATGCTTAGTAAGTTCACATGCAAATAGCAAGTAACATAATCACACATTCCCACAAAAACATTATTTGCATAAACAACACCAAGACATTCATGTTTCATTTGTATTTAATATCTTTCTACGATTTCATCATACCAAGTTCTCAACCCGAGGGTTTAAGCACATATCTGTCAAATTTTCTCATTTACCACACTTACCAACATGTCACCTTCATTTTAGGCCTTCTGTTTATTCATTTAAGATTCACCAGTTGAACACATCGAAATATCATTCGAATACGCGGATCTCATGAACATAAGAGCCATACCCGCAGCTAGACAAACTCAATAGCCTGCGGAACTTATGTAGCCAAGCTACCATGTAACCCACCCATAAGTGAACTCGGACTCAACTCAACGAGCTCGGGCGTTCGCATCCATAAGTGAACTCGAACTCAACTCAACGAGCTCGGATGCCTAGTTACATCTCACGAACTCAGACTCAACTCAACAAGTTCGGAGCTCAACCATCCTAGTGACATGTCACTTGTATTCTAATCTATTCCCAAGGTTCAAACGGGCTTTTTCCTCAATCACACATCTTTGCCATCTTCCACGGAATATCGAAACCGATACTCAGTAGCAATTCATATTTAACAAGTAATAAACATAATTTGCATATTACTCAACAATAACCACAAAGCATAATATTTCATAATAATAATCATCATATCATATAAATATCATTAAGTTAATTAAAGTGACAATTATGTTACTAAATTTACACATGAACTTACCTCGGTACAAAATTATTAAAGAATCGAGCCTATTCTTCAGTAAACTTTGTTTTTCCTCGATCGCGACTTGAATCTCGTTTCTCTTGATCTATAATGCCAAATTAATCTTATTTAATACATACATTCATCAAAACAGCATTTCATACAAACTTTGGCAAAATTACATTTTTGCCCCTAAACTTTTGCATAATTACACTTTTGCCCCTAGGCTCGGAATTAAACTTCATCCCTTATTCTTATGTTTTATGACATGCTGGTCATTTTTCCCTTCTATGGTAACATCAAATTCACACTCTAACATGTACTTATGACTATTAGGTATTTTTACCGATTAAGCCCTTTTACTCGTTTTCGCTTAAAACCGAGTGGTACAAGTTGTCTAACATAATTTAAAACCTCATTTTCTATCATAAAACACCAAAATACACAAATTTCACCTATGGGTATTTTTCCAAATATGAACCCTAGGTTGAATTATTGCTAGCATAAGCTTAATCGAGCTACCGGGATTCCAAAAACGTAAAGAACATTAAAAACGGGGCTTGGAATCACTTACTATGGAGCTTGTAAGCTTGAAACAAACCCTAGCTATGGAGAACCCTTGAAATTTCGGCCTAATGAAGAATATGGACAAAAATTGGCTTTTAATTTTGTTTTTAATTCATTTTAATAACTAAATGACCAAAATGCCCTTACTACTAAACTTTCCAAAAATTCCTTCCATGTCCAATTTTTGTCCATAGACTTAGAAATTGGTCAAATTGCTACTTAAGACCTCCTCATTAATATTCCAAAACAATTTCATACTAAAAACTCCTAGAATGCAAGTTCTACAAATTATTCGATTTAGTCCCTAATTTCAATCTAAGCACTTTAGGCATAGGATTTCATCACGAAATTTTCACACAATCATGCAATCATATCATAAACATCAAAATAATTATAAAATAATTATCTCTATGTCGGATTTATGGTCACGAAACCACTATTCTGATTAGGCCCTAATTCGGGATATTACAACTCTCCCCCCTTTAAGGATTTTCGTCCTCGAAAATCTTACCGGTAAACAGGTGTGGGTATTGGTTTCTCATAGTTTCTTCAGGTTCCCATGTAGTCTCTTCTACCCTGTGCTTTTGCCACAATAGTTTCACGAGAGCGACACTTTTATTTCTTAGTTGTTTGACTTCTCGAGCTAAAATCTTAATCAATTCTTCTTCGTAAGTTATATCCGGTCGTAGTTCAATTTCTGTCGGTGAAATTATATGTGAAGGATCTGAACGATATCGACGTAACATAGATACATGGAACACATCATGAATCTTCTCTAATTCAGGTGGTAATGCTAGCCGATATGCTACCGGTCCAACTTTTTCAATTATTTCATACGATCCAATAAAACGCGGACTTAACTTGCCCTTCCGTCCAAATCTAAGGACTTTCTTCCATGGAGACACTTTCAAAAATACCTTATCACCAACTTGAAACTCGATTTCCCTTCATTTCAAATCCGCATAAGATTTCTTTCTATCTGAAGCAGCTTTCAAACAATCTCGAATCACTTTCACCTTTTCTTCGGTTTCTTTTATTAGATCAACTCCATAAATCTGATTTTCCTTGAGTTCAGTCCAATACAATGGCGTCTGAGATTTACGACCATACAATGCTTCATAAGGTGCCATCTTCAAACTTGTCTGATAACTATTATTATAAGCAAATTCTACCAATGGTAAGTACCTTTCCCAACTACCTTGAAATTCCAATACGCAACATCTGAGCATATCTTCAAGAATCTGCATTACTCTCTCTGATTGTCCATCAGTTTGTGGATGAAAGGCAGTGCTGAAATTTAACTTTGTACCTAATGCCTCTTGCAACTTTTGCCAAAACCGTGAAGTAAATCTCGGATCTCTATCCGAAATGATTGACAAAGGTATTCCATGAAGTCTAACAATCTCACGGATATACAATTCAGCCACCTTATTAAGAGAATAATCCATACATACCGGAATAAAATGAGCCAATTTAGTCAATCTGTCAATTATTACCCAGATGGCATTTTTCTTCCCCGGAGTTAAAGGCAACCCTGATATAAAATCCATAGTAATCCGATCCCATTTCCATTCAGAAACCATGATAGGCTGGAGTAATCCCGAAGGTACTTGGTGTTTAGCTTTCACTTGTTGACAAACTAAGCAATTTGATACAAACTCGGAAATATCTCTTTTCATTCCACTCCACCAGTACATTTTCTTCAAGTCATTATACATTTTCATACTGCCCGGATGAACCGCCAAATGTGCTTCATGCAAAATCTTTTGAATCAACTCATTACTTTTCAGTACACAAATCTGATTTTTAAACATCAAGCAACCATCAGAACCGATTCTGAAATCTGATCCCGTATCAGCTTCACACTGCTTTCTCTTGGCTTGCAAATCTTGATTATTTTTCTGAGCTTCAGAAATCTCTTGTAAAAATATTGATCTTACTCTTAACTCTGCTAGAATCAATCCATCATTTAATGTCTTTAACTGAGTGTCAATAGCTCTCAAAGCAAATAGCAATTTTCTGCTTAAAGCATCGGCAACCACATTCGCTTTTCCCGGATGGTAATCAATAACAAGCTCATAATCTTTCAATAACTCCAACCATCTTCGCTGTCTCAAATTCAAGTCTTTTTGTGACATTAAGTATTTAAAACTTTTGTGGTCGGTATATACTCGGCACTTTTCACCATGCAAATAATGTCGCCAAATTTTCAAAGCAAACACTATAGCAGCCAATTCCAAATCATGATTCGAATAATTTCTTTTGTGAGATTTTAACTACCTCGAAGCATAAGCCACCACTTTTCCTTCTTGCATAAGTACACATCCTAAGCCATTTCGAGAAGAATCACTATACACCACAAATTCTTTACCTGATTTGGGTCGTACCAACACTGGTGCTTCAGTTAATAACTTTTTCAATTCTTCAAAACTTTGTTGACATTCTTCCGTCCATTCAAATTTAACATTATTTCGAAGTAGTCTAGTCATAGGAGCAGCAATTATAGAAAATCCATTTATAAGCCGCCGATAATACCCAGCTAGCCCCAAGAAACTTCTAACCTCGGTTACATTTTTCGGTTGTTTCCAATCAACAATGGCTGAAATCTTACTAGGATCAACCCGTATACCATCACCTGAAACAATATGACCCAAAAATCCAACTTCTCGGAGCCAAAATTCACTTCTACTAAACTTGGTATATAACTGCTTATTTCTCAAAGTTTGCAAAACTATTCCTCAAATGCTCAGCATGCTTTGTCTCATCTTTTGAATAAATTAAAATATCATCTATAAACACCACAACAAATTTGTCCAAGTATGGCCGAAATATGTGATTCATTAAATCCATAAACACAATAGAGCATTTGTCAACCCGAATGGCATAACTAAAAATTCATAATGACCGTACCTTGTTCTAAAAGCAGTTTTAGGCACATCCGACTCTTTTACTCGCAGCTGGTAGTACCCAGATCTTAAGTCAATCTTTGAAAACCATGTCGCTCCTTTTAGCTGATCAAATAAATCATCAATTCTTGGCAACGGATATTTGTTTTTGATTGTCACCTTGTTTAACTGCCGATAGTCAACACACAACCTCATAGAACCATCCTTCTTTTTCACAAATAACACAGGAGCACCCCAAGGTGAAGAATTCGGTCTCACAAAGCCTTTATCAGTCAACTCTTGCAACTGCGACTTTAATTCTTTCAACTCTGCTGGTGCCATTCTATATGGAGCAATTGAGATCGGAGCTGTTCTCGGTATCAAATCAATACCAAATTCTACTTCCCTGACTGGAGGCAAACCCGACAATTCTTTTGGAAATACGTCCGCAAATTCACACTCAACCGGCACTGATTCAACTTTCTTTTCAACTTCTTTTGTATTAATTACATACGCCAAATAAGCTTCATAACCCTTTCTCAAATATCTCTCGAGCCGACATTGAAGAAATCATACTAGATAATGCCTCTGATTTGTCCGGTTCAACCCATGAAATTTACCACTTTCACACTTTAATTTTATAACCTTTTCTTTGCAATTTATTATAGCATCATGCAATGTCAACCAATCCATACCCAAAATAACATCAAATTCATCAAACAGAAACAACATCAAGTCGGCCGGAAAGTAATGACCCCGAATCATTAAAGGGCATTTCTTGCATACTTTATCAACTATCACACATTTGCCTAACTGATTCGACACTCTAATCATAAATTCGTGTTCTCAACGTATATTCATACTAAACACCGGTTCATGCATACATATGAATGAGTAGAATCGGGATCAATCAAAGCAATGACATTAACATCATAAAGAGAAAATATACCAGTAATCACATCGGGTGATGAAGCATCTTCACGTGCCTTTATAGCATAAGTTCTAGCTGGAGCCCTTGCTTCAGATTTAGCTGCTGAATCTCTGGCTACATTTTTGCGGCTTGCTTCATTTCCAACTTTTCTCGAATATCTTCCCCTCGAGTCTGCACCACTAGCTTTTACATTCTGAAATTTTCCTTTCTCAGCTCTCTCTGGGCAGTCTCTAATAAAATGATCCGGAGAACCACACCGAAAACATTCATTCACTCTACATGGGCCAAAATGATTTCTGCCACACCGCTGGCACTCGGGCTTAACAAATCTCGTATTTCCCACACTAGCTGCAGAAGTAGTCTGAGATTTAGGACCCACATTTTGCTTCTTAAAATTTCCATATGATTGTCCAACCGAAACCTGTGAACGACGATTCATATTTCTAGATTTTCTGGATTGCTGTGAGAATGAACTGCTCATCGATCTTTTCTTCCAATTTCTAGTCTCAGCCTCTACCTTTTTCTTCTCTTTAAGTAGTTCTTCAGCCTTGCAAGCTCGATCAACCAGTACTACCATTTCTTTTAATTCAAGAATCCCAACAAATACTTTGATGTCTTCATTGAGTCCGTCTTCAAATCGTCTGCACATTTTAGCTTCTGTAGGAATATATTCTCTAGCATACTTACTCAACCTGACAAACTCCCTTTCGTATTCAGTAACTATCATGTTCCCTGCTTTAATTCAAGAAACTCTTTACGCTTCTGATCAATAAATCTTTCACTGATATATTTCTTCCGAAATTCTTCTTGAAAGAACTCCTAAGTTACTTTCTCTTTTGGTACTGCTGAAGTCAATGTCTTCCACTAATGATAAGCTGAATCCCTCAACAATGATATAGCACATTTCAAGCATTCTTCAGGTGTACAAGACAATTCATCAAATACTCGAATAGAATTCTCGAGCCAAAACTCGCTTTCTCGACATCATCATCAATATTTGCCCCAATTCTTGGCCCCTTGTTTACTGATTTTGTCAACTAGAGTTCGTGAAATTTCATCGATCTACACCTTGAGGCATCGAGTGCAGTTAAGGAATCAGGGGAGGTGGGGGAGGTTTTGCATTCGGGTTCGTACGAACGAACTCAGTATACCAGGCACTCATCATCTGGAGAAAGGCTTCCCGAGCCACTTCTCCTCCTCCTTACCGACAGTAGGAGGTGGATTTTTAGTTGGCACCGCCCTTTCAGCTGGAGCTGGTGCATTACTCTCTACATTATCAGCCGCAACTGGATCGGGATCCATTTACTATAAAAAAACATCATTTAAAAGGTCAGAAGTCGTCACACTATCATAATTTATATATATGGCATGTATAGCAAAACCCGTACACACATTAGTCCGAGAACCGACTAAACCTGCTCTGATACCACCAAATGTAACGCCTCGTACCCGAGACCATCGCCAGATTTGAACACGAGGTGTTAACAGACTTAATTCATTACTTAAACCGCTCAAACAATTTTTTTTTTAAATTTCCAGTCAAGCTAGCAATCTGCGTCACAGTTGCTTAAACATTCATATCTCGAGTTCTGAAACTCAAAATCAAATTCTGTAAATTTTACCTGAAACTAGACTCATATATCTATTTACTAATTTTTTTCTAGAATTTTTGGTCAAGCCAATTAGTACAATTTATTAGTTAAAGTCTCCCCTGTTTTAGGTTCATTGCGCTCGACTCTCTCGTGTGTATTACTTAATCGATATCTCTCTGTAAAGAATTTCAATGTCTATGATGTTTGTTTCTATTAAAACTATACTCAATAATAAATCTTTACATATAAATCGTAACTTCTAATTATGTTTTTACAATTTATTATGAATTTTTAAAGTCAGAATAGGGGATCCAGAAATCACTCTGCCCTGTTTCACAAAAATTTAAATATCCCATAAAATGTAATTCATATACCTCTTTTGTTCAATCCATATGATTCCATTTCTACTATTTTTAGTGATTTTTCAAATTTACATCACTGCTGCTGCCAGATTCTATTTTATGGCAAATTTCACTTTACTAAGGATTTTCATCGACTAAATATCATTTTAAACATACATAACATCAAATATGACTTAGATTGGCCATTCCAATGGCTAATCATTTACAAACCCTTTTCTTTCCAAACGATAGCCATATCATAAGATCATTTACACAAAGTGAGTATTTTGCCATACATGCCACATTCAAAACACACAAGCCATTTTACCAATTTAGGCCTTCGGATAGTGTGAACGAGTCTTCGACCTATCCCGATTCTCAAGCTAGCTTGTCAAAACTACATTGAAAGAAAAGGAGGGAGTAAGCACAAATGCTTAGTAAGTCCACATGCAAATAGCAAGTAACATAATCACACAATCCCATAAAAACATTATTTGCATAAACAACACCAAGACATTCACGTTTCATTTGTATTTAATATCTTTCTACGATTTCATCATACCAAGTTCTCAACCCGAGGGTTTAAGCACATACCTGTCAAATTTTCTCATTTACCACACTTACCAACATGTCACCTTCATTTTCGGCCTTCTGTTTATTCACTTAAGATTCACCCGTTGAACACATCGGAATATAATTTGAATACGCGGATCTCATGAACATAAGAGCCATACCCGCAGCTAGACAAACTCAATAGCCTACGGAACTTATGTAGCCAAGCCACCATGTAACCCGCCCATAAGTGAACTCGGACTCAACTCAACTAGCTCGGATGCCTAGTTACATCTCACGAACTCGAACTCAACTCAACGAGTTCAGAGCTCAACCATCCTAGTGACATGTCACTTGTATTCTAATCTATTCCCAAGGTTCAAACGGGTTTTTTCCTCAATCACACATCTTTGCCATCTTCCACGGAATATCAAAACCGATACTCGGTAACAATTCATATTTAACAAGTAATAAACATAATTTGCATATTACTCAACAATAACCACAAAGCATAATATTTCATAATAATAATCATAATATCATATAAATATCATTAAGTTAATTAAAATGACAATTATGTTACTACATTTACACATGAACTTACCTCGGTACAAAATTATTAGCAATCGAACCTATTCTTCGTAAACTTTGTTTTTCCCTCGATCGCTACTTGAATCTCGTTTCTCTTGATCTATAATGCCAAATTAATCTTATTTAATACATACATTCATCAAAACAGCATTTAATACAAACTTTGGCAAAATTATATTTTTGCCCCTAAACTTTTTCATAATTACACTTTTTCCCCTAAGCTCGGAATTAAACTTCATCCCTTATTCTTATGTTTTATGGCATGCTGGTCATTTTTCCCTTCTATGGTAACATCAAATTCACACTATAACATGTACTTATGACTATTAGGTATTTTTACCGATTAAGCCCTTTTACTCGTTTTCGCTTAAAACCGAGTAGTACAAGTTGTCTAATATAATTTAAAACCTCATTTTCTATCATAAAACACCAAAATACACAAATTTCACCTATGGGTATTTTTCCAAACATGAACCCTAGGTTGAATTATTGCTAGCATAAGCTTAATCGAGCTACCGGGATTCCAAAAACATAAAGAACATTAAAAACGGGGCTTGGAATCACTTACTATGGAGCTTGGGCTTGAAACAAACCCTAGCTATGGAGAACCCTTGAAATTTCGTCCTAATGAAAAAGATGGACAAAAATTGGCTTTTAATTTTGTTTTTAATTCATTTTAATAACTAAATGACCAAAATGCCCTTACTACTAAACTTTCCAAAAATTCCATCCATGTCCAATTTTTGTCCGTAGACTTAGAAATTGGTCAAATTGCTATTTAAGACCTCCTCATTAATATTCCAAAACAATTTCATACTAAAAAATCCTAGAATGCAAGTTTTACAAATTATTCGATTTAGTCCCTAATTTCAATCTAAGCACTTTAGGCATAGGATTTCATCACGAAATTTTCACACAATCATGCAATCATATCATAAACATCAAAATAATTATAAAATAATTATCTCTATCTCAGATTTGTGGTCACAAAACCACTATTCCGATTAGGCCCTAATTGGGGATATTACAAGAAAGGCTCGGTCAAGCAACTTCTAAAGTTGTATTGTTTGCTCCTTAAGCACTTTTGGTGCCATGCGATAAGGTGTAATTGACATTGCCAAACTACTAGGATGCAACTCAATAGCAAATTCCACTTCACGATCTAGGGTTAAACCAAATAGCTCATTTGTAAATACATCAGGAAAGTCCTTCATTGTACAAATGTCGTGTACCTTTTTTGCCTTGTCCAGCTAGCCTATTACATTGTCGAGGTAGGCTTTGTAACCTTTCCCCAACATCTTCTCTACTCTCATTGCCGAAACCAGTGGGACAGGAATTGAGTTCGCTCTCTCACAACCAAAATTTCCATCCCTTCCTCTGTTTCCAGTGTCACCCTCTTAAATGCGAAGTCTGTTTTGGCTTTATACTTAGTCAGGCAGTCCATACCCGAAATTATGTCAAACCCATGAAAAAGTAGTTCCATTAATTCAACAAAGAAAACATACCCTTTAATCATCACGGGACACCTTCGATACACTCTATTCACTAATATTCTCTCACCAAACAAACTAGTGACAATTATATCGTCATCTATGTTCTTTATTGACATACCTTACTCACCATCTAGTTCACTTAAAATATATGAGTGCATGGAACCAAGTTCAATAACGAAAAATAGTGGTAGAGTTCGTAGAGTAAAAGTATCTATGATGACATTTGTCGAAACTTAATTCTATGTTTCCTTAACTGCATGGACTCCTGCAAGCCCTATTCTCTCTACTTGACTGGAAACCGTGTGAGTTCAGGTTTGCTACCCAGCTTGTCTGGTGTCATTACCTCTTTTTCTGCCTCGCTGTGAACACCAGCTCGCACTAGTGTGGCAGTTACATTATGAACTTGCGACCCTTCTTTTCATTTTGGGTAGTCCCTTATCATGTGTCCTTTGGATCCGTACTTGAAACATCCACCTGATAGTTAATGACATTCCCTAGAGTGCCTGTGTTCACAGTGTTCGCAAAGTGGCCAAATGGATAATTGGTGCAAACATCCCTTTTATCTTCTTAAAGGGTATTGTACTCTCACTTGTGAGCTTCTATATACTGCTCCCTTATGAATTTCTTCTTAAAGGTTCCCTAGAAGAAATTCCAAGTTAATTTGTTTACGATTGTTCCTTTCTTCACAACATTCCACTAGCGATATGCTTTGCTAGTAAGTAATGACACTATGCACCCCAACTTCTCGTCCTCAATACAGGCCATTTGTTTTACGATTATCTCAACACACTCGAGCAAATTCTCTATTTGGTAGGACCGACTCCTCTAACTCCACTAAGTTCCTTACCATCTAGAGCTTGCACATGGTCTAGTGGCAAACCTCGATAGATAGGAGTAGGTTCGTACCAGCGTATCACTCTAGTGCTCCAAGCATAGCTTGTACTAATGGTTCAAGACTCTCATCCAACCCACTTGTCCTGTGAGGTTGCAATGATGATGTTGAAGTCCTGTCACCCTTTGGGGGATCCTCGGTTCCATTAACACGGTTCACATTCACTATTTTAAGAGGTATTTTACTATTTTTGAACATACGTAAGACACACTTTTAAGCCCATATAGTTATACTTCCTAACTTAACACACACATTTACGAACATAGTTTACCAGAACACACATATGCGAACATAGTTTGCCAAACATATAACTAAAAACATAACTTACTAATATGACGAGTGGTAGAAATGATCCATAGCATAAACTTGCGAAAGATACAGCTGAACCCATGCAATGTATTTCCTATTTCTACCCTAAAAACAACAACATCATGCATAGCACTTCAAACTATTTGCAAACCTAGCGAACTTACCACGCCAACCCTGGTGAACTTGTCTCCTGCGATCATGGCTAACAAGCCTGGCTAATAGGCCAACCTGGCTAGGTTTGATACCAACAAATGTAACACCCAAAACCCAACTGAGGTGGATTGAATTGAATTTGTCATGCCCCATTAGCCATCACGCAAGTGACTCTTCGTTAACTCCTAACCAAACCTCCATTTACACAATAAAATTTCAACATAAAGCATGAGTTAAGTCATTTTAGTGCAGCAGAATAACATAACCATAAATATAAAACCTAAGACAGGCGAACACATGACATTTACTGTATAAGGGAAACATGTTTTCACATTATAGTAACATAGTATAAATTCAAACAGGAGATTTTTAGAGATCGCATAATCAGACAGATGTACACAAATACATAGAATTTTACTTCCAAGGTTCGCAAGCATGTCAAAGTTTGCAAACATATGGGGTACTACTTGCATGGATTCACATACTTATCGGGGTTCCTCATACAAACACATATAGGGGGTCGTATGTATAAGTATTTTGCAAAAATTTTGGCTAACTCAGTTTAATTTCATCAGAATAATGCATTACAAAGATTTTTGGTTTAGAGTTTAAATCAGGTAATGTTCAATGTACATAGACATGAACTTGCATTTAAGGGAGAATGATATTGGATGGTATTTTATTCATATTGAAAGAAAATTAACAAAATCAATCAAGTATTATTTTTTGTAGCTTTACTAGTTCGTAAAATATAAATTATAAACATGAGGAAAATTAAGTCTTATAGTAATGGCGAAATCATCAATTATAATATCACTAAGCCCAAATAGATTCCCATATTGCTTTTTTGTCTAGGGTTTGTTGTTCCCTTTATAGAGTTTATGCTTCGCCTTGATCACTCATCTTGCTCCAGCTTACCTTACGATCTAAAGAAAAGAGTGGGTGAGTTCTTGCAAACTCAATGATTATACTTGAAAGAATAACCACATTACAATACAAAACATAAGTTAAAAAGAAATGAAGGTCTAATTATTAAACTATAAACTAGGTTTGCCATACTTGTGCAAAGCCTGTTTCGTAAACACTTACAGCTTAGTAATAGCATAGAATTTCAGAATCACACTCTTATTTACTTGTTTGTTCCTGATGGATAAGCGGATCTCCTGATAACGCCTTGGAATGACTCAATGAATCCTTAACATGTCCCACAAGTATAACACCAGGCTAAACACTCTCCAACGTAACAACATGCCCCTTTGACTGAAGCTCAGCTCGACATTCCCTTATCTCTCCAACTTGTCCTAAGGCCTCAATGCCTATAACATAAAACATGAAGGTGAGTACTCACTATCCTATGGAATACCATTATATCTAATAGATTTAGAAGGGTATCTTGTCAAAACATTTACTTAACACAAAGCTCACAAAAATTACAAAGAGCTCACAAAACATGAAACCATATAGAGCTTGCCAAAAAAGAGCTCATGAATCATTGTTCATGAAAACACATATTTAAACACATTCATTAAAAAAATTTATAGGAAAGACTTACTCTCAGAATTGAGGGAAAATCCCTACGCTCCTGATTAACATTATGGTTCGCACACACACAAGTGGCGATCCTTGAACACTCATCGATTGCTGTGAACTTTAAAAAAGTTTTATTTTTCCCTTGTCCTCCCTGGTAGATGGTCAGGCTGGCTCGTAACACAGATATACATATTGTAACATCCCTAACCCGTATCCGTCACTGGGCTAGGGTTAAGAGGCATTACTAGACATTTCAAAACATTTTACGACCAATTCACAAACATTAATCATATTTCATCCTTTCATATCAATTCGTACACATATAGTCCCTTTAGGAGGTCTATGAGACCTTAAACATGCTTTAGAAAGGGTTTGGGACTAAATCGATCACATATAAAAGTTTTCAGACACTTAGAGAACTTTTTGCAATCACAGGTCACACGCCCGTGAACAGGCCGTGTGACTCACATGGTTATCAGACATGACCGTGAGAAAATAGGGTATACATACTGACTTGTACCACACAGCCAGAGACACGCCCGTGTGCCTTGGCCGTGGTCAAAACTGACTTGTGTCACATGGCTGACCACACGCCCGTGTGTCTAGACCGTGCTCGAGACTGACTTTAAATTGTAGGACTACCCCAAGGGACACACGGCCGTGCAACATGACCGTCTGTAATAACTAGCCAGTCCTAGAAAACTGTAGACTTTAGAAATATTTCTTGGAGGCTTCCAATCTAAAATCGCGAAAATTTTGTTTGAATCAACTCGTATACCAGATGCTGACACAAATATGGCCTAGAAAACTAACTTCGCGTAACCAGAACTCACATTTACTGAACTTTGCGAATAGTTGCTTATCACGCAAGGTCTATAGCACTACTCTTAAATACTCGGCATGCTCATTTCTATCACGCGAATAAATCAAAATGTCATCAATGAATACGACAACAAATTGATCTAAATACTATCTGAAAATTCTGTTCATTAAAGCCATAAAAATAGGAGGAGCATTCGTTAGTCCGAAAGAAATAACTAAAAACTCATAATGCCAGTACCTCGTTCGGAAAGCAGTTTTTGGAATGTCTGAATCTTTTACTCGCAACTGATAGTATCCCAATCTCAGATCTATCTTTGAAAATACAAAAGCTCCTTTCAACTAATCAAAAAAATCATCAATTCACGGTAGAGGATATTTGTTCTTAATAGTCACTTTATTTAACTGACGATAATCAATGCACATTCTCATCGTGCCATCTTTGTTTTTCACAAACAGAACGGGAGCACCCTAGGGAGAAAGGCTCAGTCGTAAGGAACCTCCGTCTGTCAATTCTTGAAATTGAGACTTCAATTCTTTCAATTCTATCGGAGCCATCCTATACAGAGCTATTGAGATTGGGGCCATCCCCGGTACTAACTCAATGCCAAACTCAACTTCTCGAATTGGAGGTAATCCCGAAAGTTTTCCAGGAAACACGTCAGGAAACTCACAAACAACAGGCACTGATTCTATTTTCCTTTCTGTCACTTTCGTATCAATCACATACGCTAAATAAGCTGCACATCCCTTTTTCACAAAATTCAGAGCTTCATTGAAGATATCACAGTCGGTATCCCATTCAAATCACTAGATTCAATTTGGACTATCTCATCATTCTGACTTTTCAATTCAATAGTTTTTCGTTTACAGTTCACAACAGCATTATGCAAAGTTAACCAATCCAGGCCCAGAATTATATCAAACTCGTCAAAAGGTAACAATATCAGATCGACTAAAAAAAAAAACATTTCGAAACATCAATGGACAACTCTTGCAAACTTTGTCAACCAAAATACTCTGGCCTAATGGGTTCGATACTTTAATTATAAATTCAGTAGACTCTACAGGAAAAGTCTTACTGGATACTAAATTCATACATATATATGAATGTGTCAATCCTGGATCTATCAATGTAATCACAGAAGTATCATAAAGAGTAAATGTACTAGTAATGACATCTGGAGACGAAGCTTCCTCGCAAGTGCGAATAGCATAAGCTCTAGTAGGTGCTCAAGTTTTAGATCTCACAATGGTGTCTTTATTCATTCTCTGACTACCACTCACATTACTTGTGCTTCTGGGTGGTCTTCGTTTAGTAGTAGTGTTACTCGGCCTCGTATTCTGCATTGTATCTTGCTCGGTCAACTCAGGGCATTCGCGAATGAAATGATCTAATGATCCACATTTGAAACAAGCCCGATCATTCAATCTACAACTGTTGGGATGTCATTTACATAATATTTGCACTCAGGTGGTGTTGGTTTGACATTTCCAACACTAGCTACTGAAGTAGCTTTTGAATTCATAGGTGGCCTCTCTCGATCTCGTCTCGAATAACCCGTAGTAGCTTTGAACGGCTAGACTCATCTCGAAATATCTTTGATGCTGACTGAAATGACTTATTCGATGATCTTTTTCGTACCACTCTAGCTTCTGAGTCAGTTTTTCTTTTCTCTTTCCCGAGTTCCTCAGCTTTACACGCTCGTTCAACAAGCACAACAAACTCTTTTATTTCCAGAATCCCAACTAACAAATGGATATCTTCATTCAAACCATCTTCAAATCTCTTACACATAATTACTTCAGTCGAAACACATTCTCATGCATATTGACTTAATTTCACAAATTCTCGTTCATAGTCCGTAACAGACTTACGGCCCTACTTTAGCTCAAGAAACTCTTTACGTTTCTGATATATAAATCTCTGATTGATGTACTTCTTTCTAAACCCAGCCTGAAAGAACTCCCACATGGCTCGTTCTTTCAGAACCACAGATATTAATATACGTCGTATCTCTCAAGAGTGAAACAACACATTTAAGACATTCATCAGCATTATATGACATTTCATCGAGCATGCGTATCGTATTCTCGAGCCAAAATTCAGCTTTCTCAGCATCATCATTAGTAGTAGCACGAAACTCTTCAGCTCCATATTTTCTAATTTTATCCACTGGAGGCTTACTCAATTGAATCAGATTTACAGCTTGTGGTATAACAGGTACTTGTAGAGGATTCAGCGAGGGTAGAGGTTGTGAAGTAGCCGGATTGGTTCTAATATACTGAGTGAACCATTCATTCATCATTTGGAAGAAGGCTTACTTAGCCTCTCCCTCATGGCTACTTGAAATCGGCCTAGACTCAGCCTACACTGCCCCTTGAGCAGGAGCGGGTGCATTACTTTCAATATCGTCAGCTATTACTCGTTTGGGATCCATTTGCTATACGAGAAACACATTTTAACTATTAGAAGTCATCACACTATCATGTTTATATATATATATATGGCACGTATAGCTAGACTTTCATACGCTACGTTAGTCCTAGAATCGATTAAATCGTAGCTCTAATACCAATAAAATGTAACATCCCTAACCCACCACCGTCATCGAACTAGGGTTAAGAGGCATTACGTGACATTTTAGAATATTTTATGATCAATTCACAAACATCAATCATATATCATCATTTCAGAGCAATACATACACATATAGTCCCTTTAGGATGTCTATGAGACCTTAAGCATGCGTTAGAAATGGTTCCAGACTAAACCGATCACATATAAAAGTTTCCGGACACTTAGAAATTTTTTTGCAATCACAGGTCACATGCCCGTGTGAACAGGCCATGTGACTCACACGGTTATCAGACACAACCGTGTAAAAATAGGGCATACATATTAACTTGTACCACACGGCCGGAGACACGCCCGTGTGCCTTGGCCGTGGTCGAAACTTACTTGGGTCACCCGGCTGACCACACACCTGTGTGTCTAGACTGCGCTCAAGACTGACTTTAAATTGTAGGACTACCCTAGGGAACACACGACTGTGCAACATGACCGTGTGTCGCACTCAGCTGAGACACACACCCGTGTCTCTGCCCATGTGGACAAAAAAAATAGTCCATTTAAAAAGCCAATTTGCCACCCTTATCTCTTGTTCACCTAGCCTTCAAAATAGAAGCATTTTAAATCATATATAGGCAGCCAAAACATACCAATTCAATCACATATCATGCTATCAATTCACAACCATTTCAACCACTCAATTCTATATTCAAAACATAGCAAAACATCATTTCAAAACAATCTACAATATGCCAATTTTCAAGCATTAATACTTCAATTAACTACTACCCAAATTACTATCACAACCATACCAAATAGGCCAACATATAAAGCACTATATACATCACAGATATATAACACTTACCAAACACAATACTTAGGCCAACTCAAATGACCATACACATCAACATTTACAAGCCAAATCTTATGGCTAACATTATAGCTCAAATCATACCAAAATGACACTAGCTTATACATGCCATATACCATATATATATACAATGGTCCCAAAAATACTAACGAAATGATCGATAGTATGATGACGATTCCTGAGGATCCTCAATGTTTGAACTAGCTTCAACGATCTATAAAACATAGGAAGAACATAGAAAGTAAGCTTTTAAAGTTTAGTAAGTCATAAGCAAAAAAATTATCAAATTAACATTAGCATGATTATTTCAATATGGCCGAATATGAATAATATCATGAACAAAAAGATCACACCTTTAACATACATAGTTCATATCATCATCTCAATTACCTTATTTTCATGAACATTTAACTTCGCACGTACCTGAACCATTTAGCTTGATTTCACATTCGATCTTAACTCAACATTGCCCGTTGAACCATTCGAAATCAATAAGGATACTTGGATTGTAACACCCCAAACTAGGCCTAGACGTTATGGCCGAATCTGGCACATCACATTGAAGTGTTTTAGTGAAAACCATGTTTTCATTGAAAACCCTTCTTAAAATAAAAGAAACCTTAACTATCCTTAAAAAAAAAACTTATTTCAATCACTTATTTAAAATATATGATTTCATGAAAACATGTAGTTGCGGAAACGTAGAAGAGTCATACTATAGTTTAAGAAACCACGTTCAACTTCTTATAATTACATCACATAAAAATAATCCAAATAACAATAAAGTGGAAGCCCTATTACAATCTGACTTGAAAAGTACTTAATGACATAGAAACTGATAAGCTTTAGAAAGAAAAACAAGTCCAAATTATCTTGCTAGCTGGCCACCCAGAGTCCCTTCAAACATCGAACCTTCTACTGAGCATCACCTGAAAATAAAATAAAAGAGGGGGTGAGTTTTCATAAACTCAGTGTGTACAACCCTCGATGAAAACAAGCATTCAAAAGTCATCATACATCAAACATGCAATGCAATGCAGTGCAACCCACCCCAATTATCCAACCAGTACACTTCTGCTCTGTCCCCTTTTTCACAACCTGTGGGGATATAAATATTGACCCACCCAACCGATACACACCAATGGTAGCCTGGTTGCGGAACTACCCAAGTTGCAACAAGCTATCAATCACATATTGGGCTTAAAAGCCGTCGGTGGATCCACGATTGTCAAGCAACCATGCGACCCTCATATACTCCCTCCGTTCCATAATTCCCAACCCATATGCAACCTAAACAAGATATCATATGAATACATATGAATTCATGTAGCAATCATAAATCTTACACACAACACTTAGGGGGATTTTAGTCATTTTCACCCTTAGGGGCATTTCGGCAATTTTCCTTTATTACGGGTTTTTACTACCTTGGCCAGTTAACAAATCCCGTGAGCTAAGATGAACGAACACTATGCACTAGGTAGGATTCCAGAGAAGAGGAGGTGAGTCATTAAGATTTCTTAAGTACCAAGCTCTCCCTAGATCCAATCCTAGACATGCATATACCCGTTGCCACCCCTTAACTCTATGACTTGTCAACGGTCACAATATATTAATTAAGTTTTATGTGGTTATCATATACTAGGCCCAAAACCCCTACATACATGCATATGGCCCACTTGGCCCAATCTCAAACATATGGCCCATCAGGCCCAATTCACATTCATATGGCCAATCAGGCCCAATTCACGTTATATTCATGCTCACATACAAATTTCCTATCACATAGCATCGCTTATCAAATTTTGCCTATTATGGGCCCAACAGCCCATTGGGCCCATTTAGCCCATTTCAGCCCACTTGGCCTATTCACAACCCATGGGCCTCAGGCAACCTATCGGTCTCCCTCTTACGAGTATTCACGCACTCGCAAGACTACCGTAGCCACACTTTTGGCTTTTCGGCATTTCAGCTTTTCAACATTTTGGCATTTCAGCTTTTGCCGGTTCATAGTGCGTGTGCAGTGTATGTACACACCTGGTAAGCAAGCATGATGCAATCTCTTAGCCCCAAACCTTGCACGAATCCCTAACCACGATCAACTCCCAGATCTGCACCAATTTTAACTATTAAAATAGAATAATAGATGACTCGTATCCAACACAAGTCCTCTTGCCTTAACGATAAACAATCGGCCACCTTAGCAAATGGGAGAGGAATACTTACCAAGATCCCAAACACCTAAAGAGAAATTTTGGCAGAGAGCTAAGATCCGAGATCTGATACTAATTCCCTACCACAGTTGATTAGAAAGAGTAAGGGACAATATTCGATACTTAGTGAGGAAAACCAACTGGAAGAGTAACACTTACATTAGACTCGGTCAAAGAGTATTCGGCTCTAAAGATCTGAATGGCACAATTGCTTATTCGGTACCAAGGGAGAGAGGAAGAAGAATCGGCTAAACCCAAAAGTGAAACAAAGAAATCAGCACAAGAAAAATAAAAGCAGAACAAGGGTTTTCGGCTTTCAGAGAAATCGATAGACAGAAAAGGAAGAAAACAAAAGGGTTTTCAGCTTTTAGGGAAAAGGGTTTCCGGTAACAGGGTGAAGGAAATTCAGCACTAGCCTGGCAACCCTGCATTCGGCACTTATTTATAGCCCTTATGGCCAAATTACCTGGCCCTCAGTTCCCCATTTGGCTGCATCACTTCCCCATTCTCATCTCCTCGTTTTTCTCACTGATAACCCCATAATCATTTCCTTAATTTTCTCTACTGAACACTCCCCTTAGAGTCCATCTTCACGCCACTTCCAACCTTTTAGAAGGCCAAAATTAAACTCCTCAAAAGACTAAGCTAGGATTTGAACCTAGCATCTCCTTGCTAGCCACTAGCGCCACCTCCCTACACTCTAAGTGGCGTCACTTAGCCACTCCACAACAAGGCTTTTTGATGCCATTTTCCCTATCTTTATTTAAAAGCCCAACTACTTGCCAACAAGGCCCTTTTTAATTATTAAGCTATAATTTCTTCTACCCTTAGATTCAAACTCAAACCTCGACCAAGACCTACCAACGCGTAATTAACACTTAATCGAGATTGCTAAGCATAAAAAGAAAAATTCACGATTTTAAGATTTTTGGGCTTCAAGATTTTTGGGGCGTTACAACTCTACCCCCTAAAAGAAATTTCATCCTCGAAATTCCCATCTACTAACAAAGACTACCACACCACACTTCTACTGCGCACTCTAATTCCAACTCAGGTAAATAGCACCCGATGGTAAGTACGTATCATTTTTCGGCTATGGAGCGTCTCCATCCTCTTGACAACGTGCTGCATAGACCAAAACTGGCTGCCTCGCCTCAGCATGACCAGCACCTCTGCCCGGTGCTCTACGACCTAAACTGTTTCCACCCCTGGCCTGATCACGACCGCTCGGCGGTTGATGACCACCCCTCGGTGGTTGAGTACCACTGTAGCCTACGTCTGGCACCTGTCTCGGCATTTTCGGGCAATTTCTGATCCTATTCTCCTTAGATCCACAAGCTAAACAAGCTCCCGTCCTCTTCCAACACTTTCCTACATGACCTTTCCCAAAATCAGCACAAGGTGGCACTCCTGGATTAACAGTAGGGGGCCCTACTTTAACTGGCTCATTAACTCTGGCCCTAGCCCTAGGCCTCTGTTCAATACCAGGAGTCTCAACCTCCCACTTGTTCTTACCCCTTTCTTTCTCCCGATTTAGGCGCTCAGTGCGCTTTACCTTCTTCGCTATATTTGCTTTCTCTACCAAGTCCGAGAAAACTCGCTCCCTTTGCGGGGCTATCAATACTCTGAGGCTTTCTCTAAGTCCATCCTCAAACTTAACGCAACGCTCATAGTCCGTTGCCACCATAACACTTGCATACCTACTAAAGCGTAGAAACTCTGCCTCATACTCCGCCACCGATTTATTTTTTTGGGTCAAGTTAAGGAACTCCTTCCTTCTAGCATCCACATAGCTTGCACCCACATACTTCACTTGAAATACAGCTTTAAAAAACTCCCAAGTGACCTGTTCCGATTGGGTGCCCTCTTTCACCGTCAGCCACCACTGATAGGCTTCTTCCCTAAGTAGTGACACGACTCCTTTTAACTTTTGTTCCGGTGAACAGTCTAGGTCCTCCATTATCCTTTCAGTGGCCTCCAACCAATATTCCGCCACGTTAAGAGCCACGCCGGCCACGCCCTTAAAGATCTCAGCCCCGTTCGATCGAAGTTGTTCTGGAATGGACCCCCGATTTTCAGTGCCATTGTTGGGCCCAGCTGACCCGTTCCAAGATCCTCAACATTGCCTGCGACAATGCATCTTCTCTTGCGGCCTGATCATACGATCCATTCCTAGCCACAGGTGAGGCCAGAGCCTCCTCTACTCCAGCATCGGGTATATGGCCCGATGCCGACGATTCAGCCCTAACACTTCCGCGGCCTCGGCCACTGCTCTTGCTCCTCTTCTAGCACTCCTCGTCGATTCGCGTATTATCTGGATTAAAAATTTTATGAAGTTTTAGTTAGTTTAATATTTAACCCGATGTTTTATGGAAATTATAAAAGAGAAGATTGCTTTCGAAAATCCTCTACAGGTTCAAGTTCCTGTGGGCTTTGGTTCCATTCTAACAAGATCACCTAAAGTAGCCCTCTAGCTAACTACTGTATAACAATTTAAACAAGTTTAAGAATAAAAGTACTTACTTGGTTCGATGTCGGAGACTCGATGTGCCGCTCAGCAAGACTTCCCTTTTCACAAAACATTGTGATTCAATCAATTTTTTTAAAAAAAAACACAAAACGAAACCAAGTAATAAGGCCCACTTCACAGCCCGAGTTTTGCAACCTGGGCTCTGATAACACTAAATGTAACACCCCAAACCTGGCCTAGACGTTATGGCCGAATCTGGTGCATCACATTGAAGTGTTTTAGCGAAAACTATGTTTTCATTGAAAACCCTTCTTAAAATAAAAGAAACCTTAACTATCCTTAAAAAAAACTCCTTTCAATCACTTGATTAAAATATATGATTTTATGAAAACATGCAATTGCAGAAACGTAGAAGAGTCATACTATAGTTTAAGAAACCATTTTCAACTTCTTATAATTACATCACATAAAAATAATAATCCAAATAATAACAAAGTGGAAGCCCTATTACAATCTGATTTGAAAAGTACTTAATAACATAGAAGCTGATAAGCTTTAGAAAGAAAAACAAGTCCAAATTATCTTGCTAGCTAGCCACCCAAAGTCCCTCCAAAAATCGAACCTTCTACTGAGCATCACCTGAAAATAAAATAAAAGAGGGGGTGAGTTTTCGCAAACTCAGTGTGTACAACCTCGATGAAAATAAGCATTCAAAAGTCATCATACATCAAACATGCAATGCAATGCAGTGCAACCCACCCCAATAATCCAACCGGTACACTTCTGGTCCGTCCCTCTTTTCACAACCTGTAGGGATATAAATATCGACCCACCCAACCGATACACATCAATGGTTGCCCGCTATGGAACTACCCAAGTTGCAAAGAGTCGCCAATCACATATTGGGCTTAAAAGCCGCTTTATGGATCCACAGTTGTCAAGCAACCATGTGACCCTCATATACTCCCTCCGTTCCATAATCCCCAACCCATATGCAACCTAAACAGGATATCACATGAATACATATGAATGTATGTAGCAATCAGAAATCTTACACACAACACTTGGGGGTATTTTAGTCATTTTCGCCCTTAGGGGCATTTCGATAATTTTCTTTTATTACGGGTTTTTAGTTACCTTGGCCCGTTAATAAATCCTGTGAGGTAAGATGAACGAACGCTATGCACCAGGTAGGATTCCAGAGAAGAGAAGGTGAGTCATTAAGACTGCTTAAGTACCAAGCTCTCCCTAGATCCAATTCTAGACATGCATATACCCGTTGCCACACCTTAACTCTATGACTTGTCCACGGTCGTAATATATTAATTAAGTTTTATGTGGTTATCATATACTAGGCCCAAAACCCGTACATACATGCATATGGCCCACTTGGCCCAATCTCATACATATGGCCCATCCGGCCCAATTTACATTCATATGGCCCATTCAGCCCAATCTCATTTACATGGCCCATCCGGCCCAAATCACATTATATTCATGCTCACATACAAATTTCCTATCACATAGCATCACTTATCAAATTTTGTCTATTATGGGCCCAACAGCCCATCAGGCCCATTTAGCCCATTCCGGCCCACTTGGCCTATTCACAACCCAAGTCTATGGAATCGCCCATGTGCCTCAGGAAACCTATCGGTCTCCCCTTTACGAGTATTTGCTCACTCGCAAGACTACTGTAGCCACACTTTCGGCCTTTCGGCATTTCGGCTTTTTGGCATTTCAGCATTTCGGCTTTTGCCAGTTCATAATGTGTGTGCAGTGTATGTACACACCTGGTAAGTAAGCATGATACAATCTCCTTAGCCCCAAACCTTGCGCGATAAGTATAACAGCCCTTTGTTAAATCCCTAACCATGATCAACTCCCAAATCTGCGCACCAATCTTAACTATTAAAACAGAATAATAGATGACTCGTATCCAACACAAGTCCTCTTACCTTAACTATAAATAATCGGCCACCTTAGCCAATGGGAGAGGAATACTTACCAAGATCGCAAACACCTAAAGAGCAATTTCAATAGAGAGCTAAAATCTGAGATTTGATACTAATCCCCTACCACAGTCGATTAGAAAGAGTAAGGGACAATATTCGATACTTAGCAAAGCAAACCGATTGGAAGAGTAACACTTACACTAGATTCGGTCAAAGAGTATTCAGCTCTAGAGATCTGAATGGCACAATTTCTTATTAAGCACCAAGGGAGAGAGGAAGAAGAATCGGCTAAACCCAAAAGTGAAAAAAAGAAATCGGCACAAGAAAAATAAAAGGAGAACAATGGTTTTCAGCTTTTGGAGAAATCGGCTGAAAGAAAAGGTAGAAAATAAAAGGGTTTTCAGCTTTTAGGTAAAAGGGTGAAGGAAATTCAAAACTAGCCTGGAAACCATGTATTCAACACTTCTTTATAGCCTTTATAGCCGAATTACCTGGCCCTCAGTTCCCCATTTGGCTCCATCACTTCCCCATTCTCATCTCCTCGTTTTTCTCGCTGATAACCCCATGATCCTTTCTTTAATTTTCTCTCCTGAACACTCCCCTTAGAGTCCATCTTCACGCCACTTCCAACCTTTTAGAAGGCCAAAATTAAACTCCTTAAAATACTAACCTAGGATTCGAACCTAGCATCTCATTGCTAGCCACTAGCGCCACCTCCTACACTCTAAGTGGCGTCACTTAGCCACTCCACAACAAGGCTTTTTGATGCCATTTTCCCCTATCTTTATTTAAAGCCCAACTACTTGCCAACAATGTAACACCCCTCGCCCGTATCCGTCGCCGGAGGGGTAAGGAATGTTGCTAACTAAGCCTTGATTTCTTTTCTAAATATCAACCATATAAATAAAAAATTCGAGCATTATCGATCACATTCATAAACACTTCCATCATCTAGAAAAAAAAAATGCAAGTTGACTAAATAAGCCATTTGCGTATGGCTATACATATATATACATCACCAAAAGGTACTAGGTCAAATTACAAAGTCGATCCTATACATGCCATTATCACAATTTGATCAAAAAAAATGTACCAAAAAGCTTAGATAGTGTGGTTGACTTCGACTTTGGAACTTCCGAATCTGATGGATGGCGAGCAAAATCTATAAAACAGAAGTAAAACAAAAGAATAAGCATTTCAATGCTTAGTAAGCTTTAAGTAATGAAATCATCTAGAAATTAGCATATTAATATTAGGTCTATATGAATCAGCCTTGGGCCGAATCCAAACATAACGAAGATACTTCCTTATCGATCATATCATAAAGGGGAAATCAATACTTCCATCTATTTCTTTAATTTATAACCGAATACAATCTTCTCAAATTTTCAGACAACTCTCATGCATATATATATGTAGCCTACTAGTGATGTTGAAATCGCCTAAGTTAGTACCCATACCTTCTAATCCAATCATAAACATTCAAAGGATTTTAAACAATAGTCTAAGCATAATTGCCGACTTTTGAAATACGAAATATAACAATTAATCATATCCTCAACGAAAAGCATTTACTTACTTGATCACTTCACGTTAAGTTGTACTTATGCTTGGAATTAATTTGACATGCATTATATAAATTCTCTCGTGCATACTTACGGTTTATCAACCCAATTAATAGGCCGGCGAAGACGTCCTTATGAACTACCCGAATCTCGAATCGCTCGAAGCCCTTCGAGACTAAGCTCGGTTTGCGCCTTCGGGCTTAAAGGCCCTTCAAACTAAGTTCGCAATAACATCACAGCGCAGAGCCCGTCGGAACTAAGTCCGGTTTTTAACAATGGCTTAAAGCCCTTCGGAACCAAGTCCGGTTTTTAACACTGGCTTATAGCCCTTCGAGACTTAGCTCGGTTTCAAACCTTGATCAACATTCATACATACATACACATTTAAACAACACTTTGATACTTGAATACAATTTCAGCATTCTTTCTAACTATTTTACAATTAATTCACTAGTCATAACCAATGACATGTTCTCGTTTCATTATTCCAGAAACTTTCTATTATTATACGGTTACAAACAAGTACTTTACCTATTTATTTGGTCATGTGACGCAAGCAAGACCACTAAGTCATAAATTATTCATCGCAATAATAATTAAATAATTTCTATGTCTAAACATAAGTTATATTCCATTACTCAAAGACTTACCTTGTATCTTTCTCAACAAGTTCGGGTTGGCTATTCATGACTTTAGCTTTTCCCTTATCCGAGGTTGCCTCTCTATGCTCTTGAGCTTAATCAATAAATTTTAAACTAACCATTAATCAATTACTCAAGTATTACTTTCAGAATATAGCACACATATATATCTTGAATTTCACACATACAACTTGTAGTAAGCTTATAAAAATCAATAAGTAATTCATTAGTAATCACAACTTCCCTATAAGTCGAGTTCTTGAGCAACAATCATTAATTTACTTATAACTTGAGCTACGAAACTCCAAATCAAAGACCGTAAATTTTCCTCGAAAATAGACTAATTTATCTTTTAGCCATAAAATTTTCATAATTTTTAGTCTAGCCAATCCCTACCAGATTTTTCTTAAAGTTCACCTTGTTTCACCGCTTGACTAAATCGACCATTCTTAACTCACTACTTAATCACATTTCTCATTGTACAGAATTCAAAATGTGTTCTCACTTATTTCATTTGAAACTAGACTCATTAAGGAATCTAAGCATATAAATTTTATAAAAACAGAATCAGAAATCTATTAGTCATTTCGACTCAACCCCACAATACTTCAAATATCTCAAAATCGGTAACTCATTCGTTTCTATAGCCTCCTTTGTAAGAAACTAGACTCTTCAAGCTTTAATGACATAATTTATCCAGCTTCTAACTCAACTCCTACAATTTATGGTGATTTTCCAAAACCACCTTCATTCTGTCTGTCCCCAAGCGGTTTAATACTAGCTCACTCTTTCAAACATTCCTTGCATACATTTTATTTAAGCATGTATATTAACAATCAAATTCATCAATTAATTATCTACAAATTCACTTCAACATTCTCAATACAACACATGGTGTTCAAGCCATTATTCAAGTTCAAAATTCGGTTAATACACATATATATATATATATATATATATATATACTAGAAATCAATTGTTAACATTTGTATTTCACCTTAATAGCTAGCTTAGCAAACCTTGTTTTAACATACAATTGTTCTTAACAAAATTTAAAGCATCCTCTTCATTCTATCAATTAAAAATGCATACATTACCCAATTGCCTAAAACCACATTCGGCCCTAGAACACCCTTGTTAGCCGATTCTTTTCCATGTAACAACAATTGCCCAAATGTGCTTATTTGTTAAGCTCTAATTCACCTATGTATCACTTTTCCTCCAAATAACATGAACAACAACCATTTCTTGAACATTTTTCTCTTAACCTATTACTCATAGTACCAACCAAAAATTCAAAATTTGGACATGGGCTACTAAGAGACTTAGTAACTAACTCATTACATTCAACAATTTCAAAAGTTATCATGAATTCTTACCTTAATCAAGACTAGGAGTGATCAATTGCTTGTTTTCCTCTTCCTCTTTCTTCTTAAAGTTTAGGCCAAATGATGCTAAAAAAGATGAACACTAATTTCTTTCTTTGTTTTATTCATCAATTTAGTTTAACCCTATTTTTATTATTATTTTTTTATGCCAATAATACATTATTTTATTATTATTACCAACACATATTGCTTATCATCATTGTCATGGCCAGCCACTATTAGCAAAATGGGGAAATTGACATGCAAGTCCACCCTTTTGATTTCATGCATTATTGGATCACTTCTAGAATTACCTATCATATTTCACATTTGTCTCATATAAGTCCTATTAAAAGATTCACACTCAAATGAATAAATTAAAGATTGAAATTTTCACACATGCATATTCATGCACATTAAACATAGAAACTAACGATTCTTTATTTTTATAATTCAATTTTGTGGTCCCGAAACCACTTTTCGGCTAGGGTCAATTTAGGGTTGTTACAACTCTCCCCCACATAAAGAATTTTCGTCCCCGAAAATCTTACCAATGAATAAATCTGGGTATCTCTCTCTCATAGAGTTCTCAGTTTCCCACGTAGCTTCTTCGATCCCGTGCTTGAGCCATAACACTTTTACTAAAGGAACCTTTTTGTTTCGTAACTCTTTCACTTCACGAGCTAGGATACGAATCGGTTCTTCTTCATAACTCAAGTCGATTGAACTTCAACCTCTTGATGGATTAATTATGTGCGAAGGATCGGATCTATAACGTCGAAGCATTGATACATGAAAAACATTGTGAATCCTTTCAAGTTCGGGGGCAAAATCAATCTATATGCAATCGGACCAATTCGTTCGGATACTTCATATGGCCCTATGAACCTCGGACTCGGGTTGCCTTTACGGCCAAATCGAGTATCTTTTTCAAGGTGAGACCTTAAGAAACACTTTGTCTCCCACGATACTCAATATCTCTTCGTTTTAAATCCGATACGACTTCGATCGATCCGATGTCGCTTCTTGGACTTTCATGAATTATTTTTACTTTACGCTCAAATCTTTAATCAAATCCACTCCAAAAATTTTATTTTCACCGAGCTCGGTCCAAAACAATGGCGTACGGCATTTACGCCCGTACAAAGCTTCATAAGGTGACATCTTAATACTTGATTGAAAACTATTGTTGTAAGCGAACTCAATCAAAGGTAAATACCGCTCCCATGAACCACTAAACTCGAGGATGCAACATCTCAACATATCCTCAAGTATCTGAATTATCCGCTCGGATTGACCATCAGTTTGCGGATGAAAAGCGGAGCTAAAATGCAGCTTGGTACCCAAGGCTTCTTGTAATTTCTTCCAAAATCGTGAGGTGAATCTCGGATCTCTGTCTGACACAATAGAAATTGGTACCCCGTGTAATCTTACAATCTGAGAAACATACAATTCAGCTAGTTTATCCAATGAAAAATCCGTGTCGTGCGGGGATAAAATGAGCCGACTTAGTCGATCTATCAACAACAACCCAAATCGCATCTTTCTTACTTGTCGACAATGGCAACCTTGATTACAAAATCCATCGTGACTCGATCCCATTTCCATTCGGTATCATGATCACCAAGTAAACCCGTAGGCACTTGATGTTCCGCCTTCACTTGCTGACATATTAGACACTTCAAACAAAATCGAAATGTCTCGTTTCATACCATGCCACCAAAATCGACGTCTCGGATCGTTGTACATTTTCGTGCTTCCCGGTGAAGTGACATTCGACTACAATGAGCTTCGTTCGTAATCATCGAAATGAGTTCTCGCATTTCTTGGAACACACAACCGACTTCAAACCTCGGACAATCGTCCTCATCAAGTTGAAACTCGATTCCGTATTCGGGACACATTCACCGTTTTGCACCCAATTCTTCATCGATTTTCCGAGCTTCACGAATTTGATGAATCAACAATGGTTTGGCCTTTAATTACGCCACTAACACATTGTTGGATAGGATAGACAAATGTACATTCATTGCTCGTAAAAAAAATGGTGATTTGCGACTTAAAGCATCTGCAACCACATTAGCCTTTCCCGGTGATAATCAATGACAAGCTCATAATCTTTCAACAACTCAAGCCAACGTTTTGTCGCAAATTTAATTCTCTCTGAGTCATTAAATATTTGAGACTTTTGTGATCTGAAAATACATGGCACTTCTCACCAAACAAGTAGTGTCGCCATATTTTAAGAGCAAATACAATGGCGACTAATTCGAGATCATGAGTTGGATAGTTTTTCTCATGTGGCTTCAATTGCCTCGACGCGTATGCTACGACTCGACCTTCTTGCATCAACACACAACCCAACCCAAGTAAGGATGCATCATCAGAAATGACAAACTCTTTCTGGATTCGGGCCGTTGTACGATCACTGAGCTTTGGTCAAATAAGTCTTCATTGATCAAAACTTTTCGACACTTTTCCCGACCAATCAAACTTAACATCTTTTTGAAGTAGCCGTCATTGGTGCAGCTATCATTGAGAAACCTTTTACAAATCGTCGGTAGTAACCAAAGAAGTCCCAAAAAGCTCAGAACCTCGGTAATATTTCTCGAGGCTTCCAGCTAAGTATGGCTGAAATTTTGCTCGGATCAACTCGAATACCGATCACGCGATACTACATGCCCCAAAAAGCTAACCTCTCTTAACTAACTCACACTTACCGAACTTAGCATATAATCGCTTATCCCGTAAAATTCGCAACACTAATCTCGGTGCTCGGCATGTTCTGGTCTCATTTCTAGAATAGACCAAGATGTCATCAATAAACACAACTACAAACCGGTCCAAATCATGCGAAGATCTCGATTCATCAAATCCATAAACACCTGCGGGGGCATTAGTGAGCCCGAACGCGGCATCACTAAAAACTCGTAGTGGCCGTATCTCGCTCAAAGCGGTTTTGGGTATATCCGAATCTCGAACTCGCGCGGTGATAATAACCCGATCTCAAATCTATCTTTGAAAACACCGAGGCTCCCTTCAGTTGATCAAATAAATCATCAATACGCGGTAACGGATATTTATTCTTTATTATCACTTTATTCAGCTGACGATAATCAATACACAATCTCATGGTTCCGTCCTTCTTTTTCACAAACAATACTGGGTGCACCCAAGGTGAGAAACTTGGTCGAGCGAAACCTTTATCCGTCAACTCTTGCAACTGAGCTTTCAATTCTTTTAATTCTGTTGGTGCCATATGATACGGAGTTATCGAGATCGGTGTAGTCCCAGGCACAAGCTCGATGCCAAACTCTACCTCCCGAACAGTGGTAAACCCAGTAATTTCTCGGAAAAACATCCGGGTATTCACAAACCACTGGCACAGATTCAGGCTTCTTTTCTAACTCTTTGTCATCTAGTACATACGCAAGGTATGTTTCACACCCCTTTCTTACACATTTCTGAGCCAGCATCGACGATATTACAGCTGGCAACCTATTCAATTCGGTAGACTCAACTCGAATTATCTCGTTATTCACACACCTCAAATCGATGGTTTTTCTTTCGCAATTTACAATTGCGTCATGTACAGTCAACCAATCCATACCGAGGATAACATCAAATTCATCAAACGGTAAAAGTATCAAGTCGGCCAGAAAACAGGAACCTCGGATTACTAAGGGGCATTTCTTGCACACTTGGTCGACAAGTACGTAACGACCCAAAGGATTTGACACCCGGATTACAAACTCAGTAGACTCAACAGGTAAAGTCTTACTGGATGCTAAGGTTTCACATATATAAGAATGAGTAGAACCAGGGTCAATCAAAGCAATCACATTAGTATCAAAGAGAGTAAAAGTACCGGTAATAACATCTGGTGAAGAAGCATCCTCGCATGCGCGTATAGCATAAGCTCTAGCAGGAGCACGAGCCTCCGATTCGGTGGTGGTATATTTAGGCCCTCTCTGACTGCCACTAGTATTCCCCGGATTTCTAGGGGGCCTACCTCTTGCTTTGTAGTATTATTCGATTTTTTCACTCGATTCACATTCGACCCGGACAATCTCGGGCAATCTTTGATAAAATGATCAGTCGATCCACATTTGAAACAGGAGCGGTCACGAACTCTACAGCTTCCCGAATGCCACTTGCCACAATACCGACAATCAGATCTATCCTGACGATCATTGCCAACACTGGCAACAGAAGTAGCTCGTGTGCTCATAGGGGGTCGATTACGATCCCGTCTAGAAAAACCCGAAGTATTCTTAGATCTGTTTGGATCATCTCTAAACTTTTTCGATGATTGATGAAATGGTTTTCCTGAAGATCTTTTACGAAACTCTCTTGCTCCCAAATCAGTTCTCCTTTTTTCCTTACTGAGCTCTTCGGTTTTGCAAGCTCGCTCAACAAGTACTACAAATTCTCTGATTTCTAGAATGCCAACGAACAGTTTTATATCTTCGTTTAGTCCCTCCTCGAAACGTTTACACATTACATCTTCTGAAGAAACGCATTCTCGAGCATACCGGCTAAGCCTCACAAACTTTCGTTCATAATCAGTAATCGACATGGAACCTTGTTTAAGCTCAAGAAATTCTTTCCATTTTTGATCGATAAATCTCTGGCTGATATACTTCTTCCGAAACTCAGTTTGAAAAAACTCCCATGTTACCCACTCTCTAGGTACAACCGAAATCAACGTATTCCACCAATAATAAGCAGAATCACGTAACAAAGAGATAGCACACTTCAAGCATTCATCGGGTGTGCAAGAAAGTTCATCAAGTACCGGATAGTGTTATCCAACCAAAACTCAAACTTGTTCGCATCATCATCGCTTGTCTGTTGCTTTAAATTCGATGAGCCCCGTGCTTTCGATTCTCATCAATCTGGGGCTTATTTAACCTCATCTGATCGGTTATCGGAGGTACTGCTGGTGCAGGGGGTGTATTGGTCGGAAGTGGGGGTTGGGGAATAGCCGTGTTAGTTCGAATGTACTGATTAAACCAATCATTCATCACGCTATAGAAAGCTTGCCTAGCTTCCTCGTTCTGATTACTAGCCATAGGTTGAGAGTTCACCGGGGCTGTCCCTTGCGCGGGGACAGGTGCCACGCTCTCAACATCATCAACTATCGCTCGATTGGGATCGGGATCCATCACTATACAAAAACGCATTTTTTTTAACTGTCAGAAATCACCACACTATCAAATAAACATATAATGGCATGTATAGCTAGACCAATTTGCAATACGGTAGTCCTAGAATCGACTAAACCGTAGCTCTGATACCAATAAAATGTAACACCCCTCGCCCGTATCCGTCGCCTGAGGGGTAAGGAATGTTGCTAACTAAGCCTTGATTTCTTTTCTAAATATCAACCATATAAATAAAACATTCGAGCATTATCGATCACATTCATAAACACTTCCATCATCTAGAAAAAAAATGCAAGTTGACTAAATAAGCCATTTGCGTATGGCTATACATATATATACATCACCAAAAGGTACTAGGTCAAATTACAAAGTCGATCCTATACATGCCATTATCACAATTTGATCAAAAAAAAGGTACCAAAAAGCTTAGATAGTGTGGTTGACTTCGACTTTGGAACTTCCGAATCCGATACGAGCAAAATCTATAAAACAGAGAAGTAAAACAAAAGAATAAGCATTTCAATGCTTAGTAAGCTTTAAGTAATGAAATCATCTAGGAAATTAGCATATTAATATTAGGTCTATATGAATCAGCCTTGGGCCGAATCCAAACATAACGAAGATACTTCCTTATCGATCATATCATAAAGGGGAAATCAATACTTCCATCTATTTCTTTAATTTATAACCGAATACAATCTTCTCAAATTTTCAGACAACTCTCATGCATATATATATGTAGCCTACTAGTGATGTTGAAATCGCCTAAGTTAGTACTCATACCTCTAATCCAATCATAAACATTCAAAGGATTTTAAACAATAGTCTAAGCATAATTGCCGACTTTCGAAATACGAAATATAACAATTAATCATATCCTCAACGAAAGCATTTACTTACTTGATCACTTCACGTTAAGTTGTACTTATGCTTGGAATTAATTTGACATGCATTATATAAATTCTCTCGTGCATACTTACGGTTTATCAACCCAATTAATAGGCCGGCGAAGACGTCCTTGTGAACTACCCAATCTCGAAATCGCTCGAAAGCCCTTCGAGACTAAGCTCGGTTTCGCTTGCTGCTTAAAGGCCCTTCAAACTAAGTTCGGCAATAACAACGGCGCAGAGCCCGTCGGAACTAAGTCCGGTTTTTAACAATGGCTTCAAGCCCTTCGAACCAAGTCCGGTTTTAACATCGGCTTATAGCCCTTCGAGACTTAGCTCGGTTTCAAACCTTGATCAACATTCATACATACATACACATTTAAACAACACTTTGATACTTGAATACAATTTCAGCATTCTTTCTAACTATTTTACAATTAATTCACTAGTCATAACCAATGACATGTTCTCGTTTCATTATTCCGAAACTTTCTATTATTATACTGATTTACAAACAAGTACTTTACCTATTTATTTGGTCATGTGACGCAAGCAAGACCACTAAGTCATAAATTATTCATCGCAATCATAATTAAATAATTTCTATGTCTAAACATAAGTTATACTCCATTACTCAAAGACTTACCTTGTATCTTTCTCGAACAAGTTCGGGTTGGCTATTCCATGACTTTAGCTTTTCCCTTATCCGAGGTTGCCCCTCTATGCTCTTGAGCTTAATCAATAAATTTTAAACTAACCATTAATCAATTACTCAAGTATTACTTTCAGAATATAGCACACATATATATATTCGAATTTCACACATACAACTTATAGTAAGCTTATAAAAATCAATAAGTAATTCATTAGTAATCACAACTTCCCTATAAACTGAGTTACTGAGCAGCAGTCATTAATTTACTTATAACTTGAGCTACGAAACTCCAAATCAAAGACCGTAAATTTTCCTCGAAAATAGACCAATTTATCTTTTAGCCATAAAATTTTCATAATTTTTAGTCTAGCCAATCCCTACCAGATTTTTCTTAAAGTTCACCTTGTTTCACTACTTGACTAAACTGACCATTCTTTGCTACGAATCAGATTTCTCATTGTACAGAATTCAAAATGTGTTCTCACTTATTTCATTTGAAACTAGACTTATTAAGGAATCTAAGCATATAAATTTTATCTTAAGGCCATTTTTGTACAATTTATACTGATTTTGTAAAAACAGAACAGGAAATCTATTAGTCATTTCGACTCAACCCCACAATACTTCAAATATCTCAAAATCGGTAACTCATTCATTTCTATAGCCTCCTTTGTAAGAAACTAGGCTCTTCAAGCTTTAATGAAATAATTTATCCAGCTTCTAACTCAACTCTTACAATTTCTGGTGATTTTCCAAAACCACCTTACTGCTGCTGTCCCCAAGCAGTTTAATACTAGCTCACTCTTTCAAACATTCCTTGCATACATTTTATTTAAGCATGTATATTAACAATCGAATTCATCAATTAATTATCTACAAATTCACTTCAACATTCTCAATACAACACATGGTGTTCAAGCCATTATTCAAGTTCAAAATTCGGTTAATACACATATATATATATATACTAGAAATCAATTGTTAACATTTGTATTTCACCTTAATAGCTAGCTTAGCAAACCTTGTTTTAACATACAATTGTTCTTAACACAATTTAAAGCATCCTCTTCATTCTATCAATTAAAAATGCATACATTACCCAATTGCCTAAAACCACATTCGGCCCTAGAACACCCTTGTTAGCCGATTCTTTTCCATGTAACAACAATTGCCCAAATGTGCTTATTTGTTAAGCTCTAATTCACCTATGTATCACTTTTCCTCCAAATAACATGAACAACAACCATTTCTTGAACATTTTTCTCTTAACCTATTACTCATAGTACCAACCAAAAATTCAAAATTTGGACATGGGCTAACTAAGAGACTTAGTAACTAACTCATTACATTCAACAATTTCAAAAGTTATCATGAATTCTTACCTTAATCAAGACTAGGAGTGATCAATTGCTTGTTTTCCTCTTCCCCTTTCTTCTTAAAGTTTCGGCCAAATGATGCTAAAGAAGATGAACACTAATTTCTTTCTTTGTTTTATTCATCAATTTAGTTTAACCCCATTTTTATTATTATTTTTTTATGCCAATAATACATTATTTTATTATTATTACAAACACATATTGCTTATCATCATTGTCATGGCCATCTATTACTATTAGCAAAATGGGGAAATTGACATGCAAGTCCACCCTTTTGATTTCATGCATTATTGGATCACTTCTAGAATTACCTATCATATTTCACATTTGTCTCATATAAGTCCTATTAAAAGATTCACACTCAAATGAATAAATTAAAGATTGAAATTTTCACACATGCATATTCATGCACATTAAACATAGAAACTAACGGTTCTTTATTTTTATAATTCGGTTTTGTGGTCCCGAAACCACTTTCCGACTAGGGTCAATTTAGGGTTGTTACAAACAAGGCTCTTTTTAATTATTAAACTATAATTTCTTCTACCCCTAGATTCGAACTCAAACCTTGACCAAGACCTACCAACGCGTAATTAACACTTAACCAGGATTGCTAAGCACAAAAAAAATTCACGATTTTAAGATTTTTGGGGCGTTACATGGATAGCTCGAAAAGCTCGTACAATGCCAACGTCCCAGACAAGGTCTTACATGTAATCAAATATCAATGCCACTGTCCCAGACAGGGTCTTACACAAAATCATATATGATGCCAATGTCCCAGACATGGTCTTACATTTAAATCTCAAATCGATGCCAACGTCCCCGACGTGGTCTTACACGAAATCACAAACCGAAATCCTATGTCATGACATATGTATCCTAACTATTCCTATGATTCGTATGGGGCTTTCAGACTCCATAATTCAATCGGTCCATGCCCGTAACAAATCATTCCATGCTAAATTCAATTTGACAATATAGTTATACATGCCTACAATTCAATTTGGATATGTACAAAATAAATACATTCAATTTAACATCATTTATTCACTTACGAACTTACCTCATATGAAAATGAACGAAAACAAACGGCTATTCAACTACTTTCGTTTCCCCCCAATCTAATTTTGTTTTCTTTGGTTCTTGATCTAAACACATTCAAATTTGACTTATTCAATCTCACATTCATTCAAATCAATCCATAAACACATATTTAGGGCATTTTACAGATTAGCTCTCACATTTTTACATTTTGACACTTAAGTCCCTATTTCATAAAATCACAAAATATGCATAATTTCATTACACACATGCTTAGCCGAATTTTCCTTTAGCTCATATAAGCCCACATATTACATTTATTTCATATTTTAGCCCCTTAATTTCTCATTTTCACAATTTAGCTCAATATACTCAAATTCATCAAAACACAAAACATATTAATCCAACACATATCTTTCATTTTTCGTCAACTATCATCACAAAGCTCACAAAAGTATCAATGGCATGATTCAAAATCATCATCAAATTCTAAAATTGAGATGTGGGCTTGATAGATTTCTAAGCAACAATCTCAAAAACATAAAAATCATCAAAAACCGAGCAAATTACATACCTCAATTAGCCAATATGAGTGCCGAATACTTCTAAACACATAAACCCTATTTTTTTCTTGTATTTTGGGCTAACAAGATGAATAATGCACTAATCTCATGTTTTGTTATAAATTAATAAACATCAATAAGCCATATACTAATTTAAGCTTACTATTTTCATTTAAAAACCACTAAGTAATGTCCAACTTTGTCCATGCATAATTCCAATGGTCCATTTACATCTTAAGGTCGTCACATTTAATAAGACACATCAATTCGACACTTAATCAAATAGAAGGCCACTTTTACATTTTGCTGTGATATAGTCCTTTTCGCAAATTAAGCACACAAACTATCAAATTTTCATACGAAACTTTCACACATGCTTAACCACATACTGCAAACATGAAAAATAATATTAAAATATTTTTTGACTCAAATTTGTGGTCCCGAAACTACTATTCTGACTGGGGTCTAAACCGGGCTGTTACACATACACATATCCTTTAACAAACAAAACACATTAAATTCAAACATACGAACGATCCTAGTTTCCTGGACAATTAACCCCAATAGAGCAAAGTCTTAACTTGGATTCTAAGAGCTAGGTTTTGGGTAAGGCCCTAACATAAAATAATCGATGAAATATTTTTAATGGTAAGGGCTTAATTTATAGGCACTGAGTGTTTCAGCACTCTTAGAAAACCCTAATTGAGTTACAAAAAAGTTACGTGCATGAGTAGTATTCTAAGAGGAAAACAACTCAACTTTCTAATTCGGGTATAACTCGACTTATGTTGGCCTACCCTAGTTTGCCAAACTTACTTAACGTACTAAGCTTGTCAAAATTATTGGCAAACCATTCTCAACACATCTTTTGATGTACACTGTTCACCGAACCTATTGGCAAACTCTGTTAAATAAATCCTCTAGCGGATACTGACTCGACAAACCACTGTCGAATACCTGCTTGCTTGGCTTAGACTCCCAGACCCTATTTCAGGACGTTACAATTATTATAATATAGATTATAATAAAATATATTGTAACACCCCTCGCCCGTATCCGTCGCCGGATGGGTAAGGAATGTTGCTAACTAAGCCTTGATTTCTTTTCTAAATATCAACCATATAAATAAAACATTCGAGCATTATCGATCACATTCATAAACACTTCCATCATCTAGAAAAAAAAATGCAAGTTGACTAAATAAGCCATTTGCGTATGGCTATACATATATATACATCACCAAAAGGTACTAGGTCAAATTACAAAGTCGATCCTATACATGCCATTATCACAATTTGATCAAAAAAAATGTACCAAAAAGCTTAGATAGTGTGGTTGACTTCGACTTTGGAACTTCCGAATCCGATGGATGACGAGCAAAATCTATAAAACAGAGAAGTAAAACAAAAGAATAAGCATTTCAATGCTTAGTAAGCTTTAAGTAATGAAATCATCTAGGAAATTAGCATATTAATATCAGGTCTATATGAATTAGCCTTGGGCCAAATCCAAACATAACGAAGATACTTCCTTATCGATCATATCATAAAGGGGAAATCAATACTTCCATCTATTTCTTTAATTTATAACCGAATACAATCTTCTCAAATTTTCAGACAACTCTCATGCATATATATATGTAGCCTACTAGTGATGTTGAAATCACCTAAGTTAGTACTCATACCTTCTAATCCAATCATAAACATTCAAAGGATTTTAAACAATAGTCTAAGCATAATTGCCGACTTTGAAATCTGAATATAACAATTAATCATATCCTCAACGAAAGCATTTACTTACTTGATCACTTCACGTTAAGTTGTACTTATGCTTGGAATTAATTTGACATGCATTATATAAATTCTCTCGTGCATACTTACGGTTTATCAACCCAATTAATAGGCCGGCGAAGACGTCCTTGTGAACTACCCGAATCTCGTAATCGCTCGAAAGCCCTTCGAGACTAAGCTCGATTTGCGCTGCTGGCTTAAAGGCCCTTCGAAACTAAGTTCGGCAATAACACTGGCGCAGAGCCCGTCGGAACTAAGTCCGGTTTTTAACAATGGCTTAAAGCCCTTCGGAACCAAGTCCGGTTTTTAACACTGGCTTATAGCCCTTCGAGACTTAGCTCGGTTTCAAACCTTGATCAACATTCATACATACATACACATTTAAACAACACTTTGATACTTGAATACAATTTCAGCATTCTTTCTAACTATTTTACAATTAATTCACTAGTCATAACCAATGACATGTTCTCGTTTCATTATTCCGGAAACTTTCTATTATTATACGGTTACAAACAAGTACTTTACCTATTTATTTGGTCATGTGACGCAAGCAAGACCACTAAGTCATAAATTATTCATCGCAATCATAATTAAATAATTTCTATGTCTAAACATAAGTTATATTCCATTACTCAAAGACTTACCTTGTATCTTTCTGAACAAGTTCGGGTTGGCTATTCCGCGACTTTAGCTTTTCCCTTATCCGAGGTTGCCCCTCTATGCTCTTGAGCTTAATCAATAAATTTTAAACTAACCATTAATCAATTACTCAAGTATTACTTTCAGAATATAGCACACATATATATATTCGAATTTCACACATACAACTTATAGTAAGCTTATAAAAATCAATAAGTAATTCATTAGTAATCACAACTTCCCTATAAGCTGAGTTACTGAGCAACAGTCATTAATTTACTTATAACTTGAGCTACGAAACTCCAAATCAAAGACCTTAAATTTTCCTCGAAAATAGACTAATTTATCTTTTAGCCATAAAATTTTCATAATTTTTAGTCTAGCCAATCCCTACCAGATTTTTCTTAAAGTTCACCTTGTTTCACTGCTTGACTAAACTGACCATTCTTCGCTACAAATCAGATTTCTCATTGTACAGAATTCAAAATGTGTTCTCACTTATTTCATTTGAAACTAGACTCATTAAGGAATCTAAGCATATAAATTTTATCTTAAGGCCATTTTTTTACAATTTATACTGATTTTATAAAAACAGAACAGGAAATCTATTAGTCATTTCGACTCAACCCCACAATACTTCAAATATCTCAAAATTGGTAACTCATTCGTTTCTATAGCCTCCTTTGTAAGAAACTAGACTCTTCAAGCTTTAATGACATAATTTATCCAGCTTCTAACTCAACTCCTACAATTTATGGTGATTTTCCAAAACCACCTTACTGCTGCTGTCCCCAAGCAGTTTAATGCTAGCTCACTCTTTCAAACATTCCTTGCATACATTTTATTTAAGCATGTATATTAACAATCGAATTCATCAATTAATTATCTACAAATTCACTTCAACATTCTCAATACAACACATGGTGTTCAAGCCATTATTCAAGTTCAAAATTCGGTTAATACACATATATATATACTAGAAATCAATTGTTAACATTTGTATTTCACCTTAATAGCTAGCTTAGCAAACCTTGTTTTAACATACAATTGTTCTTAACACAATTTAAAGCATCCTCTTCATTCTATCAATTAAAAATGCATACATTACCCAATTGCCTAAAACCACATTCGGCCCTAGAACACCCTTGTTAGCCGATTCTTTTCCATGTAACAACAATTGCCCAAATGTGCTTATTTGTTAAGCTCTAATTCACCTATGTATCACTTTTCCTCCAAATAACATGAACAACAACCATTTCTTGAACATTTTTCTCTTAACCTATTACTCATAGTACCAACCAAAAATTCAAAATTTGGACATGGGCTAACTAAGAGACTTGGTAACTAACTCATTACATTCAACAATTTCAAAAGTTATCATGAATTCTTACCTTAATCAAGACTAGGAGTGATCAATTGCTTGTTTTCCTCTTCCTCTTTCTTCTTAAAGTTTCGGCCAAATGATGCTAAAAAAGATGAACACTAATTTCTTTCTTTGTTTTATTCATCAATTTAGTTTAACCCCATTTTTATTATTATTTTTTTATGCCAATAATACATTATTTTATTATTATTACAAACACATATTGCTTATCATCATTGTCATGGCCGGCCACTATTAGCAAAATGGGGAAATTGACATTCAAGTCCACCCTTTTGATTTCATGCATTATTGGATCACTTCTAGAATTACCTATCATATTTCACATTTGTCTCATATAAGTCCTATTAAAAGATTCACACTCAAATGAATAAATTAAAGATTGAAATTTTCACACATGCATATTCATGCACATTAAACATAGAAACTAACAGTTCTTTATTTTTATAATTCGGTTTTGTGGTCCCGAAACCACTTTCCGACTAGGGTCAATTTAGGGTTGTTACATATATACTATTACACAATATTATAATGTTTAATCATTTATGTATATATATAAACTATTAATATATGATATAATATAACATTATATAGTACAATAGGAAGGCTAACTTTCAAATGTACGAAAAGTATATGGATTTAGAGCATATTTCAACTAGTATAATAAATAATAACATATAATATATAATGTACTACTATTATATATAACTATTATTAAATCATAGATTATAATAAAAGATGCAATATTACAATGTTTAATAATTGATGCATTTGTATAAACTACTAGTATATTATATATTATTTGATATGATATAACATTATATAATATAGTAGGACTAACTTTCAATTGTATGAAAAATATAGGGACTTAGAGAATATTTCAACCAATATCATAAAAGATAATAATATATAATATTCTACTATTATATATAATCATTATTGTAATATAGATTATAATAAAAGATATATTATTACATGATATTATAATATTTAATCATTGATGCATATATAAACTTTTAATATATTATATACTACATGATATGATATAGTATTGTATAATATAGTAGGAGGACTAGCTTTAAAATTTATGAAAAGTAAAGGCGGTTAGAACATATTTCAACCAGTATAATAATAAACAGTAATATATAATAATTAATATATAATGTACTACTATTATATATAACTATTATTATATTATAAATTATAATAAATGATATAGTATTACATGATATTATAGTGTTTAATAATTGATGCATATATAAACTGTAAATATTGGCTAATATATATATGCTAAAAATAAAAAAATTTGAGAATGTATGCTAAAAAATTTAAATTTATTGATCTACGCTGTTTTTGGAGATAGAAAGGAAAATGCATCCTACAAGGTGTGTTTTTACTTTGCTAAAAATTATTTTTCTGTTTCTTTTTTTTTCTTACAACTAGAAATTAGAAGTTTGTATATTAATTTTTGTATGTGTTTGAGATAGACATTGTTATAGTTTTAAGGTATATTTGAATTTACAGTGGTGCCATGGAGTTGGTTGACCTACAAATTTCATCTACCATGTGAGTATGGAGCCATCACCCAGGAAGTCGAATCGTGTTGCAACTCAAGGTCTCAGTTGACAGTGATTATACGATCTTAGGTTGAAGTTTAACTAGGGCTTCAAGTTTACAAAGGTTATGCTTTCAAGGGATGGAGCATAAATAGGGCCCCAGTTGACAATAGTTATGCAAGCACGACAATGAGTTTTTCCTCGTCCAGGGGGGATGCTTTATAAAACTCAAACAGAAGTTCAAGGAAGAAAAAGGCAGTGGCGTTTCAGTATAATCAAGTAATTCATTTTATCCATCACTGCCAAAGGCGGTGATGCCATTACTATAGCCAATGACAGATGGCCCAGTTATTATAACCTATGACAGAATTGGAGTGTAAGAGGCTATATTGACAAGGTCACTGCCTTCGGTGGAGATAGACAACACGAATTACTTGATTATACTAGAACGCCCATGTGTTTTCCTTCGTCGCACTTCTGTATGGGTTTTTATAAAGCATGCTCCTTTGATGAGTACAAACTCGTTGTCGTGCCTGCATAACCACTGTCAACTAAGGCCCCAGTTATGCTCCATCCTTTGACAACATGACCTTTGTAAACTTGAAGCCTTAGTTAAAATTCAATCCAAGATGGTATAACCATTGCCAACTTGGACCTCGAGTTGCATTGCAATCCTGCCTTCTCAAGTGATGACTCCATACTCATATGGTAGGTGAAATTTGTAGGTTATCGAGCTTCATGACATCATTATAACGCCAAACACAACTTAAAACTATGACTATGTCTCCCTTAAAGCCAGAGAGAAATAAATCTTTAAACCCAAAAATTTCAATACGTAAAAAAAAAAGAAGAAAATAATTTAAAGGAGACTTAGAAATGTTGGAGTAAGGGATGAGAATGACCATTTACATAGGGGATGGAGTGGGTGAAAAGGGAATTTTTTGAATTTATCTTGAGAATCTCAGGTTGCAATGTATGAAATTTATCCTAGGAATCCCGAGTTGCAGGGGCTCAGATGTAGAAGCAATAAAGTTGGGCTTGGGGTTGAAACGATCAGAGAGAAAATTCTCCCTATCGGAGGTGTTTTCAACTGACATGATAGTGAAAATACTTTCTATAGAACATATTTCCAAAGACATGTCAAACATGTGGCTAGAAAAAGCTTCTTATAGGAAGCGTTTCCACTGCCATGTCAGGTGAAAACATAACATGTAGGGGACGTTTTCTCTTTATGCGTTTCAACCTCCACCCAACTTGATTACTTCTTCCTTTAAACCCTCTACAACCCGCGATTCCCAGGTTAAATTTCATACATTGTTGCCTTGGTGAAAAATGCCTTTACGGGGAAGTGTTTTCTCCCTTACAAATTTCAACTTTAATTATGTATCGAAAAAACTTGATGCCCGGGCATGTGTTGTTGCTGGAGTCGTTTAATATGCCTTGGGGTATGAGCTCTATAAAATAAACTCAATACAATCCCTTAAGTTTCCATACCAACCATTCGAGCAGATTGTTTTGATAAGGATACTTAGCATTAGAAGAGGAGGGCTATCGTGAAAAACTTGAATTTCGTACCTACCTTGTTTCAAGCAAATGTAATTCGTTAAATTACGTGTATGTCTTTTAATTTGGGTGGTGAGAACTATATTTTTTTACTATTTTCTTGGTTTTAAATATGTAGAGCAAGCTATTTGGTTCAATATGAGTAGACGAGTAAGAGCTGTTATCCGTTACAGCGGTCAAATTTGTGAAATTGAAATTAGGCCCTTTTTGTATCAACCCAATTTGAATATTGACATTCAACTAGAGCATAACGTTAAAAGAGCTTCAAACAAGGATTACAATCAAAGTGGGGATCTGGAGAAGAATTTTGAGCCTGAAATGTAGATATCTTTTTACATGGACCCCGTTAGATAAGCCATTTTTGGGATCATAGAGGAGAACAAGTTGGAGACGATGATCGAATCCCATTGCTCTAGTTGGAGACGATGACCGAACCATTTCTAATATATGTTTAGGGCCTCATAGGCTCGTATTAGGGACAAATTGATTTTGAATGATGAATGTATGAAATGATGTTATGTATGCTAAATGGTTATTTAATTGTTTCGTAAGTCTGGTAATGATCTGTAACCCTATTCTAACATTGAATACGGGTTAGAGGTGTTACATTTATTGGTATCAGAGCTATGGTTTAATCGATTCTAGGACTAACGTAGTGTATGTGAGAGTCTAGCTATACATGCCGTATATAAACCGTGATAGTGTGATGACTCTTGATGTTTTAAAATGTGTTTCTATATAGGAAATGGATCCCAATCGAGCTTTAGTTGGTGAGGTTGAGGGTAATGCGCCCGTTCCCACTCAAGGGATAGCGTCGTCTGATTCTAGACTCGTAATGGGTAGCCAGGGAGGAGAGGCTAGAAAAGCCTTCTTCCAAATGATGAGCGAGTGGTTCACACAATATATTCGAATGAACCCGGTTGCTCAACAACCTCCAACCTCTCCTAATCCCCAACCGGCTGCTGTAGCTCCTCAAGGAGTTGACCTTTTAAGATTAAACAAACCTCCAGTTGATAAGATTCGTAAACACGGGGCTGAAGAATTCAGAGCTAATGTTGACGATGATCTTGAGAGAGCCGAGTTTTTGCTTGAAAACACTATTAGAGTACTTGATGATCTTTCTTGCACACCGGTTGAATGTTTTAAATGTGCTATATCACTATTGAGGGACACCGTGAATCAGTGGTGGAGTACATTAGTGTTAGTGGTGCCCCGAGAGAGAGTCCCCTAGGAGTTCTTTCAGACTGAGTTTTGAAAGAAATACATCAATCAACGGTTTTTGGATGAAAAGCACAAAGATTTTTTAGAACTGAAACAAGGCCGCATGACCATAACCCAGTACGAGAAAGAATTTGTACGGTTGAGCAAGTACGCTTGGCATTATGTTTCTACTGAAGAAATCATGTGTAAGCTGTAACAGCCCATTTTTAGGGTTAATCAAATAATGGTTTTAGGACCACAATCTGAGGTCTAAATATTTATTTTATTATTTTATTAAGGCTCACAGTATGAAAGAATGTTTGTGTGAAAATTTCGTAAGTGGTTAATTCAGTAAAAAGGACTAAATCATGTAACACTTAAAACTTGTGTTCTATTAGCTAAAAGTGTCAAATAGCTATAGAATATTAAAAATCCTTAAGTGATAAATAGGCCAATTGTAGTTAGTGGATAATGATAGCATTGCAAATGGTGTAATTTTTAATATCTTTAAAGGTTAATTTAGTAAATTGGTAAATAAGGTTAATAAAATAAAACAAAAACAATTTAAAGTTTATTTCCTCAACTCTTTCACCGAAATTGAACAAAGAAAACAACCATGGAAGAGTTCTTGGGTTCGTCACACTATTAGCTTGATTAAGGTACGATTTTAGCTTGGTTTTTAATGATTTCTATGTTTTTGAGCTTGTTGTAGCTTAATCTAGCTGGCCCGTACCTTCGTTTTCAAAAATGCTATAGATTTTGAATGATGCCATTATTGAATGCTTGGTTGTTTAGATGTTTTATGATGGATTATTAATGTTTGAAGTTGGACGAACAAGTTTTATAAAGTGATTTTTGACAAAAATGTCAATTAAGGACTAAATTGAGAAAAGTGTAAAATTCATGGTTAGATGTGTGATTAAATTGAAAATATGGGCTACTAGTAGTACAGGTAAAATTCAGCTAGCGTGGGTTGTCCTTAAATTGCATGAATTTGCAATTTTACGTGATAAGAACCAAATTATAAAAATGTAAAACATTAGGGGCAAAAGCGTAATTTTGCAAAAATGTGTATTATATGTTAAATTGAATAATTTGGAAGTTAATATACTGAATTTGATACTATATCTAGATCAAGATAAGAAATTACCAGAAATTGATCGGGGAAAATGAAAAGTGGACGAATAGCCAATAGTTTTATTTGAGCAACTCGAGGTAAGTTCGTATAGCTAGAACTGAATTATTAAATACATGTAATTGTTTAAAATGTATGTGTATAAGTTGAATGAACAATCCACTTGAAATTTGAATTACTGGTTATATGATTATATTACTATTTACATGAATGGAAGTGAAATGTCACAAATGTTCTATAGGTTACATGGATTCGGTATGATCATATGCATTGAGTATGCAAATTGAGTATTTAAATGTATATATTTAATTGAATTGAATGTATATGATTTGATAAATTGAATTATTGATCATTAAATGTTTAAATGATGAAGTTAGATAATACCGAGCCCCGTTCGAACTTTAGAAAATAGTAGAGTACGAGTGACATGTCACTAGGGTTATCGTTTTGGTTGAGCTCCTGCATTTGTTGCAGACTCACCATAGATCGTATAAGCTTAGCGATATATCAGCTTGTAAGAGCTTACTATTTTCAGCTCATTGGAGCTTACTGTTTCAGCTCAATGGAGCTTACTATTCATCAGCTCAAGAGGAGCTTACCGATCATGGCTCGAAAGAGAATAAATGATAATGAATTGATGGATTACCGATTAATACACTTAGAGTGTATCACCCAGGTATTCTTCAATATTCTAATAGGTTTAGCGGGCATAATTACTGTTACTAATCATATGAAAAGATATGTGTTTATATGGATGAATTACTGTTAATACAGATGAATTACTATTATTACTGATGAACTACTATTTATACGGATGAACTACTGGTTATATGAATGAATTACAATTTATACGAATAGAAATGAATTGCCATAATGTTATGTGAATTACATGGCATTGATGATTTTACATGGTATTAAGTGTTGATTTTGATGGACCTGATTTATATGTCCTCATGTTTCTCTAATTCTGAATTAATTGTTAAATTATATATAGTACATACTAGTCATACGAGCTTACTAAGCTTGTTAGCTTACTCTATTTATTTTTTGTATTTTACAGTGATTTAAAAGCTCATTCAGGTTGAAAGTCATCGAAGATTTCATCACACTATCCAGGAGTTGTTTTGGTATTTTTGAACTCTTTGAAATTGATAATATGGCATGTATAGGCTAGTTGATGATATGAGATGGATGAGTTATTTTAGCTATTGAAGCTTATATGCACCGATGTGTTTAAGCCATGTGATTTGGCTTAACTTAGTTAAATATTGGTTATGTATATGTGTATTAAATATGGCATGTTTTGGCAAGTAGTTGATGAGATGAAGATACGCAAATTGTTTGAATTATTGAATAGATTATATGCATATAATGGCTTACAAGTCATATTGGTTTTGTAACATCCCGAAATAGGGCCTAAACGGAATAGTGGTTGCGAAACCACAAATTCAAGGTAGAAAAATTTATTTTATTATTATTTTGAGGTTCATGATATGATTACATGATTGTGTGAAAATTTCGTGATGAAATTCTATGCATAAAGTGCTTAAGTTGAGATTAGGGACTAAATCGAATAATTTGCAAAACTTGCATTCTAAAAGTTTTTAGTATGAAATTGCTTTGAAATATTAATTAGGAGGCCTTAAATAGCAATTTGACCAATTTTAAGTTCATGGACAAAATTAGGACATGGAAGGAATTTTTGGAAAGTTTAGTAGTAAGGGCATTTTGGTCATTTAGTTATTAAAATGAATTAAAAACAAAATTAAAAGCCAATTTTTGTCCATCTTCTTCATTAGGACGAAATTTCAAGGGTTCTCCATAGCTAGGGTTTGTTTCAAGCTTTCAAGCTCCATAGTAAGTGATTCCAAGCCCAGTTTTTAATGTTCTTTACGTTTTCGGAGTCCCGGTAGCTCGATAAAGCTTATGCTAGCAATAATTTAAGTTAGGGTTCATATTTGGAAAAATACCCATAGGTGAAATTTGTGTATTTTGATGTTTTATGATAGAATATGAGGTTTTAAATTATGTTAGACAATTTGTACTACTCGGTTTTAAGCAAAAACGAGTAAAACGACTTAATCGGTAAAAATACCTAATAGTCATAAGTGCATGTTAGAGTATGAATTTGATGCTGCCATAGAAGGGAAATGTGACAGCCCTAATTTGACCCTAGTCGGGAAGTGGTTTCGGGACCACAGAACCGAGCTATAAAAATAATTATAAGTTATATTTCATGTTTATGAAGTGATTAAATACAAGTGTGAAAGTTTCAAACTTTGATTTGGTCATTTGCATGTGAATTTATTCAATAGGACTTAGGTGTGACACTTTTGAAGTGTGATAGGTTAATGTATAAGGACCTAATTGTGCATAATGTCAAAAAAGTGTATTTGCATGTCAATTTTCCCCACTTAAGAATAGTGGCCGGCCATGACAATGATGATAAGCATTATGTGTTTGTTATATTAATAAAATAATGTATTAGTAGTATAAAAAAATAATAACTAAATAAATAAAAATAGAATTAAACTAATTAGATGAATAAAACAAAGAAAGAAAATTTGTGTTCATCTTTTAGCTTCCTTGGCCGAAACTCTAAGAAGAAAGGGAAGGGAAAAAACAAGCATTTGGTCACACCTAGTCTTGGTTAAGGTATGAAATTCTTAATAGCTTTTGAAATTGTTGAATGTATTGAGTTAGTTACCAAGTTCCTTAGTTAAACCATGTCCAAATCTTGAATTTTAGTTGGTATCATGAGAAATTGGTTAAGAGAAAGATGTTCATGAAAGGGTTGTTGTTCATGTTATTTGGATGGAAAATGGTACATAGGTGAATGAGAGTTTAACAAATGAGCACATTGGGCATTAGTTGCTAAATGGAGAAGAATCGGCTAACAAATTGTGTTCCTTGGCCGAATGTGATTTTAGGTATTTGGGTAATGTATACATTTTTAATGGATGGAATGAAGAGGATGCTTTAATTGTGTTAAGAACAATTGTAGGCTAAAATAAGGTTTGCTAAGTTAGCTATTAAGGTGAAATATAAATGTTAACAATTGATTTCTAGTGTATATATATGTGTGTATTAGCCGAATTTTGAACTTGAATAAGGGTTTGAACACCATGTATTGTATTGAGAATGTTGAAGTGAATTTTATAGATAGTTATTTGATAAATTCGATTGTTAATATACATACTTGAATAAAATGTATACTAGGAATGTTTGAAAATGTGATTTAGTATTAAACTGCTTGGGGACAGCAGCAGTAAGGTGATTTTGGAAAATCACCATAATTTGTAGGAGTTGAGTTAGAAGCTGGATAAATTATGTAATGAAAGCTTGAAGAGTCTAGTTTCTTACAAAAGAAACTATAGAAACAAAAGAGTTACCGATCTTGAGATATTTGAAGTATTGTGGGGTTGAGTCGAAATGACTACTAGATTTCCTGTTCTGTTTTTATTAAATCAGTATAAATTGTACAAAAATGACCTTAAAATAAAATTTATATGCTTAGATTACTTAATGAGTCTAGTTTCAAATGAAATAAGTGAGAACACATTTTGAATTCTGTACATTGAGAAATCTGATTCGTAGTGAAGAATGGTCAGTTTAGTCAAGCAATGAAACAAGGTGAACTTTAAGAAAAATCTGGTATTGTTGGGCTAAACTAAAAATTATGAAAATTTTATGGATAATAGATGAATGAGTCTTCTGTCAAGAAAAATTTACGGCAATTGATTTGGAGTTTCATAACTCCAATTATAAATACTTTACTGGCTGTTGCTCAGGAAGTTAACTTATAGGGAAATTGTAATTATATTGTAAGCATTAAAGAAAATTTGTTAATGAATTAATTATCAATTTTTATAAAGCTTACTATAATCTATATGTGTGAAAGCCGAATCTATATGTATTATATTCTTAAAGTGATGCTTTAATAGTCGATTAATGACTAGTTTAAATTTGTTGAACTTAAGCTCAAGAGCTTAGGGGACAATTTCGAGATAAGGGAAGGAAAAAGTAGCCGAGTAGCCACTTTGCCATCGTTCAAGTATATCCGAGGTAAGTCTTGAGTAATGGAACTTAGTCTATGAGTTGATAAATCTTGATCATATTTAAGCATAACAATTAGTCTATGGCATAATGGTTCTACTTGATTTATGTAGTGGGATAAATAGCTTGTACTTATGATTTGTAACTGAATAGTTATTGAAATTGTGTTGAATGGCAAATCGAGACCGTACCCTCATACGGGTCTATTGAGCCGAAAGTGGAAATGGTTATTAAGCTTGTTGTGCTTGTGTTCTAGTAATGTGAATGAAATACAAATGTGTTAAGATGGTAAGACATATGCATGATAAATAGAGACTACATCCGGGCTAAGACCCGCAGACCTTGCGTGAGTGTTATATCCGGGTCAATTCCCGAAGGCATTCGTGCTAGTTGTTATATCCGGGTTAAGTCCCGAAGGCGTACGTGCTAGTTGTTATATCCGGGCTAAGTCCCGAAGGCATTCGTGCTAGTTGCTACATCCGGGCTAAATCCCGAAGACATTCGTGCTGATTCGAAATTGGTGATACGGCTGTAATAATTCCAATTAAATACGTTCGAACTTCTAAGAGAATAAGGTATGTTTTATAAGTATATATATACATTGTATAGGTTGATTTGGTTTTAAATGTATTCGTTCAATTGAATTGTGAACTCCGGGTCGGATCTTAGGGTTGCATGAAATATTTAGCTTATTCGAGGTACGAAATGTTTGACTACAATGAAATTTAGTCAGGTTTGACTCTGTGCGTATGAATATAATGATTGAAGTGTGAGGTAACATGATCATGGAGTTTTATGTTATGTATTTATTTATCTTATGAATGTTAGGTTTTAGTTGTAGATGACTTCATTACTTAAACTTACTAAGCATCGAAATGCTTACTCTGTTCCTGAAATTCTTCTGTTTTATAGATCTCGTTCGTTAGCTATCGACCTCGGGGATTTCAAAGACGAAGTCATTCACACTATCCAAGCCCACTTGGTACCTTGTAGTTGAACTTTAAAAATGGCATGTATAGGATTGACTTTGATGTTAATACGTATCTTTTGGTGTGTATATATATAGCCATGCGAAAATGGCTTATTAAGTTATTATATAAGTTCTACTTAGTTAATATGTATGGTAATTGATATATAATTAATCTTTTAAATATTTTGATCGAATTGAACTATGAATGAATCAAGGTAATTGTTATATTAAAGTGACTACTTGTCTGATGTATAAATGGAATTCGGTTCTATTGGTATTCAAATGGAATATTCCGATGATAATTAAAAGAAACTTCTTGCACGTTTGGTAATACTTCTTAAATCCTTCCGGCGACGGATGCGGGATTAGGGGTGTTACAGGAAAAATGACCAGCATGTCATAAAACATAAGAAAATAGGATGAAGTTAAATTTACGAGCTTTGGGGCAAAAGTGTAAATATGCGAAAGTTTAGGGGCAAAACTGTAATTTTGCCAAAATATGATTTTGGGTCAATTTGAATAATGTGAGTCCTAATTAGACTATATTTTAAATGATAGAGCAAGGAAAACTGAAATTCGGGCTAAAATGGGGGAAATACCAAGTTGTGGACGAAATGGTAAAAGTAGCTATTTTTGCATACGAGGTAAGTTTACAGTAAATAAATGCAATATTCTTTTATTTTACATTATTATTGTAAATTTCAAGCATTTATATACTTATTTTATGAGAATATTTGAAGTCGAATTAAAGGCGAAGAAGCCCCGTTTGAACCTTAGGAATGTTAGGATATTGGGGTTGACAAGACAGACAGAGACGAGAAATGAGCCATGTAAGTCCATATCGATATATGGCTTTGGAGATAGGAATGAGCCATGTAAGCCCATATTAGATATATATATGGCATTGGAGACAGAATAATTCATGAAAGTCCATGTCGAAGACATGGCATTGGCGAGATATTGATAGACGGGAATGACCCAGTACCCTTAGTATTCCGAGTGGTTCAATGGGTCATTGTACACATTAAATTACAGTGAATTATCAGCAAAAGGAAGGTAGATTATATCTATGAATAGTGAAAGGTCAGGTAAGAAAGAAGGTAAGTGAGTAAAGAAGAAGGTAGAAAATGAGAAGTAAAGGAAGTTTATAAGGCTAGGTGACATTATGTATAATTATTCATTATGTTGAATGTTGTAATTTATTTGCTTGTAAGCTTACTAAGCCTAGTGCTTACTCTCTTTATTTTCTTTTTCTTATAGTTTTTATCAAGCTACTCGGGGATCGAAGGAAACGCTCGGAGACCCGATCACACTATCGAAGGAATCACGATGGGTATAGTTAGACGTTTACGTTTTGTGTATGGCATGTATAGGAACTTGGTTTCTTTTGATATGATATGATCAATGAATGATGTGTAAATACTTGCTAGTGATTAACTAATAGAAGGGCTGATGATATACATGTTTAATAGTATGTATGAATAAGTAGTAACTATCACATGAAAACTAAGAAAAATATGAAAGTAACTTAAAAACAGATTTAAGTATCAGAAATAGCATGACTTTTAAAAATCACTAAAAATCGTAGAGACATGGTTTGATGGTGAATAATATATGAAATTAAAGATTATTGTGTCTATTTTCTTATGGAATAAGCAAAATAGGTAAAGGTACTATATTTTATGAGATATCTGAGTTTTAGTGAAAGAGGGTTAGAGAAATTTCTAGATCCCCTGTTTCAATTTTGGAAATTCACCATAAATTGTAAAAAACATAATTAGGTGGTGTAATTTATATGGTTAGAATCCTTATTGAATCTAGTTTTAATAGAAACAAACGGTATAGTTATATTAATTTTTTATAGGGAGAAAAGTGGTTCGAAGTAAGTAGAGGTCAGTGCAGTCGAATTCTAAAACAGGGGTAACTTTAACTAATAAACTGTACTAATTGGCTAAGTCAAAAATTCTAGAAAAAAATTAGTGGATAGATATATGAGTCTAGTTTCAGAAAAAAATTACGAATCTAAATTTTGAGTTTTGGAACTCAAGATATGAATTTTTAGGCGACTATAACGTAGAATGACAGCACATTCTGAAAAGTTTAAATAAACAATTTTAAAACTATTTAAGTGATAGATTAAGTTTAGTAATGCCTCGTGCTCGATTTTGTATGATGTCGGGTAAGAGGTGTTACATTTATTGGTATCGAGAGCAGGTTTAGTCGGTTCTCGGAATAGTTAGTGTGAGTAAAAGTCTAGCTATACATGCCATACACGTATTTTGATAGTGTGATGACTCACGGCGATTTTTAAATATTTTGTTTTATTGTAATGGATCCCGAGTGAGTGGTGATGATGATGTAGGAAGTAATGCGCCTGCCCCGTGGAAGGGGTAGCGCCATATGAGAATAGGCGATGCGATTAATCGGGAGGAGTGACTCGAGAAGCTCTCTTCCAAGCTTTGAATGATTGGTTTGCGAGAGTTCGTTAAATGCAGATCCAATCCAGTGAGTTAGACCTCCACCCCCTCATGATTCTCAGGCTACCCATGTAGCTCAAGCTCCCCCAGTCACAAGTACAGTGATAAGAGAAAAGCCACCAGTTGATAGAATCAGGAAACAAGGGGTAGAAGAATTTCGAGCAACAAAAGATGATGATGATGCAGAAAGAGCGAAATTTTGGTTAGAAAATACTATCGAGTCTTTGTGAATTATCTTGTACACCCGAGAATGTATGAAATGTGTAGTATCACTTTTTGGAGACTCAGCCTACTACTGGTGGAAGACACTTATATCAGTTGTACCAAAGGAGAGGGTCACTTGGGATTTCTTTCAGGAGGAATTTCGTAAAAAGTACATCAGTCAGAGGTTTATTGACCGAAAGAGAAAAGAATTCTGAAATGAAACAAGGCAATATGACGGTGGCCGATTATGAGCGTGAATTTGTCGGGCTCGATAAATATGCTCAAGAATGTGTGTCCACAGAGGCTATCATGTGTAAAAGGTTTGAGGATGGTTTAAATGATGATATCATTATCGGTGGGTAGGAATGAGAAGGGGCATTTTAGAGTTTATTTCTAGATGTTTGATCTGTCAGCAGGTAAAGGCCGAACATCAGGTACCTTCAGGTTTATTGCAGCCTGTGCTAGTCCTCGAGTGGAAATGGGATCGAGTTACTATAGATTTTGTTACTGATTGCCGCTTACAGAAAGAAAGATGCAGTATGGGTTGTGATTGATAAGTTAACGAAGTCGGCTCATTTTATACCAGTTCGTATGGATTTTTCACTTGACAAGTTGGCCGAGTTGTATATTTCAGAGATAGTCAAACTACACGGGGTACCATTATCGATCATTTCAGATAGAGATCCAAGATTTACTGCACGATTTTGGAAGAAATTACAGAAGGCTTTGGGTTTTAGTACAGCTTTCCATCCTCAAACCGATGGTCAGTCAGAGAGAGTTATTCAGGTACTTGAAGATATGCTTAGATGCTGTGTATTGGAATTTCAAGGCAGTTGGGAAAAAATATTTACCATTAGTAGAATTTGCCTACAATAATAGTTATCAGTCGAGTTTGAAGATGGCACCTTATGAAGCTTTGTATGGGCGTAAATGTCACACACCTTTGTATTGGACAGAGCTTAAGGGAAATCGAGTTCTGAGTTGATCTAGTTAAGGAAACAAAAGAAAAGTAAAAATCATCGAGATTGCTTAAAAGCGACCTCGAGACATGACAAAAAGTCGTATGCGATTTGAAGAGAAAAGAGATTGAGTATCAAGTTGGTGACAATTTTTTTTTTTGAAAGTATCCCGTGGAAGAAAGTTCTTAGATTTGGCAAGAAAGGCAAACTAAGTCCACGTTTTATTGGACCGTTTGAAGTGATTGAGAGAGTCGGACCATTAGCATATCGGTTAGCTTTGCCGATTGAGTTAGAAAGATTCCTAATGTATTTCATGTGTCTATGCTACGTCATTATCGTTCGAGATCCGTCACATGTGATTTCTCAGACAGAGGTTGAGATTCACCAGACATGACTTACGGTGAAGAACCGGTAAAGATTCTAGCTCGAGAGGTAAAGCAATTAAGGAACAAAAGTATTGCACTTGTGCAAGTACTATGGAATAGACATGGGGTAGATAAGGCTACATGGGAACCCGAAGAGGCTATGCGAAAACAGACCCAAATCTTTTCACGGTAAGATTTTCTGGACGAAAATCCCTAAAGGGGGGAGAAATGTAACATCCCGAAATATGGCCTAAACGGAATAGTGGTTGCGAAACCACAAATTCAAGGTAGAAAAATTTATTTTATTATTATTTTGAGGTTCATGATATGATTACATGATTGTGTGAAAATTTCGTGATGAAATTCTATGCATAAAGTGCTTAAGTTGAGATTAGGGACTAAATCGAATAATTTGCAAAACTTGCATTCTAGAAGTTTTTAGTATGAAATTGCTTTGAAATATTAATTAGGAGGTCTTAAATAGCAATTTTACCAATTTTAAGTTCATGGACAAAATTAGGACATGGAAGGAATTTTTGGAAAGTTTAGTAGTAAGGGCATTTTGGTCATTTAGTTATTAAAATGAATTAAAAACAAAATTAAAAGCCAATTTTTGTCCATCTTCTTCACTAGGACGAAATTTCAAGGGTTCTCTTTCAAGCTTTCAAGCTCCATAGTAAGTGATTCCAAGCCCCGTTTTTAATGTTCTTTACGTTTTCAGAGTCCCGGTAGCTCGATAAAGCTTATGCTAGCAATAATTTAAGTTAGGGTTCATATTTGGAAAAATACCCATAGGTAAAATTTGTGTATTTTGATGTTTTATGATAGAATATGAGGTTTTAAATTATGTTAGACAATTTGTACTACTAGGTTTTAAGCAAAAACGAGTAAAACGACTTAATCGGTAAAAATACCTAATAGTCATAAGTGCATGTTAGAGTATGAATTTGATGCTGCCATAGAAGGGAAAAATAACCAGCATGTCATAAAACATAAGAAAATAGGATGAAGTTAAATTTACGAGCTTTGGGGCAAAAGTGTAAATATCTGAAAGTTTAGGGGCAAAATCGTAATTTTGCCAAAATATGATTTTGGGTCAATTTGAATAATGTGAGTCCTAATTAGACTATATTTTAAATGATAGAGCAAGGAAAATGAAATTCGGGCTAAAATGGGAAAATACCAAGTTGTGGACAAAATGGTAAAAGTAGTTATTTTTGCATACGAGGTAAGTTTACAGTAAATAAATGCAATATTCTTTTATTTTATATTATTATTGTAAATTTCCAGCATTTATATACTTATTTTATGAGAATATTTGAAGTCGAATTAAAGGCGAAGAAGCCCCGTTTGAACCTTAGGAATGTTAGGATATTGGGTTTGACAGAGACAGACAGATGAAATAAGCCATGTAAGTCCATATCGGATATATGGCTTTGGAGACAGAATGAGCCATGTAAGCCCATATTAGATATATATATGGCATTGGAGACAGAATAATTCATGAAAGTCCATGTCGAAGACATGGCATTGGCGAGATATTGATAGACAGAATGACCCCAGTATCCTTAGTATTCCGAGTGGTTCAATGGGTCATTGTACACGTTAAATTACAGTGAATTATCAGCAAAGGGAAGGTAGATTATATCTATGAATAGTGAAATGTCGGTAAGAAAGAAGGTAAGTGAGTAAAGAAGAAGGTAGAAAATGAGAAGTAAAGGAAGTTTATAAGGCTAGGTGACATTATGTATAATTATTCATTATGTTGAATGTTGTAATTTATTTGCTTGTAAGCTTACTAAGCCTAGTGCTTACTCTCTTTATTTTATTTTTCTTATAGTTTTTATCAAGCTACTCGGGGATCGAAGGAAACGTCGGAGACCCGATCACACTATCGAAGGAATCACATTGGTATAGTTAGACGTTTCGTTTTGTGTATGGCATGTATAGGAACTTGGTTTCTTTTGATATGATATGATCAATGAATGATGTGTAAATACTTGCTAGTGATTAACTAATAGAAGGGCTGATGATATACATGTTTAATAGTATGTATGAATAAGTAGTAACTATCACATGAAAACTAAGAAAAATGTGAAAGTAACTTAAAAACAGATTTAAGTATCAGAAATAGCATGACTTTTAAAAATCAGTAAAAATCGTAGAGACATGTTTTGATGGTGAATAATATATGAAATTAAAGGTTATTATGTCTATTTTCTTATGGAATAAGCAAAACAGGTAAAGGTATTATATTTTATGAGATATCTGAGTTTCAGTGAAACAGGGTCAGAGAAATTTCTAGATCCCCTGTTTTAACTTTGGAAATTCACCATAAATTGTAAAAAAAATAATTAGGTGGTGTAATTTATATGGTTAGAATCCTTGTTGAATCTAGTTTTAATAGAAACAAACGGTATAGTTATATTAATTTTGTATAGGGAGAAAAGTGGTTCGTAGTAAGTAGAGGTCAGTGCAGTCGAATTCTGAAACAGGGGTAACTTTAACTAATAAACTGTACTAATTGGCTAAGTCAAAAATTCTAGAAAAAAATTAGTGGATGGATATATGAGTCTAGTTTCATAAAAAAATTACGGATCTAAATTTTGAGTTTCGGAACTCAAGATATGAATTTTTAGGCGACTAAAACGCAGAATGACAGCACATTCCGAAAAGTTTAAATAAACAATTTTAAAACTATTTAAGTGATAGATTAAGTTTAGTAATGCCTCGTGCTCGATTTTGGCAACAGTCTCGGGTAAGGGGTGTTACAGGTTTGGTATGTGTTTGATGGCACAAATGGTATTAATTTGAACATATAAATGCTTGGATTTTTAAATGGCACATAATGTTTTTTTGAAATGGTTGTTTTGGCTGCCAAATTGAATGAAAGTATGGTGTTATATGTATGCTTATAGGTGATTGAATTTGGGTGAGGAAAAGTGGCTTAAATAAGCCTATTTCTCGTCCACATGGTTGAGCACATGAGCGTGTGACTCAACCGTGTGTCTGCTAAAGCTTAGTTAAAATAAGTCAGTGAGTTAAATGGCCTAGACACACTGGCCTGTCTATTGGCCGTGTGTGGCACACGGGCTGACACACGGGCGTGTGGTCAGCCGTGTGACCCAAGTTAGTATGTATGCCCTATTTCCACAAGGCCTATGACACGGGCGTGTTTGGTGGCCGTGTGAGGCACACGGCCTGGGCACACGAGTGTGTGACCACTGTATTTAAGAAAATTTTCTAAGTTTCCCAAAGTTTTCAAATGTTATCGGTTTAGTCCTAAACCTCTTCCAAGCATGTTTTAAGATCTCATAGAGACTTATAAGGGACAATATGGTTGTATGTGAATGATATATGTGTTAGAATGTTTAAATGTGTGAGATATGTATATGTTATGAAGTGATAGTTCGGCAATACCTCATAACCCTATTCTGGTAATGGATACGGGTTTGGGGTGTTACATAAGCAGTTCGTTGATGGGTTGAACAAAGACATAAACTTCTATTTGGAATTTTAGAATTAAAGGAATTTTTTATTTTAGTTGGCAGAGCTTGTAAAGCCAAAGAACTTAGTAAAGAAAAGTAAAAGGCTGATTCAGAGGCAAAAGATTCGAGGAAGAGATTGATGATTAAACCTTATCATTCCTCGTCAAATAAATCAAGAGATTATTTTAACCGATTGACCACTTTAGCAGGATATTCCAATAGAGATCACCTAAAGCTCAAGCTACATCAGTATCAAGTGTTGGTAAAGACATTAAACCTGAGTGTCAATAGAATGCACGACGGCATTTTGGAGATTGCTGGATGAAAAATAATAATAAAGCTTGGTACAGTTGTGGTTCGTGAGATCATTTTATCCGAGATTGTCCTAAGTTAAATGAAAAAGATAAATCTCAGAATGGAAGATCAAACAATACAACTACTCGAGGGAGGCCGCCAAGAAATATGAGAAATGCAAGTGGTAATTGTGGTATAACGAAAGATTCTACAATGGGATCTGCGGCCAGAGTACCTGCTAGAGCTTACGCTATTTGCGCCCGTGAAGATGCGTTATCACCAAATGTTATTACTGGTAGATTTTCTCTTTACGGCACTAATGTTATTGCATTAATTGATCCTAGATCGACTCATTCATATATGTATGAATTTGCTGTCTAATAAGAGTTTGCCTGTTGAGTCTATTGTGTTTGTGATTAAAGTATCGAACCCCTTAAGCAAGTATGTTCTAGTTGACAAAGTACGCAAGAACTGTCCTTTAATGACTCAGGGTTACTATTTTTCGGTTGACTTGATACTTTTACCATTTGATGAGTTTGATGTGATTTTGGGTATGGATTGGTTGACTTTACATGATGCCTTTGTGAACTGTAAATGAAATATTATAAAATTAAAGTGTTAGAATAATGAAATTCTTAGGATTGAATCAAATAAATCGAATGAATTACCTGTTGTGATTCCGTCTATATCAGCTCAGAGATTGTGAGAAAAGGTTGTGAGGCTTATCTTGTTTATGTTTTAGATACCAAGGTATCTAAAAAGAAGATTGAATCAGTAGCTGTAGATTGTGAATATCTGGATGTATTTCCAAAAGAATTGTCTGGATTGCCACCAGTGAGAAAGGTTGAGTTTGCTATTGAGTTAGTACCGGGACCTTTGTCGATATCTATAGCTCCATACAGAATGGCTCCAACAGAGTTGAAAGAGTTGAAAGCTCAGTTGCAAGAGTTAACAGATACAGGTTTTGCACGATCGAGTTTTTCGCCCTAGGGTGCGCCAGTATTGTTTGTTAAGAAGAAAGACGGGTCAATGAGAATGTGTATTGATTATCGTCAGCTCAACAAGGTTATGAAAAAGAACAAGTATCCGTTGCCAAGAGTAAATGATTTGTTTGATTAGTTGAAAGGTGCAACAGTGTTTTCAAAGATTGATTTGAGATCTGGCTATTATCAGTTGCGAGTTAAAGACTCAAATGTGCCAAAAATTACGTTTAGAATGAAGTACAGACACTATGAATTCCTTATTATGCCTTTTGGACTAACTAGTGCTCCTGCCATTTTTATGGATTTGATGAATCGAATCTTTAGACCGTATTTAGACAGATTTGTTGTTGTGTTCATTGACGACATTCTGATCTATTCACGAGATGAGTCTGAGCATGTCGAGCATTTGTGGATTGTGTTGCAAACCTTGAGAGCATGTCGAGCATTTGTGGATTGTGTTGCAAACCTTGAGAGATAAGCAATTGTATGTTAAATTCAGCAAATGTGAGTTTTGGCTCCGGAAAGTTAGATTTTTGGGACATATTATTTCGGCAGATGGTATTCGAGTTGATCCAAGCAAGATTTTTACAATTATTGACTGGAAACAACCTAAAAATGTATTCGAGGTTAGAAGGCTTTTGGGATTAACTGGTTATTATAGACGCTTTGTAAAAGGGTTCTCGATGATTGCTACACCGATGACCAGACTACTACAGAAAGATGTCAAGTTTGAATGGTCCAAGAAATGTCATTAAAGTTTCGATCAATTAAAAGTATTATTAATTGAGGCTCCAGTATTGGTTCAACTTGAATCGGGTAAAGAATTTGTGATTTATAGCGATGCATCATTGAATGGTTTGGGTTGTGTATTAATACAAGAGGGAAAAATTGTAGCTTATGCCTTCAGACAGTTGAAGTCGCATGAAAAGAACTATCCGACACACGATTTAGAGTTGGCCGCTATTGTCTTTGCATTGAAAATTTGGAGACATCATTTGTACGGTGAAAAATGTCACATTTTTACTGATCATAAAAGCTTAAAATATATTATGACTCAAAAAGATTTAAATTTGCGACAACGGAGATGGCTCGAATTACTAAAAGACTATGAGTTAGTAACTGATTATCTAATGATGGTCGCGGATGCTTTAAGTAGAAGGTCGTTTGCCTTGAATGCAATGAATACATAGTTGACGTTATCTAATGATGATTCGATTTTAGCTGAGTTAAAAGCTAAACCAGTATTCCTTCAGCAAATTTGCAAAGCTCAAAGGTGTGATAGTGAATTGCAAGCTAAAAGAGTGTAACGCGAGTTGACTAGTGATTCAAAGTATCAAATCGGATCCGACGATTGTTTGATGTTTCGAGATAGAATCTACGTACCAAAAAATCTAGAATGGATTCAGAAAATTTTATATGAGGCACATAGTGGTTGCTTATCAGTTCATTCTGGGAGTACCAAAATATACAATGATTTGAAAAAGTCGTATTGGTGGTCGGGTTTGAAATGAGACATTTCAGAATTTCTATCAAAGTGTTTGATTTGTCAGTAAGTGAAAGCTGAGCATCAAGTGCCTTCGGGTTTGTTTTAACCTATGATGATACCGGAGTGGAAATGGATAAGGTGACTATGGATTTTGTATTGGGATTATCCCTATCTCCGAAGAAGATAGATGCAATTTGGGTTTTCATTAATCAACTGATGAAATCAACACATTTTATTCCAGTAGGTATTGACTTTTCGCTTGATAAATTGGCTGAGTAGTATATTTTTGAGATTGTTAGATTGCACAGGGTGCCAATTTTGATTAGTTTGGATAGAGATCTGAGATTCACATCATGATTTTGGAAGAAATTACAAGAAGCTCTAGGTACGAAGTTGAATTTTAGTACAGCTTTTCATCCACAAAATGACGGATAGTCTGAGCGAGTAATTTAGGTTCTCGAAGATATGCTCTGATGTTGTATTTTAGAGTTCAAAGGCAATTGGGAGAAATATTTGCTGCTGGTTGAATTTACTTATAATAACAACTTTAAATCGAGCATAAAGATGGCACCGTATGAAACTTTATATGGCTGCAAATGCTGAACTCCATTGTATTGAATTGAACTTAGTGAGAAATAGATTCATGGGGTTGATTTGGTTAGAGAAACCAAAGAGAAAGTGAAAGTAATTCGTGACTGTTTGAAGGCAGCCTCAGATCGTCAGAAGTCGTATACAGATTTGAAATGAAAAGACATTGAATTTTAGATCGGTGACAAAGTGTTTTTGAAAGTGTCTCTATAGAAGAAAATCCTTCGATTTGGTCGTAAAGGAAAATTGAGTCCGTGTTTCATCGGGTCGTACGAGATTATTGAAAGAATAGGGCCAGTAGCTTATCGACTAGCTTTGGCAACTGAGTTAGAGAAAACCCACAATGTGTTTCATTTATCGATGTTGCATCAATATAGATCGGATCCTTCATACGTAATTTTTCCAGGAAAAATTGAAATTCAATCTTATATGACGTACAACGAAGAACCGATCAGAATTTTAGCTCAAGGGATCAAAGAACTAAGAAATAAACATATAGCTTAAGTAAAGTCTTATGGAAACGTCATGGTGTTGAAGAGGCTACGTGGGAGCCCAAGGAAGCTATGAAAAAACAGTACCCTAACCTATTCACTGGTAAGATTTTCGGGCATGAAAATCCCTAAGGTGGGAGAGAGTTGTAACAGCTCGATTTTAGTCAAATCAAAATAGTGGTTTTGGGACCATAAATCTGAGGTCAAAATATTTATTTTATTATTATTTTAATATTTACAACATGATAATGTGATTGTGTGAAAATTTCGCTTAGAAATTTTATTGTTTGATTAGTTAATTTGATAAAAGGACTAAATTGCGTAAAGTGGAAAATTAGTGTTCTATATGTAAAAGGTATCAATTCGTCATGAAATTTGGAAATGAGTGGCCTTCATTGGTAATTAGACCAATAATATTGTTAGTGGAAAACAATAGACATTAAATGAAGTGTTTTTAAGCTAAATTAATAAGGTTAGTTTAGTAAATTAGTAATTAAAAGTAAAATAAAATTAAAACAAAGGTTGTATCATCTTCAACCTCGAGTAGTTCCACCAAAAATTGAAGAAAAGAAAAGAAAATAAGGGCTTTAAACTTTCAGTCATGGCATAGCTCAATTGATAAGTGATTTTGATTCTGTTTTTAATGATTTCTATGTTTTTATGATCGTTGCATCTAGTACTAACTGGCCCAGGGACTAATTTACAAAATTGTTAAAGATTTTGAATGAGGCCATTGATGAATATATGAGTATTTTGATGTTTGATGATAGATTATGAATATTTGATTTTAGGTAAACAAGTTTTGTAAAGCAATTTTTAGTGAAAATGCAAAATAGGGATTAAATTGAGAAATGTGCAAAGTTAGTGGGTAAAAGGATAAATAAATAAAAATTATGGGTTACTAGGGGCATTATGGTAATTCGGCTAGCATGGGTATAATTGGAATTTCATTAACTTGTGATTTTATGTAATAAGGACTAAATTGTGAAAAATGTGAAAGTTTAAGGGCAAATGTGTAATAGCCCTAATGTATATTTTGGATTGAATTGAATAAATAGTTGATTAAATGAGTTAATTTTGAATATATATAGATGAAGAAAAACAAAATTCGGATCAAGATCGGGGAAAAACAAAAGTTACCGACTAAACGACTTATTTCGTTGTTTACACATTCGAGGTAAGTTCGTATGTAATAAGCATTGTTATAATTATGCTTCAAATGCTTTGATATTGCATAAATTGTGTATAAGAGTCTACAGTCATAATTGACGACAATTCGACTATGTATGGCACTTAGTGTGCATATATCTGGCACTTAGTGTGCTATTCAAGATAGCTTCGGCTATGTATGGCACTTAGTGTGTGATTTAAGATAGTTTTATCTATGTAAGGTACTTAGTGTGTGATTTAAGATAGCTTCGGCTATGTAAGGCACTTAGTGTGCGAGATTAAAATAGCTTCGGCTATGTAAGGCACTTAGTGTGCGAGATTAAAATAGATTCGGCTATGTATTGGCACTTAGTGTATGAGAATTCGAGTATCCGACATATGTCCATTTGGATATGAATTTGTTATGGATTGGATCAGGTATGAAGATGAATCATACGAGCTTTAAATTGAAGAAGTTATGAAGTTTGCCTATAAATATATGATTAAACATGTGGAAGGTTTGTTAGTATTTATGAATTATGAATTAACAAAGTTCAAATTGATGAATTGTGTATTTATGATTTGTTGAGTTTATTTCATACGAGCTTACTAAGCTATAAAGCTTACTTTGTTTATTTTTCTCAAGTTTTATAGTGATTTCAAAGGTAGCTCAGATTCGGGGATCATCGGAGACTGCATCACACTATCTAACCATCACTTTGGTACTTTTGAGCTTTTGGTTTGGTCATATGGCATGTATAGGATTATGGTTATTTTGATATGCATCTTGATAGTAAGTTTTTCCATTTGAGATGGCTTATGAATGGTTATTTTGGTTTGTACATATAGCCATGAGACTTGGCTTAATTTGGCTAGTTTGGATATGTATATAAAATTGTGTATATGTTTATATTGAGTGATTGAGGTTGGTTTGCAATGTTATTGATAGTTGGTATAATAGATGTCAAATGATTGGTAATTGAGAAGCTATGTTCTTGTAGATGATGTATGATAATACACATTTGTGAATGGTCATTTTGTTGGTTTGGGAAAATATGAATTGGTATAAATTTGAGATAGCATATTGTGGTATGTATGTGCCTTGAATTGGTTAGTATTGAAATGGTAGAATTTAGGCTTGATTTGGTTGTTTTGGATTGCATATTATGTTTTATTATGGTGCCATATGTGTAGTTGAAGGTGTGTACCAATTGGGGTGCCTAAATGGATTGGTAAATAGTCTATTTTTGTCCACACAGGCAGAGACACAGGTGTGTGTCTCAGCCGTGTGTAACACATGGTCAAGTATACGGCCGTGTGTCCCCTGGTGTTGAAATTTAAATCAAGTCAGAATGCTCCACACGGCCTTACACACGGGCATGTGACTTGGCCATGTGGTATAAGTCAGTATACCCTACAGGTTTGGCACGGCCTGGCATGACCTAGCACATAGCCTGGCACACAGGCGTGTGTGGCCATTTTTAGGGCACACGGGCATGTGTGTTGGCCATGTGACCCAAGTCAAAGAGTTACACTGGGTAGGACACGGATTGGGACACGACAATGTGCTCTCATTTTGAATGCCAACACGGCCTGTGATACGAGCATCAGTTGTTGTTAGCTATTGCACAATATGATAATCAAAACATTCTGCCAATAGCTTTTCCAATAACTCTAGAAGAATCTAGAGATGATTGAGATTTCTTCTTAAATAACTTGAGAAGGCAAGTTGTATTGCAACCGGATGTATGCATCATTTTCGATAGGGGCACCAAAATACAGGCTACATTTGAACAATGTTCAAACCTATGGGATCGTATACACCATTGGTATTGTTTATGTCATATAAAGTCTAACTACATGGGCCGATACCATAAGGATGCGGAGTGACGACATGTCATTACCATAGGTACATTGTGAATAATATTTCTTTCCTATATAACAATTTAACATATACCTTTGGGTTGTATTTCTTGAATACAATATTGATTATCTTCGACAAGGTACGAGATCGTCCAACATCAATTTCATGAAATGTTGAAGAGACTAAGGGTTGTAAACCAACTAGGTGCAGCGTACCTCGATGGGATACCCAAGGAGTAGCGGACGCAATCGTATTATGGAGGACTACGATATGGGTAGATGACAACAAACCTAACAGAATGCATGAATTTCATATTGAAGGGGATCCATCATTTTTCGGTAACCTTGATCAAGGAAACATATTTCCAATTAGCAACCTTGTTTCCAAAGTGAGCTAAGACATACACGGGACAGATAAAAGGCGGTTAGGTTTGGTATGGGTCAATGTTGAAAGATATTGAGGAAATGTAGAAAAAGCAAACTTAATGTCTTTGGTGTGTCACTCGCGACCAAATCTAATATTCTGGGTTACAGAGCCCAATAGATTTGACCAATGAGTTATCAAGGGAGCGTACCGTGTAGACCTAAGACAATAACCTACGGTTGTGGGAGATTTTAAGCACTTCATTATCCATGGGCACATGCAATTGTGGCATGTGCCTCGACATGTGTAGACTGCAGTGAAAATTGTAATAGACTGTTTTTAGTCAAATCGGAACACTGGTTTCAGATCTAGATCGGGGGAAAAATAAAGTATTGGAATAGTCAATCCATTTCGTCATTTTTGAGGTCGAGTGAAGTTCGTATGTTAATAAGCATTAATATAATTTTATTTTACGGATATATTCGACAAAGATTCGGCAATGTGAAATCCCAGTTGAACCTTAAGAATAGATTAGGATACGAATGACAGGTCATTAAGGCTTATGTGTTTGGGTGTTGGTCCGTACGTCCTATTGGTGGCTAAGTTATCCGGCATGTGTTACGGATTCTCGTCAGCTTGTGTGAGCAGCACCGTGTAGCTACGTCATGGCCGTCAGCTTGTGTGAGCAGACCCGTTGATAGCTCGAGAGTGAGCATTATATAAGATATGAGATTGAGGTAGCTTCGGCTATGTATTTGGCACTTAGGGTGAGAGATTCCCGGGTATCCAATATTATTTCGAATGGTTCAATGGGTATCTCGAGGATATGGATAAGTATGAAATTAATACGAGTGGATACCGGTATGTACATGAAACATACAGGCATTGAATTGAAGAAACTTGAAAAATTTCATATCTAGCTTTGTGAATGAATATGTGATAGGTTTGTGGATCAACATAAGTTATGTTATTATATGTAAATTATTTAAATTGTATTTATATGGTAAGTTTTACTTTAAGTATATGAGCTTACTAAGCTTTATAGCTTACTTTGTTTACTTTTTCGTGTTTTATAGTGATTATCGAAGCTTGCTCAGATTTAGGAGTCGTCGGAGATCTCATCACACTGTCAAGATATCATTTTGGTACTTTTGAACTTGTGATTTTGGTTATATGGCATGTATAGTAATTATGGTCATTATGGTTTATAGCTTGGTAATGGATTTAGCCATTTGATTTGGCTTGTAAATGTTAAATGCTTGGTTATGTGTATAACCATGTAATTTGGCTTATTTTGGCATGTTTGGTGATGTATATATAAGTGCAAATGGTCTTTTGATATGTTGTGGTAATTGCTGTATGAATGTTTATTGTGAGTTGGTAATTAGAGTACCAAATGGTTGAAATTTGAGATTGGTATGCTTGTGGTTTTAGGTAAAATATTGTATAATTGAAAGTGACCATATAGGTGATTGTGAATATGAAATTAGTATGAAATTGAATGGCAAATTGTGATACTTGTGTGTCTTGTGGTTGATGGTATGAAAATAGCATGAATTAGGCTTGGTTGAGATTGGTTTGATTTCTATTTGATGATATAGTCATATGCCTTTTGACATGTTTAGGTGAATGAAATTTTGGGTGAGAAAGATGGCTTGGTAAATAGACTATTTTTGTCCACACGGACATGTGTCTCATCCATGTGTGACACATGGTCAGGTGACATGGCCGTGTGTCACCTGGTGTTTAATTAGAAACCATGTCCGTATGCTCCACACGGCCCTGCACACGAGCGTGTGACTTGGCCCAGTACACGGTTGTATGACTTGGCCGTGTGGCATAAGCGAATATACCCTATAGTTTTGGCATGTCCTAGCACACGGCCTAGGACACGAGCGTGTGAGGCCATTTTAAAAGGTACACGGGCTAGTCACATAGACGTGTGGTTGGCCGTGTGACCCAAGTCAGGGAGTTACATGGGGTTGGACACGGGCTAGGACACAACCATGCGTTCTTATTTCGAATGTCCACAAGGCTTATGACACGGGCGTGTCTTTTACCGTGTGAGACACACGGCTGGGCCACACGGGCGTGTGTCCCCTGTATTTTGAAAAATTTTCTAAGTTTTCAAAAAATTTTCTAAGTTTTCCAAAAATTTCTTGGGCCTCGTAGGCTCGTGTTAGGGACTGTATGATTGATTGTGAATGATTTATATTTGGAAATGGAAATTGTATGTGAATTGTATGATTATTTATGAAATAAGTCTAGTAATGCTCTGTAACCCTATTCCGATTACAGATACAGGGTAGGGGTGTTTCATTTATTGGTGTCAGAGCTACGATTTAGTCAATTCTAGGACTAACGTAGTGAGTGAGAATCTAGATATACATGCCATATATAACATATGATAGTGTGATATCTCTTGGTAGTTTGAAAATCTTGTTTTCATATAGCTATGGATCCCAATCGAGTAGTGGCTAATGATGTTGAAAGTAATGCGCCAGCCTCCGTTCATGGAGTAGCGTAGTCTGAGTCGAGGCCCGTATCTGGGAGTCAAGGAGGAGAGGCCAAAGAAGCCTTCTTCCAAATGATGAACGAATGGTTCCCTAAGTCTGTCCGATCTAATCTGGTTGCTCAGCAACCTCCACACCCACCTATTCCCCAACCAGTTCCCGTAGCTCCTCAAGGTGTGGAACCTTTACGTTTGACTAAGTCGCCTATTGATAAAATTCAAAAGTATGAAGTTAAAGAGTTTCGAACTACCGTTGATGACGATCCTGAGAGAGCTGAGTTTTGGCTTGAGAATATAATCTAAGTATTTGATGAACTATCTTGCACGCCAACTGAATGTGTAAAGTACGCCGTATCACTTTTGAAAGATACTGCATATCAATGGTGGAACACTTTGATATAAGTGGTGCCGAGGGAAAGAGTCACATGGGAATTCTTTCAGACCGAGTTTAGAAAGAAATACATAAGTCACGGTTTATCAATAAAAAATGAAAAGAATTTCTAGAGTTGAAACAGGGTCGAATGTCTGTGACCGAGTACGAGAGAGAATTTGTGTGACTTAGTAAATATGCTCGAGAATGTGTATCCACTGAGGCAATTATGTGTAAGGATTTGAAGATGGGTTGAACAAAGACATTAGACTTCTAGTCAGGATACTTAAATTAAAACAGTTTGTTGTGTTAGTCAACAAAGCTTGCAAAGCCGAAGAACTTGGCAAAGAAAAGAAAAAAGCTGATTCTGAGGCTAGAGATTGAAGAAAGAGTTTGATGAGTAAACCCTATCATTCTTTGTTAAAAAAATCACGGGATTCGTATAATCATTCAACAGATTTAGTGGGGTATTCTAATAGAGATTGTGGGAAGTAATACACGAGCCCTAAAGCCCAAGCCACTTCAGTATCAAGTGTTGGTAGATTTAGAACCAACAAACCCGAGTGTCAAAAGTGTGGCAGATAGCATTTTGGAGACTGCTAGATGAATAATAAAACTTGTTTCAAATGTGTCTCGTAGGATCACTTCATTTGGGATTATCCGGAGTTGCCTGAGAAAGATAGATATCAGAATGCAAGACTGAGCAATACAACTACTAGAGGGGGACCACCTAGAAATACAGGAAATATGACTAGTAGCAAAGGAGTGACAAAGGACTCTGCTGTGAGAGCTGAGGCTAGAGCACTAGCCAGAGCTTACACTATTCATGCTAGTGAAGATGCGTCGTCACCAGATGTTATCATTAGTACATTTTCTCTCTATGACACTGATGTAATTACCTTGATTGATCCTAGATCAACTCATTCATATGTCTGTATGAATTTAGTGTCTAGTAAGAGTATTCCTGTTGAGTCTACAAAATTTGTGATTAAAGTATCGAACCCCTTAGGCAAGTATGTCTTAGTTGATAAAGTTGAAAGAATTGTCCCTTGATGACTCAGGGTTACCGTTTTTTGGCTGATTTGATGCTTTTACCATTTGATGAATTCGATGTGATTTTACGTATGGATTGGTTGACTCTGCATGATGCTATTGTGAATTGTAGATGAAATATTATTGAACTGAAATGCAAGAATAGTGAAATTATTTGAATTGAATTTGATGATTCGAGTGGGTTGCCTATTGTGATATCGACAATGCTAGCTCAGAAATATGTGAGAAAAGGTTGTGATGCTTATCTTGCTTATGTACTAGATACAAAAGTGTCTGAATCGAAGTTTGTGAATATCTGGATCAGTTTCCAGAAGAGTTGTCTGGGTTGTGTAACAGCCCGATTTTGGGGCTAGTCAGAATAGTGGTTTTGAAACCACCAACCCCAGATTAAAGAAATTATTTTTAATATCATTTTACGTATCGTATCATGATTAGATAAGTACATGAAAATTTTGGTGAATTAATTTTAGTGATTGCTTGTAATATCCTGATTTTGGGCCTAGTTGGAATAGTGGTTTTGTGACCACAAAATCCGAGATAGAAATAATTATTTTATGATCATTTTAAGGTCTATGATATGATTGCATGATTGTGTGAAAATTTCGTGAAGAAATTTTATGCATAAAGTGCTTAAATTGAAATTAGGGACTAAATCGAATAACTTGTAAAACTTGTATTCTAGAAGTTTCTAGTATGAAATTGTTTTGAAATATTAATTAGGAGGTCTTAAATAGAAATTTTACCAATTTCTAAGTCTATGGACAAAAATTGGACATGGATGGAATTTTTGGAAAGTTTAGTAGTAAGGGCATTTTGGTCATTTAGGGGTAAAATGAATTAAAATACAAAATTAAAAGCCAATTTTTCTCATATTCAACCCCATGGCCGAATATAACAAGGAGAAACCATGGCTAGGGTTTTTCAAGCTTTCAAGCTCGATTGTAAGTCCGTCCTAGCCTCGTTTTTAATGATTTTTACATTTTTGGAGTCCTAGTAGCTCGATTTAGCTTATGCTAGCAATAATTTAACCTAGGGTTTATATTTGGAAAAATACCCATAGGTGAAATTTGTGTATTTTGTTGTTTTATGGTAGAATATGAGGTTTTAAATTATGTTAGACAACTTGTGCTACTCGGTTTTAAGTGAAAACAAGCAAAAGGGCTTAATCGGTAAAACTACCTAATAGTCATAAGTACATGTTAGAGTGAGAATTTGATGGTGCAATAGAAGGGAAAAATGATCAGCATGTCATAAAACATAAGAAAATAGGCTGAAGTTTAATTTACGAGCTTTGGGGCAAAAGTGTAAATATGCAAAAGTTTAGGGGCAAAATTGTAATTTTTCCAAAATATGATTTTGGGTCAATTTGAATAATGTGAGTCCTAATTAGACTATATTTTAAATGATAGAGCAAGGAAAACTGAAATTCGGGCTAAAATAGGGAAAATACCAAGTTGTGGATGAAATGGTAAAAGTAGCCATTTTTGCATACGAGGTAAGTTCATATGTAAATGTTGGTAACATAGTTATTATTTTAAATGTTTTTATGTTATTTAAATGATATGATAATTATTATGAAATATTATACTCATGATAATTGTTTGATAATATGTCAAATTATGTGATATACTTGGAAAATGTGAAATACTATCGAGTATCAGTATCGGCATTCCGTAGAAGATGATTGAGACACATGATTGGGAAAAAGGTCCCGTTGAACCTTAGGAATGGATTAGGATACAAGTGACATGTCACTGGGATATTTGGGCTTCCGAGCTCATTGAGTTGCGTCCGAGTTCACTTATGGGCGGGTTACATGGTAGCTTGGCTACATATGTGGCACTTATGTGCAAACTTTTCGTGTATCCAAATTATATTCCGATGTGTTCAACGGGTAAAATTCTACTCAAATGGAGGAATACTCGAGATGAAAGGGACGTATTGGTAAGTGATGTGAAATGGATACTTTGAACAGGTATGTACTTAACCCTCGGGTTGAAAACTCGATATAACAACAATATGGTAAGATGATAAATGAAAATATGATATGAATGTCTTGGTGATGATTATGCAAATGATGTTTTATGTTTGCTTATTGGTTATGTTACTTGTTATTTGCATGTGAACTTACTAAGCATTTATGCTTACTCCCTCCTTTTTATTCCTTGTAGTTTTGACAAGCCAGCTCGAAAATCAGGAATGGTCGGAGGCTCGCTCACACTATCCGTACACCATCTTGGCATAGTGACTTGTATATTTTGAGTATGGCATGTATAGAATTATAATCATTTTGTATATATGGTCTTATGATATGGTTATTGAGTGGTATAGAAATGCTTGGTAATGATTAGCCATTGGAATGGCTAATCATGATCATATTTGGTGTTATGTATGTCAAATTGCTAGCTAATCCATGGAAACCATGAAATAGGTAAAATTTACCATAAAATAGATTCAGACAGCAGTAGTGACGTAAATTTGAAAAATCATTAAAAATAGTATAAATGGAATTAAATAATGAATAAGTTATGTAATCGAATCTTGATGAGTCTATTTTCATATGGAATAAGCGAAATAGGTATATGAGCTATATTTTATGAGATGTTTAAATTTTTGTGAAACAGGGCCAGAGCAATTTCTGGATCCCCTGTTCTGAATTTGGAAATTCACCATAAATTTTACAAAGATAATTAGAAGTCATGTTTTATATTTACAGATTCCTTATTGAGTCTAGTTTTATCAGAGACAAACGACATATTCATTGAAGCTCTGTACAGGGAGATATCTGATTCATAATACACAGAGGTCAGAGTAGTCGAACCCTAAAACAGGGGGGACTTTAACTAATAAACTGTACTAATTGGCATGACCAAAAATTCTAGAAAAAAAATTAGTAGATATATGTATGAGTCTAGTTTCAGGAAAAATTTACGAAATTGGATTTTGAGTTTCAGAACTCGAGATATGGTTTTTAAAACGACGGTGATGCAGTTAGCCAGCTTGTCTGGAAATTTTAAAATGAATTGTATGAGCTGTTTAAGAAATGAATTAGGTCTGTTAACACCTCGTGTTCGACTCCGGCGACGGTCTCGGGTATGGGGCGTTACATTTAGTGGTATTAGAGCAGGTTTAGTCGGTTCTCGGACTAACCTAGTATGTGTAAAAGTTTAGCTATACATGCCACTTATCTGTGATAGTGTGATGTCTTCCGACGCGTATGAGTACAGTCTTATTTAGACAGGGTACTCTCCAACCGAGCTGCGCCGACCATGTTCAATTTTATATGAAGGTATTTGAGTAAAATTATGATTATGATAAGTCTCGGTTCAGAAAAGTATGAATAAAGGTTTATGATACATATGTGATAAATATTCATATTTGCTTAATGCTCATATGATGTAGTGTATGTGGCTTACTTGATAAGATGAACGGAATAAATAGAAAGTAGCAGAGGTATGAATAAAGGTCATAATGTTATGATAAGAGTGAAAATGTCCTTGTCTTGATTTGGATGTCGAATGTTGATAAATGTTAATGATATATAATTTTTATGAGATAAAGGATTATAATGAAATGAACTTATCTATGTTAAATTGTTGGACTGAACTATATGATTGTAATGATATGTACATGATGATGCACGAAATGAAAGTTGTGATTGTGATGCAAATATCTATGTTTGTTTGGCCTTATATGATGTCATGAGCATGAATTAATTTAATTAAATGAATGGATAAGTAAAGCTGTCTAGAAAACATAGAATGTATGCATAAGTATATTGTCTAAATGGGACAACAGGAAAATTTGTGTAAGCCAACATGAATGTTGCATTGCCTGAATGAATGACACGATTTTGATGATGTTACTATGATGATGGAAGTTGTGTCATATGTATATGTATAAGAAAGTCGAGTCAGAGGTCCTACAACCCCTCCCCCTTACCGAAGTGGTACTTATAATGGAATTTCATGATATTTGTATTGAATAAGTTTCCGGTTGAGAACCCAAAGAGTACAGCGATAGAATAATTATAAGTATGATTAGAGATTGAAAATGAGCTAATAAGTAAAGTCAGAGCCAGTAAAGTATCGGGTTGACGTAAAGATTATTGGAGTTATGCACTGTCCCAGTTAGAAAAGGAATTCTCCTTGGTAAACCGAATTACTCAGGTGCAAGGTCGAGAAAAGTGTAAATCAAAATTTACTCAGAACTGGCCTTCTTTAGTGAATGGTTTAATATGAAATTTGTGACAGCAGAACTATTTGGGGAAATGATAATTGAAATGTGAACTATCTGAGTGTGACAGTTATGACTGGACAGATTTAGCAGTCTCTTTTAAGATGTTCTATGTGTTTAACCGTTCTCAGAAATATTTCTATGGCTATTGATCTTCTGAAGAAATTCTTGTTATATGGGAATGTCTTTTAATCCTGGTGTTGGATGAAAGCATTGGTAGTCTTACTGGTTTATAATTTATATTGCTCTATTTCATCGAGTATTCTATTTCATTTCGTCTGATAAGAATTGAAGAGAGAATACATATGATATTATGATTCTGTTTCTTCTACTTGATGCTTCATCTGATATACATGTATGGGAAGATATATTGATCTTGTTATATTTGATTTCAGTGGGATTAAATGATGTTTTCTTCTGGACTTTCTTTCTTTGAAGAATTATCGGGGTATTCCGTATTTTCTCTATGAGTTTGGTTTTCGATTCTCTGGCATAGTATCGTATCTTGGGTTTCTTTATCCTGGATCTCTTTATTTTGGATTTCTCTATCTTGGATTTTTTTATTCAGTTTTCTTGTTATCTTTGTTCCATAATTTGTCAATTACGACTCATGTTCGAAGTGGGTTCTTCAGCTCGTGATAATCATGTCAAATATGACTATACTTCTAATTTGATCTTGGTAATGTGGTGATTTTAATATTGGGATTTTTTCTAATTTCTATGTAAGAATTTGACATCAGTAAAGGCATAGATGATAAAAGCACGAGTTGCAGTCGGTATGGTAAATTATTTATTTGAAAGATTTCATGTGACAATTATGTCAGGATTATTTTTCCCAAGTCTGATAATAGAATTTCATTTTGTATGGATAAAAGAGTAAATAGTTTGAACAAGAAGTGTATATTTATTAGAAAGAGTTGGATATTAGTTAAAGTCACTACGAATGATAAGGTTTCTATCTTGTGAAAGCTGAAAAGTTTATTACATGTTGACAGAGTTTGGATAGATGAGAATATTGGTAACCGAAGCGTCTGAACTAGACTAGTCTACATTGAGCAAAGACTTCCTGACTTTTAGTAATGTATTGTTGTATGAATTGTGATGTATTTCAAGACAGTGAGGTAATGTGATAGTTTAGAGCATCCGATGTTACATAAAATCGGAGTTGTTAAAGGGGTAAAACCGAGCATTGGGATCTATCAAAATTATCCTTGTCAGTGTTGATATTGGGATGGAAATGAGAAGGATTATTCTTGAGGCCATATTAGAGTTATTTCTATGGCGGAAAGAGGAAAATGTGATGTATCCTATTGTTAAATGTTTGGCGAGATCTATAAATCATATCTATATTGAATGAATTCCTACTCATCAAATTCATGGAATTTCAGGTCTCTTTGATTGTTGGATTTCTTGGAATTCCGGTCTCCATTAATCAAGTTAAGATTCAGGTTTTATGTCATGATATCATGGGAAACTGAGAAGGGTTGAAAATTTAAGAACACTTGAGAGTTGAGACTGTAAGCTTTCAGATCATATGAGAAATTGAAGAGATGTATTGGAGGTACAGTCTAAGTGAAAGTTATTCGGCACTGAATATGAGATTAAAAGTGAAGACCACTTTTCTGGTAAGATTTTCGGGGACGAAAATCCCTAAAGGGGGGGAGAGTTGTAATATCCTGATTTGGGCCTAGTCAGAATAGTGGTTTCGTGACCACAAAATCTGAGATAGAAATAATTATTTTATGATCATTTTAAGGTCTATGATATGATTGCATTATTGTGTGAAAATTTCGTGAAGAAATTTTATGCATAAAGTGCTTAAATTGAAATTAGGGACTAAATCGAATAATTTGTAAAACTTGTATTCTAGAAGTTTCTAGTATGAAATTGTTTTGAAATATTAATTAGGAGGTCTTAAATATAAATTTTACCAATTTCTAAGTCTATGGACAAAAATTGGACATGGATGGAATTTTTGGAAAGTTTAGTAGTAAGGGCATTTTGGTCATTTAGGGGTAAAATGAATTAAAATACAAAATTAAAAGCCAATTTTGCTCATCTTCAACCCCATGGCCGAATATAGCAAGGAGAAACCATGGCTAGGGTTTTCAAGATTCCAAGCTCGAATGTAAAGTCCGTTCTAGCCTCGTTTTTAATGATTTTTACGTTTTTAGAGTCCCGGTAGCTCGATTTAGCTTATGCTAGCAATAATTTAACCTAGGGTTTATGTAACAGCCCTAATTAGACCCTAGTCAGGATGTGGTTTCGGGACCACAAAACCGAGTCATAAAAATTTTATTTTTGATTTAATTGCATATATTATGTGTGATAACGTATGTGTGACAAATTAAATGCTTTAAAATTAGCCTTAGGCATGAGAATTTTCTTAAAATGACTTAATTGAGAAATTTAGGAAAGATGATAGGCCAAATTGTAAGACTTAAATGACAATAAAATGGAAGGCATGGAGTTGCACGTCAAATCTCCATTTTTATATTTAGTGGCCGGCCAAGCAATAATGCAATCCACTAACTTAAATTAATTTAGTATATTTAAATTGTAAAGAAATAAAATATGGATAATAAAAAGATTAATAAAAGAAAAGATGAAAAGGGAGGTGTTCATCTTCTTCCTTGAGTGAAAACCGAAACAAAAAGAGGGGAAATTCATTAGGGCAATTCGGCATGCACTCATGGTCAATTGAAGGTAAGATTTGAGATGTTTTTGGAAATTTCTTTCTAAATGCTTAAGTTAATTGGAAATGCACTTCTTGGCTATGTCTAAAGAAATCTAATTCTATGGTATTTTGAGGCACTAAACCGTATATCATAATAGTAGAAATGGGAGGTTGTCTTTCATGTTGTTCTAAAATTTTTATGAGAAAATGAAGTTGAATTTGTTGAATGATTAGATGAGTAGCACATTTTGTATATTCGGCTATATGTGGTCTTGAATGAAATATTCATTGTGGTTGCTATTTTATTTTATAGGAATTAGTTCAATGCAAGCCGAATAAACCATAGTAGATAAGCTAAAGAAATGCATAATGAAAACATAGAAGGTTAAGTGCATATTTTAGTTTAAGTAATAAGTAGGATTTAGTTAAATTAGCTTGAGATGATATATGTGTGTGTGGTTGCCGAATTTAAATTTGGTTAGATAGAGTAATCACATTGATCATTGAGATGTAGAGTTTATGAAATTAAAAAAATACTAGTTTGATAAATTTAAATGGATAATAATGTGAAATTGCCGAAAGTGATCTTGAGGTATAGTGAATTATTGGAGTAGATGAGAAGCATGTTGGATAAGCATTAAATTGAGAATTTAATTTAAAGTTTATGTTTAAGCAAATGCCGAATCATTGTGTGTGTGTATATGAGGTAGAGGTATAAATTGGGGTTACGATGATCAAATTATTTTATTTGTTTAACCGAAGTACTTAGCCAAGTGTGGTTGCCGTATAGATATATGCATATGTATATAAATGTATTTCAAGGAAGTACTGATTGGTTATCGATAGTAACTGAATAATAGGTGATCAATAAGCCGAATGGCTTGGTTTTGATAAAAGCATAAGGAGAGTAAAAATTAAATTGATTTCGGGTGATTCTTGTTATGTGAAACTATTTATAGTATGGGATATAATTAACTAACAAGGTGATTAAAATATTAAATTTATTTATTGAAGCTCAAGAATCCAAAGGAGGGGAATTGAACAAAGGCAAAGCAAAGGAGATTGAGTAAGCGATCGGGTATCGTTTCATCCGACATAAGGTAACTCCATAGGTTTCTTTTGTATGAGCTTGATGATATACTTATATCTATATATGTATTCGAACTTGTGGACATATATATATATATATATGCAAATGAAGTTAATTAAGTTGTCTTATTATAAGCAATCGATACTAGCACTATGTGTGCGAAGTAGAAGGGCAATATGTGTGCTGAATTGAATACTAATTCGAGATTGAGTTTTGAGGCACTATGTGTGCGATATATCTTGGCACTATGTGTGCGGAAAAATCTTTGTGCACTATGTGTACGAATGTGATTAATGGTCTAAGCAGTATATGGAAGACACATGGTGTTGTACTATTATTCGAGGTATCAAGTTGAGATGTAAAATGATTATGCGCGTATGTATACGAGTTGATATTGTTAAATATATATTGAGTGATGCTTTAAAGTTATTGGTTGGTTAATAGATGATTGATAGTCGTCCTTGGCCTGTGGATAGTTTAGTAAAATTATACGATTGTAATATGGTTCGGCATGACCTAGACAAGTGAATTTTATGCATTTTCTATTCTTATATCAATGGTATGTGTAAAAATTGCTTATGACTTACTGGGTTGAATACTCATTATATCTTTCTTTTTGTTTTTGTTGCTCTCCACATAGATTTCCTGAATCCTTTTGTGTGTTCGGATCATCGTCAAAGCCATCACGTCCGCGTGCCACATTTTGGTATCTTTTCTTAGTTACTTAGGCGAACATTACGGCATGTATAGGCTTGAATCTGCGTTTTGAAGTGTATATTTTGTTTATGTAATTGAAGCCATGGGAAAATGGTTTGATATATATATTTAGACTCGGTTTTACATGTAATCAAATGTGAAGTTTTATACTTATGTAACTATTGTTTAACGAACATATCTAGGGTATGATAATACGAAATCATAATGATAGTTTCGGAAGTATAAATAGGTATTTATGTAAGTGATTATGAAGGGGTGGTTCGGCCGTTTGAGTATAGTAAATGGATGGTGGTATATGTGTATGTGTGACGTACCATCCTAGCGATTTTTTTTTTAAATGGATTCTTTTTCTTATAGCTCATTCGTGAATAAGGAACTTATACTTTGGTCAGTATAATTGCCAAATTTTCTGTATGCTACATGGGTGTTACAGTTTATATTTGGAAAAATACCCATAAGTGAAATTTGTGTATTTTGTTGTTTTATGATAGAATATGAGGTTTTAAATTATGTTAGACAACTTGTGCTACTCGGTTTTAAGTGAAAACGAGCAAAAGGGCTTAATCGGTAAAAATACCTAATAGTCATAAGTACATGTTAGAGTGAGAATTTGATGGTGCAATAGAAGGGAAAAATGATCAGCATGTCATAAAACATAAGAAAATAGGCTGAAGTTTAATTTACGAGCTTTGGGGCAAAAGTGTAAATATGCAAAAGTTTAGGGGCAAAATTGTAATTTTTCCAAAATATGATTTTGGGTCAATTTGAATAATGTAAGTCCTAATTAGACTATATTTTAAATGATAGAGCAAGGAAAACTGAAATTCGGGCTAAAATGGGGAAAATACCAAGTTGTGGATGAAATGGTAAAAGTAGCCATTTTCGCATATGAGGTAAGCTCATATGTAAATGTTGGTAACATAGTTATTATTTTAAATGTTTTTATGTTATTTAAATGATATGATAATTATTATGAAATATTATACTCGTGATAATTGTTTGATAATATGTCAAATTATGTGATATACTTGGAAAATGTGAAATACTATCGAGTATCGGTATCGGCATTCCGTAGAAGATGGTTGAGACACATGATTGGGAAAAAGGTCCCGTTGAACCTTAGGAATGGATAAGGATACAAGTGACATGTCACTGGGATATTTGGGCATCCGAGCTTGTTGAGTTGAGTCCGAGTTCACTTATGGGCGGGTTACATGGTAGCTTGGATACATATGTGGCACTTATGTGCAAACTTTTCGTGTATCCGAATTATATTCCGATGTGTTCAACGGGTAAAATTTTACTCAAATGGAGGAATACTCGAGATGAAAGGGACGTATTCGTAAGTGGTGTGAAATGGATACTTTGAATAGGTATGTACTTAACCCTCGGGTTGAAAACTCGATATAACAACAATATGGTAAGATGATAAATGAAAATATGATATGAATGTCTTGGTGATGATTATGCAAATAATGTTTTATGTCTGCTTATACGGTTATGTTACTTGTTATTTGCATGTGAACTTACTAAGCATTTATGCTTACTCCCTCCTTTTTATTCCTTGTAGTTTTGACAAGCCAGCTCGGAAATCAGGAACGGTCGGAGGCTCGCTCACACTATCCGTACACCATCTTGGCATAATGACTTGTATATTTTGAGTATGGCATGTAGAGCATTATAATCATTTTGTACATATGGTCTTATGATATGGTTATTGAGTGGTATAGAAATGCTTGGTAATGATTAGCCATTGGAATGGCTAATCATGATCATATTTGGTGTTATGTATGTCAAATTGCTAGCTAATCCATGGAAACCATGAAATAGGTAAAATTTACCATAAAATAGATTCAGACAGCAATAGTGACGTGAATTTGAAAAATCACTAAAAATAGTATAAATGGATTTAAATAATGAATAAGTTATGGAATCGAATTTTGATGAGTCTATTTTCATATGGAAGAAGCGAAATAGGTATATGAGCTATATTTTATGAGATGTTTAAATTTTTGTGAAACAGGTCTAGAGCAATTTCTGGATCCCCTATTCTGACTTTGGAAATTCACCATAAATTTTACAGAGATAATTAGAAGTCATGCTTTATATGTACAGATTCCTTATTGAGTCTAGTTTTATCAGAGACAAACGGTATAGTCATTGAAGCTCTGTACAGGGAGATATCTGATTCATAATACACAGAGGTTAGAGTAGTCGAACCCTGAAACAGGGGAGCCTTTAACTAATAAACTGTACTAATTGGCCTGACCACAAATTCTAGAAAAAAAATTAGTAGATAGATATATGATTCTAGTTTCAGGAAAAATTTATGAAATTGGATTTTGAGTTTCGGAACTCGAGATATGGTTTTTAAAGCGACGGTGATGCAGTTAGCCAGCTTGTCTGGAAATTTTAAAATGAATTGTATGAGCTGTTTAAGTAATGAATTAAGTCCGTTAACACCTCGTGTTCGACTCCGGCGACGGTCTCGGGTACGGGGCGTTACATTGCTTGCTTAATTGCAAAAAAAGGAGTAAATCACATAAAGTACAAGAGTCTTATATTGTTAGCTAAAGGTGTTAAATTGTCATGGAACTTACATTAGGGGTCTTTAAAGGGCAAATAGACCTTAGGAAGAGTGCTAGCCGGCCATAGGAGACAAAAGAAAGAGAAATGGTCAAAATTAGGTGGGTTGGTGACCAATTTTGGCTAAAATAAAAATAAAATAAGGAGAAAAAGATATCATCTTTTTCTCGTCTTTCTCATCACCAAAAAATGCAGCCATTAGAGGGTTTTTGAGCTTTAAATTTTTAGCCACTTAGTCTCTCTACAAGTAAGTGGCTTTAATGAGTTTTCTTAATGCATTTTACATTTTTTGACCCCTTGAAACAAGAGCCTTCAAATGAAGGGACAATTTTGCAAAATGAACAAAAGTCTATGGTTTTGCCATGAGAGCATTTAGGTTGTTTTCTAAATTTTTATGGAAGAATATGAGTCTTAGATGAGTAATAAACAGCTTTTGTGAAAGGAGTTTTCATGGAAACCTTAATAGGGACTACTTTGCATAAGTTGTAAAATAGATGATAAATGGGTAAAATAGTGGAAATTTTGGATTGCTATAAGAGTAAAAAGGGTTCGGCTAGGCTTATAATATGGATAATTTCGGTAAAAATTGATTTTCGAGCATAGGGGTAAAATGGTCATTTTGTGAAATTTTAGGGGCAAAATGACTTATGAAATTTAAAGTGTCTGAATCGATGTGCTGATGAAATAAATGAATTTTATTAATTTAGATCAAGAGAAGCGTGTTTCGGGTCTTGATCAGGGTAAAAACAATGTTTACGAGGATTAAGCTCGTCTTCATCATTTTATATCGAGGCAAGTACATATGTAAATAATGTGTTAACAAAGCTTACTTTAAAATACTTTGATAATATACATGCGTAACTGGGTTGTTGTTGTTGTCTATCTAAAGTCTATTTGTTGCCATGACTGTATAAATGACATGTTATGTGAGTAAGGTACATTGTGAGCAAGTACGATGCTATTCAGTTAGTTATGAAATTCCGTTGGACCTTAGACATAGCATAGGATACAAAGGGGTATGTTATAAAAACTATGTGGTTTGAACTCATGAGTCGAGTCTGAGTTCATGAGATGAATGTTACATGTAACGTGGCTCCAGGTACTGACTTTGTGTACAGACCCGTGAGTGGCTCAATGAGCGAATGTTACATGGTAGCTATGGTGTCAAGGTCCTGACTTGATAAAAAGGCCCGTGAGTAGCTCAAATGTGAGCGTTTCAAAGAATGAGGTAGCTCTGGCTACTTATATGGCATTTAGTTGCAAACTCCCCACGTATCCATGCATATTTCGAGAGTTCAACGGGTAACTCAAAGGTTTAGTTAGTGAAAACCTTGATGAGGTACGTATACTGAACTCATGGATAGGACCTGGAGAAGGGGCTCGGGAGGCCTTTCTCCACATGATGAATAAGTGGTACACGGAGTTCATCCGAGCGAACCCGAATACTCAACCCCCTCCACCCCCACCTATCCTTCAACCTGTCCCTATAGTACCCTAGGGTATGGACTCTGAGAGGCGGAATAGACCTCGAGTGGACAAGATCCGGAAGCATGGAGCCGAGGAGTTCCGTGCTAATAAAGATGATGACCCTGAAAGGGCAGAATTTTGGCTTGGGAATACCATTAGAGTATTCGATGGGTTATCTTGTACTTTCGAGGAATGCTTGAATTGTGCCATATCTTTGTTGAGGGATTCTGCATACTACTGGTGGAAGACGTTAATCTCAGTGGTGACTCACGAAAGGGTCACATGGGTATTCTTTCAAGAGGAAATCTAGAAGAAATACATTAGTGAGAGATTTATGGACCAAAAGTGTAAAGAATTTCTCGACTTGAATTAAGGCTGCATGACGGTTACTGAATTTGAAAGGGAGTTCATCTGACTCAGTAAATACACTCAGGAGTGTATATCCTCAGAGGCTAAGATGTGTAGAAGGTTCGAAGACGGACTGAATGAGGACATTAAACTATCAGTGGATGTGCTTGAGTTGAAAGAGTTTGTAGTACTTGTTGATCGAGCCTGTAAAGCCAAGGAATTAATCAAGGAAAAGTAGAAAACCGAAGCGAAAATTAGAGATGCAAGGAAGAGACATGTGAGCAAATCATTTCCATCACACTCTAAGAAATCCAGAGACGCCTATTCTCACTCCCATGCATCAGCTGGACATTCATACCGAGATCGTAAGAAGTAAGATTTAGATTTTAAGTCTTGGCCTGCATCAGTGGCTAGCGTGGGCAATATCGGATCTTCCAAACCAGAATGCCAACATTGTGGTCAAAATCATTTCGACAAGTGTAGAATGAACGACAGATCTTGTTTCTGATGTGGTTCTCAAGACCACTTTATTAAAGATTTCCCCGAGATGACTAACAAAGAGAAGTTTCAAGGTACAAGGCCAAGCGGCACAAATTCTAAAGAAAGGCTTTAGAAGAATGTTAGAGCTGGGGCTGGCAACAGGAAAGTGATGAGAGACACCACTGTAAGGTTTGAAGCTAGGGCTCCTGCTAGAACCTATGCCATACGTGCACGTGAAGATACATCCTCTCTTGATGTGATCACCGGTACATTTCTCTATACGATAATACTGTTATTGCTTTGATTGACCCTGGTTCTACCCATTCATATATATGCATGAAGTTGGTGTCTAGCACGAATATGCCTGTTGAGTCTACGGAGTTTATGTTTAAGGTGTCAAACCCATTAGGCAAAAATGTAATAGTTGATAAAGTATGTAAGAAATGTCCTTTGATAGTTAAAGGTCATTGCTTTCTGACAGATTTGATGTTGTTATCATTTGATAAGTTCGATGTCATAATGGGTATGGACTGGTTGACATTCCATGATGTTGTGGTAAATTGTAGACAAAAGGCTATTAAATTGAAATGCGAAGACAGTGAAACCCTTTGGGTTAAATCTGGTGAACTAGGGAACTTTCCTATTGTAATATCCACAATTTCTGCCCAGAAATGTATGAGGAAAGGATGTGAAGCTTATTAGGCTTTTGTAATGAATACAAAGGAATCGGAGTTGAAGGTTGAGTCAGTGCCAATTGTAAGTGAATATGTGGATGTATTCACGGAAGAATTGCCTGGGTATCGTCTGATAGAAAGAGCTGATGCCAAGGACCACACCTATTTTGATTGCTCTATATTGGATGGCTTTGACTGAGCTGAAAGAACTAAAGTAATAGTTGCAAGAATTGACCGACAAGGGTTTCGTGAGACCAAGTTTTTCACCATGGGGTGCTCCGTTGTTATTTGTAAAAAAGAAAGATGGATCTATGAGGTTGTGATAGATTACCGGTAGTTAAATAAGAGGACGATCAAGAACAAATACTCGTTGCTAAGAATTGATGACTTGTTTGACCAACTGAAGGGAGCAGCATGACTTTCTATGGTAGATTTGAGATCAGGCTACTACCAACTACGAGTTAAAGAGGTAGATGTACCTAAAAGCACTTTTAGGACGCGGTATGGCCACTATGAGTTTCTCATCATGCCTTTCAGCTTAACAAATGCCCCTGCCGTGTTTATGGATTTAATGAATAGAGTATTTTGGCCATATCTAGATAAGTTTGTAGTTGTATTCATCGATGATATCCTAATCTACTCTAGAGACAAGGTAGAACATGCCGAACACTTGAGAACCATTTTGTAGTCTCTAAGGGACAATCAATTGTATGCCAAATTTAGAAAAAGTGAGTTTTGGCTTCGAGAAGTCGTCTTTTTGGGTCATATTTTCTCGAGTGATGGTATTAGGGTTGATCCCAGCAAGGTTTCTGCTATTGTTGAATGGAAACCGCCAAGTAATGTGACTGAAGTTAGAAGCTTTTTAGGGTTGGCCAATTATTACAAGCGATTTGTAAAGGACTTCTCTATGATTGCGACTCCCATGACAAGGTTGCTGCAAAAAGAAGTTAAGTTTGAATGGTCGAATAAGTGTCAGCAGAGTTTCGAGAAGTTGAAGATGTTGTTGACTGAGGCTCCTATGCTAGTACAACCCGAATCAGGAAAAGAGTTCGTGATTTATAGCGATGCTTCTCTAAATGGGTTGGGATGCGTACTTATGCAAGAGGGAAAAGTTGTGGCTTATGCCTCGAGACAATTGAAACCTCACAAGAAGAACTATCCGACACACGACCTAGAGTTGGCCGCCATAATATTTGCTTTGAGGATCTGGCGACATTATTTGTTTGGAGAGAGATGCCAGGTATACACCGATCATGAAAGTCTTAAGTACTTGATGACCCAAAAGGATTTAAATCTGAGGCAACGAAGATAGTTAGAATTATTAAAAGATTATGAGTTGATTATAGACTATCATCTGGGAAAAGCAAACGTGGTCGTCGATGCATTAAGTAGAAAATAATTGTAGCTTTGAGAGCAATGAATGCTCGATTGACCTTGTCAGAGGATGGTTCGGTTCTAACAGAGTTAAAATCTAGACCGACGTTTCTTCAAGAAATTTGCGAGGCTCAAAAGAGTGATCGTGAATTACTATCCAAGAAAACCCAGTGCCAATCGGATGTTGAATCAAATTTTCGGATTGGTTCAGATGGTTGTTTTAAATTTTAGGACAGAATTTGTTTTCCTAAGGACACCGAGTTAATTCAGAAGATTTTAGATGAGGCACATAGTAGTTATTTGTTAGTACACCTCGGGAGTATGAAAATGTACAACGATTTGACGAAAATGTATTGGTGGCTGGGGATGAAAAGAGATATCTCGGAATCTCAACTCTCCAAACAACCCCAAATTCCAACCATGAGTTAGATAGAATTTATACTAATCATCCAAAAGATGTATAAACTTCCAAAAATGACATTGAACAAACCTTAATCTAGTAAAACACCATAGTCGAATTTTTACACAAGGATTTCTTTTTCCTCTCTTCTAGATACGGTAATAGAGGAGTAAGGATGAACCAACTTTGGTTTCTCCTCCCACTAACCATTATTTAATTTCTCTTTATTCATTATTTCATTTGTAAATAAAAAAAATGTTAAATTAAAAATACATATTATACATATAAATTAATATCATGGCTGGCCACTATCCCAAAAATGGGTATATTGACATGCAAGTTCACATTTTTTTAATACATGCGTTAATAGATCACTTTAAATTTACCTAACACATTTCACAAATGTCTCACATAAGTCCCATTCAAAAATTTCACATACAAATGACAAAATTAAAGTATGAAACTTTCACACATGCATGTTCACATACAATAAGCATAAAATATAACGGTTAATTATTTTTATAACTCAGTTTTGTGGTCCCGAAACCACTTCTCGACTAGGGTCAAAATAGGGCTGTCACAACTCTCCCCCTCTTTAGAGATTTTCATCCCCGGAAATCATACCAGTAAATAGATTTCGGTATCGTTCTTTCATAGAGTTCTCGGGTTCCCAAGTAGCTTCTTCGATCCCGTGTTTGAGCCATAACACCTTTACTAACGGAACCTTTTTTTTTTCGTAACTCTTTCACCTCGCGAGCTAGGATACGAATCGGTTCTTCTTCATAACTCAAATCAGATTGAATTTCAATCTCTGGTGGATTAATTACGTGCGATGGATCGGATCTATAACGTCGAAGCATCGAGACATGAAAAATGTTGTGAATCTTTTCAAACTCAGGGGGTAAAATCAATCTGTATGCGACTGGCCCAACTCGTTCAGATATCTCATACGGCCCAATGAACCTCGGACTCAACTTGCCCTTACGGCCAAATCTGAGCACCTTTTTCCAAGGTGAAACTTTAAGAAACACTTTGTCTCCGACCTGATATTCAATGTCTCTTTTTAAATCCGTAGACGACTTCTGATGATCTGAAGATGCTTTTAGACTTTCACGGATCACCTTTACTTTCTGTTCAGCATATTTAATCAAATCAACCCCGAAAATTTTACTTTCACTAAGCTCTGTCCAAAATAAAGGTGTACGGCATTTACGACCATACAAAGCCTCGTAAGGTGCCATCTTAATGCTTTATTGAAAACTATTGTTGTAAGCAAATTCAATCAAAGGTAAATACCGTTCCCATGAACTGCTGAACTCAAGGATGCAACATCTCAACATATCCTCGAGTATCTGAATTATCCACTCGGATTGACCATCAGTCTGGGGATGAAAAGCGGTGCTAAAATGTAACTTGGTACCCATTGCTTCTTGCAATTTCTTCCAAAATCGCGATGTGAATTTCGGATCTCTATCCGATACAATAGAAATAGGTACCCCATGTAACATTACAATCTGAGAAACATACAATTCAGCTAACTTGGCAAGTGAATAATCCGTACGTACAAGAATAAAATGAGCCAACTTTGTCAGTCTATCAATAACAACCCAAATTGCATCTTTCTTGTTTGACGATAATGGCAACCCAGATACAAAATCCATCGTGACACGATCCCATTTCCATTCGGGTATCATGATTGGTTGTAGTAATCCCGAAGGCACTTGATGTTCTGTTTTCACTTGTTGACATATCAAACACTTCAAAACAAAGTCAGAAATGTCTCGTTTCATACCCGGCCACCAAAACTGACGTTTTAGATTGTTATACATTTTCATATTACCCGGGTGGATAGACATTCGGCTACTATGAGCCTCATTCAAAATCATCGAAATAAGTTTCAAATTTCTTGGAACACATAATCGACTTCTGAACCTCAAACAATCGTCGTCATCAATTTGAAACTCTGATTCCACATTTAAAACACATTCAGCTCGTTTAGCAACCAATTCATCAACTTTCTGGAATTCACAAATTTGATGAATCAATAATGGTTTGGCCTTTAATTCTGCTACTAACACATTATTGGATGACACGGAAAGGCGTACATTCATCGCTCGTAAAGTAAACAGTGATTTACGACTTAAAGCATCGGTAACAACGTTAGCCTTTCCCGGGTGATAGTCAATGACAAGCTCAAAGTCTTTCAACAACTCAAGCCAACGTCTTTGTCGCAGATTCAAATCTCTTTGAGTCATCAAATATTTGAGGCTTTTGTGATTCGAATACACATGACACTTCTCTCCAAACAAGTAATGTCACTAGATTTTTAAAGCGAATACGATAGCAGCTAATTCGAGATCATGGGTCAGATAATTTTTCTCATGTGGCTTTAATTGCCTCAACGCGTAAGCTACAACTCGACCTTCTTGCATCAACACACAACCCAGCCCAAGAAAGGATGCATCAGTGTAAATGACAAACTCTTTTTCGGATTCGGGCTGCACTAGCACTGGAGCTTCAGTCAAATAAGTTTTCAATTGATCAAAACTTTTCTGACATTTTTCCAACCATTCAAACTTAACATCTTTCTGAAGTAGTTTCGTCATTGGTGTGGCTATCATCGAGAAACCTTTTACAAATCGTCTGTAGTAACTGGTAAGTCCCAAAAAGCTCCAAACCTCAGTAACATTTTTCGGAGGCTTCCAGTTTAGTACGGTCAAAATTTTGCTCGGATTAACTCGAATACCCGATGCGGATACCACATGACCCAAAAAGCTAACTTCTCTCAACCAGAACTCACATTTACTGAACTTAGCATATAACGGTTTATCCCGTAAAATCTGCAACTCTAATCTCAGGTGCTCGGCATGTTCAGTTTCATCTCGCGAATAGATCAAAATGTCGTCGATAAACACAATTACAAACCGGTCCAAATATTGTCTGAAAATTTGATTCATCAAGTCCATGAATACTACAGGGGCATTAGTGAGCCCAAACGGCATCACTAAAAACTCATAGTGACCGTATCTCATTCTGAATGCAGTTTTAGGTATATCTGAGTCTCGAACTCGCTATTGATAGTAACCCGATCTCAATGAAAACACTGAGGCTCCCTTCAGTTGTCAAAAAAATCATCAATACGTGGTAACGGATATTTATTCTTTACTGTCACTTTATTCAACTTACGATAGTCGATGCACAATCTCATGGTTCCATCCTTCTTTTTCACAAACAATACTGGTGCACCCCAGGGTGAGAAACTTGGTCGAGCTAAACCTCTATCCGTCAACTCTTGCAACTGAGTTTTCAATTCTTTCAATTTCGTTGGTGCCATACTGATGCACGGCTATCAAAATTGGTGTAGTCCTGTACAAGTTCGATCTTTGAATTCTACCTCTCGAGCAGTGTGGTAATCCCAGAACTCCTCGGAAAAACATCCGAATACTCACAAACCACCGGGTATGCGATTCAAGTTTCTTTTCTGACTCTTTGCTATCAAGTATGTATGCAAGATATGCTTCATACCCCTTTCTCACATATTTCTGAGCCAACATCGAGGATATTATTGCTGGCAACCCTTTTAAATCAGTAGACTCAATTCGGATTATCTCATTATTAACACCTCTCAAATCAATGGTCTTTCTTTTGCAATTTACAACTGCATCATGTACGGTCAACCAATCCATACCAAGAATAACATTAAATTCGTCAAACGGTAAAAGCATCAAATCGGCCGGAAAGTAGTAATCTCGGACTACAAGGGGGCATTTCTTGCACACCTTATCGACAAGGACATAACGACCCAAAGGATTTGACACTCGAATAACGAACTCAGTAGACTCAACAGATAAAGTCTTACTAGATGCTAAAGTCTCACATACATATGAATGAGTAGAACCAAGATCAATCAAAGCAATCACATCAGTATCAAAGAGAGTAAAAGTACTGGTAATAACATCTGGCGATGAAGCATCCTCACGTGCACATATAGCATAAGCTCTAGCAGGAGCACGAGCCTCGGATCTGGTTGTAGCATCTTTAGACTCTCTCTGACCACCGCTAGCATTCCCCGTATTCCTTGGTGGTCTACCTCGAGCTGTAGTAGTACCCGGTTTACCACTCTGATTCACATTCTGTTCAGACAATCTCGGGTAGTCCTTAAAATTACTGTGTTTTGACTGCTTGATGTAGGTTTGAGTATGTCAGTGGGCTTTTAGAAGGCCCAAGTCTAAGTTATAAACTGGTAGATTTAACTAATCTTAATTCTAAAAGAAAAAAGGGGTTCTGGTAGTTTGGGCTTTTAAATTTAATGGGTAAAATAAGCCACAAGAAGGCATGTGGCAAAGTGGCATGTGACGCCACTAGGGTGCTTAAAAAGTGGCGTATGGATAATTAGGGAGAGCTAAGGTTCAAGTCACAAGGTAAGCTGGTTGTGGTATTATCTTTGTGAACAGTAAGGGGATGTGATGGAACTTAAGTGAAACTCTGTCAGGAAGAGTTGGGGGGATTCAGGAGATTGAGTAAGGATGGGATAAGGGAGAAGATTTAGGAGCTGTTTAGGGAGTGTAGTGTTGGCTGAATGGTGGACTCTTGAGGAGCAAGAGTTGGCCGGGCAAGGGATTCTGTAAGGGAAAAATTCGGCTAGGTCTCCTAATGGTTGTAAATTTGGCGTTTGGGGGAGTGTAGTGCCGTTTCTGACCATTCTCTTTTCTTTTTCTTTTCTCCTCTCTTCTTCCATTTTTTTTTCTTCTCCCTTTCTTCTCTAGCCAAAACCTTCCTACCATTCTACCTTTCCATTCCATTCATTTCTAAGCCCTTATAGCCAATTGCCATAAAAGTTGAAATCCCGAAAACCTGTTGCTTGTGTCGATTTCTCCTAGCCAACCTCTACTAATTTTATTTCATCTTCTCTGGCCGATTTTTACACTCTCTAAACCCCAACCTCTGTCGACTACAACATTACAGAAACCTCATTATCAAATCATCTTTTATTTCATAGTTTCAAAAGCCGAAAACACCATAGTCTTAGGGGCATAGCCGAATCTTTAGACCTTTAGAGATTCAATTTCTGCCAATATTTGAGCGATTGATTTGCATCAGAATTGCATAGGAACTAAAGTGGAATCGTTGACTGAGAGAAAAGGTGGTAAGTACTCAAATTTATTTCTTATTTCAGGATTTAGAAAAGCCGAAATCCCTAAAGGCTTAAGTAGGCTGTCGATTGGAGCTTAAAGCTCTAAGGGTTGTGACAATTGTTTTGTTTTGGTGTTAGTGTGATCTAGAGGTTGCTGATCAAAGGCTTGGACAAGCGGAATGACTGGATCTTGATCTAGTCGCTAGATTCGGCAAAGGTAGGATATCTAGTGCCTGAAGTGTTAATGACCGATTTTGGTAAGGGCTTCTACATATAAGTTGCGATTGGATTCATAGTTAACATATTAGTGATTGACTGTAGGCAACTCGTGTGTGTGGAACTCGTCAGAATTTCGTCACCAAACAGGTATGTAACTGACACCCTCTCATAAACTAGACCGACAAAAGTCGAAAAGCCAAAATACCGGAAAGCCGGTATTTTGTGAACTTGCGAGTGTGAAAATGCTCGTAAGATAGGTGGATTAACATATTCGGTAATGTAAACTGATAAGACTACAATACGTGCGATTTCGTGCATTTCGATATTTTTGGGCTTAATGGGCCAAAATCGAGTTAATGGGCCAATGGGCCCAATATAGTAAGAACGCTCGATAAGTGCTTCTGTTAGTACGTAAATGGTGAAAATATGCATGAAAACCCTAAAATTGTTAAATTACTAGAATACCCCTAAGTATGAAAAATTACCATTATACCTCTAGGTGCAAAATGACCATTATACCTCTAGGGTTAATTTTGACTGAAATGCATGATGATCTGATTCTGTATGCCATGATTTGTATATCTGTTGCATAGGGACATCGGTTATATTATGGAGGAAGCGTCCTGGTGGCTATGCCACAATTATCTGATCTGGTGGCTCTGCCACAAATATTTGTTCCGGTGGCTCTGCCACAAATATCTGTATCTGGTGACTCTGTCACATTATCTGATGGCAGCCATGCTGCAAATTCTGTGACGTGTAGCGGTTGGGTAGGTCGAGTAGTCTCCCCACAAGGTGTAAGGTTGGACGGGGGTGCATATGGTTGGATTTGGGTCGGGTTTCTACATAAACATGTAATATATGTTCTATTCTGTTATAGGCCTATGGGCTTCACTCTGAAATCTGTTCTGGGCTAAGGCCAACTTAATCTGTTTCTATGGTTTGAGCTGATATAGACTATGGTTGGTTTATGTTACACACTAAGTTTCCAAACTCACCCCATGTTTCCATCCATGCAGGTAATCCCCAACCATAGTGGGCTTAGAGCTGTGAGGGATTCAGAGTGGCCACACATTCTGCAAATTTTGGTTTTTTACCGGTGAATTGGACATCTTTTTATTTACTTTTATGGTTTGGGTTTTTAATTGTAATAAGGCCGCTTTAATTATTTTTAATGGTTTTGATATGTTTTGTTAGAATAGATATGTTTTACTTTTACTGTTGAAATTGAGTAACATTAGGGCGCGTTTTCAAAAACAGTAGTTGGTTTCAAAAAATCACGACAACAAAGCAAAACTTCCGCGACGAAAATGTTTTCCAAAATTAATCACTTTTCTTAAAATGGACTTAGTCGAATTGGTTACCTAAGAATATACACTAAGTTAAGGTGTGGCAATGGTAGTGTGCATGTCTAGGATTGGATCCGAAGGGAGCTTGGTACTTAAGCAGTCCGATGGACTCACCTCCTCTTTTTCGGTTTTCTACCTGGTGCACAGCTTCCATTCACTTTAACCTATAATGAGATTAACCTTTAAAACACTAAGTAAGTTTTTCTAGATCAATAATATAAAATATTTTTAACGCTTCGATGTGGCACGTCAGATTCGATCATAACGTCTAGGCCGGGTTTGGGGTGTTACATCTAGTGTAAGTGTTGCTCTTCCAATCAGTTTTCTTTGCTAGGTATCGATCATTGTCCCTCACTCTTTCAATCAACTTTGGTAGGGAATTAGTATCGGATCTCGGATCTTAGCTCTCTGCCGAATTACTCTTTAGGTGTTTACGGGTTTGATAAGTATTCCTGATCCATTGGCTAAGGTTGGCCGAATAGCCATAGTAAGGTAAGGGGACTTGTGTTGGATACGAGTTACCTATTATTCTGGTTTTAATAGTTACGATTGGTGCAGATCTAGGAGTTGATCGTGGTTAGTGAAGGGGTTGTTATACTTATCGCGCAAGGTAAGGTTAAGGTGAGATTCTAGCTTTTGGTAAAGTATTCAATAAGTATGTAAGATTAATCTTTGAGTGATATCGATTTTAGGTTTGGGCTAAGGGGATCGCATCACGCTGGCTTACCAGATGTGTGCATACACTGCTCACACAAGTAGATCGGCAAAAGCCGAAATGCCAAAAAGTTGAAATGCCGAAAAGCTGAAAGTTTGGCTACGGTAGTCTTGTGAGTGCACGAATACTCGTAAGGGAGAGTCTGACAGTTTGCCTGAGACCCACGGGCAATTCCATGGACTTGGGTTGTGATTTGGCCATACGGGCCGGAATGGGCTAAATGGGCCCGATGGGCTGTTGGGCCCATGATAGGCAAAAACTGAATATTAATGCTGTGTGATAGAAATTTGTATGTGAGAATGAATATAAATGTGACTGGGCCTAACGGGCCATATAAATGTGATTTGGGCCTAATGGGCCATATACAGGTGATTTGGGCCTAATGGGCCATATGAATATGATTGGGCTTAAGGGGCCAGATATATGTATGTGAATTTGTTTGGGCTTTGTAAGGGGTTTTTTAGGCCTAGTATATGACAACTACATAAGACTTAATTAAATTTTGCGACCGTGGACAACTCAAAGGGTTAAGGTGTGGCAACGGGTATATGCATGTCTAGGATTGGATCTAGGGAGAGCTTGGTACTTAAGCTGTCTTAATGACCCACCTCCTCTTCTCTGGAATCCTACCTGGTGCATAGTATTCGTTCATCTTAGCTCGCGGGACTTGTTAACGGGCCAAGGTAAGTGAAAACCATAATTAAGGGAAAATTATCGAAATGCCTCTAAGGGCAAAAATGACCAAAATACCCCTATGTGTTAAATGTAAGTTTATTGAATGTGACATGCCTATTTGCTGCATACATATGATATTTTGCTTAGGTTGCATATGGGATGGGAAATATGGAACAGAAGAAGTATATGAGGATCGCATGGTTGCTTGACAATCGTGGATCACCGACAGCTTTTAAAGCCCAATATGTAAATGAGGGTAGTTCCGCAACCGGGATACCATTGGTGTGTGGGCTAGGTGGGTCGATATTCATATCCCCACATGGTGTGACGGGGGACGGAGCTGGTGTGTAGCGGATGGATAATTTGGTTGGGATTGCATTGCATGTTTGATGATTTTTCTTGAATGCTTGTTTCCATCGAGGGTTGTACACACTGAGTTTGCAAAAACTCACCCCCTCTTTTAGTTTATTTTCAGGTGATGCCCAGTAGAAGGTTCGATGTCAAGAGGGACTCTGGGTGGCCAGCTAGCAAGATAATTTAGACTTGTTTTTTTAAGCATTTAAGTTTTTATTTCTTTTTAAGTATGCTCAAACCAGATTGTAATAAGGTTTTCACTATGCTATTATTACTCGAATTGTTATTATTATTTTCACTGTAACCACGAGAAGTTGAACATGGATTTCTTAAATTATAGTATGTTTTCTACGTTTCCGCAACTTAATTTTTAAATGATAAAGTTTTCTTAAATCAAATGTTTTAAACAAGGCTTTCGCAACTGAAAGATGTGTTTATTTTTAAGTTAATTAAGGTTTCTTTTGTTTAAGAAGGGTTTTCAATGAAAATACGATTTTCGCTAAAACACTTAAATGTGACACGCCAGGTTTGGCCATAACGTCTGGGCCAGTTTTGGGGTGTTACACGATACCTAAGGAAAAATCCACCTAGACTTATACTTGTTATTCTGGCTCCGAACCGGACGATTTATTCATTTAACTTGTTCTTTAGAAATCCCAAATGTATATTGTTATCCCTCTCAAGACTAACAACATTTAATCCTAGGTTGAATAACTGAGACTTTTCTCTAATTAACACACTAAGGTTGCATTAACTCGATCTATGGATTCCCTTATTAGGTTTCACCCTAATTCAGCAAAATCTTATCACCCTATCTCTAGGTGCGCAATCAACTCCGCTTAATTATGACAAAGTTACTCTTAGTCAGAGTCTATTCCTCCTCCAACTAAGAGTAGTAACTTAAAGTGATATCCTGAAATACCAAAACAAGAATTAAGAACACATAATTAAGAACAAGTCAAATATTTATCATACGATTCAGAAATAATAACAAGGTTTCGTCATAGGTTTCATCCCCTTTAGTATTTAAGGGTTTAGTTCATAACTAAACAAGAAAATATCTCAGACTAATAATAAATACAAAATATAAAGAAAACCCAAAACTCCTGAAGGGGAAATTGAGGAGAGATCTTCAGTCTTGATAGTGGATCTGGCTTCTGAGATGGATCAATCGACTTCATTGGAGTAATTCCTTACTCCCTATTCCCTGTCTCCCTTTTCTTTCTCTTTTAGGGTGTATTTAGAGGCTTTGGAATGCCTAAGAACCCTCAAAAGTGGCCTTTTCCGAATTGGACTTAACTTGGGCTCGGCAAGGACACGCCCGTGTGTGATAACTTTAGGCCTTTTCGAGGTACACGGGCGTGTGTTATACCCGTGTGAGTCGTGCTTTAATTCTGCCAAATTGACACGGTCGTGTGATCTGCCCGTGTGAGGAGGTCTAGGCCGTGTTGATTTCGTGCTTTGGCCCATTTTCTCCATTTTTGGCCCGTCCTTTTGCTCTCCTATGCTTACCTGAGAATAAAACATAAAATTAAGGCATTAGGAGCATCGAATTCACCAAATGTAAGGTGAAATCATTCATAAAATGTGTTAAGCATAGGTTATAAATATGTATAAATTATGATTTATTAGGTTCTCAGTGATTGCTACACCGATGACTCGATTGTTACAAAAAGATGTGAAGTTTGAATGGTCCGAGAAATGCCAACAGAGTTTTGAAAAGTTGAAAGCACTGTTAACTGAGGCACCAGTTTTAGTTCAACCTGAGCCGGGTAAAGAGTTTGTGATTTTCAGTGACGTGTCATTAAATGGTTTGGGATGTGTTTTGAAGCAAGAAGGCAAAGTAATAGCTAATGCTTCTAGACAATTGAAATCGCATGAAAAGAATTATCCGAAGCACGACTTAGAGTTGGCTACTATTATATTCGCATTGAATATTTGGTGGCATTATTTATTCGGTGAAAAATGTCATATTTTTACTAATCACAAGAGCTTGAAGTATCTAATGTCTCATAAAGATTTGAATTTGCGACAACGAAGATGGCTCGAGTTGTTGAAAGACTATAAATTAGTGATAGATTATCATCCATGGAAAGCGAATGTAGTCACGGATGCTCTGAGTAGAAAATCTTTGTTTGCTTTGCAGGTGATGAACACACAGTTAACTTTGTCTAGTGATGGTTTGATTTTAGCTTAGTTAAAAGCTAAACCGTTATTTCTATAGCAAATTGATGAGGCTCAGAAATGTGATAATTAATTACAAGCTAAAAGAGTACAATGTGAATCGACCACTGATTCAAACTATCAGATCGGATCCGATTATTGTTTAATGTTCTAAGGTAGAATTTGTGTACCGAAAAATTCTGAGCTTGTTTAGAAATTCTACACGAAGCACACAGTGGTTGTTTATCTGTTCATCCAAAGAGTACTAAAATGTACAATGATTTGAAACATTTGTACTGGTGGTTGGGCATGGAACGAGATATTTCAGAGTTTGTGTTGAGATGCTTGGTTTGTCAACAAGTCAAAGCTGAACATCAAGTGCCTTCAACACTACAATAGCCGGTGATGATACGAAAATGGAAATGGGATAGAGTTACGATGGATTTTGTATCAGGGTTACCCCTACCTTCGAAAAAGAAAGATTCAATCTAGGTTGTTGTTGATAGACTGACGAAAGTAGTACACTTTATTTTGGTACGTATAGACTTTTTGCTCGATAGATTAGCCAATTTGTACATCTCTGAGATTGTTAGACTGCACGGGGTGCTAGTTTCTATTATTTCAGATAAAGACCCGAGGTTTACATCATGATTTTGGAAGAAATTGCAAGAAGCTTTGGGTACGCTGTTGCACTTTAGTACTACATTTCATCCACAAACTGACAGTCAGTCTGAGAGAGTAATTCAGATTCTCAAAGATATGCTTTGTTGCTGTGTTTTAGAGTTTGAAGGCAACTAGGAAAAATATTTACAGCTGGTTGAATTCGCATATAACAACAATTTTCAATCGAGCATAAAGATGGCACCGTATGAAGTTTTATATGGTCGTAAATGCCGAACTTCATTGTACTGGACCGAGCTTAGTCAGAAAAAGATTCACGGGGTTGATTTGATCAGAGAGACAAAAGATAACGTAAAAATACTTCGCGACAGTTTGAAAATAGCTTCAGATCGATAGAAATTGTATGCGGATTTGAAACATAACGACATTGAATTTCAAATCGGTGACAGAGTATTTTTGAAAGTATCACCATGAAAAAAGATTTTTTGATTTGGTCACAAAGGAAAATTGACCATGAAAAAAGATTTTTCGATTTGGTCACAAAGGAAAATTGAGTTTGCGATTTATGGGACCGTAAGAAATTATCGTAAGAATAGGACTAGTGGCATATAGACTAGCTTTACCATCAGAGTTAGAAAAGATTCACAATGTATTTCATGTGTCGATGTTACGACGGTAACGATCGGATCCATCACATATCATTTCTCTGACAGAGACTAAAATCCAGCCCGATATGACGTATAGTGAAGAACCAATCAGAGTTTTAGCTTGAGATGTTAAAGAGTTAAGAAACAACAGCATAGCTTTAGTGAAGGTTTTATGGCAACGGCCACTATAAATGGCCACCAGACACGCCTGTGTCACATGCCGTGTGGAAATAGAGCATACATATTGACTTGCAACACACGGCTGGAGAAACACCCGTATGCCTTGGCCGTGTGAAATTTGAAGGGTATACTAACTTCGGTCACATGGCCGGCCACATGCCCATGTGCCAGCCCGTGTGTCACACACTGCCAATCGACATGCCCGTGTGTCTAAGTTGTGTAACTCACTAACTTGTTTAATTATGTTACAGCAGACACACAGTCGAGACACATGCCCGTCTGGTCAACCGTATGGGGTACAAATAGGCTTGGTTTATGCCACATTTCTCACCCTCCTCAAGCAAACCAAAACCACATCATTTCATACCATTTCAATACATTTATAGGCAACCAAAACATGCTATTTCATATACAAATCATGCCATTTAAAATCCATCCATTTCACTACTCAAATCATAATCCAAAACATACTAAAACAATATGCCATTACCAACAATTTCACCTATCTTCTCTATGCATTTTTCTCATTATCTATTTTAAACCTCAAATCATACCAAGTAATCACCATAACATCCATGACAAGCATGCAAAAACACAAGGCCATTTATATACATCATATTTCACTTACCAAACTCATAAAATAAGCCAACCCAAATGGCCAAATACACACCAACATTTACATCATTTATGAGTCAACTCTCATGGCTAATATCATCTCTCAAAAACATCATCATATCACTATCCTATACATGCCATATACCATATTTACAAAGCACCAAAAATGCCAACAAGTTGATCGATAGTGTGACGGTTGATTGTCACTCGCGATAAGTTTTAAAATTTATAAATGATCGTACTTAAACTAACTATTATCATGACGAAGGCAAGCGCACCTATTGAATAGCAGTATAGTTTTAGCAAGACCGGATGTCGAACCCAAAGGGACTAAAAGTACTAGTATTAACTTTCTTTTTATTATCTAGCCTAAGAATAATATGAGTTTTAATTAACTAATTAACTAATCTAAGAATGCATAGAAAATAGAATTTGGGAAAATACTTTTTAGAAAATTCGATTGATTAAGACAATACCCAAGGAAAAATTCACCTAGACTTCACTTGTTATTTCACTCTGAATCAGACGATTTATTCATTCAACTTGTTCTGTAGAAATCCCTAAGTTATGTTATTATCCCTATTCAAGACTAACAACGTCTAATCCCTAGGTTGAATAATTGAAATCTCTTTCTAATTAACACCCTAGGGTTGCATTAACTCGATCTATGGCTCCCCTTATTAGATTTCACCCTAATCCAGTAAAATCTTGTCACCCTATCTCTAGGCATGCAATCAACTTCACTTAATTATGACAAATTACTCTTAGACAGGGACTATTCATCCTCCGAATAAGAACATTAACTTGAATCAATATACTGAAATACCGAAGCAAGAATTAAGAACACATAATTAAGAACAAGTTAAATATTTATCATACAATTCAGATAATAATAACAAGATTCGTCTTAGGTTTCATTACCCTTAGGTATTTAGGGGGTTTAGTTCATAACTAAAAAGGAAAACATCTCAGAAGAACAATGAATGCAAAACATAAAGAAAACCCAAAACTCTTAAAGGGAAATTGAGGAGAGATCTTCAGTCTTGATGAATGATTCAACTTCTGAGATGGATCAATCGGCTTCGTTCGAGTAATTCCTTGCTTCCTACTCTGTGTCTCCCCTTTAGTCCTCCTTTAAGGCGTTTAAATAGGCTTTAGAATGCCTAAAAGCCCTCAAAATTGACCTTTTTTGAATAGAACTTAACTTAGGCTCGACAGGGACACGCCCGTGTGCGATTACTTCAGGCCATGGTCAAGGCTGAGAGATCAAAGCACCCGTGTTGAGGTTGTTTTAAGCTGTGTTCGAGCCTACTAGAATGGTACGGGCTTGTGTGCTACCCGCGTGAGGAAGTCTAGGTCGTGTTGTTTTCCCACGTCGGCCCATTTTCTCCGTTTTTGGCCTGTTTCTTATTCTTTTTGCTCTCCTATGCTCACCTAAGTATAAAACATGAAATTAAAGGCTTAGGAGCATCAAATTCACCAAATATAAGGAGAAATAATTCATAAATGTGTTAAGAATGGGATAAAAATATGTATAAATTACGGTTCATCAAATATTCCCACACTTAAGCTTTTGCTTGTCCTTAAGCAAAATCCTCAATTCACAATTCAAAATTCCTTTTTCTCAACTTATAATTCCTATCAATAATATCTCAAACTAATCCATAAGTGATCATACATTAATAATTCAACTAAAAGAACATTAAAGTTTCAAACATTCCAAGTAGAGCATTTAATCATGGAAAACATAGGCATCTCCCCTCATCTATGTAATCACCATTGATTCAAAATCTCACAGAGTTTAACATCCTCACTAAAGATTCACTCAAATCACTCGAAGTGTTTAAGGACAATGAAATTAGCACTCAACAGTCAATATGAAAAGTTATTACCATAGGCTTGCATGAAAATCAAATCTCCACCACTATAAATTGAGATGATACATTAATCAAAAGGTCTTTAGAGGGTTGTGAGCATGAAAGAAATAATAGATGCTCTAAAGGCTTAAAATCTCACAAAAATTATGGCTTTTTTATTTTTAAACCTGTGGATGTCAATTCAAGGTAATACCTAAACTTGGGAACAACCTAAATTTTTAAATTCTCAAAAATCAACTTATCATGCTTGATTCTCTAATGTCTTAAAGTTTAAATAGTCAATGTATGAATGCTTATGTTTTAATTCAAGATATATTAATAAAAATCATAAATTAATTAAAATTCATCCTAAAAATTATATGAGAGATTTACAAGATAACAAGATAAATTTTAGGGATTTTCTAATAGTGATATAATTTACCCCCCCACACTTAAGATGTACATTGCCCTCAATGTACAAAGATAAATTTAGTGGAAATTATAGATATAAGATCATAAGAAAGGGAGAGAAGTGAAACTTCCTGAATGTAAAATGAATGAACTCCCTAGGTTGGAGTTATGTAGAGTGGAGGAGAATACTTCAATGGTGGTAGAGGTTGGGTTCCACAAGTGCTGTGCCAAAAGAATATTATATCTCATGGTCAAGTAGGGCATGGCAGTCGTGGAGAACCTTTTCCAATGGAGTTTGAAGTTCCTAAGTGATAGTGAGCTTTGGAGCTCTTTATAACTGTAATGGAATCATGAACTCTTTTAAGGAATAAAGAGGAATAGGATTGCTCATGAAGAAATAACTGAATATAAAGTACTTAGTAATTATAAAAATCCTAAAAAAATTGAAATGAAATAATTTTAAAGAAAAATAAAATTAGAAAAATAGGTATTTGGGGCACACGGTTGTGGGGCACGCCTGTGTGCCTTTTATTTAGCCCTTTTTTCGTGGGTTTCAAATTTTGGGCGTGTTGGTGCACACGGCCGTGTCGCACGGTCGTGTCTCGCTTCGTTCGCTTCTCCCTCGCCCGTGTGTGTAGGTCTACGCCCGTGTTAATTTGGCAAGTTTGACCACGGGCGATAGGCACGGGTGTGTCAAATGCCCATGTCATTTTGGCAGACTTGCCCTCAGCCAGATCACACGACCGTGGCAATTTATCGTATCTCGTGCTTTGGGAAAAATTTTGCTCTATTTTCACACGGCGGTAACACACAGTCGTGTCTCTTCTCGTGTTATGGACATGGCCTAAAGCACGCCCGTGTGCCTGGCTGTGTGTATTTTGGGAACCTGTGTTCAAAGACTCAGTTAGTGATCTAGATATTAAAACTTGAAATTAAAATAAATTATAACCGTTAGTACTCGGGTTGCCTCCCGAGAAGTGCTTATTTATAGTCTAAGCTCGACTTTACCTTGTCAGTGTATTTAGGGAGGTTCGTGGAGTCGTAGCTCCTCTCCATCGTCTTTAAAATTCTCACCGTTATAAAGTTTGAGACGATGTCCATTTACCTTGAAAGTGCCTTGTGATGGGTGACTTACCGCTATTGTGCCATATGGAAAAACAGTTTGAACTACGAAAGGTCCTGACCATCGTGGTTTAAGTTTCCCAAGAAACAATTTGAGTCTCGAATTATATAGTAGGACAAGTTCTCCAACTTCAAATTGTTTTCGTTGCTTTAAACGAGCGTCATGGCGTCGCTTTGTGTCTTCCTTGGATAGGCGTGAGTTTTCGTATGCATTGGCTCACCACTCATCTAGCTCGTTCAACTGCATCAATCTATTTTCACCTGCAAGTTTGGGACCAAGGTTTAGAAATTGAATAGCCCAGAAGGCTTTATGCTCTATTTCGAATGGTAGATGACAACTTTTTCGATAAACAAGTCTGTAAGGTGATGTTCCTATGGGAGTCTTAAAAGCAGTTCTATAAGCCCATAAAGCATCGTCTACTTTCATCGCCTAATATTTCCTATTTGATTCTACTGTCTTTTCAAGAATCCGTTTGATCTCTTGGTTTGCTACTTCAACTTGTCCACTAGTTTGATGATGGTATGGGGTGGCTGTTCTGTGATGAACTCCATATCTTTTAAGGGTTTTCTCAAATTGGGTGTTACAAAAATGAGTACCCCTGTCACTGATAATTGCTCTAGGTGTTCTGAATCTAGAAAAGGGTTTCTTAAGGAATAGTGCTACCACTCTAGCATCATTAGTACGTAAATATTGGGCTTCCACCCATTTGGACATATAATCAATTGCTACTAAGATGTATTTATTCCTAAATGAACTAGGGAATGGACCTATGAAGTCAATACCCCAAATGTCAAATATTTCACATGAAAGCATATAGTTTTGAGGCATTTCATCATGTTTGGAGATGTTACCTGTCTGTTGCCATTTGTCACAAGAAGTAACGTACCTGTTAGCATATTTGAATAACGAAGGCCAATAAAAAACTGATTCAAGTATTTTATGTGTGGTCTTAGTTCCACTGTAGTGTCCTCTAGTCGGTCTTGAGTGGCAATGTTCCAAGATCTTTGATGTTTCTAACCTTGTAACGCATCTTCTAATGACTTGATCTGCACATATGCGGAAAAGAAAGAGGTCATCCCAAAAGTAGTTTTTCACATCATTAAAGAATCGCTTCTTTTGCTGGTGTGTCAACCCTTTTGGGATAATGTTAGCGGCTAAAAAATTCGCCATGTCTGCAAACCAAGTACCTCAGAATTAGATATAGAAAAGAATTGTTCTTTAGGAAATGAATCATTTATTTCAGCTTCATCTAGTTCTTTGGTATTTGAGTTCTGAAGCCTAGAAAGATAATCAGCAGTGAGATTTTCAGCTCCTTTCTTATTCTGAATCTCTAAGTCAAATTCCTGCAACAATAGAATCCATCGAATCAGTCGAGGTTTTGCATCAGTTTTAGTTAAAAGGTAGCGAAGGGCAGAATGGTCAGTGTAAATGACAACTTTAGACAATATGAGATATGGTCGAAATTTATCAAATGCAAAAACCACAGCTAGCAATTCTTTTTTCGTGGTGGTATAGTTTTCTTATGCGGCTGTCAAAGTCTTGCTAGCATAATAGATAGGTTGAAAATGCTTGTCTCTTCGCTGTCCCAAAATCACACCTACTGCAAAATCACTCGCATCACACATTAATTCAAAAGGTAAATTCCAGTCAGGTGCAATTATGATTGGGGCATTAATTAATTTATCCTTTAAGGTATTAAATGCTTCTAAACATTCCTGATTAAAATTAAAAGGTACATCCTTTTCTAGTAATTTAGTCAAAGGCTTAGCTATTTTAGAAAAATCCTTAATAAATCTTCTATAAAAACCAGCATGTCCTAAAAAGCTTCTAATAGCCTTCACCGATTTAGGAGGGGGTAATTTTTCGATTGTTTCAATTTTAGATTTGTCAACTTCAATCCCTTTACTAGAAATTTTATGCCCTAATATAATACCTTCTTGAATCATGAAGTGACATTTCTCCCAGTTAAGCACAAGGTTCGTTTCCTCACATCTTATTAAAACTCGTTTTAAATTTTTAAGGCAAAGATGGAAAGAGTTACTGAATACCGAGAAGTCATCCATAAATACCTCCACGATGTCTTCCACGAGTTCGTCAAAGATGGCCATCATACAGCGCTGAAAAGTAACAAGAGCATTACATAATCCAAAAGGCATTCTAAGATAAGCAAACGTACCATATGGGCATGTAAATGTCGTCTTTTCTTGATCTTCAGGAGCTATTGGGATTTGGAAATAGCCAAAAAGTCCGTCTAGAAAACAGTAGTACATGTGCCCGGATAATCTTTCCAACATTTGGCCAATGAATAGCAAGGGAAAGTGATACTTTCTCGTGGCATCATTTAGCTTCCTGTTGTCAATACAAACTCTCTAACCTGTGACTGTTCCTGTTGGGATTAATTCATTCTTCTCGTTGGTCACAACCGTCATGCCTCCTTTCTTAGGAACAACCTACACTGGACTTACCCAAGAACTGCCAGAAATAAGATAAATAATTCTAGCTTCTAGAAGTTTAATTACCTTAGTTTCAACAACTTCTTTCATGTTGGGGTTCAATCGTCTTTAAACTTGCACACATGGCTTATATTCATCTTTCATTAAAATTTTATAGGTGTAAAAAGAGGGGTTAGATCCCTTTGATGTTGGAAATTTTCCAAGCTATGTCCCTTTTATGTTCTCTTAATACTTGGAATAATTCCTCTTTTTCCTTGGGTTGCAAGTTAAAAGCAATAATCACTAGTAATGTAGAATTATTTCCAAGGAATGCATATTCCAAGTGATTTGACAATTGTTTAAGTTCCAGTTTGAGAGGTTCTTCAATAGAGGGTTTTTACTTAAGTTTTCCGTTTGTTTTGATATCCTCATGTTCTACTTGTCTTGAGACTGGTTCATTGGAGTTCTGTTCAGTTTTTACCTTACCTATCTCAAAATTATCATCATCTTCCTCCTCGCTTTGGGCAAGACACAGTTCCAACGTGTCCTCATGAATGATTTCCTGAAAAGAATCTTGAGTTGCATGGTCAATAGAGTCAATAAAATAACATGAGTCATCTTGCTCTCTAGAAAATCTCATGGCATCATAGATCTTAAAAATAATCTCTTCGTCACATACTCTAAGTACAAGTTTACCATCTCCCACATCAATAACAACCCTAACAGTGGCTAAAAATGGACTACCTAAAATTAAAGGCACTTCCACATCCTCATCCATGTCAAGCACAACAAAATCAACAGGGAATATAAATTTATCAACTTTTACAAGTACATCCTCTATGATACCCCTAGGATATTTAACAGATCTGTCAGCTAATTGAATACTCATCCTAGTGGATTTAGGTTCCCCAAGACCAAGTTGTTTAAACATCTTATATGGCATCAAATTAATGCTAGCGCCTAAATCAGCTAGTGCTTTCTCAACATTCAGACTACCAATTAAGTAGGGGATAGAGAAACTTCATGGGTCTTTCAGTTTGGTCGGCAGTTTATTTTGGAGTATGGCCGAGCACTCCTCGTTGATTTCCACTGTAGATAAGTCCTCAAACTTCCTTTTATTTGTTAGAAGCTCCTTCAAAAATTTTGCATATGTAGGCATCTGCGAGATGGCTTCAACAAAAGGTAAGATGATATGTAATTGCTTAAAAAGTTCAAGAAACTTACCAAATTGTGCATCTATGCAGTCCTTTTTCAACTTTGCTCGGTATGGGACTGGTGGTTTATATTCCTTTGGCACTGGTTTGTCATTATTTTTGAGTTTTTCCTCCTCTCTTTCGCTCATCACGGCTTCTTGTGGTAGTTTCTTTTTAGATTCAGCTAACACTTTCCCACTCCTTCATGTAACTGCCTTCACATGCTCTTTTGAATTGGGTTCGGTGTTACTAATTAAACTTCCTGATGGTCTTTCAGAAATTAATTTAGACAACTGGCCTATCTGAATTTTGAGTCCTTGGATCGACGCTTGTTGATTTTTAAGCGCTATCTCGGTGTTCTGGAAACGAGTTTCTGACACCGCGATGAATTTGGATAGCATCTCCTCAAGGTTCAGTTTCTTTTCTATTGATAAGGTGGTTGTTGAAAACCCGGAGAATTTTGTGGCCTTTGATTTCCTTGACCACCCCATGAGAAATTTGGGTGGTTCCTCCAACCTGCATTATAAGTATTTCTGTATTGGTTATTTTGAGGTCTAGAGTTATTGTTACCCATATAGTGGACTTGTTCCTCTTCGGTTGTAGGATTGAATGGTTGATATTCTGTATGTATGTCTCATCCACTTGAATCACACCTCATCACTGGATGTACCTGCGTAGAACCAAGTAAACCATCAATCTTTTTATTTAAAAGTTCCACTTGATTTGATAACATATTAACTGCATCGACGTTATAAACACCTGCTGTTTTGGTTGGCTTAGTCCTCATGACTTGCCACTGATAGTTATTCAGTGACATCTCTTCAATGAATTCGTAAGCTACTTCAGGTGTTTGTTGTTGATGGTTCCACCAGTTGCTGCATCAACCATCTATCTTGTCGAGGGGTTCACATCATTATAAAATGTTTGAACTTGCAGCCATAGAGGTAACCCATGGTGAGGGCACCTTCGCAGTAGGTCATTGTATCTCTCCCATGCATCACAAAGTGTTTTTAAATCCGTTTGCACAAAAGAAGAAATATCATTACGTAATTTAGCTATTTTAGCTGGCAGAACATATTTTAATAAAAAATTTCGGTCATCTGTTCCCAAGTAGTGATTGACCCTCGTGGTAACGAGTTCAACCACTGTTTAGCTTTGTTTCTCAATGAAAAAGGGAATAACTGAAGGCAAATGGCATCATCAGAAACACCATTAATTTTAAATGTGTCGGAGAATTCCAGAAAATTTGCCAAGTGAGCGTTGGGATCCTCATCCTGCAAACCATCAAACTGAACAAATTGCTGTATCATTTGAATCGAGTTAGGTTTTAGTTTAAAATTATTTGCAGCAATAGCAGGCCTAACTATACTTGACTCAGTTCCTGTTATAATAGGTTTAGCATAATCATACATAGTACGAGGAGAAGGATTCTGATTTACTGGTTCAGCAGCAAGCGCAGGAGGTAGCGGATTTGTAACATCCTGATTTTGGGTCTAGTCAGAATAGTAGTTTTGGGACCACAAATTCGACGAAGAAAATTTTACTTTTATTATGTTTTTATGGTCTACGATTTCACGGAATAATTTCGTAAAAATTTCATTCGAAAAGTTCGACGTTTGGGCACTCAATTTGGTCAAAAGGACTAAATTGTAAAAGGTGCAAAAGTTGAGTTCTACATGTTAGAGGTGTCTAATTGTTATGAAATTTTAAATGGGAAGTCCTTAAATGGTAATTACACCATTAGTTAATTGTTGGACAAAAATAGACATGAAATGGGTGTAATAAAATATTTTTAAGTTAGGGGCATTTTGGTAAACTAATAATTAAAAGAATTAGAAAAGGAAATAAGCCAAATTAGCTATCATCTTCTTCATTCAACTGTTTCTACCAGAAGCAGCCATGGTTAGGGTTTGTTCAAACTTTCAAGCTCGATTGTAAGTGATCCCTAGCCGCGTTTTTAAAGTTCTTTACATTTTTCAAATCCCGGTAACTTGATTAAGCTTATTCTAGCAACAATTTAACCTAGGGTTTATATTTGGAAAAATACCCATAGGTGAAATGTGTTTATTTTGATGTTTTATGGTAGAATATGAAGCTTGAAATTGTGTTAAACAACTTTTGCTGAGCGATTTTATGTGAAAACGAGTAAAACGACATAATCGGTAAAAATACCTAATGTCCATAAGTACATGTTAGAGTGAGAATTTGATGTTGCTATAGAAGGGAAAAATAACCAGCATGTCATAAAACATAAGAAAATAGGATGAAGTTTAATTTACGAGCCTAGGGGAAAAATGTAATTTTGACAAAGTTTAGGGGCAAAATTATAATTTTTCCAAAATATGATTTTGGGTCAATTTGAATAATGTGACTCCTAATTAGGCTATATTTGTAATGATAGAGCAAGGAAAATTGAAATTCAGGCTAGAATTTGGAAAATGCCAAGTTGTGGACTAAAATGGTAAATTACCGTTTCTGGATCCGAGGTAAGTTCAAGTGTAAATGTGGTAACGTAATATTAATTTTAAGTAATTTAATGTTATTTATATGATATGATGATTATTATCATGAAATATTATGCTTTTTGGATTATTATTTAGTAATATGCAAATTATGTGAGCTACTTGATAAATATGAAATCCTACCAAGTATCTGTTCCAACATTCCGTGGAAGACGGCAAAGATGTGTGATCGAGGAAAATCCCGTTTGAACCTTTAGATTAGATTAGAATACAAGTGACATGTCACTAGGATATATGAGTTCCGAACTCGTTGAGTTGAGTCCGAGTTCGTGAGATGTAACTACGCATCCGAGCTCGTTGAGTTGAGTCCGAGTTCACTTATGGATGCAAACGCCCGAACTCGTTGAGTTGAGTCCAAGTTCACTTATGGATGCGAACGCCCGAACTCGTTGAGTTGAGTCCGAGTTCACTTATGGGCAGGTTACATGGTAGCTTGGCTACATAATGTCTGCAGGCTATTGAGTTTGTCTAGCTGTGGGTATGACACTTATGTGCATGCAATCCGTGTATTCAAATCATATTCCGATGTGTTCAACGGGTGAATCTTAAGTGAATAAGAAGAATACCTAAGACGAAAGTGACATGTTGGTAAGTGTGGTGAATGAGAAATTTTGGCAGGTATGTGCTTAAACCCTCGGGTTGAGAACTTGGTATGATGAATCATGGTAAGATAGTAAATACACATGTAACATGAATGTCTTGGTGATATTTATGCAACTGATGTTTTATGTTGGATTGCATGATTATGTTGTTATTTGCTTGTGAACTTACTAAGCATTTCTGCTTACTTCCTCCTTTTCATTCTTTGTAGTTTTATCAAACCAGCTCAGAAATCGGGAACGGTCGGAGGCTTGCTCACACTATCCGTACACCATCTTGGCATAATGACTTGTATATTTTGAGTATGGCATGTATAGCATTATAATCATTTTGTGTATATAATCTTATGATATGGCTATTGAGTGGTAAGGAAATGCTTGGTAATGATTAGCCATTATTTGGTGTTATGTATGTTTAATGTGCTATCTAATCCATGGAAATTCATAAAGAGGTGAAATTTGCTATAAAATAGTATCATACAGCAGTAATGACGTGAATTTGAAAAATCACTAAAAATAGTAGAGACAGAATTAGATGGTGAATAAAATATGAAATTGAAGCTTATTGAGCCTATTTTCATATAGAAAAAACAAAATAGGTAAATGAGTTGTATTTTATGACATATTTGAGTTTTGGTGGAACAGGGTCAGAGTAATTTCTGAATCCCCTATTCTGATTTTAGAAATTCACTAAAAATTATACAAAAATAATTAGGAGTCATAATTTATATTTACAGATTTATTATTGAGTCTAATTTTAATAAAAATAAAATAGTCATCTAAGTTATGTACAGAGAGAAAAGTGATTCGTAGTGAACAAAGGTCAGAGTAGTCAAATACTGAAACAGGGGAAACTTTAACTAATAAAATGTACTAATTGGCCTGGTAAAAAATTCTGTAAAAACATTTGTAAATAGATATATGAGTCTAGTTTCAGGAAATATTTACAGATTTTAATTTTGAGTTTTGTAACTCGAGATACGAATTTTTTAGCAACTGTGATGCAGATGGACAGTTTATTACGAAAGGTGAAATAAATTGTTTGAAATTGTTTAAGTGATAAATTAAGTCTATTAACGCCTCGTGCTCGACTCTTGCGACGGTCTCGGTTAAGGGAGTGTTACATTTGATGGTATCAGAGCTACGGTTTAGTCAGTTCTTGGACTAACGTGGCATATGTACGGGTTTTTCTATACATGCCATATATATATAAATATTGTGATAGTGTGACGACTCCTGACCTTTAAAATGATTTTTTTATAGTAAATGGATCCCGATCCAGCTATGGCTGATGATGTAGAGAGCAATGCGCCAGCTTCTGCTGAAGGGGCGATGCCGACTGAAAATCGACTGAAAAATATCATTGTCCTGATTTGGACGTTGAATGTTGATGAATGTTAATGATATTTTTTTATGAGATAAAGGATTATAATGAAATGAACTTATTTATGTTAAATTGTTTGGACTAAATTATATGATTGTAATGATATGTATATAATGATGCACGAAATGAAAGTTGCGATTGTGATGCAAATATCTATGTTTGTTTGGCCCTTATCCAGAAAACATAGAATGCATGCATAAGTATACTTGTCTAAACGGGATAACTGGAAAATTGGTGTAAACCAACATGAATGACACATTGCCTGAATGAATGACATGATTTTGACGATGTTGCTATGATGATGAAAGTTGTGTCATATGTATATGTATAAGAAAGTCGAGTCAGAGGCCTTATAACCCCTCCCCCTTATCGAAGTGGTGCTTATGATGGAATTTTATGAGATTTATACTGAATAAGATCCCGGTTGAAGAATCAAAGAGTTCAGTGATAGAATAATTATAAGTATGATTAGAGATTGAGAATGAGTTGATAAGTAAAGTCAGAGCTAGAAAAGTATCAAGTTGACATAAAGATTATTGGAATTATGCACTATTCTAGTTAGAGAAAAAATTTACTTTGGTAAATCGAATTACTCATACATAAGGTCGAGAAAAGTGTAAATCAAAATTTATTCAGAACTGGCCTTCTTTAGTGAAAGGTCTAGTATGAAATTTGTGATGGCAGAACTAGTTGTGGGAAATGATATTTGAAATTTGTAATATCTAAGTGTGATAATTACGGCTGGACAACTTTTAGCAGTCTCTTCTAAGATGTTCTATGTGTTTATCTGTTCTCAGAAATATTACTATGGCTGTTGATCTTCTGAAGAAAATCTTGTTATATAGGGATGTTTTCTAATCCTGATGTTAGATGAAAGCATTGGTAGTCTGACTGGTTTATAATTTGTATTGCTATATTCCCTTGGGCATTCTATTACATTTCATCTGATAAGAATTGATGAGAGAATATGTATGATATTATGATTCTGTTTCTTCTACTTGAGGCTCCATTTGATATATATATATATGGGAAGATACATTGTTCTTGTTGCATTTGATTCCAGTGGGATTAAATGATGTTTTCTTCTAGACTTCTTTTCTCTGAGAAATTATTGAGGTCTTCTGTATTTTCCTATGAGTTTGGTTTTCTATTTTCTGGCACAGTATCGTATCTTGGGTTTCTTTGTTCTTGATTTCTTTATTCCAGGTTTCTCTATCTTGGATTTCTTTACTCGGTTTTCTTGATATCTTTGTTCCATAATTTGTCAATTATGACTCATGTTTGAAGTGCGTTCTTCAGCTCATGATAATCATGTCAAGTATGACTATACTTCTGATTTGATATTGGTAATGTGGTGATTTTAGTATTGGGAATGTAACACCCCAAATCCGGCCCAGATGTTATGGCCGAATCTGGCGTGTCACATTGAAGTGTTTTAGCGAAAACCGTGTTTTCATTGAAAACCCTTCTTAAACAAAAGAAACCTTAATTAACTTAAAATTAAACACACATTTCAGTTGCGAAAGCCTTGTTTAAAACATTTGATTTAAGAAAACTTTATCATTTAAAAATTAAGTTGCGGAAATGTAGAAAACATACTATAATTTAAGAAATCCATGTTCAACTTCTCATGGTTACAGTGAAATAATAATAACAATTCGAGTAATAATAGCATAGTGAAAACCTTATTACAATCTGGTCTGAGCATACTTAAAAAGAAATAAAAACTTAAATGCTTAAATAAAAAAAGTCCGAATTATCTTGCTAGCAGGCCACCCAGAGTCCCTCCTGACATCGAACCTTCTACTGGCCATCACCTGAAAATAAAATAAAAGAGGGGGTGAGTTTTTGCAAACTCAGTGTGTACAACCCTCGATGGAAACAAGCATTCAAGAAAAATCATCAAACATGCAATGCAATCCCATCCAAATTATCCATTCACTACACACCAGCTCCATCTCTCGTCACACCATGTGGGATATGAATATCGACCCACCCAGCCCACACACCAATGGTAGCCTGGTTGCGAAACTACCCTCATTTACATATTAGGCTTTAAAAGCCGTCAGTGGATCCACGATTGTGAGGCAATCCTGCGATCCTCATATACTTCTTTCGTTCCATAGTTCCCACCCCATATGCAACCTAAGCAGAACATCATATGTATGCATGTCACATCCATAAACTTACATTTAACACATAGGGGTATTTTGGTCATTTTTGCCCTTAAGGGCATTTCGGTAATTTTCCCTTAATTATGGTTTTCACCTACCTTGGCCCGTTAACAAGTCCCGCGAGCGAAGATGAATGAATACTATGCACCAAGTAGGATTCCAGAGAAGAGGAGGTGGGTCATTAAGACCGCTTAAGTACTAAGCTCTCCTTAGATCCAATCCTAGACATACATATACCCGTTGCCACACCTTAACCCTTTGAGCTGTCCACAGTCACAAAATATTAATTAAGTTTTATGTAGTTATCATATACTAGGCCCAAAACCCCTTAGGAAGCCCAAAAAAATTCACATACCTGTATCTGGCCCATTAAGCCCAATCATATTCATATGGCCCATTAGGCCCAAATCACCTGTATATGGCCTATTAAGCCCAGTCACATTTATATGGCCCGTTAGGCCCAGACACATTTATATGGCCCGTTAGGCCCAGTTACATTCATATTCATGCTCACATACAAATTCCTATCACATAGCATCAATATTCAGTTTTTGCCTATTATGGGCCCAACAACCTATCGGGCACAATTAGCCCATTCCGACCTGTATGGCCAAATCACAACCCAAGTCTACAGAATCGCCCATAGGTCTCAAGAAACCTATCGGTCTCTCCCATACGATTGTTCGCGCACTCGCAAGACCACCATAGCAAAACTTTCAACTTTTCGGCATTTCGGCATTTCGGCATTTCGGCTTTTGCCGATTCATAGTGTGTGTGCAGTGTATGTACACACCTGGTAAGCAAGCGTGATGCGATCTCCTTAGCCCAAACCTACAATCGATATCACTCAAAGATTAATCTTACATACTTATCGAATACTTTACCAAAAGCCAGAATCTCGCCTTAACCTTACCTTACGCGATAAGTATAACAACCCCTTCACTAACCACGATCAACTCCTAGATCTGCACCAATCGTAACTATTAAAACCAGAATAATAGGTGACTCGTATCCAACACAAGTCCCCTTACCTTACTATGGCTATTCGGCCAACCTTAGCCAATGGATGAGGAATACTTACCAAAATCGCAAACACCTAAAGAGCAATTCGGCAGAGAGCTAAGATCTGAGATTTTATACTAATTCCCTACCAAAGTTGATTGAAAGAGCGAGGGATAATAATCGATACCTAGCAAAGAAAACTGATTGGAAAAGCAACACTTACACTAGATTTGGTCAAAGATTATTCAGCCCTTGAGAGATCCAGCTTTTCGACTTTTCAAATTTAGTATGGTGTATAAGGTTTATTTGGTATAGATTTAAGAAGAAGAGTAGAAGAAGAAATCGGCTAAGTGAAACAAAGAAAATTGTGTAGAGAAGAATAGAAATCGGCAGGAAGAAAAGAAAGAAAAACAAAAGGGTTTTCGGCTTTTTGGATCTTGAAAAGAAAAGGGTTTTCGACTTTTGGAGAAAGGGGTTTCTGGCAGCAAGGTGAAGAAGAATTTTGGCAGTAGCCTGGCAACCCTGTAGTCGGCCCCTATTTATAGCCCTTATAGCTAAATTTTCCATGCCCAATTCCCAATTCAGCTCCGTCACTTCTCCCCTCTCATCTCCTCGTTTTTCTCCCTAATAACTCCTTGATCTTTTCCTTAATTTTCTCTCCTGAACACTTCCTTTGGAGTCCTCTTTCACACCACTACCATCCTTCTAGAAGGCCAAAATTAAACTTCTAAAAATGCTAAGCTAGGATTCAAACCTTGGATCTCCTTGCTAGCTACTAATGCCACCTCCCTACTCTCTAAGTGGCGTCACTTAGCCACTCCTCCACAGGGATTTTTTATGCTATTTTCCCCTATTTTTATTTAAAAGCCCAACTACTTGCCAACCCTGATTCTTTTAATAATTAAACTATAATTTCATTTATTCCTAGGTTCGAACTCAAACCTTAATTAAGACCTACTATAATTATCACATGGCTAGGAACATAAAACACAATTTTTATCAAAACCGAAAACAAAAAAATTTTAGGATTTTAGGATTTTTGTGTTTCAGAATTTTTGGGGCGTTACAGGGAATTTTCCTAATTTCCGTGTAAGGATTTGACATCAGTAAAGGCATAGGTGATAAAAGCGTAAGTTTCAGCCAGTGTGGCGGATTACTTCTCTCAAGTAAGTTAATCATAGTTAATGTCTTCAACATAGATATTTTGGTTACTTGAGCTAATGCAATTGAGATGGTTTTAGTTAGCGTAACGAATGAATAGTAAAGGATTGCATGATGAATTGTTTTGTAACTAGAAGAAAGGATTACTTGAAATGTCATTCACTGGTGATTAAGATCGACTTGAGTGTTCAATCTGTGTGAATTATTTATTTGAAAGATTTCATATGAAAATTATGTCAGGATTATTTTTCTCAAGTTTGATAATAGAATTTCATTTCTGTACGGATAAAAGGCAAATAGTCTGAATGAGAAGTGTATATCTCTTAGAAAAATCTAGATATGAGTTAAAGCTACTACAAATGATGAGGTTTTCATTTCGTGAAAGTTGAAAAGTTTATTACAAGTTGGTAAAGTTCGGACAGATGAGAATATAGTTAACCGAAGTGTCTAAGCTGGACTAGTCTGCATTGAGTAAAGACTTCCTAATTTTCAGTAATGTACTGTTGTATGAATTGTGATGTGTATCAAGATAACAAGGTAATGTGATAGTATAGAGCATTCGATGCCAGAGAGAATCTAAATTATTAATGGGGTTAAAGCCAAGCATGAAGATCTACCAGAATTATCTCTGCCAGGATTGATATTAGGATGGAAATGAGAAAGGATTATTTTCGAGGCGCGGAAAGAGGAAAATGTGATGTATCTTATTGTTAAATGTTTGACGGGATTTGGAAATCATACTGGTATTTAATGAATTTCTACTCATCAGATTCATGGATTTCCAGATCTCTCTGATTGTGGATTACTTGGAATTCTAGTATCCATTAACCAAATTAAGATTTGGGTTTTATGTCATGATATAAGGGGAAACTAAGAAGGCTTTGAAAATTTAAGAACAATTAAGAGAGTTGAGTCCGCAAGTTTTCAAATCGTATGAGAAATTAAAAGATGTCTTGGAGGCACAGCCTAAATGGAAGTTCTTCGATATTAAATATGAGATTGAGAAATCTAAGTAAAAACCACTTTTCCGATAAGATTTTCAGGGACAAAAATCCCTAAAGGGGGGAGAGTTGTAACATCCCGATTTTAGGTCTAGTCGAAACAGTGGTTTCGGGTCCACAAATTCGACAAAGAAAATTTTTACTTTTATTATATTTTTATGGTCTACGATTTCACGGAATAATTTCGTAAAAATTTCGTTCGAAAAGTTTGACGTTTGGGCACTCAATTTGGTCAAAAGGACTAAATTGTAAAAAGTGCAAAATTTGATTTCTACATGTTAGAGGTGTCTAATTGTTATGAAATTTTAAATGGGAAGTCCTTAAATGGTAATTACACCATTAGTTAATTTTTGGACAAAAATAGACATGAAATGGGTGTAATAAAATATTTTTAAGTTAAGGGCATTTTGGTAAACTAATAATTAAAAGAATTAGAAAGGGAAATAAGCCAAATTAGCTATCATCTTCTTCATTCAACCGTTTCTACCAGCAGCAGCCATGGTTAGGTTTTTTCAAACTCCCAAGCTCGATTGTAAGTGATTCCTAGCCCCGTTTTTAAAGTTCTTTACATTTTTGAAATCCCGGTAACTTGATTAAGCTTATTCTAGCAACAATTTAACCTAGGGTTTATATTTGGAAAAATACTCATAGGTGAAATGTGTTTATTTTGATGTTTTATGGTAGAATATGAAGCTTGAAATTGTGTTAAACAACTTTTGCTAAGCGATTTTATGTGAAAACGAGTAAAACGACATAATCGGTAAAAATACCTAATGTTCATAAGTACATGTTAGAGTGAGAATTTGATGTTGCTATAGAAGGGAAAAATGATCAGCATGTCATAATACATAAGAAAATAGGATGAAGTTTAATTTACAAAACTAGGGGAAAAATTATAATTTTGACAAAGTTTAGGGGAAAAATTGTAATTTTTCCAAAATATGATTTTGGGTCAATTTGAATAATGTGAGTCCTAATTAGGCTATATTTGTAATGACAGAGCAAGGAATATTGAAATTCGGGCTAGAATCGGGAAAATGCCAAGTTGTAGACTAAAATGGTAAATTACCGTTTCTGGATCCGAGGTAAGTTCATGTGTCAATGTAGTAACATAATTGTCATTTTAAGTAATTTAATGTTATTTATATGATATGATGATTATTATCATGAAATACTATGCTTTGTGGATTATTATTTAGTAATATGCAAATTATGTGAGCTACTTGATAAATATGAAATGCTACCAAGCATCTGCTCCAACATTCCGTGGAAGACGGTAAAGATGTGTGATCGAGGAAAATCCTATTTGAACCTTGGCAATAGATTAGAATACAAGTGACATTCACTAGGATATATGAGTTTCGAACTCGTTGAGTTGAGTCTGAGCTCGTTGAGTTGAATCCGAGTTCACTTATGGATGCAAATGCTCGAACTCGTTGAGTTGAGTCTGAGTTCACTTATGGACGGGTAACATGGTAGCTTGGCTACATAATTTCCACAGGCTATTGAATTCATCTAGCTATGGGTATGGCTCTTATGTGCATGCAATCTGTGTATTCGAATCATATTTCGATGTGTTCAACAGGGGAATCTTAAGTGAATAAGGAGAACACCTAAGACGAAAGTGACATGTTGGTAAGTGTGGTGAATGAGAAAGTTTGGCAGGTATGTGCTTAAACCCTCGTGTTGAGAACTTGGTATGATGAATCGTGGTAAGATAGTAAATACACATGTAACATGAATGTCTTGGTGATATTTATCCAAATGATGTTTTATGTTGGATTGCATGATTATGTTACTTGTTATTTGCATGTGAACTTACTAAGCATTTATGCTTACTTCCTCTTTTTCATTCTTTGTAGTTTTATCAAACCAGCTCGAAAATCGGGAATGGTCGGAGGCTCACTCACACTATACGTAGACCATTTTGCTATAGTGGCTTGTTATTTTGAGTAAGGCATGTATAGCATTATAATCATTTTGTGTATATAATCTTATGATATGGCTATTGAGTGGTAATGAAATGCTTGGTAATGATTAGCCATTGGAATGGCTAATCAAGATCATATTTGGTGTTATGTATGTTCAATGTGCTATCTAATCCATGGAAATTCATAAAGAGGTGAAATTTGCTATAAAACAGTATCATACAACACCATTGTTGTGAATTTGAAAAATTACTAAAAAATGTAGAGGCAGAATTAAATGGTGAATAAAATATGAAATTGAAGCTTATTGAGCCTACTTTCATATGGAAAAACAAAATAGGTAAATGAGTTGTATTTTATGAGATATTTGAGTTTTGGTGGAACAGGGTTAGAGTAATTTATGAATCCCCTATTCTGAATTTAGAAATTCACTAAAAATTGTAAAAAAAATATTTAGGAGTCATAATTTGTATGTACATATTCCTTATTGAGTCTATTTTTATGAAAAAAAATGAATAGTCATCTAAATTATGTACAGAGGGAAATGTGATTCGTAGTGAACAGAGTTCAGAGTAGTCAAATACTGAAACAGGGGAAACTTTAACTAATAAACTGTACTAATTAGCCCAACCAAAAATTCTGGAAAAACATTTGTAAATAGATATATGAGTCTAGTTTTAGGGAAAATTTATAGATTTGAATTTTGAGTTTCTTAACTCGAGATATGAATTTTTTAGCGACTGTGATGCAGATGGACAGTTTATTACGAAAGGTGAAATAAATTGTTTGAAATTGTTTAAGTGATGAATTAAGTCTGTTAACGCCTCGTGCTCGACTCCGGTGATAGTCTCGGGTAAGGGGTTGTTACAGGATATTCTTGATTTTCAGCCATCTCCTCGGTTGTAGTTGGGATATCGTCCTCTTGCTCTTCTTCTGTGTATCTTAGGCTTCGCCTTATTTCTCTTTGGTTTCTGCAAACTGTGTGATTGATTTCTTCGTCAAACAATAATGTCCCTGACGGGTTTCTTCTAGTCATAAACTATAAGAACCTGCCAGAAGAAAGAAAAAGAAAATTTAGTAGCGAAAATCAAAACAAAATTTAAATTGCAATAAAAGTAAATGGCTAAAGTAGTAAAAATCGAGCGTTCCTAATATCTTAGTTCCCCGGCAACGACGCCAAAAACTTGTTTGTCACTCACGATAAGTTTTAAAATTTATAAATGATCGTACTTAAACTAACTATTATCACGACGAAGGCAAGCGCACCTATCGAATATCGTTTTAGCAAGACTGGATGTCGAACCCAAAGGAACTAAAAGTACTAGTATTAACTTTCTTTTTATCATCTAGCCTAAGAATAATGGAGGTTTTAATTAACTAATTAACTAATCTAAGAATGTACAGAAAATAGAATTTGGGAAAATACTTTTTAGAAAATTCGATTGATTAAGACAATACCCAAGGAAAAACTCACCTAGACTTCACTTGTTATTTGACTTTAAATCAGACGATTTATTCATTCAACTTGTTCCGTAGAAATCCCTAAGTTATGTTATTATCCCTATTCAAGACTAATAACATCTAATCCCTAGGTTGAATAATTGAAATCTCTTTCTAATTAACACCCTAGGGTTACATTAACTCAATCTATGGATCCCCTTATTAGGTTTCACCCTAATCCAGCAAAACCTTGTCACCCTATCTCTAGGAGTCCAATCAACTCCGCTTAATTATGACAAATTACTCTTGGACAGGGACTATTCATCCTCCGAATAAGAGCATTAACTTGAATCAATATCCTGAAATACCGAAGCAAGAATTAAGAACAAGTTAAATATTTATCATACAATTCAGATAATAATAACAAGATTCGTCTTAGGTTTCATTCCCCTTAGGTATTTAGGGGGTTTAGTTCATAACTAAAAAGAAAAACATCTCAGAAGAATAATGAATGCAAAACATAAAGAAAACCCAAAACTCCTGAAGGGAAATTGAGGGGAGATCTTCAGTCTTGATGAATAATCCAGCTTTTGAGATGGATCAATCGGCTTCCTTCGAGTAATTCCTTGCTTCCTACTCTGTGTCTCCCCTTTAATCCTCCACTAGGGCGTTTAAATAGGCTTTAGAATGCCTAAAAGCCCTCAAAATCGCCCTTTTTCGAATAGAACTTAACTTGGGCTCGACAGGGACACGCCCGTGTGTGATTACTTCAGGCCGTGCTCAAGGCTGAGAGATCAACACGCCCATGTTGAGGTTGTTTTAGGCCGTGTTCAAGCCTGTTAGAATGGCACGGGTGTGTGTGCTACCCGTGTGAGGAAGTCCGGGCGATGTTGTTTTCCCACATTGGCCCATTTTCTCCGTTTTTGGCCTGTTTCTTCTTCTTTTTGCTCTCCTATGCTCACCTAAGTATAAAACATGAAATTAAAGGATTAGGAGCACCAAATTCACCAAATATAAGGAGAAATCATTCATAATTGTGTTAAGCATGAGATAAAAATATGTATAAATTACAGTTTATCAATGGTGTTCCTAATGATCCCCGAGTCTGAGCTAGCTTCGATTATCTAAAAAAATAGGGAAAGAGCACACAAAGTAAGCTTTAAAAGCTTAGTAAGCCATATACAAATAAAATTACCACATGAATCAACATCATTTCCATCAATAGGCAAACTATGAGTAAGCACATATAAGCTCAGAAACCTTTCCCAGTGTATACATATTCAATATCATGGGTGAATTCATCAAATACTTCTCTTTTCAATACTTGTATGAATCTCGTATGTACCTGAGTCACTTAACTCATTCACACATTCTTTCTCGACTTGACTTTGCTCGTTGAACCTTTTGGAATTGTTAAGGATATTCAAAAATCACATATAGCTCGTACAATGCCATATCCTAGTTATGGTCTTACATGTTATCACATATCGATGCCGATAGCCCAACTATGATCTTATATGAAATCAAATAACGATGCCAATGTCCCAGACATGGTCTTACATGTAATCACATAATGATGCCAATGTTCCAGACATGGTTTTACACATAATCACATCTCGTTAATCCTAATGTCATGACATTCGTATCCTATACTATTCCTAAGGTTCGTATGAGACTTTCGGACATTGTAACCCTGTCGATTCTTGCTCATATTTGATCATTCACCATTCATACCAGTTCAATGACAATTAAACATATATAATTCAATTTAAAGATATTTATTTGCATATGAACTTACCTTGTATTCGGGATAAACGGACTGGATCGACTATTCGATAACCTTTGATTTTCTACGATCTAAATCCAATTTCTTTCGTTCTTGATTTACATACATTCAAAATTAACTCGTTTACTCATCAAATCATTCAATTCAGTCTACAAACACATATTTGGGTATTTTTACACTTTAGGCCCTAAAGTTCCACATTTTTTTACAATTTAGTCCCTATTTCACAAATACACAAAATTTACACAATTCAACAATACTCATGCTTGGCCAAATTTCATATAAGTCCCTAGCAGCCCAAAAAATTTCATTTATTTCACATTTCATCCACCTAATTTGCACTTTTCACAATTAAATCCCTAAAATGTATTTTTAGCTGAAATCACTTAACAAAACTTGTGTAACTATCAACAAATATTCAATTTTCATCATCAAACATTCACAAGCTCAAGTATTCATCAATGGCACTTTAAAAAATCATTAAAATATTTCAAAATTAGGGCATGGGCTCGCTAGAATACAAAGCAACGATTACAAAAACGTAGAAATCATCAAAAACCGAGCTAAAATCGTACCTTAATTAACCCAAGAATATGTTGAACCCTAGATGGACATGGAAGCTTTCTTTTCTCTTAATATTCGGCTATAGATGAAGTAATAAAGATGACTATAACTTTTGTTTTATTTATGTTAGTTAAATAACCAAATTACCATATTAACCTTAGTATTAAAACATTAAAATCATCATATTAATTTCCATCTTTGTCCACTCATAAATAAAATGGTTTAATTACCATTTAAAGCCATCATAATTAAGAGCCAAGGCCAATTGACACCTTTAACAAGTAGAATGTAACTTTTGCATTTTACGCGATTAAGTCTTTTTTCACTAATTGAGCTATTAAACGATAAAATTAGCTCATGAAATTTTTACACATACATACTATCATGTTGTAAGCACCAAAAATAATATTAAAATAATTTTTTGACCTCAGATTTTTGGTTTCAAAACCACTATTCTGATTTAGCTAAAACTGGGCTCTTACAACTCTCCCCCCTTAAGGATTTTCGTCCCTGAAAATCTTACCAGTGAATAGGTTTGGATATTGTTTTCTCATAGCATCCTCAGGTTCCCACATAGCTTCTTCAACCCCGTGTCGGTGCCATAATACTTTCACTAATGCAATTCTCTTATTTCTTAGCTCTTTATTCTCACGAGCTAAAATTTGAATCGGTTCTTCAGCATATGACAAATCTGTCTGAATTTCAACCTCAATCAGGGAACTGACATGTGAAGGGTCGGATTGGTATCGTCGAAGCATCGATACATGAAATACATTATGTATTTTATCTAGCCCAGATGGTAAAGATAGTCGATAAGCAACTGGTCCGACTCGCTCGATAATCTTATACGATCCGATGAATCGCGAACTCAATTTCCCTTTTCAACCAAACCACAATATCTTTTTCCATAGAGACACTTTTAGAAACACTCTATCCCCGATCTAAAACTCAATATCTTTTTGTTTCAAGTCTGCGTAAGATTTCTGTCGATCCGAAGTTGCTTTCAGACTATCACGAATTACTTTCACTTTTTCTTTAGTCTCTTTGATCAGATCAACCCTATGATTCTTACTTTTGCTGAGCTCACTCCAGTAGAACGGCGTTCGACATTTATGACCGTATAAAGCTTCATTCAGTGCCATTTTAATACTTCATTGGAAACTATTATTGTAAGCAAACTCAATCAGTGGTAGATATTTCTTCCAGCTACCTTCAAACTCAACAATGCAACAAAGTAACGTATCCTCAAGTATTTGAATAACTCGCTCGGATTGACCATCCGTTTGCGGATGAAACGTAGTGCTAAAATGCAGCTTTGTACCTAAAGCTTCTTGAAATTTCTTCCAAAATCGCGATGTGAACCTTGAATCTCTATTCGAAACAATAGATAGTGGCACTCCGTGTAATCGAATAATCTCTGAAATATACAACTCAACCAATTTATCAAGTGAAAAATTTGTACGTACAAGAATAAAATGAGTGGGTTTCGTTAATCTGTCAACCACACCCCAAATTGCATCTTTCTTTCTTAGAGATAAGGGCAAACCCGAAACAAAATCCATAGTTACTCTGTCCCATTTCCACTAAGGAATCATGATAGGCTGTAATAAACCTGACGGCACTTGATGCTCAACTTTGACTTGCTGACAAATCAAACATTTTGAAACAAATTCTGAGATATCCCGTTTCATGCCATACCACTAATAAAACTATTTCAAATCATTATACATTTTTTTGCTTCTCGAATGTACTAATAAACAACTATTGTGTGCTTTGTTTAGAATATTCTGAATGAGTTCAGAATTTCTTGGTACACATATTCGATCTCTGAATCTCAAACAATCTTCGGAGTCAACCTGAAACTCTGAATCAAAAATCAACTCACATTGTACCCATTTTGCTTGCAATTTATTATCAAACTTTTGAGCTTCACATATCTATTGTAGAAATAACGGTCTCATTGTGAACTCAGCTAATATTGAACCATCGTTAGACAAAGCTAATTGTATGTTCAAATTACGTAAAGCGAATAAAGACTTTTGACTTAAAGCATCAGCAACTACATTCGCTTTCCTCGGATGATAGTCAATTACTAATTCATAGTCTTTTAACAATTTGAACCATCTCCGCTGCTGCAAATTCAAGTCTTTCTGAGTCATCAAATATTTCAAATTTTTGTGATCAGTATAATGACGCCAAATTTTCAATGCGAACACTATCACGACTAACTCCAGATCATGCGCTGGATAATTTTTTTCATGCAACTTTAGATGTCTCGAGGCATAAGCTACAACTTTACCTTCTTACATCAAAACACAACCCAAGCCATTTAATGATACATCACTGAAAATTATGAATTCTTTACCCGGCTCAGGCTGAACCAGCCCTGGAGCTTCAGTTAATAAAGCTTTCAATTGCTTAAAACTTTTTCGACATTTATCAGACCATTCGAACTTAACATCTTTTTGAAGCAATCTTGCCATCGGAGTTACAATAATCGAAAAGCCTTTTGCAAACCGTCTATAATATCCCGCTAGTCCCAGAAAACTGCGGACCTCAGAAACATTTCTCAGAGGCTTCCAATCTATAATTGCAGATATCTTACTCGGATCAACCCGGATGTGTCAGCTGAAACAATATGTCCCAAAAATCCAACCTCTCGTAGCCAAAATTCAAATTTACTAAACTTTGCAAACAACTGTTTATCTCTCAAAATTTGTAACACAATTCTCAAATGCTCGGCATGTTCAGATTCATTACGAGAGTAAATCAAGATATCATTAATAAACACAACTACGAATTGATCTAAATACTGCCTGAAAATCTGGTTCATCAATTCCATAAAAACAGCAGGTGCATTCGTTAGTCCGAAAGGCATAACCAAAAATTCATAATGTCCATACCTTGTTCTAAATGTAGTTTTTGGCATATTGGAGTCTTTAACTCGCAACTAGTAATAACCTAATGTTAAATTGATTTTCGAAAACATTGTTACCCCTTTAACTGATCAAACAAATCATTAATCTGCGGTAGAGGGTATTTTTTCTTTATAGTCATTTTATTCAGCTGTCTGTAGTCAATACATATTGTCATTGTGCCATCTTTCTTTTTCACAAACAACACTGGTGCACCCCAGGGAGAGAAACTCAGTCTAACAAAACCTTTATCTGTCAACTCTTGCAATTGAGCTTTCAACTCTTTTAACTCTGTAGGGACCATTCGGTATGGAGCTATCGATATTGGCGTTGTACCTAGTACTAATTCAATACCAAATTCAACTTCTCTGATAGGTGGTAAACTTGGTAACTCTTCGAGAAATACATCTGGATACTCACACACAACTGTTACTAATTCAATCTTTGTTTCTGTCACTTTTGTATCAAGTACATAAGCAAGATAAGCTTTTATACCCCTTTCTCACAAATTTTTGAACTAACATAGATGAGATCACAACTGGCAAACTATTCAGATAATTGGATTCAATTCTAATAATCTCATTGTTCTGACATTTCAATTCAATCATCTTTTGTCTACAATCCATTATATCATTATGCATCCTTAGTCAATCCATACCCAAAATCATATCAAATTCATCGAATGGCAACAACATCAGATTAGCCAAAAAACAGAAATCTCGATGCATTAACAGATAATTCTTCCAGACTTTATCAACCAAAACACATTTGCCTAAGGGGTTCGATACTCTATTAACAAATTCAATAGACTCTATAAGTAAAGTATTACTGGATACTAAATTCATACATATATAAGAATGAGTTGATCCTGGATCTATCAATGCAATCACATTTGTATCATAGAGAGTGAAAGTACCAGTAATCATGTCTGACGAGGATGCCTCCTCCTGTGCACAAATAGCATAAGCTCGAGTAGGTGTTCGTGCCTCAGACCTCACAGTAGAGTCTTTCGTCACTCTCTGACTACCACTCACATTGCCAGCATGTCTAGGTGGTCTCCCTCTAATTGCAGTATTACTCGGCCTCATACTATAAGCGTTATCTTTTTAGCTAACTCTGGGCAAGCTTTGATAAAATGATCTAACGATCCACATTTAAAACAAGCCCGATCATTCAATCTACAATCACCAAAATACCATTTTCAGCACTATCTATATTCGGGTCAATTTGGTTTCGCACTTTCAACACTAGCTATCAGGATAGCCGGAGCTTTAAAGCTCAAATGTTGCCTTTCACTATCTCTGTTTGAATGTCCTACTGATGCATTAAAACAATTAAACAAGTCCCAGAATTTCTTCGATGAAGATTGATACGGCTTACTCATTAATCTTTTTCTCGAGTCTTTAGCTTCTGAATCTACCTTTCTCTTTTCTTTACTAAGATCCTCAACTTTTCAAGCCCTCTCAACTAGAATGACAAATTCTTTCAACTCTAGAATTCTGACTAGTAATTTTATATCTTCATTCAATCCATCTACAAATCATTTACACATGATTTCTCCAGTGGAAACATATTCCCGAGCATATTTGCTTAACCGTACGAATTCTTTTTCATACTCAGTGATAGTCATTTGACCTTGTTTTAACTCTAGAAACTCTTTATGCTTCTGATCAAGAAATCTTTAACTGATGTACTTCTTTCAAAATTCAGATTGGAAAAACTCCCAAGTAACCCATTCTCTAGGAACCACAGATATCAATGTTTTCCACCAATGGTACGTATTATCTCTCAGTAAAGATACAACATATTTGATACATTTATCAGGAGTACAAGATAATTCATCGAATACTTGAATCGTGTTTTCGAGCCAAAACTCAATTCTCTCCTCATTATCATCAATAGTAGCCTGAAACTCTTTAGCCCCATGTTTCTGAACCTTATTTACTCGTGGCTTGTTCAATCGTATCAGATCTATAACATAAGGAATAACAGGGATTTGTTGAGGAACAAAGGGGGATAGAGGTTGTTAAGTAGCCGAATTCATTCGAACGGACTTTATGACCCACTCACTCATCATCTGGAAAATGGCTTGTTTAGCCTCCCCCTTATGGCTACTCGATATAGGTCTAGAGTCAGAGGCACTGCCCCTTGAGCAGGAGCAAGCGTGTTACTCTCTACATCGTCAGCTACAGCTCTTTCGGGACCCATTACTATATGAAAGCACAATTTAAATTGTCAGGAATCATCACAGTATCGCAGAGTATATATGGCATGTATAGCTAGACTCTCATACACGCTACGTTAGTCCTAGAATTGGCTAAACCATAGCTCTGATACCAATAAAATTGTAACACCCCTAACCCGTATCCGTCTCTAGAACAGGGTTACGAGGCATTACCTATCAAATCACAACATACAACATAAATTTCTCATCCAAGAATCCATTCATACATAAACATCAATCCAACATAGTCACATTGTGCCTTATAATACTCTACAAGACCTTAAAACATGCCTAGAAGAGGTTCGAGACTAAACCGATAACATTTAAAAATTTTGGAAAACTTATAAAATTTTCATGCATATAGGGATCACACGCCCGTGTGAACAGGCCATATGCCTCACACGGCCACCAGATACGCCCGTGTCACAAGCCGTGTGGAAACAGGACATACATAGTGACTTACATCACACAGCTGGAGACACGCCCGTATGCCTTGATTGTGTAAAATGTGAAGGGTATACTGACTTGGGTCACACGGCTGGCCACAAGCCCATGTGCTAGCTCGTGTGTCACACATGGCCAGTAGAGGCGCCCGTGTGTCTAAGCCTTGTAACTCACTAACTTATTTAATTAAGTTATAGTAGACACACAGTCGAGTCACACGCTTGTGTGCTCAACCGTGTAGGGCACAAAAAGGCTTGGTTTAAGCCACATTTCTCACCATCCTCAAGCAAACCAAAACCACATCATTTCCTACCATTTCAATACATTTATAAGCAACCAAAACATGCTATTTCATATACAAATCATGCCATTTAAAATTCATCCATTTCACTACTCAAATCATAATCCAAAACATACTAAAACAATATGCCATTACCAACAATTTCACCTATCTTCATTATGCATTTTGTCTCATCATCTTATCATCTATTTTAAACCTCAAATCAGACCAATTAATCATCACAACATCCATGAAAAACATGCCAAAACATAAGGCCATTTATATGCATCATATTTCACTTACCAAACTCATAAAATAAGCCAACCCAAATGGCCAAATACACACCAATATTTACATCATTTACGAGCCAAATCTCATGGCTAATGTAACAGCCCGGTTTAGACCCTAGTCAGAACAGTGGTTTTGGGAAAAACATTTTAATATTATATTTTATGCTTAAAGTATGTGAATTGATATGTGTAAAATTTTTGTATGAAAATTTTATCGTTTGAGTGCTGATTTGTGAAAAAGGACATAATTGCGTAAAATGCAAAACTGACTTGCTAATTGTTAAAGTGCTATATTACTATGGCTTTTATTATGTGGGGCCTTATGTTGTAATTTAGCCATTGAACATAAGCATGGATGGTTATGGACATTGATTATAAAGTTTTCATATTAATTTACAAAGGTTAAAAAGGTAAATTATGAATAATATGTATTATAATAAAACAAAATATCATTTGTTCATCTTTCTAATCACCATTACCGAAACTTGAGAAAGAAAAAAGGGTTTTAAACTTTCAATTATTCAGCCATGATCCAAGCTTGATTCAAGGTTCGTTTTTACTCAATTTTTGATAATTTTTACGTTTTTTAGATCGTTGCTTCATGTTTTATCATGCCTATGCCTCAATTTCAGAATTTGATGATGATTTTGAGTTATGACATTGTTGATTTTGTGAGTTTTGAAATGTTAATTGATGAATTATGGAAGCTTGATGATAGATAAATATGTTTTGTATTTGAATTTTTGATGAATTTGAGTATTTTGGGCTAAATTGTAAATTTTATAGTTTGAGGGGTCAAAATGTGAAATAAATGAAAGAAATTAAGTACTAAGGACCTTAGTGAAATTTGGCCAAGCATGGGTGTGGTCAAATTTTGAATATTTTGTGTTTTGTGAAATAGGAACTAAATTGCGAAAAATTTAAAATGTCTAGGGCAAAAGTGTAATTAGCCCATTTATGTGTTCTTGGTTGAAATTGAATGAATTGTTGAATAAGTAAATTAATTTTGATATTAATTAGATTGGCAAAAGTGGAATTTGGATCTAGATCGAGGGAAAGTCAACGTATCAGATTAGTCAATTTAATTTGTTGTTACTGCGAACGAGGTAAGTTCGTATTTTTATAGACGTTACGAAATCATGTTATAAATGCATATTATTTATGTGAATGAATTCAATGCCGAATGGTAATGTAAATATATATGTATTTTGAATAAGTTATATATGTTATTATGATATTGAATTGTTCAAGTAGCAGAATATACGAATACAAGAAAGTATCGACAATGTGATGACATCTGAAAGCTGCGTACGAGCCGTATGAATAGTTAGGATACATATGTCATGACATAGGACTCCGATATGTGTTATCATATAAGACCACGTCTGGGACATTGGCATCGATTTGAAATTTACGTGTAAAACCATGTCTGGGACATCGGCATCGTATATGATTTCGTGTAAGACTTTGTTTAGGATAGTGGCATCGATATTTGATTACATGTAAGACCACGTTTGGGACGTTGGCATTGTATGAGCTTTTTGAGTTATCCGAGTATCCTTATTGATTCCGAATGGTTCAATGAGCATTCCGAGAAATAAATGATAAAGTGAATGATATTCCGATTCAGGTACGTTGAAATATATACAATGTTTGAAAATGAAAGGTAAGTATATGTGCAAAGAATGATATGTGATGTATATGGAAACGAGATGTGAATATGTGCCAATAAAACATGAACAAATGAATAAGATGTTATTTATAAAGTTGTATATGTGAAATTGTCAGATGCTATATGATTGAAAGGTGAATTTGAGTACAAATATGTAACACCCCTAACCCAGCCTAAACGTTATGGTCGAATCTGGCGTGTCACATTGAAGTGTTTTTCGAAAACCTTGTTTTCATTGGAAACACTTCCTTAAAAAAATGAAAAAAACCTTAATTACTTTGTAAAATCTCTTTTTAGATGCGGAAACTTTATCTAGAACATATAATTTATGAAAACTTGTCATTTAAAATTTTAGTTGCGGAAACGTAGTATTTAAAATAAACAGTTATGGTTTAGGAAAACCGCGTTCTACTACTAATAAATATAAAGCATAAAAAAATGATAACAATCCTAATTTGAAATATTAGCTAGAGGAAAGGCCTTATTACAACCCAAATAAAAAAGAAATAATTTAAATTCAAAATATTAAAAATTACATAAAGACTAGGTCTAACCTTTTTATGCTAGTTGGCCACCTCCGAGTCCCTCCATCCGTCGAACCGCCTACTGAGGATCACCTGAAAAATTTAGATGGAGGGCGTGAGTTTCGAAAACTCAGTGCGTACAACCCTCAACAAGTATAAAGCAATCATCAGTCATTTTGGGCCTAAGCCTAATTCAATAACGGTGGCCTTTAGGCCTTATCCCATATTAGCCTCAGTTGGGCCAAAGCCCACATCGCAATAATATCACAATATCATACATGTAATGCTGTACAACCCACCCCAATAATCCAACCGCTACACACCAACTCCGTCCCTTGGAACACATCATGTAGGGATATAAATATCGACCCACCTAACCGATACACATCAATGGTAGCCCAGTTGCGGAACTACCTTCATTGCAACAAGCTGCCAATCACATATTGGGCTTAAAAGCCGTCGGTGGATCCACGATTGTCACGCAACCATGCGACCCTCATATACTTCCTCCGTTCCATAATTCCCAACCCATATGCAACCTAAACAGGATATCATATGAACGCATATGAATGCAGCAGGTATACATGTAACATCCATAAATCTTACATTCCACATATAGGGGTATTCTAGTCATTTTCACCCTTGGGGGCATTTTTGGTAATTTTCTTTTATTACGAGTTTTTACTTACCTTGGCCCGTTAACAAATCCCGTGAGCTAAGATGAACGAATACTATGCATCAAGTAGAATTCCAGAGAAGAGGAGGTGAGTCACCAAGACCACTTAAGTACCAAGCTCTCCCTAGATCCAATCCTAGACATGCATATATCCGTTGTCACACCTTAACCCTATAACTTGTCCACGGTCTCAATAAATTAACTAAGTTTTATGCAGTCATCATATACTAGGCCTAAAACCTCTTACGAAGCCCAGACAAATCCACGTACCTGTATATGGCCCACTAGGCCCAATCTCTTTCATATGGCCCATTAGGCCCAATCACATTTATGTGGCCCATTAGGCCCAAATCACATTCCTATGGCCACTAGGCCCAATTCACATTTACAGTCATGTTCACATACAATTTTCCATCACATAGCATCAATTATCAATTTTTGCCTATTATGGGCCCAACAGCCCATTGGGCCCATTTAGCCCATTCTGGCCCGGTTGGCCAATACATAGCCCAAGTCCATGGAATTGCCCGTGGGGCCTCAGACAACCTATTAGTTTCCCCCTTACGAGTGTTCGCGCACTCGAAAGATTACCATAGCCAAACTTTCGACTTTTCGGCATTTTGACTTTTGCCGATCTACTTGTGTGTGTAGTGTATGTACACACCTGGTAATAAAGCGTGCTGGGATTTCCTTAGCCCCAAACCTACAATCAATATCACCCTTCAATTAATCACATGCTTAATACATATCTTTACCAAAACTGAAATCTCACCTTTCACCTTACCTTGCGTGACAAGTTAAAACAACCCCTTCTTTAATCACTAACCACGATCAACTCCTAGATCTGCACCAATCTTAACTATTAAAACCAGAATAACAGGTGACTTGTATCTAACACAAGTCCCCCTTCCCTTAACTATGACCATTCGGCCAACTAAGATCAAGAACACTTACCAAAGTCTCTCACCTGAGGATTAAATTGGCAGGGATCCAAAAGATTGAGATTCAATGCCTAATCCTACCAAAACCGATTAGAAGAAGAGTGGAAAGGGTAGTGGCAGCACCAAGGGGAAAGAGAAGAAGAAGTCGGCTAGACTAAAAGTGAATCAAAGAGAATTGAGTAAAGGAAGAATGGAAAATCGGCTCAACGAGAAGGAAAGAAGAATAAGGGTTTTTGGCTTTTAAATCTTGAAGAGAAAAAAGGGTTTCTGGCAACAAGTGAAGGAGAATTCGGCATTAGCCTGGAAACCACACATTCGGCACCTATATATAGCCTCTATAACCGAATTTCCTATACCTAAATTCCCATTTCAGCTCCACCACTTCTTCACTCCTTATCTCCTAGTTTTTCTCCCTGATAACTCCTTAATCCCCTCCTCAAATTTCTTCTCTTATCACTTCCTACAGAGTTCCTATCCAACGCCACCTCTGTCCATTTTCAAGCAAAAATAAATCCCCTTTTTAAGCAAGGAGGGATTCGAACCCTAGGCCTCTGACACTAGCAACACGCCACTTATCCACTGGGCCAGCAAGCTCTTTTCTGTCCAATTCTTCCTTCATTTATTCAAAAGCCTACCTACTTGCCATCAGGGTTATTTTAATAACTAACCCATAATTTCCTTTACCACCTAGGTTCGAACTCAAACCTTAACTAAGACCTACCATAATTAACACTTGGCTACGAATGTTAAGCATAAATTTTTATCAAAACCAAAAACAAAGAAAGTTCAGGATTTCAGGATTTTTAGGGCGTTTCAACTCTACCCCCTAAAAGAAATTTCGTCCTCAAAATTCCCAACTACTAACACAGACTACCACACCACACTTCCGCTGCGCACTCTAATTCCAACTTCGGTAAATATCACACTATGGGTAAGTACGTACCATTCTTCGCCTCTGGAACGTCTCTATCCTCTTGACGACATGCTGCATAGACCAAAGCTGGCTGCCTCACCTTAGCATGACTAGCACCTCTGCCTGGTGCTCCACGACCCAAATCGTTTCCACCCCTGGCCTGATCACAGCCTCTTGGCGGCAGCTGACCACCCCTTGGTGGCTGAGCACCACCTTGGCCTATGTCTGGCACCTGTCTTGGCATTCTAGGGCAATTTCTGATCCTATGCTCCCTGGATCCACAAGCTAAACAAGCTCTCGTCCTCTTCCAACACTCGCTTACATGACCTTTCCTACAATCAGCACAAGGTGGAACCCCTGGATTAACAGCAGGGGGCCCTACTCTAACTGGCTCATTAACTCTAGCCCTAGCCCTAGGCCTCTGTCCAACACTAGGAGTCTCAACCTCCCTCTTGCTCTTACCCCTTCCTTTCTCTCGATTTAGGCGCTCAGTGCACTTTACCTCCTCTTTTATCTTTGCTTTCTCTACCAACTCCGAGAAAACTCGCTCCCTTTGTGGGGCTATCAATACTCTGAGGCTGTCTTTAAGTCCACCCTCAAACCTAATGCAACACTCATAGTCCATTGCCACCATAACTCTTGCACACCTACTAAGGCGTAGAAATTGTACCTCATACTCTGCCACAGATTTGTTTCCCTAGGTCAAGTTCAGGAACTCCTTCCTTCTAGCGTCCACATAACTACACCTACATACTTCCCTTGGAACGCAGTTTTGAAGAACTCCCAAGTGACCTGCTCAGGTTGGGTGCCCTCTTTCACTGTCAGCCACCACTGGTAAGCTTCTTCCCTAAGCAGTGACACTGCCCCTTTCAGCTTTTGTTCAAATGAATAGTCCAAGTTCTCCATTATCCTTTCAGTGGTTTCCAACCAGTATTTCGCCACGTTAGGGCCCACAGCAGACATGCCTTTAAAGATCTCAGCCCTATTTGACATACAGGTTAGACACACGGGTGTGTCTTGCGGCTGTGTGGATAAGTCAGTATGTATTCTCTGTTTCACCACGACCTAGACACACGGGCATGTCTAATGCCGTGTAAGACACACGGCCTGTTCACACGGGCGTGTGACCTTTATAACTTAGAAAAAATTGTTAAGTTTTGGAAAAATTTTGTATGTGTTCGGTTTAGTCCCAACCTCTTTCTAATGCATGTTTATGGTCTCATTGACCTAAGGAAGGGACTTAATGTTGATGTTTGACTATGACATGATGATGCATGACTTTTGATTGTAAAATGATTGCAAACTGTTCTGATATGTCTGGCAATACCTCTTAACCCTAGTCCGGCAATGGATACGGGTTAGGGGTGTTACGACTAATATCATATCTCAAAACACATCATCATATCACTAGCCTATACATGTCATATACCATATTTACAAAGCACCAAAAATACCAACAAGTTGATCGATAGTGTCACGGTGTTCCTGATGATCCCCGAGTCCGAGCTAGCTTCGATTATCTAAAAAAAGAATAGGGAAAAAATACACAAAGTAAGATTTAAAAGCTTAGTAAGCCATATAAAAATAAAATTACCACATGAATCAACATCATTTCCATCAATAGGCAAACTATGAGTAAGCATATATAAGCTCACAAACCTTTCCCAATGTATATATATTCAATATCATGAGTGAATTCATCAAATACTTCTCTTTTCAATACTTGTATAAATCTCTACATACCTGAGTCACTTAACTCATTCACACATTTTTTCTCAACTTGATTCTGCCCGTTGAACCATTTGGAATTGTTAAGGATATTCAAAAATCATATATAGCTTGTACAATGGCATATCCCAGTTATGGTCTTACATGTTATCACATATCGATGCCAATAGCCTAGCTATGGTCTTACATGAAATCAAATAACGATGCCAATGTTCCAAACATGGTCTTACACGTAATCACATAATGATGCCAATGTCCCAGACATGGTCTTACACATAATCACATCTCGTTAATCCTAATGTCATGACATTCGTATCCTATACTATTCCTAAGGTTAATACGGGACTTTCAGAAATTGTAACCCTGTCGATTCTTGCTCGTATTTGACCATTCAACGTTCATACCAGTTCAATGACAATTAAAAATATATAATTCAATTTAAGGACTTTTATTTGCATCTGAACTTACCTTGTATTCGAGATAAGCGGACTGGATCGACTATTCGATAACCTTTGATTTTCCCCGATCTAAATCTAATTTCTTCCGTTCTTGATCTATATACATTCAAAATTAACTCATTTATTCATCAAATCATTCAATTCAGTCCACAAACACATATTTGGGCATTTTTACACTTTTGCCCCTAAAGTTCCAGATTTTTACAATTTAGTCTCTATTTCACAAATACATAAAATTCACACAATTCAAAAATACTCATGCTTGGCTAAATTTCATATAAGTCCCTAGCAGCCCAAAAATTTTATTTATTTCACATTTCATACACCTAATTTACACTTTTCACAATTAAATCCTTAAAATGCATTTTTAGCTAAAATCACTTAACAAAACTTGTGTAACTATCAACAAATATTCATTTTTCATCGTCAAACATTCAAAAGCTCAAGTATTCATCAATGGAACTTCACAAAATCATTAACAAATTTCAAAATTAAGGCATGGGCTAGCTAGAATACAAAGCAACGATTACAAAAACGTAGAAATCATAAAAACTCGAGCTAAAACCGTACTTAATTAACCCAAGAATATGTCGAACCCTAGATGGACATGGAAGCTTCATTTTTCTCTTAATATTCGGCTATAGATGAAGAAATAAAGATGACTATAATTTTTGTTTATTTATTTTAGTTAAATAACCAAATTACCATATTAACCTTAGTATTAAAACATTAAAATCATCACATTAATGACCATCTTTTCCACTCATAAATAAAATATGGTTTATTTACCATTTAATGCCATTATAATTAAAAGCCAAGGCCAATTCACACCTTTAACAAGTAGAATGCAACTTTTGTATTTTACGCGATTAAGTCTTTTTTTCTCTAATTGAGCTATTAAACGATAAAATTAGCTCACGAAATTTTTACACATACATACTATCATGCTGTAAGCAACAAAAGTAATATTAAAATAATTTTCTAACCTTGGATTTGTGGTTTCAAAACCACTATTCCTATTTAGCTAAAATCGAGCTGTTACACCGTGTAGCTACGTCATGACCGTCAGCTTGTGTGAGCAGACCCATTGATAGCTTAAGAGTTAGCATTATATGATATATGAGATTGAGATAGCTTTGGCTATGTATTTGGCACTTAAGGTGTGAGATTCTCGGGTATCTGATATTATTCCGAATGGTTCAATCTGTATATCAAGGATATGAATGAGTATGAAATTGATACAAGTGGATACAGGTATGTACATGAAACATGCAAGCATTGAATTGAATAAACTTGTGAATTTCATATCTAACTTTGTGAATGAATATGTGATAGGTTTGTGGATCAATATAAGTTACGTTATGATATGTAAATTGTTTAAATTGTGTTTATATGGTAAGTTTTACTTTAAGCATACGAGTTTACTAAGTTTTATAGCTTACTCTGTTTACTTTTTGGTGTTTTATAGTGATTTTTGAAGCTTGCTCAGATTTGGGAGTCGTCGGAGATCTCATCACACTATCAAGCTATCATTTCGATACTTTTGAACTTGTGATTTTGGTTATATGGCATGTATAGGAATTATGGTCATTATGGTTTATAGCTTGGAAATGGATTTAGCCATTTGGTTTGGCTTATAAATTTTAAATGTTTGGTTATGTGTATAACCATGTAATTTGGCTTATTTTGGCATGTTTGGTGATGTATATATATGTGCAAATAGCCTTTTCATATGTTGTGTATAATTGTTATATGAATATTTATTGTGAGTTGGTAATTAGAGTACCAAATGGTTGAAAGTTGAGATTGGTATGCTTATGGTATTAGGTAAAATATTGCATAATTGAAAGTGATCATATATGTGATTGTGAATATGAAACTGGTATTGAATTGAATGGCAAATTGTGATACTTGTGTGTCTTGTGGTTAATGGTGTGAAAATAGCATGAATTAGGCTTGGTTGAGATTGGTTTGATATCTATTTGATGATATAGTCATATGGCTTTTGACATGTTTAGGTGAATGAAATTTTGGGTGAGAAAGATGGCTTGGTAAATAGCCCATTTTTGTCTACACGGGCAGAGACACGAGCGTGTGTCTCAACCGTGTGTGACACACAGTCAAGTGAAATGGCCATGTGTCCCCTGTTGTTTAATTAGAAACTAAGTTAGTATGCTCCAGACGGCCCAGCACATGGCCTGGCACAAGGGTGTGTGACTTGGCCGTGTGGCATAAGTTAGTATACCCTACAATTTTGGCATGGCCTAGCACACAGCCTGGCACACGGGCGTGTGAGGCTATTTTGAAGGGTACACGGGCTAGTCACACGAGCGTGTGGTTGGCCATGTGACTCAAGTCAGGGAGTTACACAAGGTCATACATGGGCTGGGACAAGGCCATGTGATCTCATTTCGGATATCCACATGGCCTGTGACACGGGTGTGTCTTTCACTGTGTGAGACACACGGCCGAGCCACAAGGGCGTGTGTCCCCTGTATTTTGAAAATTTTTCTAAGTTTTCCAAAAGTTTCTTAAGTTATCGATTCAGTCTTGAACCACTTCTAATGCATGATTTGGGCCTCGTAGGCTCGTGTTAGGGGTTGTATGATTGATTGTGAATAATTTATATTTGGAAATGGAAATTGTATGTGAATTGTATGATTATTTATGAAATAAGTCTCGTAATGCTCCATAACCCTATTCTGTCGATGGATACGGGTTAGGGGTGTTTCAAAAATAGTAACTTATTCATTTATTTATTAATTTTTAATATTATTTATTAAAGTAAGATATATTACAATAAGCAAGCCAAAATTTTAATCTTTTCTCGTACCTTATTAGCAAATCTTTTCTTTTTGAAAATATTGTAATTAACAAATAGACGGAGAAAAACTTAAAAGAAAAAGTAACAGAAATGAAATAAAATATTTCAAATTCGCCATACGATATGGTACAAAGCAAGCCAATTTAATAAATTTGTTTCACTGATTGTAAATAAGTGTACATTTGGGATTTAAAACGAAGTATACCATTTGAGGAAATTTATAAATAACATAATCATCGGTGTCCCAAATGTATGACATAATCAGGTGGGCGTCAGGCACACTTATGGTTCCGTCACACTATTTGGGTTGGTGGCTCCTTATCAACTTTGTCTTCGTCTTCATGTGCACGTCCATGTTGATCTATAGATTCATCTCCTTATTCCATGGTTGACTGCATATAGGTCCTAGTTGCCCATCGTACATCCCCCTTTTATGAGTCGGCGATTGCGAGGGTGACCCACTAGTCTGCCACGAAATACACTATTATTTACATCCTTTTTACACATAACTTTAGCTGGTTTTATAGTTAATTAAAGCATCTTGGTATATATTTAGGTTTTTATACTTAAAGTAGTAGTTTATGCTTTCTAGTAGTTTTTATAACATTTTATATATCTTAATAAGGTTACATGGTCTTGTAGGACAAGTCAGCAGCTAAAGATGCATATTCAGGCCAAAACTGATGCCTATGTTGCAACATTAAGACACTGATGTCTCAACATCAAAGAGAGAAATCAAAAACAAGTTTTGGAACGAAATTGCCTTCGATGTCATGACACGCCCCTCCTATGTCGCGACATACTCTCGAGGTTGGTTGCAACATCTTAGGACTCTGTTGCAACCAAGGCCCTACATAGCCCAAAAATTCCTACATGTTTTAATTATAGTTTTGAGGGAAATTAGGAGTATCTATCCTAGTCGAACTCTAAGGACTTCAAAAATATTTTAGGCACTTTAATATTTCAAGTTTAGCCTATATAAAGGCCATTGTAATAAGTTTAAACACGCAATTTTAGGAAAGTAGAAAATATACTTAGGGTTTTTATTTCATTCTTAGCTTTTACTTAGGCTATTTTATGTTCTTATAATCAGATGATCCTGTTCCGAAGTAAGACTCTCGCGAGTGGAGATTGTTTTGGAGCCATGCTTTCATCGATAAATCCATGAGCATCTTTTTTCCTTTATTCTATTCTTTATATCTCTTTCTTTAACATTGTTTAATTGAACGTTTGTATAAAGATTAGAATCAATTTATGCTTCATACATATCTCGCATGGTTTCAACTATTCTAATCTTATTAATTGATTGAAGGATAGAGTTTCTTAGAGGATCAAGGAAGAACTTAAACCCTATGCTTGACAACCCTAGGAAGTTATTTAGTTGGGAATTAATCCAAAATTGGTATGGCCTAGCTATGAACACCTTAATCCCGAACTGATCTAGACTATAAGGTCAAAACATAAGTAGTTCTTGTCAACTCGTTATTCTAGTGGAAGACCAGAAGAACCTGCTAAGGCATCGACTAGTTGATTGATTAGAACCCTACTTCAATAATTAATTAAGTAAAATAATTGGATCTAGGCTAAAGGAACTTGCGTAGTCGAAAGAAGGGATAGGAGACGCCGATACATAAACTTTGGAGTAGATTTATGTTTAATTCAATTTATTTAGTTTATTAATATTATTATCATCTTACTTCTATACTAACACTACAAATTTGTGACTCAAGTAGATTAGTAATTATTTCCTCTAATTGGTTTGATAACAGTCTTCCCCAAACTGCAATCCCTTGGGTATGATCCTCGGAGTACTTACCTACTTCGTTGTAACTATATTACAACCTGACTTGTATACTTGCAGACACTGCCTCAATTTCAAGTATTTTGTAGTAGTATTCACACTCTGGACGTTAGTACGTCTAGAGGCGATCACCTACCTCAGTAGAACAAAGATGTTGAGGGTGGTTGCGGTACTATCGGCGGATAACTATATGGTGCTGCTTGGTCCAATTACGGTTAAAGGATGGGAACTTTTGGCGATACTGGATGCGTCAGTGTTGTTGGCAGCATCGGCGTGTACAATGGGTGGTGGTCATGTCAAATATACCCCTAGAGAATGTGTTAATGTAGGGAATGATTGTTTATGCTGTGGTGCTTGTGTAAAATAAACTAGTACTGAAGTGTTGATACAGGGAATGATTATGCGTGTTATGTTACTTGTGTAAGACAAATAAGGTGAGCACTAAAAATATACAAACCATATTGACTGGGAGGTTGCACAACAATTGGGTCCTCCTGTTGAGTTGGAGTAGATGTTGATCCCCCCGCGGCATGTTGTCCTGACCTAGGATTGATAGGCCCTCATCTTGGCCTCCTATGGCGATGTTGTCTACTCCTTTATAAAGCTGGCAGTAGATACGACTTGTTTTATGCTTGAACCAATCCATGTAACTGAAATTTGTCTCCAAGTTTGGTGTGAGAAATGGTTCACGAGCTGGCAAGTAATCATACCTACGCTGCCAAATCTCAATATACTTCTTGTAGATGTTGGTCAATATTCCTCAAGTCTCCCTGATAAGTTGATATTGTGCAGGTTATCGAGTTCTTAGGGTGGCGGTGGAATACATTGTGTACACCAGAATTGTCGCATCACTTAGTTGGATTTATGCATCTCAATCGTTGCAAAAATGATCAATGGCACTTTGATGTGCCAGATGTTACGACTGGACAAAACTTTAGTCGAGATGCATTCTTCAATCCTCAGATCCACATATGGGATCCATACAAACTGCAGTATGAATTTATAAATTTTAGTACGTGCTTAATATTTAACTTTTAATGCTGGAATAAAAAGTTGATAACTTTGAAATTCATAAACTAACCTCATCTTCAGTTTGTTGATCTAAAGCTAGTTGGATATCCTCAAGCTCGGTCAGTATATCACTGTGTCTCACGAGGTTGTTCCACCTATTCAAATATGTTATTTCAAAATTACAAAAATGAAAAATTAAAATGATAATGATATTATCAAATGATTATTACCATATTATGAGTAGGAATTCATAAAGGGGGTCCACTCAGAGGCTTAAAAATAGTAGTCAATACCATGCCCACCATTGAAGAAGGAGCATGCAACCGCCGATTTTAACTTTTTCTGGTTTTGCCACTGGACATATTTCTCGATACAACGTCTCCAGCACCGCTGATCCCCAACTAAGTCTTCCCTCTTCTTTCAAGTCGGCTAGTAGTAGTAGCTGCCTTAAGTGTACTAGATTACGAGATTTATCTAGCATGAGCAGACCCTTGATGAACCCCAAGATGAACGCGCGCACAAGTTGTTCTTTTTCAAAGTCATTCGCAGAAGCCTCAATAGTTTTGAAGTTATCCTCCAACCATCTTATCTAAATCCGACTACTCTTAAATTTGTTCAACACTTTCCCTAATAGTTGCTCTCAGGTTACACTCCAATCGATACTAAGGTAGATCGAGTTGTAAAGTAATGTCATCGAGTGTAATTGTACACCTATCGCAGGGAAGATGGAATGTGTGTGTCTCTAGTCTCCATCTTTTGACCAAAGCACTGATAAAGTGGGGGATCCAATTTAGCCCTCCCCCTGGAGCATGCGAGCCATGTATAAAAATAATGCATCTCGCAAGTGTCCATAAATGACATCTGGTACACATTCACTTAAATTCTTTATGTAAGTCTCCAAAACCCGATCTTCGATCTGAGTATATGAACATAAAATATAATAATTTTCACAACATAATAATTAACTATTTAACATCAAATAATTTAATAATATTTTCTTACCATTTGTATTGAACGTCACATATATGCTTGTCATCCAAATGAATAAGTTGATTTGTCATTTTACAAATTATAAGGAATAAAATATAATCTAAGAGAATAAAATTTAGAAAAATATTTTAAAAAATAATTGAGAATTGAGGATTGAGGATTGATGATTGAGAATTGAGAATTGAGAATTAAGGATTGATGATTAATGATTGAGAATTGAATGAAAATTGAGGATTGAAAATTGAGAATTAAGAATTGAGGATTGAGGATTGAATACTAAGTATTGAGTTGTAAAGACTGAAGTTTGCAGACATTTATATAGGAAAAATTATGGCTGTTGGAGCCATTGTAGCCGATGGGAATGTTATCGTTGGAAAAGTTACCATTGAAAAGAAAACACGTCCTATAGTGAAAACGCACCCTGTAAGACGCATTTTCCTTTCTGTCTCCAAAAACAGCTTAGGTTGGTATATTTCAAAATTTTCAGCCTGCTTTCTCTTCTTCTTTTTTTTAGCATATTTCAATAAATTAGCCTATTAGTATTACTAAAGATATTAATACATATATAACTATTATACTATAGATTATAATAAAAGATATAATATTACATGATATTATAATATTTAATCATCGGTGCATATATATAAGCTATTAAAATATTGTATGAAATAATATAGCTTTATATAATATAGTAGGAGGGTTATATTATATAATGTTATACCGTATCATTTAGTATATAATATATTAAAAGGTTATATATATGTATCAATGATTAAACATTATAATAAACAATAATATATGATAATAATTAATATATAATTTATTACTCTACTATAATAGTATATGATATAGTATTATATAATGAAATAATATATTTTATAAGTATTAATATAATAATAGTTATTATACTATAGATATTAATAAAAGATATAACATCAATAGTTATGTGTAATTTAATATATTAAAATACATTTTATATTTATAACTAATAATACATAAAATATTATTAAAAATTTAATATATTAATAAAATATTAATTTTTAAATTAGATTTTGAATTGAGCTTTAGCTTTTACAAATTGTATTTAAGTATTGAGTTTAATTTCATTTTTATTTTGGACTTAAGATTCGAGTTGTAATTAGTTTAATTTTAATTTAGGTAATAATGAGTATATTATTTGGGTTTGGGCTTAGTATAATATATTTGAGTTTTGGAATAAATATTTTAGAATGTGAGTATTAAGTTTATAAATTCAATAAAATAGATAACAAACTATTCAATTATCAATATAATATAATAATGAACAATCAAAGATATTTTTATTAATTCATATAATATCATAAAATAATAAATTTTACTTACAATAACAACTTTAATTATTTTATATAAAATAACTTTATCATATATATTAATTAAAATACATGTTTATAATATAAACATTTATATATTAAAAAAATATTATTGTTAATTATTACATATATAATTTATGTTTTTATAAGGTAAATTTGAATTGTGTTATCATCGAATAAAAGTAAAATGAATTATTACATTCAAAATTAAAATATTTATAACTTATAAAATTCAAGATTATCTTAATCTATCTGTAACACCCCTTGCCCAACCTGATCGCCGGGTCCGAGCTACAAGATGCTACATCTGTTGCCGAAGCAACGTTAGACAATTATATACTATACAACCCTTTTGCACATGCAATCAAGCGTAATTCACATCCATACTATGTTACATATTCATTTTTTGGTCTCACACGAGCTTAAGAAAGCTCCTTTGCTAACCCAAGGTTGAATTATGACCAAATTGTAAAATTTTCAAAGTTTCAGATCGATGTCGCGACATCGTCAATCAGTGAGTTACATCGCGACTTCAAGCATCGCAATGTCGCGACATCACTCACTGTCGGCCCATGTCGCAATGTCAAGGACTCAAGGTTGAGATGTTACCCCTGTTTTTAGCAAAAGTCCAATTCGATCCATAGTCATTTGCTTTAACCAAAATATGCCATTACACACATATTCATATACCACTTTCACGTATACCAAAACATGTAAATTCAAGCTAAAACAAGTCTATAACACTTTTAAAATATATGCATTCAAATGGAAAAACATTTATATCCAAAACCTAACATATTTAAGCCATCTATCAAATTAACTTGCCATTTCCTTCTATATACAAATATTGGAATATGTATAACATGTGTAAGATTGAAATCATCAACTAAATAACATCAACCATAGCTAAAACCATACACCATTTAGTACATACACTAAGCTTCACATGCAACTCAACATTTACCATAAATTCAAGCATACCATTCTATCAAGGAAATGATAATTTCCATAATAGATTATCCCTATATACATGCCACCACCTTTGTAACTAAAATGAATATATTACTACTAATTCAGTGATAGTGTGAGCTTCGGGCTAATTTGGTTCGACAAGTTCCACAATGTGACGATCTAAAAGGAAGAAACAACTAGAGTAAGCATTTAGAATACTTAGTACGTTTAAATGGAAATACTATGCTTACCTTGTTCTTATATAAGAATAATAGCATACCTTAGTTTGACATAATGTTGGCTAGAATATGGCATTCAAAACATCAACAAGGTGAGCACATATCTAAATCAATAATCATTATATCGTACAAGTAACTTAGACATACCAATTCATATTTCATATCATACCTTGTACATGATCACATATTTCATTTACATGCCTTGTAATCAATCAAACTTTCACATTTGTACTATGTACTATTACATAATAGCCAATTATCTCATAACATTTCAATTCAGTCAATTACTAGACATACATGCCAATTTCACTAGTGTTCCAATTTTATTCAAACATATATGCATATATATGAAATCAAACATAAAATTACACATAATATAAATTAATATGGAACTTACCTTTTCAAAATGTAAAAGTGTAAATACTTCAGGGACTAATATGCAATTTTAGCTTTTCCCCTATTAGCTCCACTTTGATTCAAATTTTGATCTATACAATTATTTTATATAACAAATCAATAATAATCACTTTCATACAAGGTTATGATATGCATGAAACTATATAAATATGTTTTTTGATTTCCCTCAAATTTTACATGTTATTCAATTTAGTCCCTAAGCTTGGGATAAACATAACTTTTGATTCCTAGCTTCAAATTAAAATATGATTTCATATATTCTCATTAGGGACCTTATACTTTCTATTTATAACATAATTTTATGACAAGTTTTACATTAATTCAACTTGGCCTCTAATGTAACAAAGTTAAAAATAAGCTAATCTTACTTTACAATTTAGTCCTTTTCATAACCTAAGCTTAAAATATATTAATTTCAAGCCCAATTCCTCAAGAAATTAACAATAAAAACTTTCTAAAACTTCAACAGACTTACAAATTGTTACATGGACTAGCTAAATCAAGCTCTTATGACCTCAAATTTATAATAATTACAAGAAAAAGACTTGAATTACCTACCAAATTAATGGTCAAAATTTCCAAGGGTTTGAAAGCTTTTTATATGTTTTTCTTTCTTATTTGGATGGTGAGTTGATGATTATTGTCTTCTCCCACGTATTTTATATTTATACTTTAATTAAAGCCTAATTAAGTTAACTTAATTAACATAACATAACTTAATTAATCTAATTTATCTATTAACAATAATTAATGGAGATTGACATCATCATCCTTTAAATTTTACTTTATAATGGTTTATTAACCATTTTGGCCCTTTGGTTAATTATCAATCAAGTCCTCAAGCCTTTTGTCAATTAAAATTCTATAGCGATTGGACTTTACAACTTAGTCATTAAGCCTTAATTAATTATTAATTCAAAAAAATTACTTGACCTATCTTTAATATATTTTTATAACTCCGTAAATATTCATATTTAATATTTACAAAATCAGTTTTTAAAAATAGGGTTCCAAAATCGCATTTTCTGATACCGCTAAAAATAAGGTCGTTACACTGTCACAGCCCGCCTAGCTCAATCCAAGCTCGAATTCAAAAATATTTGAGGTGAAAAACTTTTGAGCTTGTAATAGATCCAACCTAAGAAAGTCCAAGCCTGAGCTAATCCAAGCTCGAAAAAATTAAAGCTTGAGAAAATTCAAGTCTGAAGTAAGCCAAATCTGATCCTGCCCTTTTGCCAGCTCTAAATGATGCTTAATGTCAAAGTTATGAGTTTGATGTCCAAAAACACCATTGTTATTTCTATCGAGTCTTTGCATATCTCTATTGCCATGTAACACCCCAAACCCGGCCTAGATGTTATGGCCGAATCTATCGATGTCACATGATAGCGTGTTTGAAAACCGTAACCTATGTTGGAAACTATAACTCTACTTAAAACATTTTCCGTTTAGAATCTTCTCATTATTACTTATTATTTCTAATGTTAACTAATCGTTCGAAATCTTTCCAAAACATTTATTTTATGCAGAAGCTTTTAAAAGTCATTTTGAGAAAATCGTGTATTTAGAGATAACTTTTCCTTTTTTGAAAATTGAGTTTTTAAACGTCTAGCAGTTATAAATCCATAAAAATAAATAATAACCCGATTTAAGAAAAAGTCCCAGAAAGCCCGCAATTTACATCAAATATTATCTTAGAAAATAATCAAGAATTAAATACCCAAATTTGAAGTCAAATAGTTTAAATACGTGTGGCCACTGTCAAGTCCTCCGCTGCACCGATCCATCAAGTCTGGGGGTTACCTGTGCACATTAAACCCATGGGTGAGTTTATGAAAACTCAGTGTGTAATCCCCATATAGAACAAGCAGACAAAAGGAAATCACAATCTGGGCTTAAGCCCTTTCAGTACTAGATTCAGTTCCAGTTAGGGCCTTAGCCCGTTTCAGTACAAAAGCGGTCATGCATTTGGGCCTTGGCCCATTATAGAATCAGTAATCAGTACAGTAACAGATATATGGTCACAAAATCCTACCCAGCCAACCTCTACACACCATCTCCGTTCAACCCTACACTCCATGTGAGGATATAATCAACCCACCCATCCCTACACTCCAAATAGTACCGAATGCGACACTAATAGTGGTTTACAGCTGAGCTGGCAGTAAATTAGGCTAAGGCCTTTCAGTACACTTCCTCCGAACAATACCAACCTCATCCCAATGCAATGCAACGTACAGTTATGACACGCTATCTCAAGTAACAATACATACAATATCAGTTTAGTAAAATATCATCATGCTCAGTAACACATATACCTGTATAAGTCAATCAGTTATTTCATTCAATTAGGGGTCTAGGTAAACTTACCGACCCTACAGTAGGTTCACAATCGTCTCGGGCGACCCGTGCAACCTTAACAACAAATCAGAGAGAATGGGTTCACATGCCCATGTTGTCTGCCCGTGTGGCCCACACAACCCAAATTGGCCTTGGCCGTGTGGATCACACGGCCTTGCCTAGAACCCCACACGCCCGTGTGGATTACTCGTGTGGGCCCACAAGCTTGTGTGACCCACATGGCCCAAATTGGTCAAGCCCGTGTATTGTGCACGGCCCATTTGGCCATCACACGGCCATGTCTGATGCGTACGGCCTGGCTCGTCGATCACACACCTATGTTTCATCACACGGCCTACCACACGAGTGACCACACATCCGTGTTGCATCGAAGTAAGCTTTTTTGGGTTTTCACTGAACCCCATTTTCTGCATTACAGGAACACACCTGGAATCAGTTTGATGTGAAACCACTCCCAAGACTAACAATCCCTATATTGGCCAACAATTAATCATATTAGTCGCTTAAAACGTGCGGTTAAACCAAACCAAATCAAGAATACGCAACCCCTAAACGCCCAAAATCCTCACCTTAGGGTGAGTAACGACAATTCGCATAGTTAAAGCGTCAATTGTAAAACCCTAGCACCTAGAACCTCTCCTAAACAACAAAAAAATATGCATCCATTAACCTCTAACTCAGAAACCACAATAAGAATTGCATCAACTAAACTTATCGGTAATGCACAAGAAGTACCGAAATAACACAATCCGAACTATGGTAGCAAAAGAAAATAGAGGGGATGGCGGCAGGAAGGAACAAAAGAAAATAAAAGAAATGGAAAAAAAATAGTGAATGAAGAAGAAGAGAAAAGTTTTGACATTTAGGAATTTAGGATGAGAGAGAATAGATAACCACAACCCAAAAATTAAGCTCCTAAATCCCTAAATTTACTCATCCCCTAACCTATTACTTAGATTTTTAGTTTAACTGAAACTCTATCCACTAACAGACCCAAAAATATAACCCCATTTGCTAAAGCAGGGATTCGAACACCTAACCATCAGTAAACTTACAGTCCACCTAACCACCAGACCAACAGGCCCGTTCTAATATGAGAATACAAGTAATTGAATATAAGCCTACTGAACTAGTATCAGGCTTAACTTAGGAAAAAACCAATTTTTTTCCCAAGACAAGGCTTGAACTTGGAACCTCCCCCACACACTCAGAACACTTAACCACTGAAGCAGATACACACTACATATGAAATTTTTAGGGTGTTACAACTCTACCCCCTAAAAGAAAATTTTGGCCTCGAAATTTACCTGATGAGGATACTGCTGATACGTTGCATCCTCAGGCTCCCACGTAGCCTCCTCAGTGCTATGATTATGCCATAGAACCTTAACTAGTGGGATGGATTTTCTCCTCAGAATCTTTACGTCGCAATCCAATATCTAAACCGGCTCCATCTATATACTAGACTGGTAACTATTATTGTAAGCGAACTCTGCCAATGACAAATACTCCTTCCGACTGCCTCAAAAGTCAATCACATAGCTCCTCAACATATCCTCCAGTATTTGAATCATCCTCTCAGATTGACCATCTGTCTGAGGATGGAAAGCAGTACTGAAGTCTAACCTTGTACCTAGAGCTTCATGTAGCTTCTTCCAGAACCGAGATGTGAAGCGAAGATCCCTATCAGATATTATTCAAACCGGTACCCCATGTAGTCTCACTATCTCAGACACATACAGTTTAGCCAGCTTCTACAAAGAGTAGTCAATACGAACTAGTATGAAATGGGTAAATTTGGTCAACCGGTCCATGCTGACCCATACAAAATCTTTCTTAGTGGTTGTGAGGGTTAACCTACTAATGAAGTCCATAGTCACTCGCTCCAACTTCCAAAGTGGAATCTTAACTGGCTGCAACAAACCCAAAGGTAACTGATGTTCAGCCTTAACCTGCTGGCAAGTCAGACATTTACCCACAAAATCGGTAACCTCTCGTTTAAGTCTTGGCCACCAGTATAACTCACGAAGGTCATGGTACGTCTTATTTCCACCAGGATGCATAGCATAAGGGCTATTATGCGCCTCTCGCAGTATGGACTGCCTCAAATCAGTATCCTTTAGAACATAAATTCTCCCACGAAAATAAAGTACCCCTTCGCTATTTAGTCCAAAATCCACAGTATCACCACTCTCAACCTGTCGGAATCGAAGACCCAGTGTCTTATCCTCCAATTTTTTACCCTTAATTTATTCAATCGACGTCAATTTGACCTGAAGTTTGGCCAATAGACTACCATCATCAAATAAATTGAGACGAGCAAACATCACCCTTAGATCAGTCATAGCCCTACGGCTCAGTGCATCAGCCATCACATTGGCCTTACCAGGGTGGTATTCAATCGCACAATCGTAGTCCTTAAGCAGCTCAATGCATCTACGCTGCCTAAGATATAACTCCTTCTGAGTGAGGAGATACTTGAGGCTCTTATGATCCGTGTAGATGATACACTTTTCACTATATAAATAATGCCTCTAGATTTTTAGTACGAATACCACTACGGCCAACTCTAAGTCGTGCGTCGGATAATTCACCTCATGAGTCTTAAGCTGAAGAGATGCATACGCTACCACCTTACCCTCTTACATCAACACATATCCCAAACCGACATGTAGTGCATCGCTGTAAACAGTAAACTCTTTTCCAGACTTTGGCTGTATTAAAATAGGGACCTCAGTCAGTACAGTCTTGAGCTTCTCAAAGTTCTCTTGCTGTGCATCAGTCTAGATAAAAGGCACACTTTTACGTAGCAGCTTAGTCAAGGGTGCTGAAATCAGTGAAAACCCCTCTACAAATCGTCGGTAATACCCTGCCAGTCCTAGAAAATGGCTAATTTTGGACACAGTCTTAGGCTGCTTCCAATCTAAGACAGCCTCAATCTTTCGATGATTGACTCTAATCTCCTCAGCAAAAACCACATGTCCCAGAAACGCTACTTCACGTAATCAGAACTCATATTTACTGAACTTGGCGTACAGTTGTTTCTCTCACAGAATCTGTAGAACCACTCTGAGGTGTTCATCGTGCTCATCCTCAGTCTTCGAATACACCAGTATATCATCAATAAAAACCACCACAAATTGATCCAGATAGGGCTAGAACACTCAGTTCATCAAATCCATAAAAGCTACCGGTCCATTCGTCAGTTCAAATGGCATTACTAGGAACTCGTAGTGTCTATAACGAGTCCTAAACGCCGTCTTATACACATCAGCATCCTTAACTCTCAACTGGTGATGCCCTGACCGAAGATCAATCTTAGAGAAAATCAAAGCTCCTCAGAACTGGTCAAACAGATCACCTATCCCGGTAGGAGGTACTTATTCTTTATGGTCAGCTTATTCAGTTGTCGGTAGTCGATACGCATACATAAGGATCCATCCTTCTTTTTCACAAACAGAACTAGTGCTCCCCACGAAAACACACTAAGACGGATGAACCCACGATCCAGTAACTCCTGAATCAAGCCTTAAGCTCCACAAGCTCTTTCGGTGCCATTCTATATGGAGCGATGGACACAAGAGCTGTACCAGGAAAGAACTCAATCCCAAAATCTACTTCACGATTCGAGGGTAACCCAGGTAGCTCTTCAGGAAACACGTCCAAAAAGTCTTTAACCATCCTGATATCCTTAACAGAAGAATCCCCAGAATCTGCAACACTGATGTAGGCCAGATACGCTTCACATCCCTTACGAACCAACTTTTTGGCCCTTAATGCAGAAATCACATTCGATAAGTAATTTCAACGCTCCCCAATTACGACTACCTCGCTATCCTCCGTAATTCTCAGTACAACCCTTTTTGTGGCACAATCTAAGCTCACTCGATGCTTGACCAACCAATCCATCCCTAGTATCAGATCAAACTCTCCGAAAGGAAGTTCCATCAAATCTGTCAGAAAGATAGCCCATTGAACCTCTAAAGGGACGTCTTTAAACAACTTATTTACCCTTACCGATTTCCCCAACGGACTTAGTATAGTGACCTCACTCGTAGTACCCTCAACCAGTATACCCAAGTTTTCAGATACGGTACAAGCTATATAGGAGTGAGTGGATCCTATATCTATCACTGCAGTATAAGGTACATTATAAATAAAGAAAGTACCCATGATAATGTCTGCAGCATCTCCATCCTCTCAACGACGTGCAGCATAAACTAGAGTAGGCTGCATCGCCTCAGTATGACTAGCACCTCTGCGCAACCCATTACCACCTCTGGCCTGACCATAGCCTCTCGGTGGCTACTGAATTACTCTCGGTGGTGATGCAGTACCAGTACCTGAAGCTTGCATCTGATCAGACCTCCGCGGACACTCTCTAATACGGTGTTCTAATGAATCGCACCTCAAACAAGCTCTAGTTCTTTTCCAATACTCACCCTGATGGCGTCTACCATAGTCAATACACGACGGCTGTCCAGTAGCAGCAATAGAAGCCCCAACTCTGATCGGCCCATCAACTCTGGCCTTTTTCTTAGGCCTATAAATAGAACTTGAGGGCTATGAATCCCTCTTGCCCTTACCTCTCTCTCAGTTTTGGCGCTCAGCGCGCTTCACTTCCTCTGCGATCTTCACCTTATCGACCAATGCAACAAAATCTTGTTCCCTCTGTGGAGCTATCAGAACTCTCAAATTATCTCTGAGGCTATCCTCGAACTGAACACATCGCTCGTACTCAGTGGCCACCATACCTCGCGCATAGCAGCTCAATCGTAGAAATTTGGCCTCATACTCGGCCACTGATCTATCCTCCTGAGTCAAATTCAAAAACTCTATCCTACAGACATTCACATAACTGGCACCCACATACTTCCCTTGGAAGGCAGTCTTGAAGAACTCCTAGGATAGTCGATCGGGCTGAGTGCCCTCCTTAACCGTAAGCCACCACTGATAAGCCTCATCTCTCAGCAATGACATTGCACCTTTTAGTTTCTGCTCGGGGGTGCAGTCCAAATCATCCATAATCCTTTCTGTGGCCTCAATCAAGTACTCAGTCACGTTAGGGGTAACTCCAGCAATACCCTTAAAAATCTCGGCTCCATTAGATAGAAGTCGATACGTAACTGACCTCAGCCTCTAGCTCCAGTATTGGGCCCAACGACCCTCTCTAAAATCCTCAACATGGCCTAGGACAGTGCGTCGTCCCCAGCCCTTCGATCATGAGACCCAGACCCAAACTTAGTCTCTATAACAGGCGACACCGGCGTCTCGCTAGTGTCTAAATTTGGCATATTTCCTAGTGAAGAGGACTCAGCTTGAGCCCCTCTACGGCCTCTTGTACCCCGTCCATGAGTATCTCTTGTGCTCATCGTCTATTCACGTTTTATCTGTATTAACAGTTTTATGCATCAGTTTATAGTTCTAGTGTTTATTAACAGATATTTTATGAAAACAGTATCAAAAGTGTATAGCTTGTTTCGTACATCGCAGTGTCTATAGGTTTGACTACAGTATCAGTATACACTAACTTGATTTTTTCCAGTACAGTCTATCTATAGTAGTCTCAATATATACTATCTATAGTATTTCAATTTATAAACAAATAATAGTTCAGAGGACTTACAGAATTGGCGTTGGAGACTCGATGTACCACACATTTAGTAAAACATTTCACGTTATTTAAAAAAATAAGTTCTTAGAGAATTGAATCTTAAAAACCTAAATCCACAGCCAAGTTTTGTAACCTGACTCTGATACCACTAAATGTAACACCCCAAACCTGGCCTAAACGTTATGGCCGAATATGGCTCTGCCACATGATAGCGTGTTTGAAGACAGTAACCTGTGTTCGAAACTGTAACTTTGCTTAAAACATTTTTCGTTTAGAATCTTCTCATTATTACTTAGCCCCTTTTAGTACAGAAGCGGTCATGCATTTGGGCCTTGGCCCATTACAAAATTAGTAATCAGTACAGTAACAGATATAGGGTCACAAAATCCTACTCAGCCAGCCTCTACACACCATCTCCGACCAACCCTACACTCCATGTGGGGATATAATTAACCCACCCATCCCTACACTCTAAATAGTACCGAATACGGCACTAAATAGTGGTTTGCAACTGAGCTGCCAGTAAATTAGGCCGAGGCCTTTTAGTACACTTCCTTTGAACAATACCAATGCAATCCCAATGCAATGCAACATATAGTTATGACAATATCATGGTAACAGTACATATAATATCAATTCAATGAAATATCATCATGCTCAGTAACACATATACCTATATCAGTCAATCAGTCATTTCATTCAATTAGGGGTCTAGGTAAACTTATCGACCCTACAGTAGGTTCATAGTCGTCTCGGGTGACCCGTGCAACCTTAGCAACAAATCAGTGAGAATGAGCTCACACGCCCATGTTGTCTACCCGTGTGGGCCTACATGCCCATGTGGTCCACACGGCCTGGCCCAGAACCCCACACACCCATGCGGATTACCCGTATGGGCCCACAAGCCCGTGTAGCCCACATGGCCTAAATCGGTCGAGCCCGTGTGTTGCACACGGCCCACCTGGCCATCATACCACCATGTCTGATGCGCACTGTAACACCCCTAACCCGTATCCGTCACTAAAATAGGGTTAAAGGCATTACCGTACATATCAAAACATTCATATATACTTAAGCATAACATAATCAAAACATATAATAATCATTCACAATTGTCCCATATATAGGTCTACGAGACCTTAAACATGCATTAGAAAGGGGTCGGGACTAAACTGAGCTCATACAAAATTTTTTGAAATTTATGCATCTTTCAAAGTTGTACAGGTCACACGCCCGTGTGAACAGGCTGTGTGCCTCACACTGCTGTAGACACTCCCGTGTGTCTAGGCCATGTCAAAACAGGGCATACATACTGACTTATCCACACGGCCACATGACACGCTCGTGTGCCAGGCTGTGTGAAAATTAGGGAGGCTATTGACTTGGGTCACACGGCCAGTCAAACGCCCGTGTGTCTAGCCCGTGCTCGAAACTGACTTGGCCACACAGCCTAGCACATGCCCGTGTGTGCAACCGTGTAGTCTGCCCAGGCTCATTTCGAAATGGCCATTAAGCAATACGGCTGAGACACACGCCCGTGTCCCTGCCCGTGTGGGCAAAAATAGGCCATTTGTAAGGCCAAATTACCACCCGTTAAGGGTCCTTCCTACAAGCATCAAAACCATAACATATACAACATATTTCCAACCAATTTCAATAGCCAAAAAATTCATCATTCATGTCATTTCATTGACAATAAATTCATGCTTGTAACACATACCAAAACTTACCAAACTTACCATTTCTCTTAGCCATTCATGAACACATCAAATAGATCATGGCTAATTATATCATGGCCAAAGTCAAACCATAATCACAACCATACCGAGCCATATATCATGGCTAAATATATACACCACAAAACATAATCAAAGTACTTCTAGCCTATACATGCCATACTTTAATATTCACTTTTTCAAAAGGTACCAAAAAGAAGTTTGATAGTGTGGTGATGATCCTCGATGATCCCTAAGCTCTCGGTAGCTACGATATCTATAAAACAGTTGAAAAACACACAAAGTAAGCTTTTAAAAGCTTAGTAAGCCATATACAAATAAACTTAACATTTTAAACATAAAAGCATAATCAAATTACATATACTTCACAGCCAAATACTATCATAAACCTCAATATTCATATACATTTCACATATTCCAAATTCTTTATTACATATAGCATAATTTCTCATGCTTTTATTACATATCAACATTTATTCACTAAAGTACATATACTTACCTTTCAACATCAAACATCATACTCATTTCAAACGTACCTGAATCGGATACATGTTCACATAATAATTCATTTTCTCGGAATACCTGTTGAACCGTGCGGAATCATAAGGATACGCGGATAGCTTGGAAAGCTCGTACAATGCCAACGTCCCAGATATGGTCTTTTATGTAATCAAATATCGATACCACTATCCCAAACAGGGTCTTACACAAAATCAAATACGATGCCAACATCCCAGACGTGGTCTTACACGTAAATCATAAGTCGATGCCAACGCCCTAGACGTGGTCTTACACGATAACACATATCGGATCCTATGTCATGACATATGCATCCTAACTATTCCTAAGGTTCGCACGGGGCTTTTCAGACGTCGAAACTTTACCGATGCTTTCTCGGATATCTCATATTCAAGGCATAAAGCCATTCATCATTGTTCAATAGTATATAAGCATAAATAAACCATTTCAAATACATTTATTTGTATATTGACTTACCTCGTACGGATTCGGATAGACGTAATCAGCTACTCGACGAACTTTCAACTATCCCCGATCTAATTCTGTTTTCTTTAATTCTTAATCTATATGAATTCAAATTTAACTCTTTTATTCACCAAATTATTCAAATCAATCAACAAACACACATTTAGGGCATTTTACAAATTATCCCTCACATTTACACATTTTAACATTTTAGTCCTTAATTCGGAAAATCACAAAATACACATAATTTTCATATACCCATGTTAGGCTGAATTCTTATAGTATTCATATAAGTCCATATGTTTCATTTATTTCACATTTTAGTCCTTCAAAATCTTATTTTTACAATTTAGCCCAAATTACTCAAATTCGTCAAAACTTCAAAGACAAAATATGTTAACCCAAAACATATCTTTTATTTTCCATCAACTAACATTTCAAAGCTCACAAAATAAATAATGGCATAAATTAAAATCATCATCAAAATCAAAAATTGAGACATGAGTTTGATAGTATACAAAGCAACAATTACAAAAATGTAGAAATTATCAAAAACAGATCAAAACACATACCTTAATAAAAGAAATTTATGGCCGAACCCTCTTTGAGTCTTTTTCTTTCTTTTTCTTTTGTATTTTCAACAAGATGAAAATAAAATGGCTAAATTTCATACTTTGTTCTAATTATAATAACTTTAATAACTAAATACCAATTTTGCCCTTAATAAATAAACATTTAAAACATTAGCATTAAGGCCATAGATGTCCACTCATGCTTTCAATGGTCTAATTGCATCATAAGGACCTATCTTTTAATAAGACAAATCAATTAAGCACTTTAACAAACAACGCAGACAACTTTTATATTTCACACGATTAGGTCTTTTTCACAAATTAAGTACACAAATGATCGAATTTTCATATGGGACTTTCACACATGTCAATTCACATATAATAAGCACAAAAAATATTATTAAAATATTTTTATAACTTAGATTTGTGGTCCCAAAACCACTATTCCAACTAGGGTCTAAACCAGGCTGTTACACGCACGGTCTGGCTCGTCGATCATAAGCTTGTGTTCCATCACACGGCCTACCACACGGGTGACCACACGCCCAAGTGGCGTCGACAGTAAGCTTTTTTGGCTTTTTGTCGAACCCTATTTTTTGCGTTTCGGGTACACACCTGATATCAGTTTGATGTGAAACCTCTCCCGAGACCAACAATCCCTATATTAGCCAACAATTGATCATATTAGTCGCTTAAAACATGCGGTTAAACTGAACCAAATCAAGAATATGCAACCCTTAAACACCCAAAATCCTTACCTTAGGGCGAGTAACAATAATTTGCACAGTTAAAGTGTCGATTGGAAAACCCCAGCACCTAGAACCTCTCCTAAACAACAAAAAAAATACGCATCCATTAACATCTAACTCAGAAACCACAATAAGAATTGCATCAACTAAACTTACCAAAAATGCACAAGAAGTTCCGAAATAACACAATCCAAGCTATGGTAGTAAAAGAAAATAGGGGGACGGCGGTAGGAAGGAACAAAAAAAAAGAAAATAAATGGAAAAAGAAAATAGTAAAGGAAGAAGAGGAGAAAAGTTTTGACGTTTCAAAATTTAGGAGGAGAGAGAATAGATAACCACAACCCAAAAATTAAGCTCTTAAATCCCTAAATTTACTCATCCCCTAACCCACTACTCAGATTTTCAATATAACTTAAACTCTATCCACTAACAGACCCAAAAATATAACCCCATTTGCTGAAGTAGGGATGCGAACACCTAACCATCAGCAAACTTACACTCCACCTAACCACCAGACTAGCAAGCCCGTTCTCATATGAGAATACAAGTAATTTAATATAAGCCTGCTGAACTAGTATCAGGTTAATTTAGGAAAAAGCCAATTTTTTTTCCCAAGACAAGGCTTGAACTTGGGACCTCCCACGCACACCCAGAACACTTAACCACTAAAGCAGATACATACTACATATGAAATTTTTGGGGTGTTACATGCCATGAAGTTTGTCACTGGTCCACCTGCGCCAAAAATATGTTCTTTCAGCTGGTTTTAGGAATTCATTGATGCTTGATGTCTGCCAACCCACAATTTAAACAACTTGTTCTTGTTCCTCTTAGACTTCTTTCTAGGTTTAGTACTAGGCTATTCTTTGATAGACTTCTTTTTAATGATTCCATATTTTTTCTCTTTAGTAATAGCAAGAAGAGTCTTATATATTTAGATTTGAAAAACATCAATAACCAAAAGGGAAAATATATGCATACAACGCTGAGGGTGTTGAAAAACTAAATGAGGCAACTAAAGCCTAAAAGAGTGTAAAAGAAGGCATACTCTTGCACTTGGGTTTGGATTGATTGTGGCCTAGCAAGCTTCTTGTTCACATTGCTATTGTCACATCCCAAAAATCAGGTTAGAACAAATTAGGTTAGTGAAACCTAAAGTGGTCATGCTCTGATTTTTTAGTTAAGATTGTGAAGTTATGTTATTGTGCTTATGTGTGCGAGGTTCTGGGTTCAAATCATTTTCTTTGAAATTTTTCTATTTTTGCTCCAATCCTTATCTTTGAACGTTTGATTTATAAATTATTTTCGCTCAATTAATATCAGAATGAGCTTGTTGGTTTAGTGGTAAAGATTTTGCTTACCCATAGGTCTTGTGTTCAAAACCCCCCACTATGTGCATAGTGGAAATTGTTTTTGTTTTGATCTCTGGGGAAAATCTGATAGGATAACTAATTAGTTAGTGGGGATTTGGATCAGATAGTGGAGTATGGGTAGTTGGGATTTGTTTTAATTCTATTATTATTATTTTATTTAAAAATAATAATTTAATAATTTGTTCCCAAAATTTTTACCAAATTTTACTCCCACGTTGCTCTTCATTTTTTTTCTCAAAAATTTTGCCAGACATTATTTTCTTTGACATTTTATTTCTCCCTCTTTTTTTTCACATTGTTTTTTTGTTGTTGTTTGCAATTCTCCTTTCTATCAACTAAAACCCCAATATGGTTGTTTACTTTTCCATCATTCCCTTTTCATTTCTTTCAAGTATCCCTACTGTTATCAAACATTGTGGTTTCTCAACCCTTTTCTCTTTGTCGTGCTTGGTTGGTTTTGTTCCATTTTGGTTGCAAGGTTCGTGTTTTGTCCCTTCCAAATTCAATACTACTTAAATGTGCTTGAAAAATTGGTGATGATTACGAGTTACGTACCGTTTAGAATCCTAATCGTCATTTAGCTGCTGCTTCGTGTATCACAACAAATTCAAAGAAAGAACCCATTATTTGAATGAAATGAAGTGCCAAACAAGGAGAAATGGATCTATTTATCTATGATCAAATTATATTTGTTCGATACACTGTTGTCAATATGATTGGAAATTTTGAATATAAATGTTGAGAGTTGAGAAAAGAATAAAGAATATAAAAAAGACTACAAAAAAATACAATAAAAAAAAAGAATTTATTTTTTATTTTTTATTAATTATTATTAATATTTTCTCTTTTTATATGTTATTTTATCTTATTTTTTGTTGTTTTGTAAATGTTTAAATGCAATTACATCATTTATTCACTTGATCTTTTTTCTCTCTATTTTCTATCAATAAAATTGGTTCAATAAAATTGGGTTTTGTTGTTATAGAACACGGTATTCTATATTTTATAGTAGAAATATTCTATAGTAGCAAAGCAATAAGAAATACAAATAATAAATTGATTTAAAATAAAAGTCTGAATAGACCAAAAGAGGGGGGAGGAAATGGTAAGTAACCAAATGGCATGTTTGGGGATTGAATTTTGGTGATAGGTGTTGTTTAGCATTTTGATGTTATGTTAGAGTGCCTATTAATTCTAGTTGTGAATAATGTATTCAGGTTTGTGATTGTTGTGTTAGTGTTGTCGTTCCAGTGACATTCAGGTGTGTGATTCTAACCTGAAAACTCTTCTGGAACTTGGAAAAACTCAAAAAATAATGGTTATTTCAAAACTGTACTATGTCACATGATCGTGTGGTAGACCGTGTGCACCACATGGTCGTGTGGCTGGCCGTTTTTGGCCTGTGTAGGTGCACATGGGTGTATGCAATTACATAGGCAAGTCGAGTAGACCGTGAATGTCACATAGTTGTGTGGACCACACGGTCTAGCCTATTGGGCAATGTAGGCCATATGGTTAGCCAGTTGGGCCGTATGGGCCACACGGCTATATGGGCTCATTTTTTTTGGAAATTTTCCACTTAGGCCTATTTCACCTAGAAATGTGTAATTAGACCTTTCATGGGGTTTGTTCAGCTTAAATAAGACTTGAAACATGACATCTGTCAAGATGTGTTCGTATGTGCTTGGTTAAGGTAGGTGAAAAACTTATGTTCGATCTATGTTTCGATAACTCGGGAAGTATAATTACGTGTAAAAAAGTGCATAACACTTGTATGTCAAATAGTTGTTAGTATAAACAATATGATTTACTATGATTTGTATAAGTTATGTGTTGTGTTACGCTCCATATAATATCTATTAATGTATGCATGCCATACAATCTATGTGATATGTTTGTATGTTAATGTGATTTTGCATATGCATTGGGTGGGTTATGATATGATGGAGGAAGTGTTATATGGCAGTTTTTACTGCAATTATAGTAGCTAGAGCGCACATTTCTGTTTGGCAGCTCAACTGCATATTTATGAATGGCACACCGCTATATATTGGTGTGATTGGATGGATGGACTCTTTTAGTCCTATTTGGTGTGATTGGTTGGTCGAAGATGGTGTGTAACAGATGGGGGTAGGACATTATATGACATGATAAGATATGCTATGATTCAATATGGTATGATATGATATATTATGATATGATACGATATGAAATATTAAATGATATACTCTAATTTGGATTCTGATATGCTATGAGACGTTATGATATATATATTTCTACTGAAATTTATGGGCCAAATCATACATTGGTCCTCTAGCTCACTTATTTGTTTAATACATTTCAGGTGAAATTTTGACTTAGGACTGGACGGCGTATGGGAGCTTAAATTGTTTTCTCCACTAAGTGAATATAGTGATTTACGTTAGTAATTTTTTCTGGACTTTTGGGACTGTAATATGTTTTTAGGCTGTGTCTTGGTTTTCGTTTTGTTCATCAATTTTTGATAATTTTTTACCGTAAAATTACAAAATCACACGAGTTAACAAATTGGATACCGATTTTTAAAACTAAAACTCTGAAAATTTTTTACTGCAAATTAAGTAAACTCTTAAGGGTTTTTCTGTAAATTAATAAGTAAATAGTTTTTAACAAATGTTTGGCATTAAGTTGGAAAGGATTTGCCAAAAAGTAATATTTACAAAATACACGATTTTGAATTCGAATTCTGGGTTTGATAGGTGTTTCTAGACTAAGGTTTTTCCTAAATGTTTGTGAGAGTATTTGTCAAAATTTTATGCTTTTGAAATGCATTCTAAGTTTTACTTTATCAAAAGTTCTTTACCGAGTTGATGTAATCTCTCTAGACTCGGCCATTCCGTCTAAGCTAGGTTTGGGGTGTTACAGCTATCATCCTTATCCCCATCCATAGATTTACCTGAATCATTCTCAGAATTTTTAGACACTTCTAAGATTCCATGCTTTTTCACATCTTGTTCATAGATCAAATGATCTCTATTAGCATGGCACCTATGCCCAACATGTTGCCAACCTCCATCAAATCTAATGCCACTAGCATCCTCGCCATTATTCAACTCTTCAAACTCACTATTGCTTTTCCCATTGTACAGTCGGTTGCCATTGGACCCATTATAACTAGCCTAATATCAAATGCTATTGCTTCATTGATAGCCATTAGAAGCAATATAATTACACGTCACAGTTTGCTCTCCAGTCTTATGATCTTCCATTTCACCAATAGGGCATTGATCCCCTTGTTGTTCTCTATCAATCTCCACAGTATTATTGGCCTTGATTGCCTCTTTAGCCTTTCTTCTAGCTTCAGCCATTGCCTTTTCACATCTCTTTCTTCTTATCAAAAACAAGAAATGATCTTCGAAATAATATGAAAAAGAGGAAAAATCAATTAAAAGCATAAAGTTCGAATGAAAATTGACAAAAGAAGAAGAAGAAGAAAATTGTTGTAACACATTTTTATAGATGGGTGGAGGTTGCTTGGGGAGAAAGTATAGGGCTTTGGATTCATTCTTCTTGATTAAGCATATGCCTTTTAGTTAAGTGTAAAATTCACCCTTTGAAAGTTTATAATTCCTTTTCTATTATTTTTCTAATTAAGGGAATTTCAAGATTTTAACTTCCAAGTTTAACCCATGCAATTATGTAATTACCTAAACCAAAACAAGATTTTATTAGTGGGAAGAAATTAAATTAAAACAAATTTAGAATATCAAGTTTGTATTAAAATATACAAATTTCATTCCAATTGAATATTAACTCAATTGATATCATTGTTGTTGCAAAAATTAGAATAACTTCAATTCAAACTTGCTTAAGCCCATATTTTCTCCCAATCAAAAGATAAAAGTTATAAACTTTTCATAAGTGAAATTTTTCTACCGGATTTTGTTTAATAATGGCAAACTTCGCCTTACTAGAGTTATCACTGTTAGAACAAGCTTTAAGGTTCCAAAATTTGGTATCCTTGGATGTAATTATAGCCAAAACTCAAGGACTTTTATGTAATCCCAATAAGCTTTTGCAGCTCCATGCATGTCCCAAATCTTTTACTTGTGAAATAAGTGACCTATGCAGCCCACTGAAGTTGGCTGTCTGGGATTTGAAATGACAATTAATTAGTAGTGATCCTAGAGGTATTTGTTTATTATTCACTAAACTAAACACAATAAAAAAATAAAATTTAAAAGAGAGACAACCACAAACCTTGATTATGAATTATAAAATGGACATCAAAAATTAAAATATAAAATAAAACTTAACATTTGAAGGATTATTTTGGGTATTTTAGGGTCAAAATCCTTGTTGGTTTATGATTTCAGAAATTTTAACATATTGTTGAATGCATGTTAGTAGAAAAAATTATCATTGGGGATACATTTATATTTTTTCTCTCCCAATTTATTTATTACATATCTCCATATACTTTTGTTCTTTTTCCTATTTCTTGATCTAAAACCAAGTAAAAATCCCCATTTTTCTCCAATGGTTCAACTTCAGCTCTTTGTCTTTAGCTTTTGGATAGAATTATATATATTTAGGAAAAAATTAAATGAGTTGTCTTTTTGTAATTGGGGAATTTTGTACCAAGGCTGTTTGTGCATAAATTGGGCTGAGCTACCATCAAGTATGCTACAGACCAAAACACTTTCTATTTTTGGGTATAAATGAAACCATTTATATGCCCATTAGTTCTTCCTAATTTTATCTAAAGGATTGTTAAATCTTTCAAAGCCCATACAGAATTGTAAACAACGTTAATGAACTTGTTGGCAAATATTTTTTTTAATTGGTTCATGTGATCAGATGATATCTTATTGATTTCAAATTCAAATTTGTGTAGATACATGAAATTGATTCAAAGTTTCAACCTCAATAGCCATAATCTACCTTGGAGAAACGTGGATTTCTCCATGAACCCTAATATAGAAAATAAAGAAAAAGGTAAAAAATAAGCACATGCAAAGAGTTAAAAACAGGCTGTTTTTTAACAGAGTAATTTAAAATTCGGATCCACCTCGAATATTACGAGGAAAAATCCATTATATTGTACAATAAAGCAGCATGAAATCTCCAAAAGATTAAAGCAACTTCTGGGTATTGGGTGTCGAATCCTTGATTTGAATGTCTTATGCCTAAAATTAGATTAAATATCGTAGATAGAAGAGTAAGTTCAAATCGCATAGAGATTAGATACAATAAAACTAAAATATTAGGTGACTAAAGTTGTCGTGAGCAAAGTATATCTTATTTCCATTCTTGGAAATTTTGACTGTCAGTTTCTATTGTTTTATGTGCTATTCGAAGAATAGTTAGAACAAGTATAGAAGGGTCAAAGTATATATTTTTTTGTTGGCAATTTTAACTTGCATAAAAATAATATTAGTTATATATATATTAAGTAGCAAATGGAGACTGCGATGGCCATGTTTTAAAAAAATAAGGAAATTAGATTTAAAAGAGTTTTAATTTTTTTTTATGTGACAACATGGCTAAAGGAATTAAAAGAGTTTAACTTTGACTAGGATTTTATCTTGCTTTCTTAAGGGATAACAAGTTGATTGAATTGACAATGACTTCAAGTGAGAGACTTATTTGTTAAGTACTTAATATGTTTATTTCAAGTAGGACTGAACTTGTTGAAGGTTGTTGACTTATCCTAGTTCGATTTGGAGATAAAATGATTTGAAGCCTATTTATAGGCTTTTGATTTTACACAGTAGGGTGTTCTTTTTCTGGGTGTTTTTCTTGAGAATTTGAGAGCAGATTATTGTGTATTCAAACACCTTCTGTGTAACGCCCCAAAATTTAAATTTTTTGTTTTTGCAAATGTGTGACACAATCGAGTATCTGCTTCAGTGGTTAAGTATTCTGGGTGTGTGTGGGAGGTCCCAAGTTCAAGCCATGACTTGGGCAAATTTTGGTATTTTTATGAATAAAGCCCAATCTTTAGTCAATAGGCTTTTATTTAATTGTTGATAAGCTTATATCAAAATGGGCATGTTGGTCTGGTGGTTAAACAGTGTGTTGGCTTGCTGATGGTCCTGTGTTTGAATCTCTGCGTGAGCAGGGGAGATTATATTTGCTCGATTTAATGGCTGAGAGTTTGAGTTGTATTGGAAATCTGAGTAGTGGAAGTTTAATAGAGAGAATTTAGGAGTGAGTTAAGGGATTTTGGGGTTATCGAGATTCTTATCGAATTATTCTGTTCATATTTTTTTCTTTCCTTTTCCCCAAAAATAAAATTTTAGGTTTTTTCTTCTCCTCTTCTCCCTTTTTGCTGCCATTTTCCTTTTCCATTGTTTTTCCTTGCTGCCAAAATTCTTGTGCTCTCCCATTCTTTTTCTCCTCAACTTCTTTCCACTAGTCTCATGTCGTTCCATGATTAACTACAATTGTTCGGTAAGTACTCATCTTTTTTAAGTTTGTTTCTCTCCAAAAACTCTACCAATTTTTCCATTGGGATTTCCTTTCTCTTTTGCCGAAACCTACTTTTCTCTTCCTATTTTCTTTCGATTTTGCTCCCATCTCGACTGCAATCGCACTTTTATTCCTTATTTTGGCGTTTTGTAGACAACTTCAGCAAGTGATTTTATGTGGTTTGTAGTTGAGAATGTTAAGTTTCTGACTAGGGATTGTTCTGATGTTTGGGCAGTATCATTTTACTAGGATCGAGACTTTTCTGGTACTACTTCATAACCAAATCGATTTGAAACGTTGGGGGTAAGTTTCAATCGCTCAATAGTTGAGTAACCTGCTCGGGTTGGTTTTAATTCATCGGTTAAGTGATTAACTGAGTAGTACTTTGGTCAATTATAGGTTCGGGATTGCTTGGAGTTGCTTTTGCGTAAAAAATGATACAAGTGTGTACCTGAAACGTAAAAAACAAGGTTTTGGTAAAAGTCAAAAACCCCACTGTCGATGCCATACGGGCTTGTGGTTGCCCGTGTAGTAGGCCGTGTGCGACCACACGGCTATGTGACGGCCAAGGCCAAATTAGGCCGTGCGGGCCGCACGGGCATGCGAGCCCACACGGGCAGGCAACATGGGCATGTGAGCCCATTTTCATTGAATTGACTGCTAAGGTTGCAGGGTCTCCCAAGTCGACTGTAAACCTATTGTATGGTCAGTAAGCATCATTTAGACCCCTAATTGTGTGAACTGACTGCTTGATTTATATATATTGAGCATGATGATAGTATGCATGTACACTGAACTGGTTATATGTACTGATATCATGAGATAGCATGTCATGATTTGTATGTTGCATTGCATGGGGTTGGGTTGATTATATTTGGAGGAAGTGTACTGAAAGGCTCTTAAGCCTAATATACTGGTAGCTCAGCTGCAAATTACTGTTTTGTGTCGCATTCGGTACTACCTGGAGTGTAGGGATGGGTGGGTTGATTTAATCCCCGCATGGAGTGTAGGGTTGGACGGAGATAGTGTGTAGAGGCTGGTTGGGTAAGACTTTGTTACTGAATACTGCATGACTGCTACTGATACTGTGATGGGCTAAAGCCCTAATGCATACTGATACTGTGATGGGCTAAGGCCCTACTGCATATTTGATACTGTACTGAGATAGGCTATGGCCCAAACCGTTACTGATACTGAAAGGGGCTTAGGCCCAAAACTGTATTTGATTATGCACTGTGTCTACTATTGTTTGTTTTATATGGGATTACACATTGAGTTTACATAAACTCACCCCTCTCTGTTTAATGTGCACAGGTAATCCCTAGACCTAGACGGATCGGTGCGGCAGAAGACTCGACGGTGACCACAGTTTTTGGACTTTACCTTTTTTTTAATTTATGTTTTACAATTTTATTATTATTGGGATGTAATTTGAGGATTCTTGGGACTTTTGCTTAAATTAGGTTTTTATTTATTTTTTTGTGGAATTATAATTGCTAGTCGTAGGAAGTTTGGTTCTCAAAAAGCTAATGTATTTTCTAAACTCACGATTACTTAAACTGCTTTATTTTAAAAGCTTCCACAATGAGAAATGTTTTAAAGCAAATGTTTTAAATAAGTAAAGCGATTCCCCTTAGAACTAATAAAAGATAAAGATAGGTAATAACATGGAAATGATTTTATTCTAATAATTTAGTTTTCGAACACACTATCATGTGACATCGCCAGATTCAACTATAACGTCTAGGCTAGGTTTAGGGTATTACATTTAGTGGTATCGAAGTCAGGTTGCAAAACTCAGCTGTGGATTATGAGTTTTAAATTTGGTCTTTGAAGAATTTATTTTCAAATGATTTGAAATGTTTCTACTGAGTATGTGGTACACCGAGTCTCCGACGCTAATCCTGTAAGTATTCCAAAATTGATATATGCTTTTATTGGAAATGCTATGCTATTCTGAAACTACTATAGCTAGTATACTTCGAAAATACTCTAGTTAGTATATATTGAAACTATAGTTAAACTGAAACTATAGTAAACTACCAGAGACTGCGACAAACGAAAACAAACTCTAAACTTATGGTATTATTTTACATAAAATATTTGTTAATAAACACTGGAACTGTAACTGATTCATAAAAATTTTAATACAGATAAACTTGATTAGATATGAGTACACGAGGTATCCGTGGATGGGGTACTAGAGGCCGAGGTAGAGGCCGTAGAGGGGCTCGAGCTGAGTCCTCGTCATCGGGCAGCCTACCAAATTTGGATACGAGTGAGATGCCAGTGTCATCCACTACTAAGACTGGGTCTCAAGATCGCATGGTTGGGGACAACGCATTGTCCCAGGCTATGCTCAGGATTTTAGAGAGGGTCGTTGGGCCCAATACTAGATTTGAAGGCCGAGGGTCGGGTACGAAACAACTCTAGTCCAATGGAGCTGAGTTATTCAGGGGTGTCACTAGAGTCGCCCCTAATTTGGCCGAGTACTGGATTGAGGCCACGAAGAGGATCATGGATGACCTGGATTGCACCCTCGAGCAGAAATTTGAGGGTACAGTCTCACTGTTGAGGGATGAGGCTAATTAGTGGTGGCTTACTATTAAGGAGGGCACTCAGCCCGAACGTCTGACCTGGGGGTTCTTTAAGACCTCCTTCCAGGGGAAATATGTGGGAGCCGATTTTGCGGATGCCCGTAGGAGGGAATTTCTAAATCTGACACAGGGAGATCGATCAATGACCGAGTATGAGGCTGAGTTTCTGAGAATGAGCTGCTATGCGCGAGGTATGGTGGCATCTGACTACGAGCGATATGTCTGCTTTGAGGATGGCCTCAGGGATAACTTGAGGGTTCTGATAGCTCCGCAGAGGGAGCGAGATTTTTCTGTCTTAGTTGAAAAGGTGAAGATCGCCGATGAGGTTAAGTGCACTGAGCTCCAAAACCGCGATAGAGAGAGAGGTAGGAACAAGAGGGATTCGAAGCTCTCGAATTCTGTACAGAGGCCTAAGAAAAAGGCTAGAGCTGATGGGCCAGTTAGAGCTGGGCCCCCTGTTCCTGCTACTGGATAGCAGCCATGTGTTGATTATGGTAGACGCCACCAAGGTGAGTGTTGGAGGAGAACTGGGGCGTGCCTGAGGTGTGGATCACTGGATCACCGTATCAGGGAGAGTCCACTGACAGATGCAAGCTCAGGGTACTGGTAATGCACAGCCACAGAGGGTAGTACAATAGCCATCGAGAGGCCGTGGTCAGGCTAGAGGTGGTAATGGCATGGGCCGTGGGTAGAGAGCACCGGGTAGAGGTGCTAGACAGACTGAGGTAAGGCAGCCGGCTCTAGTACATGCTGCACGTTGCTGAGAGGATGGAAATACTCCAGACGTTATCACGGGTATGTTACTTATTTATGGTGTACCTTATATTGCATTGATAGATATAGTATCCACTCACTCCTATATAGCTTATACTGTGTCTAAAAACTTGGGGATATTAGCTGAGAGCACTACGAGTGAGGTTATTGTACTGAGTCTTTTGGGGCAGTTTATAAGGGTTAACAAGTTATTTAGAGACATCCCTTTAGGGGTTCAAGGGGCAACCTTTCTGGCTGATCTGATGGAGCTTCCTTTTGGGGAGTTAACTTAATATTGGGAATGGATTGGTTGGTTAAGCACCGTGTCAGTTTGGATTGTGCGACCAAAAAGGTCGTATTGAGAACTGAGGAGGATAATGAGGTAGTCATGATAGGAGAACGCCGGAATTATTTGGCTAATATGATCTCTGCACTGGTGGTTGAGAAACTGGTTCGTAAGGGATGTGAGGCGTACTTGGCCTTTGTAAGTGTCTTGGATTCTGGGGATTCTACAATTAAAGATATCAGAACGGTAAAGGGTTTTTCGAACGTCTTTCCTGAGGAGCTACCAGGTATACCTCCGGATCGTGAAGTGGAGTTTGAGATAGAGCTCCTTCCTGGTACAGCTTCGGTGTCCATCGCTCCCTATTGAATGGCACCGAAGGAGCTTATAGAGCTTAAGGCTTAGATTCAGGAGTTGTTAGATTATGGGTTCATCCACCCTAGTGTGTCCCCGTGGGGAGCACCGGTACTATTTGTTAAGAGGAATGATGGATCCATGAGGATGTGCATCGACTACCGTCAGCTGAACAAGTTGACCATTAAGAACAAGTATCTACTTTCGAGGATAGATAATTTGTTTGACCAGTTTCGAGGGGCGTCTATGTTTTCCAAGATTGATCTGCGTTTTGGATATCATCAGCTGAGGGTTAAGGAAGTTGATGTATTTAAGACGAAATTTAGGACTCGTTATGGACACTAATGCCATTTGGAATGACGAATGCATCGACGGCTTTTGTGGATCTAATAGACTGAGTATTTCATCCTTAACTGGATCAGTTTGTGGTGGTGTTCATCGACACACTGGTTTATTCGAGGATTGAGGATGAGCATGACGAGCACTCTAGAGTTGTTCTTCAGACTTTGAGGGAAAAGTAACTCTATGCTAAGTTTGGCAAGTGTGAGTTCTGGTTGCATAAAGTAACATTTCTGGGTTATGTGGTTTCTGCTGAGGGGATTTGTGTTGACCCTTGAAAGATTGAAGCTATATTGGACTAGAAGCAACCTAGGAATGTGTCTGAGATCCGCACTTTTCTGGGGCTGGCGGGTTATTATCGGTGGTTTGTGGAAGGCTTCTCATTGATTGCAGCAGCCTTAACTAAGTTGCTACGTAAGGGGGTACCGTTTAACTGGACTGATACACAGTAAGAGAGTTTTGAGAAGCTTAAGACTGTATTGACTAAGGCTATTGTTCTGATATAGCCTGAATCTGGAAAAGGAGTTCACAGTTTATAGTGATGTATCACATGTAGGATGGTAAGGTGGTAGCATATGCGTCTCATCAGCTTAAGACATATGAGGCGAACTATCCGACGCATGATTTGGAGCTGGCGGCCATTATAACAGCCCGATTTTGCGCCTAGTCAGAACAATGGTTTCAGGACCACTATTTTGAGGCCAGAGAAAATTATTTTAGTGTTATTTTATGTGTTATAATATAATTTTATAAGTGCTTGTAAATTTTGGTAAGTTAATTTTAGCGATTTCTAGTCCAATTCCGAAAAAGGGCTAAATCGCGCAAAAGGTAAAAGTTGTATTTTGATACCTGAAGGTATTAAATTGCTTTGTATCTTGAATTGGGGGTCTTTAAAGTGAAATTAGGCCATTGAATGTGTGATGGTCGGCCAAGGGAGACAAATTGGTCAAAAAAGCCAAAAATTGTGGCTTTTAGGTGACTAGTTTGACAAAAAATAAAATAAAATAAAGAAAAGAAAGATATCATCTTTTCTTCACCTTCTCTCCACCAATTTTCCAGCCAAGAAATGGTTTTTTAAAGCTTCAAATTTTCAGCAACTTTGAGCCTTAGGAATTAAGTGATTTTCATGTCTTTCTTGATGATTTTTACATTTTTGGAACCCCTAAAGCATGACCTTTCATATGAGGGGTCTAGTTTGCAAAATGATGAAGAGTTTAGGGTTTTTCCATGAATGTATATGTGTTTTTTGCTGAGTTTTTATTGAATAATATGAGTTGTAGTTGTCTAATAAACAACTTTTGTGAAAGAAATTGCATGAAAACACCTTAAAAAGGGTTAGTTTGCTAAGTTGTAAGAGAAGTTGTAAATGTGTGAAATAGTTGAAATTGTGAGTTGCTATAGTTATGAAAATGGTTCATCTAGACTCAAGGAGTAAAGAAATGTGATAAAAATCATTTTTCGAGCCTAGGGGTAATTTGGTAATTTTGGCAAAATATAGGGGCAAAATTATAAAAATTGTCCAAGTGTGTCAATGGACTAATTTGATTAGTACATTGTTTTAATAAGTTAAATGTGATGTTATAGATGATGAAAATCGAGATTTGGACCAAGAACGAAAAGAAATCGATTTAAGGACGATTATGTCCTTTTCACCTTTGTGGTATCGAGGTAAGTTCGTATGTAAACAATACCATGCTATACAAGTATTTTAAATGTTATCATTACATAAATTGTACAAATATTCAAGTGTATGTGATTAATAGAAATATGATAAGACAAAGCCTTGATAGGCGAGGAAGAATCCCGTTTGAACCTTAGGAATAAAATAGGATACGAGTGACATGTCACTAGGAATTATGAGTCTAGATGACTAGCTTGAGAGTGAGCATTGAAATGTCATGAGATATGAGGTAGCTTTAGCTACAATTGAGGCACTTATGTGTAAGATTTTCCGAGTATCCAATTAGTATTCCAAGTGTTCAACGGGTAATCCGAATAAAGAGTTGATGATGGTCCCAATAAGGTAAGTCATTGGTGAGTATGCACTTAAGTTATGTTACGAGTTGTGCAGGTACATACACTAAGCCTATGAGAATGTCTTGGTATGTGAAATATCTATGATGCATAAATATGTGTTCTTACCATGATGGATGAAATGATGTTGTATTAATTTTGTGAATAATGATCATGAATGAGTAACTTAGCCTTGATAGACTTGAGTTACTGCAGTAGTGTAACTTTGAAAATACACTACAAATATTATAAAATGAGTTAGAGGTTGAATAAAATATGGAATTAAATCTTAATGAGTCTAGTTTCTTATAAAAGAAATCTTGTATGCAAAATAATTCCCTATAATGAGATATTTGAAGTTACGTGGGACAGAGTCAGAATGACTTCGAGATCCCCTGTTCTGATTTGATAAAATGATTATAAATTGTATAAAAATGGTTGAGTTATAATTTATATTATTAGAATTATAAATGAGTCTAGTTTCAATAGAAATAGACGAGAACATTATTAAAGTCTTGTGCTATGAGATAATTGAACTTTAGTGTAAAAGGGTTGAAACTGTCAGACAGTGAATCAAGAGTAAATTTGAGGAATAAACTGTACTAATTTACTCAGCCAAAAATTCTGTAAATTATATGGTAGAAAGGTAAATGAGTCTAGTTTCAGGGAAAATTAACGGAACTTAATTCGGAGTTTTGTATCTCCTTATATAAATAATTTAGTGACTGTTGCCCAGGAAGACAGCTTGTCGTGAACTTGAGAATATGTTGTAAACATTGATAAAACATGTTAATGAGTTGCTTATTGTTTTCATATGAACTTTCTAAGCGAAAGCTTACCCCCCTTCTTTCCCATGTTTCTTAAGGTTGCCAGGTTAGCTCGGGTTGGAGGCTGTCAGAGATATTATCACACTATCGAGTTAACGCTATCGGCGTAAGTAAATCCAAGTGATTCGAGTCTATGGCATGTATAGGGTTTTAATGTTGAGTATGTGATATTATGATTTAGCTAAAGGTTTCGGCTTGTATTGATAAAGTGTCGTAGCCATGTAAATTGGCCTATGTCGGCTAATGACGTTATGGGCCTATATGATTATTCATATATATGTATGATACTATCTCTTGTGAGGTGGCTTATAGCATGTATACCTAGAGGTTGTATTGAGGTAGTAATTTTTTCATGATTATATGATTATGGCATGCAAAGGCCAAGGTCTCGGATGATGAGTTTACAATGATTTATTATGAATGAATTATGATATCTATTGCATGAGAAATAGTCATGATCATGACATGTTTATGGATGTTTAAGTGCCTAATTTTTTCCATGTTGTATGCTATTATATAAGTATGTGTGCATGTGTTGTGAGGGTGACAAAATGGCTCGAAAAGTAGCCTTGTATTTGTCTACATGAATAGACACACGGGTGTGTGTCTAGGTCGTGTGTGACACACGGTCCACCTCCATGGGCGTGTTGTCCAGCCGTGTGTCCCCAGCACCTAAGTTTTTCAAATCAGTATGCATGGTAGTGGTACACGGGCAAGAGACACGGCCATGTGTCTCAGCCGTGTGAAGGACATGGTTATAGGGCACGGGCGTGTGCCTTGGCCGTGTAGTTTTGGTAGAATGTTCAGGTTTTTAGACACTGTTTCAGGACACGGGCATGTCCCTAGCACACGGGTGTGTGCTCTATACCCACACGGGCGTGTGGAGCCTTGATGCTAGGGATTTTCTAAGTTTTTCGTAAGTTCTCGGTTGGGTCCCAAACCACCCCGAATGTATGTTTTGGGCCTCGTAAGCCCATATAAGGGACAGCTTGCATGTGAAAAGAAAAGTTTTTAATTGTTTGAGATTTCATGGCCCTGTTTAGTATAGAAGTGTTAATAAAAGTTAGGTAGCACCTCGAACCCCGTCCTGGCATCGGATGTGGGCGAGGGGTGTTATATTTAGTGGTATCAGAGCATGGTTTAGTCTATTTTTGGACTAACCTAGCGTAAGAGAGTCTAGCTATACATGCCATAGTATTACTCGTGATAGTGTGATATCTCCCGGCCCTAACAAAACTGTTGATTAAGATAGGAATGAGTTCCAACCGAGCAAATCTTGATATAGATAAGAATAAAGTTGAGATTATTGAATCATGCTTGTGATATGCTGAAAATGGGAAAGGTATGAAAAGAAATTCATGATTTTTACATGAACTAGTATTCATTATGTGATACTCTTAAGTTAAAGAATATGAAACAGTGGAGTAAAACGAAGTTAAGTTGTGAAAAGCTCTTTTATGCATGTTGGTATTCATACGATGTTAAATGTCCAACTTGATTGGCCATGTGTTTATGAAAAGAAAGAAATTTGCTTGAAATGACAGAGTGTATGTATGAATGCTTTTATTGCATGATTAGTAATCAGTATATACATGAGGTTGACGTTTATGTCTAGATTAATAAAGTCAAGATGCTGCAATGTTATGCCTTATAATCTCAATTACAGAATCATAAATGTCACAATAGCATGAAAGTTGTAATGAAAGATCAAATTGGGTGGAACGCAGGGAATGAGTATGATCGTTCACTAATGAATTGATGGAATAGACCATGGCTGGACCGTGGCAATACATGAGATTTGTGTGCCAGTGTAAGACCATGTCTGGGACATGGCATCGGCACAGAGATGAGTGCCAGTGTAAGACATGTCTGGGACATGCATCGGCCTCAACAGAGATAGCCAGTGTAAGACGTGTCTGGGACACGCATCGGCTAAGAGTTGTGCTAGAGTAAGACATGTCTGGGACATGCATCAACATGCATATATGAGTACCAGTGTAAGACATGTCTGGGACATGCATCGGCCTCGAGATGTTAGTCAGTGTCAGACATGTCTGGGACATGCATCGGCTACGAGATGTGCTAGTGTAAGACATGTCTTGGACATGCATCGACACAGTTACATGTGTTAGTGATGGACGAGAGCTAGTACAAGACCATAGTTGGACTATGGCATCAAGTAAGCGATGTACTCGAAACCGTAAGACGTTCTCCAATTTGATAAATATTGGCAAGTGATTAAGACTCAATGTGGGAACTTGATAAGACATTAAGGGTAATTTGAGTAAAAGAAATAAAAGTTTGAGTTGTGATAAATTCACTTATGTTTAGCTAATATTCACATGAAATAAAGTTGCATGTATTACTGAGATATGTGAAGATATGTTCATAACAAGTTGGAAATTTGAAATGTTTGAAGCAAGGTATGTAATGCTATGTTGTTGCTGAATACGTATTTGCTTGAGAGTCAAAAGTTTAGAGGCTTTACAATTTTTACCCCCTTACCAGAATAGAGTTATACGATGAGATTCTCGAGAGATATGTTTGCATAAGCTTGCAAAAGTGAAACTAAAGAGCACAATAATGGAATAGTATGGGACTACTGAAGATAAAATTAGTTAGAGGAATAACATTGGACTTGCACACATGTCTGAGTATGACAGATTCAATTAAATAAAAGTTATGGCTATCTTTTTCTTCTGAGTATTCTATGTTTTCCTCTATTCTAGGGAATACGTATGATTATCCCTTTCGAGTGGGTATTCTATCATGTGAGGATGCTAGTGGCTGTGATATTTGATGAAAAGCTTTATTGGTTCAGTTAGTTATGATAGACATTTCTCCATCTCTTCAGATTTCTATTCTGATATATTGGAATGAAGTCGATAGTAAAAAGATCTATGTGAGATTATTCTGATGTTCTATTGATTATGGTTTATATATACGAGAATTATATTATCTATGTTACAAGGAATTCTAGAGCGTACAGACAGTAGTTTCCTTCTGGTTTTCTCTGAGGGATTTTCCGGATCATCTTTATTATTTTCTTCTGGATTATATTCTCAGATTTCTGGTATAGTTTTATATCTTGGACTTTCTTATATTGGTTTTTCTCTTGTTCTTGTTTCGAGAATTATCGAGCTTGGCTTAACTTTACGAGTAATCTTTGACTTGCGATATTAGAATCTGTTATGATTATGCTTCTGACTCGACCATAAAGGTGTGGGGATTTCAGTGTCGAGATTTCTTTAAAATTCTTGGGGTAAAAAATGGTTATTCTGCAAAAGTAAATCTTTTAAGTTTATTCTCTGGTTCGAGAATACCGTTACGTGTTCTTTGGTAAGTAGTCGTGCAGTCAGAAATAATGAGGTTTTATTCTTATAAGTATGATACGGAAACCATAATTAGTGGACTTCTCTCATTCGAGAGATGTTGTATAAGTAAGTTGTCCTGATCAATAAAGAGACCACATTTATGAAGTTGGAATCATTTGATTCATGTTAGTAAAGTTTCTAAGCAGTTGATGATCAGGGTATAGAAATGTGGCTATAAGTGATAAATTAAACTAGTACAGATTGCAGGGAGGATTTGATTTCTAGTTTCTGTTACTATTATTTCAGAGTAAGATTTGAGTACTAAGAAACTTCGGTTTATACAGAGAATTGAGTACAGAGCTTACAGCAGTCTTTTATCCATTCTTCTAAAGGATGTTGAACTGTCTACAGAGTAAAGCCGAATATCAGATGCACTTGAGACTATTATTGTCGGTGATGATATTGAAAGGAAAATGAGAGAGTACTGTTATGAAATTTCGTACCAGGATATCTCTCATCCCCGAGAAAAAGGAGGGCTGCGAGTTGAATTGTGATAGATTGGTGATAGTAGTCCGCATGACTATTTTGGTATATACAGAGGTATTGCTAGACGGATTTGGACAAGTTGTGCTTCTAAGCTTATAATTCTCAGAATGTCAGTTTTCAGTATTTCAAATTGAGCCGAGAATTTTATGCTAATTGTGGAAAGGTTACAGAAATCCTGAGTATTAGCTTCAGCTGAGTTGTTTTGTAAGTTTTGAGAAAAAAATATAAGTGACCCGTGAAAGTCAAGAGCAACTTTTTCTGGTAAGATTTTCAGGGAAAAAATCCCTAAAGGGGGGAAGAAATGTAACAGCCCAATTTTGGGCCTAGTGGGAACAGTGGTTTCGAGACCACTATTCCGAGTCCAGAGAAAATTATTTTAGTGTTATTTTATGTGTTATAATATAATTTTATAAGTGCTTGTAAATTTTGGTAAGTTAATTTTAGCGATTTCTAGTCCAATTCCGAAAAAGGGCTAAATCGCGTAAAAGGTAAAAGTTGTATTTTGGTGCCTAAAGGTATTAAATTGCTTTGTATCTTGAATTGGGGGTCTTTAAAGTGAAATTAGGCCATTTAATGTGTGATGGCCGGCCAAGGGAGACAAATTGGTCAAAAAAGCCAAAAATTGTGGCTTTTAGGTGACTAGTTTGACAAAAAAAAAGAATAAAATAAAGAAAAGAAAGATATCATCTTTTCTTCACCTTCTCTCCACTGATTTTCCAGCCAAGAAATGGGTTTTGAAAGCTTCAAATTTTCAGCAACTTTGAGCCTTAGGAATTAAGTGATTTTAATGTCTTTCTTGATGATTTTTACATTTTTGGAACCCCTAAAGCATGACCTTTCATATGAGGGGTTAGTTTGCAAAATGATGAAGAGTTTAGGGTTTTTCCATGAATTTATATGTGTTTTTTGCTGAGTTTTTATGGAAGAATATGACTTGTAGTTGTCTAATAAACAACTTTTGTGAAAGAAATTGCATGAAAACACCTTAAAAGGGGCTAGTTTGCTAAGTTGTAAGATAAGTTGTAAATGTGTGAAATAGTTGAAATTATGAGTTGCTATAGTTATGAAAATGGTTCATCTAGACTCAAGGAATAAAGAAATGTGATAAAAATCATTTTTCGAGCCTAGGGGTAATTTGGTAATTTTGGCAAAATATAGGGGCAAAATTGTAAAAATTGCCAAGTGTGTCAATGGACTAATTTGATTACTACATTGTATTAATAAGTTAAATGTGATGTTATAGATGATGAAAATTGAGATTTGGACCTAGAACGGAAAGAAATCGATTTGTGGATGATTATGTCTTTTTCACCTTTGTGGTATCGAGGTAAGTTCGTATGTAAACAATACCACGCTATACATGTATTTTAAATGTTATCATTACATGAATTGTAAAAATATTCATGTTTATGTGATTAATAGAAATATGCTAAGACAAAGCCTTGATAGGCGAGGAAGAATCCCGTTTGAACCTTAGGAATAAAATAGGATACCAGTGACATGTCACTAGGAATTATGAGTCTAGATGACTAGCTCGAGAGTGAGCATTGAAATGTCATGAGATATGAGGTAGCTTTAGCTACAATTGAGGCACTTATGTGCAAGATTTTCCGAGTATCCAATTAGTATTCCAAATGTTCAACGGGTAATCCGATTAAAGAGTTGATGATGGTCCTAATGAGGTAAGTCATTGGTGAGTATGCACTTGAGTTATGTCATGAGTTGTGCAGGTACGTACACTAAGCCTATGAGAATGTCTTGGTATGTGAAATATCTATGATGCATAAATATGTGTTCTTACCATGATGGATGAAATGATGTTGTATTAATTTTGTGAACAATGATCATGAATAAGTAACGTAGCCTTGACAGACTTGAGTTACGGCAGTAGTGTAAATTTGAAAATACACTAAAAATAGTATAAAATGATTTATAGGCTGAATAAAATATCTAATTAAATCTTAATGAGTATAGTTTCTTATAAAAGAAACCGTGTAAGCAAAATAATTCCCTATAATGAGATATTTGAAGTTGCGTGGGACAGAGTCAGAATGACTTTGAGATCCCCTATTCCGATTTTATAAAATCATTATAAATTTTACAAAATGGTTATGAGTTATAATTTATGTTTTTAGAATTATTAATGAGTCTAGTTTCCATAGAAATAGATGAGAACATTATTCGAGCCTTGTGCTATGAGATAATTGAACTTTGTGCAGAAGAGTTGAAACTGTCAGATAGTGAATCAGGAGTAACTTTGAGGAATAAACTGTACTAATTGGATAAGCCAAAAATTCGGGAAATTTTATGGTATAAAGGTAAATGAGTCTAGTTTTAGGGAAAATTAACAAAACTTAATTTGGAGTTTTTTAACTCCTGATATAAATAATTTAGTGACTGTTGCCCAGGAAGACAACTTGTCGTGAACTTGAGAATATGTTGTAAACATTGATAAAACATGTTAATGAGTTGCTTATTGTTTTCATATGAACTTTCTAAGAAAAAGCTTACCCCCCCTTCTTTCCCATGTTTCCTAAGGTTTCCAGGTTAGCTCGGGTTGGAGGCCGTCAGAGATATTATCACACTGTCGAGTTAACGCTATCGGCGTAAGTAAATCCAAGTGATTCGAGTCTATGGCATGTATAGGGTTTTAATGTTGAGTATGTGATTTATGATTTAGCTAAAGGTGTCGGCTTGTATTGATAAAGTGTTGTAGCCATGTAAATTGGCCTATTTCGGCTAATGACGTTATGGGCCTATATGATTATTCATATATATGTATGATACTATCTCTTGTGAGGCGGCTTATAGCATGTATACCTAGAGGTTGTATTGAGGTAGTAATTTGTGCATGATTATGTGATTATGGCATGCAAGGGCCAAGGTCTCGGATGATGAGTTTACAATGATTTGGTATGAATGAATTATGATATCTATTGCATGAGAAATAGTCATGATCATGACATGTTTATGGATGTTTAAGTGCCTAAGTTTTTCCTTGTTGTATGCTATTGTATAAGTATGCGTGCATGTGTTGTGAGGGTGACAAAATGGCTCAGAAAGTAGCCTTGTATTTGTCCACATGGGTAGACACACGGGCGTGTGTCTAGGTCGTGTGTGACACATAGTCCGCCTCTATGGGTGTGTTGTCCAGCTGTGTGTCCCCAGCACCTAAGTTTTTCAAATCAGTATGCATGGTAGTGGTACACGAGCAAGAGACACGGCCATGTGTCTCAGCCATGTGAAAGACACGGTCATAGGGCACGGGCTGTGAATTGGCTGTGTGGTTTTGGCAGAATGTCTAGGTTTTTGGACACGGTTTCAGGACATGGGCATGTCCCTAGCACACGGGCGTGTGGAGCCTTGATGCTAGGGATTTTCTAAGTTTTTCATGAGTTCTCGGTTGGGTCCTGAACCACCCCAAATGTATGTTTTGGGCCTCGTAAGCCCACATAAGGGACAGCTTGCATGTGAAAAGAAAAGTTTTTAATTTTTTGAGATTTCATGGCCCTGTTTAGTATAGAAGTGTTAGTAAAAGTCAGGTAGCACCTCGAACCCCGTCCTGGCATCGGATGCAGGTGAGGGGTGTTCAACTGTGGTATTTGCACAGAAAATTTGGAGGCACTATCTGTACGGTGAGAAGTGTATCATATATATTGTTCACAAAAGCCTCAAGTATCTTCTTACTCAGAAGGAGCTGAATCTTAGGCAGTGCAAATGGATCAAGCTGCTTAAGGACTACGACTACACCATTGAGTACCATCTTGGCGAGACCAATGTGGTGGCCGATACTTTGAGCTGTAGGGCTATGACTGATCTGAGGGTGATGTTTGCTAGTGTAACAACCTAAAATAGGGCCTAGTCAGAACAGTGGTTACGAGACCACAAATCTGAAGTAGAAATATTTATTTTATGACTATTTTAGAGTCCATGGTATGTTTGAGTGATTGTGTGCAAATTTTGTTAAGTAAATTTTATTAATAAAGTGCCCAATTTTATTATTGGGATTAAATAACATTAATTGCAAAATATGAGTTCTAGAAAATAAGTACTTGATTGAAATGGGGGTTTAAACTAGAGGTCTTTAAATGGAAAATAGACTATCATATTTTGGTATGGACAAAACTAGGCATGGAAGGGTAAAAATTGAAGGGTTAGTAAAAAGGGCATTTTGGTCATTTGGGTGTTTTAAGGCATAAAAGACAAAATAAAAGCCCTAAAAATCTGCTTATCTTCTTCATATGGCTGCCGAAATTTACATGACTCCATGGCTAAGGTTTCAAGCTTTTCAAAGCTCAATTGTAAATGCATTTGAGCCCCTTTTTAATGTTTTTCGTATTTTTTGAGATCCTAAAAGCTTAACCTTTCTATTTCTACCATTTATTTGCATGAAAAATGAAGTTTAAAAAAATTGACCCATGGTAGATAATTGTGCATTTTGATGTTTAATGGTAGAATAAGGATGCTTGAGGTTAGAATAACGGTTTTTGTTAAGTGATTTTCGTTAAAAATGGTTTAAATGGGTTAATAAGTAAAAGTTGTTAATGTTTATAAAAGCATGAAATAGTGAGAATTTGAGGTTGCCATAGAAGATAAAAATGTTCAGCATGTCTTAAATCTTATAGAAATCTAATAAATTTCAATTTTCGAGCCTTGGGGTAAATTCGTAATTATACAAAAGTTTAGGGGCAAAAATGTGAATTTTTTCAAAATATGTTTTAGGTCCGAAATGATTAGTACATTGATTAAATGAATGAATCTCATCATGTTAGATCAAGAAAATCAAGATTTGGGCTTAAATCGAGAAAGTGCGTGGTTAAATACAAAAAGAGAATAATTAGCCAAAATTTCATTTGAGGTAAGTCCGTATGATTAAATGAGCATGATATTTATGTCATTGTTATTATACTTGAAAATCTATCTTGACATGATTGTATTAAAGTTTATGTTGATGATATTGTATATGAGAAAGTGATGTCAAATGTAAACAACATTTATGTGTTGATTGAATGCTTGGAGATTTGATAGAATATGATATTCCATTTAAATGAGTAAGTTGTATGTAAATAATACAACTACATTATTATTATATGTGTTTAAATAATATAGCATGAATGACTTGGTTGTGGAAATAATTATCTATGATGAATATTGAAATAGTATAATTCCTGTTTGAACTTTAAGAAACAATTCGGATATTCATGCCATGACATTTGGGTTATTTGTGTGCCAGTGTAAGACATGTTTCGGACATGCATCGGCCACATTATGAGAGCCAGTGTAAGACCATATCTGGGACATGGAATCGGCATTGAGACGAGAGCTAGTGTAAGACATGTCTAGGACATGCATCGACCTTGAGATGTAAGCCAGTGTAAGACATGTCTGGGACATGCATCGGCTACGAGATGTGTCAATGTAAGACCATGTCTGGGACATGGCATCGGCACGGATATGTGGGAGCTAGTGTAAGACCATGTCTGGGACATGGCGTCGGCCTCGATTTTGATAGTCAGTGTAAGACCATGTCTGGGACACGGCATCAGCATTATACCCTATGTTTAATGCTTAGTGAATATCCGATAGCTTTCTGAATGGTTCAATGGTGAGAGTTACGGTTTAAGCTAAATGAGAAAGGTTTTGACCATATTGTGAGTGGTATAGGTACTTACATGAAATTGATGAGATGTGAATTCAATTCATGTTATATGATTAGTAAGAAATGAATATGAGCATGTTGAGTAACACAAGTATGTATGCCAAGCTCATGAGAAATGATTTCAGTTTATGATGCACATTTAGTGAAGATGTAAATAGGTAACTCATGCTTATGAGAATGATTTTGTGATGACCTTGTGATTATAGGTCTATACTTATTATGTATGAATATGTAACCTTACCAATGTGGTGAAAATGAATTAATATGGTGTGATGAACGTAGTATCGTTAATTTACACCAAAATAGTTTCGAACAGCAGCCATAGTCCAAATTTAAAAATCCACCAAAAATTGTGAAAATTGAGTTATAGGCTGAATAAAATATGAAATTAAATCCTAATGAGTCTAGTTTCACATAGAAGAAATGGTGTAAGCAAATGAGTTTCATACTATGAAATATTTTAGTTGTTGTTAGACAGAGTCAGAATGACTTTGAAATCTCCTTTTCTGAGTTGAGAAAATCATTTAAAATTATAAAAAAAATATTTATGAGTTATAATTTATATGCTTAGAATTCTTAATGAGTATGTTTTCAACAGAAATAGACGGGAACATCATCCAAGTCCCGTATTATGAGATAATTAATTTTTAGTGAAGAGGGATCAGAACTGTCAGATAGCAAAAAAGTGTAATTTTAAGGAATAAACTGTACTAATTGGCTAAACCAAAAATTCTAAAAATTTTATGGTAAGAATATATGTGAGTCTAGTTTCAGGGAAAATTATCGAAACTTAATTTTGATTTCCGTAGCTCCAGATATAAATAATTTAGTGATTGTGACACGAGAAAATAGATTGACTGGAACATGAGTAAAAATGCAAATAGGGTTGTATTACCACGAGAAGCAAGTTGATAAGTTGCTTATTATTTTTATACGGTCTTGCTAAGCTATAAAGCTTACTCTCTTCTTTTCCTTTCCTTTAGTGTTTTCAGGTTAGCTCGGGGTTGGAGATCGTCGGAGGCAGCATCACACTATCAAGTCGCTACCTTTGGAAAAAATGAAGCATATATTAGAAATTTTCAAGTGAGTGGCATGTATAGCGATTTAGTTGATTGACATGCATTATTTTGCTTTGGCCAAATGTGTTGGCTTATATTGAGTTATATGCATATGGCTATGAGATGTGGCTCATACTGATTATGGCGTAAGCCTTGCTATTCATGTCATGTCTAATGTTTATAATGTGACTATGTTTCTTTGCCATGCATGGTTAGTAATACGACATGTGTGTTGGATGTATGCTCTATGACCAATTGAGGTGGTCATAGCCATGTCATAATTGCATGATATAAAAACAACATGATAATGATTGAACATGACTGCTTGAAGGATAAGTTGGTAACCATAGTCTAATGGTAAGAGTGGTCATCAAAATGACAAGTTTTATGAATGTGAAATAAGGAATCTAGGCTTGGTATTGCATGAGTAGATACATTACTTGTAAGAGGACACGTTAATGTTAAGGATATGTCTTAATAAAGAGTGTTTAATCACTAAAATGATGTCATGATTTGCGATTTTGATGTGCATAATGTTGTAAGAGATTATGGGTAACGTGAAGGTTTAGAAAATAGCCTAAGTGTTGGCTACACGAGCTGAGACACGGCCGTGTGTCTCAACTGTATGAGGGACACGACCTGGAGACACGGGCGTGTGGCTCGGTCGTGTGGTTCGATGTGCATGCTGATGTCATAAACAGAGAGTTACACGGCCTAAGGACACGGGCGTGCCAAAGGCACACGGGCGTGTCCTTATGTCCACATGGATGTGTGACCCTATTTCTTGGGAAAATTTTCTAGGTTTTCCTGAAACTTCTTAAAGTTATCGGTTTAGTCTCGAATCATTCCCGATGAATGTTTTGGGCTTCGTAGACCCAAATAAGGGACAACATGCATGTGTTTGAAAGGTTTTGTATCAAAAGAGATTTTATGGCCCGGTTTTTGCATGAACGTGTATGTTTAAGTCCGATAATGCCTCGTACCCTGTTCCGACGTTCGACATGGATAAGGGGTGTTACATTTAGTGGTATCAGAACATGGTTTAGCTGGTTTTCAAACTAACTTAGCATGTGTAAGAGTCTAGCTATACATGCCACAAGTTTGTGATAGTGTGATGTCTCCCGACGTGAATAAGAACTATCTTGTGTGGGCAAGGTACTCTCCAACCGAGCTACACCTGATCACATAGATAATGATGCTAAAGTACTCAATAAAGTACAGTTATGAAGAGTTGAAACTTAGAAAGGTACAAAGAAGAATTCGTGAAATGTACATGTACATATTTGTGATATGAGAAACATGAAATAGAATGTGTACATGGTATAATGAACTTATCTATGATTGATTGATAATCGCATGGTGTACATGATTGACTTGTTCGAATGAGTACATGTGTTTAAATAACTTACTAAAAATACAGGTAGAAAGAATGTTCATGTATACTTATTTGAATGAATATGGTTGGCAAATTCACATAGTCTGAGTATAAGTGTTAAATTAGTTGGATTGATTTACATGTTTGTAATGATATGCATACGATGATGTGTAAAATGAAAGTACAGATTGGAATATACTTATCCATGTTTGTTGGCTTCCGTATGATATGTACATGACTGGTTTGATTAAATGAATGGGATAAGTAAAGTTACTCAGAATTCGTAAGGTGGATGTATGAGTATACTTGTCTAAATAAGACAACTGGAAAGTTGGCATAAAATGAATATGAATGTCGGTCTGTCTGAAATGAATGATATGATTTTAATGATGTTGCTATGATGATGAAAGTTGTATTACATGTATATGTATATGAGAGTCGAGTTAGAGGCCCTATGTCCTCACCCCCCTACCAGGCCCTACGACCTCACCCCCTTACCAGAATGGTGTATTGTAATGAAATTTCATGAGAGTTGCGCTGAATAAATTCACAAGTATGAAACCAAAGAGTTCAATGGAGAAATATCTATAAACATGATTAGAGATTGAGAATGAGTTGATAAGTAAGCCAGAGCTAGAAAAGTATTAGGTTGACATAAAGATTATGTGAATTATGCACTGTCACAGTTAGAGAAGAAACGTACTTTGGTAAATCGAATTACTCAGGTATGAGATTGAGAAAGTGTAACAATATGGGATTTGTTATGACAAAAATAGTTAGAGGAATAATATTTGAAGCATGAAATGTCTGATTATGGAAATCATAGTGAGTAGATGATGGTTGTCTCTCTTGATATATTTTAAGAGATCATTGTTCTCGAAAGTATTATAGTGGCTATCTATCTTCTGATAAAATTCTGATCTAAATGCCAGACGAAGGCATTATCGGTCTGACCGAGTTATAATTTGTTTTGCTCTACTTCTCTCTGGGATTATGTTATATTCGGTTTGTTGGGAACTTATGAGAAAGTGCAAATGATGCTATAATTTTGCTTCCCTTAATTGTTGCATTTGATTCCAGTGGGATGAAATGATGTTTTCTTCTAGACTTTTTCTCTCTAAGGAATTATTGAGGTCTTTCATATTTCCTTAAGAGTTTGTTTTTGGTCTTCCGACATAGTATCGTACCTTGGGATTTCTCTAATTTGCATGTATGGATTTGACATCAGCAAAGGCATAAGTGATGAAAATTTTGAATTTCAATTGGTATGATAGATCTCTTTTCTCAAGTAAGTTAATCAATGCTAATGCCTTCAATTGAGATATATTGGTTATTTGAGCTAATGCAAGTAAAATGGCCTTTGTTTAGTATGATGAGTGAATTCCAAATGATTGTATGATTAAATTTTCGTCTTATGAAAGTCAAATGGCTTAATCCATGATTAGCAAAACTTAGACAGATTAGAATATTATCAACTGAAGCATTTGAACTGGTCTAGTCTGCACTTGGGCAGAGACTTCAGTTGTGATAGCTTAGAGCATTCGATACCACAGAAAGATTTCAGCTGTTAACAGGGTTCAAGCCGAACATCAAGTTTTACCAGAATATCTTCTCCAGTGCTGATATTAGAATAGAAATGAGAAAGGATTATTCTCGAGGCCCTATTAGAATTATTTCTATCTTGAAAAGAGGAAAAAACATGTGATGTAGCTTATTGTTAAATGTTTGGTGAGATCTGTAAATCATGCCGATATGTACTGAATTCCCACTCGTCAGATTGATGAGACTTCGTATCTTTATGATTGTCGAATTTCTCGAAATACTAGTCTCCATTAATTGGATTGTGTCAAATAGAGAGTGTAAGGCCAAGATGAACTGACTAGTTTTATTATTCAAATTCGAAAAGATTCAAGTATGTGTGTATAAGTGACATGATGGCATAGATGAGACCTTTGTGTATATGAACTCTTACGTAGATGTTGAAATTTAGCCTAGGTATAGTATAGTAATGAATCGCTTATGATACTGATATGGGAAAGTAAAGAGATAAGTATTAGAGACACAGTCGAGTGAAAGTTCTTTAACAATGATTATGGGAAAGAGAAGTTTATGTGAATACCAAAACCACTTTCCTGGTAAGATTTTCGGGGACGAAAATCCCTAAGGGAGGGAGAATTGTAACAGCCTAAAATAGGGCCTAGTCGGAACAGTGGTTACGAGACCACAAATTCGAAGTAGAAATATTTATTTTATGACTATTTTAGAGTCCATGGTATGTTTGAGTGTTTGTGTGCAAATTTTGTTAAGTAAATTTTATTGATAAAGTGCCTAATTTTATTATTGGGATTAAATAGCATTAATTGCAAAATATGAGTTCTAGAATATAAGTACTTGATTGAAATGGGGGTTTAAACTAGAGGTCTTTCAATGGCAAATAGACCATCATATTTTGGTATGGACAAAACTAGACATGGAAGGATAAAAATTTAATGGGTTAGTAAAAAGGGCATTTTGGTCATTTAGGTGTTTTAAGGCATAAAAGACAAAATAAAAGCCCCAAAAATCTGCTCATCTTCTTTATATGGCTGCTGAAATTTACATGACTCCATGGCTAGGGTTTCAAGCTTTTCAAAGCTCAATTGTAAGTGCATTTGAGCCCTGTTTTTAATGTTTTTCGTATTTTTGAGATCCTAAAAGCTTAACCTTTCTATTTCTACCATTTATTTGCATGAAAAATGAAGTTTAAAAAAATTGACCCATGGTAGATAATTGTGCATTTTGATGTTTAATGGTAGAATAAGGATGCTTGAGGTTAGGAGAACGGTTTTTGTTAAGTGATTTTCGTTGAAAATGGTTAAAACGGGTTAATTAGTAAAAGTTGTTAATGTTTACAAAAGCATGAAATAGTGAGAATTTGATGTTGCCATAGAAGAGAAAAATGTTCAGCATGTCTTAAATCTTATAGAAATCTAATAAATTTCAATTTCCGAGCCTTGGGGTAAATTCATAATTATGCAAAATTTAGGGGCAAAAATGTGAATTTTGCCAAAATATATTTTAGGTCCGAAATGATTAGTACATTAATTAAATGAATGAATCTCATCATGTTAGATCAAGAAAATCGAGATTTGGGCTTAAATCGAGAAAGTGCGTGGTTAAAGACAAAAAGAGAATAATTAGCCAAAATTTCATTTAAGGTAAGTCCGTGTGATTAAATGAGCATGACATTTATGTCATTGTTATTATACTTGAAAGTCTATCTTGCCATGATTGTGTGAAAGTTTATTTTGATGATACTGTATATGAGAAAGTGATGTCAAATGTAAATAACATTTATGTGTTGATTGAATGCTTGGAGATTTGATAAAATATGATATTCCATTTAAATGAGTAAGGTGTATGTAAATAATACAACTACATTATTATTATATGTGTTTAAATTAATATAGCATGAATGACTTGGTTGTGGAAATAATTATCTATGATGAATATTGAAATAGTATAATTCTTGTTTGAACCTTAAGAAACAATTCGGATATTCATGCCATGACATTTGGGTTATTTGTGTGCCAGTGTAAGACATGTTTCGGACATGCATCGGCCACATTATGAGAACCAGTGTAAGACCATGTCTGGGACATGACATCGGCATTGAGACGAGAGCTAGTGTAAGACATGTCTGGGACATGCATCGACCTTGAGATGTAAGCCAGTGTAAGACATGTCTGGGACATGGCATTGGCATTATACCCTATGTTTAAGGCTTAGTGAATATCCGATAGCTTTCTAAATGGTTCAACGGTAAGAGTTATGGTTTAGGCTAAATAAGAAAGGTTATGACCATATTATGAGTGGTATAGGTACTTACATGAAATTGATGAGATGTGAATTCAATTCATGTTATATGATTAGTAAGGAATAAATATGAGCATGTTGAGTAACACAGGTATGTACGCCAAGCTCATGAGAAATGATTTCAGTTTATGATGCACATTTAGTAAAGATGTAAATAGGTAACTCATGCTTATGAGAATTATTTTGTGATGGCCTTGTGATTATAGGTCTATACTTATTATGTATGAAAATGTAACCTTACCAATGTGGTGAAAATGAATTAATATGGTGTCATGAATGTAGTATCGTTAATTTACACCAAAACTGTTTTGGACAGCAACCATAGTCCAAATTTAAAAATCCACCAAAAATTGTGAAAATTGAGTTAGAGGCTGAATAAAATATAAAATTAAATCCTAATGAGTCTAGTTTCACATAGAAGAAATGGTGTAAGGAAAAGGGTTTCATACTATCAAATATTTTAGTTGTTGTGAGACAGAGTCAGAATGACTTCGAAATCCCCTATTCTGATTTGAGAAAACCATTTAAAATTGTACAAAAATATTTATGAGTTATAATTTATATTCTTAAATTCTTAATGAGTATATTTTCAATAGAAATAGACAGGAACATCATCCGAGTCCTTTATTATAAGATAATTAATTTTTAGTGAAGAGGGGTCAGAACTGTCAGACAGCGAAAAAGGGTAACTTTAAGGAATAAACTATACTAATTGGCTAAACCAAAAATTTTGAAAATTTTACAGTAAGAAGATACATGAGTCTAGTTTGAGGTAAAATTAGCAGAACTTAATTTTGAGTTTTCAAGCTCCAGATATAAATAATTTAGTGATTATGACTCGAGAAAACTGCTTGACTAGAACATGAGTAAAAATGCAAATAGGGTTGTATTACCACGAGAAGCAAGTTGATAAGTTGCTTATTATTTTCATACGGTCTTTCTAAGCTATAAAGCTTACTCTCTTCCTTTCCTTTCCTCTAGTGTTTTCAGGTTAGGTCGGGGTTGGAGATCTTCTGAGGCAGCATCATACTGTCAAGTCACTACATTTGGAAAAAATGAAGCATATATTAGAAATTTTCACGTGAGTGGCATGTATAACGATTTAGTTGATTGACATACATTATTTTGTTTTGGCCAAATGTGTTGGCTTATATTGAGTTATATGCGTATGGCTATAAGATGTGGATCATATTGATTATGGCTTGTAAGCCTTGCTATTCATGTCATGTCTAATGTTTATAATGTGACTATGTTTCTTTGCCATGCATGGTTAGTAATATGACATGTGTGTTGGATGTATGCTCTATGACCAATTGAGGTGGTCATAGCCATGTCATAATTGCATGATATAAAAACAACATGATAATAATTGAACATGACTGCTTGATGGATAAGTTGGTAACCATAGTATAATGGTAAGAGTGGTCGTCAAAGTGACAAGTTTTATGAATGTGAAATAAGGAATCTAGGCTTGGTATTGCATGAGTAGATACATTACTTGTAAGAGGACACGTTAATGTTAAGGATTTGTCTTAATAAAGAGTGTTTAATCACTAAAATGATGTCATGATTTGCGATTTTGATGTGCATAATGTTGTAAGAGATTATGGGTAACATGAAGGTTTAGAAAATAGCCTAAGTGTTGGCTACACGTGCTGAGACACTACCGTGTGTCTCAACCGTGTGAGGGACACGACCTGGAGACACGGGCGTGTAGCCCGGCCATGTGGTTCGATGTGCATGCTGACGTCATAAATAGAGAGTTACACGGCCTAAGGACACGGGCGTGCCAAAGGCACACGGGCGTGTCCCTATGTCCATACGGGCGTGTGACCCTGTTTTATGGGAAAGTTTTCTAAGTTTTCCTAAAACTTCTTAAAGTTATCAGTTTAGTCCCGAATCATTCTCGATGAATGTTTTGGGCTTTGTAGACCTAAATAAGGGACAACATGCATGTGTTTGAAAGGTTTTGTATTAAAAGAGATTTTATGGCCTGATTTTTGCATGAATTTGAATGTTTAAGTTCGGTAATGCCTAGTACCCTGTTTCGGCATTCAACATGGATAAGGGGTGTTACAGCTCACCTTAGTTTATTTGATGATGGCTATCTGTTAGCCAAGCTTCAAGTTAAACTAACATGGATTAAGCAGATTAAGGGTAAGCAGTTAGAGGACGAGTCCTTAGGTCTTCGGTTCTGAAAAATTGAGAGTGGTAGTACTACGAGTTTTGGACTAAATTGTGATGGGGTACCCTGCTTCCATGGAAGAATTTGTGTGCCGAATAATGCTTATTTCAGGCAGTCTATACTGAGAGAGGCGCATAGTAGCGCTTATGCTACGCATCCTGGCAGAAATAAGATATACCGAGACCTTCGTGAGTTATATTGGTGGCCAGGGTTGAAATGTGAGGTTACTGATTTTATGGCGAGATGTCTGACATGCCAGCAGGTTAAGGCTGAGCATCAGTTACCTTTGAGTTTGTTGCAGCTGGTTAAGATTCCTCTGTGGAGATGGGAGCGTGTAACTATAGATTTCGTTAGTGGGTTGCCTCTAACACCTACTAAGAAGGATTCAATATGGGACATCATGGACCGATTGACCAAGTTCGCTCACTTTATACCAGTTCATACTGATTATTATCTGCAGAAGCTGGTAAAGCTTTATATTTCTAAGATGGTGAGACTGCATGGGGTACCAGTTTCAATCATCTCTGATAGGGATCCTCGTTTCACGTCTCAGTTTTAGAGAAAGTTGTATGAGGCTTTGGGTTCAAGGTTGGACTTTAGTACTGCGATCCATCTTTAGACCAATGGTCAGTCTGAGAGGGTGATTCAAATACTGGAAGACATGTTGAGGAGCTATGTTATTGATTTCTGAGGTAGTTGGGAGGATTATCTACCGTTAGCAGAGTTTACCTATAACAATAGTTACCAATCCAACATCCAGATGGCACCTTACGAGGCACTATATGGCCGTAAGTTTTGCACTCCCTTATGTTGGACTGAGTTGGGTGAGCGACGTGTTCTGGGTCCTAAATTGGTTTGCGAGACAGAGGATAAAGTTAGATTGATTTGGGATCGTTTGAAAGTGGCTTCTGACTGGCAGAAGTCTTATGCGGACCTGAAGAGAAGCGAGATTGAGTATTCTACAGGGGACTCCGTATTTCTTAAAGTTTCCCCATGGAAGAAAGTTTTGAGGTTTGGCCATAAGGGAAAGTTGAGCCCTAGATTTATTGGACCTTACCTTATTCTGAAACGAGTGAGACCGGTTGCTTACCAGTTGGAGCTACCTCCAGAGTTAGATCATATTCATGATATGTTCCACGTCTCTATGTTGAGGCGCTACCACTCTGATCCTACTCATATTGTCCTTGTTGAGGAGATTGAGGTTAGGCCAGACTTGACCTTTGAGGAGGAGTCTGTCCAGATTCTGAATTGTGACGTAAAGGTTCTGAGGAGGAAGTCTATCCCTTTGGTGAAGGTTTCATGGCATAATCATAGCACTGATGAGGCTACGTGGGAGCTTGAGGACACAATGCGTCAACAGTATCCTCATCTATTTTGACCAAGTAAATTTCAAGGATGAAATTTTCTTTTAAGGAAGTAGAATTGTAACGCCCCAAAATTTATTTTATTTTTTTGCGAATGTGTGACACAATTGAGTATCTGCTTCAGTGGTTAATTCTTTTTGGCGTGTGTGGGAGGTCCCAAGTTCAAGCCATGACTTGGGAAAATTTTAGTATTTTTATGAATAAAGCCCAATCTTTGGTCAATAGGCTTTTATTTAATTGTTGATAAGCTTATATCAGAATAGGCATGCTGGTCTGGTGGTTAAATAGTGTGTTGGCTTGCTGATAGTCCTGTGTTTGAATCCCTGCGTGAGCAAGGAAGATTATTTTTGCTCAGTTTGGTGATTGAGAGTTTGAGTTGTATTGGAAATCTGAGTAGTGGAAGTTTGATGGAGAGAATTTAAGAGTGAATTAAGAGATTTTGGGGTTATTGAGATTCTTATCGAATTATCCTGTTCATATTTTCTTTTCTTTTCTTTTTTTCCACAAAAATAAAATTTTCAGTTTTCTCTTCTCCTCTTCTCCCTTTTCGCTGCCGTTTTCCTTTTCCATTATTTTTCCTTACCGCTGAAATTATTGTACTCCCCCATTCTTTTTCTCCTCGACTTCTTTCCACTCAGTCTCGTGTCGTTCCACGATTAACTGCGATCATTCTGTAAGTACTTATCTTTTTGACGTTTGTTTCTATCCAAAAACCCTGTCGATTTTTCCATTTGGATTTCCTTTTTATTTTTCCAAAACCTACCTTTCTCTTCCTATTTTCCTTCGATTTTGCTCTCATCTCGACTGTAATCGCACTTTTGTTCATTATTTTGGCGTTTTCCAGACAACTTCGGTAAGTGATTTTATGTGGTTTGTAGTTGAGAATGTTCAGTTTCTGACTAGGGGTTATTCTGATGTTTGGGCAGCATCATATCGCTAGAATCGAGACTCTTCTGGTACTACTTCGTAAGCAAATCAATTTGAAGCATTGGAGGTAAGTTTCAATCGCTCAATAGTTGAGTAACCCGCTCGGGTTGGTTTTAATTCATCGGTTAAGTGATTAACTGAGTAGTATTTTCATCAATTATAGGTCCGGGATTGCTTGGAGTTGCTTTCGCATCAAAAGCGATACAGGTGTGTACCCAAAATATAGAAAATAGAATTTTTCCGAAAGCAAAAAACCCTACTGTCAACGTCGCACAGGCGTGTAGTTGCCCTTGTAGTAGGCTGTATGCGACTACACGGCCGTGCGATCGATGAGGCCAGGCTATGCGTGCAAGACACAGTCGTGTGACAGCCAAGGCCAAATTGGGTCATGCATGCCACATGAGCGTGTGGGCCCACACGGGCAGGCCACATGGGCGTGTGAGTCCATTTTCACTGAATTCATTGCTAAGATTGCACGAGTCACTGAAGTCGACTGTGAATCTATTGTAGGGTCAGGAAGTATCAGTTAGACCTCTAATTGTGTGAACTGACTGTTTGATTTATATATTTTGAGCATGATGATAGTATGCATGTACACTGAACTGGTTATATGTACTAATATCATGAGATAGCATGTCATGATTTGTATGTTGCATTGCATGGGGTTGGATTGATTATATTTGGAGGAAGTGTACTGAAAGGCTCTTAAGCCTAATATACTGGCAGCTTAGCTGTAAATTACTGTTTTATACCACATTCGGTACTACCTGGAGTGTAGGGATGGGTAGGTTGATTAATCCCCACATGGAGTGTAGGGTTGGATGGGGATGGTGTGTAGAGGCTGGTTGGGTATGACTTTGTTACTTAATACTGCATGACTGCTACTGATACTGTGATGGGCTAAGGCCCTACTGCATATTTGATACTGTACTGAGATGGGTTAAGGCCTAGACCGTTACTAATACTGAAAGAGGCTTAGGCCCAAAATTGTATTTGATTGTTCACTATGTCTACTATTGTTTGTTTTCTGTGGGATTACACACTAAGTTTATGTAAACTTACCCCTCTCTATTTAATGTGCACAGGTAATCCCAGACCTAGACAGATCGGTGCGGCGGAGGACTCGACGATGACTACAATTTTTGGACTTTACGCTTTTTTTAATTTATATTTTATGGTTTTATTATTATTGGGATATAATTTGAGGACTCTTGGGACTTTTGCTTAAATTTGGCTTTTATTTAATTTTTTCTGGAATTATAACTGCTAGTCATAGGAAGTTCAGTTTTCAAAAAGCTAATATATTTTCTAAACTCACGATTACTTAAACTACTTTGTTTTAAAAGCTTTCGCAATGAGACGCATTTTAAAGAAAATTTTTTAATTAAGTAAAATGATTCCCCTTAGAACTAATAAGAGATAAAGATAGGTGATAACATGGAAATGATTTTATTCTAATAATTTAGTTTTCGAACACGCTATCATGTGACATCGCCAGATTCGACCATAACGTCTAAGCTGGGTTTGGGGTGTTACATTTTGCTCATGCATTTATTGGTGAGCTATATCATTTGTATGGTCAGATTTTTGGAGAGAGTGATTTGTAAAAATTTAGGTTCAACTTTGGGATGCAATTATACATTGTGAGAGGGTAAATTGCGCTTAAAACAATAGTTGTATTGGATGAATTGTTGAATAAAATCATTCTTTCAGCGAGGCTTGATAGACGTAAGATTGGTGAATTGGAATTGCATTAACAAATATTGTGTACTGATATTTTTCCTTGCCTTACTCTCTTTGCAAAACTGTCTTGTCCCATCTTTCTGTCCCAACTTTTGTTTGAACAACTAATAGAACAATAACTTGGAACAAGTGCAAACTAAATATTTTCAATTGGTATCAGAGCTTGACTTCAAACAAACTTTATCCTATCAGAGCTAATGGTTTAGGTTGAGTGGCTTGTGGAGGTTGTTGGGATTGTGTTTAGCTTGAAAGGAGTTTAAGATTTTGCTTGGTTACATTTTTAGGGATAACAATAGAAGAATAAGTCATGGTGATTAAGTCCACACTCACTACACTAATTTTTTATATTAGTTTTCAACAAGAGGAATAAGGTGGTGGAAAAGTAAGTCTCGATTCACCTGTGACAGATGAAGAGCTGAAGTTATGGTGTTAAAGGAACGAAAGAAGAAAGAGAAGGAGAATGAGAATGAGACTAGGCTAACTCTTAGGTTTTTCTTGGGGAAGAAGGAGATCTTTAGTCTCTCATACTCTAAGGAATATCTAGGAGATTACCCTCTTATCTTGTAGTGCCACATAACTGACAATATGGGTGGTAAGCATGACCTTGTAGTCGACAAGGTGGTAGGACTGTTAGAAGTCAATTGTCACCATATGGTGAATTATATAGTTCTGCTCTAACATTCTCCTCTCTAAAGCTATACAAGGTTGTTGTGTCTTAGTGGTTCTGTTGAAAGGTACACATTGAGTGGTCCCTTAGTGGTCTCGCGAAGAGGTGTGTAGTGGATTGTTTCTGAGGTGGTTCAATTAAAATATGTAGAAGGTTCCTACGGATCGTTCTAGGCGATGGGTTGTCATGGACGGTTTTAGCAATGGGTTGTGTGTGGGTTAGTGGATGGTCGTCTGTAGGTTGTTCCACATTCTACTATGTGTTCTACTCTCATATGAGTATAACACATCTAAATCTCAAATTTTGTTTTGATGGTTAGATTAAACAAAGGAAAGGTAACAGTGGTGTATGACGAGTCACCTAGCTTAAGCCTAAGCGAAGAACCGTCATATGCAATGGTCAAAAGTGAGGATTAGTTTGGCTATGGAAGAGAGGATGATTAAGAGAGACAGAGAGAGAGAGAAGAATCCTCTTCAAGTATGACATCTGATGCTTACATACCTTAATACATGATCCCTAGGTGCCATGTGTATTATTCATATAGGTGACCTCGAGTGTAACATCCCAAAATTAAGCCTAGTCAGAATAGTGGTTTTGAAACCACAAATCCAATGTTAAAATATTTGTTTGATGGTTATTATGAGGTCTAGGATATGAATATATGCATGTGTTAAAGTTTCATGAACAAATTCTAAGTGTAAGGTGTCCAATTGGAAATTAGGGACCAAATTGAATAAATTGCAAAACTTGAGTTCTAGAAGAAAATTGTATGAAATTGCTTTGAATTATTAATTAGAAGGTCTTAAAGAGTAATTTGCCTAATTTCTAAGTTTTTGGACAAAAATGGACATAGATGGAAAATTTTAAAAGTTTAGTAAGGAAGGGCATTTTGGTCATTAGGTATTAAATGAAATAAAAAGGGAAAAATCAAGATAAAATCGGCCATCTTCTTCCCCCTAGCTGCCGAAATTTCTAGGGTTCCATAAGCTAGGGTTTTCAACATTTCAAGCTCAATAGTAAGCGCTCCCTAGTCCCGTTTTTAATGTTCTTTGTATTTTTGAGATCCTCGTAACATGCTCTATCCATTTCTACCCACATCTCAAGTTAGGGTTCATGTTAGAAAATTGACCCATGCATGAGATGATTGTTCTTTGATGATTTATGAAGGATTATGGAAGTAAGATGTTAGATAAACATCTTTTACTAGGTAATTTTTCATGAAAACACCTGAAAGGGACTTAATTGTAAAGGTATGAAATGTGTGGTAGAAATGTGAAATAGAGGAAAATATGGGCTGGTATGAACTTAGAATAGATTCGGCTAGGCTTGAGAACTAAGGAATTACATGCATTTCAATATACGAGCCTAGGGACTAATTTGTAAAAATGTGAAATGTTAGGGGCAAAATGGTCATTTTTCTCGGGATGAATCTTAAGCCGAAAATGAACAATGTGAAGTATTAATGATTTATTTTTATTGATATAGACCCTGAGGAACCAATTTCAGAGGTTGACCGTGGAAAACGAAAGGTTTCGGAGCAATCGAAATTCAAATCTGAAATGATTACCAAGTAAGTTCTTATAACTCGAATGTAAACTATTTTAAATACATTAAAAATATATGTTAATGTATGAATTATAGTAGTGATATTCAATGTATGGTAATTTATGAAAATTGATGCTATGATGAAATGTCTCGGTTGAATAAAAAGGGATACCTGATGGATTTCTTGAAAATGAATAAATGGTAGAAAGGATCTAGCCCGGAAGGGTGACCCTATAGTGATCTAACCTCCCAAAGAATATGTGTGCTGTAATGGATTTAGTCTGGACGGGTAATCCAATTACGATCTGAATTTAGCCTGGACTAGTAATTTAGATCTGAACTCATAGGAGTATGTGTCCTTATAAGGGATTTAGCCTGGACTGGTAATCCCACCATAAGAGTGAGGTTCACGGGAGTGTGTATTTAAAATGGTCACTGCCATGATTTTGACGATAAATGAGATATCCATCGAGATTCTGAGAAATTCAACGGGACTATAAAGGGAAACGAGAATGGAAATATCTGAATTTGATGAGTTCATCGAAGACTACTATTATAATGTATTGGCTTGAGACTAACTTGATATTGAGTGTATGTGATAGGGAATTTACACTATGCATGTTTGGCATGAATATCTTTTATGGTTATATATTAAATAATTGGTAAGTTTACCTTCCCGTTATCCAGACTTACTAAGCATGTTAATGCTTACCCCCCTTTCATTTTTCGTGTCTTACAGAGCTTGCGGACTCAAGAAGATTGGAAGACGGTTGGAGCATTGTCAACACTATCAATTTGTCTTGCCTTGGTATAAAGAAACTTTTATTTTGTTATAATGGCATGTATAGGATTTTTGGTCATTTTGTTATATGTGTCATTTGGCTAGGCAATGTAAGGGCTTAAATGGTATGCTTATTCATTTTGTATTTGGCCATGAGATATGGCTCATTTAGATGTATGTGGTAAACCTACTAAATATGCATGGTTATGTTTTAAATGTTCTATGTGAATGCCTATTATGGTATATTGTGAATGGAAATGTGAAGTGTGGCCAAATCACTTGGGATTGATTTAGGTCATAATTGGCATAAGATGTAAAATGAGCCAAATAATAAAATGTGATTGTGGAATGGTAACCCTAACATAATGTAATGCCCTGATTTTGGGCCTAGTAGGATTGGCCCTTGTGCATGGGAGCCGCTAGGAGGCTGCACATAAAAGTTTATGTGTGCAAGAAATATCACAATTGTGTGGTTGGTGAATTGGTTAAATGAATTGGGAGTGTTTGGGAGTGCCTGAGAAGTCCTAAGTTCAAGCCCTAGCTTTAACAAAAAAAATTATTTTGCTTTTAAGTAATCTTTAGCTCTAGCAGGTAGGCTATATAAATGGTTGTGGTGAAAATCTGACACAAGAAAGCATGTGGTCTAGTGGAAGTGGCGTTACAAGTTTGGCAAGGAGTTCTGGGGTTCAAATCTTGATTGCTCAATGAAGTGTTTATTTTTGTCAATTGTGTTGTGAGGTGGTGGTGTTTGAGTAAAATACTGTTGATGGGGAATTTGACTTGGTCATGAGTATTTCAAGGGAAGAGGATTTGGATGAAGGAGTTTGATTATAATTCAAACTCGGTTGGTGGCTTAATTCAAGGAGAAACATCAGAGAATTTGAAACGGGGAGGGTTATTGCCGAAAGTTGGGTGCTCATGTGCTGAATTTGCTTAGGTAGTTTACAGCATTCGGGTTTTGGTGATTTTGGGTGCTAAAGCCGAAATAGCATTGATCATTTGGGGTTTTCTTTCTTTCTCCTCTCTTTCATGCGTGTTGCATTTTTTGTTCTCTCTCAATTTCGAGTACCTTCAATATTATTTCTTTTCCCTTCTTCTCAATTTCTTTGTTTGCCGAACCCAAATTCTTTTAGTCTTGTCGAATTACTCTTATGCTCCTAACTCCCCTTTGTTTTCCAAGACTTGGCCGAATACCCTTACTCTTCTTTTCTTCTCTTTTAACAGTCGAACTCCCTTCTCTTTCTCCTCTTCTCTCACCCTTGGCTGATTGCAGTGTTTCCCTCACCTTTATTTTTTACAGGTTATCTTTGGTAGCCAACTCTTCATTTTTTTTCTTCTTCCTCCCCTGTAAACCGAATACTTCGGTGTAGCAATATTTATCCATCAGATTGAACTCTCGATGAGCAAAGGGGGTTTTAGTAATAAAGTGATGACAGTGGTGTTGACTGAGAGTGGACGCGTAGTCTCTGCCCCTAATTTCAACGACGTAGGGTGTCGGCGGTTCGGGACTTTCTGCCAGGTTGCGGAAGGGTGACTGCACCAAACTTTGGATTAGTTGACCCTTCGAGTCAAGGCAAGTGGTAGTCGATCCTTCGACTAGGGGTTTGGTTAATGTTCTTTTAACTCTATTGATAAGTGATTAACTGTTGTTATGTTTGAATAAGTTTCGGCGCTTGGGAATTCTTAGTACTCTACGTGATTAGGTGTGTAACCGTATGCTATGTTTGATGATCGGCTGAAAAGCCAAAAGTGTGTGTATTTGTATACAGTTTTCGATAATCATTTAAAAGCTAAAAGTATATGTTGTTTACACTGCTCGGACTATTGATCGGAAAAATACCGAAAAGCCAAAAAAATGGCGTATGATGCCACACGAGCGTGCGATCGCACGTGTAGTGAATCGAGCCCACGGACATGGTCGTCTTGGGCTTTTCTAGGCCTCGTAGGGCTAAATGGGTCTTGTGGGCCCAATGGGCTCGTGAGCCCAACATAGATAAATGTATGTGATGTGGTAAGTGCTGTTTGGACTGTGATGTTCGCATAGTTGTGGCTGTTTCTAGGCTAAATGGGCCAAACGAGTGTGTGGGCCCACCTGGGCCGAGTAATGGGCCTTAGGTCCACTAACATCGTTGTGTCTGTTTAGGTTACTTAAGTCGCTCGGGGCGACGGTGGACCATCTGTTGGGTCGTTAAGGCCCCAATTTGTAAAATTACCAAAATACCCCCAGTTTGTAAAATTACTGAAATACCCTAGTTTGTAAAATTACTGAAATAGCCCCAGTTTGTAAAATTACCAAAATACCCTAGTTTGTAAAATTACTGAAATACCCCCGATTTATAAAATTATCGAAATACTCTAGTTTGTAAAATTATCGAAATACCCCAGTTTGTAAAATTACCAAAATACCCCAGTTTATAAAATTACCGAAATACCCCAGACTGTAAAATTACTGAAATACCCTTGTAGTGTAAAATTACTGAAATACCCTTGGCTAAGGGAGTTTTATGGGTATAATTAAACCATGATAGATGTTTAAGGTACATGTTGGTATGTACAGTTGGTTAAGGGTGACCATAGGCTTGGAAAATAGCCTCTAAAATGGTCCACAAGGGTAGACACACGGGCATGTGTCTAAGTTGTGTGTGACACACGATCAGTCCCATGGACGTATGGTTTGGCCTTGTGTCCCCTACACCCCAAAATTTTTAGGTCAGTATGCATGGTAGTAAACACACGAGTAGAGACACCACTGTGTGTCTCAACCATGTGGAGGACACGGCCTAGCACACGGATGTGTGTCTTGGCCGTGTGGCCCTAAATGCATGATGACGTCATAAATAGAATGCTCAAGTTTTTGGACATGAGCGACGGCACGGGCGTGTCTAGGCCGTGTGAAGGACACGGGCGTGTGCTCGGCCGTGTGAAAACCCCTGTAGGTTTGAAATGGAAAATAAATTCAAATAATTCCACACGGGTAAGGGACACGGGTGTGTCCCAAGCACACGGGCGTGTCCATTGCCTCCACACAGGCGTGTGAGGCTTAAATCTAAGAATTTTCCTAATATTTTCTTAAATTCTCGGTTTAGTTCTGGGATGTTTTTAATGTATGTTTTGGAACTCGTAAGGTCATATTAGGGTTAATATGACCTTGTTTAATTAGTTTTTAAATTTTAATAAATTTTTATAACCTATTTTTCTTAGAACATTTATACTTTTGTACGGTAACGCCTCGTACCTTGTCCCGGTCTCGGGTACAGGCAAGAGGTGTTACATTTATTGGTATCAGAGCTACGGTTTAGTCAATTCTCAGACTAACGTAGCATGTATCCAGTCTAGCTATACATGCCATTATACAAGTTATGATAGTGTGAGTCTGAGGGAGCCGAGAGCCATGCTTCAGCTTTCGTTCAGTGAGCTACTGCTAGTAGTAGTAGAAGGCCTATGTCTAAAGGCCAGGAAGAGGCGAGAGCTACCTTTTTCAAAATAATGGATGAGTGGTTTAGTGACTATTTGAGAAACTGCCCTAATATACCACGACCTCCTCCACCCCCTGCTCGACCAGAAGAAGAAGTGCCACAAGGTGTGGTACCCGTGAGAATTGGTAAGGCCCCAGTGGAAAAACTTAGGAAATATGGAGCCGAAGAGTTTATTGCTACAATTGATGACGATTCAGAACGCGTCGAATTTTGGCTTGAGAATACCATGGGAGTTCTCGATGAACTATCATGTACTCCTGAGGAAAGTTTGAAATGGGCGGTGTCGCTATTAAAGGGCACTGCATACCACTGGTGGAAGACTGTATCCTGAGTGGCACCGAGAGAGAGTATCACATGGGAATTCTTCCAAGCGGAGTTTAGGAAGAAATATATCAGTCAAAGGTTTTTGGATTAGAAACGAAAAAAGTTCCTGGAACTCAAACAAGGAAATAGGACCGTGTCAGAATACAAAAGAGAGTTCGTGAAACTAAGTCAGTATGTGAGTGAGTGGGTCCAATCGGAGGCAGAAATGTGTAAACGTTTCGAAGAAGGTCTGAATGAGGAAATTAAGCTACTAATTGGGATCCTTGAAATAAGAGAATTGGCTACCTTAGTCGATCGAGCCAAGAAGGCTGAAAAGTTAAATAATGAAAGGAAGAAAGTAAAGAGAGAAGCTCGAGTTTCAAGTAAGAGATCTAGCGGTATGACCCACTCGTTCCCCAAGAAGAAATCGAGGAGTCAACAAGAACGCTCCACTGTATCGATGGGATATTCAGGTAAATCAAGAAGCTCTAAGCATCATAACCCGAAGTCTTCTTCCCCTAAGGTAACTAGTGTGGGATGTGTAGATGGTCAAAAGTCGAGATGTAAAAGTTGTAACAAATTTCATTTCGAGGAGTGTCGAATGAAGAGCAGAGCGTGTTTTAGATGTGGTTCTCTTGACCACTTTCTTCGAGATTGCCCGGAGTGAGCCAATAAAGAGGGGGAATTAGCCTCAAAGCCTAATGCTCCTAGTTCCTGAGGTAGACCACCACGACATCCTGGGAGTGCTAGTGGCAATCAAACTGTTGTGAAAGATTCTACTATAAAATCATAGGCTCAAGTCCCGGTGAGAACTTATGCAATACATGCTAGAGAGGAAGCTTCAGCTCTCGATGTCATTACGGGTACGTTTTCTCTCCATAATACTCATGTTATTGCCTTGATTGACCCGGGATCGACCTATTTATACATATGCATGAAATTGGTGTCTAGCATGAACATGTCTGTGGAATCTACGGAATTTGTAATTAAGGTGTCGAACCCTCTAGGCAAGTCTGTTTTAGTTGATAAAATTTGTAAGAATTACCCTTTGATGATTCAAGGTCACTGTTTTCCGGCCGATCTTATGCTTTTGTCGTTTGATGAGTTTGATGTAATACTTGGTATGGATTAGTTGACCGTCCATGATGTGAATGTAAATTGTGGTAGCAAGTACATAGAGTTAAAATACTTAGATGGTGAAATTCTCCGAGTTGATTCGAATGAGTTGAATGCACCACCGGTTGTAATTACCTCAATATTGGCTCAAAGGTATATGAAAAAAGGGTACGAAGCTTACCTCAATTTTATACTGAATACTAAAGAATCTGAATTGAAGATTGATTCAGTACCGATAGTCTGTGAATATCCAGACGTGTTCCCAGAAGAGCTACCAGGATTACCTCCTATTAGAGAGGTGGAGTTTAGTATTGAACTAGTACCAGGAACTATGTCTATCTCTATTGCTTCGTACAGAATGGCCCCAACTGAGTTGAAGAAGTTAAAATCACAGTTGCAAGAATTGACTGATAAAGGTTTTACAAGACCGAGCTCTTCACTTTGGGGTGCTCCCGTTTTATTCGTGAAAAAGAAAGATGGATCAATGAGGTTATGTATCGTCAACTCAACAAGGTAACCATTAAGAACAAGTATCCTTTTCCAAGAATCGACAACTTGTTTAATAAGTTGAGGGGAGCCACCGTGTTTTCAAAAATAGATCTAAGATCTGGCTACTACCAGTTGCGAGTTAAAAAGCCGGACGTGCCAAAAACTACTTTCAAAACAAGGTATGGCCATTATGAATTTCTTGTAATGCCTTTTGGGTTGACGAATGCTCCGGCTGTGTTTATGGACTTGATGAATAGGATTTTAGGCCATACTTAGACAAGTTTGTTGTCGTATTTATTGATGATATCTTGATTTATTCCAAGAATGAGCCTGAACATGCAGAACATCTAAGAACTATTTTACAAACTTTACGGGACAAATAGTTGTATGCTAAATTTAGCAAGAGCGAGTTTTGGCTCCGGGAGGTAGGATTCTTGGGTCACATAGTGTCAGGTGATGGCATCTGAGTTGATCCGAGTAAGATTTCTACTATTGTTGAGTGGAAGCCGCCAAAGAGCGTAACTGAGGTTAGAAGCTTTCTGGGCTTAGCTGGTTATTACCGATGCTTTGTAAAAGGATTTTCTATTATTGCAACCCCCTTGACTAGGTTGCTGCGAAAAGATGTTAAGTTTGAGCGGTCAGAAAAATGTCAACAGGGTTTTGAGAGATTGAAGACATTACTGATAGAAGCTCTGGTTTTAGTGCAACCCAAGCCGGGACAAGAATTTGTGCCCTACAGTGACGCGTCCTTAAATAGGCTGGGTTGCGTGCTTATGCAAGAGGGCAAAGTGATAGCCTATGCTTCAAGGCAACTAAAATCGCACGAGAAAAATTATTCGACTCAGAACTTAGAGCTAGCTGCCATTGTATTTGCCTTGAACATATGGAGACACCATTTGTATGGCGAAACTTGCCATGTATTCACCGATTACAAGAGTTTGAAGTACTTGATGATTCAAAAGGAATTGAATTTGAGACAGAAGAGATGGTTAGAATTGATTAAAAATTATGAGCTAATAATTGATTACCACCTGGGAAAGGCAAACATAGTCGCCGATGCCTTGAATAGGAAGTCGTTGTTTGCATTGAGGGTTATGAACACGCATTTGACGTTATCTGATGATGGTTCGATTTTGGCAGATTTAAGAGCCAGACCGACATTTCTCCAAGAAGTTTGCGCAGCTCAGATCAATGATAGTGACTTGCAGGCCAAGAGAGCACAATGTGAGACGGGTGTTGAATCAGATTTTTAGGTTGACTCTAATGGTTGCTTGATGTTTCGAGATAGGATCTGTGTACCCAAAGATGATGAGCTTATTCAGAAAATTTTGCAAGAGGCACACGATAGTCGTCTGTCTATTCACCCGGGAAGTATTAAGAAGTACATGACTTAAAAACCATGTACTGGTGGAATGGTATGAAAAGAGATATCTCTGAATTTGTGTCAAAATGCTTGATATGTCAACAGGCCAAGGCCGAACACCAAGTACCTTCGGGTTTATTACAGCCTGTAATGGTTCCCGAATGGAAATGGGATAGGATTACCATGGATATTGTGACTGGATTGCCGTTGACCCCGAAAAAGAAAGATGTTGTTTGGGTTATAGTTTATTGACTAATGAAGTCGACTCATTTTATTCCTGTGCAGACAGATTACTCTCTTGATAGATTGGCTGACTTGTACATATTCGAGATTGTGAGACTACACGGGGTACTGTTATCAATTATTTCAGATAGGGAGCCGAGATTCACTTCGAGATTTTAGAAGAAATTGTATGAAGCCTTCGGTACAAAGTTGAGTTTTAGTATGGCATTCTACCCACAGACTGATAGTCAGTCTGAGCGGACGATTCAGACTCTTGAAGATATGTTACGGTGATGCGTCCTTGAATTTCAAGGTAGTTGGGAAAAATACTTGCCATTGGTGGAATTCGCCTACAACAATAGTTTTTGGACGAGTTTGAAAATGGCACCGTATGAAGCATTGTATGGCCAAAAGTGCGAAACTCTTTTTTTTTGGACGAAACTCAAGGAACATCAAATTCACGGAGTTGATTTAATCAAGGAAACTAAAGAAAAGGTTAAAGTGATACGTGATTGCTTAAAAGCGGCAACGAATAGGCAAAAGTCATATGCTGATTTAAAAAGAAAGGAAATTGAGTTCCAAGTTGGAGATAAAGTGTTTTTGAAAGTATCTCCATTGAAAAAGGTCTTGAGATTTGGTCAAAAAGGCAAACTGGGTCCAAGGTTTATTGGACCATATGAGATTACCGAAAGAGTTGGACCATTAGCCTACCAGTTAGCACTGCCATCCGAATTGGAAAAGATTCATGATATATTCTATGTGTCCATGTTGCGTAGATATAGGTCAGCCTCTCTCATATGATTTCACTGACGAAAATTGAGATTAGACTGGATATGAATTATGGTGAAGAACCGGTTAAGATCTTGGCTCGAAAAGTCAAACAATTGAGGAACAAGAACATAGCCTTTGTGAAAGTTTTATGGCATAGACACGGAGTGGAAGAATAGTGGTTTCGGGACCACGAATCCAACGTTAAAATATTTGTTTGATGGTTATTATGAGGTCTAGGATATGAGTATATACATGTGTTAAAGTTTCATGAAGAAATTCTAAGTGTAAGGTGTCCAATTGGAAATTAGGGACCAAATTGAATAAATTGCAAAACTTGAGTTTTAGAAGAAAATTGTATGAAATTTCTTTGAATTATTAATTAGAAGGTCTTAAAGAGTAATTCTCCCAATTTCTAAGTTTTTGGACAAAAATGGGCATGGATGGAAAATTTTAGAAGTTTAGTAAGGAAGGGCATTTTGGTCATTAGGTATTAAATGAAATAAAAAGGGGAAAATCAAGCTAAAATCAACCATCTTCTTCCCCATAGCTGCCAAAATTTCTAGGGTTCCATAAGCTAGGTTTTTCAACATTTTAAGCTCAATAGTAAATGTTCCCTAGCCCCGTTTTTAATGTTCTTTGTATTTTTTAGATCCTCGTAACATGCTCTATCCATTTCTACCCACATCTCAAGCTAGGGTTCATGTTAGAAAATTGACCCATGCATGAGATGATTATTCTTTGATGATTTATGGAGGATTATGGAAGTAAGATGTTAGATAAACATCTTTTACTAAGTGATTTTTCATGAAAACACCTAAAAGGGACCTAATTGTAAGGGTATGAAATGTGTGGTAGAAATGTGAAATAGAGGAAAATATGGGCTGGTATGAACTTAGAATAGATTTGGCTAGGCTTGGGAACCAAGGAATTACATGCATTTCAATATACGAGCCTAGGGACTAATTTGTAAAAATGTGAAATGTTAGGGGCAAAATGGTCATTTTGCCTGAGGTGAATCTTAAGCCAAAAATGAACAATGTGAAGTATTAATTATTTATTTTTATTGATATAGACCCCAAGGAACCAATTCCGGAGGTCGACCGTGGAAAGTGAAAGGTTTCAGAGTAACCGAAATTCAAATCCGAAACGATTACTAGGTAAGTTCCTATAACTCGAATCTAAACTATTTTAAATACATTAAAAATATATGTTAATGTATGAATTATAATTGTGATATTCAATGTATGATAATTCATGAAAATTGATGCTATGATTGTAACAGCCCAAATCTGACCCAGAAGTTAGGCCCGAATCTGGCATGTCACATTGAAGTGTTTTTCGAAAACCATGTTTTCTTTAAAAACCCTTCTTATTTAAAAAAAATCTTGCTTAGAAATCCCAGTTACGTTAGTTTATTTTTAAAACGTGGTACATTGAAAAATTATTAATTTTATTCCCAAAGTTCCCTTTTTGGTTGCAGAAGCTAATTTTAAAAGTAACCGTTTTACGAAAACACGATGTTTAAAATTTAAGTCGCTAAACCATTTCAAAAATGTTGCAGAAACATAGTGTTTGAAAACAATTATTATTTTGGAAAACCAGGTCCTACTTCTAACATATACTAAGCATACTAAATAAATTTCCCAAATAAAAAGTTAAGAAAATAAAGAGGCCTTATTACAACCCAGATCAAAATATAAGTACTTATAAGATAACTTAATAGAAAATCAAAAATAATAACAGTTGTGTGGCCATCCCCGAGTCCTTCACAGCACCGATCCACCTAATGCTAGGGATTACCTGCACAGTTAATAACGGGGTGAGTTTATGAAAACTCAATGTGTAATCCCCCTAAATTAAAAAAGTTAGAAAACAGATAGAATTCAAAATCAGTCTGGGCCGGAGCCCATTATAGTAACAGAACAATGTGTGTGGGCCTAAGCCCAGTACAATTTCACTTGGGTCTCAGCCCTCATTAGAATCAATTGGGCCTAGCCCATATCAGAAACAGTTCCATATGCATAATTTGTGATGCATGATAACCCATCCCATCCAACCCTGCACTTGCCTCCGTCCAACCCTGCATTACCTGTGGGGAATAAATCACCCACGCCATCCCTAAACTCCCAATGTTAGCACCGGTTGCGGCACTAAGACAACAGAACGGCTCAACGCCGTAGACAGAATGGCTAAAGGCCGTAAATATCGTAGCAATGCTGCCAGTTAACAGAACGGCTATAAGCCATAAGTATTGTAGAAAGGCTGAAAGCCTTGTATAGAACGGCTACAGGCCGTACACTTCCTCCATCAATAATAACACAACCCCATGCAATATGTCGTGTATGTCATGCTCAATCATCACACGTGTACGCATATCAATAATAGTCTTTTAAACATATATTAAAAGCATATCAGTCATACGACTACAGTCAAGTCAATTAAAACACAATCATACGATCACAATCAAATCAGTCAAATTCACAGTCTAAGTTGATCATTTACCCACAAAGGCAAAACAATCATTTTACTCATTAGGGCAAAACGATCATTTTACCCTACAAGGGTATTTTGATAATTTTACACTATAAAGGTATTTTAGTAATTCACAAACTGGGGTATTTTGGTAATTTTACAAATTGGGGGTATTTCAGTAATTTTACAAACCGAGGGTGTTTCGATAATTTTACAAATCAGGGGTATTTCAATAATTTTACAAATCGGGGGTATTTCGATAATTTTACAAATCAGAGTCTTAACGACCTAACAGAAAGTCCACCGTCGCTTCAAGCGACTTAAGTAACCTAAACAGACATAACGGTGTAAGTGGGCCTAAGGCCCATTACCAGCCCAAGTGGGCCCACACACTCGTGTGGCCCATTTAGCCCAGAAACAACCATAGCTAAACAAACATCACAGTCCAAACAACACTTACCACATCACATACATTTTATTCATGTGGGCCCATTAGCCCACTAGGCCCACACGGCCCATTTCGGCCCAACGAGGCCCAGAATAGCCCAAGACTGTGAAAATGCTTGTGGCGGCCTCTACAATCTATCGCCCATAGTTTGTGGGCTCGGTTTACCCCACGAGCGATCGTGCGCTCGTGAGGCCTCAAATGCCAAAGTTTTGGCTTTTGCCGACTTCCAACAAAGAAGGGCGTGAATACACACCTAATTATGAGAACGCGTCGAAGTCCACGATCATTGGTTAAGTAGGTATGAAATAATCCCTCCCAAAACCAGTGATCCCCAACTCATCTTGTTCGCTCTATTTAAAGCCAGCTTCTCGCCAATTCTCATGTTAGCTTCCCGATGTGGGATTACTTTCAACCATTAGGAAAATTCTTTGTTTTTTTATGACCACTTCAACCATAGAGTTCCTGTCCAACTCCACTCCTACACAGCTCAAACAGCAAAATAAATACTCCATTGCGCATCCCAAGACTTGAACCTTAGACCTCACAGTTACACAATACGCCACCTTGCCGCTCCACCACAGGCTCTTTCTGTGTTATAAATTCATCAAAAAATATTCTTAAAGCCTACTCACTAACATCAAGGCTCCTTTAAAATAAAAACATAAACTTTTGCTAAAGCCTAGGTTTGAACCCAGGACTTCTCCAACACTCCCAAATACTCCTAACCACTTAACCACTGCAGTAGATAATCAACTGTGATATTTCTTCCACACATAAACTTTTATGTGCAATCTCCTAATGGCTCCCACACACAAGGCCCAATACTTCTAGGCCCAAAAATTCGGGGTGTTACAATGATGAAATTTTTCGATTGAATAAAAAGGGATATCTGATAGATTTCTTGAAAATGAATAAATGGTAGAAAGGATCTAGCCCGGATGGGTTATCCTATAGTGATCTTGTAACACCCCTAACCCGTGTCCGATCACCGGTTTAGGCTATGAGGTATTACTGAGCTAAACATTTAATTCAATTCCTATAATTTATCAACTGAGAACATCACTCGAGCTGAAAACATATAGATCTTTTAGTTATAAAAATATATACACCATTTTCACATGGCCAAAATATTTTCAAATACAAACATAACTATTACCGGTCTAACCTATACATGCCATATCAAGGCCAAAATGCAACTATACCAAAAAGAGTCGATAGTATGATGAACTGCAGACGATCCCCGAGTCAGTGGCCAATATCGACAATCTATAAAACAAAGAAATAAAGAATAGAGTAAGCTTTCGAGGCTTAGTAAGTTTTAAGCATTTCAACAATTAAAGCATGTCAATTAAAATGAACAACAAATATTACAAGACTCGTATTCAATTTACAATCACTAGGCCAAATATACACAATTATACTACATATAAAGACTATTGGCCGAATATATGTATATACACAAAGAAATTTTTAACATATGCTTCACTTAACCTTATGGCTCAAACAACTAATTTAATTCACACATTTTCATATAATGACAGACATCGACCGAATAGGTCATTCTCTTATTCATAAATATAATAACCTTTCACACAATTATGTCGTTATTTGATATTAATCATTCACCTAGAAATCAATTCACATATATAAGTACGTGATACGTACCTGGACATTATCATATACCACACATAATCAATAATAGTTTGCTTTGAACATTCGAATTTCTAATCCCCCTCGAATCACCGGCGTTAGGCTTGCTAGGTTTATAAACCCGAATCTAGTTGCTAGCACAAAGCCTGCGAAACTTTAAGTCCGGATATAGTACCAGCACGAAGCCTGCGGGATTTAACCCGGATATATATATATATATTACCAGCACAAAGCCTGCGGGATTTAACCCGGATATGTATTACTAGCACTAAGCCTACGGGATTTAACCCGGATATATATATTACATATCAAATATATATATATTACATATCAAATGCTAAGCGTATTTATCCACATGATAACTCGGCTCACATAACATGTCACATTTGTACTTCATTTGAATATAAGCACACAAAGAAACACACCTTCAATATAACCTCAGTTCAACACTTATACGCAATAACACATAACCATTTATTTGTCTCAGCTTAACTCCTACTATTCATTCAATCATATGCCATATACTCAATTCATTTATCATACTTATTTCATTATATCAATTATCTAATAACTGTAATTACTCAAAACTAATAAAGCCACACATACTACTTATATACAAAGTTCATCCTTATATAGCCTATAGTTCATTCGGCCATTCATCACTCAAACCTAACAAAATTTCATAACAAACTCCTATGACCGAGCACACATATACTTATATTCCAATACTCATAACATTCAAAATCACATTCTAAATAAAATAATCATGAGCAATGCCAAATCCTTAAGTGTTCAAACATCAAATTTTTTTACTCAATTCAAAACATATAAACAACATTTGTTCAAGACATCAAGCATCTTTATTTTCGGCTATTACTAATATAAACATTAACCATTCATATTTTTAGGAAGACCAATTTCTTTCCTCATCACATTCATCATCAAGACTTAAATGAAACAATCAAAATTCCTTCCTTTATAACCATAGCCGAATGCTCCATTCATCCATCAATATTGAAAATTTTAGCATGGGCTAAGTAAGAACCATGATGATTTACCTAAAACAAGTTAACATTTCACAAATTTAACACAATATACTAACCTCCCTAATGATGCAAGTGACCGAAATTCTTCCCCTCTTTTCTTCCTTCCATTCGGCCAATATGAACAAAGATGGAGCTTTGTTTTCATCACCCATTTTTCCTTATTTTTATTTAAAGTATAAAACCATTTAACTATAAATTAATACATATTTTAATATAAAATCATTATCATGGCCGACCACTACTAACAAAAGGAATACTTGACATGCAAGTCTAATTTTTTTATAACATGCATTAATAGACCCCTTTCAAAATTACCTAACACATTTCACAATTGATTCACATAAATCCTACTTAATAAATTTCACATTCAAATGACAAAATTAAGGTATGAAACTTTCACATGCATGTTCACATATAATAAGCATCGAATATGATGGTTAATTATTTTTATGACTCGGTTTGTGGTCCCAAAACCACTTTTCGACTAAGGTCAAATTAGGGTTGTCACAGATCTAACCTCCCGAAGAAGATGTATGTTGTAATGGATTTAGCCTGGACGGGTAATCCGATTTGGATCTGAATTTAGCCTGGACTAGTAATTCAGATCTGAATTTATAGGAGTATGTGTCCCTATAAGGGATTTAGCCTGGACTGGTAATCCCGACAATACTCTGTGAGTTTATGTTATGGGGAATTTAGCCTGGACTGGTAATCCCGCCGTAAGAGTAAGGTTCACGAGTGTGTATTTAAAATGGTCATTGGCATGATTTTGACGATAAATGAGATATCTATCGAGATTTCGAGAAATTTAACAGGACTATAAAGTGAAACAAGAATAGAAATATCTTACTTTGATGAGCTCATCTAAGACTACTATTATAATGTATTGGCTTGAGGCTAACCTGATATTGAGTGTATGTGATAGGGAATTTACACTATGCATGTTTGGCATGAATATCTTTTATGGTTATATATTAAATAACTAGTAAGTTTACCTTCCCATTATCTGGACTTACTAAGCATGTTAATGCTTACCCCCCTTTCATTTTCCATATCTTACATAGCTCGTGGACTCGAGAAGATTGGAAGACAGTTGAAGCATTGTCAACACTATCAACTTGTCTTGACTTGGTATAAAGAAACTTTTATTTTGTTATAATGGCATGTATAGGACTTTTGGTCATTTTGTTATTTGTGTCATTTGGCTAGCCAATGTAAGGGCTTAAATGATATGCTTATTCATTTTGTATTTGGCCATGAGATATGGCTCACTTTGATGTAGGTGGTAAACCTACAAAATGTGCATGGTTATGTTTTAAATGTTCCATGTGAATGCCTATTAGGGTATATTATGAATGGACATGTGAACTGTGGCCAAATAATAAAATGTGATTGTGGAATGGTAACCCTAACATAAAGAGGCTAATATCGATATAGGAATTAGGAGAAACATGAATGCAACATGCATGACCTTGGCTAAGGGAGTTTTATGGGTACAATTAAACCATGATAGATGTTTAAGGTACATGTTGGTATGTACAGTTGGTTGAGGGTGACCGAAAGCTTGGAAAATAGCCTCTAAAATGGTCCACATGGGCAGATACACAGGCATGTGTCTAGGCTGTGTCTGACACACGGTCAGTCCCATGGGTGTGTGGTTCTGCCGTGTGTCCCCTGTACCCTAAAATTTTTAGGTCAGTATGCATGGTAGTAAACACACGGGTAGCGATACGATCATGTGTCTCAACTACACGGCCTAGCACACAGCCGTGTGTCTTGGCTGTGTGCCCCTAAATGCATGATGACATCATAAATAGAATGCTCAGGTCTAGGCAGTGTGAAGGACACGGGCCAGGGACACGGGAGTGTGCTCGGCCATGTGAAAACCCCTGTAGGTTCGAAATAAAAAATAAATTCAAATAATTTCACACGGGTAAGGGACACGGGCGTGTCCCAAGCACACTGGTGTGTGCATTGCCTCCACACGGGCCTGTGAGGCTTAAATCTAGGAATTTTCCTAAGAATTTCTTAAGTTCTTGGTTTCATTCTGGGATGTTTTTAATGTATGTTTTGGACCTCGTAGGGTCATATTAGGGTTACTATGACCTTGTTTACTTGGTTTTTAAATTTTAATGAAATTTTATAACTCGTTTTTCTCAAAACATTTATGCTTTTGTACGGTAACGCCTCGTACCTTGTCCCGATCTTGGGTACGGGCAAGTGGTGTTACATCGAGGCAAGCTAGTTAACAACTTTTCCTTTACATTGCCTAAGTAGGGTGGCCAGGGTGGTGGTACCATCAATCATTTTAGATGGGACATGGCCATTGGTATCATAAATGGTGATTGTTGTGTGAGCCCCACATAGCTTGGTACCAAAAGAGTTATGTTAAGAGGATTACTCTGAGGGGAAATCTTAAGGAGTTTCTTTAAAAAGATCACTCTGAGGGGTGGTTTCGAGTAGTGGGAATTCAAAATATGAACCATCAGGTGCCTACACATGAAGGACACGTATGGTGTGTGTTGTTCTATTTTTCATGTATCTGGATACTCACAGTTATGTTTGTGGGTTGCAACACATCCTACAGAAACATTGTTAACATCACCTAATGTTTCACGGTTTGGTTATGTTAGGTGCTTTGATTCTATTGGATATGGTCGAAGATTTTTTCTAGAAGCTTCCAGAACTGTAATGGTTAAATAAAGCCTTTGGATCTTTAGTGTATTTTTCATCAGGGTGAAGATTTTATAAGTCAAGAAATTATTACCATCATTCAAAAATATTTGAAGTTTTAGTCTTTCTTCTTCTTTCGTCTGTGGAGGCTTTTTTTTTTCAGTGTTGTTGGAATCAAACTTGTGAGATTTTAGTAAGTTTACTTGCTTCAGTAGTTTTTCTAAGTTTCAGTTTAGTCAGAATAACGAAGGGAGTCGTGGGTGGAATGTTAGAGGTAATAATAGAGGGGAGGGTAGAAAGAAGTGTTGGAAAAAATCTGGTTTAAAAATAGTTTTCTTGCATAGTGGAAAATAAAAATTTTAAAAAACCAACTCAGTTTGTGATATTTATAGCAATAGGCCCTAGACCGTAATCATACTTGCGTTTTCGGATAGATAGATCCTTGTCGTTCTTGGATTTAACCAAACGATCTTCTCTGCTATTCTCGTATCATAAATTGCCTCGACTATAGGCTTGATCAAATCGAATCAAACACAGAAAATAGAAATAGTTTTCTTTTCTTTTGGGGTGAAAATAAAAATTCTCTTCTCAAATAGAAACCAACAGAATTTTTATTCCAGAAAAATATATTTAATAGTTGAGAATAAATTCTCTCTAATTTTTGAGAGAGTAACGATATCCTAAAGTGTTGTAAATAACTCTACCAGTGCCATCTGTTTATAGAAAGAGAAAGTAGAACCTTTTTTGAATTGTAGTAGTTTATTTCAACTAGAAAAACAACCTCCTACTTAGAGTAGAAGTAGGGTGGATGACATCCCCTAGTATTCATACTAGGGTTTCTGCCCCTTTATATTCCGTGAGGGGATTTTAAGCTTCTCTCACATCGGGTCCAATTACAAGTACTTCCTATACTTTTTGACCCAATACTTTGTAACTAATCCAACCCAATTTTGTTTTTCTATTTCCCAAAATAAACTTCAATATTTATATTCAATTAAATAATTTTCTTATCACAATTTTACCCCTAATAAAATTATGAAAATTTTACCACTGGTAAAATTTCTGAGGAAACATATTTAATATCTCATCATTCAACTTGTTAACTATGACCAAATAATTTATTTTTATTTTTGGGCTTTAAAATAGCTCAAAAACATAAACTCGTTCTTCCAATCATTTCTAGGTAATCCATGTTCATTTGCAAGTGAATCATTTCTCATTTTCATTTTTATTTTTTTTTTTGAGAAAACCACATTTATTTCCAAATGATTTCATTTCTCCATTTTGGAGAAAACCATAATCGTTTCTGAATGTTTTCTATTTCTCTATTTCACCATATATATTCATTTTTCGTTCATTTGATTTATCATGCAATTCATTTTTTATTTCAATGAGCTAACGGAAGAACAGATTGGATATATAAAATTAAGGCTCAAATGATTTATAATCAAGTTCTAGCTTTTCGCATAGTAATTATAAACTCACTAGCCACGAAGTCCTTCCACTATAGTGCATGACTAAGCTCTACCCAAATGACATACCATTACGAAAGCAACTTGATTAGTGCTTGTCCAATGACCTTGTCATAAGTGTGTTACCCTTAAAGGATATCCTTAATCTCTTTGGGATAAAACTCATTCTCCCACATATTTTATCTCATGGTAACAATTACATCTTCCTTCATGAAAAATCATCACTATCAAATAGTGATCAAGTCATCCATCACAAAGACGAATGACCCATGGCCACATTTACTTTTCATCAACCAATAATGTCAATGAGAGGATATCATTTACCCATGTTTGGGGTTATGAATTCCACTATTGTGAATGATGCTACATACTGTAGAAGTCGTACACCTAACGCAACTATCAGTTCCTTATATATTCGAACTCAGATTTTTACTTACATCAAACTGTAAGATTCATGCATACATAGTCCATCATCCACTCCTAATTTAAGTATGCCACACTATGAATGTCAAAAGTGAATAAATCCATAAACAGATTCAGGATCTATTATTATTGGGTCTTGTTCGATGTACTGTCAGTCCAGTCAGTCACATCTATGTTTTTATCTTTTGGGAGTCATCCGCTCTAATGCCCAAGACAAAGCATCTTCGTAATTGGACTTGATAGATGAAATAATAATCTTTTAATCATTTTTCTCATTTTTTATTAGACTAGGACATGTTTAGGTTCATCTACTAATATAAGTTGTCTTTCTGTGTTATGATCCGACCACGTAATACCGCTTAGTATTAGTTAAACATTAGACAATAGGTGAACAACATTTGCATCCATTTTACTTTGAATGCAAAAACCATGTGAGGAAAATATACAAAGTATTAATGTAATTCTTGAATAATTTTATTAACAAATCTGATCGAAAAATTACAAGTGTACTTGGACAAAAATACCACACTTAGAGCATCAGATCCAACAAGAAGGCATGTAGTGTTAGGCCATTGAGGGTCCCTTGCATGGGTGGCTTGGTCTAGTGTACAACTAGGGTGAATGGAATCCGAAGGTTGTTGCTGTGTAAGGGTTTAGAAATGTGTAACTATGAGCTTGAGTTCAATCTCCCTAATAATGAGAACGAGCTAAGTATTATAAGTGGGCTTGAATACAGAAGTGAGAGGTCAAGGTTTTGTTTACCTTTGTATGCTTTGGAAGCGTTCATCTATCAGCCTATGACTTCATTGGAGAGGAGTTGAATTTTTACGAGGTAGCACCTAGGCAACTTTCTAGGGCTTCGTGATCGATTTATTATAGGTTTCTTTCTACTCTACCACTAGAGGGATGGGGTTCTCTTCCTCGACATGTTCCAAAATTTATTCTACTTTTTGGCTAATGATCAAGGAAGGTTACCTGGGTTGCTTAGTTTCAACAAAAGGCAAGGCACGAAAGTTTAACCATTTACTGCACGAGAAAATAAGAAATCTTTGTCTGGATTGAGAGAAATACATTTTGGTGGAGCATAGATTTACTGCGAGCTTTCTTTTCGCTATAACATGGTTTTTACCTCCTTCTAAGTTGTGCCTAACTAAACCCAAACTTATAGATGACTTTAGGAAAAACCCGTAACAGCTCGTTTCTAGTGAAATTGGAATAGTGATTTTGGGACCACAAATCTGATGAGTAAATTATTGTTTTATTATTATTTTAATGTTCATGGGATGTTAGTAAGGTTGTATTAAAATTTCATTAAGAAATTTTGATGATTGCATGATTAATTAAGTGAAAAGGACTAAATCGTAAAAAGAGTAAAAGTAGATTTCTATTAGTTGAAGGATCTAAATAGCTATGAAATTTTAATCTAAGGGACTTGAATGGTAATTAGACCAATTGAAGTGATGGTGGATGTTTATGGACATGGTTTTAATGAAATTATTAAAGTTTTTAAAGGTTAATTTGGTAATTGGGTAAATAAGGTTAAAACAAAAGAAAAGAAAAATGGTATCATCTTTATTTTCCATGCCCTAACCGATTTTGAAGATAAAAAACCTCCATAGATAAGTGCTTGTTCAGCCAAGCTTAAATTTGGTGCATGGTAAGTGTTTTTCATCTCATTTTTAATGATTTTTATGTTTTTGAGGTCGTTTTAGCTTTAATCTAGCTAGCCTGAGGATCAATTTGTAAAATTGTTAAAGATTGAGGGTTATGCCATGAATAATTTTGTGTGACTTGATGTTTAATGATAGATTATGAGTACTTGTTGATAAATAAACAAGTTTTGTAAAGTGAATTTTGATGAAAATTTCATTTAAGGATTAATTTGTAAAAATAGTAAAAGTTCATGTGAAATTTATGAAATGATGATTTGTATGGGTCGGTTTAAGTCCCTAGAGAAATTAGTTAGCTTGAAATAGGGATTAAAATTCTTAGATTTCAATTTATGAGCTTAAGGACTAAATTGTGAAAAGTTAAAATATTAGGGGTAAAATAGTAATTTTTCATAAATATGAAATGTGGACTAAATTGAATACTAGGGATATTAAATGGATTGAATTATTGAATTTTTCTATTTAGATCAAGATAGACCACGCACGGATTTAGATCAGGGAAAAGCTAAAGCCTCGGATTAGTATGACTTCGTTTCTACACCCCTAGTTATCGAGGCAAGTTCGTATGTACGGATTACTATATTCATGTTATTCAATTGTATGTTATAATGTATTTATAATGTTATTGATCGATATATGAATTAATCAATGCCATGACGGTTATCGAGTCCCGTTGAACCTTAGGAATTTGTAGGATACAAATGACAGGTCACTAAGGATTTCATGTTTCAGGTGGTAGCCTTGAATGTCCTATCGATAGCTGAGGTCTTGCATTTGTTGCGGATACTCCACAACTCGTGTGAGTAGCATCGTGTAGCTTACATTCTGACCCACAGCTCGTGTGAGCAGGCTCGTTTCACTGCTTGTGTGAGCAACGATGTAAATGAAAGGTTACGACTATATGTTTAAGCACACTTCGTGTGAGCTTTCTCAAGTATCTGATGATATTCTAGTTGGTTCAATGGGCAAGAATAGGGATTGAAATGGTAAGTTTCCAAATGGAATTATGCATATGCTCATCAAAAAGGATGTATGAATCAAATGATGTGTTTCCTTACGAAAATGGCTTATCATGTGGTTAATCCAAATAAGTTATGTATAAATGCACTAACTTGTGTATTGATGATGATGTTAGGCTTGTGCCAAACTTGTGGTTTGGGTTACATTATGTTTATACTTGTTATTATGCAATGAAATGGTAAGTTCTGTTTTATTTTCTACGAACTTACTAAGCATTCTTTGTTTACATAGTTTCTTTCCTATGTTTTATAGATTATCGGAAGCTCTATCATTTGGAAGCTTGTCAGAGACCTATCACACTATCTAGCATAAATATCGGTAGTTTTTGAATGTTTTGGCCAAGGTTATAATGGCATGTATAGGTTCAATTGTAATGTCATTATGATAGATGTTTAGGTAGTGGATTGGCTTGTAAAAGTTGTAAATGTTATCTTGGTTTGGTACCCTTGATGCCTTGATGGTTTGTGCCATTGTGCCATTTCATGTTGCATGTTTTGGAATGGCTTATGTGGTATGTTCTGAAGTAGTTTGAATATGGTAAAGTTTTGGCATGTTTTGAAAGGCATTTGAACTAATAGCTGATGAATGAAAACTGGTAAAATATGCATGTTTAGGTAAGTCTTGATGTTTGCATTTGAGGTACTTGAATGGCATATTGGTTAGATGATTTTAGGACTCTTGAATTGGTCATTATGTGTATGTTTTGATAGGGTTTTGATGTCTTGATTTTTTGCACAAAAGGTCTTAAGGTTTATGTTTGAATTGGTGTTGAAAATGGCTTGATTTTGGGCAAATTTATGTCCACACTGTAACATCCTGATTTTGGGCCTAGTTGGAACAGTGGTTTCGGGACCACAAATCTGAGGTCATAAAATTTATTTTAGTATTCTTTTGAGGTCTACAGCATGAAAATATGATTGCGTAAAAAATTTTGTTAGGAAATTTTACCATTTGAATGTTTAATTTGTGAATAAGGACTAAATCGCGTAAAATGCTAAGGTTGTGTTTTATTAGCTAAATATGTTAACTAGCTATAGAACTTAAGGGTTGAGGTCCTTAATGAGTAAATAGGCCATTATATGTGTGAATGGATATGCATGGAAAAAGGAAAAGTCAAAAAGTCAAAATTTGGTATGGGTTGGTATTTGATGACAAAAGCAAAAAGTAATAAAATAAAACAAGTGGCCATCTTCTTCTTCATTTCATTCTTAGCCAAAAATTGAAGAAGAAAACCACCACAGAAGCTTGAAATTTTTAGCAAAATAAACCCTCTACATGTAAGTCCTTTTGGTGTTAGTTTTTGATGTTTTTAAGATCCTTGAAGCATGATATGGTTGTTTTTACCATTATTTTCAGCTAGGGTTTAAGTTCAAAATGTTAACCATGTGTGTCATGCATGTATTTTGATGATTAATGGAGGAATATGGAAGTTTGGTGATAGATGAACATATTTTTCTAAGTGATTTTTCATGAAAACACCTAAAAGGGACTTGTTTGTAAAACATGTAAAAATAGGTGTTAAAAATGTGATTTGATGAAAAATGTGGACTGTTATAAAAGGGAATTTGAATCGGCTAGGCTTGGATAACCAAGAAAATGGACACATTTCATTTTACGAGCCTAGGGGCTAAATTATAATTATGAGAAAGTTTAGGGTTAAAACTATAATTTTTCCAAAATATGTTTTATGGACTGTTTAGAATAATGTGGTAACTAAATAAGTGAAATTTGCTATTGTAGATCAAGAAAAACAGAGTCCGGGCCTAGACCGGGGAAAGAGCAAAATTTTGGACTAAATTGAATTGATTGTCCATATTTTTGTAACCAATGTAAGTTTTTGTGAAATTGATATAGCATTTTATTATGTCCTTAACATTTAATGTTGCATGAATTGTAAATCTATCTTCGTGAATATTATTAATGTTGTCCGACAAAGAATTGAGGTGATGAAAGCTGTTTGAACCTTAGGAATACTTAAGGTACCAATATCAGGACATTTGGGTTGATGAGATCCCGTATAAGACCATGTCTGGGATATGATATCGGCATCGGCATCGGCATCGGTATGTGTTATCATGTAAGACCATATCTGGGATATGGCGTTGATATGAGATCCTATATAAGACCATGTCTGGGACATGGCATTGGCATCGAGTTGTGATCCCAAGTAAGACCATATCTGGGATATGGCGTTGGCATCTTATTATGTGAATGAGGCCTCCTGAGTGTCTTTTAGTATTCCAAATGGTTCAACGGGCAGTCCAAGGATTTGTCAAGGAAAAGATGATGTATGATCATGTTGAAAGGGTACAGGTATGTACGCTAAGCTCGTAGTTATTGAGATTACGAAATGATAGGACTTCAGTAAGATGAGAATGAAGAAATTATGATCTTGAGTTCTATTGAACATTATGTAAATTGAATGAGATAGGATATGACTCTAATGATTATTGAAAATGAGATGACTTATGTTATTTATGTGTATGAAATTGCATATTTCTATTGCTTATTAATTTCATGCAGGCTTACTAAGCTTTATGCTTACTCCCTCTCTTTTCCATTTTCTTATAGTATCACCAAGCTAGCTCGAGGATCAAAGGGCGTCGGAAGCTCGTTCACACTATCAATTGGATCTTTTGGGTATAGTTAGTCTCAACATTTTGAGTATGCCATGTATAGGGACTTGGTCTTTTTGTTATATGTCATATTAGTCTAGCCAAATGTGTTGGCTTATAATGATGGTTGATTCATTTTGTGTATGGCCACGAGATATGGCTCATAATGATTATTGAGTTGTAAATCTATTCATCTATGTATGTATGTGCCAATTCTATTATGATATGGCCTATGGTTATTGATGATTGAATGTTGATGAATGTCATGTGTGTTTATAAGATGGTATGAAAATGCATGCATGCAAGTCTAAGAAATAGTACTTATTTATATGTGCATGTTGGGAAGATCGATTTGTCATAGTAGAGAGTCTTAAACAGGTATAATGTGAGGGGAAGTTATCATGCATAAGCTAGGTTTATGAGTGTTAAGGTATCATTAAAGCCATATATGTGTTTGTATAAATAAGGGTGGCAATTGGCTTGGAAAATAGCCTTAAAGTTGCTCACACGGCTTGCCCCATGGGTGTGTGATCCAGCCGTGTGTCCTCTGCACCCTATTTAATGCAAAACAGAATGCCTAGTAGTAAACAAATGGCCATGTGTCTCTCATACGGCCTAAGAACATGGACGTGTGCCCAGGCCGTGTGAAGTTTGCACCTAATTTTGGAACTTAATTTGCCACATGGCCTAAGGACACGGGCGTGTGCCTTGGCCGTGTGACCTTATTTGGTTGATGACGTCATAGTCAAAGAGTTACACGGGCTGAGAATATGGGCGTGTCCCAAGCCACACGGGCGTGTGACTGTCCAAAACATGAAAATTTTTTTAAGTGTCGTAAAAGTTCGGAAAGTTCCCAGTTTAGTCTCGAACCACCCTCAATGTATGTTTTGGGCCTCGTAGGCCCATATAAGGGATGGTTTGTACATGTATCGATGAATTTGATTTAAATGAAAATTTTATGGGCCGGATTTATTTGAATGTGTATGTTTAAGTCCAGTAACACCTCGAACCCTGTTCCGGCGTTGGATATGAGTAAGGGGTGTTACACACACGACCTAAGACACGAGCATGTGACTCAGCCATGTATGACACACGACCTGGCGACACTGTCGTGTATCTCCTGTAGGTTCCTTTGTATGCAAGTCAGTCAGTTACACGGCCTAGCACACGGCCTGGCACACAAGCGTGTGACGCGGTTGTGTGTGTAACACCCCATACCCGTAACCCACGCTGGGACGGAGTACAAGGCATTACCTAACTTAATCTCATGCACACGAACAATCTCGAGTCACCAAGACTCGATCTAAAATAAAACTTTTCAATTTCTACCTTAAACTTCTTATTGTGGGCCTACAAGCCCCAAATTGACCATTAGAAACTATACGAGGCCATTTCGGGTCCTTAAAACGACTATGAAAATCTTGCCTTTAAAACATGGCACACGCCCGTATGGAAGAGCGACACGCCCGTGTGACCATCTCGACATGGTCGTGCTAATGGCCCGTGTGTCTCGCACTATCTAAGCACATAGGGATACGCCCATGTCCCTTACCCGTATAGAATTAATTTCTAATTCACACCTATAGGGTTTTTCACATGGCTAGACATACGCCCGTGTCAATGGCCCATGTCCCTCACACGGCCACAACACGCCCGTGTCCTAGCCCTTATGCAAAAACTTGGACATTCTGTTTCTAACATTAGCATGCTCAAAATGTCACACGGCCGTGGCACACGCCCGTGTACTAGGCTGTGTCCTTCACACAGCTGAGACACACGGCCGTGTATCTGCCCGTGTGTTTATTACCATGCATACTGGCTTGAAATTTTTACGCGCAGAGGACACATGGCCGGACCACACGCCCATAGGGCAGACCGTGTGTCACACACGGCTTAGAAACACGCCCGTGTGTCTACCCGTGTGGACAATATAAGGCTATTTACCAAGCCTCATTGCCACCCTTATATACCTAGTTCCATACAAATACCAATCAATACCAAAACAAGCACAATTCATATAACCAAATCAGCCACAATAGACATTCATTCAACCATGAAATTGCATCTTTTATAAACTCAAAATGAATGTTAGCCATCATTCAAGGCTTAATACAAAATGAAGGGTTTCTAACCCAAGCCAAGCACATTTGGCCAATTCTCAAAGACACAAAATATTAAAGTCTAAGCCGTATACATGCCATATTCAAAAATATAAATCCAACTATACCGAATGCTTCGGATGATAGTGTGATCGATATCTCTAACTTCTGGTGATCCTTGAGCTAATTAGGCGGCACAGTAAGAAAAATGGAAAGAAAGAGGGAGTAAGCATAAAAGCTTAGTAAGTTGCATATAAATAAATATACAACAACAATTTCCTCAATGATCATCATACTCGTAACACAAGGGTAAGCATAAGCATAACTTACTCATTACCATCCATTCAAGTCACATATTTTATATCAAGCTCATTATTCATGCATACCAATTTGGTACCTATACCACTCACAACATGGTTATACTTTCCTTATTAACTCACAATCATAACTTTCATCGTTGAACCATTCGGAACACTATCGGATATTCCATAAGCCTCAAACATGGGGTAAGATGCCGATGTCATGTCCCAGGCATGGTCTTACACTAGCTCTCGCATATCCATGTCAATGCCATGTCCCAGAAATGGTCTTACACTAGATGCACATGTCCCAGACATGTTTTACACTGGCTTACGTCTCGAGGCCGATGCATGTCCCAGACATGTCTTACACTAGCACTCGTCTCAATCCCGATGCCATGTCCCAGACATGGTCTTACACTGGCTCTCGTAATGTGGTCGATGCATGTCCCAGACATGTCCAACACTAGCTCACACAAGTGACCCAAATATCGCGGCATGAATATCTGGTTTATTTCCTAGGGTTCCAACCAGATTTCTACTATCTCAATCATAAATATGCATTCTCAATTCACAAACAAGCAATTCATGTTATATCAATTCAATGACAATTCAAACACATATACTAGCAATGTAGTTGTATTATTTACATACAAGTTACCTCAGATTACAAAATGTACTCGACTAGTCGGTTTAGTCAATTTGCTTGGCTTTCCCCCAGTCTAGGTTCGAATTTGGTAAGTCTTGAGCTATAATAGCAAAATGCACTCATTTAGTCACTAAACACAATTAGGCAATCTAAAATTCACATCTTAGGTAAAATGACCTTTTTGCCCCTAGGCCTTGACAAAATGACCATTTTGCCCCTATGCTCGAAAATCGATTTTTATCGAATTTTTTCATATCTCAAGCCTAGCCGAAGCCTTTTTACTCTTATAGCAACTTCAAATTCTTACTATTTTACATATTTATCAACTATTTTTACTACTTATGCAAAATAGTCCATTTATGTGTTTTCCATGAAAACTTCTTCACAAAAGTTATTTATAAGACACTCAAGATTAATTTTCTTCCATAAAAACTCAGAAACCATTACAAATCCATTCATGGAAAAACCTTAAACTCTTAATCATTTTGCAAAATAGACCCCTCATTTGAAAGCTTATGCTTCAAGGGTTTCAAAAATGTAAAAATCTTTAAGAAAACTCATTAAAATCACTTACTTGTGAGAGGAATAAATTGCTGAAATTTTTTTAAAGCTCAAAACCCTTAACAATGGCTAAAAATCGGTGGAATGAAGAAAGAATTAAAGAAAAAGATGATAGCTAGGCTTAGGTAATATTATATTACACCTTATGTCACCAAATTTCACCTAATGTTGACTTTTCAACATTTCCATCTACCATGACCGGCCATCACCTATTTAATGACCCAATTTCACTTTAAAAACCCCCAATTTATGATACATGGCAATTTGGCACCCTTAGCTATCAATTTAAGACTTTTGCATTTTATGCGATTTAGTCCTTTTCACAAATTAGGTTCACAAAACGTTAAAATTAGCTCACCCAAATTTTTCATGCACTATACTAAACATGCTATAACATTAAAATAATAATAAAATAATTTATTCGACTCCAGATTTGTGGCCCGAGACCACTATTCTGACTAGGCCCTAAATCAAGTTGTTACAGTGTGACCCTACTCAGAGAGTTACAGAGGCAAGGACACGAGCTGGGACACTACCGTGTGTCCCTAGTTCGAAGGTTACATGGCCATGTGACCCCTGTTCTAAAATTTTGTGAATTTTTCTTAAACTTTACATATGTTTCCAATTTAGTCTCCAATCATTCTAAGGTATTTTTAGGGCCTCGAAGGCTCGATTTAGGGACGATATGTATCTGAATGATTGTTTTATAATGTGTTTATGATCATATATGAAATGTATGTTTAAATGTTTTGTTTGTTTGGTAATGCTCTGTAACCCTAATTTGGTGACGAATTTGGGTTAGGGGTGTTACATTTAGTGGTATCAAAGCTACGATTTAGTCAGTTCTTAGACTGAACGTAGTACGTATGGAGTCTAGAAATACATGCCATTATATAATTTGCGATAGTGTGATAACTCCTAACTCAAATTGAACTATGTTTACATATGGATAAGATGTCATCCAATCGAGTTGATTCCAATGAAGTAGAAAGTAATGCGCAAGCCTCCGTTCACGAAGTAACATCTACCGGTAGTAGGCCCGTATCTGAGGGCCGAGGAGGAGAGGCTAAAAAAGTCATCTTTCAGATGATGGTCGAGTGGTTTTCAGAGTTCGTGTGAACGAACCCAATGGCTCAACGACCTCAACCCCCACCCGTACCCCAATCGGTCTGTAACAACCCTAACCCGTAACCGTCACCAGAATAGGTTAAGAGATATTACCAGACAAATCAAAACATTTAACATTCATTTCATAAGCATCAAAGCATCAGAGATCAAACATCAATCAAAGTCCCTTATATAGGTCATCGAGACCTTAAACATGCATTAGAAAGGGGTCGGGACTAAACCAAACACATGCAATTTTTTTCCAAAAACTTAAACATTTACAAAGAAATATAGGTTACACGCCCGTGTGAATAGGCCGTGTGCCTTACACGGCTTTAGACATGCTCGTGTGTCTAGGCCATGTCAAAACAGGGCATACATACTGGCTTGCTCAAACGGCCACAAGACACGCCCGTGTGCCATGGCCGTGGTTGAGCCTGACTTGGGCCACACGACTAGCCACATGCCCGTGTGCCTTGGCCGTGCTCGAGCCTGACTTACAATTGTAGGGTACCCTAGGGAACACACGGCCGTGCAACATGACCGTGTATCGCACACAGCTAAGACAAACGCCCATGTCTCTGCCCGTGTGGACAAAAATAGGCCATTTGAATAGCCAATTTGCCACCCCAATTGGGTCAAACCTACAAGCACCAAACCAAGCATATTTGTACACCAATTTTAGCCAATCTCTATACCAAAGCATTTATTATTCATGCCTTTACAATATCAATAAAATCTAACCTCAATTCATCAACCAAATCATACCAAAACCTATGGTTCAATACATCATTCAATCTTATGCTCAAAACTTACCAAAACTCATCAACATTGACCATTTCTTTTGGTCATTCAAAGCATACCATATAACATCTTCAACCATAAGTTCAAACATAAGCTAGCCATATCACATAGCATAATATATTCATTACAATACTTAACCAAATTATTTCTAGCCTATACATGCCATACTTCAAAATATACATTTTCAAAAGTACCAAAACAAGGTTCGATAATGTGGTGACGATCCTCAACGATCCCTGAGCTCACAGTAGCTTCGATATCTGTAAAACAATGCAAACGCACACAAAGTAAGCTTTCAAAAGCTTAGTAAACCATACACAAGTAAACTTATCATTTAAAGCATATAAACATCATCAAATCATTTATACTTTGTAGCCAATTGCCAACACAAATCTCATATTCATATACTTAGATCATAGATCAACAATTATTCACATACTTACTTTTCATTCTCAAATATACTATATAATGCAAATGTACCTGAATCAGATATAATTTCACAAAGTCATTCATTTTCTCGGAATGCCCGTTTGAACCATTCGAAAATGTAAGGATATACGGATAGCTCGAAAATCACATACAATGCCAACGCCCCAGACGTGGTCTTTCATGTAATCAAATATTGATGCCACTGTCCCAGACAGGGTCTTACACGAAATTAGATACGATGCCGATATTCCAGACATGGTCTTACACATAAAACAAAAGTCGATGCCAACGTCCCAGACGTGGTCTTACATGATAACACATATCGGAATCCTATGTCATGACATATGTATCCTAACTATTCCTAAGGTTCGTACGGGGCTTTTCAGATGTCAAAACTTTGTCGATACTTTCTCGGATGTCTCATTTTTCACAACTCGTATATTCATTCATCATAGCACAATGGAAAATAAACATAATTAAACCATTTCAAATACATTTATTTGTATATAGACTTACCTCATCCAGATTCGGATGGATGAAATCGGTTACTCGACAACTTTTGACTTTCCCCAATCTACCTCCGTTTTCTTTAATTCCTAATCTAAATCCATTAAAACTTAACTTATTCAATCAAAAATTCATTCAAAACAATCCATAGACACATATCTAGGGTAATTTGCAAACTAGCACTTACATTTTCACATTTTGACACTTTAGTCCCTAATTCACAAAATCACAAAATACACATAATTTGCTTACACTCATGCTTTACCGAATATTCATAGCACTCATACAAGTCCACACATTTCATTTATTTCACATTTTAATCCTTCAATTTAAAATTTTCACAATTTAGCCCATTTTAATCAAAATCATCAAAAATCCCAAGACAAAACATATAAACCCAACATTAAACTTTCATATTTCATCATTTATCAACATAAAACTCATGAATTCATCAATGGCACATTTTAAAATCATCAACAAAATTATAAATTGAGACATGGGCTTGATAGTATACGAAGCAACGATTACAAAAACGTAGAAATTATCAAAAACGGATTAAAGAACATACCTTAATCACAATCAAAAGGAGTCGAACCTTAGCTTAGACTTTTCTTTTTCTTTTTATTTTTCTTGTATTTTTGGTCATGAATGATAGAAATAAGATGAATTTTAACTTTGGTTTTAACTAATATAACATTAATATGCTTTTTACCAATTTAACCTTATTATAATTCATTAAAATTCCACCAACTAATGCCCTTTTATGTCATTTAATTCATTCAATGATCAAATAACCTCATAAGGACCTCACAATCATAAAGCCAAATCAAATAAGCACTTTTAACAAATTGCATGCAACTTTTACATTTTACACGATTAGGTCCTTTTTCAAAATTAAGCACACAAACATTCAAATTTTCATACGAGACTTTCACACATGCTCATTCACATATCATTAACACAAAAAATAATATTTAAATATTTTTATGACTCGGATATATGGTCCCAAAACCACTATTCTGACTAGGGTCTAAACCGGACTATTACACGGTCACCGTAGTTCCTTAGGGTTTTGAACCAGTACGAGTGAGCAAGCCTCCAGTTGATAAAATCTGAAAGTATAGGGCTGAAGAATTCTAAGGTACAGCTGAAGATGGTTCAGAGAGAGCTGAGTTCTGGTTAGAAAACACAGTGTGAGTTTTTGATGCTTGAAATGTAATGTTTCTTTGTTGAAAGACTCGGCTTATCAGTGGTGGAACATCTTAGTTGCGGTTGTACCGAGAGACCTAGTAAACTGGGAATTCTTTCAGACAGAATTCAGAAACAAATATGTGAGTCAGAGATTCCTAGATAAGAAACTCAAAGAGTTTCTTGAATTGAAGCAAGGCTATATGTCAGCAGTAGAGTATGAAAGGGAATTTGTGCGACTCAGTAAGTATGCCCGGAAATGTATACCGACAGATGTTTCTATGTGCACTCGATTTAAAGACGGGTTAAATGAAGATATCAAGCTGTTAGTTAGGATTCTTGAGTTGAAAGAATTTGTAGTACTGGTTGATAAAGCACACAAAGCCAAGGAACTTAGCAAAGCAAAAAAAAAAAAGCTAATTCTGAGGCTTATGACTCAGGAAAAAGGCCTACGGGAAAATTATTCTAATCGCCATCAAAGAAATCAAAAGAATATCATAGTAATTCATTAGCTTTGGTGGGTTATTCTAGAAAAGATAGAGGAAAACAACATTTGAGCTCAAACCTCAGGCTACGCCTATAGCAAGCATAGGCAGTGTCAGAAATAATAAGCCTAAATGTAACACCTCTAACCCGTCTCTGTCGCTAGATCAGGATTATGGAGCATTACTATAAAATAAAAAACATTTAAATATTCAATAATTTAAATCATATCATAAATCATTCATAAACATGCATACTGTTCCTAAATCGAGCCCTAGAGACCTTAAAAATAACTTAGAAGCAAATCGAGACTAATTTGAAACAATTTAGAAAGTTTAGGGAAAAAATGCAAAATTTGCAAAACAGGGGTCATACGACCGTATGGCCAGGCTGTGTGCCTCACATACTGAGACACATGCCCGTGTCTCAGGCTGTGTAACCTTCAAACTAGGGACATGCGGCCATGTCCCAGCCCGTGTCCTCACCCGTGTAACTTTCTAAGTAGGGTCACATGGCCATGTCACACACCCGTGTGCCAGGCCATGTAACTCTCGAAATTGCCCCACACGCCCGTGTGTCAGGTTGTGTGTTAGGCTGTGCAACTCACAGACTTGCAACTTAGAGAAATCACCAGATGACACATGGTCGTGTCGCCAGGCCGTGTGTCTCACATGACTAAGACACATGCCCATGTCTCAGGCTGTATGGTCCTAAATTTACCTAAAATCAAACCATTCCAATTTCATATCATACATGACCTTTCTACCCATGTAAGCATACTTCAAGGGAACCTAAACATGGCCAAAACATACACCAATATGCCATTTCAAGTCCTAATACAACTAACCAATATGTCATTCAAGGCACCTCAAACACATATAAATATGACCTACCTAAACATGTCCATATGCCTAATTCCTTGCATACAATTCTAGATCATTTAGGTATTAAAACATACCTCCTTTAGTCATTTCCAAATCATAAAAATCATACCATAAAAGATCATTAACAAGGCATTACAAACTTACCAAATGAACCTTATATACATGTACTTATAAGTAACCAAAATGACGTACTTGGTAAGACATTTCAAATTACCAAACTACTATAAAGTTTATAAAATAACTATCCACATTACTGTTACATAACATCTTATACATGTTAAGATTGCCATTTTCCATACATACTAACCTAACTCAAATATGAACTAAAACATGTCATAAGTATCCATTTTCACACAATTATCAACATGCCAAGATATCCATATCAATAAGTACTTTAAAGTAACCAAAATCATATGACTTGGTAAGGCTTCAAGATGTACCAAACCAGTAAATCTTTCCAAAGCTTATACATACCAAAACACCATGAATACATGCACCATAATAACATTACAAAGTACTTTATACATGCCATTATAAACCTTAGTCAAATTACTCAAACACTATCAAATTGTCCACTAGATAGCGTGATAGATCTTCGACAAACTTCTAACTGATCGAGCTTCTGATAATCTGTAAAGTAAAGGAAAATAACTACGTAAGCAATGAATGCTTAGTAAGCCTGTAAAAACTTTAAACTTAATATACCATTTGAATAATGAACCATATAGAATAAGTATAAACCTTTACCAATGTTATAAGCTTAATAAAAGCCTACATAACACCATCAAACTCACAAGTTAGCATATTTGTTCATGATACATATTAAACCCACCATATACATATAAACATAACGTTTAATTCATCATCCTTACCATACTATCATGTTTCATTCCATTTGGTTACTTATCGTTTCCAATATCATGAGTTTAATATAAGCCTATTCAAGCATCATCAAGCTCACACGTTAGTAGATTCATTGACCATCATATAAACTCATTTATAACATAAATAGATTTCTCAGTTAGGAAATTATTCTACTATAATACCGTGACTAAGCCCTTTCTAGTTACATATCATTATGAAAGTTACTCAATCAGTGCTCATCCAATGACCTTGTCATCAATGTGTTATCCTCATAGGATATCCTTAATCTCTTTGAGATAGATTTGTTCTCCAAATATGATCATATTTTATTTCATGGTAACCATTACATCTTCCCACATGAAAAGTCAATTACTATCAAATAGTAATTAAGTCATTTATCACAAAGACAAATGACTCGTGGGCATATTTACTTTTCATCTATCATGTAATGCCAATGAAAGGACACCATTTACCTATTAATTGGGTTATGAATTCCTCTATTGTGAATGATGCTACATACCATAGAAGTCGTATACCCAACACACCAGCTTTTGATTCCTTATCTATTTGAACTCAGGCTTTTACTTACATTAAAGTATACGATTCATGCACACATAATCTATCATTCACTTAGGATTAAGGTATGCCACATTGTGAATGTCACAAATGAATAAATCCATAAAAAGATCTAAGATTTATTCTACTTGTTCTGTAGCAGCCCGATTTTGGGCCTAGTCGGAACAGTGGTTTTGGGACCACAAATCTGACGAGGAAAAGTTTATTTTTATTATATTTTTATGGTCTACAGTTTCATGGAATGATTTCGTGAAAATTTCGTTCGAAAATTTTGACGTTTGGGCACTCAATTTAGTCAAAAGGACTAATTGTAAAAAGGGTAAAAGTTGAGTTCTACATGTTAGGGTGTCCAATTGTTATGAAATTTTACATTGGAGGTCCTTATATGGTAATTAGACCATTGGTTAAGTTGGTGGACAAAAATGGACATGCATGTTTCCAAAGTTTTTCGTTAAGGGCATTTTGGTCATTTAGTTATTAAAATGAATTAAAAAAAATAAAAAGCCAATTTTTGTCCATTTTCAACCCCTTGGCCGAAACTTGCATGGAGAAACCATGGTTAAGGTTTTTCAAGCTTCCAAGCTCGATTGTAAGTCCGTTCTAGCCCTGTTTTTAATTATTTTTATGTTTTTAAAATCCTCGTAACAAGATCTATCTATTTCTACCACTAATTTAAGATAAGGTTAAAGTCTAGGGTTTTTACCCATGATGAATATGTGTGTATTTTGATGTTTAATGGTATAAAATGCATGTTTATGGTTAGAGAAACGACTTTTACTAAGTGATTTTTGGTGAAAATGCATAAAAGGACCTATTTGTAACAGTTATGAAATATGTGCTAAAAATCTGATTCAATGGAAAATGTGGGCTGCTATAAGCATGAAAATGATTCGGCTATACATGGGTAGTAAAGAAATTGAACACATTTCATTTTACGAGCCTAGGGACTAAAATGTAAATATGTGAAAATTTAAGAGTAAAAATGTAATTTTACATTGATGTGATTTTTGGATCACATTGAATAATGTGACTAATAAATAGACTAAATGTGATATTATAGATCAAAGAAAATGAGGTTCGGACCTAGAACGAGGGAAAAATAAGAAATTGACAGTTAGGTCCCTTTTTGCCATTTTGGTATCGAAGTAAGTTCGTATGTGAATAGTGCATTATTATGTTTGTATTTTAAATATTTTAAATGCTTCGTTAATGTGTGGAATGAATGATTAATTCTATGGATACAATTGACAAGTTCTGATAAGTGTGAAAAATCCCTTTTGAACCTTAGGAATAGAATAGGATATGAGTGACATGTCACTAGGAACCCTGTGATTTATGAGGTCATGAGATATGTGATATATGTTTATGTGGATCCGAGTGCTGGTCTTATACGTCTTATTGGTGACTGGGTAGTCTGGCATGTGTTGCGGATACCTGACAGCTTGTGTGAGCAACCCGTGTAGTTACGTCCTAGCCGACAACTTGTGTGAGCAGACCCGTGAGTAGCTCGAGAATGAGCCTTCATGTGTTATGAGATATGAGGTAGCTTTAGCTACATATGAGGCACTTATGTGCAAGACTTTCCGAGTATCATTTAGTATTCCGAGTGGTTCAACGAGTATATCAATGATGAGATGAAAAAGGTATAAATATGTTACGAGATGGTACAGGTATGTACAACAACTCATGAGTAATAAGCTCGGTATGTGATGAACATTCGGTAAGAATGTATTCGAGTAAGTTACGCTTGAGAAATATCGATAACCTTATGAATATTGATTTACACTTAAGATGAATGGATACATGATAAGATTTGATAATGATCATGTGATAGGTTTATGAGCCTAATTGAATTGTGATCTAGTACGGTTTATTTATTTAAATTGTGTTTCATTGGATATGAGGAAAAGGAAAGACAGGCATAATTGCCAAATAAAGTCATTATGAGAATATAGTAAGATACGAGCTTAGACAAGTGAAAGGTGGTTGAACTAAATGTTGAAATTATGATTACTCATAAACAATGTGCATGTGATTAAGAGGATGGAAATAACTGGTTAAATAATGTGATATGTTATAATGGGGAGACTATGGTGGCTAGGCTAATGCCAAGACATGTAAATGGTGTTTATAAGTTAAAAGAGTAAGCACTATGAATGAATAAGTGGTAATCTTGAGATTCAATGCAAATTGTAATAATAGTATTCTTATGGACGGATAAAGTAAATGAATGTTAATAGTTGTTCATTGTTTGCATATGAAAATCTTTTAAGTTTCCCAAAAGTTTCTAAAGTTATCAGTTTAGTCCGAAACCACTCCCAATATATGTTTTGGGCCTCGTAGGCCCATATAAGGGACAATATGCATGTGAATGAATGATTTTAAATTGTATGAAATTTTATGGCATGGTTTTGTATGTTTACTTATGTTTCAGTCCGGTAACGCCTCTCACCCTGTTTCGGCGTCGAATACAGGTAAGAGGTGTTACATTTAGTGGTATCAGAGCTATGGTTTAGTCGATTCTCGGACTAACCTAGCGTATGTGAGTCTAATTATACATTTTATATTACTACTCGTGATAGTGTGATATCTATCAACTCTGACAAAATTGTTTTGTTAAGACAGAGATGACTGCCAACCGAGTTATTTTTCGGTAATGCTGAAAATGATATTCAGATGATTGAAATGTGCCTATGATGTGTCAAATTTTGGAAAGGTATGAATAGAAGTTCATGATACGTATGTGATAATGTACGAAATGAGATAACCATAAGTTCAGAAATGTGGAAACGTGGAATGAAATGAAAGTTTATATGGTGATAAGCTCATCCATGTTTGTTTGGTATTCATATGATGTTATGTGTCCAACATATTTTATTAAGTGAATATGATAAGTACACTTACACAAATTGACGGAATGTGTTTTTATGTACACTTATTTGAATAAGTGTGATCAGTGTATTCATATGGTTGAATCATATGTTTAATTGTTAAATTAGAGATAATATAATGTTTTGTTTTATGTCTTTGTTATTGAACCATGAATGTTATAATAGAATGAAAATTGAACTGGAAGATCAAATTGAGTAGAACACAGGAAATGAGTACGATCGTTCAATGATGATTTGACGGATAAGACCATGGTTGGACCATGGCAAAGTATGGAATGTAAGACCATAGTCGGGCTATGGCATTCCAGTGAAAAGACCATAACTGGGTTATGGCATTGTGATACGTGTAAGACCCTAGCAGGGCCATGGCAAAATATGTATAAGGCCATAGTTGGACTATGGTGTCAAGTAAATGACGTACTCGAACCCATAAGACGTTCTCTAATTTGGCAAGTGTTGATAAGTGATACTGAAGTTAAGTGTTGGATTTTAGTTAGATATTGATGTTGAATGTAATTAAATAACTTCATTGTTTGAAATTGTGGATGATAGAAAATATTTGTAAAATAAATAAGTATATTAATTTTCTTAGAGTGAATTATGATAAGTATATTAATTTGCTTAGAGTGAATTATGTGATTATGATGATATTATATTGATGATGAATGCAAAGTCATATGTGTGTATTTATGAGAGTCAAGGCTTTATGACTTCACCCCCTTACCAGTGCTACTTAATAACGAAAATTCACAAGAATCAAGTTGAATAAGTCCATAAGTGTGAAACTAAAGAGTTTAGTGGTGAAATAATTAGTAATGCATACAGAGATGAGAATAGTGTGGAAAGCGAAAACAGTTTTGGAAGAAATATCAAAATGTTTTAAAGATTATATAGATTATGCAATGTCACGGGTAAAGAAGAAGTTAGTTTCGACTAATCGACTCAATTAGGTATGGAGCCTAAAGATGTGTTTACTAAAAAAATTTCTTCCGAATTGATTTTCATTAGTGAATAGAATAATACGGGGTTCATGATAACAGAATTAGTCAAAGAAATGATGTTTGAATTGTAAAGATGTCTGAGTATAACAATTGTGGTTGAATGGATTATAATGATCTCTTCACAGTATTCTATATATTCTTTTATCCTTAGAGATATATGTGTGATTGTTCAGTTTTTGATAGAGTTCTTATGTTGTGAGAATGCTAGCTAACTATGATGTTAGACGAAAGCCTTGTTGGTCTGGTCAGTTTATGATAGATATTTTCTTATCTTTCTTTGGAATTCTATTCTACTATGTTTAGAATAAAAGTCAATGGTGAAATTATAAGAGGCTATCCTTCTATTTCTACTGGTTATTATTCTGTTTTATATGCATATATGGAAAAGATGTTATCTTTGTTACAATTGATTCCAGAGCGTGTAAGCATTATTTTCTTCTAGTTTTCTCTAAGGAATCATCAAGATCTTTATTATTTTTTTATGAGTTATGTTCTTAGATTTCTGGTATGGTATCGTATCTTGGATTTCCTTATCTTAGTTTTTCCATCATTCATACTTCGTAATTTATTAATCATGGCTCACCTTTGAAGTGAGTTCTTTGACTTGTGATGACTATGTTTATTATGATTGTATTCTGACTCGATAATAGGAATGTGATGATTTTGGTTTCTGGAATTCTTAAATTTTTGTGAAGAGAATTAACATCGGTAAAGGTACAAGTAGTGGAATCACAAGCTTCAATTTGTATGATGGATTTCTTTTCTTAGGTAAGTTAATTAAAGTTAGTGCATTCAATCGGGATGTCTTTGTTTCTTTGAGCTAATGCAATTGTAAAGGCCTTTGATTAGCATGATAAGAGAACTTTGAAAGATTGTTTGTTTGAGCTGTTTTTAATAGCACGATGAAAGGAGCATTTTGATATGTGTTATTCAATAGTTGAGATTGACTCAGCCGTTTTTATCAAAGTGAGCTAATTTGTTAGGAGATGATTTGAGTCATATGTATTTAAGTATGTCCTCAGCTAAGAGAATGAATTTTGTGCATTCACGAGTGTATAGACGGGCAATCTGAATGAAGAATTGATATTCTTGAAGCATGATATAGAAACAAACCTACTAGATTTGTTTTAAACGGTGATGTTATTCTGAATTAAAGTTGTTCTCTTAATAAAGTTATCCCAATTGTGAAAGTTTGAATGGTCTGTGCATGCTAGCAAAGTTGAAACAATTGAAAGTATCATTAATCGAAGCTCTAGTTCTGAGTTTAGATTGAATTGAGTAAAGAATTTGTGATTTTTTAGTGATGTACTATTGAACAGATCAGAATATGTTCTAATACAAGAATGTAAAGAAGTAGTTTGTACTTTCAGACGGTTAAAGTCACATTAAAAAGATATTGTTTCACTAGTGATTTAGAGACGACCACTTTTATGTCTGTGTTGTGAATTTGATGATTTCGTATGTTCGACGAATAATGTCATATGCTTTCTGATCCTAATGGGTTAAAGTATCTAATGTCCTAGAAAGATCTGGAATTTAAGACGGTGTGAATGAATTGAGATATTGAAAGATTTCGAGTAATTATCGATTAATCTCTGAGAAAGTAGTTATATTTACAGGTGCCTGGATGGAAAATCTTTGATTATTTTTGTGAGTACTGGTTAATTGATTGATCTTAGTTGATGATAGTCTAATTTCAGCTAAATTAAATGCTAAAGCGAGATTTTCTTTGCGAAACTGAGAAGCTCAGAAATGTGATTGTGAATGGTAATCTAAATGAGTTCAGAGTGTAACACCCCTTACCCAAGATTGTTGCCAAAATCGAGCACGAGGCATTACTAAACTTAATCTATCACTTAAATAATTTTAAGATCTTTATTTAAACTTTTCGGAATATGCTGTTATTCTGCGTTGTAGTCGCTTAAAAATTCATATCTTGAGTTTCGAAACTCAAAATTTATATCCGTAAATTTTTCCTGAAACTAGACTCATATATATATCCACTAATTTTTTTCTAGAATTTTTGACTTAGCCAATTAGTACAGTTTATTAGTTAAAGTTACCCCTGTTTCAGAATTCGACTGCACTGACCTCTACTTACTACAAACCACTTTTCTCCCTATACAAAATTAATATAACTATACCGTTTGTTTCTATTAAAACTAGATTCAATAAGGATTCTAACCATATAAATTACACCACCTAATTACTTTTTTACAATTTATGGTGAATTTCCAAAGTTGAAACAGGGGATCTAGAAATTTCTCTGACCCTATTTCACTAAAACTCAGATATCTCATAAAATATAATTTCTTTACCTTTTTTTCTTATTCCATAAGAAAATAGACATAATAGGATTTAATTTCATATATTATTCATCTTAAAAATATGTTTATACAATTTTTAGTGATTTTTCAAAGTCACGTCATTTCTGTTGTTTGAATCTGTTTTTAGGTTACTTTCACATTTTTCATAACTTTCATGTGATAATCACCATTCAATCATACATATTAATAAACATGCATATCATCGGCTATTTTTATTAGCTAATCTCTAGCAAGTATTTATACATCGTTCATTGTTCATATTATACTAAAAGTAACTAAGTTTCTATACATGCCATACACAAAACAAAACGTCTAATTATACCGAGTTATTTCTTTGATAGTGTGATCGGCCTCCGACGTTTCCTTCGATCCCCGAGTAGCTAGATAAGTACTATAAGAAGAAGAAAATAAAGAGATTAAGCACTAGGCTTAGTAAGCTTACAAGTAATTAAATCACAACATTCAACATAATGGATAATTATGCATAATATCATCTAACATCATAAATTTCTTTACTTCTCAATTTCTATCTTCTTCTTTATTTCCTTACCTTCTTTCTTATCTCGACCTTTCCTTTTCATAAATATAATCTACTTTTCCTTTGCTGTTAATTCACTGTAATCTAACTCATTATCCCGACCCGTTGAACCACTCGGAATACTAAGGATATTAGGGTCGTTCGCGTCTATCAATATCCTACCAATGCCATGTCTTCGACATGGACTTACATGAATTATTCCAGTCTCCAATGCCATATATATAATATGGGCTTACATGGCTCATTCCTCTCTCCAAAGCCATATATCCGATATGGACTTACATGGCTCATTTCTATCTGTCTGTCTGTCACAACCCCAATATCCTAACATTCCTAAGGTTCAAACGGGGCTTCCTAATACTTTTTCTCATCACTTACTTTTAATTTGACTTTAAATATTCTCATAAAATAAGTATATAAATGCTGAAATTGACAATAATAATGTAAAATAAAAGAATATTGCATTTATTTCATCAGAAACTTACCTCGATACAAAATGTGACTAAACTTTACAATTTAGTCCTTTACTTTTTCTTTTCCCCGATCTACTCTCGAATTTCGCTCTTCTTGATCTATAATAGCAAATTTAACTTATTTAATATCAAAATTTATCAAAACAGTCCTTTACTCAAACTTTACTGAAATTACATTTTTGCCCCTAAACTTTTGCATATTTACACTTTTGCCCCAAAGCTCATAAATTAAACTTCAGCCTATTTTCTTATGTTTTATGACATGCTGGTTATTTTTCCCTTCTATGGCAGCATCAAATTCATACTCTAACATGCACTTATGGCTATTAGGTATTTTTACCGATTAAGTCCTTTTACTCGTTTTGCTTAAAACCGAGTAGTACAAGTTGTCTAACATAATTTAAGACCTCATATTCTATCATAAAACATCAAAATAAACACTTTTCACCTATGGGTATTTTTCCAAATATGAATCAGAACTTAAATTATTGCTAGCATAAGCTTTATCGAGCTACCGGGACTCCGAAAACATAAAGAACATTAAAAACGGGGCTTGAAATCACTTACTATGGAGCTTGAAAGCTTGAAACAAACCCTAGCTATGGAGAACCCTTGAATTTTCGTCCTAATGAAGAAGATGGACAAAAATTGGCTTTTAATTTTGTTTTTAATTCATTTTAATAACTAAATGACCAAAATGCCCTTACTACTAAACTTTTCAAAAATTCCTTCCATGTCCTAATTTTGTCCATGAACTTAAAATTGGTCAAATTGCTATTTAAGACCTCCTAATTAATATTTCAATTCAATTTCATACTAAAAACTTCTAGAATGCAAATTTTGCAACTTATTCGATTTAGTCCCTACTTTCAATTTAAACACTTTAGGCATAGAATTTCATCACGAAATTTTCACACAATCATGCAATTATATCATGAACCTCAAAATAATAATAAAATAAAATTTTCTACCTCGGATTTGTGGTTTCGCAACCACTATTCCGTTTAGGCCCTATTTCGGGATGTTACACAGAGTGAGTTTACTTCTAATGTCGAATTTCAGGTCAGACATGATTCCTGTTATTATTGTTATTTCGAGATAGAATTTGTGTATTGATGACTGTAGAACTTATGCAGAAGTTCTTGTACCAAGCTTAGTAATAACACGTCTGTTCATCCAAGAGTAAAAAAAATGTGTAGTTATATGAAGTAGGCGTTCTAGTGAATGAGTATGTACCATGATATTTTGAAATTATGTTCAGATATCTATTTATTAGCAAGTAAGCCGAACATCAAGTGTATTCAGGACTGATACAATCAGTGATTGTGCGAGAGTGATAATGAGATAGAGTAACTATAGATTTCGTATCTAAATTGTCATTTTCTCTGAAAAGGAAGATGTTATTTGGATTGTGGTTGATTGTTTGGCAAAAATCTGCATGATTGTTTCAGTATGTACAAAGTTCTTATTTGATAGATCAACTGAGCTATGTGTTCCTGAGACAGTAATTTAGAATTTTGACAATATGTTCTGACACTGTGTACTAAATTTCAAAGGTTATTGGAAAGAGATATATAAGGTTAAATAGATTTGTAATTCTGAGAAATTAGTGAAAGTGATTCATGAGAGTTGGAACCAACTTTTTCTGGTAAGATTTTTGGGGACGAAAATACCGAAAGGGGGAAGAGTTGTAACAACCCGATTTTGGGCCTAGTCGAAATAATGGTTTCGAGACCACAAATTCGACGTTTAGGCACTCAATTTAGTCAAAAGGACTGAATTGTAAAAAGTGCAAAAGTTGACTTCTACATGTTAGAGTGTCCAATTGTTATGAAATTTTAAATTGGAGGTCCTTATTTGGTAATTAGACCATTGGTTAAGTTGGTGGACTAAAATGGACATGCATGTTTCCAAAGTTTTTCATTAAGGGCATTTTGGTTTTTTAGTTATTAAAATGAATTAAAAAAATTAAAAGCCAATTTTTTTCCATCTTTAACCCCTTGGCCGAAACTTATATGGAGAAACCATGGCTAGGGTTTTTCAAGCTTCCAAGCTCGATTGTAAGTCCGTTCTAGCCCTGTTTTTAATGATTTTTACGTTTTTAAAATCCTCATAACAAGATCTATCTATTTCTACCACTAATTTGAGATATGGTTAAAATCTAGGGTTTTGACCCATGATGAATATGTGTGTATTTTGATGTTTAATGGTAGAAAATGCATGTTTATGGTTAGAGAAATGACTTTTACTAAGTGATTTTCGGTGAAAATGCATAAAAGGACCTATTTGTAAAAGTTATGAAATATGTGTTAAAAATATAATTTAATGGAAAATGTGGGCTGCTATGAGCATGAAAATGATTCGGCTATGCATGGGTAGTAAAGAAATTGAACACATTTCATTTTATGAGCCTAGGGACTAAAATGTAAATATGTGAAACTTTAGGGGCAAAAATATAATTTTTCCATAATGTGAATTTTGGATCACATTGAATAATGTGACTAATAAATATACTAAATGTGATATTATAGATCAAAGAAAACAAGGTTCAGACCTAGAATGGGGAAAACCAAGAAATTAACGGTTAGGTCCCTTTTTGCCATTTTGGTATCGAGGTAAGTTCATATGTGAATAGTGCATTATTAATTTTGTATTTTAAATATTTTAAATTCTTTGTTAATGTGTGGAATGAATGATTAATTGTATGGATACAATTGACAGGTTCCGATAAGTGTGAAAATTTTCGTTTGAACTTTAGGAATAGAATAAGATACGAGTGACGTGTCACTAGGAACCCTGTGATTTATGAGCTCATGAGATATGTGATATATGTTTATGTGGTTTCAGATGTTGGTCTTGTACGTTCTACCGGTGGCTGGGTAGTCCGGCATGTGTTGCGGATACCAGACAACTTGTGTGAGCAACCCGTGTAGCTACGTCCTGACCAACAACTTGTGTGAACAGACCCGTGAGTAGCTCGAGAATGAGCCTTCATGTGTTATGAGATATGAGGTAGCTTTGGTTACGTATGAGGCACTTATGTGCAAGGCTTTTCGAGTATCCTTTAGTATTTTGAGTGGTTCAATGGGTATATCAATGATAAGATGAAAAAGGTATAAATATGTTACGAAATGGTACAGGTATGTACAACAACTCATGAGTAATGAGCTCGGTGTGTGATGAACATTCGGTAAGAATGTATTCGAGTAAGTTACGTTGAGAAATATCGATAACTTTATGAATATTGATTTACACTTAAGATGAATGGATACATGATAAGATTTGATAATGATCATGTGATAGGCTTATAAGCCTAATTGAATTGTGATATAGTACGGTTTATTTATTTAAATTGTGTTTCATTGGATATGAGGAAAAGGAAAGATAGGCATAATTGTCGAATAAAGTCATTATGAGAATATAGTAAGATACAAGCTTATACAATTGAAAGGTGGTTGAACTAAATGTTGAAATTATGATTACTCATAAATAATGTGCATGTGATTAAGAGGATGGAAATAACTAGTTAAATAATGTGATATGTTATAATGGGGAGACTATGGTGGCTAGGCTAATGCCTAAGGCAAGTAAATGGTGTTTATAAGTTAAAAGAGTAAGCACTATGAATGAATAAATGGTAATCTTGAGATTTAATGCAAATTGTAATAATAGTATTCTTATGGATGGATAAAGTAAATGAATGTTAATAGTTGTTTATTATTTGCATATGAACTTACTAAGCTTTATTGCTTACTCCCCTTCCTTTCCTATCTCTTATAGGTTTGTTTAGCTAGCTCGAGTTGGAGTTTTTCGGAGATGCTATCACACTATCAAATTATCATTTGGGTATAAGTGAATGCAAGTATTTTAAGTTTATGGCATGTATAGGGACTTGGTCTATTGATTAATTATGTCATTGTTAATGTGGCCAAATGTGTTAGCTTATAATGGTTATGGTCCAATTTGTGTATAACCATGAATGATGGCTTATATTGATCATATGATTATGCATGTGCCTATGTCTTTGAGATGTGGTTTGTGATTGTGTGTATGTGATGGGTTATGTTATTAGTGATGAATGCTTGTTGATATTGTATTGGCATGTGTTGGTCATAATTGTAGATGTTTTGGTTGCCTAAGTATGTTATGTTTTGTGCCTTTGAATTGATGTGAGTGTATGTGTGAATAAGGGTGGCAAATGGCTTGGTAAATAACCTTTAATTTGTCCACACGGGTAGATACACGGGTGTGTGTCTATGCCGTGTTTGACACACGGTCTACCCCCATGGGCGTGTGATCCGACCATGTGTCCCCTGCATCTTAATTTTTGGAAAAACAGAATGTCCAGTAGCACCACACGGGCAGAGACATGGGCGTGTGTCACAGCCATGTGGATGATACGGCCTAAGCACACGGATGTGTGACTTGGCCGCGTGACCTCAATTTAATGATGATGTCATAAACAGAATGCACTATAAGATGGACACGGCTTGAAGTACAGGCATGTGATATGCCACACAGGTGTGTCCCTTAACCCACACAGGCGTGTGGTCCTGTTTCATGATGAAAATTTTCTAAGTTTCCCAAAAGTTTCTAAAGTTCTCGGTTTAGTCCCGGACCACTCCCAATGTATATTTTGGGCCTCATGGGCCCATATAAGGGACGATAGGCATGTGAATGAATGATTTTAAATTGTATGAATTTTATGGCTCGGATTTATATGTTTACTTATGTTTTAGTCTGGTAACGCCTCATACCCTGTTTCGGCGTCGAATACGGGTAAGGGGTGTTATATGTTCCTATTCGATGTATTGTCAATCTAGTCAATCACATCTATGTCTCTATCTTTTGGGAATCATCCACTTTGATGCCCAAGACAAACCATCTCCCCAATTGGACTTGATAAGTCATTTGCTGCAAATCGTAGTGGCAGTTTAAGTACTTTTCAACACTTAACGAGCTTGTTTTCTAAGCATTTTAACATATTTTATTGTATTTTCATATTTCTTAACTTAGATTCATTTTATTGCAAAATAAACATTTTTACGCAATTTTTAGTATTTTGACGACTCATTAGGCCAACTCAGACATCAGGAATGACTAATGGGTTATTTGAATGTGTAGGGTACCAATTCAAGCTAAAGAATGCAAAGAACGACGGTCGTCTTGCGACACAGGGAGGTTTGTGTCACAACACAGAACTTCAGAATGTTTAGGGTTGCAACAGGACTAATGTCGCAATGAGGAGGAACTCGATACCGCGATGACAGGACATCAGCCTGACGAATTGCTGACATCGGCAGTCGCGTGAACAAGTTTTGAAGATATACTTTATTTATTACGACTTTATTAGTATCAGGGGTATTTTAGGAATATTTTACCCTAATGGTTGCCCTAATGTTTGCCTATATAAACACTTTTATAATCCCATTAGGGGTGTAGGCGGAGTTAGACCTAGACAGATTTTCTTTAGTTTTAAGTTTTAATTTATTTTTATGTTCACTTAGTCGGAATTCTTCTTGTTCCAATGTGAAGAAAATTGTGAGCGGAAATTGCTTCGGAAGCGTGCTTATATTCATCAATGAGCAATTTCTTTATCTCTCTTTTATTATTTTATTTATATTTTGTTAGTCTGATCAACTAATGTTTGTATGAATATTAGAATAAATTATGTGCTTTATTTATACCTAACATGTTTTAATTATGGAACTGATTAATCAATTAAGGAATTATTTATCTAAAACTAAGTGTTTATTCATGAGTAATTAGTATATTAGGAAGTGACACTCCTAATAGAATATCGAGATAGGTGAGAACGACAGGGGGTAGCCTGTCGAGTATAATTTGTGCCAAGCGGTGAGACCAAGAGGGTATCCATACCTAAGAAGAGGCAGAAATGGTGACTTAGGTGGTAATCCTTAGTGAAGATGAAACTGAGAGGGTATTCGTAACCCTCTCACCAAGATGTTAAAGAAAAATCTGTCAGGTGGTAAACAACTCAGTTTAGGATAATTAATGACTTAGTTGATAATTAGGAATTTAATCGATTCTAGGCCGAGAGCTCACATCATTGACACTAGGAATAGGAAATTCCATTAGGTTATTTTAGGGTAATTAATTTAATTAATCTTTTAATTTAGATTCACACTATTAATTCGTGACTCGATTATATTAGTAATTATTTTTTGTAATTAATTTAATAATAAATTTCTCCAATTTGTAATCCCTTAGGCCCAATCATCAGAATACTTACCAGTGTTCCATTGTAACATAAAACTATATTACAATTTGACTTGTTCGCTTGTAGATACCGAACTTAATTATATATATTATTTGTATGATTTTTATTCTAAATGTTCATAGGTTTGGAGGTGATCAATAGTTTGGAGGTGATCAATAGATGACATATTAGTCTTTCAATCGATTTGTTCATTTCCAATTAGATTAAGTACATGTTTAGGTTCATCTACTAATGCAAGTTGTTTTTTCGTATTACAATTTGACCACATAATATAGCTTAGTATTAGTTAAGCATTAGATAACAAGCAAGACAATATTTGCTTCTATTTTGCTTTGCGTGCAAAAACATTGATGACAATATACAAAGGATATTAATGTAATTAATGAATGTTATTATTAAATCAATTTGTTCAAAATATATAAGTATAAAAAACGAATATACTACACTTAAGGTATCAGATCCAATACAATCCTAATGAGTTTCTCTAAGAGGATCGCTTTGAGGAGTGGTTCCGAGGAATGTGTGTCCAAAATGAGTGTTGAGGTATAATAAATTGTAAGTAAAACAAAATTTAAACACATAAATACATCATATTAAGAATACTAAATGAATAAAATTGTTTATAATGGTGTTATCATCAATACTAAGATAGTGTTGAGTTAATTTATGACACCAACTCAATTAACAATATTATTTATTTATATACATTTAATGGAAGATGTATTAAAATGCGCATAGTAAAATTAAAATGTATAAAAGAATCAAAATAAAATTTTAATTGAAAAGAAAATTTAATGTTTTACAATACATTTGGTGTGGCTTTAAATCTTTCAATATATAATTTTTTATTATTTTTAAAATAAAAAAATAAAAAAATTTATCTTATAATATAATTTATTTTATAAAAAATTTCATTAATATATGAGCTTAAATAATAATAATATAAGATATAATAGAAAAAAATCAAATCTATCCACTGTTAGAAGTGAAAAGTTTTTAATCATAATGGAGAAATTAACAGCAGAAAGCAGACGCACCATCTCGTCATTATCTCGCGATCGCCACTTCATCCCCGTGATTAGCGCGTGTAAGTCAGAAATCTGGATTTAAGTTGTACAAAATCGCACATGGCCTGCTTCTTAACTACAACTCTCCATAATAAAAATAAAAATTTATACAAAAATTGGTTACACTCTTACTAAAATTAGCTTTGTTCTCCCTTCCTCTTCCTCCAAGCACAACAACAGCAAGGGAAAAAAACCAGAAGGAAAGGGAAAAGAAAAAAAAAAAACAGTAAGATCTCCTTGTTTCTCGACGTTTAATTTATTCACGTTTATTTGTTTGTTTGTCAAAAAATATATATTGTAATTTGGTGATTTATGTCTCGAGAGCCGAATTATGAGTTTCAAGAATGGTGGAACAAGCAAAGGGAGAAGAACCACGACTTTTTCACCAATGATAGTAACAATGCTAACGAAGGATTCCTGACCGTCGAGATCAGGAGTCTCAATCCTGATCTGACGACCGAAAAAGATCGTTCCAGAAGCGCACGACAGCTATCCTGGATTTGTCTCTTGAGATTCCAGCAACTCGCTAACTCCCTCGCGTGGATCACAAACTCCTTCCTTCTCCTCCTCCGTACTGCCAACCGCCGAATCTCAGCTGCCGATTCCCCATCTGATTCCTCCACTTCCAGGCTCTACCGTATAATTAAGTTCTTTCTGTTTCTCGTGGTCCTCTTACTTTGCGTCGAGTTAGTTGCCTATTTCAAGGGATGGCATTTCAGTCCCCCGTCGGCCGCGTCGGCAGAGGCGGCGGTCGAGCTTTTCTACGCCTTATGGCTCGAAATCCGAGCCGATTACTTGGCGCCGCCACTGCAGAGCTTGGCGAATGTGTGTATAGTGCTCTTCTTGATTCAGTCGATGGATCGTGTGCTGTTGATGCTAGGATGTCTCTGGATTAAAATTAGGAGAATCAAACCGACGGCAAGTATGGAGTATCCGATGGGGAGAGTAGAAACAGGGAATGTAGATGACTATCCCATGGTGTTAGTGCAAATTCCTATGTGCAATGAGAAGGAGGTAAGCAGATGTAGGTTTCACATATTCCTAACGAAAAATAAAATGTCACTTTTCTTTTTTTGTCGGTTCGTGGCTCAAATTTACTAATTGTATTCTACGCCTTCATGGATGTACTATTTAGTTAAGGGAAGATTGAATAGTGAGTCTTATATCTTTTACTTTGTTTGGTTGTTTAAACTTTTGTTCTTACTAACGTTTAGATTATAGTTAAAACCAACAGAAAGAGGAAAAAAAAAATGCTCTAACATTGGATAGGTAGCGTAGCAGGATCTGGCTTATATTTACTGTCTATTCCCTTCTGGAGCGTGCAGGTTTACCAACAATCTATCGCGGCAGTTTGTATTATGGACTGGCCAAAGGAGAGAATGCTGGTACAGGTTTTGGATGATTCTGATGAATTAGATGCTCAGAACCTTATCCAGGCAGAAGTACAGAAATGGCATCAAAGGGGTGTGCATATATTATATAGACATCGGCTTATTCGTTCTGGCTACAAGGCAGGAAACCTCAAATCTGCAATGAGCTGTGATTATGTAAAAAATTATGAGTTTGTTGCAATTTTTGATGCAGATTTCCAGCCAGCACCAGATTTCTTGAAGAAAACGATTCCTCATTTCAAGGTATCGTAACTGTTACAGCTCTATGGGTTTAAGAAAGTTTTCACTGTTCCGTTTTGTCTTTTTCAGTCTTTAGCCATTTCCTTTGAATATAATCTTGGTGTGCTGTGCAAGAAATCCCTTTCTTTTTGTCATTGGTTTGAGATAAAGCTAACCTGAACACGATTAGGATTGATGCAGGGAAGTGAGTAGTTACCATGGGTTCAAGATAAGAATCACCATAATGGTTAAAATTTAATAATGTTGCAGTTCTGTGGTTTACAGTTGTAAACAATTCCTATTCTGTGGCCGATGTGGTCTTTGTTTACAGTCTGGTTATGTGGATAAATCTTGTTGGCAGATAACTGCTATTTTGTTACAAGAAAAATTAGTCTTCAACATTAACATGCATTCCAGTGATTTGGCACATATGATAACTTTAACCTTCAATGAATATCAAACCCATGGTGATCCTTGTGTATGTATTTGTTTCTTTCATTGAATCAAACCAGTAAGGGCCCTGTCATAGATAACAATGTGGATGCTACTAGAGATCAAACAGGTTTCTAATCTTGCATTTTCACTTCTTCCTAGGGCCCAATTTAACTTTGATATTGATCTGCACTTTGGGGGGGAATATGCAAAGATGAATTTAATTCTCTGCTGCTGTAAGATTTTTTTATGTTAGTACATGGATTTTAAAATGCAAAACATTCCTCAGCTGCTACTCTACTTATCATGGTAATGGTAATGGTAATAGTAGTAAATCTGTTTTCACTTAATTGGTTGAGCAAGAACTAAACCGTCTTTTCCGACACAAGGAAGTTGACTGCTTGCCCCCAAAATAAGCTAATTGGAAGATGCAACTTCAGTGTTTTAGGCATTTCTAATATGCATGGGTGCTGGTTGATTTCTCTGTAAAAGACTTATATTTCTTTCCATTTTTCACTTTTGATTTGTTAATTTACCTATCATTTCTTCTGATCAGCATTTGTTTGTCTTTATTTTTAGGGAAATGATGACTTAGCATTAGTCCAAGCAAGGTGGGCATTTGTAAATAAGGATGAGAACTTGCTTACAAGATTGCAGAACATAAATTTATCGTTTCATTTTGAGGTTGAACAGCAGGTCAATGGTGTGTTCATTAACTTCTTTGGTTTCAATGGAACTGCTGGTGTGTGGAGAATTAAGGCCCTCGAGGACTGTGGTGGATGGTTGGAGCGAACAACTGTTGAGGACATGGATATCGCTGTTCGAGCACACCTTTGCGGATGGAAGTTTGTATATCTGAATGACGTTAAGGTGTGTGACATCTGATCATATACAAATTTCCTTTCTCACTTGAGAGCAAAAGGAAAGTGATCTAACTTTTATCTCTCTGCAGTGCTACTGTGAACTTCCTGAGTCATATGAGGCATATAAGAAACAGCAGTACCGCTGGCATTCTGGTCCCATGCAGCTGTTCCACTTGTGCTTTCTTGACATACTTCACTCAAAGGTACGGAAGCTTATTAAAACTATCTTTTAGGTAATCTTGAGAATGAACTTTATTCTCACGTGCAAGGGTTTTATGAAATGAGGTCTCTCAAATATCTGTTTGATTTTACCAAGAACATAGTGCAAGAATTTCCATCAAACCTTTCATTTCTCTCAGGGTTCAAAGTATTTGCTGTCCTTGCTGTGCATTCTCTTGATTGTTTTCATCTTATAAAACATGATTTCTAAGTTTTAGAAATAGTGCTGTCCTCTTCTAAGATCAGATTTCGAACTTTATATTCTCTTTTGAAGTGTATAAGATCTCACTTCCAAACTGGAAGGTACTAGTGCCGCATTCTTGATCCTTGTGTGGAAGCTGACTGCTATCTTCTTTAGAATACAAATTTTCCTCTTCTTGTCTTGTTCTTGTGAAGAGCTGTAGGCCTTACTAAATCTTAACGATCCGATCCTCTTCTCCAAAAGTTGTTTTCTATTGGAGTAATCTATATTTCAAAACCTGTGTAAATATCCCCTTTCTACTTTTATCATTGAAAACTTGTTTAGCTTTTCTTTATATTTCCCCCTAGCTAAATGCATATTGTTCTGTTCCTGATGCCTCCTTTTCGCATACGCTTCTCTGCTTGTCATAAATATTTTAGTGTCTAAAATAAATAAGAAAGTATGGTTTCTTATTTAAGACATTAATTCTGTCAACTAAGCATGTTGATTTCAAATTTATAGCTGACACCTAGGTTCTCTGGTTCAAACCTTGGACAAACCCTTCCTCTCCCTTAGCTCTATGTAGCAATATGGTATGCTGAAGCCTGAATGGAAGGATTGAAAACGGATGGAATGAACTACCTAAGTAGGAATTCTTGAACAGAAAACAAATTATTTTTAACAATATAAGTTGCCAGAAAAGCTAAATTAGGGTTTTGTCTTACTCTTCTTGGCTCTTCATCCCAGATAAGGAACTGATTGCTTTCATTTGTTACTTTGCTAGTCCCTATTGTTGTATCTTAACCTTATTATTTCTCAACTGTTATGGATTTAATAGTGGAGATCAGTGAATGTTTGTAGTCCTTTTAACAAACAGGACTTGGAATGACCGAACATATAGTTGGAATGGAAGAGGGTCAATTTAACTTGGAAATCATGCCTCCTTTTGAAAGTCAAAATGGAATTTCAAAGAAAAAAAAGAGGATAAAAGGGTATTAAGATAGACACAAAGCAACATGGGCTGCTTGTTTGTCATTACATCATCCAATAGTCCAAGCTTTAAAATGTGGGGTTGCTCATGATGTGGGTTGTTGAACTGTTCTTGGAAACGGGAAACAAAATACCACCAGTGTAAGCTTTAACCCTTCAACAAGATTCTGAATGTTGAATATTTCTCGAACTGACCAATGTGTTAAATAAATTAAAGGCCCATTTTTTTCTCTTTTATCTTTTCTTTCCCTTCATTTTTGATTGGGGAAAGAGAGATTCACTCAGTTCTTCGAATATGGGGGAACACATGAACCTATCTTTGAGCTAAATGCTTAAGTTTAAGAATGGAACTCTTAATCAATTTTATTGTGGAATTTTTTGCTGTTATGGTAAAATTTTCCTTACATCATTTAGTTATAACCCTGTGTTACCTTTTATAAGAATATTTAGGCAAGCTAAATTGATTTTTCAGGTAAATAAGGCCAAGAAAGCCAATTTGATTTTTCTGTTCTTCCTCCTAAGGAAGCTTATTCTGCCCTTCTACTCGTTCATCCTGTTCTGCATCATTCTCCCATTGACGATATTCCTGCCAGAAGCTGAGCTACCAGCTTGGGTAGTTTGCTATGTTCCTGGAATTATGTCTGTGTTGAATATCCTTCCAGCACCACGATCATTCCCTTTCATTGTCCCATACCTTCTATTTGAGAACACCATGTCAGTGACAAAGTTCAATGCGATGATATCTGGTCTGTTTCGGCTTGGATATTCTTATGAGTGGATAGTAACGAAAAAGTTGGGCAGATCATCAGAGGCTGATCTTGTTGCCTTTGAGAACGAATCAGATTCTTCAGTAACTGAAATCACTAGTTTCCTCAGGTCATCCTCAGATTCTGGCCTTGAAGAGCTAAGCAAACTAGAAGTAACCTCCAGGAGAAGTGTGAAAACCAAAAGAAATCGTCTCTACAGGATGGAACTGACCCTTGCTTTTATCTTGCTGTCTGCTGCCGGAAGAAGCTTGTTGTCCGCCCAAGGTATTCACTTCTACTTCCTATTATTTCAAGGTATCAGTTTCCTTGTGGTTGGTCTTGATTTGATCGGAGAACAGGTGAGTTGACCGTAGGACACTATAGGTGCCATCTAGAGTTCGAATTGCAGGTCACATTGACCCAGCATCTTTTAACCAATAACAGCAATTTTGGTGTTACTGGTTCTGGACTGAAGCAGTTCTCCATTGGTCATTCGTTGTATGGTTGTCAATGCCAATTGTGAAGCCGCGTGCCATTGGTTAAAATATAAAGTCTGTACCAGACAAAAAGGGGTTTTTGAAGAAGGTTAGGAAAAATAGTGGTTGGATGTTTGAAGCTGGAGTTAGAGTGGGAGGGTGGTTGAATTATTTGTGTAAAGTACCACTGTACACTTTGCCAATTTTCATATTACAAATTTGAGAAGCGAGGCCGGCAAGGCAAGGCAAGGAGCGTCATTCTTTTTTTCTTTTCAATTTTATTGGACAGATTGATTGATTTGTGTACGATTACATATATATGTCGGCTCTAAGAGGGATCTATTCTTTATCTAAAGATCAATATAATCTTGTCCGAACAAATGTGTAAATCTAAGTCTTCTTAATCACAATCATACAAATGTGTAAATCTAAGTCTTCTTAATCACAATCATTCTTTGTCACATTTGTTACAGTATTTCACAAGTTTATTGTTAAATTAATTTGCTTTACAAAATTACAGGTTAAGAAAAGAATGTAACAAAATATATTAAAAAAAACACATGATAATTTTTTGTATTAAAAAAATAATATAAATACTAACCCTTCCTTTAATAGTATAAATTTAATAAAAATAATTATGTTCTTATTTGAAATAAAAACAATAAATTTTAATTAAAATATTATTTATTTTAGTATAAAATTATGTCAATAATACTTTATTAAATAAAAATAATATTGTAATTTTAAGATGTAATCTAAATCACTACTTAATAAATTATAAAATTTTTTAATTTAAAATTAAAAAAATCAAATATTATCTAAATATCAAATTTTACCGTTGCAAATGTATAACAATCACTTTTATAACATTCAAAATTAGGTGAGAGTAATATTTTCACATAACTAGGACGGTAATAACACCAGATAATAGAAAATTGAGATTGAGCCTAGCCCAAACTGATAAGATCCATGAACGTGTCTAATCAAAACCAGGTCCGATCCATATAAATATGCAATCGAATTCATTCATCCATACACAACTTGATGCAAAAATTCAATCGAATCCTGGAAAGGAGAAGCCGCATATGACAATAATTCTTTTTTCTTTAACTTTTGATTAAAAGAACAGCACAATTTAACAAGGACTTGAACAAATGCCTAAAATGTTCACAATAAAAATGTACCATATCCTCAATTGTAGGAAAATAAAGAGAACAAAATTTGAAGGCAACAAAAACCACATTGATGAGAGAGTAGACCATTTGAAATACTGCATCTAAGCGGCTCCAGCGCCCTTGCCCTTCTTCCTTTGGATTTTCTTCATATAGAATTCTAGCTCTTTACCCTCCAATAAGTATCTAATAATATATTAAATTGAATAATATTAGACATAAATGCATCAAAATGATAGAAAAAAACCTTATGAGCTTTATGATTCCCACAAACATACCCATCAGCTCTGCCACATTGACCTGGCCGGGAAGAAATGCATGCCAACAATCTACCAGAGCCAAATTGTTCTTCAATGTGAACATCAAGTGTACGTTCCTTCTGGCGCTTCTCATGCTTCCTTTGCACATGGTTACTCTTCTTAGTTTCCTCGGCAGCAACTTCTCCCTCCTACAGTTTATGATGAATCAGTAACAATGCTCAAAACCAACCACAAGAATTACATTGACTAAAGTTGCTTAGTACACAAAAATTACACGCTGAAAGATGGAACAGCAACTCTCACACCACCTGATTAAACGGCAATACTCTTCTATACCAGTTTTGTAACAGGTATTGTTATGGACAAGACCAGAGAATGCTTTCATAGAATTACTGAATATGCAAAGACTACCCTTTCACAAATTGCATGCACTTTTCAAAGCCAAACTAAACGACAAATAAACATCCCTACTGAAGAAATAAAAGAACAATATTTAAACAAACCCATGCAGGGTTTAAACAGTTGGAACTTAAACTGCAGCCAATAATTTTGAGAAGAAAAAGGAATCATTTGAAATCTTTCTACCTCAGTAGCTTCCTTCTTAGCTGCTGTCTTCTTCTTCCTCCCAATATCAACACCATAGTGTTGAAGGTACCATTGCTTAAAGGGAGCAGCATCCACTTGAACAATAGCACTCTTTACGAGGGTCTGTGTCCTGACAAGCTCATTGTTTGAGGCATTATATACCACATCAAGAATACGGGTCTTGCGGGTGACAGCTTCGCTACCCCATGAATAGTTGCCTGTATCCAATCTCAATGCCCTCCACTTCACATTGCCTCCTCTAACACGGATTCTCCTTACAGTCTTGTTGCTGGAGAGCTTAGTATTTGCTGGCTGACGACCAAGTTCATACCTTTCAAAAGCCACCAAAAACATAAAAATTAGCAACTTAGATAAAAGCAAATCAACAAAATACAAACTGAATGAGACTATTCCCAAAAGAATTCAACCCTAATGCACTCCCCAACAAACTCAAACAAGAGACCTCTCAGTTCTCCCTTCAAGAAAGAGGTCAAACATTAGACCCTCCATGATGACCATTGCAACACCCAAGACACGCACATAAACCTTCCATGTACAAACATATACCTGTATCAATTAGGAGTCCAACGTAACCTAAGGTCTATCTAATTACACCACACCCCTGAGAAAGGGCAAGCAACCCTGCCTAACACTATCATTAAGAAATAAATCTCATAAATTAGCTTATACAGCTCCTGAATGAAGATGCTCTTTACAGTTTCTAATAACGAACTGAACTTAAAGCTCACCCCATGTTTCTTTTCTATACCCACTCAATCTATAATACCCATGATCAAAAGCTTTTGAATGACCCAATACCCAAAACTAAAACAAATCTAACTAATTCAGCATTCAATATCCATAAAAAAGACCAAAAATTCCATCCATCTTATCTCATTTGCATAAAGTTTAAGGAAAGGGTATTCTCATTGTAATTCATTTAGCAGATTAACTTTTAAGAAAACAAGAACAAAAAAGAAACAAAAGAGAACAAATCGAGCAAAAACAAACGAAAATGTAAAAAAGGAAAAAGGAAATGGGTAGAGAAGTTAAGAAGAAAATACTTTCGCTTCTTCCTCCAAGCCTTCTTCTTGCCACCAGTGGCACGCCTCTTGTGCATGGAATCCCTGGAAATACCTGAGTCAAAGATTAAAAAGAACCCATATTGAGGAGATGATAGTAAAGAGAAAATGAAGGCACAAGTTTTGAGAATTAGGAAGTAAGAAAAGGAAGGAGGTAAAGATCGAAGTTACCCATGTTGGCTGAGCGGCGCAAAGAACTGTTTCAATTGCTCTCTTTCGTCTTACGCTCACAGCCACTGCACCAGCTAAAACCCTACCTCTGCCCGTTTTATATGCTGCGTTTCCGTAAGTTGTAATTAAATGGATTTATTGTTGTGTTCGGTCCGGTTCGGTCCTAGTCAATTTTTATTCTTTACAGGCAAAGATTCTATTTCTTGTCAAATTTATGCATGTATTGTATCAAATTATGATTTTCTCAGGCCAAATCACTGATATGGGTAAAAAGATACTGATATTAATTTATTTTAAAAAATCAAATAATGAATTTGAGCCCAATCTTTTAAATAAAATAAACTATTTTGAGAATCTTAATTTGATGATTTATATGAGACAAATTCCGAGTCTTCTTTTTAAGTTTTAGTTAATTAATGAAAAACTTTAAATAGTGAAATGATTTACAATAAAGCATTTGTACTATTGTAGAGAATTCAGTGAAAGCATTGTGAATAAGTGAATAGAACGTATCGGGAAAAGGTAAAATAAAATTGTAGCAAATTTTGTAATACTAAGCTCAACAAAAGGTAGTATTTTGTAAGGCGGAGAAAAGGTAAGTATGACATGAATTAGAATGAGTAAATGTAACACTTCTTATCCGATTCAATAACTAATACGTATAAGTGATGTCATGTTAACACTCTCTCTATCTTTACAATTTTTTTTATAAAACATCAATTTCACAACTTCATAAAATATCTTAAAACAATTTTAAACATATGCAAAACTTTGAACACATTTTTAAAATAATTTGGATCATTTTCTAATTATTTGGACATGCCCAAAACATAAAACTAGGTTTTGGAGCCTAAAATGATTAGAAACACAAGTTGTGCAAGTATAGTAGAGCAAGTCTTGATAGTTGGCTTGCAAGTCTCCATATTTGGGCTATAAGTCTTGAGATTTGGCCTGTTGTAATTTTTTAACTATTGACTTGCAAGTACCAATACCAACCCTTAAGTATCGATACATGGGTGCAAAGGACCTAAAAATTAGTTTGAAAACACTTTATAACTTTCCCAAACATCAAGAAATTATACCATTAAGTTCCAATTCATTTTAAAACATTACAAACACTAATTTGAACACAAATTCATTTTAAAAACACAGTAAAATTAAATCAACGCCATAACTTATCTTGAAAATGTTAAAAGCATCATACATATAATGAAAACTTTTCAAAACTTACAAACTTAATATAAATACACTTAGTATATGTACATATATTTTAACTCCTTTAATAGGAATACAAAACTAAATTCTCTAAGTCCTTCAAGCCTCACTCAGGAATGTGATCCTTCAAAGACATGATCTCTAGCTTCACAAAAAAAGGTCTTCCACTTACACATTTAAATCACTAGTGCGTTAAGCTCGAAGAAATTAGTGAGTACACTAAAATTTCCTACTTAACCATATATCATATTAATGCCAAGTCATTTTATGAATTATGAAGTTCAAATACTAGTGAGAATTTAGTCTCTTCACTTATTGATTCATTCACCAAGGCTTAAGGAATACAATTATTGTTTCAATTAATTAACCATTTAACACACTTAAGGTGATTACCATTTGTTAGTTAGTTACTCACCTATTAAGTATTCACTTAGATTACCAAATCATTAGTTTCATTATTCATATTTTGCACATTTTCCACTACTGTTTACCAAGTTTCCCTTATCAAAAGGATTATAAATGTATCATCTAAACTCTTTTAACTTGTTAATCACATGGTATGTAATATCCCGAATTAGGGCCTAATCGGAATAGTGGTTTCGTGACCACAAATCCGAGATAGAAATAATTATTTTATAATTATTTTGAGGTTTATGATATGATTACATGATTGTATGAAAATTTCGTAAAGAAATTCTATGCCTAAAGTGTTTAAATTGAAAGTAGGGACTAAATCAAATAAGTTGCAAAATTTGCATTCTAGAAGTTTTTAGTATGAAATTGCATTGAAATATTAATTAGGAGGTCTTAAATAGCAATTTGACTAATTTAAGTTCATGGACAAAATTAGGACATGGAAGGAATTTTTGGAAAGTTTAGTAGTAAGGGCATTTTGGTCATTTAGTTATTAAAATGAATTAAAAACAAAATTAAAAGCCAATTTTTGTCCATCTTCTTCATTAGGCCGAAATTTCAAGGGTTCTCCATAGCTAGGGTTTTTTCAAGCTTCCAAGCTCCATAGTAAGTGATTCCAAGCCCGTTTTTAATGTTCTTTACGTTTTTGAGATCCCGATAACTCGATTAAGCTTATGTTAGCAATAATTTAACCTAGGGTTTATATTTGGAAAAATACCCATAGGTGAAATTTGTGTATTTTGATGTTTTATGATAGAATATGAAGTTTCAAATTATGTTAGACAACTTGTACTACTCGATTTTAAGCAAAAACGAGTAAAAGGGCTTAATCGGTAAAAATACCTAATAGTCACAAGTACATGTTAGAGTGAGAATTTGATGTTGCCATAGAAGAGAAAAGTGATCAGCATGTTATAAAACATAAGAATAAGGAATAAAGTTTAATCCCGAGCCTAGGGGCAAAAATGTAAATTTGTAAAAGTTTAGGGGAAAAATTGTAATTTTTGCCAAAATTTGAGTTAAGGATTAATTTGATAATGTGAGTATTAAATAAGCTAAATGTGTTATTTTAGATCAAGAAAGACGTGGAATCGACCTCAATCGAGGAAAAGAAAAGATTGTGGACTAAATTGCAAAATCTTTGTATTTTGGTACCAAGGTAAGTTCATGTGTAAATAATGTAGCATAATTGTTATTTTTAAGTTATTGATGTTAAATATATGTGATGCTGAATTTTATTATGAAATGTATGCTTTGTGGTTAATTTCAAATAATATGTAAATTATGTGATATATTTGGAAAATGTGAAATACTATCGAGTATCGGTATCGGCATTCTATGGAAGACGGCAAGGATAAGTGTTCGAGGAAAATCCCGTTCGAACCTTAGGAATAGATTAGGATACAAGTGACATGTCACTAGGATGGTTGAGCATCCGCACTCGTTGAGTTGAGTCCGAGTTCACTTATGGATGCGAATGTCCGAACTCGTTGAGTTGAGTCCGAGTTCGTGAGATGTAACTAGGCATCCGAGCTCGTTGAGTTGAGTCCGAGTTCACTTATGGATGCGAACGCCGAGCTCGTTGAGTTGAGTCCGGAGTTAAACATGGGCGGGTTACATGATTACTTGATTGCATATATGGCACTTATGTGCAAGTTATCCATGTATCCGAATTATATTCCGATGTGTTCAACGGGTAAAGTTATACTCAAATGGAGGAATATTCGAGATGTAAAGAGACGTATTGGTAAGTGATGTGAAATGGATATTTTGGACAGGTATGTATTTAACCCTCGGGTTGAGTATTGATACAATCACGATAAGGTAATAAGATGATGAAAAATGATTAGAAATGTGATATGTGTTTTAGTGATGCATGCTAATGTTGATTGGTATGACCGTTTGTTATGTTACTTATTATTTGCATATGAACTTACTAAGCATTTATGCTTACTCCCTCCTTCTTACTCATTATAGTTTTGGACAAGCCAGCTTAGAAGTCGAGATAGGTCGAAGGCTCAATCACACTATCCGGAAGACTTTTGGTAAATGGCTTGTAAATTTAAGTATGGCATGTATAACAATATACCTATTTTGTGTAAATGATCTTATGATATGGTGATGGAATGGATGAGAAAATGTTTGATAATGATAAATTATGAAAATGGTTAGTTTAGATTATGTTTGATGTTAAGGAAAAATTATTAAGATACTTAGTGCATAAAAACTCATAAAAGGGATGAAATTTGCCATAAATAGAGTACTGCAGCAACACTGACACGAGTTTGAAAATTTACTAAAAATCATAGAAATTGAATTTGGTGATGGAGTACATATCAAATTGAAGCTTATCATGTCTAGTTTCACATGAAACAAATGAAACAGGTAAATGAATTATATGTTAAAAGATATTTGAATTTTGGTGAAACAGGGTCATAGCAGTTTCTGAATCACATGTTCCAATTTTAGAAATTCACCATAAATTGTAAAGATATAATTAGGTGCTGTATTTTATATCCTCAGAATCCTTATTGAGTATAGTTTTAGTAGAAATAAACCTCATAGTCATATGAATTTTTTGCAGAGATAAATGTGGTTCGTAGTAAACAGAGGTCAAACCAGTCAAGTCCTGAAACAGGGGTAACTTTAACTAATAAACTATACTAATTGGCTCAACCAAAAATTCTAGAAAAAAATTAGTAGATAGGTATATGAGTCTAGATTCAAGGAAAATTTACGGATCTTGATTTCGAGTTTCGTAACTCGAGATATGATTTTTCTTGTGACTGTGACGCAAGTAGCTTAAAAGCTGTGAATGTAGAAACAAATAATCCAAAGTTCTAAAAATGTTAAATTAAGCTTAGTAACACCTCATACTCGACTCCGGCGACGGTATCGGGCGTGGGGGCGTTACATGGTACTTAAACGTTAAAGTCATATTTCACTACTTTAACTTATTAATAACATCAGCATTTACTTTAGGTCCACTTATAATCAATTATTTACTTCATTCATTTTTTAACCATGTCTTGATCCATGCCCATTTTAACACACATTACGATTATAAGTCCGATTAACATTAATTATAAACACTTAGCCCTTAGTAATCCTTAGTAAATTACACCCGAATACATAAGAGTCCAATCGAACACCTTACATTAATTGCATTAAGAGTGCACCCCACCAAACATACCAAAACACTTAGGGTCCTCACTATGAACTTATGTTGTATGCCATAAGACACATATTGTTGTCTTCACACTAAATGTTATTTTCTAACAAAAACATGCACACTAATCCCTATTGCATGCTAATTATATCTGTAACACCCCTTACTTGTCTCAATATATGGTATGAATAGGAGATGCTATCAGAGCATATACGGAATGAAAACCTCGAAGTTGCTTAAAATTTCAAGCTTTAAACATTTTTATAAAATCATAAAAATTTAATTAAAACAATTTGAAGGATTTAGAAAGAATTTAAAATCTTTTAGGAGTAGTTTAGGAAAGATCAAAGGTATTCAAGACTCAAAATGGCAAAATAGTGCAATGGAAACAAAGTGATGCAAAAATGTTGGTACAACGCATAAGGTCGTGACGTGGAATATTTGGTGTTGTGATGTCACTTGATGTTTGGGAAAATTTTCAATGTTACAAGGATGATGTTGCAACATTGAAGGTGAATGTTGTGATATTGTAAAGACAAAGTCGCGATGCCATAGCAAGGTGACCTAAAAACGCTCCAAATTAAAATACCAAATCACGTCCAAACATCCACAAACATACCGATAACATATCAATGGGTTTCAAATCATTATATTTCAATTTATAGACTCACTTAAACTAAAATACAAGGCATAAAACATTCAAACCAAATAATGAATTAAAGTTCGATTAAAAAACCAAAAATGACTTCAATTACAATTTAAGTTTTACAAATATGATATCCAAGCTAAGTTTTCATGTACCTGTCATTTTTATACAAATTTTTTGACATTAGCTGTTGAGTATGACTCATATTTCAGTCAAATTTAAAAAATAATCTTTCAGTTAAACTCTGTTTATTTGTTTCAATCAATTTATTATTATTTGACCTATGAATTTAGCCTATAAATACGCTCTTTTACAACCTTAGAAAATATACCCATTAGATATTAGAACTCATAACATATTTAGAGAATTTTGTGTTTACGTTTTGAGGGTTCTTTGTTTTCGAATTTTCGGGGTTTAGTTTTTATCTCCATCTTTTTCCCTCTTCGTTCGTTTACTATTATAGTAAAATTATCTATGCCTGTGGTTTTTTTATCCTCTTTGGAGGGGTTTTTCTACGTTAAATTTGTTTGTTCAATTTCTCAATTTCTTTCGCTGTTTTTTTTTTACTTGTTGCTTAACCGGGCCGATTTCAACATTAACTTTGGCTCAACCATCTTCTATGCTCGAGTGGTGATGTGATGCCTCCAAATCACTAATTTAATATTTTCGAACATGATTCCACTGACACATTTTAAACCACAGACACGTGAGCTCAATAAGTACACAAGGGTAATCTAATTTATCCTATTCCACTATTAATGTTAAACCTTTTAGACAAAATTCATTACAAGATTCCCCCATATCACATTTTAGTATATGAACAAATTCATTTCTTATTACAAAATTATAAGGGTTCAACTTACCATTTCGTGGTTTATTAACTCATCACATTATGAAAATTCACATTCGGTTTCCTAGTTCAAATAACATTTAATACAAAGTTTACTCCCTTAAGCCATTGTCTCTCAATATGTTCACATTTAAGCTCACTCATGGTCATTGCCTCATTATGTAAGTCATATTTCTTATTACCCATTTCTTTTTTGGAGTTATACGGATTCATAAGTTTTTCTCTCCAATTAAGTATTATGTCTTATAGTTTAACTTAATTGTCAAACACATAATCATTTAATTTGTTGGAAAAATACAGTTTAGAAAACATTTTTGTAGCACAATGAAAGTTTTAATTTTTTTTTCTAAATTTGAACATTTGTGATATTTATAGCAATAAAACTTTTTACTCGAATTATACTTGTGTGTTTTTGAATAAGTGAAATAAGTTGTTCTCAGCTTTCAAGCTGTAATATCCCTGAAACTCTATTGGTTATAAACAACATGATTTTGGAAAATATAAATGTTAAAATTTTTTAAAGGAATAAAAAAGGAATTATTAGTGATAGAAGAGAAAGTGGAGGGATACTAGAGAAAACTTAAAAGACTTGTGTATTGAGAGAAATAAATATGAGGTAGTGATTAAATCGTAAGAAAGTGAAAAGTATTGAGGCAAAAGTGAGAAAAAAAGTATACAAGAATTAAATTGAAATAAATGAAAAAAAAGGAAGGATTAAAAGTGTAATTATACCCAAGTGTGTCATGAATTATGTATGGAATTGTGAAGAAAGTACAAACGTAAAATGATCATTTCATTAATAGATAATTATGATAAATATCTCATAATTGTTAGAAGTTTTTCCACCATTGGATTGGATTGAAAATTGAGAACAAATATGAGTTGTTGGATGGAAATGATGCTGGAAATTTTATATTATACTAGCGTGTTTATTATTTATATAATTATTTGGAATATAATATATTTGTCATATTTTGAATATATTACATGCATTAATTTTACGAAAAATATTAAAATTTAAATATTATAGAAAAACTATTTTACATGGGATGATCATGTGTTAATTAAAATATGTTTTATTTTTATTAATATTGTAATAAAAATATAAACATATATTAAACAAAATAATTTCAAAAAAATATAATATTCTTTATTTTCATGTAAAATTTCTGAAACACTAAAATTTAAATAGTATTAAGTGATTGTTTGTACTAATAAAATGTATAAGTTACAAAATAAGTAAATTTATGTAAGGGTTTTCATCAAACTATATTAGAAAATTATTTTATCTTAACAAAACAATGCTTAAATAAATTAAAACTGTAGAGAATTGAGCAGAGGGAGTGGATTAAGATTGAATTCAAGTTTGACTCCAGAAAAAAAATTGAATATGACCTGAAAAGAAGAAAATTTAAAGAAAATGGAAACATTAAAGGAAGAAATTTAAGAAATAAGAATAAATATTCAAAATAATAAATAAACAAACTAACAAAATTTAAAAGTGGAAGATGAATCGAATAAGCCAATGGATGTGATAGATAGATAAGTGTTCAATTGAACCGTTTGAGATATAAACCCTAACAACTTTAATTAATGACTCTAATTAACCCTCCAATAAATAATTCTTGATAGATTGAAGAATGAAGAGTGAATTCCCACGACTTTTTAAAGAAAATCGAGAAAAAAATTACTTCTAAAAATCATAAGAAGAAATCTTGTACAAGCATAAGAAGAAATCTTATACAAAGAAACTAACTCTTAGAGTTGAAAACTTTATTGATTAAGCCTAAAAACCAAACCCAATATGATTTAAACTCGAATTAAAAGCCTGAAACTCATAAATTCCATCATAATCTCGTCTAGAAACTTTGCTCAAGCAGTCTTTACTAAAACGATCACAACTTGAGCTCCCAGACTCGAAATCGGGTGATTCAAAGTGTGTTTCGAATTTAAGAGATAGATCTTCAAATACTATGCAAACATCTAAGCCCATAAATGTTTGGATACCATCCAAAAATTCGTCGCAAGTTGACTAATCTTTTCAACTTGAAAATTAATAGCTTGGTTGAATTGACTTTAATAAATTTTACCCATTTCGTGCATGTATCATTCCTCGTTCCCTCGAAAAGATTCATCCTCACATATTGTCTTTAATCGAATCTTAGTTTGATTTGCTTGGCCTTTGACCTTATTGTTGGGCCTTGAGGTAGTGTAAATCCATCACAACCATGGGTCTTAAATTGGACCTTTAGACTCGCATTACTATATAAAATATAAAATTTAGACACTATAATGTTAAAATAATTCAAACAACCATTATCCTTTTTAATATTTTAAAAATAATGTATGAGAAAAAAACTTACTTTATTAATATTTAAATAAATATAATTTATTATATTTAAAAAAAATTGTATTCATTCGTATGTAATTTTTTTAAAAAAAATCATAAATATTAAAACAATTATTTTATTCATAAAAGTATGATATTAGAAATTAAAAGTAGAAATTAATTGTTCAAAAAATGGAAACTAAATAAGATAAATTCCTTCTCCTAAGTAATATAAAACTTATAGGGACTAACATAGTTAATAATATTAATATATTTCTAAAATTAGATAATATTTTAAATTATAGGGACAAAATGAGAAAACTAGAAAGGTGAAAGCCCTTTATAAAATAAATTAAGAACATTGAGGGGTTTCTGTTGCAAATAACCCCTCCGCATTTCTTATATATAAAATATAAAACTTATAGGGACTAACATAGTTAATAATATTAATATATTTCTAAAATTAGATAATATTTTAAATTATGGGGACAAAATGAGAAAACTAGAAAGGTGAAAGCCCTTTATAAAATAAATTTAGAACATTGAGGGGTTTCTGTTGCAAATAACCCCTCCGCATTTCTTATATATAAAATGGCATTTTCTTTCTTTTTTTCGTGTGTAATGAAATAGGTAGTTGGAAAATAAAAAGGATAAACTATACAAATAGTCATCCAATTATACCCGCGTTTTTGTTTTGATCATCCAACTTTAAAAATTTTCAATTTAGGCACCAACGTTTGAATTTGTTTATGTTTTGGTCACCCGCTGTTAAATTGATGAAAAGCCTTTTTTCAAGTGGTATAATAACACATTTAGTCCTCACTACTTACATATCCTATAAATTTGATCTTAATTCTAAATAATTCAATAAAGTTAATCCTTCACATTTATAAATTTTATATATTTGATTCTTAAATTTCCTAACCAAAGCTTTTTTTAAGGTTTTACAAATTTATAGAAGTGGATTGCTTCTATTTTAGACTTATTTAGACTTAGGCCTTAACTTAAATACATATTTTCCATTTCATATTAGGTGGTCGTTAGCCCTCATATGTTTCAAGGCTTTCCACTTCGCATGTAGGCACTATAAGTGCTTTGTATATACATACACATTTTCGCATTTCTTTAGGCCTTATATTTATGTCTATTTTCATGTAGTGGTCCCAAATAAAGAGGCATTACAATTTCATTTATTCTTTACCTCTTGTATAATAAATCTCTATGTTTTAACATGTTGTCGACTCTATCGACAATTTTGTAAAATTAACACATATTTACCAAGATGCCACATTTACAAATTTTCTTACAATAATACTATATTTGACCAATTTACACATATTTCAAATCTCTTTAGAGAGTTATTCATGGGAACCAAGTTCACATGTGACATTGTTTGTTAATCAGTACTTTATAACCAAGGCTTTTTAACCACATAATGACAACCGAGGGATAGTTGAGAGAAGGTTGGATTTTAACCTTAGTTCAGTTACTTTCAAACTAAGAAGTTCTTAGTGGGAGACACGATGATTAAGGAGATTCCAGGTGGCTTTTGAATTAGTGTTGGTGAAGGAAGTACGAGAGGACTATATATATAGGAGAGGCATTATTCTCTGTGATTATTTTTCTTTCATTTTCTATTCTTTCTTTATCTTTTTCTCTGATTTGTTCTGGAAGAGAAAAGGGTCAATGAGCGTCATACATGAAAGTATGAGAATGAAGTTCGAGTTTTAGAAGTTGGAAATTTTGCAAGTTCGTAAGCTGTCTAACCTCTCTGCATAACAAATTTAATAAAATGGAAGGAATTTAAGGATTTTAGATAAACCATTAATTTTGTTTGGTATTGGGTAAGGTTGCGGATGATCATTAAAATGGTCTCTACATGCAAAGAAATTATGGTTTTTATGATGATGCATTGTCTTCGTTGGAGTTCTGAATTGGTTGATTGTTTTGATGAATAAGGAGGCTCAAGTAGCAAAGGAAAAAGCTTAGTAGAGGGTTTGGCGTCAACTATCAGGTGAGTTCTAGAACTCAGGTCTTAAATGAATGATTTTTGTTTCAAAATTGTGTGCAAAGTATCAGAGTTTAGTGTTCTACTAACGGCTGAGTTTTTGGAGTATTGTGTTGCATAATATACATGTTAAATTCTACGAATGACAAATCATTCTAAGGATTGAATGTTGATGTGTCGTGATACATGATGCATACTGATATGCAATTGCATGGTTGAGTGTAAGTTGACTATGTTGAGTAGATGTAATGGTTGACATGATATATGTTATACTTTAAATAGAGTATTGCTTTTGCGCTGGTATGTGAAATGCATGCATGTCATTTATAAATGTTGCCTTGCTAAGGCTCAGATGGACAACACGGAGATTGCATATGCATTTTATTTTGTAAATGTGGCTTGGAGGAGGTTCGGGCAGATTGAATAGGGAACAGAGTTTAATGATTAAATTGTTCAAAGAAAGGTACACACTAGTATATGAAAGCCTTTATTGGGTAGTATAAAATTCTAAAGATTTGAGGCTTTAAGCCGTATATGTGAAATGAAAGTCCATGGCCATGACATTACCTTAAATGGGGAAGTTCTTCAGGATTGTCTTATAAATGGAAGTCTGCTAGGGCTATCTTATATGTGGAAGCCTGCCAAAATCGTCTTATATGTGGAAGCCTGGTAGGACTATCTTATAAGTGGAAATATGTCAGGGAAATCTTACAAATAGGATTCCGTAACAAAGGGATCCACTTGTATGAGTCCACCAAGAATGAGATTGTTCACTCGTAATCTATTATCATGTGCGAGCTATCTATTTATTTGAGCTCATTTATAAAAGATATGATGGTCCACCATGACTATCTCATATGTATGATTTTGAACATAAGGGATTTGCTCTTAAGAATTCGCCTACATGTTGTCTGTCTCAAAGAGAAGACCACCAAGAATAGGTTGTCTGTTATTGCGAAACAGAGGTAGGTTGAGATGGATCGTCAAATCTATCTACTTTGTTGAGATGAGTAGATTTTTTTTATTAATCCATAATAGGGTTTTCCTTATGGATCCACTAGTATGTTTCGAAAGGCATGAATCCACATAATTGGGTTTGAAACATGAATCCATTAGGATCATAATATGAATCTAAGTCCGTTAGGACAAGTCACTAATAGCAGTCTGCAACAAGGACTATTCGCCAAGATTGGTCCTATGTGATTATATGTAATTACTAGTGCAATGTGTCTTATGGAAATTATCAATAGGTTATCTTCACAAGTTCGCAAGTAAGAACCTGCAAAGATTCTCTCTCAAGGAAATAGAAGTATAAGGGGCCACGAAAGCAACTAGTGAAGATAGAATTCGTAGGGATAATCTACCAAGAAATCAATAGCTATTTAATATGCATTCTAATAGTGCATCTGTAACATCTCTTACTCGGTCTAATTGCCAGACCCGAGTTACAGGATGCTACAACAGTTAATAGAATCAATCACATACATTTACCTCAATAACATTCAATAAATCAATAAATACAAGTCATGATTCATTTTTAATATGAATTACAAACAAATCTGAGTCTAAATCAAGCTTATGAAAGCTCTTAAGTTGACCCGAGTACAAATAAGAACTAAATTACAAACTTTTAATGTCACACCCCAAATTTGGTAGATCCGAGAAGAAGGCAAATAGACGTGAAGTTACTTATTTTGGCGCACTATGGTAGAATAGTCTGCCATTTACAGGCTTTTGGCAAACCAAAGATGGTGCAAAAGTATCTACCCGTAGAAGTATCTAAGGATTTTATTTAGGGGTATTCTTTAATTGAAGAAAGAGTACGAAAAATGAAGGGTGTGCCTTAGTGTTTTTGCTAAACATGAAGCACCTAGTAATTATATGAGAAAGTTGTAAGGGTCTAAAGTGTCTTTAAGACCACGCCATACGCGAGTCATTACCAAGGTGTAATACGCCTAGTTTGAATGAACACTATTCTAGTTGATTCTCGTAATAGGATTAGTTGAGGGTCGACTAGATTAATTTGACTTTCTTATTTATTAGCCTATCTTTAAATGTCAACTTCCTTAGATTTTTATCTACTTGCCTTGGATTTTTTAGTAGGGAAAATAAAGGATAAATATTGCCACCTGTCAAGATCTACTAAGAGAGGCTGAGTATATATATGTTAAAAAGAGAACATGGGGGATGATTTTTCTTCTTTCTATTCCACTATTCGGTTCTTCTTCTTAAACCTAAACATTCTTTTCTTCTTTGTTAACATGGAAGTTAGGGTTTTTGGGTTAATCGGTGGATGTTTCAACCTCATGGTAAGACTGATAGCTTTGCATGTTATGATTTTGAAAGAGTAAGGGTGTTAAGAGGCATATGAACAGTAGAATGTGAATAAAGGGCCTTGCATGGGGTCATTTGTAATCAAGATGTTAGTAAATCATTTGTAAATGAGATTTTAATGGAAGTTCCATGTTCTTTTAAGTAGTTGCAGCTGCTGGTTCAAGAAGGACGATTAGAATTGAAACTCCGAGCTACATTAAAGGTGATTCATATGAGTCTTTATCCTGACTCATGCATGTTAATTTACAATAGATAGTCATATGTTGATGTCGTCTTGAATAACTGGTGAGCGTAAGTGTATGAAAAATATTGTAAAGTTGTTGCATGTTTATAAATGAGGGATATGTGTTACTTCATGAATAAAATGACGTATGGTACATATACATGTAAAATCAAGTATGAAAGAATATGAGTTCGTTAGAAGTGTGAATGGACTTGGATAAGTGCATTATGTGTTAAGTAAGAAACACAACTATTTGTGATGCCTCTAGAAGGGCAGGTACATTGCTAACCGAACTGGCAAATCACAACATGCATATATGTGTAAGACTATGTGGTAGAGGTCCATGGCATCATATGACAATAAAAATATTCATGATGTTACCTTCGGTAAGATGTAAACTAGATTGGCAGATCACAACATGAAAATAAGTACAAGACCATGTGGGAGAAGCCTATGGCACCCTCTGAGATAGTCCGTCGGGACAGTAAACAAGTAATTTTCTGTAAAGCCGTTGTGGCGTATTCTATAAAGCATGTGTGGCATATTTTGTGATGCCTGTATGGTGAAATTTGTAACGCCCTTGAGGCGAGATATGGATAACCGCCTTTGTGGTGAAATTAGGGTAAGTTTAAAGACTGCTTCACTAGATAACTATGTGGTAGAGATGTAGATAAGTTTGAAAACATCTTTGTTTGGATAGCCTTGTGATGAAATTGAATATGACTTAAAGGCATTTCTTGAAAGAGTTCTTAATGATATTTTTGAAGGGTGAATCCACCATATTAGTTTGTCAGTACAAGTAATTTAACATATTTGTAATTATGAGCTGTCTAAAAGTTTGTTATATCTAAATTTGTTTATGCTATGTAAGGAATCTCAATTATCTGGTATCCACCAAATCTGAGTGTTTCACGCTATATATAGAAAGGTTATTTGAAGTATAAGTTGTCTGTCAAATTATAGCATTTTCATGACATGTAACATGGTTGTCTGGGATTCCACAGGAATGACTTAGAAGATTTCATCCATTAGAATAAGTTGTGATCTAGGTTGATTTAAGACATGATCTGACAAGTAATCTAATAATTGTCAATTCAGTATGAGAATTCGTTGAAGGTAGTATCCACCAAGAATAGTATTTGTGGGTATCCCATATTGGGGAAGGTATTCGACATCTAATTGTGTGAGAATCCGACATAGGTATGCTCTATTATGATATCCTTATGAGAAGTGTAATCATTTTTTGAAAAGGAATGAGATCTATATTGAGTGTTAAAGTCTAGAATATGCTCAATGAGTGAATGATCCATTCCAATTCCTTATAGCAAATTAAACTTGTTTTCGTACTTAAGGAGCTTGAATATAAGTAATTTTATTATGTTTTATTTACTTTTTCAATTTTTGTTTTCAATTAATAAAAAGTGTGACTTGAGTCGTTTATATAACCTTAGGGGCCGAAGTAGGACTAAGGTAAGGCTAACGTGTTTACTAAGTGTGTAGGACACCATTTAGAGGCATAAGAACTCGAAACTGGTTGCCATGTTGTAACATGGAGGTTCGATGTCACAACATTTTCAGCAGGAACCCAAAATACCAAGTCTACCTTTAGTGTTGTGATATAGATAGAGGATATCGCGATAGACCCCTAAAGTTGAGCCTAAGCCAAGCAAACTGTCTTTAGTGTGGCGACATAGGCAATGGATGTCGCGACACTAGCCCTGTACGTGAAACAATTATGAGCTAAGGGAATTTTGGTTTGCACAATGGAAATTAAGGTGGAAATGTCAGCTGAACTAGGGCTACAGATGTCGACCAACCCTAAGATTATAAATAGGATCATTAAACACTGGAGAGATCATCATTTCTATAACTTAGAATTTTCCGTTCAATTTAGTTTTCAGTTTTTAGTTCATTTTGTACTTAGGATTTCTTTTCAGTTATTTTTGTTATTGTTCTTTAGAGAATCTAACTTGTGGATTCATCAAACTATTTGAGGATTTTTGCACTTCAATCGTTCAAATACAAATAAGGATTTCTCTTTACTTTTACTCTTGATTTATTTCTCATTTTTACTTTATTCATCAAGTTTATATTGTTTATGGGATCCATAAGGAACTAATCCTCTTATGGGGGATTAGCGAGTGGATGTGAGAATAATTAATTTCTATGTAGGGCTTCTTAGTGGATCAACTATTTGGGATAGGAAGAACTTAAACCCTAGGCCTGACAACCCTAGAAAGTCATTTAGGTGGGAATTAACCCAAAATTGGTATTGCCTATCCGTGAACCCCTTACCCTAATCCGGTTTGGATTGTGAGGTCGAAAGATAAGTAGTTCTTGCTGACTTGTTAGTTTAGTGAAGATCGAGAGATCCTGCTAGGTTAGTGATTAGTTGATTGAGTAGAACCTAAAATAGGAATTACTTATGACCACTGAAGCGAGTTAGTCTCCCATGCTTAGATTTGATTGAGTTAGCATATCAGTTCTCCAGTTTTATTATTTTATGCAATTTTATTTCTTTTCTTATAGAAACAAATACTTTTTACTTTATGTTCATCGTACTATAATTTATTTAAATTACTAATTAGATCTATTTACGTTTAGGTTAATATTAATTTAGTACTCGCCTTCCTTGGGTACGATCCTCGGAGTAATCACCTACTTTTTTGTAAAAATATATTATAGCTTGACCTGTATACTTACGGACATTGCCTCAATTCCATATTTTTAGTAGTAATATTCATACTCTTGACAATAGTATGCCAGGAGGTGGTTAAGTTGTTGGCGTCGTTGCCAGGAAGGCAACTTTACTAAATTAGTTTTAATTTTTGCGTCTAATAGAATAATTAGAAAAATTTTAAATTATAGATAAGATCTTTAATTCCTTTTATTTATTTATTTTAGTTTGCTAATATTTTTTTCTTTCCTTTGGAAATCCCAGTACATACCCTTAAAAAGGGAGAGAGTCCTACAAAGTTAATTACTGAGATCAACTTAGCAGTATCATTCGGACATGGACGAATTCAACTATGTATGGTATGATGATGAAACAAATTACGATGATGAAATTTATGAGGAGGGATTATATAAAGAATGATAGAATAATTAAAGTTAAAGATTGCTAATGCTAGAATTGAGCCAGCGAAGAGACAACGTGTCAACAAATCAACATAATAGAAATTAGGGTTCTAATATAGATAAATACTCCCATGGGTTCAATGACACTCAAGAATATATTAAAGGTAAGTTTTGGACAAATGAGGAAGAGAACCCAACCGTAATAGCATCTTACAAAGGTGAAAGCTTGAGTAGCCTGGTAGTCTCGATTTGTGAAGACAATCAAGAAGAAGTTAATGAGTTCAAAGAAGAAATGACTACACAAAAGGATGTCAAAACGATATCAGTTTCACGACAACCAGAGAACGAACAATATTAGAATGTAATAGAAGGTGTAAGTGTTTCAAATTTATCCCAGTCATTTTATGATATGTTTCCCAGTATTGAATCAACAGAGAAACTTCCAGCGTATTCAAAGCCTATAAAAGGAATCATGTAGGATCAAAAGAACATTGAAAAGGAGGACCCATTCAACACTGGTACATTCTGCAAGGTGATAATCCTTAATCAAACAACCCAAAAAACTAGAGATCCAGTAAGTTCCATGATGTTAATAAAGATAGGGACCATAAAGTCTGATAGGGCTTTAAGTGACCTAAGAGTGGGTTTTAATCGATTGGCCCTATCAATAAATAAGGAACTAGGGTTGAGGGAACTAAAAAGCACTCATGTCCTACTAGAATCACCTAATGAAATTACGACTCAGCCAAAAAGGATGCCCAAAGATGGATTGCTTGAATGAAACAAGTATAAGATGCGGTCTGACTTTATAATCCTAAATTTTGAGGTAAAATTTGAAAACTCCGTTTTGCTGAAAGAATTTTTCTCAAACTCTACTAGATTTATTATTGATTTTGAGAAAAATGAAGTAAAAATAAAGAGTAAAAGTAAAACATATAACGTTGGTGCCCCACAAAATTAGGGTTATAAGAAACACCTAGGACCACCAAGCTATAAAATATTTATAAATGTGGCTAGTAACCTTAATTTGCAAAAGGTATTCTTGGTGATAAGTGCAAGGCGAAAGAGCAAGTTCAAAGAGTGGGACAAACGAAGAAAAGTGGAATGACATGACGAATGTTGGACTAATACTAATAAACAATTAAGCAAAAGTGCATCCTTGTGTACATTGACAAAACTGACGGATGAATCCAGTAGCAATACTTGATAATTTAAAAAATTGAGACTAAAATTTTGTATATTATTGTATTTTTATAGACTTACGGTTAGTTTAGGATTTAATTTTATTTAAATTGTGTAAGAATTTTGTTCGAACACTTTGAAATTCAAGGGGAGAGGCCAAAACAGAGTCGGCGTCGCAACATGGAACCTCCATGTCGCAACATCGATTATAGGTTTATAAAATTGAGCAATTTAGCTCGTTGTCGTGACACAACACCTTTCTGTTGTGACAAAGAAGTCAGGTTACCCTAGAATCCAAAAATTTCAAGATGTGTCACGACATAAGACCCCGATGTTGCGACACAGGTATTCTAACAGGGGTGTTGCGACATAAAGCCCCTATGTCGTAACACCGCTGCAAATTTCTGCAGGGTCAACCCGACCCGTTGCGTAACCCAACGACTTAAATCTTGTTTTAACTTTAAAATACCAATGATTTTTAAACATAAACACACTTCTATTTAGTTTTAAACTCTCTTTAATCTTACAATCTTTCCAAACCTTTTAAAGCATTAAACCTTAAAATCCCTTTTCTCTTCTCTCCCTATTCTACTACAATTTTTCTTCTTCCTTTTATGTTTTCATTCAGTGTAGGTTAAATACTCCACATTAATGAGTAATTTGCAATAAAAATTTGCAAGGAATCAAAAAATTCCAAATCGAGGTTAAGGGTTCCTAACTTTATTGTTCTATTGCATTGTCCTTGTTGATTTTGAAATATATTACTTGATCATTGGTTAGTTCTTTTAGTTGGAATATTATTGAAAATGCCTCATGGAAAATATAGAAGAAGTAATATACAAGAAACACTGTTGGTTTTGGATCCCTTGAAATTTCAAAACCTGGATGCCGAGAAACATTTTCTCGAATTGTAAGGAAAAACATTTATTCAAGAAAAGGGGTTTGAACCATCGATGATTCTATGTAAAGAAATTTGGGCATTAGTCCGGTATCATAGATAGGAGTGTCTTTATGTAACTCCCAAAGAAAATGTTGTTATTCCCATAGTCCAAGAGTTCTATGCATCCTTCAGGGATCAGGAGATGAGGAGACCATATAGTGCAATTTGGGAAACCGTAACGGTTAAAGGTAAGGAGGTACACGTTACTCCTCACGAAATTTATGAGTTTTACAATGTCCCATACTATGGAAATGATTTTCTTGATAATACGAATTTAGACACCTTTAAGGACATAGATATGAATGACATTATAAAATACCTAACTGAAGGGAGGGGTGCATGGAACCATCAATCGGATACCAAATTACCAACAAATTTTAATCAAGAAATCATGTTTCCCATAGCTAAGATGTGGATGCAATTTATTTGCAGTAGAATTACACTAGCTATGAATGTATCTAATGTAAATACTTTTCGAGCCATTTTGTAATATGGTATCTTGTAGAAAAAATGAATATGTGTCGAGAGATGGATCTATAACAGCATGAAGTGATGTATAAGCAGCCATAAGGTCAGGGTTTTCTTCGCCTACCTCGTGACGACACTATCCAAAAAGGCTAGGGTTCCAATGGAAGAAAATGAGCAATTTATGGGACCAATGAAGAGCTTAATAGGCGATTCTGTGTATACACAATACATTGAACTCAACTAGAAGCAAATCAAAGATTGGAACCAGAGGAGAAAACAAAAGATGGATGTCTCAACATCTTTAAATAAGAAAATAGGTCACAAAAACTCGAAAAGTAAGTGAAATCTCAGACAACGAATGGATGATCAGATGGTTGCAGGAAATGGGACCAATTATTTAGGAGTTTGCGCGACAAAACAATATTAGAGTACCAAATTATCCACCAAACAAATATGGGACCATTCCAACCGCAATATTGTACATCGAAAGAACCCGTCATTCATGGTCCAACCCAACATTCCAACCCAACAAGAGGAAGATTTCTTGGAAGAGGGGATGATGAACACGAGGCAACATTCCAACCGCAATATTGTACATCGAAAGGACCCGTCATTCGTGGTCCAACCCAACATGTACATCTGTCAGGTGGAGGTTCCTCTCAAGGACACGTCTCAGGAAAATGGAAGAATCCAACGGAGGGGGCAATCAACCCACTTTGAGGATTCTGACAATTAATAAACTTTTTAATTATTTTTGGATTGTAAACAATTAATTAGAATTATTTTTATTTTATTGCTTTAAGAGTATGATTAGCAGTAGATTTATATTTTTTTTGTTTCAAATCTTCTATGTAAGAACCTCACGTGAAAGAAGCACAACATTTTTGAAGCTTTAAACAAACAAGGAAGGAAGCACCCACCATAAAGATTACGATAATGTAACAATTAATCGGGTAACTTCGTTTATTATCTATTTAAGGGATGCACGTTAGAGACAATATGCTATCTAAAGTGTGGGGAGGTAACATAAGAAATTTTGTTTTTATTTTTATGTTTTTATTTTATTTTTCTAGTCAAAGTGCGCTTGAGCATGTAGAAATACAAGTGATTCACTACAAGAAATTAAGGCTTTAAAGGCATTTTTAGTGGTGTTTGGACAGAAAATGCCGCAAATATTATACATTAGTGGTGCTAATGAAAAACCGCCGCAATAGGTAAAGCAGTAGCGGCGTTTATGAGAAAAACGCCGCAAAAGGTCAAACAGTAGTGGCTACAAAAAGGTCAAACAGTAGCAGTGTTTATGAGAAAAACGCCGCAAAAAGTCAAGCATTAGCACACCGCAAAAAATCAATATAATAATTCAATATAAAAATTACTCATATGTTATTAAAAAAGTCAAGCATTAGCCGCGTTTATGAGAAAAACGCCACAAAAGGTAAGCAATATCGGCGTTTTTGATAAAAATGCTGCAAAAAATCATTTTATTTTAAACAAAACGGCGCCGTTTTGCTCCCTGTATTCTCACCCATCATCCAAGTGCCCATCTGTATTCTTTTCAACAACTCATGCACTCTTTCATCCTCTTCTATTTATTATTTAACTAGTTTCTTTATATTAATTAAAATACAATTTATTTTTAATTTAATTTTAAAATCTTCAAAAAAAAATAATGACACATAGAAAAAATTTGAAAGTAAAAACATAGAAAAATATATGTTAAAAATGAAAAAAAAATTAAAATACTATTATTTAAAATAATTTTAAAGTTTTTTGGGTATATGACTGATAATTTTTTAATTTATATATTAATTAATTTCTTATATAATTGTAAAAGAGATAATTTTAATTTTAATATATTAAAATTATCATTATAGTTTAAATTATTTAAGAGATAATAGATAAACTTTATATATATTAAAATTAAAAAAATTGCTAACCCATGCATCTCTATAGAAACAAAATTAATTAGTAAATTGAAAAAAATTATTTAAATTTCCTAAAATATTGAAAGAATATATAATTACAAAAGAGAAATTGTTTTTAACACTTTTTAGTTTTTTTTTTCATATTTTAAAATTTTCTGTTTTTGTTTTCTTACATAAAAAATTATATAAAAATTTCAACTTTTATCGAATTCTTTGAAATATTACTTAAATTTTCAAAAATTATTTATTTAAAATTGATATGAAAGATATAATAATTCAATATAAAAAGGGCCCATATGTCATTAAAAAAGTAAAGAAAAAAATTAAATTGCTCAAAACTTAAAAATATGGGGACCAATCATATAGTTTCACCTAAAAATTTTGTTTGAAATGATGATTTAATGATGTTACAACATGTTAACGTAAGTGGCTAAAATGTAGCATTTCAAATATAAGTGAGTAAAATGTAACCTGAGATAAACAAAAGTGACTATTTTTGTAGTTTAGTCAAATAATAATTTGGCAAAAATGGTAAAATTAAATATGTACAAATTATGATGCTTTTAACTTTAAATTGTCTGAATTTATAGATTTTATATAAAAATAAAAAATAAGCTCTCAAAATAATATTTTTTCTTTGTAAAAAAATTATAAAGATAATATTTTTAATTAAATTAATCTTCGAATAACTCTTAATACTAACTCAATTAAAATTTCAAATAATAGAAATTTATTAGTACCAAAGGTATTAGCGGCGTTATAAACGTTGCAAAAGGTAAGCAATAGGCCGCAAAAAATAATTTTATTTTAAACAAAACAACGTCGTTTTTCCCCTAAACCATAACCCCTTATTTTTCCCCTAAACCATAATCTTGAAACCCCTTATTTTATCCTTAAACCTCAAAATCCTTAATTTCCCCCTAAAAATCAGAATCCCTAAATCCCTTAATTTTCCCCCCAAATTGAAATACCCAAATCCCCAAATTGAAATCCCGAAATCCCTTTGATTTTTGTAGACCTGTAACACCTTAAACCTGGTCTAGATGTCCAGACCAAATTTTGAGAGTTATATCATCCGTACTAGAATTTCATATATTCATAACACAGTCGAATTAAACCATATAATGCATAACATTCATGACAACGAAAATAACACATAGTCATCATAAATTCCATAACATAGTAGAACATCAATCCCTATTAGTAAAGCTTAATGAAAAGATAAAAGTTTGATCGACCTTGACCCGATCGAGACTAGGAACCACTTGAAATCAAATTTATGAAAGTGTGAGTTGTGAACTCAGTACGAAAATGAAATTTACTCTATTAGCATTCATTCAAGGTGAATTCCAATTTCAGATGTTCAGGTCATTATAGAAGTATTTGCAATTTGGATTCAGAGTAGACCAACTATGTGTATACGTATATGCAATTTCAGTTCATATGCGATACCAATCAAATTCAGATGCAATTTCCTATTCCCACCGCTACACAACATCTTCTGCCATCCCAACACACCATTAAAGACATTCAATGCCCAACCAACCCTGCACCATCAAGTGTTCGTAGACACTTTTACAGTAACGCAACTTAGCTGCTAATTTAGTACGCGACAAGTGCCAGAATCAGATATAATTTTAGTGGCAAAGCCACGATTTCAGAACATCTTCTTTCTTCATAGCATCTCACCCCATACCAATACAAAATACACTATCGTAACACATGTTTAGTCATCCCAATACAATACAAAATTAACCCAAACAGTTCAATGACAGAGTGATATTACAGTGCATACTCAATTATGTGTCCACATATCAGTCTCAGCCTATCAGATAGTTCACGTATAAACAATTTCAGCCATTCATACATTGGCGAAACCAATATCAAAGTTTAGTATCGTTCTCGGCCTCAGAAACAGTTTCCGGGCCTAACATCCTGCCATACGGCCTGGGCACACGCCCATATGCCTTGGCCGTGTGGTTTTTAAGAACAAACAGCGAGTTACACGACCTAGGCACACGCCCGTGTCCCTGGTCGTGTGGTTCTTAAGTACAAATAGTGAGTTACACGGCCTAGGCACACGCCCATATCCCTTGCCGTGTGGTTCTTAAGTACAAATAGTGAGTTACACGACTTGGACACACGCCCGTATCCCTGGCCGTGTGAACCCTACACTAGCATGGCCATACACAGCCTAGTCACATGCCTGTGTGGCCTTAATTCAGTAAATAGTAGGTTACAAGGCCGTTTGCATTGCCTGCACACGCCTTTGTGGTCCATACGGCCCAGTCACACGCCCCTGTGCCTAGTCGTGTGGTATCGACAACCACCATTTTTTGCTATCCAAAACTTGAAAAGTAAAGTTTCTGGTACACACCTGATTTCGCTTTGACAAAGGAATGTTACGGAGACTATCCAGAACCTAAATAATCAATTACTAATCAATTACACCATCAACTTCAATAATAGAATAAAATGACCCACCTTCAAACATGTCGAAAAAGATTTGACGAAACCCCAACTTATCTCGTACCTTCACCTTGTACGAAATAGAAGAAATTCGACTATCACAGTGGATTACTACCTCTTATAATATCTCTGCCTAAAAAAAGTAACCAGTCAAGCGATTAAATGAAGCATTCAAACAATTAAGCGAAACCCGTTTTAACATAATACCGTTAACTTGACAAAACTCGTAAAACGAGAGAAAACGATAGCAAAACTTACTCAATATCGTACAGTCGTCCTAACAGGCAACGAAGAGTTCTCAATTAATAAAGAATTGAATCCCAAAGAAGAAAAATAAAAGAAAGAAGAAAAATTAAAAGGAAGTAAGAGAAAAACTTAGTGAAAAGAGGAAAATGTAAACAAAAGAAAAAAAAAGAAAAGAAAAGAAAGAACTTTTGATTTAGACAACTTAAAAATTAAACACCTTCTTCCGAAAATGGTAAAAAATTACTTCCTAATGCATACTATGGGATTCGAACTTGAAACCAGACAGAATACAAAAAGATGCTTAACCAGTGAACCACCAGCCTCATTCTTGTCACCGAATTGCCTAAAATTGAACTTAACTACGGAACGCATAGATGGAGGTTGTTCTAAACAATCACAAAATTTTAGCTACGCAACTCGAACTTCAGACCTTAAACTCAATTGCAGAACACAGAACCATATATACAGAAATTAATTTCTGTAGAAACTCACAATTAAATTCTTAAAAATTTTGGGGCGTTACAACTCTCTCACCTCAAAAGAAATTTTGGCCTCGAAATTTTACCTGAGTCAAACAGATATGGATACAGTCATCGAATTGATTCTTCCTATTCCCACATAGCTTCCTCAGTATCATGATTCCGCCATAGAACTTTCACTAGAGAAATAGTTTTCTTCCTCAGTTTCTTAACATCACGTTCCAAGATCTGAACAGGTTCTTCCTCGAATGTCAAGTTCGGTCGTAACTCAACCTCGTCAATAGTAACAATATGTGACGGATCTGATCGGTACTGTCTCAATATCAAGACATGAAACACATCATGAATCTGATCCAGCTTCGGTGGTAAATCTAACTGGTATGCAACGGGTCCAACTCGCATTAAGATATGGTAAGGCCCAATAAATCTCGGGCTTAGCTTGCCCTTGCGTCCAAATCAGAGGACTTTTTTCCAAGATGATACTTTTAGAAACACTTGATCACCTACCGTAAACTCAATATCCTTTCTTTTTAAATCTGCATAAGACATTTGTAAATTAGATGCATCTTTCAGTCGATCTTGAATTACTTTCACAATGCTCTCAGTTTCAGAAACTAGCTTAGGACCCAGTATACGGCGTTCACTCAACTCCGTTCAACGTAACAGAGTACGGCACTTACGACCATATAAAGCTTCGTAAGGTGCCATCTGAATATTGGACTGAAAGCTATTGTTGTATGCAAACTCCGCTAATGGTAGATACTCCTCACAACTACCCCTGAAGTCTATCACACAACCTGGAAACATATATTCTAGGATGTGAATGACTCGCTCCGACTGTCCGTCGGTTTAAGGGTGATATGTAGTACTGAAAATAAGTCGAATACCTAAAGCCTCATGGAGTTTCTTTTAGAATCAAGACGTAAATCACAGATCTTTATCAGAAATGATCGAGACAGGAATTCTGTGCAGCCTCACAATCTTGGCGATGTATAGTTTAGCTAACTTCTACAAGGAATAATCCGTTCGGATAGGAATGAAATGAGCCGATTTGGTTAACCAATCAACTATGACCCAAACTGAATCCTTTTTAGCAGGGGTTAAGGGCAACCTTATAAAAAAATCCATTGTTACTCGCTCCCATTTCCACTGTGCAATCTTAATCAGTTGAAGCAGTCCAAAGGGCAACTGATGTTCGGCTTTAACCTTTTGACACGTCAAACAGTGGGACACAAAAGTGACTACCTCCTATTTTAGTCTGGGCCACCAGTAGAGTTCTCGGAGATCTCGGTACATCTTGTTCTTACTAGGATGCATAGCATAGGGGCTATTGTGTGCCTCTTACAAAATTGAGTGCCTTAATTCTTTGTCATTGGGTACACAAATCCGGCCTTTGAAGCGTTAAACATTATCACTTTTCAAGCTAAAATCAGAATTCTGGTCTGAGCCAACATGTTGCAATCACTGCACTAATGATTCGTCGTTTTGTTGTTTAGCTCGAATCTGCTCTATCCAAACCAGTTTCACCTAGAGTTTAGCTAACAGCCCTCCATCCTCATTCAAACTCAAACGAGCTAACATTGCTCTCAGACCTGCAACTGCTCTACGGTTAAGGGCATCATCTACCACATTAGCCTTACCTGGATGATATTCTATGGTGCAATCATAATCTTTAAGTAACTCGATCCACAAGCACTGACGAAGGTTCAACTCTTTCTAGGTTAACAAATATCTGCGGCTCTTGTGATCGGTGTAAATAATGCACCTTTTACCATACAGATAGTGCCTCCAGACTTTCAAAGTAAACACAACCGCAGCTAGTTCAAGATCATGGGTAGGGTAATTACCCTCATGTGTCTTCAGCAGCCGCGACGCGCAAGTGACCACCTTATCGTCTTGCATAATCACACATCCCATCCCGACATGCAAAGCATCACTGTATACCACAAAGTCTCAACCCGATTCTAGTTGAACTAAAACTGGAGCCTGTGTCAGAACAGACTTAAGCTTATCGAAACTAGACTATTGTGCCTCAAACCACACAAACAGGGCATTCTTACATAACAGTTTCATCAAAGGTGACGCAATCGGAGAAACCCCTTCAACGAACCTCCGATAGTAATCGATTAAACCCAAAAAGCTACAAAGCTCAGATACATTTTTCAGCTGTTTCCATTCAACAACAGCTTTAATTTTCTTGGGATCAACTTGGATCCCCTCCGCCGTCACCACATGCCTCAAAAAAGTAACTTCCTGCAACCAAAACTCACAGTTACAGAACTTGGTATACAACTGTTTTTCTCAAAGTACTTAAAGTACAATGCAAAGATGATCATCACGTTTCGTCTCGATTTTAAAGTAAATTAAGATATCATCAATGAAAACCACTACAAACTGATCCAAGTACGGTTGAAATACACGATTCATTAAATCCATAAATGCACTAGGGCATTCGTTAAACCGAAAGGCATCACTAAAAACTCGTAGTGTCCATAATGAGTCCTGAAGGCAGTTTTGTACACATCAGTCTCTTTGACCTTGAGCTGATAGTAACCAGACCGTAGATCAATTTTAGAAAAGATGGACGCTCCTCTAAACTGGTCGAACAAATCGTCAATCCTCGGTAACAGATATTTATTCTTGATTGTCAACTTGTTCAACTGTCTATAATCAATGCACATTCTCACTGACCCATCTTTCTTCTTAACAAATAATACTGGTGCCTTCTACAAAGACACATTCAATTGAATAAATCCTCTATCGAGGAGTTTCTAAAGTTGCGCTTTTAGTTCGGTCAGCTTTTTAGGTGCCATATGATAGGGCACAATGGACATTAGAGCAGTACTTGGTAACAGATCAATTCCAAACTCCACCTCTTTATCCGGAGGTACTCTCGACAATTTCAGGGGAAAAATGTCCAGAAATTTCCTTACGGTACGGATATCTCCCACAGACAGCATTTTGGGAGTAGAATTGGATACGAAAGCTAGGTATGCTTCACACCCCTTTTTGGACTAATTTGTTTGCTACAAGAGCAGAGATTACGTTAGAGAGATAATCTCGATGCTCACCAACCATAACTACCTCGTCATTTTCAGTCGTCTCAGGGTAACCCTCTTGGTTGCATAGTCTAGACTGACCCGATACTCAATGAGCCAATCTATTCCCAAAATTAAGTCAAACTCATTAAAGGGTAATTCCATTAGGTCAGCTGGAAATACCAAACCCTAGAGTTTTAGAGGTACTCGCCTGTATACTCTATCAACCTGAATTGATTGACCTAACGAACTAATTACGAAAAACTCTCTAGCAGTATTCTCAGCAGTTAAACCCAGATTTGTAGAAACAACACTAGCTATGTATAAGTGTGTAGAACCTATATCAATGAGAGCATAATACAAGAAAAAATGAATAAAGAAGGTATCTACAATGACATTAGCATCATCGCTCTCCTCAAGGCATTTTTTCGCATAAACTAGTGCCGACTGACGAGCCTCAGCCTGACCAGCACCTCTGCCCAGTGTTCGCTGTCCTCTCCCAGCTTAATTACCATCACCTCTACTAGTACCATGACCTCTGAAAGGTTGCTGAGTCTCTCTCGGAGGTCGAATAGAGTTTGGGGTCAAAGTCTTTACCATACCTGGCACTGAATCAGGTTGATGGGGGCAATCCCTAACTCGATGTTCCATCGAACCACAACGGAGGCATACTCCTAGTTTCTTCCAACATTCGCCCGAGTGGCATTTCCCACAATCAGTACACTACTGAATCTCAGTTACTACGACTAGTGTCTCGGCCCTCGGGGGCCTATCAAACCTCGTCCGCTTCTTAGGGCAGTGAACAGAACCAGAGGGACTCGAATCCCTCTTAACTTTATTTTGGTCCTTCTCACGGTCTCACCGTTCACGCTCAATGTGCTTAACTTCTTCCACTATTTTTGGTTTATCAACCAAAATCGAAAAAACTCACTCCCTCTAAGGAGCTATCAAAATTTTGCAAATCATATCTTAAACCTTCTTCGAACCTCACACACTTGTTGTAGTTAGATGCTACCAAAGTTCGTGCATATCTGTTCAGTCGCAGAAACTCGACTTCATACTCAGCCATAGATCGATACTCAGCCATAGATCGGTCACCCTGAACTAGACTCATAAACTTGCCTCGGTGAGCCTCAACATAACTTGCCCCCATATACTTACCCTGGAAGGCATTCTTAAAATAATCCCAGTTCACTTGTTCAGGCTGAGCACCTTACTAAACGGTTAACCACCACTGGTAAGCTTTGTCTCGGTAGAGACATTGCGCCCCTCAATTTTTGCGTAGGAGTGTAGTCAAGATTTGTCATAAAATGCTCAGTAGCCTTGAGCCAATATTCAGCAACAGTAGGAGACACTCCCATGATGCCCCTGAATAGTTCAGCACCATTCGATCAGAGTCGTTCAGTAACCGAACCTCGACCTCCCGATCCCAAATGAGTCTCAACGACCTTCTCTAATACCAGAATCATGGCCTGGGACAGTGCGTCGTCTCCAGTCGTTAGAGACTGGGACTCCATCTCAATAGTGGGAGTACCAACTATCTCGCTGGTCTCTAGATTAGGCATGCTACCCATAGAGGATGACTCTGCTCGAGCTCTTCCTCTTCGGCGTCCTTGACACCCCCGCATACCATGTCCACGACTACCGTGCGAACTCATTTTGGCAATCTAGCTACAATGGCAGAATACATAGATCAGTTCAGACATCCACCAAGAGGATTTCACCAGTTCACATTCTAAGCATTTGTTACCGGTAACAATTTGAGTAGTACAATCTATATAATAGAACAAAAATACTTACAGGGCCAGCATCGGAGGCTTGGTCGTCACTAAAGTTTCAGTGTTTTCTTACTAACTCAATTACCAAATTGTCACTAACTACTTTTCTCCTACTTTATGAGCCCAAACACAGTCCGAGTGTTGTCAAACCTAACTCTGAAACCACTAAATGTAACACCCTAAACCCGGTCTAGATGTCCAGACCAAATTTGGAGAGTTATATCATCCGTATTAGAATTTCATATATCCATAACACAGTCAAATTAAACCATATAATGTATAACATTGATGAGAACGAAAATAACACATAGTCATCAAAAATTCCATAAGATAGTAAAATATCAATCCCTATTGGTAAAGCTTAGTGAAAAGATAAAAGTTTGACCGAGCTTCCGTGACCCTGACTCTATCAAGACTGGGAACCACCTAAAACCAAATCAATAAAAGTGTGTTAGCTTCAGTGCAAAAAATAAATTTACTCTATTAGCATTCATTCAAGGCGAATTCCAATTTCAGATGTTCAGGTCATTTCAAAAGTATTTGCAATTCGGATTCAAAGTAGACCAACTATGTGTATACGTATATGCAATTTCAGTTCATATGCGGTATCAATCAGATTTAGATGCAATTTCCTATTCCCACCCACTACACACCATCTTCTACCATCCCAGCACACCATTAAGGACATTTAATGCCCAACCAGTCCTGCACACCATCAAGTGTTTGTTGACACTTTTACAGTCACGCAACTTAACTATTAATTTAGTACGCGCTAAGCGCCAGAATCAGATATAATTTTAGTGGCAAAGCCACAATTTCAGAATAAACTTCTTCTTTCTTCACAGCATCTCACCCCATACCAATGCAAAATACACTATCGTAACACATGTTTAGTCATCCCAATAAAATACAAAATTAACCCAAACAATTCAATGACAGAGTGATATTACAGTGCATGCTCAATTATGTGATCCATAGATCAGTCTCAGCATATCAGACAGTCATCATATAAACAATTTCAATCATTCATACATTAGGGAAACCAATATCAAAGTTTAGCATTGTTCTCGGCCTCAGAAACAGTTTTCGGGCCTAACATCTTGCCACATAGCCTGGGCACAACCCATGTGCCTTGGCCGTGTGGTTTTTAAGCACAAACAGTGAGTTACACAACATGGGCACACGCCCATGTCCCTGGCTGTGTGGTTCTTAAGTACAAACGGTAAGTTACACGGCCTGGGCATACGCCCGTGTCCCTGGCCGTGTGGTTCTTAAGTACAAACAGTGAGTTACACGGCCTGGGCACACGCCCATATCCCTGGCCGTGTGGTTCTTAAGTACAAACAGTGAGTTACACAACTTGGACACATGCCCATGTCCCTGGTCGTGTGAACCCTGCACTAGCATAGCCACACACGGCCTAGTCACACGCCCGTGTGACCTTAATTCAGTAAATAGTAAGTTACAAGGTCATTTGCATAACCTGCCACTCGCCTGTGTGGTCCACACGGCCTAGTCACACGCCCCTGTGCTTGGTCGTGTGGTGTCGACAACCACTATTTTTTGGGACCCAACTTGAAAAGTAAAGTTTCCAGTACGCACCTGATTTCGGTTTGACGGAGGAATGTTACGGAGACTATCCGGAACCTAAATAATCAATCACTAATCAATTACACCATCAATTTCAATAATAGAAGAAAATGACCCATCGTCAAACATGTCGAAAAAGATTCGACGAAACCCCAACTTATCTCGCACCCTCACCTTGTACGAAATAGGAGAAATCTGATTATCACAGCGGATTACTGCCTCTTACAATATCTCTGCCTAAAAAAAGTAACCAGTCAAGTGATTAAACGAAGCATTCAAACAACTAAACGAAACCCATTTTAACATAATACCGTTAACTTGACAAAACTTGCAAAACTAGAGAAAACGACAGCAAAACTTACTAAATATCGCACTGTCGTCCTAACAGGTAACGAAGAGTTCTCAATTAATAAAGAATCGAATCCCGAAGAAGAAAAATTGAAAGGAAGTAAGAGAAAAACTTAGTGAAAAGACAAAAATGTAAACAAAAGAAAAGAAAAGAAAAGAAAAGAAAAGAAAAGAAAAGAAAGAACTTTTGATTTAGACAACTTAAAAATTAACCACCTTCTTCCGACAATGGTCAAAAATTACTTCCTAATGCATACTATAGGATTCCAACTTGAAACCAAACAAAATACAAACAGATGCTTAACCAGTGAACCAGCAGGCTCATTCTTGTCATTGAATTGCCTAAAATTGAACTTAACTACGGAACGCATAGATGGAGGTTACAAAATTTTAGCAACGCAACTCGAACTCTAGACCTTAAACTCAATTGCAGAACACAGAACCATAAATACTGAAATTAATTATTATAGAATCTCACAATTAAATTCTTAAAAATTTTGGGGCATTACAGTCTGTTGCATCGCCGTCTACTATCTGCTGCATCGCAGGAGAAGATAATCTTTCTAAAGAAAAGAAGAACATAAACCTAAAATTGGAGGTTTGCTTCTGACAGTTCATGCATAATTTGCTTATTTTGTGCACTATATTTGTTGTAATTTTCTTATTTTGTTGATGAGATTAGGAAGATTCGATTTTGCAGAAACAATATAATATTCATGTCTCTGGGATTAATGTTGCGTCTCCATTGAAGAGTTTTGCGGACTTAAGCTCAGTATATGTGTTCCACTGAAGTGTATGTCTTTATCCCTTTTCTTAAATTTATCCTTTATTTCTTAAATTTGATTTCTTTGTAGATATGGATGTGAGTCTTATTTATTGCACAATTTTGCTAAACTTGGATTTAAAGAGCCAACACCAATTCAACGGCAGGCTATTCCGATTCTTCTATCTGTATGTTCTTTTATTTAACTCCTACTGCTTTCTTTTCTATCATCTTTAATGTTCTTTTATGGGAAATTAGGTTATTAAGTGAAAGGATCAGTATTTTGTTGTTTTTGCTTTATATAGATTTGCTATAGTTTCTCATAAATCTGTGTTTTAAGATTTGTTTTATCTGCTTTAGAAAGTTAATTATTTTCACTTGATGTAATCGAGATGCAGATAATGGGAATGAGTAGTAGCTAATAGTAAAAAAAGAAAAAAAAAATGCAGTATTATAAACTGAAGAAGAGGGATCGAGGGCTATTGATAGGCTGCGTAAAGTTAGTTTGATAAACATACTTGTTTATTTGTTGAATTGATAATAGTCCTACAATGGGATGTTATGGAGGTAGATGATTGGAAGATTTTAGATAAAAAGTTACAAAATCTGTTTAATTAGTAATTTACATTATTGACTGCCAATCATCAGTGTTTAAATCCATCATTGAGTTTGCCTATATATACACATACACATACTTAAACAAGACTCTAGTTACCTATGTATATGGTTTAGAACACTTAGCATGTAGATTTTACATTCTGTCCGATTTTTGTTCTTAAAGGTGTTGCTTAAAATTGAATAACATGAGCATAAGAAACTTTTAAGCTTTGAATAACAGTACTTTAATGAGTCTTCCCTAAGGAATACGATGGTTGTGTTCACGTGCTTTCGGTTATGATGTAATGAAATAATAGTTTTAACCATTTGATAAGAGTTAAAGCTGAAAATTAATCCAAAAGTGGAGGATATAAATAGCATGAGAATGTTTTCTGTCAAGAGCAAAATAGCAAAATTTGGATTTTCCTTGTTTTATTGTATCCTTTATTATTAAGGCAATTGTAGTTTGCTATGTTTGAGATATAAATCTCTCAGTTAAATCATATACATTATTGTATCTTTTTAATGCAATATTAGGCATGACTTGACATTGAAAATTTTGGTTTTAGTTTGCAATTGATCATGCGCCATCCCTAGACGTGAAAAGGACATTTCTGTTTACTGTGCTTCAAATTTTCTGTTTCTTTTCACTTTTTTGATCTGAATTAAGTAGGTAAAAATTTGTAAAGGTAATAGCAATGAATTTCAATGGATTATATTTAAAAATGCTGCTTTCTCTTTTTTGCATGCTTTGCCATTTCATGAAATTGAAGATTAGTGACAACATTTACATTGAGCATGCTATTGTCTTCCTCTGGATATGCTACTTGCAAATTCTTAAAGCCTTCATTATCCTATATTTAAAGCCTTCATTGTCCTATACTTGCAAACTGTTTGCCTGTATGCTGGTGGAGTATGTATGTGATCTCTTTTGCTCCTTAGGTATTAAATCAATTTTGGTTTCATAATGTTCCATGGTGTTGAAGTTTCCATTTCAAAAGGGTTTTTTGTTTCCATTTCAGCCTATAAATGTTCAAGTTTATTACTGTACATATTTTGTGACATTCAAATTAATTCTTCCATTTTAATGATTAATTTAACTCAATAATTAGGGTTTAGCATTAGTTTCACTATTTGAACTCGTAATTTTGCTATTTATACTCTTATTTTTCATTTATTTTATTATTTTCGCTATTATGGAGTTCAATATTTTATTAAAATATTAACATGATTTTTCAATATTTTGACTAAAAATATTAATTTATTATATGATTAAATACTCTCTTTTTGACTAAAAATATATATTTAATACTAATTAATGTATATGTTTAATAATATTGAAAATTATAATGTTTGATTTTAATATTTAATATTTTTAAAACTTAAAAATAATTTTTAATCAATATAATAATATTTAGCATTATTTAAATTTATTTTTATAAAAAAATCAAATTACTATTTTTTTTCCAAAAAAATGATTTAAAAGCTATTTAAAATGAAAATCTATTTTTTTAACTATCAAATTATAACCCATTCTTATCCTAAATAAAGAAAAAAAAAAGCTTATAAGATGGATTTATCGTACTAATATTTTTTTTTAAAAATTGATCGATGTACTATTAAATCCGACCAGATATTAGATTAGGAACTCACCTAACTAATCCCCAAAATGAGTAACCACAAAACGAGTAATAATAGGTTTCATTTTGTAGGGATTTATATTAATAATCCCATGTTTATACCTATATATCGTTTTCTAGTATTTATTTACTATGGAGTTTTTATTAAATAAAAAAGAGCAAATAGTGGCTAAGGTCCAACTCCCTATTTTAACGGGGAAAGGGTAAGAGAAAGTGATAGTAAAGATATAATTATTACTTTAAATATTAACTCAAAATAGATAAAAATTTTAACAAATATTAACTTTATTAACATAAAATTATTAATTATTAACAAAATAGATGAAATATAACTTTATTAACAAATATCATAACTTACATAACTTACATAATACATAAATATATATCATATCATAACTTACATAACTTACATAAATATATATCATATCATAACTTACATAACTTAATTATACTTATAAATAAACAACTTACCTGAATTAGTTTACACCCGTTAGATACTTGATACTTGATATGTATTATCTATTTTAGTACAATGACATGATTAAAATCAATTTAGAACCCTTAAGTAACCGTAATTTATTATCAACTTTAGACTTCAAGAACTATGAAATGGATAAGAGTTGGATGAATTTGTCAAGGGTAGGCAACGACTATCAAAATGGAGTACAAACTTTTCTAAATTTTGCATTTCAAAATGCAAGCCAAGAGAATATGGTTCTTTGCCCGTGTAAGAAGTGTGGCAACATCAATTGGCATATTCGTGAAGTTGTCTATGAACATCTAATTGTTGATGGCTTTATTCGGGGGTATAAAAATGGATTTTCCATGGAGAGTGTACACCTCATAGAACCTTTTCAACGATTAACCCGGCTTATCCCCATAATGCTTACCATCAGTCTGTTAGAGAAGATGACATGAAAGGTATGTTGCGGGATGCATTTAATATGCGCAGTCATGGTTTGCAATCGTTTCCAACTGAAATTATTGCATCCGATGATTGTGATATTGGTGGAAATGTTTTTACCGAAACGGGAAGAAGTGTACTTAATGAAGAGCCAAATGGAGAAGCGGCGAAGTTCTACAAGTTACTTAATGAAATGAATGAAAAACTTTATGAGGGATCAAAATTTTCAAAAATGTCCTTTTGCATTTGTCTTTTTCACTTAAAATGTTTGAAAGGGTGGATCGAAAACTCTTTAACATTGCTGTTAGAGTTTTTGAGAGATATGTTTTCGTTTGAAAAAATCCCTCACTCATGTAAAGATATGAAGAAACTGATAAAAGATTTAGGCCTTAGGTATGACAAAATTCATAGTTGCGCAAATGACTGCATGTTGTATTGAGGTAATCATAAAAACCAACAGTCTTGTCATGTTTGTGGTAAATCTCGTTGGGTGAATAGGAAAATAGAAGATGTGAATGAGGATGAAGGTGAGGCACAGTCAAGAAAGAAGCCAATAAACATTTTGCGATGTTTTCCACTTATGCCAAGGCTTTAAAGGTTTTTCATGTCGTCAAAGACAACCGAGTCTATGAGGTGGCATCATGATCAACGAATCGATGATGGATTATTAAGGCATAATGCGGATTTTTTAGCTTGGAAATCATTTGACAGTAAATTTCCAAGCTTTGCAAGCGATCCTCGGAATGTGAGGCTTGGGCTAGCATCTGATGGATTTAATCCTTTTAAAATCATGAGTACTTTGTACAGTACTTGGCCTGTAGTACTTGTTCCTTACAATTTGCCTCCATGGATTTGCATAAAGCAATATTCTTTTATCTTATCTATGATTATCCCTAGAGAGAAAGGTCCTGGAAATGCTATTGACATTTATATGCAGCCACTTATTGAAGAGTTGAAACAGTTATGGGTGGGTGTTGAAACATATGATATCTTGAGAAAGGAGAACTTTTATTTACGTGCAGCTTTATTGTGGATTATTAATGATTTCCCAACTTATTCTAATTTATCTGGTTGGAGTACCAAAGGACATTATGCTTGTCCTTGTTGTGCGGCGTAAACATGTTCGAAATGGTTATATAATGGGAAAAAGTTCTCTTATATGAGGCATTGTCAATGGTTAGATGGAATTCATAAATTTCAGAGGACTCTATTTGATGGTACTGAAGAGTTCAGTGAAGCCCTTGAGCAGACCATTGGATCTGAAATCTTGTTCATGTTAAAAGATATCAATTTCAGTTATGGGAAGATGAATCAACCACCTAACACGCAAACAAATAGAAGACCGAGGGAGGCGTATGTTGGTGATATTGACCGATAGATTGATGATGAATCTAGTGAAGAGGATGATCCTAATAAGGCAGACTTGTGGAAAAAAAGAAGTGTTTGTTTTAGTTGGCTTATTGGGAGCATTACATTTTACGACACAATCTTGATGTCATGCATATTGAAAAGAATGTTTGCGCGAACATCATTGTGACAATTCTGAATGTCGATAGAAAATTGAATGACAATCTTCAGACTCAACTTGATCTAGTTGACATGGGAATTCAGCGTGAACTTCATCCCCAAGTACTTCCAAATGGGAAATATCGGCTGCCGCTTTCTATTTTTGCAATGTCGAAAAAAGAAAAAGAAGTGTTCTGCACGGTTTTGAAAGATATAAAGGTCCCAGATGCGTATACATCAAATATATCTCGATGTGTGAGTCTTAAAGATCGAAGACTATATTGCCTAAAATCACATGATTATCACATCTTGATGCAAGACTTACTACCAGTTGCTTTATGGTGTTGCATGTCAAAAAAGGTGACGTCTTGTATAATTGAACTATCCAATATAATGAAAGCTATTTGTGGCAAAGTTTTGATTGTTGAAAAACTTGAGAAAGTATAAGATCGAGTCGCCTTGACTTTATGCAATTTGGAGAAGATCTTTCCACCTTCCTTCTTCACTATTATGGTGCACTTGCTAATCCATCTCCCTCATGAAGCAAAACTTGGTGGACTAGTTTTCTATCGATGGATGTATCCTATAGAGAGGTGCTAGTTTATTTGTAAAGTTTTCATTCATTCATGAATATACCTTTAGTTACAACTTTTGATAATGCTGTATATCGTGTTTAGGTTCTTATGCAAATTAAAGTCTTATTGTCGTAATAAGCATTATCTAGAAGGATCAATTGCTGAAGGTTACTTGGCAGATGAGTGTATGACTTCATGCTCTAGATATTTAGAAGATGTTGAAACAAGACTAAATAGATGAAGTAGAAATTCTGGGCTCACTAATCATAACTTAGTCGTCGAAGTTATAGAGAACTAATCAGTAAAGTTGAAATTGCACACTTAGATGATAGATCTTGGGTACAAGTACATCGATATGTTCTTTTTCACCACCGATTCAATTGAACCATTACGCAAGTAAGTTTTAGAATTTGATAAATATTCATCTTTTTAATTTTTTATCTTCTAACCAAGTAATCCACTTTTTAACATAGTGAGTACAAACAAGTCTTGAGATCTCGTTCACGCTCCTGAAGATTACAACACCGAGAGATTCATAAGTTATTAATAGAATCTTTTCATGAATGGTTAGGGAAAACGGTATGCAATTGAAGCTTTCATTGAGAAATAATAATGTTTTCGTATAACATTTACAGTTAATCAATTTACTTTTGATTCAATAGGTTTGGAGTGGAAAGGACGTCAATGAGGAAGTTAAATGGCTTTCTTAAAGTCCGAATAGAGTATTAAAAAGATATACTACCTTCCTCATCAATGGATTCAAGTTTCATATAAAATCTAGTAAAAGATTGAGGAGGACTCAAAATTGTGGAATAGTTATTAATTCTTCAATTACAAGTTATGCTAGTGCTAGGGACAGTAATCCTGTCGAGGGAAATGTAGAGTATTACAGACTTCTTACTGACATTATTGAGTTGGATTACTATGGCAAACAGAAGGTTGTCTTATTTCGATGTGATTGGGCTGGTGTTAATACTGCTCGCGAAATTAAAAAAGTTCAATTTGGTTTTACAATGGTGAAATTCTCTCGATTAGTTCACATTGGACAACGATTGATAGACAAGCCGTATATATTTTCTTCTTAAGTCAAACAAGTTTTTTTACTCGAAAGATCCAATTGATGAGGGTTGGTACGTTGTACTCTGTAACACCCTTAGAGACTTGTTTGACATGGGCAATGGAAGTAGAGATGACATCGATGAAAGATCGAAAACTTTGTCTTTTCCATAGCAAAACTTAAATGAAACTATCTCTAGTACTAGTACACAATTTCAATGGGTTCACCAGGATGTGGATGAAGATATTTACGTATCATGATGTAGTAAGATTTTATGATTTTTTAATTATATGTAATATTATAATTTAAATCTTGGTCTTGTTAAATATTTCAACTATTTTATATGTACTATTATTGTTGTAATTAGTTACTAATATTTCAACTGTTTTATGTATATTGCAGATAAAATGCCTAGAAGAAGATTGCGAGATCTCAGTACTATTCAAAATCCTCCAAATTCAGAAGAAACAAATAGTGAGCAATAGACTGCTATTGGATCTTTGAATGTTTCGAATATATCTAACAAACCTACGGAAATTTAAAGTAATGTTAACTTTAATTTACATGCATGTTGACTTTTGCTATTGATTTGTTTCAAATTCTTATATTATAATATACCATTTTTCAGCTGAAAGTGGTGGGACGTGCAAAACTCGAGGATGTACGCTATTAAGAGATTTATACGAGTTAAATTTTGTCGAGCGTGTCAAAGTAGCTAGAAACAGTCTTGGTCAGCCTAGTGGATCAGAAGCTTGACCTTTAGCAGGATAATTGGGCATTATAGCACGAAATGCCAATCTATTGCCTATCAACTACGAGTCATGGCATCATATGCTTGATAGTAACAAAAATCAAGATCTCGATAATATTAAGGTAATAACGTTAATGTAATTTATAATACTTTGGTTTAAGTTTCATTTATATTTACTTTCCAAACTTGTGTTATTTGCAGGAGAGATTTACTTTAGAGGTTTTGGATAATTATGTGAAGAAGGCATTAGGAAAAAAATGGAGAAACCATAAAAGTGCTTTAAAGAAAGAATATTTTAAGAAAAATATAAGCCTCGAAGAGAAATTGTGAAATGTCTCACCAGGAATGCTGAAGTACAAATGGGAAGATGTAGGTTAGATTTTGGAATTCAAAGAAAGGAGAGGTATTACATACTTCCAAACTCTTATAATTATTTTAGTTTATAGTATTTACTATATATGTAATAATAATTTCATAATGTAGGATCATGAGCGAGTTGGAACTACAAGTAGGCAAAAACAAAAATTCACGCACATAGTTGGGTCGAAAAGTTTTGCTTGTGTAGCTGATGACGAGGTATTTTGAATTTATTAATTGTGTCAAATATTAATTACTTTCTACTAAACAATATTTTCCCTACTATATTGTAGGAATTGTCGTCTAGTCAAAAAGTTGGATGCCTTCAGCTTTTTGACATTACATATAGAAAGAAAGATGGATCTCCTATGATTACTGAAGCTGCAGAAATTATGGTATATTTACTTAATAAAATTTGAATTATTTTAAATATTTATCATGTTTAATTATAATGGTTTAATTCTTCATTTGCAATGCAAATAATATTAAGTTATGTTGCATTTGTTTTTATTATATATTTCGTTTCTAACTCTTTGATTGATTTATTAGGAGAAACTAAAGGATAAACGGGTGGAGTATGAAGCGTTCCCTTCAAGTGATAGTTCTGTTAATCTTGACAACATTGATAACCAAATTATTATTTAAGTTTTGGGTCCTGAAAGGTATGGTTAGGTTCAATTTCAAAGATCTTTTGTTAACGCAACCTAATACTTTGGATCCAGCTCGCAGCAATACATGCCTTCGGGGAATTAGGCTCAAGCTAAAGTTCAGAGGTTAAGAGACCAGATGGCTCAGATGCAAGTGAGCATAGTTGAGCAAATTGCTCAACTTAAAGCGGAGGCAGCATCGAGAGAAGTAGATGCTCAAAGAAAATATGAAGAACTCCAACTACAACTTAAAGCTGAGGCAGCAGTGAGGGAAGTAGAGGCAAGCAAAAAATATGACGAACTTTAGCTACAGCTTTAAAATATAATAAAGATGTTTCAGCAGTCACAGAATTCACCATCTTAGTTTTCTTATTGTAAGAAATTTATCATGTTAATTTTTTAATATAATAAATTATGTTATTTCATTTATTAATTTAGATCATATACATATTTCTTTCATTGGATTTGAAGTATCATTTAGATTTGTAGTTTTTGGTTGGATTTGATGTTACAGGAAATTATGTTGACAATTCGGGTTTTATATGAATGAAAATGGGTTGTTAAAAATCGGCTAAAGTTAGTGGCATTTTTTCCACAAATGCCACTGATAAACTGTAATTTATACATATTTTTATCTCATGCTTAACACGTTTATGAATGATTTCTCCTTAGATTTGGTGAATTTTGATGCTCCTAATCCTTTAATTTCATGTTTTATACTTAGGTGAGCATAGAAGAGCGAAAAGAACAAGAAACGGGCCAAAAATAGAGAAAATGGGTGAGGGAAAACAATAAGGCCTGAACTTCCTCACACAGGCAGAACACACGCCCGTGCCATTCTAACAGGCTCGACCACGGCTTAAAACAACCTCAGCACGGGCGTGTTGATTTCTCAGCCTTGACCACGGCCTGAAGTAATCGCACACGGGCGTGTCCCTGTTGAGCCCTAGTTAAGTTCTATTTAGAAAAAGGAAAGTTTGAGGGCTTTTAGGCATTCTAAAGCCTATTTAAACACCCTAGAGGAGGACAAAAGGGAGACGAAGAAGAGGGAGCAATGAATTACTCCAAGAAAGCCGATTGATCCATATTAGAAGCCGGATTCATCATCAAGACTGAAGATTTCTCCTCAATTTCCCTTTAGAAGTTTTGGGTTTTCTTTATGTTTTGTATTCTTTATTCTTCTGAGATGTTTTCCTATTTAGTTATGAACTAAAACCCCTAAATACCTAAGGGGGATGAAACCTAAGATGAATCTTGTTATTATTTTCTGAATTGTATGATAAATATTTGACTTGTTCTTAATTATGTGTTCTTAATTCTTGTTTTGGTATTTCAGGATATCGATTCAAGTTAATGCTCTTAGTTGGAGGATGAATAGTCCTTGGCTAAGAGTGTCTTTGTCATAAATAAGCAGAGTTGATTGCGCGCCTAGAGATAGGGTTGCCAGATTTTGTCGGATTAGGGTGAAACCTAATAAGGGGATCCATAGATCGAGTTAATGCACCCTAGGGTGTTAATTAGAAAGAAATTTCAATTATTCAATCTAGCGTTAAACGCTATTAGTCTTGAATAGGGATAATAACATAACTTAGGGATTTCTACGGAACAAGTTAAATGAATAAATCATCCGATTTGGAGCCAAAATAACAAGTAAAGTCTAAGTGGATTTTTCCTTAGGTATTGTCTTAAGTCAATCGTTTTTCTAAAAGTAATTTCCCAATTCTATTTTCTGTGATTTCTTAGTTTAGTAATTAGTTAATTAAAACAAACCTCATTATTCTTAGGCTAGATAATAAAAAGACAGTCATTACTAGTACTTTTAGTTCCTTTGGGTTCGACAATCCGGTCTTGCTAAAGCTATACTACTGTTCGATAGGTACACTTGCCTACGTCATGGTAATAGTTAATTTCAAGAACGATTAATTATAAATTTATAAAACTTATCATGGAATATCACGATCAAGTTTTTGGCGCCGTTGCCGGGGAACTAAAATATTAGGAAAACTCAATTTTTATTACTTTAGCCATTTACTCTTACTGCAATTTAATTTTGTTTTTGTTTTTGTTTTTATTTTTATTTACTAAATTTTATTTCCTTTATTCTGGCAGGTTCTTATAGTTTATGACTAGAAGAAACCCGTCGGGACCACTACTTTTTTACAAAAAAATCGATCGTACTGCTCGTAAAAACTGATGAGAAATAAGACGAAGCCTAAGATACACAGAAGAAGAGCAAGAGGATGATATCTCAACTACAACCGAGGAGATGGCTGAAAGTCAAAAAAATCAGCTACCTCCTGCGATTCCTGCTAATCTAGCAAATCAGAATCCTGCTCCTCGTACTATGTATGATTATGCTAAACCTACATTAACAGGAATTGAATCAAGTATAGTTAGGCCTACTATTGCTGCAAATAATTTTGAACTAAAACCTAACACGTTTCAAATGATACAGCAATTTGTTCAGTTTGATGGTTTGCAGGATGAGGATCCCAACACGCACTTGGCAAATTTTCTTGAATTCTGTGACAATTTTAAAATTAATGGCGTTTCTGATGATGCCATTCGTCTTCAGTTATTCCCTTTTTCATTAAGGAACAAAGCTAAACAGTGGTTGAACTCGTTACCATGAGGGTCAATCACTACTTGGGAAAAAATGACCGAAAAGTTTTTATTAAAGTATTTTCCGCCGGCTAAGACGGCCAAATTACGTAATGATATCCCTTCTTTTGTGCAGATGGATTTAGAAACACTTTTCGATGCATGGGAGAGATACAAGGACCTACTGCGAAGGTGCCCTCACCATGGGTTTCCTTTATGGTTGCAAGTTCAAACGTTCTACAATGGTGTGAATCACTCGACAAGAAAAATGATTGACGCAGCCGCTGGTGGAACCATCAACAAAAAAACACCTGAAGAGGCTTGCGAATTTATTGCGGAGATGTCACTGAATAACTATCAGTGGCAAGTCATGAGGACTAAGCCAACCAAGACAGCAGGCGTTTATAACGTCGATTCGGTTACTATGCTATCAAATCAGGTATAACTTCTAAATAAAAAGATTGATGGTTTACTTGGTTCCACGCAGGTACATCCAGTGATGAGGTGTGATTCAAGTGGAGGAGGCGTACATACAGAATATCAACCCTTCAATCCTACAACCGAAAAGGAACAAATCAGCTATATGGGTAACAATAACTTTAGATCTCAAAATAACCCATACAGTAATACTTATAATGCTGGTTGGAGGAACAACTCAAATTTCTCTTAGGGTGGTCAAGGGAATCAAAGACAACAAAATCCTCCGGGTTTTCAACAACCACCTTATCAATAGGAATAGAAACTGAACCTTGAAGAGATACTATCCAAATTCATTACAGTGTCAAAACCTCATTTCCAGAATACCGAGATGGCACTTAAAAATCAATAAGCGTCGATCCAAGGGCTTGAAACTTAGATAGGCCAGTTGTCCAAACTAATTTCTGAAAGACCATTAGGAAGTTTACCTAGTGACACCAAACCAAATCCAAAAGAGCATGTGAAAGCAGTTACACTAAGGAGTGGGAAAGTGTCAGCTGAATCTGAAAAGAAGCTAACACAAGAAGCCGTGATAAGCGAAAAGGAGGAGGAAAAACCCAAAAATAGTGACAAACCAGTGCCCAAAGAATATAAACCACTAGTTCCATACCCAACAAAGTTGAAAAAGGACCGCATGGATGCGCAATTCGGTAAGTTTCTTAAACTTTTTAAGCAATTACATATCAATTTGCCTTTTGTTGAAGCCATCTCGCAGATGCCCACATACGCAAAATTTTTGAAGGAGCTTCTAACAAATAAAAAGAAGTTTGATGACTTATCTATAGTGGAACTCAACGAGGAGTGTTCAGCCATACTCCAAAATTAACTGCCAACCAAACTGAAAGATCCAGGAAGTTTTACTATCCCTTGCTTAATTGGTAGTTTAAAAGTTGAGAAAGCACTAGCTGATTTAGGCGCTAGCATTAATTTGATGCCATATAAAATGTTCAAAAAACTTGGTCTTGGAGAACCTAAACCCACTAGGATGAGTATTCAACTAGCTGATAGATCTGTTAAATATCCTAGAGGTATTATAGAAGACGTACTTATGAAAGTAGATAAATTCATATTCCTTGTTGACTTTGTTGTGCTTGACATGGACGAAGATGTGGAAGTGCCTTTAATCTTAGGGCGTCCATTTTTAGCCACTGCTAGGGCTGTAATTGATGTGGGTGACGGCAAATTGGTACTTAGAGTAGGTGATGAAGAAATTATCTTTAAAATTTATGACGCTATAAGATTTTCTAGGGAACAGCATGATTTATGTTATTTTATTGACTCTATTGATCATACTACTCAAGACTCTTTTTAAGAAATTATACGGAAGGACACGACAGAACTGTATCTAGCTCAAGGAGAGGAGGCAGATGATGACTCCAATGAACATTCCTTAAGACAAGCAGAATATAAGGGTATTAAGATAAACGATGAACTTAAGCAAAAACCCTCTGTTGAAGAACCTTCCAAACTAGAACTTAAACAATTGCCAAATCACTTGGAATATGCATATCTTGGAAATAATTTTACATTACCAGTGATTATTGCTTCTAACCTGCAACCCAAGGAAAAAGAATAATTAATCCAAGTATTAAGAGAACATAAAAAGCCCATAGCTTGGAAAATTTTTGACATCAAAGGGATCAGCCCCTCTTTTTGTACCCATAAAATTTTAATGGAAGATGGATATAAGCCATGTGTGCAAGCTCAAAGACGGCTGAACCTCAATATGAAAGAAGTTGTTAAAGATGAGGTAATTAAACTTCTAGATGCAGGAATTATTTATCCTACTTCTGACAGTTCTTGGGTAAGTCCAGTGCAGGCTGTTCCTAAGAAAAGAGGCATGACTGTTGTGACCAACGAGAAGAATGAATTAATCCCAACAAGAACAGTCACAGGTTGGAGAGTTTGTATTGACTATAGGAAGCTGAATGATGCCACAAGAAAATATCACTTTCCCTTGCCATTCATTTACCAAATGTTAGAAAGGTTATCTGGGCACATGTATTACTGCTTTTTAGACGGATTCTCTGGCTACTTCCAAATCCCAATAGCTCCTGAAGATCAAGAAAAGACGACATTCATATGTCCATATGGTACGTTTGCTTATCGTAAAATACCTTTTGGATTATGTAATGCTCCTGCCATTTTTCAGCGCTGTATGATGGTCATCTTTGACGAACTCGTGGAAGACATCATGGAGGTATTTATAGATAATTTCTCGGTATTCGGTAACTCTTTCCATCTTTACCTTAAAAATTTAAAATGAGTTTTAATAAGATGTGAGGAAACTAGCCTTGTGCTTAACCGGGAGAAATGTCACTTCATGGTTCAAGAAGGTATTGTATTAGGGCATAAAATTTCTAGTAAAGGGATTGAAGTGAGCAAATCTAAAATTGAAACAATCGAAAAATTACCCCCTCCTAATTTGGTCAAGGCTATTAGAAGTTTTTTAGGACATGCTAGTTTTTATAGAAGATTTATTAAGGATTTTTCTAAAATAGCTAAGCCTTTGACTAAATTGCTAGAAAAAGATATACCTTTTAATTTCGATCAGGAATGTTTAGAAGCATTTAACACCTTAAAAGATAAATTAATTAATGCTCCAATCATAATTGCACCTGACTGGAATTTACCTTTTGAATTAATGTGTGATGCGAGTGACTTTGCAGTAGGTGCGGTTTTGGGACAGTGAAGAGACAAGCACTTTCAACCTATCTATTATGCTAGCAAGACTTTGACAGCCGTACAAGAAAACTACACTACCACGGAAAAAGAATTGCTAGCTATGGTTTTTGCATTTGATAAATTTTGATCATATCTCATATTGTCAAAAGTTGTTGTTTACACTGACCATTCTGCCCTTCGATACTTATTAACTAAAACTGATAGAAAACCTCGACACATTCGATGGATTTTATTGTTGTAGGAATTTGACTTAGAAATTCGGAATAAGAAAGGAGCTGAAAATCTCGTGGCTGATCATCTTTCCAGGCTTGAGAACTCAAATACCAAAGAACTAGATGAAGTAGAAATAAATGATTCATTTCCTGAAGAACAAATTTTCGCTATATCTGATTCTGAGGTACCTTGGTTTGCAGACATCTCACATTTTTTAGCTGCTAACATTATCCCAAAAGAGTTGACACACCAGCAAAAGAAGCGATTCTTTAATGATGTGAAAAACTACTTTTGGGATGACCCTTTTCTTTTTTACATATGTGCAGATCAAGTCATTAGAAGATGCGTTACAAGGTCAGAAACATCAAAGATACTGGAACATTGCCACTCAAGACCGACTGGAGGACACTATAGTGGAACTAAGACCGCACATAAAATACTTGAATCAGGTATTTATTGGCCCTCGTTATTCAAAGACGCTAACAGGTATGTGACTTCTTGTGACAAATGCCAACGGACAGGTAACCTCTTCAAACGTGATGAAATGCCTCAAAACTATATGCTTTCATGTGAAATGACCTTTAGGGTATCAACTTCATGGGTCCATTTCCTAGTTCATTTGGGAGTAAATACATCTTAGTAGCAGTTGATTATATGTCCAAATGGGTAGAAGCCCAAGTTTTACCTACTAATGATGCTAAAGTGGTAGTACGATTCCTTAAGAAACTCTTTTTGAGATTCGAAACACCTAGAGCAATTATCAGTGACAGGGACACTCATTTTTGTAACACCCAATTTGAGAAAACCCTTAAGAAATATAGAGTTCATCACAGAACAACCACCCCATACCATTCTCAAACTAGTGGACAAGTCGAAGTGGCAAACCGAGAAATCAAACGGATTCTTAAAAAGACAGTAGAATCAAACAGGAAAGATTGGGCGATGAAAGTAGATGATGCTTTATGGGCTTATAGAACTGCTTTTAAGACTTCCATAGGAACATCACCTTACAGACTTGTTTATGGAAAAAGTTATCATCTACCATTCAAACTAGAGCATAAAGCTTTTTGGGCTATTAAATTTCTAAACCTTAATCCCGAACTTGTAGGTAAAAACAGGTTGATGCAGTTGAATGAGTTGATAGTGGCGAGCCAATGCATATGAAAACTCACGCTTATACAAGGAAGCAACAAAGCGGTGCCATAACACTCGTTTAAAGCAACGGAAACAATTCAAAGTCAGAGATTTTGTCTTGCTCTATAATTTGAGACTCAAGTTGTTTCCTGGGAAACTTAAATCACGATGGTAAGGACCTTTCGTAGTTCAATCTGTTTTTTCATATGGCACAGTAGAGGTAAGTCACCCATCACAAGGAACTTTCAAGGTAAATGGTCATTGTCTCAAACTTTATAACGGTGAGAATTTTAAGGATGATGGAGAGGAGCTACAACTCCACGAACCTCCCTGAATACACTAACAAGGGAAAGTCGAGCTTAGACTATAAACAAGCGCTTCTTACGAGGCAACCCGAGTACTAACAGTTTTCATTTACTTAAATTTTATTTAAAATTCAAGATTTTTAATATTTAGATCACTAACTGAATCTTTGAAAATAGGTCCACAAAATCCACACGACCATGCACACGGGCGTGCCTTAGGCCGTGCCCGTAAAACGAGAAGAGACACGGCCGTGTGAAAACAGAGAAAAAGTTTTCCCAAAACACGGGATGCAATAAATTACTACGGTCATGTGAGCAGGCCGTGGGCAAATCTGCCAAAATGACACGGGTGTGCGACACGCCCGTGCCTAGCGCCCTTGGTCGACACTGCCAAAATAACATGGGCGTATGCATAGGTACATGGGCATGGGAGAAGCGAACCACATCGCACAGGGTCGTGCGTTATGATCATGCAGCCATATGGCCTAGACACACGGGTGTGTCTTCAGGCCATCCTGTGTCTAGGCCGTGTGACGAACTCTCAATTTGCGACAAACACGGGCTGGACACGAACCCCACGAGCATGTGATACGACCGTGCCACTTACAAAATTATATTATTCCTTTTATTTTATTTTTACTTTTATTTTTAAAAGATTCACGTATTCTTAAAACGAGGCTTATCTTTATGATTATTATCAGATTATTTCTTCCTCAGAATCATGCCTTACCTCCAGCTCTATTTTCAATTCTCGCTCTCGCTAATCTAGAGAGTTCATTCATTTTACACTCAGGAAGTTTCATTTCTCTCCTATCTTATGATATTATATCTATAATTGCCACTAACTCTATCTTTGCACATTGAGGGCAATGTACATCTTAAGTGTGGGGGGGTATTCATTGCATTATCAGAAAAATCCCTGAATGTTGCTGTTTTCTCTTGTAAATATCTCATACCATTTTTAGGATAAATTTTGATTAATTTATGATTTTTATTGATATATCTTGAATTAAAACATAGGCATTCATGCATTGATTATTTAAAACCTTAAGACATTAGAGAATTAAGCATGATAAGTTGGTTTTTAAGAATTTAAAATTTTAGGTTGTTTCCCCAAGTTTAGGTGTTATCTTGAATTGAAATCCACAAGTTTAAACATCAAAAAGCCATAATTTTTGTGAGATTATTGAGCCTTTAAGAGTATCTATTATTTCTTTCATGCTCACTTTTATTATTGCTTTGAGTGTGTCAATATCGAATTATTATTCTAGAACTTGCTTGATTATGCATGTCAAGACCACACCATTTGATTTGATATGTCAAGATGATAGAGGCACTTAGGATTAACCCACTCATGCCATGAAAAGCCTACCTCCACGATTAACCCTTAGTAAACCCTTTTGAGCTTAACAAGCCATTTCTTGTACTACCCTTGATATTAACCCTTAACTCATTATTGTTGAAATCTCCTAAATTAATTTGATCTCTATTTTTGTCGAGATTTGATTTGAATAAATTGCTTAACTATGTCTTGTTCTATATAGTTAGTCTATATTATTTGAATTGTTCTTAAAAAAAAAACATGTATACATATTAGTAGTAGTGATCTTTTGTTTTTGAGCTTAAGTATTTAAATTCCATTTTCTGAGAAGAAGCTCTGTTGTACGCAAGTGATGATTAAATATTTTTTTAGTTAAGTAATTTTTCAATTCAATCTCGATTCTAACCCTTTCTTTCAGCTTGTGACCACACCCCCTAACCAAGCCTCGTTACAACCCTCTAAAGACCTTTTGATTGATGTATCATCTCAATTTATAGTGGTGAAGATTTGATTTTCATGCAAGCCTATGGTAATAACTTTTCATATTGACTGATGAGTGCTAATTTCATTATCCTTAAACACTTTGAGTGATTTGAGTGAATCTTTAGTGAGGATGTTAAACTCCGTGAGATTTCGAATCAATGGTAACTATTTAGATAAGGGGAGATGCCTATATTTTTTATGATTAAATGCTCAACTTAGAATGTTTGAAACTTTAATATTCTTATAGTTGAATTCTCAATGTATGATTACTTATGAATTAGTTTGAGATATTATTGATAGGAATTATAAGTTCAGAAAAAGGAATTCTTAATTGTGAATTGAGGATTTGCTTGAGGACAAGCAAATGCTTAAGTGTGGGGGTATTTGATAAACCATAATTTATACATATTTTTATCCCATGCTTAACATATTTATGAATAATTTCTCCTTAGATTTGGTGAATTTGATGCTCCTAATCCTTTAATTTAATGTTTTATACTTAGATGAGCATAGGAGAGCAAAAAGAACAAGAAACGGGCCAAAAATGGAGAAAATGGGCCGACGAGGGAAAACAACACGGCCTGAACTTCCTCACACGGGAAGAACACACACCCATGCCATTCTAACAGGCTCGACCCCTACTTAAAACAACCTCAGCACGGGCGTGTTGATTTTTCAGCCTTGACCACGGCCTGAAGTAATCGCACACGGGCGTGTCACACGGGCGTGTCCCTGCCGAGCCTTAGTTAAGTTCTATTCGAAAAAAGGCAAGTTTTAGGGCTTTTAGGTATTCTAAAGCCTATTTAAACACCCTAGAGGAGGACCAAAGGGAGACGGAGGAGAGGGAGCGAGGAATTACTCCAAGAAAGTCGATTGATCCATCTTAGAAGCCAGATTCATCATCAAAACTGAAGATTTCTCCTCAATTTCCCTTCAGGAGTTTTGAGTTTTCTTTATATTTTGTATTCTTTATTCTTCTGAGGTGTTTTCCTGTTTAGTTATGAACTAAAACCCCTAAATACCTAAGGGGGATGAAACCTAAGATGAATCTTATTATTATTTTCTGAATTGTATGATAAATATTTGACTTGTTCTTAATTATGTGTTCTTAATTCTTATTTTGGTATTTCAGGATATCGATTCAAGTTAATGCTCTTAGTTGTAGGATGAATAGTCCCTGGCTAAGAGTGGCTTTGTCATAATTAAGCGGAGTTGATTGCGCGCCTAGAGATAGGTGACAAGATTTTGCCAGATTAGGGTGAAACCTAATAATGGGATCCATAGATCGAGTTAATGCAACCCTAGAGTGTTAATTAGAAAAAAATTTCAATTATTCAATCTAGGGTTAGACGTTATTAGTCTTGAATAGGGATAATAACATAACTTAGGGATTTCTATGGAACAAGTTAAATGAATAAATCATCCGATTCAGAGCCAAAATAACAAGTAAAGTCTAGGTGGATTTTTCCTTAGGTATTGTCTTAAGTTAATCGTTTTTCCAAAAGTAATTTCCCAATTTTATTTTCTATGATTTCTTAGTTTAGTAATTAGTTAATCAAAACAAACATCATTATTCTTAGGTTAGATAATAAAAAGATAATCATTACTAGTACTTTTAGTTCCTTTGGGTTTGACAATCCGGTCTTGCTAAAGCTATACTACTGTTCAATAGGTACACTTGCCTACATCGTGATAATAGTTAGTTTCAAGAATGATTAATTATAAATTTATAAGACTTATCATAGAAAATCACGATCAGCCACCAAAGAAAATGAATTTAGCGGCACTTTTACTAAAAACGCAGCTAAAGAACATGACCTTTAGCTGCGTTTTTAGGAAAAGCCCAAAAGCACCGCTAAAGGTCATGTTCTTTAGCGGTGTTTGTGGGGAAAACGCAGCTAAAAATCATATTCTTTAGTGGCATTTGTGGGAAAAGTGCTGCTAAAGGTCATGTTCTTTACCTGCATTTTTAGGGAAATTACCGGTAAAGGTCATGTGCTTTAGCGGTGTTTGTGGGGAAAGCGCCATTAAAGGTCATGTTCTATAGCAGCGTTTTTCCACATAAACACTGTAAAATTTAGTGGCATTATCTATAGCGGCATTTTTTGAGGTGCTTATGAAAATGCTGTAAATAGTTTTAGCGGCACTTATAAGTACCGCTATAGGCCAAAAAAACGCCGCTAAAAACCTATTTTGCTGTAGTGATTGGTTAAGAGTATGTCTATAGGTTGATTGTATTTACAATAAATTTGGCATCATAAAGAATGATCTTAAATTTTTAGTTATTAGAATAATAAGTTCTATTTATTACATTGTAAGTATGCATTAAGTAATTGAATGTACCAAATGACATAGAAAATATAGTCAAACGAGCATGCTAGTATGTATGATAAAGGATTAAAGTTATGATTACTTGATTGATTAAATTTGTGAATATTGAGATACCTAGGGATGACCTAAGGCATTGCTTGGTATAACCCAGAGCAAAAAAGATAACCTTATTCATCGATCCTTACTACCTATTTTGAGTAAGAAAACACTCCTTGATGAACCTTCATACAAAACCTAAGCAAAAATATAAATTTCTACTTACCCTTTTTCTTTGGTCCTTGAAATACACGAATTCAGACATTTGACCATACATATTGAGGGATAGGTAGATACATCATGACGGTTTTGTAAAAATTAGAGTGAAATGGGAAGAGCCAGTATGATAAAGTGACTATAGGTTTAGCCAAAATGTACAAAATAAGAGAAAAATTCAGAAAAAAAGTCAAAACAAGTAGAAAAAGTACTTGAGAAATGAAAAACAAAAGCATTGTGAGTAAGATGTGTTGTACAAGTCAAATGTGAAAAAGTCACAAAGTTAGAAAACTCAGTCATTAGTGTACAAAAATTTGTGAGCTAGCCATAGTTACTTTATCATGCTATGACTTCCTACATGGAGAAATAAGGAAGGTAAGAGAAAGATAAATAAGGCGGTGAATAAGCAAGGGTTATTAAGGGGGAGAATAGGGAATAATATGATGTGTCAAACTACTTTCATGCTTGAAACTATTTTGATGCTTCTTGTTTTTGAATTCCATACCAGTCTCAAGCCACAGAACGATACAAGCCAAAAAGCCCTATGTGATCTAGGTAGATTTATTCATGAATTGACATTATATTGAGTAATTACAACAATGACTATTTGTATTCTACTAGGATAATCAAAATACCTGTATTATTTATCGAGGGATCCATATATTGGAGGACCTTACTATTTGTATACTCTGTAATATACTAAACTTAGGTGTTTGAAACTGAAAATGGTAAGTCGTTTATATATCATGCCAAAATTTCATGTACATATGATTTTTCCTATTTATGTGTTCCAAAACTTGTCATTGTCTCATATTTGTTCAAGAGTCATATTTTATTTTATCTTTTCTATTTTCTTTGCTTGAGGACAAGCAGTGACTTAAATGTGAAGGAGTTTGATCTACCACAAATTGTTTTAGCAGATTAAACTAGTTTTCGTACTTAAGGAGCTTGAATATAAGAAATTTTATTATGTTATATTTAGTTTTTCAATTTTAGTTTTCAATTAATAAAAAGTGTGGTTTGAGTCGTTTATATGACCTTAGGGGCCAAAGTAGGCCTAAGGGAAGACTAACGTGTTTAATGAGTGTGCAGGACACCATTAGGAGGCATGAGAACTTGAGATTGGTCACCACGTTGCAACACAAAGGTTCGATGTCACAACATCATGAGAAGGAACCCAAAATACCAAGTCTACCTTTGGTGTCGTGACATAGACAGAGGATATCACAACACAACCCTAAACTCACTAAGTATACTTATGAACACCGCCTCAATTCCATATTAATTAGACCTATTTATGTTTAGGTTAATATTAATTTAAGATGTGGAGTTAAACAAAAAATGCTTTAAGGTAATCTGGGTTAAAACTCACTAAGTTCATTTGAACTTACAACAAGTGTTTGTTTATGTTTCAGGTTCTGTTTTAAGAGTTGGTACACCTGGAGGGACCAAGCCAAGATTGTGCCAAAGGGCAGTTCGGGTTGCATCGTTATGCACATAAAGGGTACCGTAAGAGCATGGCATATAGTACATTATGCCATGAAGAGTCTGTTGTAACATCAAATATTCGAATCTAGTGTTTTGAGTCAGGTAGAGGGTGTTACATTTAAACAACTAGGGAAAAATCATAAAATAGGGTCACACGATCATGTGCCTAGACCGTGTTAAAAATTGAGACTATGTAAGCTGGAGTTACATGGCCATGTATCCAAGTCGTGTGACTCACTAAGACCGTGTGGACTAAATGCAAAATCTTATAAACAATCACAGGACTGTGTGGCCAGGCCATGTGAGAGACTGAGACGAATTGGAACTTAAATTTGATATAATTACACTTATCCAATCCCTAAGGCGTAGCCTCTAAGTGTACCCATCTTTATTCATGTTACAGATAAAATGCCATTCGCATGGACTTGGCAATGTTTAACTAGCTCTCTCCACACTATCCTTGAGTCATCCCTTGATTTTGCAATCAAGGCAAAACACTTGTAAGTTCAAATGAACTTATTGAAAATAGGTACAGTAATGCTTGTAAATGACTCTTGAAGTCTCTGATAATAAATAATTATTGTACATTATTAAACTCCCTGGGTAACATAGAAGGTTTTGCAATTCAACTGGCACAGATGACAATATACTTTCTTCTTGAATATATCACTAGCGGATATATATCAGTGGTAGATTTATAAGCATTTGTACACTTTCTGATGACCCCTTTTTGAGACTATATTTCATCAAGCTTTATTTCAACATCTTATTCTAACTTGCTGGTTGTCTCATTAAGGATAGTCACGCAAGTAGATGTGCAGATTTTTGACAACTTTGGCAAACTTGCAAGTAGTTCGCCAAGAAAGTGGAATCCCATCTTGATTCCTTGATTCCACGTCAAATCCAAAACCAACTTACTGTATTACCCAGATGTCCACTTCCTTATGACCTAGCTTATGCATACTCCATTTTAAAGGAAAACCCATTTATTTACATCCTTCTATGTGACCTTTGAATAGAACATTTGACTGACAGTTTAAACACCACTCTTTCTTTGCAAAATTGTACTTGTAAGATAGTCTTACTGGACTTTCCCTCTTCAAGATAGTCCGAAATAGATAATCTAGCAACAGATAGTCCTCCTCATTAGATCGTATAAGGCGGACTTCCCAATACTAGATAGTCCAAACAGACATCCCCTTCATTCGTTAGCCCTTGGCGAACATTCTACATAAGGTAGTATTTGGCAGACTTCCCTTTTCTGGCGACTTCTTTTCCTAGAACACTTAGAAATATAGTCTAGAGAATTGCCTTGCTCCCTCATAACCAATGCTGGCTTGATGGCTATCTCCAGTGGATTCTTAATAATGGATACATATTTGAAATATCTTACAGAAAAAATACCCTTTTTCCCACATATATCCACGTGCCAGACGTTTTCACATATTCCTCTTACCTTTGCATCTTGGCTAGATTTCTTATCAGTACACTCGCCAGTGTTCCCTTACGTGCCATAATTGTTACGATAGAATTTTTGTCATGCGAGTCATACAGTGGTTTCCACATATACGCCCTGATGGAAATTCTTGTTTACAGTCTTGATGGGCTCCATTTTGCCATAAGACAAATTTGTCCTCCACTGGACCATGCCATGGCTAGCCGAGAACTTTTGACTCTAAAGAGTCAGTAGACCATTTTCATGGTGTCGGTCTGTAAAACTGATTTACAACAATTTGTTGTGGCAAATTAAGGTCTTTTCGACACTTAACGAGCTTTTTTCAAGTATTTTTATATGTTTTTATTTTATTTTTTATTTTTAGTATCTTAAATTTAAGTTATGCAAAATAAGCGTTTTTACGCAATTTTGAGTTATGCTATTGATAGCATTGAAAAGAACATAAGTTTTCCCCCTACTTATTGGTTAAATTGTTCCCATTTAGTTACCCTTAGCATACATTTTAGCATGTTCATTTTAGTAAATTGCATTTTATAACTCAATGAGTCCTAGCCTATTTTATCCTTAATTTTGCTATCTTATTGCATTAATGTCGCTGCATGAGTTAATTCTAGATTGCGTCTAAAATTTTCGCTGTGGTTGACAGTTATCTGATAAGATACAACCATGCGTGAGCTATCCAGTCCGGTGTAACTACCCTATACAAACAAGGACAAAAAATCATGAGGGAATGACACCTGTACTATTGAGGAAAGCATAAAAGGATAACGTGAGAAGAATGAGGGCAGGATTTTTTTTAGTTGACCACCATTCTCTTACCCTATTTTGAAGCTTGCGGCCATGGCAGCTTGAGCCTCCTTTGGGTGAGCCAACATGAAGACTGATGCAGATCCACTCTTGACGAGGAGATCTAAGTGCAGAACAAGAGGAAATAGAGAGATTCAATCGAGTAGCCCAGGGATAGTATTCTCCATTCTATTCTTTCTCATTTCTTTCAAAACGCTGGTGATTACTCTATGTTTTCTACTATATGGAAGTACAATGAATGCTTTGTTAAATGTTATCTTATTAAATCTTATTTTTATCATTTAATCTTAGGGGTTTGAATTTCTAAACATGGAAGTGTTATTGTAGTCACTAACAGTGGAAGGTGCACTGACAGTTTAAGCTAAAAAGCATTTCAGCGGAAGTTGAGTAAGGACTAAAGGAATTTAGTCCACTTGTTCTTAATAGTGCCATATTGCCATCATCGAAAGGTAAGGTTAATGTGCATGGTTAAGTCCCAGATTAAATAAAAGAGTGGCATTTGGTAAGATATACATTAAATTTTACTGCGTCGACAATCACCTATCTTTTATACCTTGTGAGTACTTAGTATACTGCTAAATATTCATGTTGGGGATCTTAGTTTATCCATAGCATACTTTTCTTATTGTTTTCGAGTTATTGCTTCAACAACTATCCTCACAATCTATCTCATTTCTATCTGTTATTGCACTAACATTAATAGACAAAAGACAACCATCCTTGTGGGATTGATATTCGGCAGACTCAAATCTATCTATTATACTTGCATCGACAGTGTACGCTTACACATTATTGCTATGACATTTACAGTCGATTAGCTATGACCTAATGGGCCACGATGGGCCTAGGGATGATCTAACGACTCTATCTAGTGTGTAGGAAACTATTTCTTTGTGGTTTCTATTTGCAACCAGAGTGGTCTTCATGACTATTAAAGGAAACTCTACTTCTAAGCACAAATTGATACCGGAACATATTTATTTTCTTATTCCATTCTTTTATTTAATTTACTATTTTGTATGTTAAATATGAGTTTAGGGATTATTGCATTTAGATCCATGAGAAGCTAATTTCCTTAGGGAGATTAACGAATGGATGTGTGACTAATTAACATATAATTAGGGTTTAAATATGAGTTAGTTGGTTTAACTTATGTGCAATTAAACCCTAAGAAGTAATGCCCCTAGGAATTAATTTAGGATAAATGAGACAAAGGATAAAAAAAATAATGTTAGCTCAAATAATCAAACTGGAATTGCCAAGAGAGGGTGAATTGACTTTTAAAAATTGGTGAAAGCTAGAGAGAAAGGATAAACAAATTTGACACAAGAATGTAGAATGGTTCGGCCCTAATTGCCTACTCCACTACCTTACTTTTCCAATACTAAAAATTTCTCCAAATTCACTAATATGATAACCTTTGAGGAGAAGGTTTAACCTTACAATCTCCCTTAAGGTTTCTACCCAAACCTTAAGATACAAACCCTCTCAAAGAGATACAAAGAAGCAAACAAAAAAATAATCCTTACAAGATCAATGTGTTTGCAAATTAAGCTCAATTACAATGAAAAGACACTTGAGCAATGGAAATAAAGCTCACAAGTATGAAAGAAAAGTATGGATGTCACACCCCAGTTCAGGCGAGTTCAAGGATAAAGCGTATAATAGTGAAAGAATCTGTGTTTGGCGGGTTGTAATTCACCCATTTGCTTGTTATGGCATATACTTGTGGGTGCATAGTATACACTGAGTAATTCAGTGGAAATTTTATGTTAGATTATTTGATTAGTTAAACAGGAAAGGCATCATCTAAACAAAAAGACAAATTACAGTATGATTTATCACCAAATGTATAATACGCCTAGTTTGTTTTGGTATTGTTCTTGTTGGGTTGTGAAGTGTTTGGTTAGGAATCAAATGAATTGACTGTCTTAATATTTGCTACATAGGATATTTAATTTTGTTTCTTTAGGAGTTTGTAGGCCAATAAGAGAGACAAACTCTGAATTCAAATGACACTTGTTGAATGTCTATAAGGGAGATTGGATCATATTTATATATGAGATAAGAGTTCTATGAGGAGTTTTCTTCTGGACTCAAAATGTTACTCTCTGATTCTTTTTTGGAACCAATTTCATTTCTTCTTTATTGGGCTGAAAACTTAAATTCTTGGCTTAACCAGTGGTTATTTGGCCTTTGGATAAGTATTACAACTCTACATGTTAAATTTTGAAAGAGTAAGTCTGTAAGGAATGTGTGAACAATAAGATGTAAGTATAAGGTTTGGCATGGGGGTTGTAAGTGTAACATCTCGATTTAGGGTGTGGTCAGAACAGTAATTTTGAGACCACAAATCTGACGTAAGAAAATTTATTTTTATTATATTTTTATGGTCTACGATTTCATGAAATTATTTTGTGAAAATTTCATTTGAAAATTTTGACGTTTGGGCACTCAATTTGGTCAAAAGGACTAAATTGTAAAAAGTGCAAAACTTGAGTTCTAGAAGCTAGAGCTGTCTAATTGCTATGAAATTTTAAACTGGAGGTCATTATATGGTAATTAGACCATTGGTTAATTGTTGGACAAAAATGGGCATGAAATAGGTGAAATAGAATATTTTTAAGTTAGGGGCATTTTGGTAATCTAATAATTAAAATAATTAAAAAGCCAAAATAAGCCAAATTTTCCATCTTCTTCTTGTTCCAACCGAATCTACCATGGAAGCCATGGCTAGGGTTTGGTTCAAGCTTCCAAGTTCCATAGTAAGTGCATCCTAGCCTCGCTTTTGATGTTCTTTACATTTTTGAAGTCCCCGTAACTTGATTTACCTATTTCTACCATTATTTTGAGCTAAGGTTCATGTTTAAAAATTTATCCATGAGTAATATGCATGTGTTTTGATGTCTAATGGTAGAAAATGAATGTTGGGTGTTAAATAAACGACTTTTACTAAATGATTTTCGGTGAAAATGTCTAAAATGACCATTTTGTAAAAAAGTATAAAAGTGCCATAAAAGTGTGATTTAGTGGAAATTGTGGGCTGCTATAGTTATGAAAATGATTCAGATAGGCTTAAAGTACAAAGAAATTGAATGAAAATCATTTTACGAGCTTAGGGGCAAAAGTGTAAATATGACAAGTTTAGGGGCAAAAATGTAATTTTTCTATAGTATGATTTTTGGATCACATTGACTAATGTGACTAATAAATAGAATAAATGTGATATTATAGATCAAAGAAAACGAGGTTCGGGCCTAGAATAGGGGAAAAACGAGAAATTGACGGTTAGGTCCTTTTTCACCATTTTTGGTATCGAGGTAAGTTCGTGTGATAATAATAATGCAATGTTATACTTGAATGTTAATGCTTGATATTACATGAATTGTACGTACATGTGTAAATAATGTGATAATGTACTATGTTTTGATCTGTTAACATTATGTGATAATTATTTTATCTTCATTATGTATGTTATACCTAATTGAAATTTTGTAAGTACAGATGATATCATGGTCGTTATCCACGAAATTACGAGCAAGTACGATGGAGATGCTATGAGTATATGAGAAAGAATCTCGTTTGAACCTTAGGAATAGTCTAGGATACAAGTGACATGTCACTAGGAATTAAGAAATCTGAACTCATTGAGTTGGTCTGGGTTCGTAATATGTATGTGGCATCTGAGCTCGTTGAGTTGGTCCGAGTTCATAATGGATGCGATACATGTAATTGGGTTCCGGGCAATGGTCTTGTGTGTCCTACCAGTGGCTAGTTAATCCTTGAGTGGGTCGGATTCCTGACAGCTTGTGTGAGCAGCCCCTGTAGCTACACCTTGACCGATAGCTTTTATGAGCAAGCCCGTGAGTAGCTCCATTGCGAGCGTTACATGTTATGAGGTAGCTTTGGCTACGTATGTATATATGACACTTATGTGCAAGTTTTCCACGTATCTAATAGTATTCCCAGTGTTCAATGGGTAATGCAATGGATGATGTAATGAAAGTCCCAAGGAGGGCATGTTAAAGAAGGTATGGTTGTATGCTATACTACGAGTGGGTATAGGTATGTACACTAAGCTTATGGTTATTGAGTCTTTGAAAAGTCGAGTCCTCGGTGAGGTAAGATGTATGAATTATGAATATAAATTTTGTTGCAATATCATTCTAACTTACATTGTGTATTTGAACATGGAAACCATGAAATGGTGAGTTCATGATTAGTTGAAAATGAACTTATGATAGTTATCATTATATTGCACTAAAACAGTTTTGGACAACAGCAGTAGTCCGACTTTGAAAATCCACCACAAATTGTGGAAATCGAATTAAAAACTGAATAAAATATGAAATTAAAGCTTATTGAGTCTAGTTTTACATAGAGGAAACAGTATAAGAAAAGAATTTCATATTATTAGATATTTTAATTTTTGTGAGATAGGGTTAGAGTGATTTCGGGCACCCTTGTCTTAACTTTGGAAAATCATTAAAAATTTTAAAAAAATAATTATGGGTTAGAATTTATATGAGTAAATTATTAATGAGTCTATTTTTAAGAGAAATAGACAGAAACATTATCTGAATCCCGTACTGTGAGATAATTAATTTTTAGTAAAGAAAGGTCGAAGCTGTCAAACAATAGAATAGGGGTAACTTTGAAGAATAAACTGTACTTATTGGCTGATCCATAAATTCTGAAAATTTTATGTTACAAAGATATATGAGTCTAGTTTCAAATTATTTTAATAGATCTTAATTTAGAATTCTGTAACTCAAGTTATAAGTAATTGAGTGACTATGGCTCGAGTAAATAGCTTGACTTGAACATAAGTAAAAGTACAAATATGATTGTATTGTTTTGAGATCATGTTGTAAGAATTGATAGAAACATGTTGATAAATTGCTTATTATTTTCATATGGACTTACTAAGCTATAAAGCTTAAGACCTCCTTTCCATTTCTTTAGTGTTGTCAGGTTAGCTCGGGGTTCGAGATTGTTGGAGGCAGCATCACACTATCAAATTATCAAGTTGGGGTATTAATAAACCTTAAGTATTTTCAAGTGAGTGGCATGTATAAAGACTTAGTCTTTTGATATATGTTTTTCATGATTTGGCCAAATGTATTGGCTTATAATGATTCAATTGTATATAGCCATGAGATGTGGCTTATATTGATTATTGGGTTGTAACCCCATTATATGTGCATGCACAAGCTTAAAAGTTCCACGTGATGTGAGTATGTGACTTGATATGGTGTGCAATGTCTTAGGCAAGCATGTTATTCTATGCATGTGAAATATGTTGGTATTTTATAAAGTTATGAGCTAGCCTTGAACATGAATGTTTGACGATTAAGTTGAAATATTTTGGTATAAAAGTATAAGTGATATCATAATAGACAAGGCCTAATGAGTGTGTAAAACACATGAATCATGACATGCAAATGCTATGTTTGTGGCCTAAATGAAGATGTTTAATCGTTAAATGGAGGCCATGTTATATGTCCTTGATGTTGTATAAATGTGTGAGAGTTTATGGTTGACCAAGGCTTGGAATATAACCTAAGTGTTGGCCACACGGGCAGAGACACAGCCGTGTGTCTCAGCCGTGCGGGAAACATGGCCTTAGCACACAGGCGTGTAACTTGGCTGTGTAACCCCATTTCGTTGCTGACGTCATAAACAGTGAGTTACACGTGCTGAGGACACGGGCGTGTCCCAAGCCACACGGGCGTGTGTGACCACACGGCCTAATCCATATGGGCTTGTGACTCTTTAAACATGGAAAATTCCCTAAGTGTTGTAAAATTTTTGGAAGTTCTCGGTTTAGTCTCGAACAACCCCCGATGTATGTTTTGGGCCTTGTAGGCCCGTATAAGGAACAATATGCATGTGTTTGAATGTTTTTAAATTGGTTGAAATTTTATGGCCCGATTTTACATGTATGTGTATGTTTAAGTCCGGTAATGCCTCGTATCCTGTCCTGCCGTCGGACACGAGTAAAGGGTGTTACAGTAAGTACTTGAGATGATGGTAAGTTATATATGAATAAGCTTTTAATGGTGTTTCTATGTTCTGTAAGCAATGGTTGTTGTTGTTGGTTTGAAAGAGATGTCTGAGTCTAGAGTTTAGAATTACAAAACGTGAGTTAAGGTGATTCTTCATCTTGACTCTTTTATATGAACTGTTCAAATAAGAAATATATTTATATACCTACATAAATGGAGTGAAGGTGAAGTTTATGGAAACTAGTAAGGTGTGAGTATGGTATGTAACGCCCCAAAAATTGGGCCTAAGAGGTATTGGGCCTTGAGTCTGGGTTTGGGTAGAAGACGGCCTGAATAATTAGTACGTTTTAATTAATTTATTATTATTATTACGTTTAGTTTAGTAATTAAATAAAATATGAAGGGCTTATAGTGTGGGAAAAAGTCCGGGCTCGGCCTATAGCTTTAGCGAAATTCTCAAATTTTGCCTCTTAAGAGAATCTGGTAGTAGGCCTTATTAATATATTGGGTTGAGTTTTAGCATAAAGGAGCACCTGGCCCAGTGGCTAAGCACGCTAGGAAGGCTGGGAGGTGCCTGGGTTTAAGGCACGGTGAGCGTAATTTGGGAGTTTTTTTTGTATGCAGATCGTGGTTGGAATAGGGGTTAAGAGGGGTTGTGAGTAAATTTTAACACAAGGAGCGTCTGTGGCACAGTGGCAGCAGCGTGCTAGGCCTGTCGAGAGGTTATAGGTTCGATTCCAGGGGAAGGCGAATTCTGTATTATTTTTAGCGAGCCAGAACTGAAGCGGGTAAAGGTTAAAATTAAATGTGAAAGGATTATGTCATGAAAGGAACTTCGATGCAGTGGCAAGCAACGTGTGTGTGGGGTTATAAGGTCGCGTGGAAGGAAAAATTCTCTTTTATTTTTAAGCGGACCAAAGCTTCAGCAGGTAAGGTTTATAATTAATTGTAACCATATATTACTAAAGGAGAAAGCGTGGTGTAGTGGCCAGCAGCTCGGGTGAAGGCGCAAGGGCGCAAGGCGGACGGAGGTCTGGGGTTCGAGCTTCATCTCGTGCGAAAGGTTGGGAATTTTGCTGCTCACGTGGGGGAGAGTCAGAGTTTGACCGAAACTCTCTTAGCATTGGCTTGAGTCGGTCAAGCAGTGGACTGCTGCTGGTGGTGCAAAAAGGTTGGATGGGATTTAAATTGGTAGGGGCTAAAATTTAGGAGAAAAGTATGGAATTTGAATTTGGGAAGGAATTTATGCCAAAATAAGATTTATGGCAGAGTACCAATTCAGCTATAGGCAATTAAATGCCGAAAAACTCTTAAAATTTTGGCGTATGGGTTGTCTTTCTTTTCTTTCTTTATTTATTTAGTCTTGGGTATTTTTAAGTAATTAATCGATTTAGGTTGGGGCCATTCATAGCTACTGTTATTTTTTAGATCGACCTTTATTGTTTCTCCTCTCTTCTTCCATCCTCTTTTCTTCTTCTTTTCTTTTCTTTTTTTTCTCCATAGCCGAATTTTTCTACCAGTCTACTCAACACCACTTTCTTACCATTACTTTTAAGCCTTACAGCTGAATATCACAAAAGCCGAAATCCCGAAAGCCTATATTTTCTGTGTCGAATTCTCCTAGCAAAGCCTACTAATTTTTCTCCATATTGTGGTCGATTCTCTCATCTTTTAAACCCTAAACCTCTATCGACAAAGCCACTACAAAACCATCATCTTTTTCTTCATTGTTTCAAAAAGTCGAAAACCCTATAGTCTTAGGAGCATAGCTGAATCTTTAGACTAGTAAAGGACCGATTTCTGCTAGGGTTTGAGGGTTAGATCTACATCAGAATTGAATAAGAACTAAAGTGGAATCTTTGGCTGAAGGAACCGGTGGTAAGTTTTCGAATATATTTCTTTATTTCGGGAATTAAGAAAAGCCGAAACCCTTAAGGGCGGCTAACGTTTGGACTAAGGGCATTATGCCTCTTTCTTTTTGAATGTGTAAGCATTAGCGAGGATAAGAGGGCATACAACAAAAAGGGCTTGAAGACTGTTTCGGTTGGATCTTTGGATCTAACCTATATTTCGGCAAAAAGGTTAGGAACTCTGGGATCTAAGGCTGTGTTGGCCAAATATGGTAAGGGGTTGAATACGTAGTTTGATTTTGATATTTAGATTGACGTGTTAGTAATCCAATTTTAGGCAGTTCGTGTGTGGAACTCGTCAGCGTATCGTCGCAAACAGGTGTGTAAACGACACCCACTCATAGACTAGATTGGCAAAAGCTGAAAAGCCGAAATGCCAAAAAGTCGACATTTGTGAACTTGCGAGCATGCGAGCGCTCGTGAGTGGTTTGTTTGTTAATTTTGGTAATCATAAGGGTAAGAGTGCAGAGTGCGTAATTTCGTGCACTTCGGTATATTTGGGCTTAATTGGTCGAAAATAGGGTAGTGGGCCAACGGGCCTAATTCGGTAAAAACGCTCGGTAAGTGTTTCTGTTAATGCGTTAATGGTTATAATATGTGTGTAAACTCTAGAATAGTAAATTTTACTAAAATACCCCTAAGTATGAAAATTACCATTTTACCCTTAGGTGCAAAATGACCGTTATACCCCTAGGGTTAATTTTGACTGAAATGCATGATATTCTGATTCTGTTTGTTATATGCCATGACATGTATATCTGTGCATGGGGTTGAGTTTTGTTATGGAGGAAGAACTCGTTCTGGTGGCTGTGCCACATATTCTGATATAAGCAGCTTTGTTGCGGATTATAGTTAATGCCGCAATCGGTGCTAACACCGTAAGTGTAGGGATGGCATGGGTGATTTATTCCCCACAGGAAGTGTAGGGATGGACGGAGGCAAGTGCAGGGTTGGATGGGGTTATCATGCATTAATCATATGAGACTGTTTTGTTATGGGCCAACTGTATTGAAATGGGCCCAACTGTGTTAATATGGGCAAGGCCCAATATATCTCGACTAAGTAATAATAGGCTACGGCCCGATTGATCTTGATATGGGCTAGGCCCAAGATACTCGATCATCGTGAGGGGCTATGGCCCAGATTAATATTGATATGGGCTAAGGCCTAGTTAACACTGATTTCTAAATAGGGCTTAGGCCCAGTAAAGCTTGAACTGATTTGGGCTCTGGTTGGGATACTTTACACATTGAGTTTTCCAAACTCACCCCCCTTTCTCTTCTATCCTTGCAGATGAGCCCTAGTTGGTAGACTTGGAGCTGGGCGGGATTCAGAGTGACCACGAAGATTAAATTTTTTGGTTTTTAAATAAGTTTCAATTAGCTTCCTTTTAAATTTCGCATTTATTTTTGATTATTTCTATTTTGGTTAAAGTTGTAATAAGGCCGCTCTATTATTTTTATTTTGGGTTTTTAAATTACTTAAATCATTTTCAACTTGAGATTCACATCACTTAAATTGATTCTTTAAAATTGGTTAGCTCTAGGGCGCGTTTTATAAAAGTTACTTATTTTCAAAATATCATGATAACCGAGGAAAGCTTCCGCAACGTAAATGTTTTCAAAGAAAATAAATATTTTAAATAGACTTAAACTTAATTTGTTGTTCGTGGACAAGTAATAAGCTTAAAGTGTGGCAATGGATGTGTGCATGTCTAGGATTGGATCATGGAAGAGCTAGGTACTTAAGCAGTCTAATTGACTCACCTCCTCTTTTCTTGAATCCTACCTGGTGCGTAGTATCCATTCACTTTAACCCATAACAAAGAAGGTTTGATTTTTTGATACTTAACTGTTTTTAAAATAACATGTTTCTCCCACTACGAAGGTTTACAAGTTTTCAAAGTTTCCCATAAGATTTTACAAGGTTGTTAACAATATTTTGATTGTTACAATGAATCACGTTTTGGAAAAAAAATAATAAGGCTAAGGTTTTATACAAGTTTAAATGGTAAAAGTTTCTAAACATCAAGAAGGGTTTTCAATGAAAACATGGTTTTCGAAAAACATTTCAATGTGACACGCCGGATTCGGTCTGGGCCGGGTTTAGGGTGTTACATGGTAAAAATGAGAGATGTGTTGTAATAAATTGTATAAAGTTTAGTTAATGGAATGATGTTTTATAAGCAGGTAGGTAAGGTCTGGTATTCGAGATGGACGAGCCAATAAAGAGGTGATCATCTGGTTAAGCTGAAGCTTTATTGTGAAGCCTCTGGTATGGCAGTTTTAATGCTATCCAGATTGGAATATCACAATTTGAAAATGAGTGTAAGACCATGAGGTAAAGGCCTATGGTAGCTTGGTATGATTTGGAAACTTTCATAGTGCAGCCTCCAATAAGATGAAGACTGGATTGGTAGATCACGATACATGAATTTATGTAAGACTGTGTAGTTAATACCCATGACACTAAGAAATAATTGTATGTATGTTCATGGTGTAGCAATCGATAGTATATAAATAAAAATGACAGATCACGATACATGAAAATTTGTATAAGTCCATGAGGTAAAAACCCATGGCACCTTCAATGAAGTCCACCGGGACAGTAAACACGAGATATTGTATGATGCCTTTATGGCGTATTCCGTTTGACCCTTGATGCATGGTTTGTTCTGTGTATCTGGTAAGCTGTGTATATTCGTCTTCACGATAAATGTGAATAAATTATATTAGTTCCGTACAAATTTTGGCTGAGATTAGGTATTAATATGCTCAGAGTTAAGAGCTGAGTAAGATTTGTAAAATAATTGAATAAGTTATTGGAAAGAACTGTGTAGCTGTATGATAATGAAGGTATCTACATAATAATCTGACGGTGTTAGATATGGTTATATTTGTAGTTATTATGAGTGACTGAAGAAATTGTCAATGTGAGATCATCTGTGTTATGAAATGATTGAAACAGAGTTAATTGGAATCAATCATATCGGGGTTTTATTTAGATTGTAATGATCTTTTCTGTAATCATATGAAGTCTGAGTTATGGGTATTCTGAGTATCCATGGTTTTGAAAGCAATTAATGATGTGAATATCAACAGATTGATCTATGAAGTACATTATCAGTATAGGTTGTATGGTATCGAATCAGGGTATGATTTGCTTAATGGTTTAATGATAATTAGATCTACACAAATATTCGCCACATGTGTATGTGTCTACCTATAAATAATGATAACGAACAGCTATTCTGAGTCAAAAGCGAGTATTAGAAAATGGGTTGTATTAGTTAATTAACAAAGAAATAATGTATATTTAAAGAGTACATAATTGGCATATATGTATGTATTACCACTATAGTGGTATCCACTAGATATAAGTGGTTTAGACAGATAGTTGATGCAAAGACATTCTTCAAGAATATCAAGTGTCCATCAAGGCAATTATGTGATAAGGCTTACTAAGTTGCCTTGGTCTTACTTTGTTCATTGTTGTTTCAGGTACTTGACATGAGTTTGCACCGGGAAGGACGATGCCAGGAGTATGCTAAGGTAGAGGTGTAGATTGCTATTATGCATATAGTGGAAAGATAGCGTAGTCTAGGATTGCGCCTTCTGTGTTTGTCTTTAACAAACTACTATATTGAAAGATTTGTATCAAGTTTGTTGTAACAAGTTAGTTTATAATACTTGCTTTGTTTTCAAATGATAAGCTTTTCAGTAAAGTGTTAAATAAAGTAATTTGAGAAATGAGAAGTTAATTGTTTGATAAATTATTAATTAATGTATTTAGTAACACCCGAGATTTGGATCCGGTGAATCGGGTCTAGTTGAGGGTGTTACAATGGAAATATTTGGCACAAAGTTTGTTTGATTGATCTTTTTGCTTGAATATGCTTTCTTGTTCTTTTAGATCCTTTAGAAGCTGATATTTATTCTCTCTAATTCAATTCTAACCATTGTGGTTGTTGAGAAAATAAATAAAGCATTGGGGATGAAAATACCATATCATTAAATTCACCTACAATAAAAAGTATTGATACTTTTTCTACGAGTATCGATGCTAGTAGCATTTAATGCTTGATTTAGTGACTGTTAAAGTTAGTTTAAACAAATTCGCAAGAATATCAAAAAATTCTAAATATTGGTTCAGTCTTCAATAATAATATACCTTAAACTAATTTAAACCTGCTGAAACTATAAACTTACACTCTAAACCCTAACTATAGTTAAAATTTTAATTTTGATTTAATACACATTTTAAAATACATATTATGTATGCATATAATTAATTAAATAAAAACATGATGCTATTTATTATATCAATAACGTGTAAATATTTTACAAGATCTAGATCAAATTACAGTTCATGTACACAATTGCACACTAAACCACTTTTCATATATATATTTATATATTTTTTAAAATAATAATTTATATATATTTATCTTATATATATACATTTATCTTCTACATTAAAATCCAAAATTATACTCTAAATTTTAAACCCTAAACTTCAGACTCTAAACCCTAAACCTTGGACCACAAACACAAAACCCCTAACCCCAAACGTTAAACCCCAAAACCATTTGGTAACCCCTAAACCAACCATAACTCCTAAACCATAAAGCCCAAACTATAAAGTGTACTTTAAAAAATGTTAACCCTAAACCATAATCGTAGACATATTTTTTGGAATTCGTGTGGCCAATGTTAGTGTAGTACAAATTAAAACACACATATATATATGTTTATATTTTTATATTAAATAATATGAGTATATACAAAATAGCTTGAATCTTAGTAAAATCCAAATGTTCTTCAGTTAATTTCTAGCTAGCTAATAATATCATTTCCTTAAACCCTTAACCTAAACTTACACCGTAATATATATTATAATATTAATATATATTAGAAAATATATATATATATATATATATATATATATATATATATAACAAGGGACAAAAGTAATTCAAATAGAATCTTAATGCTTACCAAAACTCTCTAAAATAAATTAAATTTTTTATCATTAATCATAACCTCTAATCCCTAATAGCATAACCCCTAAAACATATACATATACCTATTTTTTAAAATAATAATTTATATTTATCTTATTTAGATTTATATTATAAATTAAAAAAAAATCCAAGATACACAAGTTAAGTAGTTTACCATATTTACCTCTAAATTCCAAACCCCAAATCCCAAATCCTAAACTCTAGGCCCTAAACACTAAACCATAACCCATAAACTAAATTACTTTTTTGCGGCGTTTTTTCAATAGCGCCGCTAAAACATCGGCCAATAGCGGCGTTTTTTCAATAGCGCCTCTAAAACATCAGCCTATAGCGGCGTTTTTCCCAAAGCGCCGCTAAAACCTCGACCTATAGCGGCGTTTTTCCTAAAGCGCCGCTGTTGTTCAGTTTTTCGCGGCGTTTGGGCGGAAAACGCCGCTATTGCTCAGTTTTTGGCGGCATTTGGATCAAAAACGCCGCAATTGTTCTGTTTTTTTGCGGCGCTTTATTGCAAACGCCACCAATGTAAAATATTTGCGGCGTTTTTTGCTCAAACGCCACTAAAAATGCCGCTAAAGCCCTATTTTCCTGTAGTGTTTACAATGATACTAAGAATGATTTAAATGATTTATCGATACCTTATAAAAGGTACCGATATATTTTTAATGGGTATCGATATTTTTTCTACGAGTATTGATGCTAGTAGCATTTAATGCTTGATTTAGTGACTGTTAAAGTTAGTTTCCAATGATACTAAGAATGATTTATCGATACCTTATAAAAGGTACCGATATATTTTTAATGGGTATCGATACTTTTTTGTCTTTGTTCGAAAGATCATAAAAACAAAATACATAAATGGTATTGATATAAAATAAGATATCGATATATTTCTAAAAGTATCGATACTTATTGTTTTTGTTCAATTCTTTATTCAAGTTAGAGAGCAATTTTGGTATCGATAAAAAAAGATATCGATAAAAATCATATTGGTATCGATACATTTTGGAAAATATTGATACTTTTTGTATGGAGCAGTTTTTCAATTGATTTAAGATTGTTTCAATCAAGTTCAAGAGTTTAAAATTGTTTTTGAACTTTGTCCAAAATATTCTAAGTGTTCAAAAAATTTCTAAGATGTTTGGAAGTCTTGAAATAAATTTTATGCTTTGAACTTTATTTATTCTTTGTTCTAAAAAACAATTTTTTATTTAAAAACATTTTTGCTATGTCAAAATAATTTATCAAATAAAGCTAATTTAACATATAAGTTTATCGAGCAAATCATAATTTATCTTTGTCAATAAAGTGAGGTTGAGAGGTAAGCGTGTATTGGTCGATTAGTAATTAGTTAGAGGCCAAAATGTATTAACTAGAGGCCAAAATGTATTAACTAGTTAATTAATAGATAACTCGATAAAACTCGAGTTCTAAAGTTAATTAGGAGTATTAAAGTGAGTGAATCCCTTGCTTGTTTTATTAGATTCAATTTTGATTGTTAATTGGACATTTTAGTTTTAGATAATTTTATGTTAGTTTAATTAATTGATTTTAATTTTATTTTTTGTAATATAATTTTAAATTACTACTATTTAGCCATGTTAGTGTAGGAAAGTTAATTTAAGTTTAATTCAACCTCCCTTGGGTACAATCCTCAGAATTTTTCTTGGAGTGTTTCGTTGTAACACTTTACTATATTGCAATTTGACATGTATACTTTTGGACACTACTGCTTAATTAGATATTTATTTGTTGCAGTATTTTTGGTCTAGACGTTCGTACATTTGGCGGTGGTCAAGATTCAGTAGATCATTTCCATGATGCCGCTCCGTAGAGCCAGTAGATCATTTTCATGATGCCACTTTGTAGAGCTAGTAGATCATTTCCAACCAAACCTCCTTAAATCCTCCTGGTTAATTCGAACACCTACATGTTCACCTACAAGGTTGGGCCATTATCATATTTCGAAAATCCATTTTATATTTACTTCATTCGTTCTTTCATCGTGCCAATTTTCCTATCTTCAACTAACCTGCCAAAATAATTCCCTCTTTACTCCTCATTTTATAATCAAGCATGTCACGAACATTATTACAACCAATACTAGTTATTCATACTATATCATAGAAAACTTCACATACCAATTCATCGATACACAACCCTATCATGCAATTAAAGAACATACTTTCAAATGTTTATGTAATTGCACAAGTTTATGCATGCATATTTGTAACCTCCCAAACCTGGCCTAGACATTATGGCTAGATTGAGAAGGCTGCATTAGCCACCAAAATGGCTAAGCTAACTTACGTTACTTTTGAAGACTTTAAATAAACTTATTTTAGAGAAAACTGTAGTTGTACTTTGAGGTAGCTTAAAAGCATTCATTCATTAGGTCGTGTATGCTTAGGATTCATTTTATTGTTGACAGTATTGTTTTAGAAAAATCGTTTGCTTGTCGCTCTTCTTTAAAAAAACCTCGAAGTTAAACTAATGCAGTAGAAAAACCATTTTTCAAGACATTTTGGAAAATTAGTTGCCTTATCGATTTGTTTTTTCAAAAACGGCTCCTTTGCAATGCAACGAAAACTAGTGAACAATATCAAATTTTACTTAAGCCTGATATCATGCATTATTCAGTTATTATGCTTGAGTAATCCATGCATGCAAGAATCCCCAAAAGAAAAGTTACCAAGCCACAGACTAAAAATAATTAAAAATTACAAACCAAAACCAATAAAGACTTAATAATACTTATTAAGAAAAAATAATCCGAAGTCCAAGGTGATTCTCCAAATGCCGAGTCTGGTCCTAATTTCAAGGTTTACCTGAAAAGTAAAACACTATTAGGGGTGAGCTTATGAAAAGCTCAATGTGAGTCAAACAATTATTTAAACAATCATAAATATCAAATAAAGTGAAACAAGTTAGCTTTAACAAAAGAAAACGAAACCATCATAGGAATTTCATATCGTTACATAGCCATTATCAAATTGATGTCAAATGGTGTATGAGCATAGGTCATCATTCATTCAAGTGAAAATCATTAATTTCGATACCGTTCAATACAAAAAAATACAATACGTAGCATAAATCTATAACATTCGAATATGTCGTGCACATGATGCAATGCAAAAAGGTTCCTACCCATACCATCCGCTACACACCATGAGTTCCCCAGAACCCGTCATCCAAACTCCAAAACATTATGGGCTTAAGCCCATTGTGATTAAAACCACTGATAACAATATGCAGAAAATTCTGTCAGTAAGAATGCAAACAAGCTGCTAGTAAAAATGCGATAAATCGTCATTCCCCTCGGTACTCCAAGTGCAATGCACTGACTACGAATAATGCGGACTTAATATGCCATCGGTACTCCACGGAACTCCTCCGTCAACCACAAAATCCCAACCCAATGCATATGCAATATGTAACACAATCTCATACATAATCATATCTCAATACTTTTTGCATTCATTTGACATGCTCAGCATGTCCTTAATAATCACATACTTTCAGTAAATGGAAACAGTGTTCCAATCTTTCAAATTACCATTGTGTTGGTATCAATCAATATCATTCAATTTCACATACTTTACAGATTTTCATTGTGTATAAATAGCACCCTTTTCAGTACACAATATAACAAATATCTCATGCATTTAAATCATACATAAGCTTAATATCTTAACACATTATATCATTCAGTCAAACATTCTTATATCTCATAACTCAAATATGCAATTACAAACTCAATCAAACATTCATACTATCAAACTAGCAATTTTACCGACATGTCAATCTTTTAAGGCTCGAAACATACCTGGTTCTCACAAAATCAATAATTTGGCTATTAAACCAATCCAATAAACAAGTTAATTTATCAAATATAACATGATATTTAACATTTTCAAACAATTTTATGAGTTTAGAACCCACACCTTATTTTTTGCTTCCTCACAGCGCACTAGCAAATCTTCCAATTTTCCTTAATAATTCTTTAAATGAACCTAAACCAAAATTTAGTATAAATTCAATCAATTTTCCATTAAACCAAACCTCAAACACTCACTTATGATTTCAAACCAATCATTGAAATTATAACTATTTTATGAATCCAAACTAATTAGATTCCTTACACTGTATCGATGCGAAATGTAAGTACAATCGTTCTTCGCCTTTACAGATGATTTGGGGCATTTGTGTCAGCACCTAATTCAATAATATACTAGAAAATAAGTAGCTAATTAATGATTAAATTTCTTCATTTAATCAATTCATAACCTTTACCCAACAACTACGTCAAAATAACAAACTAGTTATCCTTAATTGTACTTACGCTTCACAATTTGTGAGTTATAATGACCAATTGATAAAGAACATTTTTTCGTAATTGACATGGTTTAAAAACTAATTAAGAGGGTTCAAGAAATCAAATTAAGGCTGGAATTAATTGGGAAAGATTCAATAAACAAAAAAACCCTCTTTCTTGCACATAGGCACATGCACCACCGCGAATGGTGGCCAAAATTGGGGTTGAATTTTAAAATGGTTTGAGATCTCATTAAAATCTGGAAAAATACCTTTGAAATCATTTAAAATCCTCCAAATTCCAAATCTGGGAATTTAGGTTTTTAATTGACAAGATTAATCAAGAAATTGAAGAGAAAAGAGATCTTACCCAAGTTAGTTGAGAGAAACGGTAATGACACTTTCTTGGCAATGTTCGAGATCAATCTTGGGGTTCAATTCTTAAACCCTATTCTAATAACCCCTTATTTTTGGGATGTTACAATATCTTTCTCAATTAACTACAATCATTTATAGCCATAGGACTCAAACTGAACCCAAAGCAGAACATACAAGCAGTACAATAACCAGAATAGCACCCAAAATAGTGGAGTACAGAAACTCACATATTGTCCTTCCTCCCTGCCAACTTAGCTTTTCCAACCAACAAAACCTCCTTCATCCAGGCAGCTAAGCATGACCACCAACATATTGATTAAATTGAAAGCATTTTCTTTAAAACCCAGAACCCAGTAACACACAGAAGCTTTTTAAAGATTTCAGAAATCTTTAGTCTATTTTTTTTTCTAAAATCCATGAATAGAGAAAGATTAAGAAGCTTACCAAGTCACTAGGTTTTCTGCTTTCCAAACTCAAATCTCATGATCACTGCCCTATGCAGAGCTTTTCTCAAATTTCAATTCTTGGGAGCAACTAAAGAAAATGATGCAGAAGAGATGAAAATAAAATAGGAATGAGAAAATTATGCCTATAAAATAACCATTCTCACACATATATATAACCTTTCACGCATGGTCACCAAAGCCCCAAATAAGCCATCCACTGATAATCATTTTGTTTCCCACTAAGGAACCAGTCGGCTCCAATTTAACTAAACTAGAGTTGAGACCCAATTATTTGTCATTCAACCACTAAAATTTCTAGATTTTCTAGTAGAGTCCGCCGAACCTACTATCTTTTTCAATTAACTCCCAAATCTTTCTTAATTTCTGGACCTTAATGAAAAGCGGGTGTAACATACACATCATCACTATCCTTGCCCAACTTAGGATGTACTATCATTCCTTCAGTAACTCTTTTCGACTTCTAGTTGATCACCTTAGCTTGATCCTTCCCATCTCTCCTCAAATTGTTCTCGGCATTGCTCGGAATACTAGTGAGAGGTTTAGGTTAAAGCATTTGGCACAATTTTGAGATTTGATATTTTTAAAGATGCCTTAAAGAAATGACTATCTTTTTCTAATTTGCTTATTCACATCACCATAGGTGGTTCAACCTTTACAATTTGGTTTCTATAACATTTTTGTAGTTTTTCTATAACTTTTTAATAATTTTTATAATTTCGAAAAATCTCTTAAGTGATTGTAAAATAATTTAAGTAAGCCATCCACGTTAGTATTTTTCTATGTTAAATGTCATGTCATCACTTAACAGTCCTTTAAGATTTCAATGAAAAACTATACTTTAATGGCTTAAGCAATTACTAACTTTTAATTAAAGGCTCAATTGGTTGTAGTTTACAATTAGAGATTTGGTTGGTTTTTTAATTATTTTACAAAGGCTTTTTTAGCATTTAAGCTTTTGTTTTATTCGTGCGTATAAATATTATTTTTTTTTTATCTTTTGTAACAATTTCAAAAATTCTCAAGTATACTTTTTAAATAACTTTTTAAGGCATAATATTAATAAGGGTAAACAACATTATTGGTCACTCAAGTATTAGAGAGCTTTTGTTTTGATTATCTTGCTAAAAAAAAAATTCAATTTTATCACCAATTTTATTGATATTGAATTTTTTTGTTACTCTTCCATTAAATCATTAATAAAGTTTTGAACTGGTCATTTTTTTATTGGTATAAAATAACAATTTTAGCCTTTAAAATTTACACACTCTATCATTTCATACTAATTCTAAAAAATCAAAAAATTTAACCTCCATCAATCACGCATTATATCAATTTATTCATGATTATAAAAAAGTCAAAATAAAAATACATAATTTTTTAAATTATTTAACATTTTTCAAAAATTATAAAAAAATAAAAAAGATCCATAAAAAATTATAAAACCTTCACTTTTCTAAATGCTTCGTCCGAAAAGAAAAATTGAAAAAAAAAAAAAACACTTCATGAACAAAACTTAGAAAATAAAAAGCTTTTAAAATTATCAAAAAGAATGGTTGAATATGTAAAAAGCTTCAATTTTTTATTTATCATATCTTTTCTTTAAAATTCCTTAGATGTCAATCCATCATCTTTTGGTTTCAATTTAGAGTCTGAGAATCCTTTTCTTCTTTTGTTTCCTTTTTCCTTTGCTTTCTCTCCAACTCTTTCTTTTACCTCCCACAAGGGTAAAGTAAAAAGTGGCCATTTGAAAAGCATTATTATTTGATGTCCAACAGACACATACAGTTGAGTCCGCAACACATTCAAACAAAGCGAATCTTCGAAGACACTATCATCCTTTTTTGTTCAACAAGACACTATCACCGGTCACCACTTTGGTTCAAGTCCCTATACATACTTTCATACATGTATATTATTCTTGTTTACCCACCTTACCTACTTAATTAGAGTTTAGCATTGTTTTTTAAAACTATTTTTGGGTAAATTTTTTCGGTAAATGTTAAAATTTTTATTTTTAGTTTTGATTTAAAAAGTGGTTTTATAAAGTATTTTTTATCCTAAAAATATTTTTAAAAACTTTAAAAATATTTTATTTAACGATACTTTTATCTCAAAAGTATTTCTTAAGAGTAATGCTAAATTGACCATTAATCACGTTAATTATATTTTTTTATTTTATTCTTTTATAAGAAACTGGTCTTAAAAGTTGAAAGAAATATTGCCTTGGAAGAACTTTTAGGTATTAAATCGTTTGCTTAATATACTTTATTTTTATTTAAGTTTACTTTTAATATTAATTTTATATTGGAGTTTAGTTTTAATGTTTTATTATTTAGAACAAATATTCCCAATAAGTGTTTAATACGTATATTCAAATAAAAAAATATATGTGCTTAATTTGAGACAAAAAAATAAAATTTAAATATGAAACTAAATATTGAAATTAAACTTAACTACTTAAATGGAATAAAAAGAAACACGAACAACAAATTTTAAAAACTCAAATATTAAAATGAATCTTAAATCTAAACCCACATACCAAATTCAAATAAAAAATACTCAAAATTTAAATCAAAATTCGAAACAACACTGAAATACTAAATAATATATGTCACTAAAATTTTTGAAGTAGAGAGCATCCAAACAAAATATGCACGTTGATTGAAAATTTAGCGTTTAAATGCTGATTTTGAAAACTTGAAGATTTCATTCTAAAAACATTCTATCGCATGAAATGAAAACGACAAATAAATATTTACAACATATGTGATGCAAAGCAACTTCCATTTATATTTTCATCCCCAAAATCAGTGAAAATCTAATTTACACTCCAACAAGATGTATATCATAACTAAAGAGTTAGAAATTTTGGTATTAATGTGAAAAATAAAATAAAATAGAATAAAATAATAAAGAACACACAAATTTTTACGTGGAAACCCTTTCGGGAAAAAACCACGGGCAGAGGAGAATAAAATTCACTATGTCAAATTCGAATCAATTACAAGAGGAATAGACTAAGTCTATTTATAGGCTTGTAAAGCCATATTCTAGTAAGACTGAAACACCTTATTCTAATTAATATTAAATAGATAGAATTGAATAAGGTTTAAAAAATCTTATTCTAAAATAAAATAAAAGAAGTGTAATTCTATATGGATTCTTCATTTATTTTATTTTACCACTGTATTTTATTTAAATAAGGATTCGGGTCACTTAATTCTAATAATCTCCACCTTGACACGAATTCTCAATAAATAAGTTCTTTATCGCGAACTCTCAACGAACAAGTTCTCCACCTCTTCCATAAAATTCCTTAAGGGTTTAACTTCAACAATAAACACCAACCAAGTTTAAGCAATGCTCAAACTTGGTTATAGGAAGTGACTTAGTCATCATATCTGCAGGATTTTCATGAGTACTAATTTTGCTCACAACAATATCACCACGAGCAATAATATCACGAACAAAATGATACTGAACATCAATGTGTTTTGTTCTCTCATGAAACATTTGATCTTTTGTAAGCAAGATGGCACTCTGACTGCCACAAAATACTGTGCTGATTTGAAGGTCTTCATTGACTTCACTAAAGAGTCCCTTCAACCAAATAGCTTCTTTACAAGCTTCAATAATCGCCATGTACTTAGCTTCAGTGGTAGATAAAGCGACTGTAGTTTGCAAAGTGGTTTTCCAACTGATTGCACAACCTCTGATTGTAAAGACATAACCTGTGAGAGATCTTCTTCTATCAAGGTCTCCAGCAAAATCAGCATCAACATACCCAATGACTCCATCTTCAGTTCTTCCAAACTATAAAAAAACATCAGTAGTACCTCGTAAGTATCTTAAAATCCACTGAACTGCTTTCCAGTATTCTTTACCGAAATTCGCCATATATCTGCTAACTGCACCAACTGCATATGATAAATCTGGACGTGAACAAACTATAGCATTCATGAGAGATCCTACTGTACTAGAGTATGAAACATGTGACGTGTACTCAATCTCATCATCTGATTGTGGAGACAAAGTCGATGAAAGTCTAAAATGGGCTGCTAAAGGAGTACTAACAGGCTTAACACTCTGCATATTGAACCTGTAAAGAACTTTCTCAATGTACCCCTTTTGACTTAGGTACAATTTACTTGTTTTTCTATCTCTGAGAATCTTCATACCAAGTATCTTCTTTGCTGGTCCTAAATCTTTCATCTCAAATTCTTCACTTAGTTGAGCTTTGACCTTTCTTATCTCTCATTTATCTTTTGCTGCTATCAACATGTCATCAACATAAAGAAGTAGATACACAAAAAAACCATCACTATTTTTCTTAAAGTAAACACAACTGTCAAAACTACTTTTTTTGAAATCATGAGAAGTCATAAAGGAATCAAACCTCTTGTACCACTGCCTTGGTGACTGTTTCAAACCGTAAAGGGACTTTTTCAACAAGCAAATATAGTCCTCTTTTTCTGAGACTGTAAAACCCTTTGGTTGTTGCATGTAAATATCCTCCTCAAGTTCTCCATGCAAAAATATAGTTTTTACATCTAACTGCTCAATCTCCAAATCATGCATGACCACAATACCAAGCAAAGCTCGAATCGAACTATGCTTCACAATTGGGGAGAACACATCTATGAAGTCCACTCTTGGAATTTGACTGTAACCCTTTGCAACAAGCCTTGCTTTATATCTGGGTTCTTCAACTCCTGGAGTCCCTTCTTTCTTTTTAAACACCCATTTACAATGAACAATCTTCTTACCTTTAGGAAGTTTCACAAGATCCTATGTTTTAGTTTTGGTGGAGTCATTCCATCTCCTCTTGCATATCAAACATCCATTTTTCTGAGTCTTCACAGCTAATCGCCTTAGAATAATTAAATGGTTCTTGATTCACATCTATATCTTCAGCCACATTTAAAGCATAAGTAACTAGATCAGCCTCAGCACACTTCTTTGGAGGTTTAATTTCTCTTTTAGTTCTGTTTTTGGCGATAGAGTATTGCGGCGAAGAAGCAACTCTATTCTCAATTTTTGTACTGGCTTGAGGAGTCGACTCTGTATTAATTTGATGCTCCACCTACTTTTGATTTTCTTTATTAGAAGAGTCTTTAAGAGATAAGTTAGGTAGCATAATAGTTTCATCAAAAAAAACATCTCTGCTAATCACAACCTTTCTATTTTCAGTACACCATAACTTATACCCTTTTACACCAGCTTTATAACCAAGAAAAACACATTTAATGGATCTCGGTTCCAATTTTCCATTATCAATATGAGCATACGCAAGACACCCAAAGATCTTTAAATAAGAATAATTAGTAGGATTACCAGACCATACCTCTTGTGGAGTCTTTTTCTCAATGGCAACGGATGGAGATCGGTTGATCAAATAACATGCAGTAGAGGCTGCTTCTGCCCAAAACGACTTCGGTAAGTTGGCATTTGACAATATACATCGAACCTTCTCCATGATCGTTCTATTCATTCATTCTGCAACGCCGTTTTGCTGTGGAGTATAACAAACTTCAAGTGTCTCATGATCCCTTCTGACTTGCACAATCTATTAAACTCATCAGAATAGAACTTTAAGCCATTGTCTGTGCGGAGGTATTTTATTTGTTTTCCCATCTATTTTTCAATCATAATTTTTCAAGACTTAAATGTGGAAAACACATCACTTTTCTGCTTCAGGAAGAACGCCCAAACTTTTCTGGAAAAATCATCAATAAAGGTTAGCATATAATTAGCTCCACCTCTCAAAGGCACTCTGGATGGCCCCCACAGATCAGAATAAATATACTCCAATGTTCCCTTCGTGTTATGGATTCCTCTGGTGAATTAAACTCTCTTTTGCTTTCCAAAAACACAGTGCTCACAGAAATTTAGTTTGTAAATTCCTTGCCCATCAAGAAGTCCTCTTTTGCTCAATTCTACCATGCCATTCTCACTCATATGCCCTAGGCGCATATGCCAAATTTTAGTAATATCATCATCTGACAAGGAAGAGGAGGTGATAGTTTGCATCACCGATAGATGAGAACCACAAAAACATATAACTTGGTAGTCTTTCTTTGCCCTTTCATCACAATAAGGGAACCTTTGGAAATCTTTAAAACCCCACTTTCAGTTGTGTATCTGTACCCTTTTGAATCAAGAGTACTCAACGAAATTAAATTTCTCTTCAATTCTGGAACATGTCGCACGTCACTAAGTGTTCTAACAACTCTATCAAACATCTTAACTTTAATTGTTCCAACACCTGCGATTTTACACGAAGCATTATTTCCCATCAAAACAACAACTTCAGACACTATTTCGTAAGTTGTAAACCAGTCCCGATTGGGACTTAGGTGGAAGGTGCAGCCTGAATCAAGTATCCACTCTTCGCTTACTTTAGAATCATTGACAGAAGCGACTAGAAATTCACCATCGCTATAGTCTTCTACAACATCAGCTTCACCGAAATTTTCTGGTTGTTTTCCCTTTTGATTCGCAGCCTCCCTTTTAATCTTGTTCTGTAGCTTATAGCACTCAGATTTAATGTGCCATTTCTTCTTGCAGAAGTTACAAGTTTTACCTCAATTTGAAGACTTCGATCTACCCTTAGATTTACCGCGAGGATTTCATTCATGTGTCCTTCCACGATCATTATCAACATTCTGATCTTGTCTCCCACGAGCAATGAGACTCTCTCCCTGAGAGTCGAGTTTAACCACAAGATGCTTCATCTTATCATACGAGGTTAAAGAATCATAAACCTCATCAATTGTGAGAGACTCACGGCTATATAAAATCGTGTCTCTAAAGGTTGAATAAGACGGGGGCAACGAACAAAGTAGAATCAACCCTAGATCTTCCTTATCATACTGAACCTTCATGGCCTCCAAGTTTGAGAGAATTTCTTTAAACACTGTTAAGTGTTCGTGTACAGACGCACCTTCCTCCAAACGATAAGCATAAAGACGCTGCTTCATATACAACTTGCTTGTTAGAGTTTTCAACATACATATTTGTTCTAGCCTCTTCCATAATGCAGCGGCAGTCTTCTCTTTCATCACATCCTACAAAATTTCATTGGACAAATGCAGATGTAATTGTGTTAACGCCTTTCGATCCTTACGCTTCTTCTCTTTATCTGTTAAAGTCGAAGGCATCTTATCTATCCCTAGCAGGGCATCCTCCAGATCCATCTGCGCAAGAACTGCTTGCATCTTAATCTACCACAACGCAAATCTAATGTTGTGATCCAACAGCGAAATTTCATACTTCAAAGACGCCATTACCGTGATCGAGATGAATAACTCGAAAGCTCTGATACCAATTTGTGAAAAAATAAAATAAAATAAAAATAAAGAACACAATTTTTTACGTGGAAACCCTTTCGGGAAAAAACAACGGGCAGAGGAGAAGAAAATTCACTATGTCAAATTCGAATCAATTACAATAGGAATAGACTATGTCTATTTATAGGCTTGTAAAACCATATTCTAGTAAGACTGAAACACTTTATTCTAATCAATATCAAATAGATGGAATTTAATAAAGTTTAAAAAACTTATTCTAAAATAAAATAAAAGAAGTGTAATTCTATATGGATTCTTTATTTATTTTATTTTACCATTGTATTTTATTTAAATAAGGATTCGGGTCACTTAATTCTAACAATTAATATAATATTAAAATTTTAGTAAATTTTTTTTGGACATATAGTAGAACCTCTCCTAAAATCGTTATATTTGATAAGTTTTCAATGATATTATCTGACAATGGTTTCGAATCATTGCATTTTTTATCAAAACAAAATTATAAAACCAAAAAAAAAAAAAACATTATATATGGTTAATTATAATATTACATATTTAAAATATGATTAAAACTTAGTTTCTCTAAAATTTATATTTAGTGTATATTATTTATATTGAGGGATTCATTTACACTGGTATAAAATTTAATTGACTTTACATCTTTTTATAATTTTTATATGATTAATATTTTAATAATCTAATTGTTAAATTTATCAATATATTTGCATGCATATAAATTTTTAAATTGATAAGATATAATTATCACATTGATTTAAAAGATTGTTTATATTAATATATATTTAATGGTTGAATTTTTTATACATAAAAGGAATAGTTAAAATTTTTTGATTTATGCTAAACTTGACATAAATAATCTACACGAATAAAGTATGAAATATGAAAATTGAATTGTTAAAATCTTAATTATATAAAAAATAAAAAATGAAATTTTACATTAATATAAGTATATCCCTATTCATTTATATTTTATATTTAAAATAATGTACAAAATTCAAAAAGTAAACTTAGTAGTTTCAATGTATATATCATAATCTTCTTGTTTTGATTCTAATAGATATAGTTTGTTTTACAATTTTGTTTTAGTAATACAAAGAAGTACAACCAATTTGAAATAATATGAACAATATATAAATAAGCACATAGTGATAATTTTTCCATAAACAGACACGGTGGCAATTAGATTGCTATACAAAATTGAATTAAAAAAACCTACCATTGTAAAAAATTATTATATTCTAATAAGTAAATAAAACTTATCGAATTCTTTATTTATTATTTTTGGAAAAAAATATATTTATTCTAATGTAAAATTTAAGTGATTTTATATTATTTTGTAATTTTTTATATGATTAGTAATTTAATAATTTAATGGTCATATTTCATACTTCATTCATGTGGATTATGCATATTAAATTTGATATAAATTAAAAAATTTTAATGTGAAAAACTTTCAACCATTAAATATATATTAATGCAGACAATATTTTAGATAGATATGATAAAGATATGATGGATTAAAAAAATTAGATACATAACAAGTACAAATATATTGATAAATTCAACGGATGAATTATTAAAATATTAATTATACAAAAAGTTATAAGTTTTATACTTGGTAAAAGTAGATCCCTCTTCAGTATTCTTTTTTTATCTATATATATTATTATAAAGTACTAATCGAATTGATGTCGCTAATTAACTTAACATCAATTAAATTAATAAAATATTTAATACTAATTTTTTAAGAAATAACAAGTATTATTATAAAAGTGTTATTATCTTTTAATAATTTTTTATGAAATATTTAAAACAAAATAATTTAATGGATTATTTAAATAAACCACCTTGTAAAAGAAAAATATATAATCGAGTCTAAACTATACGTTAATTCCTAAATCAGTACTTAATGTTCTTTCGTAGAATTAATTTTAAGTTAGCAATTTTATCTTAACCCCAACAAATAATATTATCCAATAGGAATATGACATGCTATACAATTTGAAGAAATGGGACAAATTTAATAATTTTAAGATCACTTCTAATAGAAAACTTTAAAAAATAATAGAAGTAGGAACCAATTTAGTAATAAAATTATATACTTTTTAAATAAATATCTTCTTTTTAGAGTTTTAAATTACAAGTACAGTAAAATCATAACAAAATTCCTCTGCCCCGTTATACGCCCCTATATATGCCCAACCACTATTTTTTGACAAATGGAATATAATTTTTTTGGTAAATTGGTAGAATTAACTTTGCCATTAGTCTTAACTCAACTGATATGAGTATTGTTACTATTTAGGACGTGTGTAACGCCCTAAAATTTGTGTTTTTGAATGGTTAAAATCTAACAAGTGAATTAATCTAGTTCAATGGTTAAGTGTTGTGAGTAGAGTGTGTGAGCTTCTAGATTCGAATCATTTTCCTTCAAATTTTGTTAATTTTTCCCAACCCCTAACTTTGGATATTAGAGTCATATATTATTTTCGCTCAATTAATAATAGAATGAGTTTATTGATTTAGTGGTAAGATGTTAACTTACCCTTTGGTCTTGTGTTTGAATCATTATGCATGCAAATAGGAATTTTTTGCTTTTCTTTTAGTGTGTCGCCCATGTGGCTATTGTTTGGGTCAAATTCAAACTTTGGACAATTGATAAGTAGCAAAAAATCCGATAAGTTAGGATTTCTTCTTTTTTTTTAAAAAAAAATTAATTTAATTTACTTTTGTTTTTTAGAAAATCCCACTTCAAAATACTCTCCCACTCAACCGTCCACCTCTCCACTTTTCCTCATTCTTCTCATTTTGTTTCACGTCAACTGCTATTAGAAAAAAAATATTCTTTTGCCATCTATGAATTAACAACTGTGCCGATTTTATTTGTTACTCCCAAAGCTTTCATTTGCCATCTTGTATCGTTGTTTTGCTGTGGTTCTATTGTTGGGATTGGTTGTACATATTGTAAGGTTCGGTAAGGTTTTGAATATTTTGATGTTAGTATTCCATTGTTTCGTCGCAAAGAAGTAGGTTTGTTGGACTAATTGTTTTGATGCGTTGTTAGGGGAAGATTGTGAGGTGTTCGATGTTCCTCTAGTGAATCAGGTGCCTTAGACCATTGTTTCTGTCAAGGGTAAGTGATTAATGTAAGCATTTAGAGGCTGACTCATTTTGTTAAGGTTTTTGGATAGTGGTTGTGGTTGAATTAGAGGCTTAAATTTAATGTATCGATGCATAATGGTTGGTTTTAATTGACAGTTTAGGTATTGGAATTCTTGTCGTAGTGTTTGCATCGAAAACTAATCAAGTGTGTAATGAAAAACATGAAAAACAGCTAACGACGCGATGCTGAAAAGTGGATTATCGATGCTACACAGTCCAGAACGGGTTGGATCAGTTGGGTCTTGTGGGCCACACGGGCATGTGTTAGGCCATGTGGCCTACATGGGCTGAGCCAGTTGGGTCTTGTGAGCCACACAGGCATGTGGGCCCATTTTCTAAAAATTTCACCTAGGACTATATTTATCTGTGATTCATATTTAGCCACCACGTAGGGTCCGTACTGTTTAAAAATGACTCTGAAACATGAAATTTGATAAACTTTTATTGTATGTGTTTTAATTACTAGCATTTTTAAAATGCGAAATTCGTAAGTGATCTATAATCTAATAATTTTGATTGCATGTTTTAAGGTGAAAAGCGTGCATGACGTCTGTACATTTACTATATGTTAGTACTTGCATAAGCATTGGGGTGGGAATATTGATATGACAGAGGAAATGTTGGCAATTTAATTATCTGCCTTATTTGGTGTTTTGAGCCACATATATTTGTTCTGGTGGCTTGACCACATATATCTGAATTTGGTGGTTCACCGCGTATTATTATCTAACAGCTTGACTGCACTATTTCTGAAAAGTGGCATACACTCACTTATTGGTGTATGGGGTTAGATGGGTATTTGATACCGTAACTAGTGTGTAGGGATGGGCGGAGATGGTGTGTAGCGATTGGGGGTAGGATTTAATTCTGTATGTGATATTGCATATGATTCTGTATCTGAGATTATATTTGAATCTGTATCTGAATTGCATTTGAAAACGTATCTGTTAATGTATATGTAACTGATCTGTTACTTGGGATGTGTTACACACTAAGCTTGTAAGGTCGCTCTTTGTTTGTTTTCCTCTTAGGTAACCAACAAATTTAGGATGGGTTGGCGTAGTAGGAGCTCAGGTTGAATTTATGTTCTATAATTTGATCAAGTTAAAATGTTATTTCTAATTGGACTATTTTGGACTCTTTGGGGACTATTAGTTGTTTTGGATTTTATTTGTCATTTTTAAACTACTTTATCGCATTTAAACTATTTTATTTCAAACTACAATTCGTTCAATTTCAAATAAAACCACGATTTTCAAAAACATGTATAACTTAAAAAATTTCACTACAAAACTAAGTGATATTATAAGTTCTTTTTTGCAATTAAAATGTATTAACTTAAAAAGGTGTTTTTCACTAAAAATTGGAAAATATCATTATTAAGTTTTGCTTTATGTTATGTTTCTAATTTTAATTTATAGTTTTAAAACAACCGTGCGTAATTCCTTAAGATTTGACCATAACGTCTAGGTTGCATTTTGAGTATTACATTTGGTGGTATCAGAGCCAGGTTCAAAACTTGGGCTGTGATTATTGAGTTCAAAATTTCTTATGAAAAAGTGTTTTAAATATTTTTTATTTTTTATTAATTCTGATAAATAAGTTTATGAAATTTCTCGAGTCTCTATCACCGATCCTATAAGTACTTCTACTTTAGCTCTACTTGATAATCTAGTAAACACGGTAGTGCTAGAATTACTCTACTTTAGCTAAAGATTGCGATAACTCTATAAAAAATTTTGATAAAACAGTAGACTTAGGGTTTTCAATAATAAACCTAAGCTAATGCATAAAATTCTGAATTGTAGATAATGTAGCATAATGAGTTTGTAAGGAACCCATGGACGTGGTACCTGTGGGTGTGGTGGACACCGAAGAAGGGCTCGAGCTGAGCCATATTGTATGGGTGGCATGCTCAATTTAGATACAAGTTAGACTATTAGGACACCTACTGCTGAGGCTGAGTCTCAAGCTCAGACTATTGAGCACTGTCCCAAGCTATGTTGAGGGTGGTTGAGAGGGTCGTTGAGACCCAAACTAGATTTATTAGTCGAGGGTCGGTAACTGAATGACTCCAGCTGAATGGGGCTAAGTTATTCAGGAGTGTTGCTATGACTACCCTGACGGTGGCTGAGTATTGGTTGGAGGCCACCGAGAGAATTATGAATGATTTAGACTGCACCCCCGAGCATAAACTAAAGGGTGTGGTATCTTTGCTTCGTGATGAAGCATATCAATAGTGCCAATCGGTTGAGTAAAGCACTGAGCTTTAGCGAGTGTTGGAGGCGGTTGGGAGCTTGTCTTTGATACGGGGCTATGGAACACCACATTAAGGATCGGGTGATCAGGTGCAAGCTTTAGCTATGAGTTTGGTTCAGCCACAAAGAGCAGTTCAATAGCCACCTAGAGGCCGTGGTCAAGCTAAGGGTGGTAAAGGTATAGGTCATGGGCAGAGAGCACTAGACAGAGGTGCTAATTAGATTGAGATGAATGAACCCGCATTGGTGTATGCGACATAGCGCTGCAAGGACAGAGATGCGGCCAACGTGATAGTCGATACGTTTACTATTTATGTTCTTTCTTATTTTGCATTAATTGATATTGGCTGGACATATTCATACATACCTAGCACTATTTTATGGTATTTTGGGGATTTTTGTTGCGAATACTTCTAGTGGGATTTCTGTGATTAGTTTGTTCAGTCAGTCTGTACAAGTTAGTAAGGTGTATAGGAGATGACTGTTAGAGATCTAAGGTATTATGTTTCTAGTTCATCTGATAGAGTTACCTTTCAGGGAGTTTGATTTTATTCTGGGAATGGACTAGCTTGTGGAGCATCGAGTCAATTTGGATTGTGCAACTAAGAGGGTAACTTTGAAAACTAAGGAAGGTGAAAAAATTATTATGGTTGGTGAGTGTCGAGACTACCTCTCTAATGTAATCTATGTTGTTGTGGCCAAAAAGGGTGTTAAGTGTTTTTGGATTATATGCATGATACGAGTATTGTGGGATCTTCTATTGAGAGTATCCGAGTAGTTAGAAAATTTCTAGACATCTTTCCCGAAGAATTGTCGGGGTTACCATTGGATAGGGAGGCCGAGTTCAGTATTGAGTTACTACCTAGGACAGCTCTAGTGTCCATCATTCCTTACCGTATGGCACTGAAGGAGTTGAAATAATTGAAAGAATTGAAAGTATAATTTTAGGAACTTCTTGATATGGGGTTCATCCGACCAGTGCGTCTCTGTGGGGAACACCGGTTCTTTTTGTTAAAAAGAAATATGGTACTATGAGGATGTGTGTGGATTACCAGCAGTTGAATAAGTTGGTAAAGAATAAGTATACATTCCTGAGGGCTGATGATTTGTTTGATCAATTCTGTGGGGCATCTGTGTTTTAAAAAATTGATTTTCATTCTTGGTATAATCAATTAATGGTTAAAAAAGCTGATGTGTATAAGACCATCTTTAGGACTCGTTATGGTCATTATGAGTTCCTTATCATGCCATTCAGTTTGACGAATGCTCTAGCTGCATTCATGGATCTTATGAATCAGGTTTTTCAACCGTATTTGGTTCAATTCGTCGTGGTTTTTGGTGACGAAATTCTGGTATACTCTAAGACTAATATTGAGCATGATGAACATCTTAGAGTGGTTCTGTAGATTCTCTACGAGAAAAAGCTCTACGCTGTGTTGAGCAAGTGTGAATTCTAGTTAAGAGAAGTTACTTTTCTAGGACACGTGGTTTTTGCTGAGGGTATCCGTGGACCCTAAAAAGATTGAGGCTATTCTTTAGTGGAAAAAACCTAGGAATGTGTCTGAGATATGGATTTTTATCAGTTTAGAGGGTTACTATCGTAGATTTATGGAAGGGTTTTCGCTTATTGCAACTTCATTGACCAAACTATTGCATAAGAATGCACTCTTCGTGTGGAATAATGAGTAGCAATTGAGCTTTGAGAAGCTTAAATCTATTTTAACTCAAGCACCCATTATGATACAGCCTGAATTAAGAAAGGAGTTTGTTGTGTATAGTGATGTATCTCACACCGGTTTGGGTTGTGCTTTGATGCAATAGGGTAAAGTGGTGGCTTACGCATCTAGATAGCTTAAGCTGCATAAGGGAAACTATCTGATACACGATCTTAAGTTAGTTGCTATTATCTACACATTAAAAATTTAGAGGCATGACCTTTATGGTGAGAGGTGTATAATCTATATTGATCACAAAAGCCTCAAGTACCTCCCCACTCAGAAGGAGTTGAATATTAGGCAACATAGATGGATTGAGTTGCTTAAAGACTACAACAGCATCATAAAGTATCATTATAGTAAGGTCAATGCTCTTAGTTGGAGATAGATGTCTGAATTAAGGGTGATGTTTGCTCGCCTAAGTTTGCTTGAGGATAGTGGTTTGCTAGCTGAGTTGCAAGTTAAGTCATTATGGATTGATCAGATTTTGGATAAACAGTTATTGGATGATTATCTAGTTCTTCGGTTTGAACAGGTTGAAAAGAGTAAGACTTCTAATTTTGGATTGAATAGTGAAGGTGTTTTGTGCTTTAGAGGTTGGGTTTGTGTGGCAAATGATACTAAGTTGAGGCAGTCTATCTTTTGGGAAACACATAATAGCCCTTATGTTATGCATTGCAGTGGTAATAAAATGTATTGAGATCTTCGAGAGTTGTATTGATGGCCCGGTTTGAAGCGTGAGGTGACTTATTTTGTGTTCCGTTGCCTGACCTACTAGCAGGTTAAAGTTGAGCACTAGCTTCCTTCATGTTTACTTCAACCCGTTAAGATTCCATTGTGGAAATGAGAATTGGTAATTATAGACTTCGATAGTGGGTTACCCTTACACCCACTGCGAAGGATACTGTTTGGACCATTGTGGATCGGTTGACCAAGTCTACTCATTTTCTTCCGATTAAGACCGATTATTCTCTGTAAAAGCTAGTGAAGTTGTACATTTCTAATATTTTTAGACTTCATGGGGTTCGATATTATCTTTGGTAAAGACCCTCGATTTACATCTCGATTTTGAAAAATATTGCGTAAGGATTTAGGTACTTGGTTAGACTTCAATACTGCATTCCATCCACAAACTATTAGACAGTCCGAGATGGTTATTCAAGTATTAAAGAATATGATACGGAGTTGTGTTATCGACTTCCGTGGTAGTTGGGAGGAGTTTTTGCCACTGAGTTTTTTATAATAGCAACTTTCAGTCTAGTATTTAGATGACACCTTACAAGGTTTTATTTGGTCATAAGTGTCGCACCCCTTTATGTTAGACAGAGTTGGGTGAGAGAAGGATTATGGGTTTGGATTTGGTTTCTGGAACTGAGGATAAGGTTATACTGATTCAAGATTATCTTAAGCCATCTTCTGACAGACAGGATTCTTAAGCGGATCTGAAGAGGAAAGACATAGACTTTGTTGTGGGACATCGGGTTTTTCTTAAGGTATCTCTGTGGAAGAAGGTTTTCCAATTTGGTAATGAGGGCAAGTTAAGCCCTAGGTTCATCGGCCCTTATCGAATTTTATGGCAAGTTAGGCCAGTTGCATATTAGCTAGAGTTGCCTCCAGAGTTGCATTATATACATGATGTGTTCCACGTCACAGTATCGGTCTAATCCATCTCACATTGTACCTGTTGAGGAGATTGAGGTGAGGTCGGATATGACATTCGAGGAGGAGCCGATATAAATTTTGGATTGAGAGGTAAAGGTCTTAAGAAGGAAGACCATTCTGTTAATTAAGGTCTATGGCAGATTCATGGTACGGAGGAAGCTATATCAAAGCCTGAGGACTCGATTTGCCAACAATATCCACATCTGTTTGAATCAAGTAAATTTTAAGGCAGAAATTTCTTTTAGGGGAGAGAGTTGTAATGCCCCAAAATTTGTGTTTTTGAATTATTAAAATCTGAAAAGTGAATTAATTTGGTTCAGTGGTTAAGTGTTATGAGTAAAGTGTGTGAGCTTTTGGGTTCGAATCTTCTTCCTTCAAATTTTGTTATTTTTTGCCCAACCCCTGGCTTTGGATATCAGAGTCATATATTATTTTTGCTCAACTGATGATAGAATAAGCCTGCTGGTTTAGTGGTAATGTGTTAACTTACCCGTTGGTCCCGTGTTTGAATCCCTGTGCATGCAAATAGGAATATTTTTTTCTTTTCTCTTAGTGTGCCACCCTTGTGGCTAGTATTTGGGTCAAATTCAAACTTTGGTCAATTGATAAGTAGCAAAAAATCTGAAAAGTTATGATTTTTTTTAATTTTAATTTATTTTTGAGAAAATCCCACTTCAAAATACTCCCCCACTCAACCATCCACCTCTCCACTTTTCCTCATTCTTCTCATTTTGTTTCACGTCAACTGCTATCAGAAAAAAAAAATCTTTGATTTTTCTTCCTTCCTTTCTTATTAATGCTATGAATTAACAAATATGTCAATTTTATTTGTTACTCTCAAAGATTTCTTTTTCCATATTGTGTCATTATTTTGCTATGGTTCTATCGTTGGGATTGGTTATGCATATTGTAAGGTTTGGTAAGGTTTTGAATATTTTGATGTTAGTATGTCATTGTTTTATCAAAAAGAAGTAGGTTTGTTGGACTAATTGTTTTGATGCATTGTTAGGAGAAGATCATGAGGCATTCAATGTTCCTCCAACGAATTAGGTGCCTTAGACAACCATTTCTGTCAAGGGTAAGTGATTAATATTTGTGTTTAGAGGCTGACTCGTTTTGTTAAGGTTTTTGGATAGTGGTTGTGGTTGAATTAGAGGCTTAAATTTAATGTATCGATGCTTAATGGTTGGTTTTAATTGATGATTTAGGTACTAGAATTCTCGCCATGGTGCTTGCATCGAAAACTAATCAGGTGTGTAACGAAAAACCTGAAAAAAAAAGCGAACGGCACGATGCCAAAAGGTGGACTGTCGACGCAACATTATCATGTGTCATACTGTGTGGGCCACATGGGCGTGTGTTAGGTCGTGTGGGCCATACAGGTTGAGCCAGTTGGGTCGTGTGAGCCACAAGGGCGTGTACACCCATTTTCTAAAAATTTCACTTTAGGCCGTATTGATTTTTGATTCATAGTTAGCCACTCTGTAGGGTCCATATTATTTATAAATTACTTTAAAACATGAAATTTGATCAACTTCTATTGTATGTGTTTTAATTACTAGCATGTCTAAAATGCAAAATTTGTATATGATCTGTAATTTGATAATTTTGATAGCATGTTTTGAAGTGAAAAGCATGCATGACATATGTTCATTTATTATCTGTTAGTACTTGCATGAGCATTGGGGTGGGAATATTAATATGACGAAGGAAGTGTTGGTAGTTTAATTATTTTCCTTATCTGGTTGTTTGAACTACATATATATGTTCTAGTAGCTTGACCACATATATCTGAATCTGGTGGTTTACCGCGTATTATTATCTGGCAGCTTGACTGGACTATTTTTGAAAAGTGATATATGCTCACTTATTGGTGTGTGGGGTTGGATTGGTATTTGATACCCTAACTGCTGTGTAGGGATGGATAGAAATGGTGTGTAGCAGTTGGGGGTAGAATTTGATTCTATATGTGATATTGCATATGATTTTGTATCGGAGATTATATTTAAATTGCATCTAAAAACGTATCTGTTAATGTATTTGCAACTGATATGTTGCTTGGGATGTGTTACATACTAAGCTCGTAAGCTCACTCTTTGTTTGTTTTCCTTTCAGGTAACCAACAAACTTAGGACGGGTTGGTGTAGCGGAAGTTTGGGTTAAATTTTTGTTTTATAATTTGGTTAAGTTAAAATGTTATTTCTAATTGGACTGTTTTGGACTCTTTGGGGATTGTTAATTGTTTCAAATTTTATTTGTTGTTTTGAACTGCTTTATCGTATTTAAACTATTTTATTTCAAAATGCAAATTCGTTGAATTTCAAATCAAATCACGATTTTCAAAACTTTATATAACTTAAAGAATTCTGCCACAAAACTAAGTGATCTTATAAGTGCTTTTCTACAACTAAAATGCATTAACTTAAAAAGGTTTTTTTTTCCCTAAAAACTAAAAAATATCATTATCAAGTTTTGTTCTATGTTACGTTTCTGATTTTAATTTGTTGTTTTAAAATGATCGTATGTAATTCCTCAATATTTGGCCATAACGTCTATACTGAGTTTAGGGTGTTGCAACATGAGTTTGAATGTGTTGAAACGCATTATCCTTTTATTTATGAGTTGGAGAGGAGCCATGGGTAATTTTAGGTATTGTGTTAGAAAAAACATATATCAAAACTTATAATGAGATTGTTCAAAAAAATAAAGCTATTTATTTCTTGCTTACTTGTTAAAATGAATCTTTTGTTTCTAAAAACAAAAATAAACACTGATTAGTTCTTATTAGAAAACCAATAGAGTGAAAAAAAAAAAAAAAAAAAAAACCTGGAGACCTGGGATCGACATAAATCATTCTTGGAATCATAAGATCTTCTCTAATCACAAGTTCTTCATACTTGGAAACTTGAAGCAATCTTTCGTTGATTCTAACATTTCCAAGTTTTAAATCTTTCACTGATATAAACATAGAATATTTGTTTTAATTCTTCTATAAATGACATATATATTATGTATAAGCTCACCTTGGGTGAAAGAACACCGGGATGCAACCAACTAAAATGCAAGGAAAAAGTATATATTCTTGTTAATGAATCCCCCAAGGTTGTGCATAAAATATTGAGATTCGAAACAAGTTGTAACACCCCTTACCCGAGACCGTCTCGGAGTCGAGCACGAGGCGTTACCAAACTTATCTTACCTGTTCGGGGCATAAAAAATATTTACTTTTAAAAAAAATTAATTCACTCACATTTATCCAATAAATCCCTAAAAAGGGCCCTCGAGGCCCTAAAACATGAAATTGGAACGGTTCGGGACCAAACCGGGAACATAAAAAAATTTTCTGATTACTTACACAAATCAAAACAATTTATTTCACTATTCATAATAAAACTGTCCATCTGCATAATAGTCACTAAATTAATTATAACTTGAGTTACGAAACTTGAAATTTAAATCCGTAATTTTTTCCTGAAACTAGACTCATATATCTTCTTATCATAATTTTTTCCAGAATTTTTGGTTTGGCCAATTAGTACAGTTTATTCATTAAAGGTTCCCCTGTTTCGCAGTTTAGCAGACCTGACCTCTCTTCACTAAAAATTGATTATCTCATTATACAAAAATCGGATAATGTTTAAGTTTATTTCTATTCAAAATATATTCACTAAGGAATCAAAAATATAAACTTTGACTTATAATTATTTTTTTACAAATTTTAGTGATTTTCCAAAGTTGAAACAGGGGATCACGAAGTCACTCTGAACCAGTCTTACAGAAATTTAAATATCTCAGAATATAGACTTCCTTTGCTTGCTCTGTTTCTTTCATATGAAAGTAGACTCAATAATATTTAATTTTATATCTTATTCACCATTTAAATCCATTTCTACAATTTTTAGTGATTTTTCAAAATCACGTCACTGCTACTATTTCCTAACTGTTCCATAGCCAACTCTTACTCTTTCATAGTTTCTTTGCATCAAAACTCATTTAGGCATACATAATACCAAAACATTTTCTTATTTAGCTATATCATAATCTAATCATTACCAAGTATTTACATGCCATCCTTTAATCATATCATAAGGACATACACACAAAATAGCCAAGTCCCTATACATGCCATAACTTAAAGTATTTCTAGTCACAAAATACTGAGATAACTCGTTGATAGTGTGAGGTGATCTCTGACGTCCTTACGATTTTCCAAGTTGGCTTTGCGATACTATAAAAAAAAAGAAAAAATAAAGGGAGTAAGCATAAAGCTCAGTAAGTTTGCATGTAAATAAATAACAACATTCTAAATGAATTATCAAGATAACCTGAACCTTTCGAACATGGACTTATCTTACCTTCCCTTTAGTACACTCTTTGAATTTTTTTTTCGTTGAACCATTTAGAATACTAAGGATACACGGGTACCTTTCCTTTTTAAACTTACCATTGCCATGTTTTGACATGGTCTTACGTGGTATCCTTGCCTTATGGACTCACCATTGCCATGCCTTGGCATGGTTTTACATGGGATCTTTGCCTTATAGTAGTTTATCAATGCCATGTCTTGACATGGTCTTACATGATTTCCTTGCCTTGTAAAACTTACTAATGTCATGCCTTGGCATGGTCTTACTTGGTATCCTTAAACCCTAATGTCATGACATTTGTATCCTACACATTCCTAAGGTTCAACCGGAACTTTTAAGTATCATTTCTCCGTCAATTCTTACTTGAATCATTAAGGAATAAATTTACAAAATAAATATATAGATTCTGAAAAATAACATCGTTAATTATAAATAATAAAACATTGCATTTATTTACCGCAAACTTACCTCGATACAAAATACGATCAAATATTTTAATTTAGTCCTCAACCTTTTTCTTTCCTCTGTCTAACCCCGAATTTCATTCTTCTTGATCTATAATAGCAAATTTAACTTATTTAATATTCACATTTATCAAAACAGTCCTTAACTCTAACTTTGGCAAAATTATGATTTTGCCCCTAAACTTTTACATATTTACACTTTTGCCCCAAGGCTCGGAAATGAAATTTTATCCCTAATTCTTATGTTTTATGACATGCTAATCATTTATATACCTACGACAACATCAAATTCCTACTCTAACATGTACTTATGACCATTAGGTATTTTTACTGATTATGTCATTTTACTCGTTTTCGCTTAAAATCACTTAGTTCAAGTCGTTTAACATAATTTCAAGCTTCATATTCTACCATGAAACATCAAAATAAACACATTTCACCTATGGGTATTTTTCCAAATATGAACCCTAGGTTAAATTATTGCTAGAATAAGCTAAATCAAGTTACCGGAATTTCAAAAACGTAAAGAACATTAGAAATGGAGATTGGAATCACTTACTATGAAGCTTGGAAGCTTGAAAAAACCCTAGCTATGAAGAACCCTTGAAATTTTGGCCTAATGAAGAAGATGGGCACATTTTGCCATCTTTTTCCCTTTTTTAATCTTTTAATTACCAAATGACTAAAATACCCTTCATTAAAACTTTAGTTATTTTTATCTATGTATGTCCATTTTTGTCCATGAAAATCTAATGGTCTAATTACCATCTAAAACTCATATTTATCAACTTTTGCAATTAAGCCCTAGTAGGCAAATTAAGCATGCTATCTATAAAATTTTCCATCGATACTCTAACACATGTATCTAATCACTCGGTAAATTATAAAAATTAATCGGAATAAACTTTTCTATCTCGAATTCATGGTTTCACAACCACTATTCCGTTTAGGCCCTATTTTGGGATGTTACACAAGTTCAAAAGACATTGCATTCATGTCTCGAAGATTTACAGCCGAGTAATTTGCAGAGCTTTTTGGAAGCTCGACAAAGGCGAGTGATCTCATTCCTTGTTGAATCCTTATGTCAGGTTCTTAAAGCAGTTGCAAAAGAAAATAAGTGTGCCCAAGACCTAATTTGGGTTCTCATCAAATTCTGCCATTAAAGAACTAGACTATCATCATTCAATGATGGAAGCTGTTGGGTATGGAATAGTGATGTTTTTGTAGGTTACTTATTCAATTTTAACATCCATATGTTCTTAGAGTGATAAAAATCTACACTGGCTCTTTCAATTAGATTTTCTATTGAATTTCTCTTGAAATTCTAACCAATCCTATTGGAGATCAAGAAATCATGGTTACCCAAAATTGCTTTCCATCCGAGTGTTCATTTAAGCCAATTAACCAATTTGAAGTCCATTGAATCTCTCATTGAAGTACGAATCCTCGTAGATAAGGACAAGATACAAACCAGGATAATATTGTGATGAAAATCGCGAAAGCAACATTTGAATCATTAGCTAAAAACCTTGTAAATTTTTATCTTATTATGAAAATTACATTTGAATTTGAATTAATAAATTGTTCTTCCATAAAGTCATAGCCCCAAAGTTTTCAATCCAAGGACACGCATAGTGAAAGAGAAGCAAACAGGAAATAAAAGCTGTAATATTAACAGCAAAATTAATTTTGTTAATTTACTAACAATTTATAATTTGTGTCAAAAGAATAATGGTGGGGCGGCAGAAGAATTTTATTCATAAAATCACAAGTTCAATACAATTACTAACATATGCCCAAACAATTCACTTTTTTTATGTGGATAATACAAAATTAATATTTAAATACCTAAATGATATATTAATATCATTATTTATTAAAATGGTATGTTTTCAACAGTGTACACGGGTGGAGGGCATGAAGGAGGAGGCACCACGATCTTTTCTGATTTAATCATAGAACCATCATCACCAAATGATATGTGTTAAATATATATATTTAAAGGGTGGAGGGAGTAAGTGAGGCAGCACATGTATTTTGTGCCTATACACGGGTGAAATCAGGTAAAAATACGGGTTAAAGAGGTGGAGGGTGATTGAGATGCAGCACCCAATAGAGGGTTCCTGACAGGCAGCACACAGTGGAAGGTACTTGACAGGCGACACCCAGTGTTGTACCCCTATTTAAGCAGTGTTTTCTTAAATGGTTTTGAAGATAAGAAGAGAAGAGGAAAAAATTTGGTTGTAGAAGAAGAAAAATCTGAGAAGAATTTGTAAGGTTAGTATATATGAATTTTTTTTTATAGTATATTTTATTTTGAAATAAATTATTGAGAAATTAAATTATTTTCATAGATTTATTTTCATAGATTTAGTATTGAAGATGGATAATCAATTTTTCGTATGCGTTTAATTCAATGGAGTATTTTTGACAACAACAATTAGATGTATATTTGAATATTGCCAACATAGCAATGAGATTTAATAGAAATGTTTTGGTTGATAATATGAAAGAAAGGATTAGTGCAAAAATTTTAGACGTTGTGAGAGGAAGATATCGAGACTATTCTACAAATTTCTAGTTTTGACAAATCCCATCAAATTCACTGAGTTGGAACTTGTATACGATGAAGATGTGGAGACAATAGTTGCACTTTATTGCCAGAATCGGAGTCTCCAAACTGATCCAGTTTAGCTATTTGCTGAGTTAGCTAATGTGGAGTTAGCTAAAGATTTCACTCCATTAGGTGAAGAACATAGTGTTCAAGATCTGTGTATGGTGGTTTTGAACGCGTATGTTGATAAGCGATTGACTGTACATGATACCGACGTCGATCTTAATGCTCTACTTACGTCTAAGAACCTTAACTCGGGTCCCCGTTTACAAATACATCCGGTGGTGATTGAGACCGATGCGAATGGTGATGATGAATATGATAACAATGGTCCTTCCAATCACAAGGTTCAAAATTATAGTGGTCTTGATCTAGACGAGGTCCCATGTAACACCCCAAACCTGGCCTAGACGTAAGTATTGAATCCTGAGGAATTACATTAACTTGTTCAAAAAAACTTTTGATTTAATCAAACTCAGTGTGCGTTTCGAAAACATAAAATTTGGTACAACTCTCACAAATGTTTTTTATTTAAAACAAACTTATGTTTGGAAACAACTATTTTTAACCTAGAATTTGATTCCAAAATCTCGTATTTTGAAAGTATTAGTTCCGGCAAATAGTTTTCAGTTCAAAAGCAAACATTCATTTTAAACTATTTGCTATTTACAAAAAAATACTTAAACGATTACTTAATTTTATGACAGAAAACTTCTAAAGTTTTAGTTGAAAACCAAGTTTTAATTTATTATGCTTGAATGATTTCATTATTTAACGTTAAAATACTAAAAGCCAACGAACAGAACACAAATCAAAACTTAGCCAAAAACAGAATTATAGTCCCAAAATAGTTAATTACGAAAACCACCTTATTTTAATTAATCGAAAAACAATTTAAGCTCCCGTCGTCCGATTCTAAACTTATTGATTACCTGAAAAGTCAAAAATAAAACAAAGGAGTGAGCTATAGAGCCCAGTGTATAACGGAACTCAAACATAGAACACATATATCATAATATACAAATCAGAGTATCATAGAGAATTTCATCACGAACAATTGAGCAGAATTGAGAATGCATGATTATGTCAGTGTGATATTTTTTAGAAATCATAATGCAATTTTTTTAGAAAACTTCTACCTAACTCTACTACATACCACAATAGAGTTCCCCAGAACTCGTCTAACCAAATCACACCAACAGATAATTGTGGACATTACCACCAGAGTTGCAGTTAAAACTATCAAATCAGATATATGTGGTTCAGCCACTATATTGCAACCAAGCTGCCAGAAAAGAAGTATATGGTTAAACCACTAGATAGAGCAGATCATTAAACTGCCAGAACTTCCTCCATATCATATTATCCCAACCCCATGCAATGTGACATGATATACAAATACAGAAACAAAATGATAAGCATGTTAAACATGCATTCATATCTTTAATAAAAACCAATAAGCACGTGATTACATGATTTGCAGATAGAGATATCACAAACCCAATAGAACAAAATTAGTTTCTCCATAACGTCACATGCACGGTCATATAGTTGATTCATAGAAATACAAAATAACATATTCAGACATCATTTGCTCATAAAGAAACATAGTAGCATGGATACATGGCATCATAATTAACAGTAGTCAGATCATGCGTACTTTATTCACATACCTTAATTATATCACCTACGGTATTATATTAAAAAATTTCATGTTTTCACACCTTAATTATGTTGTATGGACCCTAAGGAGAGTCTAAATATGTATTATGGGTCAAAACAGGCCTAGATGGAAATTTTTAGAAAATGGGCCCACATGACCCAACTAGCCAGCCATGTGGTCCACACAGCCTCACAAATGCCCGTGTGGCCCACACGACCAAATTAACCTAGCTTGTGTGACACAAACGGTAGTGTGGCATCAACAAAATGCTTTTTAGCTTTTCACCGTTCGCTATTTTTCTAATTTTCCATTACACACATGATCAATTTTTTATGCCGAATCAACACTCGCAATTCTAGATCCTAAAATCATCGTTTAAAATAAACTAATTAGCATGATTTTACCAAATCTGACTCACTAATATGATATAATTATCGCCAAACGAACTTAATTATTGAAAAATCAGCCCCTATCATAGCGAATAATTACTTACCCTCGCACCAACAATACTCTAAATCAAAATTAAACCGCTAGAGAATTGTCGCACACTTCACGTTCTTCTTCTATCAAAAACCAAAACAATAATTACTCACATACCTTTCTTGAAATAGAAAAGAGCAACAATGACACTATTAACAAAAGAATACGAAATCACTTACCTGTATAAGAATACCCCAACTTCATGCTCAAATTCACATAAATACAATTGTACCCAAAAGAAGAAATTAGCTTGGCAAAAACATCCAAATGACGACAAGAAAACAAGAAAAAAATAGTAAAAACTAAAGTTATCACCGGCGATAGAAAAAGAAGTGACAAAGAAATAAAAAGAAAGTGAAATGAGAACTCGAAAGGGAAAAACAATAGAGAAGGGACGACCGGAAGCATTCTCGGTAACTCCAATAAATTAGTGTAAAAAGAAGAAAAACTCAAATATGGAGAAAAAAAAAAGGAAACATGAAACGACAGAATGAAGGGAATGGGTGTAACAACCTGATTTTCAGTGGTGTCAGAAATAGTGGTTTCAAGACCATAATTCTGACATAATAATCTGTAAATGTTGTTTATTAATATTTACGAGGTCATTAATGTGGTATTAATTTTTTATTAGGAAATTTGAACATTTAGGTGGTTAATTAAGTAAAAAGGGTTAAATCATAAAGGTTGTAAAAGTTTGATTCTGTTAGGGGAATGTATTAAAATGGCATAGGAAAGGAAAGGGAAGGATTCAAATGGCAATTATACCATTTGAATAATGGTGGACAGTTAGCCTAGTGAATTATAAGGATTTTTATTAAATTAAAAAGGGTTTTAATGGCAAAATTGTTAAATAAATGGAAATGTAAGTAAAATTAAAAGAAAAAGATGAAAACATCTTCCGTAACTTCATCTTCCACCGAAATTAGAATAGGAAAATACAATTGAAGAACCTTAGGGTTCGGCTAAAGAAAGGTTAAGGCTTTTAGGTAATTTTCCTACCCATTTTTAGTAATTCTTATTTTTTTTTAAAGCTCATATTAGCTTGATTTAGCTAACATGAGGACTATTTTGTGAAACTGTTAAATGTTATAAATGTTTCCATTGATGAGTTGAGTTATTTCTTGAAGTTAATGTTGAAATATGAAGCTTTGTTGCTTGGGTAGACTAATTTGTAAAGTGATTTTTAGTGATTTTGACATTTAAGGACTAAATTGTTAAAAAGATAAAATTAATTGTACTTAATGTGAAATAATTGCAAATAGGGATTTTTAGAAATCCATAGATCATTCAACTAAGCATGGATTTAGAAAGAAATGGTTAATTTTCTTGTTTAAGGCTTAAGGACTAAATTTAATTAAAGTGTAAAGTTGAGGATAATTTTGTAAAATGACAAAAAAGGACCTAATTGCACGAAATGGATTAATTATGTTGTTATTTTAATTAATTTAATGAAACTATTATTTTATATCAGGAAATTATTGACAATTATGGAAAAGGAAAAATTACGGAGTAGTCCCTATACCTTGTCAATTCTGCAAATCAAACTTGTAAGTTTGTACGATATTTATACTTCTAATTATTTTTATATTCTTTGTTAATATAATTTTCTTAGATGTTATATTGAAAAATAGTATGATCTTGGAAAAGAAAAAAAATGGAATACTGATTCTACTAAATGTGTTCTAACAAGCAATATCTACTGATTCTATTGAATGTGCTCAAACGAGTAATATCTACTAATTCTACTAAATGTGCTAAAATGAGCAATATCTATTCATTCTACTGAATGTTCGCTCGAATGAGCATTACCCACTGATTTTATTAAATAAGATTTATTTTACCGATATTTGGAAATGAATATTGAAATAATGCTTCGAATAGTAAACATACAATGGAAGTTGTGATTGTTGGGAATTTCCATTTTTTGATTATTCAAATGAACTTACTAAGCTTTACGTAAGTTTACATGTGTTTGGTTTTTTTTTTCGTAGATCACATTTTTGAGGTCTCGGAAGGTCGGATCAACATGAGAAATTACACTATCCGAGAATCTTGGTAAACTTTGATTTTGGTTTGGGTAATATGGCATGTAATATGACCCTTTTTGGATATGTAGTATTAGTATTTGGTTTGTGTAAGTTTACACTTATAACTTGTGTTGTTAAGTTTCAATAACCTATGGAAAATGCATGTTTACTTTAGATGAATTGGTTGGTCAAGAATCAGCTACAATGATACTAGTTGAGTTATGGTATGAAATGAAGTGAATGTAGACTTTGATATGTAAATTGTACCTTGAAAATGCAATTATGGAAATGATTTGTTATGATATGTTGAGGTTCCAATGATGACACATTGGTTAGACACTTAGGTTGATTATATTTTCATTAATTGATTGTTATTAGAGGTGTTTAATGACCTATGAGATTGTATGTTTGAATATATTTTAGGTACCTAAGCAAATGGGTGAAAAATGAGCAAGATTTAGGTCAATTCTGGGCACACATGGTCTGGGGCACAGGCTGTCACATGGCCGTGTGTCACACATCAGCAACCTATACGGACTTGTGCCCTGAGCGTGTATAGATGTAGTTTTCACATAGCCTGCGACACGGCCGTGCGATCCAACATTGAATGTTACACAAGCTAGCAAACAGCCAAGGACATGACCCTGTGGCGTTATTTTGAAAGTTACACGAGCTAACACACGACCAGTGATACAGTCGTGTGACATCATTTCAAAAGGTACACAGCCTGGTACAAGGGTAACAACACGGCCGTGCCCTGAACCACACAGTCTAGATCGTGTCACATAGTCGTGTGACCTATGTTTTGAAAATTTTCAAATTTCCCTAAATGTCCTAATTTGTTTCAATTTGGTCCCTGAATGCCTGTAACTTATTTTTAGGGCTTTGAGAGCTCGATTTAAGGCTATAATTGAATGTTCTATTTAATTATGTATAATAATGTATTTATAGAATTTTAATTGATAATTGAATGCTATTTGTTATGAAATGTTTCGACTTATTCGATAATAATTCGTAACCTTTTTTTGGCAACGGAAATTAGTTATAGGTGTTACAGTGAGAGAGAGAATGGGAGAGTGAGAGCAAATTTAGGAGATAATCCCTCCATTTATTATTATTATTTAAAACTACCCACTAACTCCTATCAACCTTCACTAAATCTGATAGCTAACCACTTACCAAATTCCCTCAAAGTTTAAAAGGAAAACAATTTTCACTTTGCATACACAATGATTTGAACACAGGACCTCTAGGTAATATGAAATCTTACCACTGAATTTACAGGCTCATTATTTTCAACAATTAAGTGAAAATAATTTATAATCAGATATTCAAAGATAGAGGTTTAGGCAAAAATAGCAAAAAATTAATGAAAAGGATTTGAACCCAGAACCTCTCATACACAAACACAATACTTATCCATTGAACCAAATTACTTCCCTTGACATAATTTTCACAATCTTAACTCAAAAGTCAAACGTAACCACTCATGATTTCACCAACTCAATTTGTTCCAACCCCAATATTTAGGAGTAACATCCTAGATGATATCGATAACGAAGGCGTGAATGACAATGGAAATGTTAACATGTCTTCAGTTGGAAACCCAAATCGAGGCATTGTAATACATAATGATCTTGGGGCACACATGTCGATCATAGATCCTGATACGACGCATGCGTTCGAGTTCCCGGAGTACCCCGATATACTACCTGCTCATCGATTGGCTACAGATCCTGAACGCGAGGAGTTGTTCATGGGCCAAAAATTTGCAACCAATGAAGACGGCGTAATTGCCATTAAGTGGTATAACATGAATGTGTCAGTTGCAAAGTCACCTTGTCTAAACTGACATTGTATAGATGAGTGTTAGAGGTCAGCAGAAGACTTCAATTGGCAGGTACGAGCCGTATTTATTTAGAGGTCGTAAATGTTGGATATCTGAAAATTTGTTGGGCCTCACACATGCAATTCAACATGTATAATGCAAGATCATCGCAAACGTGATGCCAAAATTATCTGCAACTGCATCATGCCAATGGTGAAAAACATGTCCACCATTCCTATTTTGGCACTGATTGTCGAAATGTAAGAACGATTCCAATACCGAGTGTCATACAGGAAAGCATGGATAACTAAATAGATGACCATGTAGCAGTTGTACAGAAATTGGGATGCATCGTACAATGAGCTACAGAGGTGGATAGTTGTTATGCGAGAGTATGTGCTAGGAACTGTCATTGACTTGTAGACACGACCTTGTTATGACCCGGACGGCTAATTACAACTGAGAAGAAGAATTTTGACCAAATGTTCTGGACGTTCGATCCATGCGTGGGGGCCTTTCCCCACTACAATCTGCTTATATAGGTTTATGGGACCTGACTATATAGAAAATATATGCAATTCCTACTTATTACAGTTGTGCAAGACAAGAACTGGAACTTGTTCCCGATAGCGTTTGCCATTGTAGAGTCAGGGATCATGAAATCATAAAAATTCTTCCTGACGAACTAGCGGGCGTATGTTGTTAGGGACAAGAATATTGGCATCATATCTGATAGATCGAAGGGACTGATTGCTGTGATTAGACATTTCGGTGTTCTGTGGAGATCTATTTACTACATTTGGCACATCGCAGCTAACTTTCTTCAAGATTGCAAGAATGTAGACTGGCAAAAACAAGTTGTGAAAATGGGTAAAATTTAGTTTCAACATATGTTTTAAATGTTCTTAATACTTCCACAAATTAATTCAATAGTGTAACTTATCTTTTCTTAATACATACATAGCATATGAGCTAGAGTCATACCTTTTCAGGCAAAGGATGGCTAGACTTGAGGGCAGCATGCAAGGTGAAACAGATACTCCTTTTCGAGAGTGGTTGGGTACCATGGAACCGTGGCAATAGGCTAAAAGTTTTGATGACGAGGCTCGATATGGTCATATGAGCACCAACTTAGCAGAGGTGATTAACTCCATATTGAAGCGAACATGACATCTTCCAATTTCATCTATTTTCTCTACTATGTTCTACAAGTTGGAAACCTTAATGCTAAGAATGAGGCTGAAACAAGTAAACCAGATAAAGGCAGAATATGTGTTTGTTGAAGAAGTCAAGAAGGAAATGGATGTGAATTGTCGGTGATCAAGGTTGATAAATTTAGAAATATATTCTCGACAGTTAGAAACTTTTCGAGTTATAGAGTCCAATGACCGTCGAGCCGATATCCCACCTAGGTCCTACGAGTTGATCTCTAAAATAGATAGTGCGATTATGGGAAATTCCAGTCACTTGTTACCCCTGTGTGCATATCGTTTCAGTTTGTGCTCGTGCCTTGTTCAATACTGAATAATATATCAGTAAGGTGTACATTCTCAAGTGCACATTGTCTATTTGGGGAAGCAAGTTCCCTGCCTTTCATGATTTGTCTACATGGGAAGTGCCTCTGTTGACTTTCAAGCTTGTCCCAGAAAAGGGGTTATGTAGGAAGCCAAAAGGTCACCCTCAAGTCACCAAGATCCATAATAAAATGGACATGAGGAAGAAACTTGATGACAAACTTTGTGGCATGTGCTAAAAATCTGGTCATAACCGAACTAAATGCCCGTATCGAACCTACCATATTAGATAATCATCGCAATCGAGTAGAATATGAATTAATGTACTCCATGTTCAAGCTTGTAATTATTTTCATATTTTTATATTTATATTTTGGTATGTATATTGTTTTAAAAAAAATCAAAAGTTTGTTAAATGGAAATTAACCCAAAAGCTGTGTTCTAAAATAAAATCTTTATTGTAAATACAAACTTGAAATTTAAGTAAAAAAATCAAGTCAATCATTTGCAATTTTTTAATTAATACAAACTTGAAAATTTAAATTAAAAACTACATGTAGTAAATATAATGTTACATGTTCTAAAACTGGTATTTTGATGGTGTCGTTCTAGGGATCGTTGTAGCATCCAGCGCTGGTGTTGAGGGTGCTCACGGATGTCATTTTTACCCTCACCCGGACCATCGTTCATGGCATCCATTGGCAAACCTTGGGGTGTGCTAAACAAACTTGAGAAATCGTTCACAACATTTATCGACAAATTTGGGGTGGGTTTGGGCTGAAGGTATCAAACATCATCGATGATATCGGATCCAGATGATTTGAACTGGAACCGGGAATCTTCAACTGATATGCATAGCCTGACGAGCCCAGAAAATAATTATCAACCCCTAAGTCTGGATGATAAGAACTACCTAGACTGTGAATAAGACTGCTTGGGTTCGGGCATCGGCTCCAGTTCAGGTGCAAGAGGCGGATGTGGTAGATGGTGCGAGAGGTGCCCTAGTCTTTGCATACGTTAAAGGACTAGCATCATTTGCCCACCAAATAAAAAAGGTTTCCCACATGCCATGTACCAGCATTGGTATTCCTCTGAAGGTCGCAAATCAAATGCATAATTCATTCAAGGTCTCCACCCCATCCAGTTGTTCCACAATAGAAGATATTCTTCATGCTCTAATGTCTAATTTTTATTGTGTTTCCCCATTTTGTTAATTCCGTGTATAACCCCCAAACTCTTTGGAACATCCAGAATATGTTGGATGCACTCGAACTGTCACAGTACTCGATCCCCATTATACCACTCAACTATTGAGAAATTCAGCAAGGGTATGTTAATGCACCACAAGTGTGAGTGGATGTGTATATGACTTCCCGATACTTGGAGAAGTACACCATCTACAAAAAATTTAAACTTGTTAAAACAAAATTTAAACTCCATCTACGAAAAAGTAATTACAACATTTTTGTTGTAATGGTTAAAGTTTATCACCTATTCATGAGTGGGAAAACATATGTTTGGTGAGTAACTAATGCCAAGAATGGCATCCTGTAAAGCGCTTAGGGCTGCAGCAATACTAGGCACCTGCCTATGTCCACGGCACGATGCTTGGTCATTCGACAAAGCTTGCAATACAATGTAGCTAGTACTGCTAAGCTCTAACTGTACAAACGGGCTACATATAAATTAGATAATTAAGTGGACCTTGTTGTGATTTGCATCTAGCATGAGTACACCCCCTATCATATGCATTATATATGCTTGAGTAGCACACATCACCTCTTGCTCAGTGGCAGTATTCAGTAAAAACTCGATATTCGCCTTCAACCATGAAAATCTCAAAGTCGTTAATTTATTAACACCATAATCATGTGTAACAGCCTGATTTTGGGTCTAATCGAACTAGTGTTTTTAGAACCACTAACCGAAGGTCAGAGAAATTATTTTTTTATATTATTTTATGTGTGATGGCATGTTTATAAAGGTGCATAAAAATTTTGGTAAAGTAATTTTAGCATTTGTGAGCTTAATTTCGAAAAAGGACTAAATTGCATAAAGTGCAAAAGTCTTAATTTGATAGCTAAGGGTGTTAAATTGCCATGTATCATAAATTGAGGGTCTTTAAAGGGCAAATAGACCCTAGAATAATGCTTGGCCGGCCATGAGACAAGAAAGTCAAAATTAGGTGAAGTTTTAGTGACCTATCTTGACTAGTATAATATTAAAATAAAGAAAAAGGCTTCATCTTTTTAGTTCTTCTTCTTCACCAATTTTTAGCATCAAAAAGGGGGTTTAGAGGGATCAAAATATCAGCCACTAAGTTCTCTCATAAGTAAGTGATTTTGATGATTTTTCTTGATGATTTTTACACTTTTAGAACCCTTGTAGCATGAGCTTTCAAATGAGGGGACCATTTTGCAAAATAGTTGAAAGTATAGGGTTTTACCATGAGAGTGTTCATGTTTCTTTCTAAAATTTTATGAAAGAAAATGAACCATGGTTGTGAAATAAACAACTTTTGTGAAGGGATTTCTCATGAAAACCCTAATAGGACCGTTTTGTAAAGTTTGTAAAATATGTAACACCCCTAACCCGCCTCCGTCGCCGGAGGAGTTAAGAATGTTACTAAGTAAGCCTTAATTTCGTTTTCCAAATATCAACCGTATAAATAAAAACATTCGAGCATTATCGATCACATTCATGAATACTTTCATCTTAGATATATATATAATGCAAGTTGACTACTTAAGCCATTTGCGTATGGCTATTCATATATATATACAACACCAAAAGGTACTAGGTCAAATTACAAAGTCGATCCTATACATGCCATTATCACAACTTAATCAAAAAGGTACCAAAAAGCTTAGATAGTGTGGTTGACTTCGACTTTGGAACTCCCGAATCCGATGGATGACGAGCAAAATCTATAAAACAGAGAAACAAAACAAAAGAATAAGCATTTCAATGCTTAGTAAGCTTTAAGTAATGAAATCATCTAAGAAATTGGCATATTAGTATCAAGTCTATATGAATCAGCCGTGAGCCGAAGCCAAACATATCAAAGGTGCTTCCTTATCGATCATATCATAAAGGGAAAAATCAATACGTTCATCCATTCCTTCAATTTATAACCGAATACGATCTCTACTAATTTTCAAACAACTCTCATGCATATATATATATATATATATATATATATATATATAGCCTACTAGTGATGTTGAAATCGCCTAAGTTAGTGCTCATACCTTCTAATCCAATAATAAACATTCAAAGGATTTTAAACGCTAGTTTAAGCATAATTACCGACTTTCTCAAACATGAAATATAACAATCAATCATATCTTCAACGAAAGCATTTACCTACTTGATCACTTCACATTAAATTGTACTTATGCTTGGAATTAACTCGACATGCATTATATAAATTCACTTGTGCATACTTACGGTTTATCCACCCAATTAATAGGCCGCGAAGACGCCCTTGTGAACTAAACCCGAATCTTAGAACCGCTCAGAGGCCCTTCGAGACTAAGCTCGGTTTGCGCTCGCTGGCTTAAAGGCCCTTCAAACCGAAGTTCGCAATAACATCGGCGCAGAGCCTTCGGAACTAAGTCCGGCTTTAACGATGGCTTAAAGCCCTTCGGAACCAAGTCCGGTTTTTAACATCAAGCTAATAGCCCTTCGAGACTTAGCTCGGTTTCAAACCTTGATCAACAATCATACATTCGCACATTTAAACAACACTTTGATATTTGAATACAATTTCAACATTCTTTCTACCCATTTTACAATTAATTCACTAGTCATATCAAATGACATATTCTCGTTTCATTATTCCGAACTTTCTATTATCATGCGATTACAAACAAGTATTTTACCTATTTATTTGATCATACGATGCAAGCGGGACTATTACGTCATAATTTATTCATCGCAATCATAATTTGATAATTTCTATGTCTAAATATAAGTTATATTCCATTACTCAAAGACTTACCTTGTATCTTTCTCGCAAGTTCGGGTTGGCTATTCCGCGACTTTAGCTTTTCCCTTATCCGAGGTTGTCCTCTATGCTCTTGAGCTTAATCAATAAATTTTAAACTAACCATTAATCAATTACTCAAGTATTACTTTCAAAATATAGCACACATATATATATTTGAATTTCACACATACAACTTATAGTAAACTTATAAAATTAATAAGAAATTCATTAGTAAATCACAACTTCCCTATAAGTTGAGTTACTGAGCAACAGTCATTAATTTACTTATAACTTGAGCCACGAAACTCCAAATTAAAGACCGTAAATTTTCCTCGAAAATAGACTAATTTATCTTTTAGCCATAAAATTTTCATAATTTTTAGTCTAGCCAATCACTACCAGATTTTTCTTAAAATTCACCCTGTTTCACTGCTTGACTAAACTGACCATTCTTAGATACGAATCAGATTTCTCATTGTACGAAACTCAAAATGTGTTCTCACTTATTTCATTTGAAACTAGACCCATCAAGGAATCTAAGCATATAAATTTTATCCTAAGGCCATTTTTGTACAATTTATACTGATTTTATAAAAACAGAACAGGAAATCTATTAGTCATTTCAACTCAACCTCACAATATTTCAAATATCTCAAAATCGGTAACTCATTCGTTTCTATAGCTTCCTCTGTAAGAAACTAGACTCTTCAAGCTTTAAAGACATAATTTATCCAGCTTCTAACTCAACCCCTACAAATTATGGTGATTTTCCAAAACCACCTTACTGCTGCTGTTCCCAAGCAGTTTAACACTAGCTCACTCTTTCAAACATTCCTTGCATACATTTTATTTAAGCATGTATATTAACAATCGAATTCATCAATTTATTATCTACCAATTCATTTCAACATTTACAATACAACACATGGTGTTCAAGCCATTTTTCAAGTTCAAAATTCGGTTAATACACATATATATATATACTAGAAATCAATTGTTAACATTTGTATATCAACTTAATAGCTAGCTTAACAAACCTTGTTTTAACATACAATTGTTCTTAACACAATTTAAAGCATCCTCATCATTCTATCAATTAAAATGCATACCTTTCCCAATTGTCTAAACCACATTCGGCCCTAGAAGACCATTGTTAGCCGATTCTTTTCCATGTAACAACAATGGCTCAAATGTGCTTATTTGCTACTCTAATTCACCTTTGTATCACTTTTCCTCCAAATAACATGAACAACAATCAATTCTTAAACATTTTTCTCTTAACCTATTACTCATAATATCAACCAAATTTCAAAATTTGGACATGGGCTAACTAAGAGACTTAGTAACTAACTCATTACATTCAACAATTTCAAAAGTTATCATGAATTCTTACCTTAATCAAGACTAGGAGTGGTCAATTGCTTGTTTTCTTCTTCCCTTTTCTTCTCAAGGTTTCACAAAAAGGATGCTAAAAAGATGAACACTAAATTTTTCTTTGTTTTATTCATCTAATTAATTTAACACCTATTTTTTTATTTATTATTTTATTAATATAACAAACACATAATGCTTATCATCATTGTCATGGCCACCACTATTCTTAAGTGGGGAAAATTGACATGCAAATACATTTTTTTGACATTGTACACTATTTGGTCCTTAAACATTAACCTATCACATTTCAAAAGTGTCACACCTAAGTCCTAATGAATAAATTCACATGCAAGTGACGAAATCAAAGCTTGAAACTTTCACACTTGTATTTAATCACTTCATAAACATGAAATATAACTTATAATTATTTTTATAGCTCGGTTCTGTGGTCCCAAACCACTTCCCGACTAGGGTCAAACTAGGTGTCACAAACTCTCCCCACTTAAGAAATTTTCGTCCCAGAAAATCTTACCGAGAAATAGGTTTGGGTATCGTTCTTTCATAGAGTTTTCGGTTTCCCACGTAGCTTCTTCGATCCCGTGTTTGAGCCATAACACCTTTACTAACGGAACCCTTTTGTTTCGCAACTCTTTCACTTCACGAGCTAGGATACGAATCGGTTCTTCTTCATAACTCATATCGGATTGAATTTCAACTTCTGATGGATTAATTACGTGCGATGGATTAGATCTATAACGTCAAGCATTGAAACATGAAAGACGTTGTGAATCTTTTCAAGTTCGGGAGGCAAAATCAATCTATAAGCAATCGGACCAATTCGTTCGGATACTTCATATGGCCCTATGAACCTCGGACTCAGTTTGCCTTTACGGCCAAATCGAGTATCTTTTCCAAGTTGAGACCTTAAGAAACACTTTGTCTCCCACCGATACTCAATATCTCTTCGCTTTTAAGTCCGCATACGATTTCGCGATCGATCCGATGCGCTTTCGACTTTCACGAATTATTTTTACTTTCTGCTCGCATCTTTAATCAAATCCACTCCGAAAATTTTATTTTCACCGAGCTCGGTCCAAAACAATGGCGTCACGGCATTTACGCCCGCATAAGGCTTCATAAGGTGCCATCTTAATACTTGATTGAAAACTATTGTTGTAAGCGAACTCAATCAAAGGTAAATACCGCTCCCATGAACCACCAAACTCGAGGACGCAACATCTCAACATATCCTCAAGTATCCGAATTATCCGCTCGGATTGACCATCGGTTTATGGATGAAAAGCGGTGCTAAAATGCAGCTTGGTACCCAAAGCTTCTTGCAATTTCTTCCAAAATCGTGAGGTAAATCTCGGATCTCTGTCCGACACAATAGAAATTGGTACCCCATGTAATCTCACAACTGAGAAACATACAATTCAGCTAGTTTATCCAATGAAAAATCTGCGTGCGTGGGGATAAAATGAGTCGACTTAGTTAGTCTATCAACAACAACCCAAATCGCATCTTTCTTACTTGTCGATAACGGCAACCCAGCCACAAAATCCATCGTGACTCGATCCCATTTCCATTCAAGTATCATGATCGGTGAAGTAAACCCGTGGGGCGCTTGATGTTCCGCCTTCACTTGCCGACATATTAGACACTTCAAACAAAATCGGAAATGTCTCGTTTCATACCATGCCACCAAAACTGACGTCTCAGGTCGTTGTACATTTTTGTACTCCCCGGGTGAAGTGACATTCGACTACAATGAGCTTCATTCAGAATCGTCGAAATGAGTTCTGCATTTCTTGGAACACACAACCGACTTCTGAACCTCAAACAATCGTCCTCATCGAGTTGAAACTCCAATTCCGTATTCGGGACACATTCAGCCCGTTTTGCAGCCAATTCTTCATCGATTTTCTGAGCTTCACGAATTTGATGAATCAATAATGGTTTGGCCTTTAATTCCGCCACTAACACGTTGTTGGGTAGGATAGACAAATGTACATTCATTGCTCGCAAAGCAAACAGTGATTTGTGACTTAAAGCGTCCGCAACCACGTTAGCCTTTCCCGGGTGATAATCAATGACAAGCTCATAATCTTTCAACAACTCTAGCCAACGTCTTTGTCGCAAATTTAATTCTCTCTGAGTCATCAAATATTTGAGACTTTTGTGATCTGAAAATACATGGCACTTCTCACCAAACAAGTAGTGTCGCCATATTTTAAGAGCAAATACAATGGCAGCTAATTCAAGATCATGAGTTGGATAGTTTTTCTCATGTGGCTTCAATTGCCTCGACGCGTATGCTATGACTTGACCTTCTTGCATCAACACACAACCCAACCCAAGTAAGGATGCATCATCAGAAATGACAAACTCTTTCTGGGATTCGGTCAGTACCAAGATCGGAGCTTCGGTCAAATAGGTCTTCAATTGGTCAAAACTTTTCTGACACTTTTCCGTCCATTCGAACTTCACCTCCTTTTGAAGTAGCTTCGTCATTGGCGTGGCTATCATCGAGAAACCTTTTACAAATCTTCGGTAGTAGCCGGCAAGTCCCAAAAAGCTCCGAACCTCAGTAATATTTCTCGGAGGTTTCCAGTTAAGTATGGCTGAGATTTTGTTCGGATCAACTCGAATACCCGATGCGGATACCACATGACCCAAAAAGCTAACCTCTCTTAACCAGAACTCACACTTACTGAACTTAGCATATAACTGCTTATCCCGTAAAATTCGCAACACTAATCTCAGGTGCTCAGCATGTTCGGTCTCATCTCTTGAATAGACCAAGATGTCATCAATAAACACGACTACAAACCGGTCCAAATATTGTCTGAAGATTCGATTCATCAAATCCATAAATACCGCAGGGGCATTAGTGAGCCCAAACGGCATCACTAAGAACTCATAGTGGCCGTATCTTGTTCTGAAAGCGGTTTTAGGTATATCCGAATCTCGTACTCGCAGCTGATAATACCCCGATCTCAAATCTATTTTTGAAAACACCGAGGCTCCCTTCAGTTGATCAAACAAATCATCAATACGCGGTAACGGATATTTATTCTTTATCGTCACTTTATTCAGCTGACGATAGTCAATGCACAACCTCATGGTTCCGTCCTTCTTTTTCACAAACAAAACTGGCACACCCCAAGGTGAGAAACTTGGTCGAGCAAAACCCTTATCCGTCAACTCTTGCAACTGAGCTTTCAATTCCTTTAATTCTGTTGGTGCCATACGATACGGAGCTATCGAAATCGGTGTAGTCCCAGGTACAAGCTCGATGCCAAACTCTACCTCCCGAACAGGTGGTAAACCTGGTAATTCTTCTGAAAAACATCCGGTATTCACAAATTACGCACGCATTCAGCTTCTTTTCTAATTCTTTGTCATCAAGTACATACAAAGGTATGTTTCACACCCTTTCTTACACATTTGAGCCAAAGATCGATTTATATTACAAACCGGCAACTTATTCAAGTCGGTAGACTCAACTCGAATTATCTCGTTATTCACACACCTCAAATCGATGGTTTTTCTTTTGCAATTTACAATTCGTCATGTACTGATCAACCAATCCATACCGAGGATAACATCAAATTCACAAACGGTAAAAGTATCAAATCGGCGAAAAACAGAACCTCGGATTACTAGGGGCATTTCTTGCACACTTGGTCGACAAGTGCGTAACGACCCAAAGGATTTGACACGCGGATCACAAACTCGAGAATCAACGGTGAGTCTTCTTTGGATGCTAAGGTTTCACATATATAAGAATGAGTAGAACCGTGGGTCAATCAAGGCAATCACATTAGTATCAAAGAGAGTAAAAGTACCGGTAATAACATCTGGTGAAGAAGCATCCTCGCGTGCGCGTATAGCATAAGCTCTAGCAGGAGCACGAGCCTTCGATTTGGTGGTGGTATCTTTAAGCCCTCTCTGACCGCCACTAGCATTCCCCGGATTTCTAGGGGGCCTACCTCTTGCTGTAGTATAAGTCGGTTTTTCACTCTGATTCACATTCTGACCCGACAATCTCGGGCAATCTTTGATAAAATGATCAGTCGATCCACATTTGAAACAGGAACGGTCACGAACTCTACAGCTTCCCGAATGCCACTTGCCACAATACTGACAATCAGATCTATCCTGACGATCATTGCCAACACTGGCAATAGAAGTAGCTCGTGTACTCATAGGGGGTCGATTACGATCCCGCCTAGAAAAACCCGAAGTATTCTTAGATCTATCTGGATTATCTCTAAACTTCTTCGATGATTGATGAAATGGTTTTCCCGAAGATCTTTTACGAAACTCTCTTGCTCCCAAATCAGCTCTCCTTTTTTCCTTACTGAGCTCTTCGGCTTTGCAAGCTCGCTCAACAAGTACTACAAATTCTCTGATTTCTAGAATGCCAACGAACAGTTTTATATCTTCGTTCAGTCCCTCCTCGAAACGTTTACACATTACATCTTCTGAAGAAACGCATTCTCGAGCATACCGGCTGAGCCTCACAAACTTTCGTTCATAATCAGTAACCGACATGGAGCCTTGTTTAAGCTCAAGAAATTCTTTCCGTTTTTGATCGATAAATCTCTGGCTGATATACTTCTTCCGAAACTCGGTTTGGAAAAACTCCCATGTTACCCGCTCTCTAGGTACAACCGAAATCAATGTATTCCACCAATAATATGCAGAATCACGTAACAAAGAGATAGCACACTTCAAGCATTCATCGGGTGTGCAAGAAAGTTCATCAAGTACCCGGATAGTGTTATCCAACCAAAACTCAGCTTGTTCGGCACCATCGCTGTCTGTTGCTTTAAATTCAGTAGCCCCGTGTTTTCGGATTCTGTCAACTGGGGGCTTATTTAACCTCATCTGATCGGTTACCGGAGGTATTGCTGGTGCAGGGGGTGTATTAGTCGGAAGTGGGGGTTGGGGAATAGCCGTGTTAGTTCGAATGTACTGATTGAACCAATCATTCATCACGCTATAGAAAGCTTGTCTAGCTTCCTCGTTCTGATTACTAGCCATAGGTTGAGAGTTCACCGGTCGCCCCTCGCGCTGGGGCGGTGCCACGCTCTCAACATCATCAACTATCGCCGATTGGGATCGGGATCCATCCCTATACATAAACGCATTTTTAACTGTCAGAAATCACCACACTATCAATTAAACATATAATGGCATGTATAGCTAGACCAATTTGCAATACGGTAGTCCTAGAATCGACTAAACCGTAGCTCTGATACCAATAAAATGTAACACTTTAACCCGCCTCCGTCACGGAGGAGTTAAGAATGTTACTAAGTAAGCCTTAATTTCGTTTTCCAAATATCAACCGTATAAATAAAAACATTCGAGCATTATCGATCACATTCATGAATACTTTCATCTTAGATATATATATAATGCAAGTTGACTACTTAAGCCATTTGCGTATGGCTATTCATATATATATACAACACCAAAAGGTACTAGGTCAAATTACAAAGTCGATCCTATACATGCCATTATCACAACTTAATCAAAAAGGTACCAAAAAGCTTAGATAGTGTGGTTGACTTCGACTTTGGAACTCCCGAATCCGATGGATGACGAGCAAAATCTATAAAACAGAGAAACAAAACAAAAGAATAAGCATTTCAATGCTTAGTAAGCTTTAAGTAATGAAATCATCTAAGAAATTGGCATATTAGTATCAAGTCTATATGAATCAGCCGTGAGCCGAAGCCAAACATATCAAAGGTGCTTCCTTATCGATCATATCATAAAGGGAAAAATCAATACGTTCATCCATTCCTTCAATTTATAACCGAATACGATCTCTACTAATTTTCAAACAACTCTCATGCATATATATATATATATATATATATATAGCCTACTAGTGATGTTGAAATCGCCTAAGTTAGTGCTCATACCTTCTAATCCAATAATAAACATTCAAAGGATTTTAAACGCTAGTTTAAGCATAATTACCGACTTTCGAAACACGAAATATAACAATCAATCATATCTTCAACGAAAGCATTTACCTACTTGATCACTTCACATTAAATTGTACTTATGCTTGGAATTAACTCGACATGCATTATATAAATTCACTTGTGCATACTTACGGTTTATCCACCCAATTAATAGGCCGGCGAAGACGTCCTTGTGAACTAAACCCGAATCTTAGAACTGGCTCAGAGGCCCTTCGAGACTAAGCTCGGTTTGCGCTGGCGGCTTAAAGGCCCTTCAAACCGAAGTTCGGCAATAACATCGCGCAGAGCCCTTCTGAACTAAGTCCGGCTTTAACGATGGCTTAAAGCCCTTCGGAACCAAGTCCGGTTTTAACATCAAGCTAATAGCCCTTCGAGACTTAGCTCGGTTTCAAACCTTGATCAACAATCATACATTCGCACATTTAAACAACACTTTGATATTTGAATACAATTTCAACATTCTTTCTACCCATTTTACAATTAATTCACTAGTCATATCAAATGACATATTCTCGTTTCATTATTCCGAACTTTCTATTATCATGCGATTACAAACAAGTATTTTACCTATTTATTTGATCATACGATGCAAGCGGGACTATTACGTCATAATTTATTCATCGCAATCATAATTTGATAATTTCTATGTCTAAATATAAGTTATATTCCATTACTCAAAGACTTACCTTGTATCTTTCTCGGCAAGTTCGGGTTGGCTATTCCGCGACTTTAGCTTTTCCCTTATCCGAGGTTGTCCTCTATGCTCTTGAGCTTAATCAATAAATTTTAAACTAACCATTAATCAATTACTCAAGTATTACTTTCAAAATATAGCACACATATATATATTTGAATTTCACACATACAACTTATAGTAAACTTATAAAATTAATAAGAAATTCATTAGTAAATCACAACTTCCTATAAGCTGAGTTACTGAGCAACAGTCATTAATTTACTTATAACTTGAGCCACGAAACTCCAAATTAAAGACCGTAAATTTTCCTCGAAAATAGACTAATTTATCTTTTAGCCATAAAATTTTCATAATTTTTAGTCTAGCCAATCACTACCAGATTTTTCTTAAAGTTCACCCTGTTTCACTGCTTGACTAAACTGACCATTCTTAGATACGAATCAGATTTCTCATTGTACAAAACTCAAAATGTGTTCTCACTATTTCATTTGAAACTAGACCCATCAAGGAATCTAAGCATATAAATTTTATCCTAAGGCCATTTTTGTACAATTTATACTGATTTTATAAAAAAGAGAACAGGAAATCTATTAGTCATTTCAACTCAACCTCACAATATTTCAAATATCTCAAAATCGGTAACTCATTCGTTTCTATAGCTTCCTCTGTAAGAAACTAGACTCTTCAAGCTTTAAAGACATAATTTATCCAGCTTCTAACTCAACCTCTACAAATTATGGTGATTTTCCAAAACCACCTTACTGCTGCTGTTCCCAAGCAGTTTAACACTAGCTCACTCTTTCAAACATTCCTTGCATACATTTTATTTAAGCATGTATATTAACAATCGAATTCATCAATTTATTATCTACCAATTCATTTCAACATTTACAATACAACACATGGTGTTCAAGCCATTTTTCAAGTTCAAAATTCGGTTAATACACATATATATATATACTAGAAATCAATTGTTAACATTTGTATATCAACTTAATAGCTAGCTTAACAAACCTTGTTTTAACATACAATTGTTCTTAACACAATTTAAAGCATCCTCATCATTCTATCAATTAAAATGCATACCTTTCCCAATTGTCTAAACCACATTCGGCCCTAGAAGACCATTGTTAGCCGATTCTTTTCCATGTAACAACAATGGCTCAAATGTGCTTATTTGCTACTCTAATTCACCTTTGTATCACTTTTCCTCCAAATAACATGAACAACAATCAATTCTTAAACATTTTTCTCTTAACCTATTACTCATAATATCAACCAAATTTCAAAATTTGGACATGGGCTAACTAAGAGACTTAGTAACTAACTCATTACATTCAACAATTTCAAAAGTTATCATGAATTCTTACCTTAATCAAGACTAGGAGTGGTCAATTGCTTGTTTTCTTCTTCCCTTTTCTTCTCAAGGTTTCGGCCAAAGGATGCTAAAAAGATGAACACTAAATTTTTCTTTGTTTTATTCATCTAATTAATTTAACACCTATTTTTTTTTTATTATTTTATTAATATAACAAACACATAATGCTTATCATCATTGTCATGGCGTGCCACTATTCTTAAGTGGGGAAAATTGACATGCAAATACATTTTTTTGACATTGTACACTATTTGGTCCTTAAACATTAACCTATCACATTTCAAAAGTGTCACACCTAAGTCCTAATGAATAAATTCACATGCAAATGACGAAATCAAAGCTTGAAACTTTCACACTTGTATTTAATCACTTCATAAACATGAAATATAACTTATAATTATTTTTATAGCTCGGTTCTGTGGTCCCGAAACCACTTCCCGACTAGGGTCAAACTAGGGCTGTCACAAAATAGGTAGTAATGTTGTGAAATATTGGTAATTTGGGGTTGTCATAAGAGAGATAAATGGTCGGTTAGGCTTGGCTAATGAGGAAATTTGATAAAAATCGATTTTTGGGCCTAGAGGTAAAATGGTCATTTTGTGAAAGTCTAGGGGCAAAATGGTCATTTTGCCCAATTATGAATTGTTGAGTACCTAGATCGATGAAATAATTAAACTTGTGAATTTTTATCATTTTAGATCAAGAATTGCAAAACCCGAGCCTAGACCGAGGAAAAGCAAAGCTAGTGGACTAAAACCGATTAGTCGCCAACATTTTGATCACCGAGGTAAGTTGTTTGTTAATAATGCAACTATATCTTTATGATGCACAATTGTATTGATATGGAATAAATTGCTTTGATTTTGAATGTGAGAGTACATGTTGAGAAAGTAGCATAGTAGAGACTTTCGTTGAGCATTTGGAATAAACTTGGATATTGGTACCTTAATATTGGGTGATATGTGTGCTAGTGTAAGACATGTCCATGCATCGGCCACAATATGAGAGCCAGTGTAAGACATGTTTGGGACATGCATCAGCCTCATGATAGGCAAGATAGTGTAAGACCTGTTTGGGACATGGCGTCAGCTTGTTATGTGTCAGTGTAAGACCTGTCTGGGACATGGCATCGACACTGATAGATGAAATCCAGTGTAAGACATGTCTGGGACATGGCATCAGCCTCGCTATATGAAAGCCAGTGTAAGACCATTTCTGGGACATGGCGTCGATGTCTTAACCCATGTTAGGGCTATTGAATATCCGGTAGAATTCTAAATAGTTCAACGAAAGATATATGATTTATATCGAGATGAGAAAAGTTATGATCATGTGATGAGTGGTACAGGTGCCTAATTGAAATGTGTGAGATATGGGCTCAATGTATGCAATACAAGTTGTATGAGATGGTGATGAGTAAGTTGTACTTATGTCTACTTATTGTGTTCATGAATAAGCTATGAAAGGTTATGACCATATTGCCTTATGACAACTAGTTGTTGTATATTTCCATGCAACTTACTAAGCTTTATGCTTGCCCTATTTCCTTTCCATTTTCTTATAGTGCTGCTAAAGCAGCTCGAGGATCATCATCTACGTTGGAAAAACCAGTCACACTATCATCCGAAGCACTTGGTATAGTTAGATCTTTTATTTTAATTATGGCATGTATAGGACCCTAACTTTTGAGTTTTGTGTCATTGTTAATTGGCCAAATGTGTTGGCTTACTTTAGCATTTGATTCATTTTGTATAAGGCCATGGAAAATGGCAAATGTTGAAAATTGTTTTATGAATACAAGAAGCTCTTTCATGAATGACTAATTTGTTGGTTGCTTAAGTATAAATGAAATGTGTGAAAGCCTTAGCTATGGTTGTTTGGTTAAGAAATCATATTAAGTTGGACTTTGATATGTTGGTTGACATTAGATTATGTTTTAGGGTGGCAAAAGGCTTGGTAGATAGCCTTATATTGTCCACACGGGTAAACACACGAGCGTGTGTCTAGGCCATGTGTGACACACGGCCAGCCCCATGGGTGTGTTGTCTGGCCGTGTGTTCCCTGCACGTAAAAACTTCAAGTTAGAGTGCATGGTAGTAAACACACGGGCAGAGACACGACCGTGTGTTTCAGCCGTGTGGAGGACACGGCCTCTAGCCACGAGCGTGTGCCCTAAATTGGATGTTGACGTTAGAAACAGAATGTCAAGGTTTTTAGACACGGGCTAGGACACGGGCGTGTCATGGCTGTATGAGGGACACGGGCCATAGACACAGGCGTGTGTCAGGCCGTGTGAAAACCCCTGTAGGTTTGAATTTAGAATTTAAATTCACACGGGCATGGGACACGGGCGTGTCCCTAGATGCTTAGGCCGTGTGTTTCACACGGGCCATTAGCACGACCATGTCATAATGACCACATGGGCGTGTTGCCCTTCCACATGGGCGTGTACCCTGTTTCAAGGGTTATTTTTCTAAAGTTGGTTAAGGACCCGAACTGGTCCCGAATGGTTTCCAATAGATGTTTGTGGCCTCGTAGGCCCATGTTAAGGAACTTAAAAAAAGTATGAAAAAGTTTTAAATTTGATCAAGTCTTAATGATTTGAAAACGTTGGAATGCATGTGTTTAAGTGAGGTAACGCCTCGTATCCTGTCCCAGCGTAGGACTCGGGTGTGGGGTGTTACATCGGATGAGTGTCCTAGTAAGTTATAACAAAAGATCGCCTGATCAAACAATGTACTAACACCCGTGACCGCAATGCCTTCGATTGGGAGCCCGAGGTGCAATGCAACATCTTCTAGAGTGATTGTGTACTCCCTACACAGCAAATGAAATGTATAGGTCTCCGGGCGCCACCGCTCAACCAAAGCGGAGATCAAGTCGTACTTCAAATCAAACATGTGGATCAATACCACTGATCCGAATCTGGATGCCTCCAAGTATAGCATAAGATATTCTTCCGGTAGATAGACCACACAATTGACACGACCCCTTAGTACACGGTATGAACCCTGGTCATATTAAATTATCACAATAGTTAATACATCCCAATTAAATTACCACATTATTTAATATATCACAATTAAATAAAAAAAGTCAATATATACAAATTTTAATACCATCACATTAATCGTATTTGTTGTGTGATAATCTTCTGTAATTAAAAAAGTCATTTGGATATCTGCAGTTTCAAAAAAATAAATTAAAGTTTAAACATTTTCAATCATTACCAAAACACATAAATATAATACAAAAGCATGCAAATCAAATTAATAGAAAAATAGTATTACAATAATATCATTACAAAAATACTAAACAATTTGGTTCACAAAAAATAATTACCATTACAAAAATAAAATTTTTATTTTATTATACGTACAAAAAATTCAACATGCGATCTTTAAATCTAATTCATTCAAATAACATTAAATAATAATTTTTCAACACAAAATATATAAAACATGTAAAAAGGTACCATTCTGGTAAATAATCTTATGGGCATATCATTTGAGGTATTAATTTTTTTTTTGTATTATTGAGGTAAAAAAAACCACATCACATTTTTGGCCATACCATTTCAGTATATAATAATCTTCTTTATACAAATTAAAAAAATAACAAAAAAAAGACTCAAAAATTTCAACATAATGGGACCATCTATTAAGTACATAAAAAAATTATAACACCCCCTACCCGTATTCGATGCCTGAATAGGGTACAAGTGTAACACCCCATACCCGTATCCTATGTCGAGACAAAATACGAGGTGTTACCTAACTTAAACTCATGCTTATAACCATTTTCGAGTCTCCAAGACTTGGACAAATTTAAAACTTTCTCAAACTTATCAACGCATCCTTAATATGGGCCTATGAGGCCCAAAACACACATCAGAAATCATTCGGGACCAACTCGGGTTCTTTAGCCAACTTCAGAAAAATGACACTTGACACAAGGGCACACACCTGTGTGGGAGGGGCAACACGCTCGTGTGACCATTTCGACATGGCCGTGCTGCACGGGCTAAGCAATACAAAGACACGCCCGTGTCCTTCACCCGTGTGGAATTAATTCTTAGTTCACACCTACAAGGGTTTTCACACGGCCTGGCACATGCCCGTGTCCCTGGCCCGTGTCCTTCACACAGCCATGACACACCCGTGTCCTAGCCCGTGAGCAAAAACCTGGACATTCTATTTCTGACGTCAGCAATTCTTAAGGGCCACACGGCCAAGGCACACGCCCGTGTGCTAGGCCGTGCCCTTTACACAGCTGAGACACACGGTTGTGTCCTTGCCCGTATGTTTACTACCATGCATACTAACTTGCATATTTTACGTACAGAGGACACCGTGTGCCTACCCATTTGGACAAAATAAGGCTATTTACCAAGCCTTTTTGCCACCCTTACTTACATAACCTGTATAAGATCACTCTATACCAATGCAAGGGCACATCATATGGCCAAAACAACCACAATAGACAACATTTCAATTGTGCAAATTTACTACATAAAAAGTAACATCTTCTATACAACATTAAAATGAATATTAACCATTATCCATGGCCTTATACAAAGTGAAAGGATTTATCCCAAGCCACATATTTGGCTAATTTCTCAAGGACACAAAATAATAAAGTCTAAGACCTATACATGCCATACTTAAAATGAAAAGTCTAACTATACTGAGTACTTCCGATGATAGTGTGATCGTAACCTCTGACGTTCGTTGAATCCTCGAGCTATTTGGGCGTCACTATAAGAAAATGGGAAAAGAGACAGAGTAATCACAAAGCTTAGTAAGTTGCACATAAGTAAATATACAACAACAATTTTACCATTCATCAACATGCTCATAACACAAAAGTGGGCATAAGCATAACTTACTTATCACTATCCATATAAATTTCATAGCATATATCGAGCTCATATTCCATATATTTCAAATAGGTACCTGTACCACTCACAACACGGTTATACTTTCCTCATTAACTTAAAGTCATAACACTCACCGTTGAACCATTTGGAACACTACTGAATATTCATTAAACATCAAACATGGGTAAAGTGCTGATGTCGTGTCCCATACACGGTCTTACACTAGCTCATAACTCAAGTCGATGCCATGTCCTAGACATGGTCTTACACTGACTATCATTTTGTAGCCGATATATGTCCCAGACATGTCTTACACTGGCTTACGTCTCGAGGCCGATGCATGTCCCAGACATGTCTTACACTAGCACTCGTCTCGATGCCGATGCCATGTCCCAGACATGGTCTTACACTGGCTCTCATATTGTGGCCGATGCATGTCCCAGACATGTCTTACACTGGCTCACAAATAACCCAAATGTCATGGCATGAATATCTGATTTATTTCCTAAGGTTCAAACAACGGAAACTCTACTATCTTAAATTTTCATCATACATTTTCATTTCCACAATCAAGCAAATCATGATATATTGATTCAATCACATACAATGACAGTGTAGTTGCATTTATTTACATACAACTTATCTCGGATTACAAAATGTGGCGGCTAGTAGATTTGCTTGGCTTTCCCCCAATCTAGGTTTGGATTCGGTATTTCTTGAACTATAATAGCAAAATGTACTTATTTAGTTACTAAATAAAATTTGGCAATCGAAAATTTGCATCTTCGGTAAAATGACCATTTTGCCACTAGACTTTGACAAAAATGACCATTTTACCCCTAGACCCAAAAATTGATTTTTATCAAATTTCTTCATATCTTAAGCCTAGCCGAACCCCTTTTACTCTTATAGTAACCCCAAATTCCCACTATTTCACACATTCGTCATCTATTTTACAACTTATGCAAAATAGTCTTTTTAGGTGTTTTCATCCCAACACCTTTCACAAAAGTGTTTATAACACACCCAAGACTCATTTTCTTCCATAAAAACTCAGCAAACATTACAAATCCTTTCATGGCAAAACCCTAAACTCTTAATCATTTTGTAAAATAGTACCCTCATTTGAAAGCTCATGCTTCATGGGGTCCAAAAATGCAAAAATCATCAATAAAAAGTATGTGAATCACTTACTTGCAAAAGGAATAGGTTGCTGAGATTTTTGAACCTCAAACATCCCAAAAATGGCTGAAAAATCAGTGGAGAAGAAATGGGGAAATAGGATGATATCATCTTTCTTTTATTTTATTTCTTTTTGTTCAAAATAAGTTACCAACTTCACCTAATATTTAACTATCTTGATTTTCCTTGTCTCATGGCCGGCGATCACCTATTTAATGGCCTAATTTCACTTTAAAGACCCCCAATTTATGATACATGGAAAATTTGACACCCTTAGCTATCAATTTAAGACTTTTGCACTTTATGAGATTTAGTCTTTTTTCACAATTAAGCAAGCAAACGTTAAAATTATTTCACCAAATTTTTCATTCACTAATATAAACATATTATAAGTCTAAAATATAAATAAGATATTTTCTCTGACTTCGGATTGGTGGTCCCAAAACCACTATTCCGACTAGGCCCAAAATCAGGTTGTTACAACAAGGCATTACCGGACTTATACATATGTAACATACAAAACCGAGACATAAATTTCCATCCAAATTTAAAACTTTTCACATACATTCACATCGTCCCTAAAACAAGCCTACGAGTCCCAAAACCTGCATTGGAAGCAGTTTGGGACTAAACCAAGAACTTTGGAAAATTTCACAACACTTAGAAAATTTTTCATGTTTTAAGTGTCACACGCCTGTATGGCTTGGGACACACCCGTGTGGTCGATTTAATTTTCATAATTTATCATAAAACAGGTGCAGACTTCACACATCTAGGGCACACGCCCGTGCTTGAGGCCGTGTCATCCACACAGCTGAGACACACGCCTTTGTCTCTATTTGTGTGCTCAGCTCTGAGCATTCTGTTTTGCAACAATTAAGGTGCAGGGAACATACGGCTAGAACACATAGCCATGGGGCAAGCCATGTGTCACACACGGCCTAGACACATGCCCGTGTGTCTACCCGTGTGGACAAAAACAAGGCTATTTACCATGCCATTTTGTCACCCTATTATGCATACACCTATACAACAAAACATAACACAACCCAAGCAATTACAATCAACCAATTCATCCACAATCAAGACAACCATACATCATTCACATGCTACCATTTACCACATACCAACATCACATACTTATCAACCTCAATCATGCAATCTTCCACATCCATGAAAACCTCATCATATGCATAAATACTTAAACTAATATTTGCCAATTTCATATGGCCATTTAAAAACTGAATTATCAACCAATATAGGCCAACACATTAGGCCAAATCAATTGTGACACATAACAAAATAACCAAGTCCCTATACATGTCATAACTCAAAATATTGAAATCATTGGTACCCAGAATATTAATTTCATAGTGTGACTGAATCTCCAACAAATCTCTGATCTCCGAGCTAGCTTGGTGTCACTATAAGACAAGGGAAAAGAAAAGGGAGTAAGCTTTGAAGCTTAGTAAGTTCTCATGCAAATAATAAGCATTATAAACTTACATTTAATATCCAATTAACTTGAAGTAAATTAACATAAATGTCATTATAAATCTCATAATTAAACTTACTCAATCACAACCTTACCGAAGGATTCATCACATATCGAGCTCATTAAGCATGAGTTTTACATACATACTTGTACCAATTTATAACATACCATATTCTTTCACAACTTTGACATTCTTGTTGCATTTCCCATTGAACCACTTGGAATACTAAACGATACTCGAGTATCTCACACACAAAGTACTACACTAGTGCCATATCTCAGATATGGTCTTACATGAAATCTCATATCGATGCCAATAGCGCAGCTATGGTCTTATACGAAATCTCATGTCGATGCCATATCCCAGATATGGTCTTACACGAAGTCTCATAATGATGCCATATCCCAGATATAGTCTTACACATAGCCTCGGTAACCCTAATGTCATGACATTTGTATCCCATCTATTCCTAAGGTTCAATCGGGATTTCACGCTTGTCGTAACTTTGTCGAACACACCCAATGGTCGATCATAATTCATACTATAGTAAAGCATTTAAAATATAATTAAAGCAATGTATTATTTACATAAGAACTTACCTCAATACAAAAATAGTAGGAAATGGACCTAATTGTCAAATACTTTATTTTTCCCCCGATCTAGGTCCGAACCTCGTTTCTCTTAATCTATAATAGCAAATTTAAATCATTTATTAATCATATTACTCAATTTAGTCCCTAGGCTTGTAAAATGAAATCTATTCAATTTCATCAAGACCCAAGACTAGCCGAACCTCTTTCATGCTTATAACAACTCACATTTTTCATTTAATCACACTTTTATACACATTTTGAAATCTTTTTACAAATAGGTCCTTTTGACATTTTCATCAAAAATTACCTAGCAAAAGTTGTTTATCTAACATTAAACTTGCATAATCTACCATTAGACATCAAAATACACAAATATCTAACATGGGTCAAAACCTAGACCTCAATCATCTCTCAAATTAATGGTAGAAATAGATAGATCGGATGATAACGACTTCAAAAATGTAAAGAGCATTAAAAACGGGGCAAGAACGGACTTATAATCGAGCTTGAAAAGTGGAAAAACCCTAGCTATGTCTCTCTTGCAAATTTCAACCAAGCATGAAGAAGATGGACTAAATTTTGGCTTAATTTTTGGTTTTTAATTCATTTAATTACCAAATGACCAAAATACCCTTTTCTCAAAACACTAAAATTCTCTTACCTCATGTCTATTTTTGTCCAAATTAAAGTAAAATGGTCTAATTACCATCTAAGAACCTTCAATTTAAAATTTCATAACAATTAGACACCTCTAGCATGTAGAACTCAACTTTTGCACTTTTTACAATTTAGTCCCTTTTGCTAAATTAAGTGCTCAAACATCAAAATTTTCAAACGAAGTTTTCAAAAAATCATTCAATAAAATTGTAGACCATCAAAATTTGATAAAAACAAGTTTTACTACGTCGGATTTGTGGTCTCGAAACCACTGTTCCGACTAGGTCCAAAATTGGGCTGTTACAAAAATAATGTTAAAAAAAACAGAAACATACCTGCTCCCTTTTTTCCTAACACTCATTCTACAAAACAGACTATCAAAAAAAAAAAACTCAATGGGAACATCTGTTATTTGCATCTACTAAAAAATTAAAAAAATATTAAAAGAAAAATAGAAATGTAACAGCTCATTTTCAGTAAATTGGAACAGTGGTTTCGGGACCACAAATCCAAGTCAGGAAGAAAATTTATTTTAATATTATTGCATGGTCTACATTATGATAGGAAAGACATATGAAAATTTCGATAAGAAAATTTTACCTATTTTGTGTTTAATTATAGAAAGGACCGAATTGCATGAAATGCAAAAGTTGAGTTCTAGTAGCTATAGGTATTAAATAACTATGGAATTCAAAACTTTAGGTCCTTATATGGTAATTAGACTATTAAGAGAAGTTAGTAGATATTTTTGATGATTCATCCATGGAAAATTAGAAAAAGAAAAGGACTAAATTGGAAATTGAAATAAATAAAAGATGATAAATAAAACAAATGTTTAATATTATCATTTAATATCATCTTTCCCAATTAAAAGCCATGGAAACCGTAGTTTGAGAGCTTGAAGAAAGAGAAAACCTATTTGGCCAAATTGGGTAAGTAATCATGTCTCGTTTTTAGTAATTTTTATATTTCCGAGATCGTAATAACTTAATCTATCTATTTTGGGAATCAATTTGTAAAGATATCAAAGTATTGAAAATTTTCCATGTATTAATATGCTAAAAATTTGAAATTTGTGGTAGAAAATGAAAGGTTGTTGATAGATAAACGACTTTTGTAAAGGAAATTTTAAAGGAATTGTAATTTAGGGACTAAATTATAAAGATGTAAAATTCATGGAAAATTTCTGATTTTTGTGAAATACATGGGCTGTAAATGTTATATGTACAAATTGATTAGACTTGGAATAATGATTAAATTGCATGAATTTCAATTTCCGAGCCTAGAGACGAAATTGAAATTAATCAAAGTTATAGGGGCAAAATAGTACTTTTGCCTAATATGTGAATTAGGTTGATTTGAATGTGAAATGTAATAAATTGATGATTAAATTTATTTATATAGATCTGGAAAAACCAAATACAGAATTGGATCGAGGAAAACAAAAAAGTATCGGATTAGTAGATTCTTGTATACGAACAAGTATAGAGGTAAGTTCGTATAATTGAATTTTGTACATTTATATGTTTGAATTAAATGTTGTAAATGTGAATTTGATTTGTGTAATTGTTATGTTTATGAGATTAATAATAAATCCGATAATGCTCGATAAATATAAAATCTTGTTGGATACATGAAATTTGATCGGATACTATGCTCCTGTATTGATCGTGGTCTTGCATATGTTGCAGACACACTATAGCTCGAAAGAGCATCCAGATATTAGCTCTCATGAGCTTCTTGTTTAATGGTTCTTGCAAGCTTCCTGTTATAGCTCTTCAGAGAATCCCGATAGGTTGTGATCCTACATGTGTTATAGACACACCTTAGCTCTTATGAGCTTCCCGATTACGGCTCTTAGTGAGCTTCCCATTTATTGGCTCTTTGTGAGTTTCCCGATATGGCTCGCTTGAACTTCCCGATATATAGCTATCCGGAGCTCCCTAATTAATGGCTATTCAGAGCTACCTGTTAAAGGCTTAAACGAGCTTCTTGAATATTGCTCTTATGAGCTTCCTGTTTTAGCTCGGATGAGCTTGTCGTTTATGTGCTTTATGAGCAGTCCTGGATATGAGTTGACAGATTTACCGTATTGTACACCTTGAATGTATTACCCATGTATCCATCGAGTTTTTCAAATGATTTAACGGGTAACAGCTTGGAAAGGGATAATATGAATTCAAAATGAATTACAATGAAATTTCTTGACATGTAAAAAAATAAAATATGATACGTGTATGTTCCTTGGAAACTTGAAAGGACAAATACAAGTATATGGAAATGGGACATCGATGAGCTCATCCATATTTCTTGATACTTATATGAACTACTTAACTAACATGCTTGATGAGATTTTATGTGTGACTAGGTTATTGATTTCATTGGTTTGGATGTACTATGAATGTTTATTTTAAATGAAAATAACTGGTAAGTTAATTTCCTGTTATACGAACTAACTAAGAATTTGAAATGCTTACTCGATTTTCTTTTCTCTATTTTATAGTGCTCAGAAGCTCGTAAAGGTTAGAATCAGTCGGAGCATCATCACACTATCCTTCAGCTCGTTTTGGTATAAATAGCAAACTTATTTTGGTATAATGACATGTATAAGCTAACTTGGCTAATGTTGGCATGTAAATGGTTGTTTGTAGTCTAGCCATTGGTATGGCTAGTGATGGTATGTTTAGTGAATATATACATGATGTTATAATATGGTTAATATATGTGTGCTTGGTATGGTTAGATTGAATTATAGTAAACATATTTGTCTTACAAAAGAAAAGTTTGAATACATGTGATGATATATCATATATAATGTTAATGTTTACTTAGTTTTAATGTCTTGAATTAATTGTTATATGTATGCAAGTATTGATGTAGGTTGAAGACAAATTGGGTGAGAAAAGCGGCCTTGAAAATGGCCTATTTTCATCCATACGGCCATGCGCACAGGCGTGTAGTTTGGCAGTGTGTCCCTTGCATATTTAAAATTGAGAAACAGAATGCTTTGTATTGCTCACACGGCAGAGACACGGACGTGTGTCTTAGCCATGTGTGACACACGGCCTAGTACACGGGCGTGTGTCTTGGCCGTGTGAATCCTGCACTTAATTTTCGAAAATTAAATTGTCCACACTGCTTGGTTGGGTGTGTGGCTGGCCGTGTGACCCAAGTCAGAAAGTTACACGAGTATGAACATGGGTTGGTATATGGCTGTGTGCCTTACATCGAATGCCCACACAGCCTAGAACACGGGCGTGTCATTTGGCCATGTGTGCCACACGGCCTACCCACATGGGCGTGTGACCCCTGTATTTAGAAAAAAATTTGGAATTTTGCGAAAAATTCTCTGAGTTTCCGATACAGTCCTGATTTGTTTCTAATGCATGAATTTGGCCTCGAGGGTCCATTTAAGGGACGATATGATTTAAATATGATTGGTTTAATATGATTTAGATATGAATAGTAAATTACATGAATTAATAGTATTTAATATGTAAATTTTGGTAATACTCTGTAACCCTGTTCCGGCGACGGATATGGGTTAGAGGTGTTACAAGAAACATACCTGCTGAGTTTCTTTCAAACACCCTTTCTTTCTTTTTTCCCGTTTGTAAAATAAATCAAAATAAAATAAAAATAAAAATCTCAATAAAAATCAACACAAAGAACCATTTGTAAAATTAGTTAAAAAAAAAACATTCATAACCTATAAAACAAAAAATACCTGCTTCTCCTTTCTTTCTACTCGTTCTACGAAAAGAAACTTTTTTTCCAAGCACAAACCCCACACAGATATATATGCTTATATGAAACAAAAATTGGAGCTAAAAGCCAATTCTTGAAGGTCAAAAACACTGACCCGTAATCGATTGGTCTTGTCCGCCGCAGGCGGTTAGTGAACAATAGTGGTGCCGCCACCCGACAATCTTCCACCCCCACTTGTCGCATTATAAGTCCCCATAAAATACCCCTTAAATTTATTATTTTTTTAAGTGACGTATATGACCTCTTTTCTTACTGGATATTAGTGTCGTCTTTCTTACTCCCTCCACCTTTTAAATATATATATTTAACACATATCATTTAGTAATTATGGTTTCATGATTAAATAAAAAAAATTATAGTGTCGCCTCCTTCATGCCCTCCACTTATGTACACTGTTGAAAATATATCATTTTAATAAATAATGATATTGACATACCATTTACGTATTTAAATATTATTTTTGTATTATCACATAAAAAACCCAAACAATTACATAATAAAAAATAGAATAATGAAATGGACGAAAATCTGAAATATAACCAAAATATTACACTTTCCTTTTAAATCTGCCATTTATATAAAAAACAATATATATAAAATAACATTTTCTATAAATATATTTTTACACCATTTTTATTTCCTTTTACATTTAGTGGATTAATATTTTCTTTTTTCGATATAATCTTATATTTTCATCTATTTTATATGATTGATATATTCCTATTTTATTTATTTCCTTTTTATATTATTTTTCTATTTCATTTGCATTTAGAATTTTGATTAAAAAAAGTAACGAATTATAAATTTAAAAAACACGAATCGGGTTGCGCCATACATATGAAAGAATACAAAATAATGATGTATTTGGCAAATCAAATATCATGGTCTAATAAGGAACCTTTTGAATTTGTTGATAATTTTTTGAAAGATTTCTTCAAAAATGTTTCATTAACTCCTTATTTATATCTAGTAGATTTGATTGTTGTGAGAATTCTTAATTCATGAGTTGTACGTGTACCTGTTGTTTTTGGTTTTGGTTGGTTGAGTAATAAAAAAAAATTGTATTTTCTAGTACATCTTTATGGATTGGATTAGTTTTTCTAGTGTGTATCATTGATTCTCTTATTTCTTGAATCTGTCCATTTTGGATATGAAAATGATCCCTCTCACGAATTTTTCAGATTTTGAAACACATTCAATGATATAGAAGTATAAGTTATCAAAATAAAAATAATAATAACCATCATAACAAATTAGAGATGGGGGATAAGTCAAACTTCTGTAATCTGTAATACAACTTGAATGAAATAAATAGAATTTGAAAGATGAATGAACAGAAAATAATAAAATTGAAATAATAATAAAAAATGAAATTCTAAATTATTAAATTTTCTATTTAAATTAAATTAAATAATAAATTCTAAATATACTAAATCTAAATAATAACTAAATAAAAATAATAATTTAAATAATATTTAAATCAAATAGTAATAATATATATATTAATATTATAAGAATAGTATAATAATAGATAGAATATAATATAGAAATATTAATTTCTAAATTGAAATATATTAATATAAGTATTATTAATTACTTAATATTAATAACAAATAACAATAATTAATAATAACTTATAATTTGATTAATTAATGTGTATTTGAATTGTTATATAATTTCGATTCTTAATTAGTTTAGAAGTACCCTCAACTGAAAGAAAGTATTTATCCTATTTCCCATCTGAATATAATCTTATTCAGATTAAAAATAATATTAAAATAAAACCTCACTAACAATAATAATTTCATCTTTCAAGAAAAACATTCAAAATTCGTGTACAAATGTCCACTACCCCGTCCTAATTAAATTGGCTGCATATAATTTCATACAACACACTGATCAACGATGGAACCTTTCTTTCCTTGACCTTCTTTTCTCTGATATGTTACTGTCGCCAACTCCCTCATTATTTTAATAAGGCGGCTATCGTTTACCAGATTTTTAGCCAACATAAAATCCTCAGGAACAAGCATCTGATCGACGATGTTGAAGATGGGTCTTCTTTCTCTCTTTTTTCACTTTCTTTTCCTCTCCATTTCCAGTAAGAGCTCTCTCTAAACGCCCAAAATGGAACACTCATTTTTTTTTTTTTGGGGACTCTAATGTACCTTCTTTCATCTGGTTTTTTGGTTGTTTTGATCTTTGGTTTTCAGGCGGTGAGATCTCAAGCCAAGTGGGAATAAACTACGGTCAGCTTGGGGACAATCTACCATCTCCGGAAAAGTCAGTTAAGCTAATCCAATCCATTGGAGCTAAACGCGTCAAAATCTACGATGCAAATCCCGACATCCTTAATGCTCTCAGAGGCACAGATCTTCATGTCTCGATCATGGTCCCAAACCAACACTTAACTAACATCTCCACAAACCAAAAACTAGCTGATTCTTGGATTCAATCCAACGTTCTCCCTTTTTACCCCAAAGTCAAAATCCGATACCTCCTCGTCGGCAACGAAGTCATCAGCAGTTCCCCCAAAGAAATCTGGTACAGCATCGTACCAGCCATGCGTAAAATAAAAAATGCCTTAAACACCCACAGGCTCAACAAAATCAAAGTCGGCACCTCAATGGCAATGGATGTCCTGGAATCATCATTTCCACCATCCAACGGCGCGTTCCGGTCTGACATCGCCGATCCGATAGTTAAACCAATGTTGCAGTTTTTAAGCCGGACCAAGTCTTTCTATTTCCTCGATGTTTACCCTTATTTCCCTTGGTCCACCGACTCCAATAACATTAATCTCGATTACGCGCTTTTCGAATCCCGAACGATAAAATACACCGACCCGGTTTCCAATCTAACCTACAGTAATTTGTTTGACCAGATGGTTGACTCCGTTAGTTTCGCAATGGAAAAACTCGGGTATCCTGATGTTCGGATCTGGATAGCGGAAACAGGTTGGCCCAATGCCGGCGATATCGATCAAATAGGGGCCAACATTTACAATGCCGCTACTTACAACAGAAATGTTATCAAGAAACTAACTGCCAAGCCTCCAGTTGGAACTCCGGCCCGACCGGGACGGGTTCTACCGTCTTTCATATTTGCTCTTTATAATGAGAACCAGAAGCCAGGTCCGGGAACAGAGCGGCATTTCGGGTTATCATATCCAAATGGGTCCAACGTGTATGGGATCGATTTGAGTGGGAAGACTCCGGATTCAGCGTACGAGCCGTTGCCGAAGCCAACAAACAACGAGCCGTATAAGGGGAAGATTTGGTGCGTGGCGGCTAGAGGAGTCAATGCGAGCGAGTTGGGTTCAGCATTATCGTACGCATGTTCGCAAGGGAATAAGACTTGTGACCCGATTCAACCCGGAAAAGAATGCTTCAAACCCGATTCGTTGGTTTGGCATGCTGGCTACGCCTTTAGCTCTTATTGGTCGCAGTTCAAGAAGACCGGTGCGACCTGTTATTTTAACGGTTTGGCTACTCCAACGGCCAAAGATCCAAGTAAGTTTTAAATTCTTCATTTAACAAATAAAATATCTTCTACACACTAAATTATCGTCTAAAATGTGGTTAAGAGTACCCTTTAATCTTCGCACTATATAATAGGCCTATTAAATTAGCCCTTTTCAAACAAACCTTTCTTTTTTCGGTTTTAATGGTGTATTTATATATTTTTCAGGTTTTGGGCGCTGTAAGTTTCCAAGTGTGACCCTTTGAAGTTTTCTAGTAAGTCGTCAGGGGAGTGATTTGGGTCCCTCTTTCATTCATTTTATGTAGAGGGTAGCTTTTTGGCTGGCTCTCGGCACACAAACAAACCTCTCCTCTAGTTCAATCTTCAAGAAGTAAAATGGGCACCCAAATCACTTTGTATTGCGCTGTAGTTTTATTTATTATATCAATCACTTATTTGTTGGTCAGTGACAATAGAGTACTTTATTGAAATTTAATTGTTTGCTCTGCCCTCTATTAATCTGATTGATAAATTTTCATTTCAACAACGGCTAATTGTCCTTTTTGTTGCCTTGTTTCCCTTTCTGATTGTGGCTCAACAAAACCCATCCCCTGAGCTTTTTCTTTTTAATGATAGAAAATTTGAAACGGGATAAGAAATGAGAAAAAAAGGCTAAATTTTGGTACCAATTTTCATAACTCGTTGCTTCGGCTAAAGATTTAAAAACCCACAAAGCATATATGATGTTAAAGTGGCCTAAAAGCAGCTTTTACTATTTGAAAATGACAAGTCCATTAGGGAGGAATCTTGCCTGGGTTGGGTGGTGTTGTTTCACCTAAAAACTTAGAAAGTGACATGACGTGCACATGGATGCAATGTGGTCTGTTGTCAGCGTATGCAACGAGTTGTACCAAAATACAAAGTATTCTTCCTTTTTTAAGACCTTTCTTTTTTTATCGGCACCTTCTTCGTTTTGGTCCCGAGAGTGAGCTCAGATGTTTAAATTAAATGACACCAAGCAAAGTTTCATGGCCCGACAGACTTCCGGTTGTGTCAAAAGATTCATCGATCCCATTAGAGTAGTTCTTTTGGGAAAAAATCTGTATAAAATTGGATGACTTATGTCGGGTTAAATAATAATTTAACAAAAAATCAGGTCAAACTCAAATATTTTTTTATACATATTTTGAATCGAGTCAAATACAAAATAAAAATAAGGGTTAACTCATTTTTTAACCATTCTAATTTTCTTTTCTCAAACAATTTTCTAGAACCTATATTTTATTTAATTTCTGTTAAATATAGAATTGATAAGAAATGCAATGGTAGACAAAGTCCTAATGTCACAAGGTTAAAACTTTAGTCTCGCAATTTGTGAGATATTAGGCTATTTTCTTCACTTCAAATGCGCCTAAGTTAGTTTAACTCTTCTCGCTCGCAAAGTGAGAATTCTCGATAGAAATTCTCTTAATGCACCAAAAATAAAGCGGAAGCAAGTTAAAGACAAAAGAAAGATCGAAAGAACAGAGTAGTCATAGACAAGCAAAACCCAAAAGGTGTTTGAGTAAATACTCTTAATTAGTATTCACTATTAAAGAATGCAATACAATGGTTGATTACAAATGAGGGGGAGACCCTTTATTTATAGTTTAGTTCCCTCAAATCCAACGGTACAACTAGTTTTACATTGATGGATGAGATCAAAACATATCTACAATTAAGGGATTTACATAATCCCCAAGGTTACAAAATCAAATCTTATCAGATTACAAACATAACAAGATTACTTTCCCTATTTACCAAGGTAGCCCTAATTTACCAAAAGTGCTTCGTTGGGCCACCAAGGCTTCAAGTAGATGGGTTTTTTCACTTATTCCTCGAATCGAGTAAGTTCAAATGGGTCAAATGAGCCCTATTTAATAGATTGATCTCAACGGGATGTCCTTTGTGCAATGGTCACGAGCTTTGAACTGCAGCCCATGACATTCTCCATCACCTATTCTCTCAACCCCCTCGTTGCATCCTCAGAATGACATTGATTTGACTTGCCTTTGAACTTTCTCAACGCCTTGGCCACTTCCCGACTAGTCTCTCTATTGGGTAGTCCCACACATCGGAACATTTGTCTCGACTTTCGTCGTCGCCTAGATTGAATCGTTTTGTGCTGGATCTGGTGTCCTAAGTGTAGTACTTTCGTCAATATACACTTGTAATTTTTTCGAATAGATTAGTTAATAAAATTATTCATAAATTGCATTAATACTTTGTATAATGTCCTCATATGGTTTTTGAACGCAAAGCAAAATGGAAGAAAATGTTTCTTATTGGTTGTTTAATGTTTAATTGATACTAAACAGTATTACGTGATCGGATCGTAATATGAAAAGATAACTTTATTAGTAGACAAACCTAAACATGTCCTTAGTTTAATCAGAAATGAGCAAACTGGAATGACAAAAATGTGCAAGTGTACACAATCATAACAAGTAATAAAGTGACAAGTATTGTCGAGTTATCGTATCAACAGGGACTGTGTGAACGAATATTTATGAAATGTAAAATTTAACAATTTGGTGGAGGAAAAATATGTTGATTTGAATATGTGTTATAAAAACTAAAAATTAACTAAGTGATTAACTAAGAAAATAAAAAGTAAAAATTCCAATGCATGATTTCAAAAACTGAGTTTAATTAGTATGACATAAATATGTTAGAACAATTTTATTATTTAACTTAGAATAATTAAAATTTGATGGCAACTCGCTAAATCGCTAACTAGTGTACATACTTACCTATTAGAACCTATTAATCTCTTGACCATATCTCTATGTCAATTCAACCGATTAATCAAATTTTAATAAACAAATAAAAGATTACGTGAGGTAACAATATATTTCTATATTGAAACAATTGAATCACAATAATCTTGCAAGTTATGCAAGGCTAATGTATTGTTTAATACCATCACTAATTTAACCCTCCGCTACCTTAGAAGATTAAACATGCACCAATTAAATATTGTGTCAATTAATTACAATTTCAATCCTTTTAAATAATTAATTCAATAGTTACCTTACAATTAAAATGAAATGATAACATAAGTATGATTTTATTTAATTGAACAATTTACTAAGACCTAATAACAACATAAACACATTTTTAATAATCTAAGCGGACAAAATGCAATTAATCTAACACGGAAGGAATTTAAGTCATTTTAATTAATTGAAGAGAAACAACACACATATTCATATTCATGATCAAAACAAAACTAAAAACAAAGATTAAGAGAAGGCAACTAGAAAAACAAATCTCGGTGGTTTTTCGAAGCCAGACTAGTGAGCTTCTCTCTTCTATACTTGTTCTGCTGATCCAAGGCCTTCACGAACACTTGATTGTTGCTACTCCAAGAGGCGTACAAGATCTTTTTCTAGAGGGGAAATCGGCAAGGGAAGAAAAGAAGTGAAAGACAACACAAAGGGAAAAAAGAGAGAAAATGTGTGAGTGAGGGATAGGGATGTTCAGTTAATTAATTGACCCGAAATACTATTAACTGAATTAATCGACCCTTTAAAAGTCTTAACTGTTAACCGAAGAGAAATTTTTTCAAAAAACTTAACCGAAGCAAAATTTTTCGGTTAAATCGGCCGGTTAACTGAATTTACCGAAAATTATACGTTTTTTATTTTTGGGTAAAAGAAGTATAAAAATTAACTGAATTAATCGAATTAAAGTATTGAATCACTACATAATTAAAAACACTACATAAGTTTTGAAATTAACACATAATTGAAATGTAAGTCTTTAATATTCTCTATTTGTATCCATTTCTTCTCTCCAAAAGAACTCCGTTTGCATTATACCTTTAAAAAATATGTACAAAAAATGAGCATATAATACAAATATATGCATTTTAAAAAAACAAATAATATAAACAAATGAAAAGATTGTAAGTTAACAAGAATAAGATAGTAAGCATACCCTTCAACTCACGAAAGCTCATGAATTTAGGGTAGGCTCATTCCAAGAAAAGTCTAAACATTGAATCGATTAAATAAGTAGGAGTGATATGGTAAAAAAAAATTGAAACTATTAAAATAAAACAATAAATATACCATTTTCAATCTTGTCAAGCTATTGGATTTGTTATTCGATCTTTTTGATGTCTTCTTGTGATGATGATTTTCGAATCCAATCTTTAGTACACACAAGAGCTTGTAAAATTTTAGGAGTTAAAGAACTCCTATATTGATCAAGTAACGCCCAGGTGCTAAATGCATCAAACAACTCAGAGGAACCAAGATGACTAACACATCTCTGGCCATTTTTGAAAGAGTGGGAAATCTAGGGCTATTCACTTTCCACCATAATAAAATATCAAAATCTTCAATAAAATCATCATTACCCTCAGCTAGATATTTATCCAATTCAGATGTTTTATCCTCACCACCATTTTCCAACTCACGCTTTTTATACAAAGCTTGCATTCGCCTTTTCATTTTTTGTTGTGGTTCACCAAGAGAAACATGTCTTGGCACACTTGATTAGCTACAAGTACTATAAGGTTGAGTCTTATACTCATCAAACAATTCATACAAAGATTCCTTCAATTTTTGCATCATTTCACAAGCTTTTTCAGATCTAGACATTTCACTAAGTGCAAATTCTAGATACTTTAGTTTTTGTCTAGGATATAAAACACAAGCAACAAACATAAGCAAATTCATCTTATTAATATCACCCCAATACTTATCAGACTTCTTTTTCATCTTGATGGCCATAACATTGAAATCAACATTACTATATAACTGAGCATCTCATAAAAGAATACCAATTTCAGAAAGCTCGTCAAAAAAATTATTGGACGTGACATATAAAGTGCCAGATATATGTAAAGTGACTACATAGAAGTGTTCCAAGAAATACCTCAAGTTTCTAACACTAGCCCAATCATCCACACTAGGCCAACCCTTTCCTCTTTCAAGTTCAGCCTTAAAGTTTGTATCTTGCTCCTCAAATCTCTCAAAAGCTCTTTCAAAGTTTTGAGTAGTGTCTAACATTAAATAGGTCGAGTTCCACCTAGTACAAACATCAAGACACAACATCTTGTACTTTATGTTTTCCACAACAACACACTCCTTAAAATTTTGTAATGTAGTTGGGGATTGTCTCACATATCTAATAGCTCCCCTAACACGTTCAAAAAATTTATTCATTTCTTTTAAGCCTTCAACAATAATCAAATTCACAATGTGTGCCATGCATCTCATATGAAGATATTTACCATTTTGAACTAAACCCCCTCGAGGGTTAAATTTCTTTCTCAAATAACCAATAACAACATCATTTGAACTTACATTATCAACAGTAACAGTAAACAACTTATCAATCCCCCAATTCAACAAGCATTTCTCAATCACCATCCCAATGGACTCACCCTTATGACTAGAAATTAGACAAAAGTTTAAAATCTATTTATTCAATTTCCAATCGTTATCAATAAAGTGAGTAGTGATACACAAGTAATTAACTTTTTGCAAAGAAGTCCATGTGTCAGTAGTTAAGCAAACTCTAGAACAAAAACTTCTCAAAAGTTATTTTATCTTAACACTTTCATCTAAATACAATTGATAAACATCCCTAGTCATAGTAGTTCATGAAGGAATATGAAACCTAGGACATGCCACGAACATAAATTTCTTAAAGCCTTCACTTTTAACAAACTTGAAAGGTAATTCATCAATCACAATCATTTGTGTTTATCCTTTTCTACATGTTTCTTGCTCAAATCTCCAAGTTAAAAAGATGCCTTTCCCCCCCTTCAACTCCCTTGGCTAGTGTCAACAACATTACTAGGATTTTTATTACATGAACCAATATGATATTTCAATGACCCCGTACCATTTTTTTTTCATATCACAACAAAATTCCTTTTGACAATAATTACATTTAGCCTTACTTGCACCCTCACTATTAATAATCTTAGTGAAGTGAGACCAAACTTCTAACCTTGGAGGAGTGGCTTTTCTTTTTCTAGTAGTCCTCTTTGTTTGGCTTGAAGCTCCAACTCTCGAATTTTTAGAATCTATCAAAGTAGGAGGTCTAACACTACCCTCAATAGATGTTGGTTCGGTGGACATTCTGCAAGAAAAAAAAATATAATAAATTAAAATACATTTGTAATATTAAACATATTTTGATGTTGAGTTTTAGAGAAATAAAATATTGTTTATCTTTTGATGTTGAGTTCAACATATACTATTACATATATATTTTTTCAAAATAAACATAGAGGATCCCTTAATTCTACCAAAGAATAATAGATATGGGGTCTTTGGTCCCTATATTGCTTTTATCCATGTCTAATAACTTCTTGTTGACTAGTTCATCGTTCTCAGAAGTGGATCAGCTAGACAAACTTTAAAAGTTGGACTTAAAAAAAAATCATGGTGTGGAATAATAAAATAAATTAATATACTTGATAATAAGAAAATTTTGGAAAAATAATTATACTTAATGATAAGCAATTTTTTATTAAAAAAAGACTAATGCTTTTGAGTAGAAGTAAATGATCTATAACTCTTCTATCAATGTTTAATTTTCATCCATTGCATTAACCATTCATTTTCTTTTTATTTTAAGTAACCTTTCGTAGGAGTAACTATTCATTGTCTTTATTTATATTTCATGTTCATGCATTGCTTGTAAATTTTACATTTATTGTTTTTAACATGTTATTGATATTTTATTTCTATCCATGACCTTTATTAAGACATTTCATCAATTTAATTTTGTTTGAAAAAAACACAATTTTATTTGAATTTATTTTTTATGTGATATATGAAAAACTTGATATTAATAATATGGAAAGGTTGAAAATTGAATGAAAAAAAAAATTAAACTTTATTTATAAAATAATAAAATAATTTTCTAAAATAATATTCTTTCAAAAATAACAAAAAAATAACATTTAGTGTTGATGTTCTCTATATAACATATCATTGGAACAAAGAACCCAACCTTAAATGCTTAAGGAATAAGTAGCCCAAGAAATCCAAACTTCAAAAACTCTTAAATGGTACCAATCATAGCATTACACTTAATTCAACAAGCACTCGAAACAAAATAAAATAGAAGGGTAGGCAATGGAGTAGAATCTTTGAGCATGACCTTGTTGAACTAAGAACAATAGCCTTGACTAGTAAAAAAAAAAAAAAAAACGAATCAATCACTCTCATAAACTAGCAGTTCCCAAAACCAGTAGCCTTCCATAAACCATCCCATTTACTGTTTTTTCTTCAACCCAAACCCTATCTCATCTTCTATTGTCAATCCGATTCCCTACTTCTCCATCCCCATAATCCATCATCAACAACCACCGCCCACCGGTACACTTCCACTCAAGTAACTCTCTATTTCATTTTTTAGGCAATAACAGAGTAACCTAGGAGATATGTTCGTCTTAAGCAGACCTACAAACTTGACAACTACAAGCATGAGAGGAAAAGTCTACCTCAACTCACCGGTGATGGTGACCTGGTAGACACTGGACGGTGTGACTGGTAGTAACAATAGAGAGATTTTGGGAGATTTCAAATTAGGGATTTTGAATTTTGAGGGCTAGGGTCTTATTTAGGGATTTCTTATTTCTTTCATGTGTTTTAGTTTTAGACTTTTAGTTTTAGGATTTTTATTTTTATTTGTTAAAGTATTTGTAATTATATGATTGGGTTGGGTTGGGTTCTTTGGTTTATATATATTAGATTGAATTTATATTGGGTTTATATTGGATTGGGTCTGGGTGGATAGTGAGTTATTTATATATTATAATTTTATTTCTTAATTTTTTCTGTTAAACTAAAAAAATTCGATTAACCGACCGGTTTCGAACCAAATTATCCGTTAATTGAAAACCCAAAAAATTATTAACTGACCCTCGACTGAATTAATTTGGTTAACTGATCAATTAACCGAATTCAGTTGGTTAACCAATTTTTTTTTTGTTTTACCTGAATTTTGCATACCCCTAGTCAGGGATGATAAATGAGGAAGTGAGGGTGGCTATTTATACTTGATATGGGAAGCTCAAGTTGGCTAAAAATAGTAGTCAATCTTTCATCCTACGGCTAGCCATGCAAGTGGACAGAGTGGTTGAGTTTGAATTTGCTATTTTTAGCTTGTGGCTAAAAATACAATGCATGAAAAGAGGAGAGGTTTGAATGGCATTTAGAAGAAGTTCAATGGCTGGTTTGCAATTGTTAAAATCAACCAAAATAAGCTAATTAGGTCAGCAATATAGGACGGTTTGGGATGCTATTTTGGGCTTGTCCATCCTCCCCTTTTACTTGCTCAATTCAGGACTTTTCCTTTACTTCAAGCTGTTCGTTTTTCCTAACAAAAATTAAATTGGACTAGTTGATTTGAGGAAGTCCAAAAACTTAAATTTAAGTCCTCCATGGTTTTTAATTCATCATCTTGTGCTCACAAGGTGTGTAACACCCCTTACCTAGCCCGATCGCTGGACTGAGTAAAGAGATGCTACAATAACATTCAACAATTAATAATCACAATACTAAACAATACATACTTATTTATAATTGATATTCTATATAATCACACATATAAAATTTCTTTAATAAAAATATAAAAAAGTACCCAGTGGTAAAATCCAAGCTTGGAATAGGATTTATTTAAAAGAAATTTAAAGTTTAAAGTTAAAGGTGAAAATCCATAGTTGGTATCAATACCAAATCGATATATATATATATATATATATATATATATATTTAAATTCGATACCAAAATTGAGTATTGTTTTCTTTGCAAAACAATGGTATTAATACTTATTTTAGGGTATCAATATTTTATGAAAAAGTACTGATACTCAAATAAAAATTGATACCAAATTAGCATTATGTTTATTTTAAAAACTGATCATATGATCAAGTATCGATACTAAATGCCAAAGCATCGATACTTATGTTTAAAATGGTAAAACCTCATCTTTAAAGTTCAATTCATGCCAAAATTCACACATCTTATAATAGACAATAGAATCACCTATTCAAAAACTTAAAAGTCTAACCAATATGTCCTCATTGACATCACAATTCAATATACAAATCAAAATCACAAATACTTATAACATCTTATGCCAAATCTACCATTAGAAATCCAATTCATTCAAGTCTAGTTCTATCATATTCTATCCATTCACAATTAGCAATGTACAAAATATGCCACCTATAATGAGCACTTATATACAAATTACAAGATACTCCTATTACATGACAAGTTTCATACTATAGTTGGATTTCATACCAAACTCCAAAAGCACACACATAAGTAATTTAAAACCAAGTTTAAGCAACCTTACATCAACCAAATATATGACACATAAAAATATGTATTCAACATCAATAAAAACACACCTATTACATGCCACAAAACCAAGTATATCAGTTTCAAGTCTACCAAAAATAGAACTGGATAGTGTGATCTTCAATTTGATTTGGTCGCCCGGTTCCGCAAAACAAAATTTGCAAAGAAATAGGAAAACAACAAAAGTAAGCTTCAACATAGCTTAGTAAGTTCATAGGTTAAAACATTATAAGTTACCTCATAATCACAGCTTTATAATTAACAAAATTAATGGCTAACATTAGCCCTATCAATCACAATCATTCAACAGGTGAGTGTTGTAAATACGAGTCATTTAATCACTTCATTTATATAGTATCAACCATTATCAAGTCACGATAGAGTAATAATAATCATGAATACATGTACAAGTCTTTCACAAGAAATTATAATAAAGCATCAGTTACATATCATCATTAGATCATTTAACTATTAAAATTTTAGCCCGATAAATGATATAAGCAGATACGGATACGCGACTAACTATCCAAAACACATTAGAATGCTCAAACGAGCTAAACCAACTGTGAACACACCTTGGCATCAAGTGCCTAGCCTGTAGGCTAACATTCCTCCAGTAACACACCTCAACACCAAGTGCCAAGCTTAAAGGCTTTACACCCGCCCCCGGTAACACACTAGAAACACTATAAATATAACACGATAGTCTGCAACAAATGATATAACAGCCCAAACCCAGCCTAGACGTCATGGCCGGATCCAGAGATGTCACAAGGTAGGGTTTTGAAAACAGAGTTGTTTCGTCAAGTCGTTTAAGTTTCAAAACTCATACACATTTATATCTATTTTTGAAAGCGTTTGCTTAATTTATTTATTATCCAAAACGTAAGTACAACGAAAGTCATAAAATGTTTAGTTAAGGAAATCTCGTTTGAGTTTTCAAAAAACTTTTGTTTTGATAAAACCATCTTTTAGGCCATTTGTCTCAAATAAAATATTTAAATTGAAAACTCAAATCCAAAATAAAACCAACAGTTTGTAGATTCCAATATTTACAAAACTCCCAAAATAATCCTTAATTTAAATTAAAACCATAATCATAAAGTCAGTTCATAGACGTGTAGTCACCGCGAGACTCCATCGCTCTGATTCGCCTAAGTCAGTGGATTACCTAAACGGAACAGAAAAATAGTAGTGAGTTTATGTAAACTCAGTATGTAACCCATAGAAATAGGTATGCAAAACATACAGAAGTCCCATATACAGTCAGATACAGATTCGGACACATGTCCATTTCAGATACAAATAACAGTTACAGATATGTAGATCAAATATACAGAATCTTACCCCCATCCTCTACATACCAACTCTGACCCTCCCATCACACCATGTGGGGTTAAAAACACCCACCCATCCTTACACACCATATCGTGCCATTACGACACATATGAGATAAAGTGCAGCCAAGCTACCAGAATATAGACGAAGGTCGCCATATAGAACACTTCTTCCATATATACAATCCCACCCCAAATACAGATACAGATATAAATACAGATATAACATGCTTATCATGCTTGTGTAGAGATATCATATATACATATAGCATAATAATCAAACATGCATAATAATGTCCTACTCAGAGCATACTATCAGAATATCAGATCACATAATCTAAGGTTTGGTTAGCCTTTATCGACCCTACGGTAGGCCTATAGTTGATCGGAATAACCAGTGCGACCTTAGGGAAAAATTTTAGAATTATGGACCCACATGCCTAGGTGGGCTCATATGCCCGTGTAGGTCCACACTCCTAGATTGGCCTTACCCGTGTGGCCCACACGGCCTGTCCCAAAACCCGCACGCCCCTGTGGCATACTCGTGTGGGCCCATACACCCATGTGGCATGCCCGTGCAGGCCCACACGCCCAGCTTGGCCTAGCCTATGTGGCCCACACAGCCACACTCACACCACCATACGGCTGTGTCTTGCACACGACCATGCCCTTGTCAATCACACGACCGTTTCTCACACACAGCCTACCACACGGGCTATTGGAACGACGAAAATGTGCAAGTGTACACAATCGAAACAAGTAATAAAGTGAGAAGTAAATGCCGAGTTATCGTACCCACAGGGACTGTGAAAATAATTATTTATGAATGCAATTTAAAACACTTTGGTGAAGAAAATATTTTGTTTTGAAAAGGGTGATTAAGAAATATAAAATTTAAAACTAAATAAAAATAAAAGTTCTAATGCACGATTTCAAAATATGATTTAATCAAGATGACATAATTGTGTTGGATTAATTACATTTCTTATCTTAGAATTATTAAACTCATGTTTATGTTGTTACGAAATAATTCACGGCAACTCAGCAATTTGCTAACTTACTAATATACTCACCTATACAAATCCATTCATCTCTTAACATATCCCTATGTCAATTCAACCGATAAACAAAATAAGCAAGCATACTATTGCACATACATACTCATTAAATTGAACTAATCTCTTGCATATCCCTATGTCAATTCAAACGATTAATTAAATCTAATGAGAACATAAAAGACTATGTGAGGTAACAAGGTATCCTTACCTTGAAACAGTTTAATCACAACAATCTTGCAAGTTATGCAAGGCAAGTGTATCGCCAGATACAATGCTAATTTACCCTTCAGCTATCTTAGAAGAATAAACATGCATTGCTTAAGTACTGTGTCCATTAATTAAAATTTCAATCCGTTTAAATAATTAATTCATTAGTTGCCTAAAAATTGTAATTCAAGAATAACTTAGTCATGATTTTTCTTAATCAAGCATTTTACCGAGGCCTATAACAGCATAAACATAATTTTAATAATTTAAGAGGACGAAATGCAATCAACCCAACACGAATTAAATTCAAGCTAAGCTGATTAAATTAACCATTCCAAGAACATAAATATTCATAGATATGTTCATCACAAAAACAACAAAAATTAAAGAGATAGGGAACATGAATCAAATCCGGTGTTTTTCCGTGGCTTAACTAGGTTGCTCCGTTCTTCCTTCATTGTTGTCCTCACTGATCAAGGCTGCTATGAACACTCAATTGCTGCTCCAAAATGGCTGAAGAATACCCCTTTTTCAAGGGAAGAAATCAACAAAAGAGTAAGGAACTTTGAATGGGAAAATGAGAGAAAAAGTGAGAGAGGAGAGGAGAATTGTGAGTGAATGAGGGATGCCTTGAATGATCAGCCAATGGGGGTTTTTATAGCTAAATGTGGCAGCTAAAATTTGCTCAAAATAGCAGCCAAAGAGCCACCCCTTGGCTGGCCATCTATGTGGCAAAGTTGATGGCTTTAACTTTGCTAAAATGGCTTGGGGCAAATCTTCAAAGCCATCAATTATGGAGGGGCTGAATTGCAATTTGAACAAGTCTTCAAGGGTTTCTTTGCAGCTTAAATAATCAGCTAATGAGCTGAATTGGGTCAGCCCTTGGACAGTTTTGGGCTGTCCTTTTCTTGGCCGGCTCAGTTCAATCGGTTCGGTTCAATCGGACCATTTTTTCATAATTTATTAATAATAATTTATTAACCCAAATTAAATTAGATATAAATTAAAATTAATTAAATTATGAATAAATACATATAATTTTGGACCGGCTTAGGCTGAAATTTAGTTCGCCTCAATACTTCAAATTGCTTCTCGATTTTGTGCTTCTAGCAGTGTTTGCCAAGCCATTTTTCGCCCTTTGTGCAAATCTGTCGAAAATAACCAAAATTCATCAAAAATAATTATAAAATTAACTAAAATTCAACATATTCATATTTTAAGTTCACTTTAATTATTTTATAAAAAGTAATTATTTTTTGACAAGAATTTAACCGAATTTGCATGAATTTAAGTTAAAAAATGGTATGAAAAAGTGTGTAAATTTTTGTGTTTCGACGCCCCCAAACTTAATTCATTGCTAGTCCCTAGTAATGCACAAATTTTGAAAAGAATTTATCGAAAACACCTTTGAAAAATTCCTTCAGAACAACATTTTTCTCAAAGTTATGAATTTAATAAACTTATGCTCAAAGACAAGAAATTTGATAATTATGCTACTTAAGTATACACATCATTCAAATTAATCTCAACAACTATTATGATAGTAAAAATTAGACTAAATGCTTCCTAGTAAAGTCATGTTAAACCTCACCAATGTAATTTTATTCCCTTATTCAAGATTAAGCTGCAATCATTAAGTTTAACTTATGCCTTCATATGTTGAATGTAGCAATTTCTCTCCACTAATGTAGCTAGCATTGGAACTTTGAATCAATAGGTCTTTAACAAGGTTGTAACATGGCTGGGCTTAGGTGTAGGTAAAAGATAGATAAATTTAGGCTTTTAAACCCTCGACTCAGCTTTAATTGGACCTTTGGAAAAAAATTACCTTCAATACATCAACTTTCTTTGCTTTCACATGCTCTTTTGTACATAAGAACCCATGCTCTCTTCTTCTTTTTTTTTAACACGAGCATTTTACTGAATGTACTACAATTTTAGAGCATTTGATATTTCTTTTCAACTCCCCCAAACTTATTTTTAAAGAATACTTTGAATAGTACCAGTCTAGTGTTTGGGACAATTTTAAGATAGGTAAGAGAGAAGTGATGGCTAAATTTGCAAGGTTTCAAACAAAATTAGGCCATATAGTCTCAAAGTTGGGTTTCAAAGGATAAAAATTTCATCATGGTTGGCTTGAAAGGTTCAAGCGGTCCAAACAAAAGTTGTCTAAATCATTTTCAATGTTCCATACTTCCTAGGATTTCGCCTCAAGAAACTACTAAGTCAATTCTAAAGGCTTAAACATTCATGCATGCCTAACTTTCGTAAGGAACTAAAAAATTTATGGTACGATTTACATGCTTTATTAGAAATACATTCATATCAATATGAGACTAACATAATAATGTATTGAAATAATAGAACTTTATTTATACTGAAGTTTAGCATACTTAACAAAATTTCCAATTATTGAACAAAATATATCCTAACCATAATTAAAAGAAAATTTTATTCTGAGTGGAAATAATTCAATTTTTTGGTCCCCCCTACTTAAGATGAACATTGTCCTCATTGTTTAAAGTGAATAGATATATACACCAGGTAGGATTCTAGAAAAGAGGAGGTGAGTCAATTTGACTGCTTAAGTACTAAGCTCTCTCTAAATCCAATCCTAGACATGTATATATCTATTGCCACACTTTATACTTTGCGACTTGCTCAAATTTTATTAATGATTTTCCTCTCTTATTTTATTAAGCAAGAATAAAAATTCCTAATTAACTTAAACCTAAAATAACCTAAAAACAAAAATAAAATAAAGTCGAGATCCTTCCTTTTTATTTATTTACAGATCCTTCCGAATTTGACTCATCTTTGCTCCATCATTATTGCCTTTGCATGAATCGCTTCGCTCCTCCTTCGATAATGGACTCCATGGTTCAAATATAAAATTTAGAAACTCAGGCACAAAAATAAATCGGTCATTGTAAATTTTCTTAAGAGCACTTCTCATCAAATCATCCCTTATTTTTGAGTATCTCCAGTAAGCTTGTTGCTGCCATTGCATATGCTGCATTATGTCCATCAACTTTGATAGCTCATCTCGAAGATTTAGTCTAGGCGGTTGAGCTCTGAATATTGAATTTTCATCATGAGGTTCAACTTCTGGTTCTATTGGTTCCACCTTATCAAGGACTTCAGCTGATTGCATTGGCTCGATCTCTGTGGGATCTTCTTCCTCTTCTTCGGGATCCTCACTTTCTTCAATTCGCTGCTGTAGAATAGAATCTCCAGCTATTCGATAGAGGTCCCAATCTATGATTGTACCCTAGCTATAGCCTGTCTTCTTTACGTTTGCAAGAATTTTAGCTTTCAAACATAGAATTGTTATCGTAAAGGGAAAGTAGGCTGGGCCAAAACATCTAATGGCACAATTTTGCATTTCTCTCAGGATGATTTTTCCCACATCAATGGTCTTTCTAGTTAAAATTGAGTATAATAAGACCATTCGCTCTAATGAAATTGTAGTTCCATATGAGCTAGGCATAAGGCTGAATCGGATGAAATAGAACCATACCTTTGCGAGTGATGTCAGGTATTCTCTTCGACAAGTGTAGATTCCTTGCTTTGACACAATCCACTTAGAACCTGGAACTGTAAGTTCTTCGAGAATTTCTTGCAAATTTTCAGGCTTTATATTTCTCATCAAGGAAGAATAATCGTCATTTTCAAAATCAGGCAATTCAAAGAACTCATTAATAGCGTTTGAAGTTATTTGTACCTTGATTCTATGAATTGTAACTCCTCATCCACACTAGGTCTCTTCTCACAAAATAATCCCCAATTGAGGGCTTTAGCAACTTGACGAATACGTGCCATAAAGCCTTTGCAGTTGCTCTCTTTCAAAGTAAAGCCTTTATCTGGATGCATCTGGTGATTTTTGAAGATACTCTTGTATCTTGCTTTGGCTTCTTCACAGTGGAACTTGTTTGTGTTTCATCAATTTGGTGCGGGCACGGGTTCTCTTGCGAGGCATGATTAACCACCATTTTTTAAGAACTCCTAAAAAATAATTAAAAAGCAAAAGAGGTTGAGTTAAGGTAGGTTGGAGGATTCGCTAAGGATGGGTGAAGGTGTGTGCCGTTCGGATGTGCAAGGCAGCTACGGCGTGTGGGTTTGGTGCGTGTGGGAGCAAGGCAGAGCTAGGCTAGGAGCAAGCAATGACGTACGAAGCCTTGTCGAGCAGGCCTGGTGTGAATGCGTAGGCACTGGGTGCTGGTGCGAGACACGGCCTGGGCAGTTGAGCTGGAGCCGCAAGTGTAGCGGCACAGGGAGGCCACTGGTGTGCCTGTGTGCGAGGGCTGCTGGGCACTTGGGCTTGCGGCGTGCAATGGAGCTGGGGCTATTGGGCATGTGCTGGCCGATCAGTTGGGCATTGCTGCTGCTAGGTGTTCGGCTAGGAGGTTTTGGCACTTAAGGGTTTGGGGGTTTTTGGAGTGAATGGTGAATGAATGAAAATAAGAATAGATGGGTGGAATTTATAATGGAAGGAGTAGGTAGTAGAGTAGAATTCTTAGAGTAATTTAACAATAAAAATTCTAATTTTAATAGTACTCAAAGTTAACAACAATTAATAATCGAATATATGCATATTAAATTATTAATGTTATTAATTTATTTTAAAAATAAAATATGATTAAAACTAATCCTAATTCTATGCTAAATTGATAAAAATTAATATATAAATTATAATAGATATAATTATATATTAAAGATTATCATTTTATTATGAAAAAACTTATCAAATAAAATATGATTAAATTAAAACTAATCCTAACTCTATATAAAGTTGATAATAATTAATATGTATTATAATAGATATAATTATAAATTAATAATTATCATATTTTTTTATTAAACTAAATACATTTATTCTAGAAGCCTTTTGAAAATATTTTAAAAAAAAGCATCTAGTTTTTAATATTTACAAAAAGAGCAACCAAATTTTAAAAATAATTCAATTAAGTCCCTAGACTTAATGAAATTTTGAAATTGAGTTGTCAATTTAAAATTTGGATCAAAATTGACCCTTTTATTTGAAAATTTAAAAATTTATTTTGTCATTTAGGGAATAATTTCTCGAAAAATTATGTTAAAATCAATTCTCAAGAAAGATTGGAGGAGTCACAAGTGGTCCCGTTTAAGTTCCAATCTCCTAGACAGAATTTATTTAAACATACTAATCCTGAAAATATACCCTAAATCATTTATTAAAAAGGAACATAAGAAAATTTAAACATCTGATAAAATGAACGAAATTTGATTTCGTTCAGTCTTACCTCCCTTACCTTGGAGTTCAACAACTCTGTACGGATAGACGCGATGAATTGTAAATGGATCGAACCAACGTGATTTTAGTTTACCTGGAAACAACCTTAATCTGGAATTAAATAACAAGACTTGCTGACCTACTTCAAATTCTCGATCTCGAATGTGCTTGTCATGCCATAAGTCTTTCCTTGAGTAATTTGACATTTTCATACGAGAACATTCAGAATTCCTCTAGCCCATTGAGTTGGAGCATCTGTTTCTCTTTAGCAAGCTTGAGATCCAAGTTGAGTTGTTGAAAGGCCCAGTAAGCTTTGTGCTCTAACTCCAAAGGCAGATGACAGGCTTTCCCAAAGACCAACCTGTAGGGTGACATCCCTAAAGGTGTCTTGTATGTTTTTCTGTAAGCCTAAAAGCATCATCCAGTCTTTTGGACCGATCTCGTCGGTTCAGGCAAACTACCTTCTTAAGTATGCCTTTAATCTCCTTGTTTGCCAGTTCAGCTTGCCCATTCGTCTGCGGATGGTAATCTGTAGTGACCTTGTATTTCACTCCATGTTTATCTAATAACCATTTCAACCACTTGTTCACAAAATGGGACCCTTCGTCGCTGATAATAGCTCTTGGGGTTCCAAACCTTGTGAACACGTGTTTCTGTAAAAACTTCATCACAACCCTAGCATCATTTGTTAGATAAGCTTTAGCCTCAATCCACTTAAGCATGTAGTCTATAGCTACCAAGATGTACTTGTGACCAAAAGACGGAGGGAAAGGATCGAGAAAGTCAATACCCCAAACATCGGATAATTTTACCTCAATGATGTTTGTTTGAGGCATATCATTTCTGCTGGTGACATTTTTGACCCTTTGACATCGATCACAACTCTTTACGTAAGCGTATGCATCTTTGAATAGTGTTGGCCAAAAGAATCCACCTAGCAATACCTTGGCTGCGGTACGTGTACCTTTGAATTGTCCCCCACTTGGAGCTAAGTGAAAATGGTATAAAATCTCATGTATTTCATCTTCTGCCACGCATCTCCTGATCATTTGATCTGCACACTTCTTAAACAAGTATGGTTCTTCCCAGAAATAGTATTTCACATCGTAAAGAAACTTTTTCCTTTGATAATACGTCTTACCAATCGGTATCAAACCACAAGCTAAAAAGTTAGCAATATCAGCAAACCAAGGAGTATTATGGACATGATTTACCTTCAGTATGTGTTCATCTGGAAATGTTTCTCGAATGGGTATAAGTGGAGAATTCCCTTCTTGCGGTTCCAATCTAGACAAGTGATTTGCTACTTAATTTTCTACTCCCTTTCGATCTTGAATTTCTAGATCGAACTCTTGAAGTAGAAGTACCCTCCAGATCAGTCTCGGCTTAGCGTCTTTCTTGAAATACTTAATCGCCGAGTGGTCCGTATAGACAGTCACCTTGTTACCTACAAGATAAGATCGAAACTTGTCATAAGATCGAAACTTGTCAAAAGCAAACACAATAGCAAGTAACTCTTTTTTTATTACTGTATAATTCAGTTGAGCTCCTGTCAGAGTCCGACTTGCATAGTAGATGGGATGAAAAACTTTGTTCCTTCACTGGCTTATAACAGCTCCTATCGCGAAGTCACTTGCGTCACACATCAATTCAAATGGAAAATCCCAGTCTGGTGTGACTATTATGGGTGCCGTAGCTAACCGACTCTTCAAATCTTTGAAAGTTTTTAAGCATTCCTCATCAAATTTGAATGCCATGTCCTTCTCCAATAATTTACATAAGGGTTTAGCAATTTTGGAGAAGTCCTTGATGAATCTTTGATAGAAACCACGTGGCCAAAAAAGCTCCTAACACCCTTTACAGATGTCAGAGGTGGGAGTTTCTCTATAACATCTACCTTTTCTTTGTCTACTTCGATTCCATGTCTCGTTATCCGATGTCCTAGAACAATATACTCTCGTATCATGAAATGACATTTTTCCCAGTTAAGTACTAGGTTTGTTGCTTCGCATCGCCTTAGTACCTTGGATAGATTGGCTAGGCAATCATCATTTGTATCTCCGAATACTAAAAAATCATCCATAAAAACTTCCAAATACTTCGCAACCATGTCAGTAAAAATAGACATCATATATAAACCAAATGGCATGCGTCTAAATGCAAATGTACCATACGGGCAGGTGAATGTTGTCTTGTGCTGATCTTTCGGTGCTACTGTAATCTGATTATACCTCGAGTATCCATCGAGAAAATAGTAATAGTCTCGCCCTGTGAGTCTATCCAGCATCTGGTCTAAAAACAAAAAAAGAAAGTGATCTTTCCTAGTCGCCTTGTTCAGCTTCCGGTAATCGATGCAAATTCTCCATCCCATAATCGTTCTAGTCGGTATCAACTCATTATTTTCATTTTCAATGACCGTGATACCTCTTTTCTTTGGCACGCACTAGATCAGACTTACCCATGAACTGTCTAAGATGGGGTAAATTATACTCGCATCTGATCACTTGATGAATTCTTTCTTGACTACATCCTTCATGATGGGGTTCATTCTTCGTTGTCCATCTATCGTCCTTTTTTTGCCATCTTCCAAGATAATCTTGTGTATACATACAGATGGACTAATTCTGTGAATATCGGCTATGGCCCATCCGATAGCTTTCTTGAATTGTTTCAAAACTAGGATGAGTTTCTCTTCTTGCTCAGTAGTTAATTTTGCTGAAACAATCACAGGCAGAGTAGAAGAGTTACCTAAATAAACATATTTTAGATGTGAAGGTAGTACCTTAAGTTCTAATTTAGGTGGCTTCTCGATTGACTCTTTTGGTTGAGCATAATCCCTTTTCTCTAATTCCAAAGATTTAAACCTGGATTGCGGATTAAAACCCTTTTGATTAGCTTCTAACAATGCTAAGTATTCATCCTCCTCTTCATCATCCGAAGGATCTAATGTCAAAATTTGTTCCAACGGATCCTCAACATAGTTGAGCTCCTTCTCCACTATTAAATCCTCTAAATCAGATACGGTAGAATAATCATCAATTTTGTCAGGAAATCGTGTAGACTTAAAAATGTTAAATGTTACCTGATCATCCTGAACACGCATAGTAAGCTCGCCCTTCTGGACATCAATAAGGGTCCTTCCGGTTGCTAAGAATGGTCTTCCTAAGATAATTGGCACTTCTTTGTCTGCTTCAAAGTCTAGAATGACAAAATCAGTAGGGAAAATAAATTTATCTACATGTGCCAATAAATCCTTGATCTTTCCTTCTAGATGTGCTAAAGATCAATCTACTAATTGAAGTGTAACCATAGTTGGTCTAACTTCACCTATCCCCAACTTCCTAAATATTGACAAAGGCATCAAGTTAATGCTCGCACCTAAGTCACATAATGCCTTACCACAATATGTTGCTCCAATGTTGCAAGGTATGGTAAAACATTCAGGATCCTTCAACTTTGGGGGTAATTTGTCTTGAAGATATGCACTGCATTCCTTCGTTAGAGCTACCATTTCAAATTCTCCAAGTCTTTATTTTTTGGACAGGATATCCTTTATGAATTTGACGTAGTTCGGCATTTGCTCAAGTGCTTCAACCAATAGGATGTTGATATGAATTTTCTTGAGTACGTCTAGGAACTTCTTGAATTGAATCTCCTGCTTTTGATTTTGAAGTCTTTGAGGGCAGGGTGGTAATGGTTTCTTAACTGGAATTGGTTGATTTGTCTTTGGTGGTGATTTTGCATCTAACAGAGTTGTTAGTTGATTAGAATTAGCTGGTTCTAAGGTTACTTTGTTAGATTTTGCAGACTCTGGTTCTAGTGAAACTGGAATTTCAAAACTCGGTTGATCTTCCTCTAATTCTTGAGCGTCAGCTTGCTCCTTTTGAACTTCAACGGTGTTGGGCTCTAATATTTTTCCGCTTCTCAATGTCAATGCTTTACAATGCTCCTTCCTTAGATTCCTCGGATTCTTCGTACCATTAGGTAAAGTACTTGTGGTTGGTTCCTGAGTTCAATTGCAAGCTGGCCCATTTGGTTTTCCAGGTTTTTCAATGTAGCTGCTTGACTTTGGATTAAGACATCATTCTTGGCCATGTATGCCTTCAACAAATTTTCTAAGCCATTGGATGGTTCAGCTTGGGTTGGTTTCTGAACATGCTGGGGAAAACTAGGTGGCTGGGTTGACTAGGTTGGGCGTAAGTATTACTAGTTCCAACCCCTTAGTTACTCCAGGAAAAATTCGGGTGATTTCACCATGATAGGTTATAGAAATTGGATTGCAGTCCTAGCCTTCCTCGATTTTGGTTCTAGTTACCTATATAGTACATGGATTTTGGGTTCGATGGACATTTTTCGAACAAATGTCCTTCCCCACAATAAACACAAGCTATATTTTTAAATTGGTTAGGTGGCTGTGCTGCAAAACTATTAGACCCATTAGGAGTAAGATTTTTTAACATTGAGGATATTGATGATACCTGAGATGCGAGTGAAGTAAGAGCGTCTACTTCATGTATTCCATCAACTCGTCTTCCTAATGCTGCTCGATTGGTTGGCTGTTGGTAATTGTTACTGGTAATCCTCTCAATGATTTTATAAGCCTCATTATAAGACTTAAAAAAGAGAGCACCATTAGCAGAAGCGTCCACTACCATCCTCGTGTGAGCATTGAGACCATTATAAATGTCTCAAGTTGGATGCAATGTGGGATTCTGTGATGAGGGCACTTTCGTAATAACTCTTTGTACCTTTCCTATGCCTCATACAAGGACTCATCATCCATTTTTTGGAAGGCAGTGATCTCATTCCTCAACTTTGCATTCTTGCTAGGCGGGAAATACTTCATAAGGAATCTTTCTGCTAACTCTTGCAATGTAGAAATTGAGTTTGGTGGCAATAAGTTCAACTAGGCTTGAGCTCTATCCCTTAGTGAATACAGGAACAGCTTCAATCATAATGCATCTTCGGGTACTCCGGCTAACTTGAAAGAATCGCTCACCTCCATAAATAGTCTTAAATGTAAGTGAGGATCTTCGGTAGGCATTCCACTGAATTGGCCTACTTATCAAAGCATCTCAAAACATGACCGGCTTCACTCAAATCACAGCCTCGATTTCGGGTCTCCTAATACCCAGATTAAGATCATGAAACACTTGCTAGACATACTGTCTTAAAGCTCTATCCCTATCATCAACAATAAGGATAGGATTTTGAGCAAGGTTTGCTCTGTTTCCTTGATTTAGATTGTTGAAGTTCATTTCTTCGATCCTTCTCTAACTTGCTTGTCTTCTTCGCTATCGAAAGGTTCGTTCAATCTCAGGGTCTACAGGGAGTAAATTGATGATTTGGTCAATACTCATAAACACCTAAAATAATCACAGAAAAAAATTAATTAAGTTAGAATTTAAACAGAAAATTAAACCAAAATGCAAAACTAACAAATTCACAAATAATAACTTTTTAAAGCAGTCCCTGGCAATGGCGTCAAAAACTTGGAACGACGGAAATGTGCAAGTGTACACAATCGCAACAAGTAATAAAGTGAGAAGTAAATGTCGAGTTATCGTACCCATAGGGATTGTGAAAAAAATTATTTATGAATGCAATTTAAAACATTTTGGTGAAGAAAATATTTTGTTTTGAAAAGGGGGATTAAAAAATATGAAATTTAAAACTAAATAAAAATAAAAGTTCTAATGCACGATTTCAAAATATGATTTAATCAAGATGACATAATTGTGTTAGATTAATTACATTTCTTATCTTAAAATTATTAAACTCATGTTTATGTTGTTAGGAAATAATTCATGGCAACTCGATAATTTGCTAACTTATGAACATACTCACCTACACAAATCCATTCATCTCTTAACATATCCCTATGTCAATTCAATTGATAAACAGATTCTAATAAGCAAGCATGCTATTACACATACATACTCATTAAATTGAACTAATCTCTAGCATATTCCTATGTCAATTCAAACGATTAATTAAATCTAATGAGAACATAAAAGGCTATGTGAGCTAACAAGGTATCCTTACCTTGAAGCAGTTTAATCACTATAACTTGCAAGTTATGCAAGGCAAGTGTATCGCAAGATACAATGCTAATTTACCCTTCAGCTACCTTAGAAGAATAAACATGCACTGATTAAGTACTGTGTCCATTAATTAAAAATTCAATCCATTTAAATAATTAATTCATTAGTTACCTAACAATTGTAATGCAAGAATAACTTAGTCATGATTTTACTTAATCAAGCATTTTACCGAGGCCTATAACAACATAAACACAATTTTAATAATTTAAGAGGCCGAAATGCAATCAACCCAACACGAATTAAATTCAAGCTAAGATGATTAAATTAACCATTCCAAGAACATAAATATTCATAGATATGTTCATCACAAAAACAGCAAAAATTAAAGAGATAGGGAACAAGAATCAATTTCAGTGTTTTTCCGTGGCTTGACTAGTTGGTCCCTTCTTCCTTCTTTATTGTCCTCGCTGATCAAGGCTGCTATGAACACTCAATTGCTGCTCCAAAATGGCTGAAGAACACCCCTTTTCCAAGGGAAGAAATCGGCAAAAGAGCAAGGAACTTTGAATGGGAAAATGAGAGAAAAAGTGAGAGAGGAGGGGAGAATTGTGAGTGAATGAGGGATGCCTTGAATGATCAGCCAATGGGGGTTTTTATAGCTAAATGTGGCAGCTAAAATTTGCTCAAAGTAGCAGCCAAAGAGTCACCCCTTGGCCGGCCATCTATGTGGCAAAGTTGATGGTTTCAACTTTGCTAAATATGGCTTGGGGCAAATCTTCGAAGCCATAAATTGTGGAGGGGCTGAATTGCAATTTGAACAAGTCTTCAAGGGCTTCTTTGCAGGTAAATAATCAGCTAATGAGTTGAATTGGGTCAGCACTTGGACGGTTTTGGGCTGTCCTTTTCTTGCTCGGCTTGGTTCAATCGGTTTGGTTCAATTGGACTATTTTTTTCATAATTTATTAATAATAATTTATTAACCCAAATTAAATTGGATACAAATTAAAATTAATTAAATTATGAATAAATACATATAATTTTGGACCGTCTTAGGCTGAAATTTATTCGCCTCGATACTTCAAATTGCTTCTCAGTTTTGTGCTTCTAGCAATGTCTGCCAAGCCATTTTTTGCCCTTTGTGCAAATTTATCGAAAATAACCAAAATTCATCAAAAATAATTATAAAATTAACTAAAATTCCACATGTTCTTATTTTAAGTGCACTTTAATTATTTTATAAAAATTAATTAATTTTCGACAAGAATTTAACCAAATTCGCATGAATTTAAGTTAAAAAAGGGTACAAAAAAGTGTGTAAATTTTTGTGTTTCCAGCAACCACACGCCCGTGTGGCGTCGACAGTAGGCATTTTCTGTTTTCGCCGAAACTTCATTTTTCGCATTTTGGGAACACACCTGGTATCAATTTGATGTGAAAACTTTTTCGAGCCTTACAAAACCTAAAACCAGAGTCCCAAACATCGATTTAGCAGATCGGTTAACTAATTTGACATAAGAACCAACAAGGAATCGACTTACCACCAATGAAAAATCGCCTCTAACGCGCACTAAACTGCTGAAGTGCAATTCCTTGCTCCACAATCTGCTTCTAAACATGAATTACCACTAATCAATCATTAAAGATTATCTCGCCAAAATCCCAAACAAAATTCATAGACACACAACGCTCACTTACCAATCGATTAGTGTACCCTACAAACCAAAGGCACGATTACACGATAGGACCACCAACAGAATTGATGAAGGAGAATGTTTTATTGATTTTACCAAGAAAGGGAAAAACGTCAAAAACTGCACAAGAAAATTGAAGAAAGCGTCAGAGGGAAAATTTGGGGAAAAGTGAGAGAAAAATGTGAAAAAAGAAATAAAATAATATAAATAGAAATATCCACTAAATCCGTCAATTTATTCCCCACTAACCCACTAACAAACAACTTTCTTAAAATCCCAACTCCACAAAAACTCCATCAGACAATCAAGCAAAAATAAACTCCCTCGCTCACGCAGGGATTCGAACAAAGGACCTCTAACATAACAACCCCTTTACCACTCGAACCAGCAGGCTCATTCTGGTATGAATTAACAAATAGTTTAATATAAACCCACTCAATAAGGGTAACATTAGGATAAAAAAATAACAAAATTTGCTAAAGGTAGGTCAAACACCCCCAGAACACTTAACCACTAAAGCAAATACCCATTTGTGTTAGATATTTACAGAATTAGAAATAAATTATTCAGGGCATTACAACTCTACAACCTAAAAGAAATTTCGACCTCGAAATTTACCAGATCAGAACTGATGGGGATACAGCTGACGCATCGAATCCTCAGGTTCCCATGTGGCTTCCCCGGTGCCATGATTCTGCCACAGAACCTTTTCCAACAGAATGGACCTCCTCCTTGAACCTTAACATCATGATCCAAAATCTGAACCGGCCCTTCCTGAAAAGTCAAATCCAGTCTAATTTCGATCTCTTCAACAGAAATAATGTGAGATGGATCAGATCGATACCGCCTCAACACCGAAACATGAAATTCTTCGTGGATACGATTCAACTCTGAAGGTAGCTCCAATTGATAAGCAAACGGTCCCACACGCTTCAGAATCCGATACGGCCTAATAAACCTGGGGCTCAGCTTGCCGTTACGATCGAATCTCAAAATTTTTTTCCACGGAGAAACCTTGAGAAAGACGGAGTCTCCCACAGAGTACTTAATATCTCTCCTCTTTAGATCTGTATAAGACTTCTGTCTATCAGAAGCCACCTTCAGACGATCCCGAGTTAGTCTAACCTTATCTTCAGTCTTAGAAACCTTCTCGGGACCCAAAACTCGACACTCACCCAACTCAATCCAACATAGTCGAGTGCAAGATTTACGACCATACAAAGCCTCGTAAGGTGCCATCTGGATGCTAGACTGGAAAATGTTCTTGTAGGTGAACTCAAATAGATGTAGATAATCCTCCCAACTACCTTAGAAATCTATTACACAACTCCGAAGCATATCCTCCAATATCTGAATCACCCTCTCAGATTGAGTATCGGTCTGAGGATGGAACACAGTACTGAAGTCCAAATTGAACCCAGAGCCTTGTGTAATCTGTTCCAAAACCTAGAAGTGAAGTGAGGATCCATATCAGAAATAATCGAAAAAATAAACCCATGTAGTCTTACAATCTCAGAGATATAGAGCTTCGCTAACTTCTACAGAGAGTAGTCTGTCCGAACTGAAATAAAATGAGAAGATTTTGTCAATCGATCCACGAAGACCCAAACATAATCCTTCTTAGTGGGTGTCAAGGGCAACCTACTAACGAAGTCCATCGTTATTCGATCCTATTTCCATAACGGAATCTTAACGGGTTGGAGCAAACCCGAAGGCAATTGGTGCTCAGCCTTAACTTGCTGGCACATCAAACAATGAGCAATGGAATTCTTAACATCATGTTTCAAACCCGGCGACCAATACATTTCACGGAGATTCGTATACTCTTATTAACATTGGGATGCATAGTGTAAGGGCTACTATGCGCCTCCTTCAGAATTGACTGCCTCAGATCAGAATCATTCGGGACACAGATCTGACCTCAAAAACACAAAATTTCATTTTTATTCAACCCAAAATCTGAAGTACTACCATTTTCAATCTAACAAAACCGCAAACTCAGAGACTCATCCCTGAACTGCTTATCCCGAATTTGATCAATCCAAGTCGGCTTAACTTGCAACTCGGCTAACAAACTCCCATCATCAAACAAACTAAGACGAGCAAACATCGCCTTCAAATCAGTCATCGCTCTACGACTTAGAGCATCGGATACCATATTGGCCTTACCAGGATGGTACTCTATCGTGCAGTCATAATCCTTAAGTAGCTTAATCCAGTGATGCTACCTAAGTTTCAACTCCTTCTGGGTAAGGAGGTACTTGAGGCTCTTATGATCAGTGTAGATAATACACCTCTCCCCGTACAGATAGTGCCTCTAGATTTTTAATGCAAAAATCACAATAGCCAACTTGAGATCATGCGTTTGATAGTTCCTTCATGTGTCTTTAGCTGACGGGATGCATAAGCCACAACCTTACCATCTTGAATCAGTAGACAACCCAAACCGACATGCGATGCATCACAATAGACCACACTCTTTACCAGATTCAAGCTGTATCAAAATAGGAGCCTGAGTCAAAATAGATTTGAGCTCCTCGAAGCTCGATTGTTGTGCATCAGTCCAAACAAAAGGAACACCCTTGCGCAGAAGCTTAGTCAAAGGAGCTACAATCAGAGAGAACCCCTCGAAAAACCGTCGATAATAACCCGCAAGACCGAGAAAATTATGGATTTCAGATACGTTCTTAGGCTATTTCCACTCAAGCACCTCCTCAATCTTTCCAAGATCAACTCGGATTCCTTCAACAGAAACTATGTGCCCTAGAAAAGTCACCTCTCACAACCAAAACTCACACTTGCTCAACTTAAGGGAGAGCTATTTCTCTCAGAGTGTCTGAAGCACTACTCTAATATGATCATCATGCTCATCCTCGGTCTTAGAGTAAACCAAAATATCGTCTATGAAAACCACGATGAACTGATCCAAATATGGCTGGAAGACTCAATTCATCAGATCCATGAATGTAGCCAGAGCATTCGTCAGAATGAAAGATATAACTAGGAACTCATAGTATCCATAACGAGTCTTAAATGTGTCTTATGAACATTAGCTTCATTAACTCAAAGCTGATGGTACCTAGAATGGAGATAAACTTTCGAGAACACTGAAACCCCTCGGAACTGATTAAACAAATCATCGATCCACGAAAGTGGATACTTATTCTTCACCGTTAGTTTATTCAGTTGTCGATAATCAATACACATTCTCATGGTCCCATCCTTTTTCTTAACAATCAAAATCGGTGCCTCCCATAGAGACACACTAGGATGGATGAAACCACGACCGCCTACTTATCATCCTTGGTCCTTAGAATGACCCACTTAGTTGCGTAATCCAAGCTAACTCGATGCTCAACCAACTAGTCCATCCCTAAAATTAAATCGAACTCGCACTTGCTAGAAATACAACCCCTTGCACTTCTAACGAAACTTTTCTATAAAGTTTAATAGCCCGAACAGACTGTCCCAACGGGCTTAGTACAATAACCTCACTAGAAGTGCTTTCAATAGAAATCCCCAAGTTTTCAGAAACGAAACTAGTTACATAGGAGTGTGTAGAACCTATGTCTATCAGAGCAGTATAAGGTACATCAAAAATAAAGAATGTACTTGTGATAACATCAGGAGTGTCTCTATCCTTTCGACATCGTGTAGCATAAACTAGTGCAGGCTACCTCACCTCTTCTGACTAGCACCTCTGCCCAGTGCTCTCTGCCCTCGGCCCATACCATTACCACTCCTAGTCGGTCTATGACCCCTAAGTGGCTGTTGAGCTACCCTCTGAGGCTATACAAAAGTCGGTCCTAAAGCTTTCATTTGATCAGCCTGCTGTGGACACTCTCTAATACGGTGCTCCAAAGATCCACACCTTAAGCAAGCTCCCAACCTTCTCAACACTCACCCGGATGGCGCCTACCATAGTCACTACATGGCTGAATCCCAGCAGGAGCAATAGGAACCCCCACTCTAATAGGCCCATTAGGTCTAGCCTTTTTCTTAGTCCTTTAAACAGAAATAAAGGGCTTCGACTCCCTCTTATTCTTGCCTCTCTCACGATTCCTATTCTGGCGCTCCACGCGCTTAACGTCTTTAGCGATCTTCGCCTTATCCATAAGAATAGAAAACTCAGACTCCCTCTGTGAAGCAATCAGTACTCTCAAGTTATCCCTCAAGCCATCCTCAAAGCGGACACATTTCTCATATTCAGACGCCACTATGCCTCGCGGTAGTGCCTCAACCTCAGAAACTCAGCCTCATACTCGACCATTGGTCTATCACCTTGCGTGAGATTCATGAACTCACGCCTACGAGCATTCATATAGCTCGCCCCAACATATTTCCCTTGAAAGGTAGTCTTGAAAAAGTCCCACTTCAGATGATCAGAATGAGTACCCTCTTCAACCGATAATTACCACTGATAAGCCTCATCGCTAAGTAAAGAGACTGCACCCTAAAATTTTTGCTTGGGAGTACAGTCTATATCATTCATAATCCTCTCGGTGGCCTCTAACCAATATTCAACCACAGTAGGGGTGACTCCAGTGACACATCTAAACAGCTCAGCAGCATTGGATTGGAGTCGTTCATTTAGTGACCTACAGCCCCCAGCTCTAGAATGGGGTCTAACAATCCTCTCCAATATCCTTAACATGGCTTGGGACAGTGCGTCGTCCCTAGCCGAACGACTTTAAGACCCAATCTTAGTAGCAGGCGAAACCAGTGTCTCGCTCATGTCCAAATTTGGCATACTGCCCAGAGAGGAAGACTCAGCTGAAGCCCCCTACGGCCTCTACCATGGCCACGAATACCACGTTCGTGAATTCCACTAGTGCTCATTGTATATTTCAAATTTTATCTGTTATAAAATTTTATGCATCAGTTTCAGTATTTATTAGTAGATATTTTATGCATAAATTATCAGAAGTTTAGAAATGTTTCCAGATGTTTCAGTCTCCAACTAGTTCAGTACAGTTTCAGAAAGTACTTGTAACACCCCTTAACCTGTATCCGTCGTCAGAACAGGGTTACGGAGCGTTATTAGAACTTTCAAAACATTTTTCAGATAATTCATATCAATTACTATTCATCCTTTGAAATTATTCGTAACGTCCCTTAAATGGACCCTCGAGGCCCAATACGAACATTAGAATCAAGTCGGGACTTAATCAGAAACTTTAAGAATTTTTTGGGAAATTAAAAAAATTTTCTAAGTTACAGGGCTCACACGCCCGCTTGACCCTAGGACACGTCTGTGCCGTAGGCCGTATTCAAACCCGTGTAACACTATGACTTGTGCACACGGCATGCCACACGCTGGTGTGCTAGGCCGTGTGGTTAATTTTATTTTTCGAATTTAGGAGCAGGTTTCACACGGCCAAGACACACACTCGTGTTTTAGGCCGTGTAGCATACATGGCTGAGACACACGCCCATATCTCTGCCTGCGTGCTCAATTCTTAGCATTTTGTTTCTCAAATTTAAGGTGCAAGGGACACATGGCCTAACCACACGCCTATATACCAGGTCGTGTGTCACACACGATCTAGAAACACGCTCGTGTGGACAAAATAAAGCCATTTCTAGCTTTATTTCTCACCCAAAATCACACCAATGACCTACACTTAAACTCACATCCACAAACCAACTATTTCAAGCATTCAAATTAATCTATCATTCAACATGGCATATCATTACATGCATACATGTTTATAATCTTACCTTAGTATATTCCATATGTTAGGCATAATTTGAACAACCATTTAACATGTATGTAGCTACCATGGTATGACATTACAAGTATATAGAAAACAACCACTTCTAGCCATTCCAATGGCTAGATTACAGACCACATATTTAAGCCATCTATGGCCAAGTTAGGCTATACATGCTATTATACCAAAATGTACCCAAAATAAGCCAGTGGATAGTGTGATGATGCTCTAATGATCTCCAACCTTCGCGAGCTTTTGAGCACCATAAAACAGGGGAAAATAAAACAGAGTAAGAATTACATGCTTAGTAAGTTCGTATAATGGGAACTAAACTTACCAATCTCGTTTATTAAATCTAAGTAGGCAATATCATATTTTCCATCACTTGGCAAAATTGCCTAAACGCATGCATTCAACTAAACATGTTAGTCACAAAATTTTCATATACATCAAGTAAACATAGATGAGCTGTAACACCCCTAACTCATAACCGTCACCAGAATAGGTTAAGAGGCATTACCAGCCTTGTAACTCATATCAGAACCACCAAACATCAAATATCATCTCATTACTAAAAAATGTCATTCATTCACATTCATTTATACACATAAAATCGAGTATACAATACTTAAACATGCATTCGGGACTGAATTGATAACATATAAAAGTTTCAGAACTTATAAAAATTTTCAACTTTTTAAAAGGTCACACGCCCGTGTGAACAGGTCGTGTGCCTCACACGGCCTTAGACAAGCCCGTGTGTCTAAGTAGTGGCAAAACAGGGCATAGCTACTGACTTGTCCACACGGCTACAAAACACGCCCGTGTATCTTGGCCATGGTCGAGCTTGACTTCGGCCACACGGCTAGCCACACACCCATGTGCTTTGGCCGTGTTTAGGCCTGACTTACAATTGTAGGGTACCCCAGGGTACACATGACCGTGCAACATAGCCATGTGCCGCACACGGCTGAGACACATGCCCATGTTTCTGCCCATGTGGACAAAAATAGGCCATTTGAATAGCCAATTTGCCACCCTAATTTGGTCAACCTACAAGCAAAGAAAACAAGCATATTTGCACCACCATTTCAACCAATTTCAACACCAAAACATAAACCATCCATATCATATAATAGTCACTCAAATCCATACTCATAAACCTTACCAATTCATGCCAAACATAAGGTAAGATCATATCAAAACATTTCTTTCCATACATCATTCAATCCCATGCTAAAACTTACCAAAACTTACCAATATTAACTATTTCTTTTGTTCAACTAAAACATACCACATTTACACATTAGCATCACATACCATAAGTCATTATCAACTATGAGTTTATACACCAACTAGCCAAATCACATGGCTAAGTATATACATCACAAAACATAATCCCACAACCACCAACCTATACATGCCATACTTCAAAAATATACATTTTCAAATGAACCAAAATGAGGTTTGATAGTGTGGTGATGATCCTTGATGATCCCCGAGTTTGTAGTAGCTTCGATATCTATAAAACAATGCAAACACGCACGAAATAAGCTTTCAAAAGCTTAGTAAGCTTGTACTAAAATCATTAACAGTATAAAAAAAACATAAAACATCAACACATAAGTATTTACACATTCTCAAATCATCTATCAAATCTACACCAACATAATCCATATGTTCATACCAATTCAATGAACTTCACATACATAATATCATCTACCACTTAGGTATCGTACATACCTGAATCTTCTCGTATTTATTCACTTTCATTCTCACCTATCATTTGAGTATTTTAAGACTTTCTGTAAATTATTCGTACTTTAAACATCCGCACACTTAGTGCTATAAAGGTTAGTCGAAGCTAGAACGATTTCGCACACTTAGTGCCATCTTAATTAACTGAAGCTAGTTTCAATCACACACTTAGTGCCAAATACTATTAATTCATCATCGTATTCATCCAAACCAGATATATATACAATCTATGTATAATCAAAACATTATAATATACTTTAACATCATGTTTTAAGTACGAACTTACCTCGTACTCGAATTTGTTGACTCGGACTGTTTACTCTACAATCTTCGACTTCCCTCGGTCTAAGTCTAAGTTCCTCTTTTCTTGATCTATATGTATTCAAAATTAACTCTTTTATTCACTAAATCATTCAAACCAATCCATATTCACACAATTAGGGCATTTTGTAAAATAGCCCTCACATTTTCACATTTCGACACTTTAGTCCCTAATGCACAAAATCACAAAATACACAAAATTTGCTTGTACACAAGCTTAGACAAATCCTCCTAGCTCTCATGCAAGTCCATACATTTCATTTATTTTATATTTTAGTCCCTCAAAATAACATTTTTACAATTTAGCCCTAATTACTCAATTTCATCAAAAATTCAAAGACAAAGCATGTAAACCCAACACTAAGCTTTCATATTTCAACATATAACATCACAAAGCTCATGAATTCATCCATGGCACATTTCCAAATCATCAACAAAATTAGAAATTGAGACATGGGTTCGATAATATACAAAGCAACGATTACAAAAATGTAAAAAAATCAAAAATCGAGCTCAAAACATACCTTAATCACCAAATTTCCTAGCCGAACCCTAGACTTGAGTTTTCTTTATTTTTCTTTAGCTACATTCGGCCAACAAAGATGATAATGGCTAATTTCATGTTTTTGTTTCATTTTAATTAACATAATATACTAAATTACCATATTAACCTTTATTAATTAACATATAATTCATATTCATTAAGGCCATTAATGTCCACTCATATGTTCAATGGTCTTATTGCATCATAAGAATCTCTCTTTTAATAAGACAAATCAAATAGGCACTTTTAACAACTAGCACACAGCTTTTACATTTTACGCGATTAAGTCTTTTTATCAAATTAAGCACACATACGATTAAATTTTAATATGAAACTTTCACACATGCTAATTCATATATCACAAGCACAGAAAATAATATCTAAATATTTTTCGACTCGGATATGTGGTCCCGAAACCACTATTTCGACTAGGGTCTAAACTAGACTGTTACATGAGCTCATCATACAATATTCTTTCAAGACATTATCATTTCATCTCATAATTCTCTCATCATGCCAAGAGTTGTGTCCGTTGAATCATTGAAATTCCAATGGATACTCAAGTAGTACATTCAAGGTGTACAATTCAATAACTTGTCAATTCTTATTCAAGAGTACCCTTTTAGGGCACTTAATCAAAGAACATACTCTCGAGCCACATATCGTATTTCAGGATTACCAGTCTAGGCTAAATCCTTTATGTAACATATGCTCAGGGGAGCTCAATTAGAATTACTAGTCCAGGCTAAATTCTAATTGTAACATATGCTTAAGAGGGATTATATCAGGATTACCCATTCGGGCTAAATCCTTTCTATAATGAGATCAATAGGATTACTCGTCCGAGCTAAATCCCGTCAGGAACAAATGGAAGACCTCATTTTATAAGGCAATCACATTTATCCATCGAAATTCAATATTCATGAGAGACTTTACCCTTTTTTTTTCAACATTTCCAAACATGTAATCATTTCACACATTTATAACATTCACAGAAATGTAATTCATATTGCATACAATCATAGCATTCAAGTTAACATATTTACATGCTCGATTAAGTTACACGAACTTACCTCAATACTGGTTCGTGTATAAAATCTACTAATCCGAAACCTTTTATTTTCCTCGATCTAACCTCAAATTTATGTTGTTTGGATCTATATAAATAACTTTAATCATCAATTTCAAACATTTCATATTCATTTGGACTCAATTTACGTCCTAGGAAAAATTACCATTTTGCTCCTAACTTTTCCATAAATTCCAATTTCGTCTCTAGGCTCGGAAAATGAAATTCATGCAATTTACTCCCTATTCCAAGGCTAATCGAAATTTCAATATAAAATTTAAAGCACATATTTTCTGTAAATTTTAGAATTTTTCATCAATTTTCACAACTTTACATTTTAGTCCCTAAATCATGTTTTCATCAAAAATCACTTTGTAAAAGTTGTTAATCTATCAACAACCTTTCATTTTCTAGCATAAATTTCTAATTTTTAGCATATACATCCATGACCTAATTTCCATACTTTGATAACTCTTCAAATTGATCCCCCAAATAGATAGATGAAGCTATCCTGATTTCAAAAATATCAAAATTACTAAAAACGGGACAAGGAAACTTATCCAATTAAGCCATGAAAGTTTCTTCTCTCTCTCTTAGGGTTTCCATGTATTTTTAGGGAAGAAGATGAGTAAATAAGATGATATTTTCTTTTTCATCTTTTAATTAATTAAATTATTTCAAATTCTAATTTAATCCTTACCCTTTTTCTAAATTTCCATGGATGAGTCACCAAAATATATACATATTTTTCTTTAATGGTCTAATTACCATATAAGGACCTCAAGTTTTGAATTCCATAGCTATTTAATCCTTCTAGCTACTAGAATTCAACTTTTGCATTTTATGCGATTTAGTTCTTTCCCTAATTAAGCATATAATCGATAAAATTTTCTTATCAGAATTTTCACATGACATATCTAACATATTACGGACCATGTAATAAAATAAAAATAAATTTTATTTTCGGATCAGATTTGTGGTCCCGAAACCACTGTTCTGATTTCACTGAAAAATGGGTTGTTATAGTACTATCTACAGGGTTTCCAAAATATACTATCTAAGTTTTAGAAATACTTACAGGATAGGCATCAGAGACTCGGTGTACCACATTCTTTCCCAAATTATCCCAAACTATTTAAAAATCAGTTCTTTTTGAAATAAAATTTTTGGAACCCAAAATTTCACATCCCGAGTTTTGCAACTCGGCTTTGATACTACAAAATGTAACACCCCAAACTCGGCCTAGACATTATGGCCGAATCTGGAGATGTCATAAGGCAGGGTTTTGAAAACAGAGTTGTTTCGTCAAGTCGTTCAAGTTTCAAAACTCATATATGTTTATATCTATTTTTGAAAGCGTTTGCTTAATTTATTTATTAGCCAAAACGTAAGTACAACAGAAGTCATAAAATATTTAGTTAGGAAATGTCGTTTGAGTTTTTAGAAAACATTTGTTTTGATAAAACCATGTTTTAGGCTATTTGTCTCAAATAAAATATTTAAATCGAAAACTCAAATCCAAAATAAAACCAATAGTCCAAAGAGTCCAATTTTTACATAACTCTCAAAATAATCCTTAATTTAAATTAAAACCATAATCACAAAGTCAGTTTATAGAAGTGTGGTCACTGCGAGACTCCGTCGCTCCAATCTACCTAAGTCTATGGATTAACTGAATGGAGCAGACAAACAGCAGTGAGTTTAAGTAAACTCAGAGTGTAACCTATAGAAATAGGTATGCAAAACATGCAGAAGTCCCATATGCAGTCAAATACAGATTCGGACATATGTCCATTTTAGATATAAATAACAGTTACAGATATGCAGATCAAATATACAGAATCCTACCCCCATCCTCTACACACCAACTCTGACCCTCCCATCACACCATGTGGGGTTAAAAACACCCAACCATCCCTACACATCATATCGTGCCATTACGACACATATCAGATAAAGTGCAGCCAAACTACCAAAATATAGGCGAAGGTTGCCATACAGAACACTTCCTCCATATGTACAATCCCACCCCAAATACAGATATAACATGCTTATCATGCTTGTGTATAGAGATCAGATATACATATAGCAGAATAATCAGACATGCATAACAGTGTCCTACTTAAGGCATACTATTAGAATATCAGATCACATAATCTAGGGTTTGGTTAGCCCTTACCGACCCTACAGTAGGCCCACAGTCGATCGGAATGGCCCGTACAACCCTATGGAAAATTTTAGAATTATGGGCCCACATGCCCAGATTGGCTCTGCCCATGTGGACCACACGTCCTAGCCCAAAACCTACACTCCCATATGGGCCTATACGCTTAGCTTGGCCTAGCCTGTGTGGCCCACATGACCATACTCACACCACCACATAGCCGTGTCTTGTGCACGGCCATGCCCTCGTCAATTACACGACCGTGTCTCACACACGGCCTACCATATGGGTGACCAAACGCCCGTGTGGCGTCGATAATAGGCTTTTGCGTCTTTGGTCGAAACTTTATTTTTCGCATTTTGGGAACACACCTGGTATTGATTTGATGCGAAGACTATCCTGAGCCTTCCAAAACCTAAAATCAGAGTACCCAATATCGATTTAGCAGATTGGTTAACAAATTTGACACAAGAACCAATAATGAACTGACTTACCACCGATGACAAATCGCCTCTAACGCGCACTAAATCGTTGAAGTGCGATTCCCTACTCTACAATCTGCTCCTAAAATGAATTACCACTAATCAATCATTATAGATTGTCATCGCCATAATCCCAAACAAAAGTCATAGACACACAACGCTCACTTACCAATCGATTAGTGAACCCCACAAACCAAAGGCACGATTACACGATAGGACCACCAGCAGAATCGATGAAGGATAACGAATTAGTGATTTTACCAAGAAAGGGAAATATATCAAAAACTATAAAAGAAATTGAAGAAAGCGTTAGAGGGAAAATTTGGGGAAAAGAGAGAGAAAATGTGAAAAAAGAAATAAAATAATAAAAATAGAAATATCCACTAAATCCCTCAATTTACTCCCCACTAACCCACTAACAAACAACTTTCTCAGAATCCCAACTCCATCAAAACTCCATTAGACAACCGAGTAAAAATAAACCCCCTCGCTCACGCAGGGATTCGAACATAGGACCTCCAACATAACAACCCCCTTACCACTCGAACTAGCAAACTCATTCTGGTATGAATTAACAAACAATTTAGTATAAACCCACTCAACAAGGGTAAGGTTAGGATAAAAAAAAGAACAAAATTTGCTAAAGGTAGGACTTGAACCCAAGACCTCAAACACACCCCCAGAACACTTAACCACTGAAGCAGATACACATTGTGTCAAATATTTACAGAATAAGAAATAAATTATTTAAGGCATTACAAATGCTAGACTCTGGTATATTCAGTGAACAAGAATAAATTAGGAATCATCATCTCATCTCAACTCAAACCCGTACAGCGCGTAATATAACCTATTGGCATGCCAATTGTATACTATCCTATGTTCATCCAGGCTTGATATACAAAACCATATTATAGCTTACAATTCAATTATATTTCTCACCTAGAATCACCTTTATAATTATATCATTAAATATATATAATTATTCAATACATTATAAAATCACATGTCAATAAAATATTGCAAATTATACTAAATTAAACCATATGAACTTACTAGGGTTAAACTATAGAAACAAAAAAAGTTCAGAGACTAATCAGCAGTCTTCCCTTTTCCACGATTATCAACTTGATCTTGATCTATAATATAATTTATTTCAATTATTAGCATCAATTTCACATTCTATTCAATTTAATACATATAATTTCTTATTTAAAATTACCCTAAACTTTTACACATTATACAATTTAGTCCTTAAACCAAAAGGAGCTTATTTCCACAATTAAATTCTATGCCCATGTAATTGAGTTTTAAGCCATCTTGGTACAACCCTTAAATTTAAAAAATTCACAATAAAACCAATCAAACTTCAGCATTTTACCTATTTAATCCCTAAACTCAAAATTACTAAAAATCACTTTACAAATTAATCATTACTAACAACCAAGCTTCCAACAAAACCAACTAGCACCAAAAACATTAAAAAAAATCATTAATGACATAATCTCTATACTTTAATTGTTTCACAAATTAGGCTACTAACTATCTAGATTTCATCATAATTAGCTTAAAACTTAAAAATTATGAAGAAAGAACTAAGAAATACTTACATGCACATTGAAACAGAAAAACCGAAGCTTTAAAGCTTAGACATGGAGTTTTCGGTTGTTGATAGAAGAAAATAAAGAAGATGAACACTTTCATTTTTTTTTGTTATAATATTAACATTATTAATTAATTTAACATATATAACTTATAAAATAAAATAAAAATGAATGTTCACCGTCCACTAAATCCCAATACGGACAAATTACCGCTTTAAGTCATGCAATAATATTTTTATAACCCTTTGACCCAAATTAACAATAGAAGTTGACTTTTGCACTTTTTATAATTTACCCTTTTTCTTTAATTAACTATCAAATCACTAAATTTTCTTAACCAAAGTTCAATATACATATACAATCACTCTGTAAATATTTAATAAAAATATTTACAGCCTCAGTTTATATAAATGAGGTTCCGATACCTCATTTTCTAAAACCATTTGACGTTAGGGAAAAATAATTCATTTTTACTATTTGTTCAATAAGTAAAAATTTATTAGATCCAAAATTCTATATATTACCAAATTTGACTCGTAAATATTAAATAATAATATTTATTGACTTACTCGTCGAATTTGTGGTCCCAAAATCATTGTTTTTGACACCACTAGAAAACAGGTTATTACAAGGTGCCTCGTAAATTAATTCTTCCAAGGTGACTGTCGAGCAGATTTTTCACAATTTGTACAAAAATGGCAAAATATCCCAATTTATGCAAAATTAGTATAAAAATAATTAAAAATAAAAATGTTTCATAAATTAAGCTTAAATTAATTATTTTACAATAAAAGTATAAAATTCAGCAGATATTACTTAGAAACTGCATGTATTAGTGCTTAAAAGGTGCTAAAAAGCATATATGTTTTAGTGTTTCCACACCCCAAACTTAATTCATTGCTCATCCTGAGTAAAACACAAATTGCAAACGAAATTTAAGAAAATCACCTTTGAAAAATTTCTTCAACAATCGTTTCCCACAATTATGAGTAATTATGCTCAAGAACAAGAACTTTGGAATTATGTAACTCGAGTATACATATTGTTTGAATTATTCTCAATTATTATCACGATAGCAAGAATAGACTAAATGATTTATCAATAAAAATATGCTAAATTCTTACCAATTAACTTTTATTTCCTTATTTAAGACTAATTGCAATCCCTAATTTTAATTATGCCTTCATAAATTGAGTTTAGCAATTTCTCTCCATTAATGTAGTCATCACAGAAATCAGAATCAATAGGTGCTTTAAATAGGTTGTAACATGGATAGGCTAGGGGTAGGTAAAATATAGATAATTTTAAGCTGAAAACCCTAGACTCAGCTTGCATCAGACCTTTGAAATAAATACCTTCGAATTCACCAACTCATTTTGCATTTGAGTATCCATGCTCCTTGTACATCTATTTTTTCAAGTACATATGCTCTCTCTCCCTCTCTCTTTTTTTTTAACACATTCGAGCATATTACTGCATGTACTACAATTGTTTTGGGGAATTTGATACTTTTTTTCAACTCCCCAAACTTATTTTCAGAGAATATTCTGGGTAGACTGAGTCTAGTGTTTGAGGCAATTTAGAGATAATTATGAGAGAAGGGATGACTTATTATTGTAAGGTACAAATAAAATCAGACCATATAGTCTCAAAGTTAGGTTTCAAGGGATAAATATTCATTAAGATTGGCTTGAAAGGTTGAAACGGTCCAAACAAAAGTTTGCCTAAATCATTTTAAAAATTCCATTCTTCCTAGGATTTCACCTCAAGAAATTACTAAGTCAATTCTAGAGACTTTAACTTTCATGCATTCTTAGCTTTCTGAAGGAATTAAAAAATTTACGGCTCGATTTACATACTTTATTAAGAGTAACATTAATGTCATAATGCAACTAACATAGCAATTATTAAGATAATAGAACTTTATTTCCACTAAAGTTTAGCATAATTAACAAAAATTCACATTTTTTAGCAAAATATAACATAATCATATTATAAGAGAAATTTATTCTGAATTTTCTTTTCAATTTTTGGTTCCCTACTTAAAATGAACAATGTCCCCATTGTTAAAAACAATAAAGAGAGCGAAAATTTAGAAGTGAATAGATACTGTACACCAGGTAGGATCCCAGGAAAAAGAGGTGAGTCAAATTTGACTGCTTAAATACCAAACTTTCCTAGACAGATCCAATCCTAGACATGTACATATCTATTGCCACACTTCTTATTTTACAAATTGTTCAATTTTATTAATGATTTCAACCTCTTGTTTTATAATGCGAGAAATAGAAATATCCTAAAAAAACCTAAGACTAAAGACTTAAAATATCCTAAAAAATAAAACAAAATAAAGTAAAGACAAGATCCCCCATTTTTTTAATTTTTTGCAGGCCTCTCAGAATATGACCCATCTTTTGCTTTATCGCCCTTGTTTTTGCTCGAATCGCCTCGTTCATTCTTTGACATTGGAGATCATGGATCAAATATAAAGTCGAGGTTGTCAGTGGAAGTTTTTGGCCTTCAAGATTTAAAATTTTACTGTAACACCCCAAACCTGGCCTAGACGTTATGGCTGTATTTGGCAATGTCACGCGATAGTGTTTTTGAAACCTCGTTGTTACGACGAAAACATTCCATGTTATTATCTATAGTAAACCGTTGTTAGAACTTAGGAAGTCGTCTTTATGCATTTAAAACATTTGTTTTGAAACATCCCTCGTTGCAGAAGCTTTAATAAAACAGTCTAAGTGATCATGTGTTTAGAAAATATTTTAACTTTTTGAAAACTGAATTTCCTACGACCAGCAGATATAAATCCATAAAGTAAAATAAATAAATAAAAACCCAAATTTAAAACCAAATTCCCAGAGGGTCCTTAAATTACAACCCAAACAATCAATAATAATCAAATTATAAATCGTAAATTGAAAACCTTGAAGTCCAAAAATTACTGTGGTCACCGCTGAGTCCTCCGTTGCACCGATTCGTCTAAGTCTGGGGATTACCTGTGCACATTAAACAAAAAGGGTGAGTTTACGTAAACTCAGTGTGTAATTCCGCAGAAACAAATAAACAATCTGTATTCACAATTACAGCTGAAACGCCTTGGGCCTAAGCCCTTTTGATGATCGATGTGATTTTGGGCCTTAGCCCTTCTCGATCTGATGTCAAAAATGCGATGAGGGCCTTAGCCCATCACAAGATGTCGATGCATAAAAAGTTATGCAAAGAGCAAAATCCTGCCCAACCAACCTCTACACACCATCTCCGTCCAACCCTACACTCCATGTGGGGATATAATCAACCCACCCTGTAACACCCCTTACCCGAGATTGTTGCCAAAATCGAGCACGAGGCATTACTAAACTTAATCTATCACCTAAATAATTTTAAGATCTTTATTTAAACTTTTCGGAATATGCTGTTATTCTGCGTTGTAGTCGCTTAAAAATTCATCTCTTGAGTTTCGAAACTCAAAATTTAGATCCGTAAATTTTTCCTGAAACTAGACTCATATATATATCCACTAATTTTTTTCTAGAATTTTTGACTTAGCCAATTAGTACAGTTTATTAGTTAAAGTTACCCCTGTTTCAGAATTCGACTGCACTGACCTCTACTTACTACGAACCACTTTTCTCCCTATACAAAATTAATATAGCTATACAGTTTGTTTCTATTAAAACTAGATTCAATAAGGATTCTAACCATATAAATTACACCACCTAATTACTTTTGTACAATTTATGGTGAATTTCAAAGTTGAAACAGGGGATCTAGAAATTTCTCTGACCCTGTTTCACTAAAACTCAGATATCTCATAAAATATAATTTCTTTACCTGTTTTGCTTATTCCATAAGAAAATAGACATAATAGGCTTTAATTTCATATATTATTCATCTTAAAAATATGTTTATACAATTTTTAGTGATTTTTCAAAGTCACGTCATTTCTATTGTTTGAATCTGTTTTTAGGTTACTTTCACATTTTTCATAACTTTCATGTGATAATCACCATTCAATCATACATATTAATAAACATGCATATCATCGGCTATTTTTATTAGCTAATCTCTAGCAAGTATTTATACATCGTTCATTGTTCATATTATACTAAAAGTAACTAAGTTTCTATACATGCCATACACAAAACAAAACGTCTAATTATACCGAGTTATTTCTTTGATAGTATGATCGGCCTCCGACGTTTCCTTCGATCCCCGAGTAGCTAGATAAGTACTATAAGAAGAAGAAAATAAAGAGATTAAGCACTAGGCTTAGTAAGCTTACAAGTAATTAAATCACAACATTCAACATAATGGATAATTATGCATAATATCATCTAACATCATAAATTTCTTTACTTCTCAATTTCTATCTTCTTCTTTATTTCCTTACCTTCTTTCTTATCCGACCTTTCCTTTTCATAAATATAATCTACTTTTCCTTTGCTGTTAATTCACTGTAATCTAACTCGTATCCTGACCCGTTGAACCACTCGGAATACTAAGGATATTAGGTCGCTTTCTGTCTATCAATATCTCGCCAATGCCATGTCTTCGACATGGACTTACATGAATTATTCTGTCTCCAATGCCATATATATAATATGGGCTTACATGGCTCATTCTGTCTCCAAAGCCATATATCTGATATGGACTTACATGGCTCATTTCTATCTGTCTCCCATCTGTCAACCCCAATATCCTAACATTCCTAAGGTTCAAACGGGGCTTCCTAATACTTTTCTCTCTCACACTTCTACTTTAATTCGACTTTAAATATTCTCATAAAATAAGTATATAAATGCTGAAATTGACAATAATAATGTAAAATAAAAGAATATTGCATTTATTTCATCAGTAAACTTACCTCGATACAAAATGTGACTAAACTTTACAATTTAGTCCTTTACTTTTCTTTTCCCGATCTACTCCCGAATTTCGCTCTTCTTGATCTATAATAGCAAATTTAACTTATTTAATATCAAAATTTATCAAAACAGTCCTTTACTCAAACTTTGCAGAAATTACATTTTTGCCCCTAAACTTTTGCATATTTACACTTTTTCCCCAAAGCTCATAAATTAAGCTTCAGCCTATTTTCTTATGTTTTATGACATGCTGGTTATTTTTCCTTCTATGGCAGCATCAAATTCATACTCTAACATGCACTTATGACTATTAGGTATTTTTACCGATTAAGTCCTTTTACTCGTTTTTGCTTAAAACCGAGTAGTACAAGTTGTCTAACATAATTTAAGACCTCATATTCTATCATAAAACATCAAAATAAACACTTTTCACCTATGGGTATTTTTCCAAATATGAACTCTAACTTAAATTATTGCTAGCATAAGCTTTATCGAGCTACTGGACTCAAAACATAAAGAACATTAAAAACAGGGCTTGAAATCACTTACTATGGAGCTTGAAAGCTTGAAACAAACCCTAGCTATGGAGAACCCTTGAATTTTCGTCCTAATGAAGAAGATGGACAAAAATTGGCTTTTAATTTTGTTTTTAATTCATTTTAATAACTAAATGACCAAAATGCCCTTACTACTAAACTTTCCAAAAATTCCTTCCATGTCCTAATTTTGTCCATGAACTTAAAATTGGTCAAATTGCTATTTAAGACCTCCTAATTAATATTTCAATTCAATTTCATACTGAAAACTTCTAGAATGCAAATTTTGCAACTTATTCGATTTAGTCCCTACTTTCAATTTAAACACTTTAGGCATAGAATTTCATCACGAAATTTTCACACAATCATGCAATTATATCATGAACCTCATAATAATAATAAAATAAAATTTTCTACCTCGGATTTGTGGTTTCGCAACCACTATTCCGTTTAGGCCCTATTTCGGGATGTTACATTTCTCCCCCCCTTTAGGGATTTTCGTCCCCAAAAATCTTACCTGGGAAAAGATTTGGGTACTGTTTTCGCATAGCCTCTTCGGGTTCCCATGTAGCCTCGTCTACCCCATGCCTATTCCATAGTACTTTCACAAGTACAATACTTTTGTTCCTTAATTGCTTTACCTCTCGAGCTAGAATCTTTACTGGTTCTTCACCGTAAGTCATGTCTGGCTGAATCTCAACCTCTGTCTGAGAAATTACATGTGACCGATCTGAACGATAACGACGTAGCATAGACACATGAAATACATTATGAATCTTCTCTAACTCAATCGGCAAGGCTAACCGATATGCTAATGGTCCGACTCTCTCAATCACTTCAAACGGTCCAATAAAACGTGGACTTAGTTTGCCTTTCTTGCCAAATCTGAGAACTTTCTTCCACGGGGATACTTTCAAAAAACTTTGTCACCAACTTGATACTCAATCCCTTTTCTCTTCAAATCTGCTACTCTATTCTCGACTAGCTTGCCTGCCCGCCAAAAGCTAGATCTGTAGAAAACTCTTTGGGCCTCTTGGATGTAGCCCAAAATGACCTACTCATCCGTCTCTTCTTTTTGTATCTTGTGTCTCTGTCTCAACTTTACCTTTTCTTTTAACAACTCCTCTGCCTTTACAGGCTCTCTCAACTAAAATAACGAGCTCTTTTATTTCTAGAACACCCACTGACAGTCGGATATCATCATTTAACCCATCCTCAAACCTTTTACACATGATAGCCTCTGTGGACACACATTCTTGAGCATATTTACTGAGCCTGACAAATTCACGCTCATAATCGGCCACTGTCATATTGCCTTGTTTCAATTCCAGGAATTCTTTTCTCTTCTGGTCAATAAACCTCCGATGATGTACTTTTACGAAATTCCTCCCGAAAGAAATCCCAAGTGACCCTCTCCTTTGGTACAACGGATATAAGTGTCTTCCACCATGAGTAGGTGAGTCTCTAAGAAGTGATACTACACATTTCATACATTCCTCTGTGTACAAGATAGTTCGTCAAAGACTCGATAGTATTTTCTAACCAAAATTCTCGCTTCTTCTCGCATCATCATCTTTTGTCGCCGAAACTCTTCTCTCCCCTTGTTTCCTGATTCTATCAATCGTGGCTTTTCTCTTATCACTGCACTGTGGATCGGGAAGCTTGAGCTACATGGGTAGCCCGAGAATCATGAGGGATGGAGGTCTAATCGCCGGATTCGCATTTAATGAACTCGGCAAACCAATCATTCAAAGCTTGGAAGAGAGCTTCTCGAGCCACTCCTCCTCGATCAACTATTCTCGCCTATTCTCCGATGGCGCTGCTTCTTCCCGGGCAGCGCGCATTACTTTCTACATCATCATCACCAGCTCACTCGGGATCCATTACTATAAAACAAAATATTTAAAATCGCCGAGAGTCGTCACACTATCAAAATACAGTGTATGGCATGTATAGCTAGAATTTTACTCACACTAACTGTTCGAGAACCGACTAAACCTGCTCGATACAAATAAATGTAACACCCCTTACCCGAGATTGTTGCCAAAATCGAGCACGAGGCATTACTAAACTTAATCTATCACCTAAATAATTTTAAGATCTTTATTTAAACCTTTCGGAATATGCTGTTATTCTGCATTGTAGTCGCTTAAAAATTCATATCTTGAGTTTTGAAACTCAAAATTTAGATCCGTAAATTTTTCCTGAAACTAGACTCATATATATATCCACTAATTTTTTTCTAGAATTTTTGACTTAGCCAATTAGTACAGTTTATTAGTTAAAGTTACCCCTGTTTCAGAATTCGACTGCACTGACCTCTACTTACTACGAACCACTTTTCTCCCTATACAAAATTAATATAGCTATACAGTTTGTTTCTATTAAAACTAGATTCAATAAGGATTCTAAGCATATAAATTACACAACCTAATTACTTTTGTACAATTTATGGTGAATTTCCAAAGTTGAAACAGGGGATCTAGAAATTTCTCTGACCCTGTTTCACTAAAACTCAGATATCTCATAAAATATAATTTCTTTACCTATTTTGCTTATTCCATAAGAAAATAGACATAATAGGCTTTAATTTCATATATTATTAATCTTAAAAATATGTTTATACAATTTTTAGTGATTTTTCAAAGTCACGTCATTTCTATTGTTTGAATCTGTTTTTAGGTTACTTTCACATTTTTCATAACTTTCATGTGATAATCACCATTCAATCATACATATTAATAAACATGCATATCATCGGCTATTTTTATTAGCTAATCTCTAGCAAGTATTTATACATCGTTCATTGTTCATATTATACTAAAAGTAACTAAGTTTCTATACATGCCATACACAAAACAAAACGTCTAATTATACCGAGTTATTTCTTTGATAGTGTGATCGGCCTCCGACGTTTCCTTCGATCCCCAGAGTAGCTAGATAAGTACTATAAGAAGAAGAAAATAAAGAGATTAAGCACTAGGCTTAGTAAGCTTACAAGTAATTAAATCACAACATTCAACATAATGGATAATTATGCATAATATCATCTAACATCATAAATTTCTTTACTTCTCAATTTCTATCTTCTTCTTTATTTCCTTACCTTCTTTCTTATCCGACCTTTTCCTTTTTCAAAAATATAATCTACTTTTCCTTTGCTGTTAATTCACTGTAATCTAACTCGTATCCTGACCCGTTGAACCACTCCGGAATACTAAGGATATTAGGGTCGCTTCGTCTATCAATATCTCGCCAATGCCATGTCTTCGACATGGACTTACATGAATTATTCTGCCTCCAATGCCATATATATAATATGGGCTTATGGCTCATTCCTGTCTTTCAAGCCATATATCCGATATGGACTTACATGGCTCATTTCTATCCTGTCTCCTCATCTCACAACCCCAATATCCTAACATTCCTAAGGTTCAAACGGGGCTTCCTAATACTTTTTCTCTCATCACTTCGCTTTAATTCGACTTTAAATATTCTCATAAAATAAGTATATAAATGCTGAAATTGACAATAATAATGTAAAATAAAAGAATATTGCATTTATTTCTCAGAAACTTACCTCGATACAAAATGTGACTAAACTTTACAATTTAGTCCTTTACTTTTTCTTTTCCCGATCTACTCCCGAATTTCGCTCTTCTTGATCTATAATAGCAAATTTAACTTATTTAATATCAAAATTTATCAAAACAGTCCTTTACTCAAACTTTGCAGAAATTACATTTTTGCCCCTAAACTTTTGCATATTTACACTTTTGCCCCAAAGCTCATAAATTAAACTTCAGCCTATTTTCTTATGTTTTATGACATGCTGGTTATTTTTCCTTTCTATGGCAGCATCAAATTCATACTCTAACATGCACTTATGACTATTAGGTATTTTTACCGATTAAGTCCTTTTACTCGTTTTTGCTTAAAACCGAGTAGTACAAGTTGTTTAACATAATTTAAGACCTCATATTCTATCATAAAACATCAAAATAAACACTTTTCACCTATGGGTATTTTTCCAAATATGAACTCTAACTTAAATTATTGCTAGCATAAGCTTTATCGAGCTACAGGGACTCAAAACGTAAAGAACATTAAAAACTGGGCTTGAAATCACTTACTATGGAGCTTGAAAGCTTGAAACAAACCCTAGCTATGGAGAACCCTTGAATTTTCGTCCTAATGAAGAAGATGGACAAAAATTGGCTTTTAATTTTGTTTTTAATTCATTTTAATAACTAAATAACCAAAATGCCCTTACTACTAAACTTTCCAAAAATTCCTTCCATGTCCTAATTTTGTCCATGAACTTAAAATTGGTCAAATTGCTATTTAAGACCTCCTAATTAATATTTCAATTCAATTTCATACTAAAAACTTCTAGAATGCAAATTTTGCAACTTATTCGATTTAGTCCCTACTTTCAATTTAAACACTTTAGGCATAGAATTTCATCACGAAATTTTCACACAATCATGCAATTATATCATGAACCTCAAAATAATAATAAAATAAAATTTTCTACCTCGAATTTGTGGTTTCAACCACTATTCCGTTTAGGCCCTATTTCGGGATGTTACACACCCATCCCTACACTCCAAGTAGTACCGAATGCGGCACAAAATAGTAGTTTGCAGCTGAGCTGCCAGTAAATTAGGCTTAAAGCCTTTTAGTACACTTCCTTCGAATAACAACCCCCAACCCAATGCAATGCAACATACAATGGATGATATGCTATTATGCAATTTCAGTACATATGTAACGCCCTAAAAATCCTGAACTTTCTTTCTTTTTTCGGTTTTGATAAAAGGTGTGCTTAATATTCCTAGTCAAGTGTTATTTATGTGATAATAGGCCTGGTTGAGTTTTGAGTTTGAACTTTGGGGTGAAGAAAATTATAGTTTAATAATTAAAAGAACCTTGATGGCAAGTAGTTTGGGTTTTAAATAAATGAAAGAGGAATTGGACACAATGAGCCTTGTGTTGGAGTGGCAAGTAGGGTCATATGCATGGCAAGGAGGTTTGGGGTTCGAATCTATCCTTGCTCAAAAGAAAGATTTATTTTTTCTCAATAAATGGCCAGTAGTGGCACTAGATGTGAAATCTGAAATGAGTGATCAAAGGAGAAATTTAAGGAAGGGATTAAAGAGTTATCAAGGAGAAAAGTTAAGAGATGAGGGGTGTAGAGAAGTGGAGCCGAATAGGGAATTTGGGGATAGGTAAATTCAGCTATAATATATATAGGTGCTGATTTTGGGGATTCTAGGGTATTGCCGAAATTGCTTCTCTTCCTTTAGCCGAATTCCTCATTTTTGTGTTACTGAAACACTTTTCTCTCTAAGTGCTCAAAAGCCGAATTCCTTGTTCCTTGCTTGCCGATTTTCCATTCTTTCTTTTCTCAAATTCTCTTTTGATTCACCTTTGGTTTTAGCCGATTCCTTCTTCTCTTCTTCTTATTTGTGCCGAATAACCCCTTTCAGCATACAAATCTCAAAAGCCGAATACCTTTTTGGCTGAAGACCCTTTGCGCCGCTGCTACTCCCTCTACTTTGGTTGATTCTTGTGGGATTAGTATCGAATCTCAGATTTCAGATCTGTGTCAAATTTCTCCTTAGGAATTTTGGGGTTTTAGATTTAAGGAGTACTCGCGATTGGTGATCAAGGAAGGGCTGTTAAGGCTTGCCGTTCAAGGTAAGGTAAAGGTGAGATTTTTGGCTTTTGGTGGTCGTATTTGATAAGTGTGTGATTAATCATTGAGTGACATCATTTGTAGGTTCGTGGCTGAGGAGATCGCAACACGTTTTAGTATCAGATGTGTACATACGCTGCACACACACAGTAGATCGGCAAATCCCAAAATGCCAAAAAGTCGAAATGCCGAAAAGTCAGAGGTTTGGCTACAATAGACTTGCGAGTGCGCGAAAAGTCGTAAGGGGAAACTGATAGGCTACCAGAGGCCCCATGAGTGATTTCATGGACTTGGGCCGTGTATTGGCCAACCGGGCCAGAATGGGCTAAATGGGCCCGATGGGTTGTAGGGCCCATAATAGGCAAAATTGGCAATTTGTTACTAAGTGATGAAAAATCATATGATTGCATGACTATGAATGTGATTGAGCCTAACGGGCCATATGAATGTGATTTGGGCCTAATGGGCCATACGAATGTGATTTGGGCCTTATGGGACATATGAATGAGATTGGGCTTAGTGGGCCATATACATGTATGTAGACTCCTTTGGGCTTTATAAGGGGTTTTGGGCCTAGTATCTGATAACTGCTTAAATAGACATAAAACTTAATTAATTAATTAATCGTGACTGTGGACAAGTCATAGGGTTAAAGTGTGGCAATGGGTATATGCATGTCTAAGATTGGATCTACGGAGAGCTTGGTACTTAAGCGGTCTTATTGACCCACCTCCTTTTCTCTGGATCCCTACCTGGTGCACAGTATCTGTTCACTTTAGCCAACGAGGACTTGTTAACGAGCCAAGGTAAGTAATAACCCATAATAAAGAGAAATTACCGAAAAGCCCCTAAGGGCAAAAATGACTAAAATACACCTATGTGTTGAATGTAAGGTTTATGGATGTTATACCTGTTGCATTCATATGATATTCTGTTTAGGTTGCATATGGGTTGGGAATTATGGAACGGAGGAAGTATATGAGGATCGCATGGTTGCTTGACGACCGTGGATCCACCGATGGCTTTTTAAGCCTAATATATGATTAGCAGCTTTGCTGCAACGTTAGGTAGTACCGTAACCGGGCTACCATTAGAGTGTATCAGATGTGTGAGTTGATATTTATATCCCCACATGGTGTGTATCAGGGGATAGAGATGGTGTGTAGTGGTTGGATGAGTGGGATCCGTGCATATTTGATTGGCTTACAACTGTTCTGATATTGAATTGGGCTCAGGCCCGAACGGACTTGCTATTGCATGCTTTTCTATTTGCTGAGGGTTATACACATTGAGTTTTCGAAAACTCACCCCCTTTTTATTTTTCTCAAGTGATCCTCAGTAGGGGTTCGATGGTTGGAGGGACTCCGAGGTGGCCAGCTAGCAAGACGGCTGGGACTGGTTTTCTTAAGCCTATAATTTCTAGTATTTTAAGTTATTTTAGTCCGGATTGTAATAAGGCCTTTCCTCTGATTATTATTTTAAATTAGGATTAATATTTTTTTATTGGAAGTAGAACATGGTCTTCCCAAACCATAACTATTTTTAAATACCACGTTTTCGTAACTCAATTTTTAAATGACAAGTTTTCGTAGATCATCTGTTTTAAATAAAGCTTCTGCAATTGAAAAGAGATTTTACAAAGTAACTATTATCATACAAGAAGGAATAGTTTTTATTGAAAGAAGGGTTTTTAATGAAAATAAGGTTTTCGATAAAACTCTTCAATGTGACATGCTGGATCATAACGTCTGGGCTGGGTTTGGGGTGTTACAACATATATTCAGTTCAGATATTAACACGTTCAGTACAGATATCATTCAGTCAATTTCACACATTTAGGGGTCTAAGTAGTGCTTACCGACCTTACAGTAGGTTCACAGTCGACTTGAGCAACCCGTGCAACCTTAGAAACATTTTGGTAAAAATGGGCTCACACGCCCATGCGATCTGTCTGTGTGGGCCCACACGCCTGTGTGGCCCACTCGGGCCAAATTGGCCTTGGTCGTGTGATCCATTTTTAATGTAACCCATGCTAGCTAAATATTCATATATGTTTTCACTATCTACTCATATGTTCATTCAAAGCTGTCTACTTAAGTCATTGTCACTAAATTATTTATATCTTGAGCTACAAAATTCCAAATTAAGATCTGCTTGATGCTTTTGAAACTAGATTTATAGTTTATCAAATAAGTACAGTAAAAGCTTCAAATTTATCCTTATTCTACTATTTGGCAACTTCAACCTTTCCTTACTAAAAATTATTTATCTCTTAGTACGAAATTTGGATGATGTTTCTGTTTGTTTCTCTTGAAATAGACTCATTAAGGATTTAAACATATAAATTTAAGCCCCTAATTAATTTGTTTACAATTTTTGATGATTTTCCAAATTCAGAACAGGGGGACTCGAAATCATCCTGACCTTGTCTCACAAAATTTATTATATCTCATAATTTACAATTCCATTGCTTAGACTGTTTCTTCCTTGAAAAACTAGACTCAATAAAATTTAATTTCATATTTTATTCAACCTCTAACTCAATTTCCACTATTTTTGATGATTTTTCAAATTTAGATTACTGTTGCTATCCGAAACTATTTTAGTGCAAAATGTTGATTTCTGAGTTTATAACACCCTTATTTCCTTTCTCTACAATTTTTTTCACATCATTTTCTCTTATTTCTGTTATTTTTCGACAGCAAGCAATTTTGGCTTTTGCTGAATCCCGTTTTCTGCATTTCGGGTACACACCTGGTATCATTTCTGATGCGTAAGCACTCCTAAGCCTCAGAACTTAAAAATCAACCATCATATCTCTAGATTAATCACTTAATTCATTTTTAATCAACCAATTTCAGAAGGAACTCGACTAAAAACCTAACAAAACCCTTACCTCGCTTAAGTAACCACGACTTCGAACAATCACAGCGTCGATTCAAAACCACCAGCCCCTTGATTAACTCCTGAACACCAAAAAGGAATCCCCCTTTTAGAGATTAACTGTAACACCCCTAACCCGTAACCTTCGCCGGAATAGGTTAGAAGGCATTATCAGACTTATAGCTTAGTTTAGAACAATCACATAACACATATCATCTCATTTCAATAAAGATAGATCATTCATATTCAATATGAATTTAAATAGAGCATACAAAGTTTAAATCATGCAATCAGGACTAAATCGATAACATATAAAAATTTCAGAACTTAGAAAAATTTTCAACTTCTCAAAGGTCACACACCCATGTGAATAGGCAGTGTGCCTCACACGGCATTAGACACGCCCGTGTGTCTAATTCGTGGCGAAACACGGCCACATGACACGCCTGTGTGCCAGGCCGTGTGAAAATTAGGGAGGCTACTGACTTGGCCACACGGCTGACCACACGCCCGTGTGCCATCCCGTGTGCCACACATGACCAATAGACACACCCATGTGTCTTGGCCGTGTCAAAACACACATTATCCATGACTTAACATAATCAACAAATTCCAATCTCAATTAACCAATCAATTCATACCAAAACTTGAACTAAAACCATACCTAAACATATGTTCAATACATCATTCAATCTCATGCTCAAACTTACCAAAACTTCTTAACATTGACCATTTCTTTTGGTCATTCAAAACATACCATATTATACAACATTTCCAACCATAAGTTCAAACATAAGTTAGCCATATCACATGGCATAATAATATACATTGCAAATCATAACCAAAGTACTTTTAGCCTATACATGCCATACTTTACTATATACATTTTCAAAAGGTACCAAAATGAGTTTCGATAGTGTGGTGACGATCCTCAATGATCCCCGAGCTCACAGTAGCTTCGATATCTATAAAACAATGCAAACACACACAAAATAAGCTTTCAAAAGCTTAGTAAGCTCGTATCAAATATCATCAACAGTTTGTAAAGTATAAAACATCATCGCATAAGTACTTATTCGTTCTCAATTCATCTATCAATTCTATGCCAACACAATTCATATGTTTATACCAATTCAATGACCTTCATATACATAATATCACCTACCACATAGGTATCGTACATACCTGAACCTTTCCATATTTATTCATTTTCATTCTCACCTCTCATTTGGATAGTTTAAGATTTTTTGATGATTATTTAAGCTGTAACCATCTGCACACTTAGTGCTTTAAGGATTAGCCAAAGCTAGGACGATTCCGTACACTTAATGCCATCTCAATAACTGAAGCTATCTCAGTATCGCACACTTAGTTCCTCATATAGCTGAAGCTATTCCATTTCGCACACTTAGTGCTATTTATAGCCGAAGCTAATTTGAATCGCACACTTAGTGCCAAATATAATTGATTTATCATCGTATTCAAACCATAATCAAATATATACACAATTTATGTATAGTCAAAGCACCAAAAATATACTTGTAACATCATGTATCACGTACGAACTTACCTCGTACTTGGAATGGTCGATTCAGATTGTCTACTCTATAACCTTCGACTTCCCTCGGTCTAAATTCGAATTCCTCTTTTCTTGATCTATATGTATTCAAAATTAACTCATTTAATCACCAATACATTCAATTTAATACACAAACACATTTGGACCTTTTTGCACTTTAGCCCCTAAATTTACACATTTTGACGTCTTAGTCTTTTTTACATAAAGCACCAAATACACATAATTTCCTTTTACACATATTACGCTGAATACTCACTTAGCTCATACAAACCCATAAATTTCATTTATTTCACATTTTAGTCCCTCAATTTCTCATTTTCACAATTTAATCCGTAATATGCATTTTTACTCAAAATCACTTTACAAAACATGTATATCAAGCACTAAGCTTTCATAATTCACCATTTAACATCATGAATTCATCAATGGCGTCTCATCAATTCATCAACAATTTCATGAATTTAAGCATGGGCTAGCTAGAACACTTAACAAAGATCACAAAAACGTAGAAATTATCAAAAATCAAGCTCGAATGCTTACCTAATTAAGCTTAAAGATTGTCGAACCCTAGTTGAGCTTCAACCTTTCTTTCTCTTTTGTATTTTCTGCAAAAAGATGATAATATAACAACAAATTTATATTTTGTTTTATTAATATATGTTTAATAAATCATTTACCAAATTACCCTTTAATAAACCATTATATAACTATTTAATGGATGGTTATTTAAGTCCATTAACATTATTAATGGACAAATAACAACATAAGGACCCTTACTTTAGAAAGCCAAATCAAATAGGTACTTTAACAAATAGAAGGCTACTTTTACATTTTACGCGATTAGGTCCTTTTACCAAATTAAACACACAATTGATCAAATTTTCATACGAAAATTTCACACATGCTAATTCACATATCATAAGCACGAAAAATAATATTTAAATATTTTTTTGACTCAGATTTATTGTAACATCCCGAAATAGGGCCTAAACGGAATAGTGGTTACGAAACCACAAATTTGAGGTAGAAAAATTTATTTTATTATTATTTTGAGGTCTATGATATGTTTTCATGATTGTGTCAAAAGTTCGTGAAGAAATTCTATGCATAAAGTACTTAATTTGAAATTAGGGACTAAATTGAATAAATTGCAAAACTTGTGTTCTAGAAGTATTTTGCATAAAATTGAATTAGAATATTAATTAGGAGGTCTTAAATAGCAATTTGACCAATTTTAAGTTCATGGACAAAATTAGGACATGGAAGGAATTTTTGAAAGTTTAGTAGTAAGGGCATTTTGGTCATTTAGGGGTAAAATGAATTAAAATACACAATTAAAAGCCAATTTTGCTCATCTTCTTCATGGAGGCCGAAATTAGCATGGGGAAGCCATGGCTAGGGTTTTCAAGCTTTCCAAGCTCAATAGTAAGTGATTCCAAGCCCCGCTTTTAATGTTCTTTACGTTTTGAGTCCCTGTAGCTTCGATAAAGCTTATGCTAGCAATAATTTAAGTTAGGGTTCATATTTGGAAAAATACCCATAGGTGAAATTTGTGTATTTTGGTGTTTTATGATAGAATATGAGGTTTTAAATTATGTTAGACAATTTGTACTACTCTGGTTTTAAGCAAAAACGAGTAAAAGGACTTAATTGGTAAAAATACCTAATAGTCATAAGTGCTTGTTAGAGTATGAATTTGATGCTGCCATAGAAGGGAAAATGACCAGCATGTCATGAAACATAAGAAAATAGGCTGAAGTTTAATTTACGAGCTTTGGGGCAAAAGTGTAAATATGCAAAGTTTAGGGGCAAAATTGTAATTTTGCCAAAATATGATTTTGAGTCAATTTGAATAATTTGAGTCCTAATTAGACTATATTTTAAATGATAGAGCAAGGAAAACTGAAATTCGGGCTAAAATGGAGAAAATACCAAGTTGTGGACGAAATGGTAAAAGTAGCTATTTTTGCATACGAGGTAAGTTTACAAAGAAATAAATGCAATGTTCTTTTATTTTACATTATTATTGTTAATTTCAGAATTTATATACTTATTTTATGAGGATATTTAAAGTCGAATTAAAGGCGAAGTAAGTGACAGAGAAAAAGCATTAGGAAGCGCTACTGTTTGAACCTTAGGAATATTAGGATATTGGGGTTGATGAGACAGAGACAGGAGACAGAAAATGAGCCATGTAAGTCCATATCGCTTATATGGCTTTGGAGACAGGAATGAGCCATGTAAGCCCATATTATATATATATGGCATTGGAGACAGGAATAATTCATGTAAGTCCATGTCGAAGACATGGCATTGGCGAGATATTGATAGACAGAACGACCCAGATTCTTAGTATTCCGAGTGGTTCAATGGGTCAATGTACACGTTAAATTACAGTGAATTATCAGCAAAAGGGAAGGTAGATTATATTTATGAATAGTGAAAGGTCGTAAGAAAGAAGGTATGTGAGTAAAGAAGAAGGTAGAAAATGAGAAGTAAAGAAAGTTTATGAGGCTAGGTGACATTATGTATAATTATTCATTATGTTGAATGTTGTAATTTATTTGCTTGTAAGCTTATTAAGCCTAGTGCTTACTCTCTTTATTTTTCTTTTTCTTATAGTTTTATCAAGCCACTCGGGGATCGAAGGAAACGTCGAGGCCGATCACACTATCCAAGAAATAACTCGGTATAATTAGACATTTTGTTTTGTGTATGGCATGTATAGAAACTTAGCTATCTTTAGTATAATATGAACAATGAATGATGTGTAAATGCTTGCTAGAGACTAGCTAATAAAAATGGCCGATGATATGCATGTTTATTAATATGTATGATTGAATGGTGGTTATCACATGAAAATTATGAAAAATGTGAAAGTAACCTAAAAACAGATTCAAATAACAGAAATGACGTGACTTTGAAAAATCACTAAAAATTGTGTAAACATATTTTTAAGATGAATAATATATGAAATTAAATCTTATTATGTCTATTTTCTTATGGAATAAGCAAAACAGGTAAAGGTATTATATTTTATGAGATATCTGAGTTTTAGTGAAACAGGGTCAGAGCAATTTCTAGATCCCCTGTTTCAAATTTGGAAATTCACCATAAATTGTATAAAAATAATTAGGTGGTTTAATTTATATGGTTAGAATCCTTATTAAATCTAGTTTTAATAGAAACAAATGGTATAGTTGTATTAATTTTTTATAGGGAGAAAAGTGGTTCGTAGTAAGTAGAGGTCAGTACAGTCAACTTCTGAAACAGGGGTAACTTTAACTAATAAACTGTACTAATTGGCTAAGTCAAAAATTCTAGAAAAAAATTAGTAGATAGATATATGAGTCTAGTTTCAGGAAAAATTTACGGATATTAATTTCGAGTTTTGAAACTCAAGAAATGAATTTTTAACCAGCTATGACGCAGAAAAACAGTTTATTCCAAAAATTAAAAAAAGTGGTTTAGAGTTGTTTAAAAGGTAAGATAAGTTTAGTAACACCTCAAGCTTGACTCCGGTGACGGTTTCGGGCGTGGGGGCGTTACATTTATGGTCCTGAAACCACTATTCTGACTAGAGTCTAAACCAGACTATTATAATTCTCCCCCCTTAAGGATTTTCGTCCCCGAAAATCTTACGGTTGAACAGATTCAGATATTGTTGTATCATAACATCTTCGGGCTCCCACGTGGCCTCTTCAATACCGTGTTGATGCCACATCACTTTTACTAACAGAATTTTCTTGTTTCGCAGTTCTTTAACCTCGTGAGCTATGATAAAGATCGACTTTTCTTCGTAAGTCATATCTGATTGAATTTCAATCTCAGATGGAGATATCACATGCGAAGGATCAGATTTGTATCGTCGAAGCATCGATGCATGAAACACATAATGAATCTTTTCTAACTCTAATGGCAACAACAATTTATATGCTACCGGCCCGATACGCTTGATAATTTCATATGGCCTAATAAACCTCAAACTCAGTTTGCCTTTTCTACCAAACCGAAGTATTTTCTTCCACGGAGACACCTTTAAAAACACTTTGTCACCGATCTCAAACTCAATGTCTTTTCTTTTCAAATCCGCATAAGATTTCTAATGATTTGAAGCTGCTTTTAAGCTATCTTGGATCACTTTTACTTTCTGTTTGGTTTCTTTTATTAAATCAATCCCGTGAATCTTATTCTCACTGAGTTCATTCCAATACAGAGGTGTACGACATTTGCGACCATAGAAAGCTTCTTACGGTGCCATTTTGATGCTCAATTGAAAACTATTATTATAAGCGAATTCAATCAAAGGAAAATATTGTTCCCACATACCTTCAAACTCAAGAATGCAACATCTCAACATGTCCTCGAGTATCTGAATAATCCGCTCTGATTGACCATCCGTTTGTGGGTGAAAAGTAGTACTGAAATGCAATTTCGTACCCAGAGCATCTTGCAACTTCTTCTAGAATCGTGATGTGAATCTCGGATCTCTGTCTGACACAATAGATAATGGCACACCAAGCAATCTCACAATATCAGATATGTATAACTCAGCTAACTTATCGAGTGAGTAATCGGATCGTACCGAAATAAAATGAGCATATTTCATCAATCGTTCAACTACAACCTAGATTGCATCTTTCTTTCTCAAAGATAGGGGCAAACCCAAAACAAAGTCTATTGTCACTCTATCCCATTTCCACTCTAAAACCATAATCGGTTGTAACAAACTAAATGGCATTTGATGTTTAGCTTTAACTTGCTAACAGATTAAACATTTAGAAACAAAGTTAGAGATATCTCTTTTCATTCCAGACCACCAGTTATGCTGTTTCAAATCATTATACATTTTCATACTTCCCGGATGCACAAATAACTGACTATTGTGAGCTTCACTCAAAATCATCTGAATTAATTCTGGATTTCTTGAAACACAAACTCGATCTTGGAATCTCAAACAATCATCTTTATCAACTCAGAATTCTGAATCAAAATCTAAATCACACTGAGTTCGTTTAGCTAAAATTTCATTATCAATCTTTTGAGCTTCGCTAATCTACTTAAAAACAAAGGTCTCGCTTTTAATTCGGCTAAAATTGAACCATCATCAAACATACATAACTGAGCATTCATCACACGCAGAGCAAATAACAATTTTTGACTTAAAGCATTAGCAACCACAATTGCCTTACCCGGATGATAATCTATCGCAAGTTCGTAGTCTTTTAGTAATTCAAGCCATCTTCTCTGTTGTAGATTCAAATCTTTCTGAGTCATTAGATACTTCAAACTCTGATGATCAGAATATACGTGACATGTCTCACCAAACAGATAGTGGTGCCAAATCTTTAGAGTAAACACAATCGCGACTAACTTAAAATCGTGTGTCGGATAGTTCGTTTCGTGCAGCTTCAATTGTCTTGAAGCATAAGCAATAACTTTGCCTTCTTGCATCAAAACACATCCCAAACTGATCAATGAAGCATCACTATAGATCACAAATTCTTTACCCGATTCGGGTTGTACCACTACCAGAGCTTCAGTCAATAAAGTTTTCAACTGATCAAAGCTTTTCTGACACTTTTTAAACCATTCAAACTTAACATCTTTCTAAAAAAGCTTTGTCAATGAAGTCAAAATCATCGAAAAGCCTTTTACGAACTGTCTATAATAACCAGCATGTCCCAGAAAACTGTAGACTTCAGAAACATTTCTCAGAGGCTTCCAATTCAAAATAGCAGAAATTTTGCTCGGATCAACTCGAATACCAGATGCTGATACAATATGACCTAGAAATCCAACTTCCCGCAACCAGAATTCACATTTACTAAACTTCGCATACAACTATTTATCTCGCAGAATCTGTAGCACTATTCTCAGATCCTCGGCATGTTCGGACTCATTACTTGAATAAATTAATATGTCATCAATGAATACAACAATAAATTGATCTAGATATGGTCTGAAAATTATATTCATCAAATTCATAAAGATAGCAGGTTCATTAGTCAATCCGAAAGGCATAACTAAAAATTCGTAGTGGCCATACCTCGTTCGGAATGCAGTTTTCGGAATGTCTGAATCTTTCACTCGGAACTGATAATAGCCTGTTCTCAAATTTATTTTTGAAAACACAGCAACTCCTTTCAACTGATCAAACAAATCATCAATTCGGGGCAGAGGATACTTATTCTTGGTAGTAACTTTGTTCAACTGACGATAATCTATACACATTCTCATCGTTAGAAAAAGTTCGGGGAATTGGAGAGAAAACTGAAACTCTATTATTATTATTATTATTTTGCAACAAAAGATAATCAGATTATTTTCTGATAACCTCTCCCTAATTATCTCCTAAAATCACTCCCTATTAACCCAGTAAAACACAACTACTTAGAATTTTGCCGCAACACAACTCTTAGCCGAAATTGGAGTAAAAATACTGTTTCCACGCCATCACAGAGAGTTGAACACAGGACCTCTAACACTCCACTTAACCACTAGACCAGTAGGCCCATTTTGATATAAACTTACCAACAATTAAACTTAATCCCTTTGCACAAGGTTAAGGCTTTATTTATAAAAATACCAAAATTTGCCCAAGTAAGGCTTGAACTTGGGACCTTTCACACACACCTAGAACACTTAACCACTGAAGTAGATACACACTTGTGTGTCACACATACATGAAATCAAAAAATAAAATTTTGGGGCATTACATTTACTTGGATCAAACACTCTAGATTGGGTCCATATTTACAGACTTTCATTATTTAAAATTATGCTAGTAGTAGTAAATGATCCTACCTATTGGGATTTGAGTTTCCCTGGATGAAATACTCGTGTTTGGTTCCATCTTCTCTGTCTTTCATTGGGTCCATCTTCTCCAGCTTCAAGCAATCTTTTGTGTAGATAGCAAGAAGAACTATTATTTTGAATATCTGCAATATGCCATATGATGTCCTTCTCATGCCTTTTCAGGTTCACAGGTAACTCTACTTCCTGGATTTCAATCAAAACTAGAAATGTTAATCTCCCTGGTTCAGCCCAGGGTTTTGAAAAGAATTCTTTCATATTTGTCTCTAACAAAGTTAGATTGTAATAGCCCATTTTTAGGGTTAATCAGAACAGTGGTTCTGGGACCATAAATCTTGTAACGCCCTAAAAATCTCGAAACCCAAAAGTCTCAAAATCCTAAAATTTCTTTATTTTCAGTTTTGATAAAAATTGTGTTTTATGTTCCTAGCCATGTGATAATTATAGTAGGTCTTAATTAAGGTTTGAGTTCGGACCTAGGAATAAATGAAATTATAATTTAATTATTAAAAGAATCAGGGTTGGCAAGTAGTTGGGCTTTTAAATAAAAATAGGGGAAAAATAGCATCAAAAAGCCTTGTGGAGGAGTGGCTAAGTGACACCACTTAGAGTGCAAGGAGGTGGCGTTAGTATCTAGCAAGAAGATCCAAGGTTTGAATCATAGCTTAGTATTTTTAGAAGTTTAATTTTGGCCTTTTAGAAGGATGGTAGTGGTGTGAAAGAGGACTCTAACGGAATTGTTTAGGAGAGAAAATTAAGAAAAAGATCAAGGGGTTATCAGGGAGAAAAACGAGGAGATGAGAAGGGAGAAGTGATGGAGCCAAATTGGGAATTGGACATGGAAAATTCAGCTATAAGGGCTATAAATAGGGGCCGAATACAGGGTTGCCAGGCTATTGCCGAAATTCTTCTTCACCTTGTTGCCAGAAACCCCTTTCTCCAAAAGCCGAAAACCCTTTTCTTTTTAAGATCCAAAAAGCCAAAAACCCTTTTGTTTTTCTTTCTTTTCTTCTTGCCGATTTCTATTCTTCTCTACACAATTTTCTTTGTTTCACTTGGTCGATTTCTTCTTCTACTCTTCTTCTTTAATCTATACCAAATAAACCTTATTCACCATACTAAATTTGAAAAGTGAAAAAGCCAAATCTCTCAAGGGCTGAATACTCTTTGACCGAATCTAGTGGAATTAGTGTCAGATCTCAGTTTTAGATTCCTACCAATTTGCTCTTCTGATTTGAGAAATACGCGTGTTTAGTGATCAAAGTAAAAGTTAGTAAAGGCTTGGCGTTCAGGTAAGGTTAATGTGAGATTCTGGCTTTTGGTAAAGTATTCGATAAGTATGTAAGATTAATCTTTGAGTGATATCAAATTGTAGGTTTGGGCTAAGGAGATCGCATCACGCTTACTTACCAGGTGTGTACATACACTGCACAAATACTATGAATCGGCAAAAGCTGAAATACCGAAATGTCGAAAAGTCAAAAGTTTGGCTACGGTAGTCTTGCGAGTGTGCGAACACTTGTAAGGGGAGACCGATAGGTTTCCTAAGACCCACGGGTGATTTCGTGGACTTGGGTTGTGATTTGGCCATACGGGCCAAAATGGGCTAAATGGGCCCGATGGGCCGTTGGGCCCATGATAGGCAAAAACTGAATATTGATGCTATGTGATAGAAATTTGTACGTGAGAATGAATATGAGTGTGACTGGGCCTAACGGGCCAAATAAATGTGACTTGGGCCTAATGGGCCATATAAATGTGATTTGGGCCTAATGGGCCATATGAATATGATTCGGCTTAAGGGGCTAGATACAGGTATGTGAATTTTTTTGGGCTTCGTAAGGGGTTTTTTTGGGCCTAGTATATGATAACTACATAAAACTTAATTAATATATTGCAACCGTGGACAAGTCATAGGGTTAAGATGTGGCAACGGGTATATGCATGTCTAGGATTGGATCTAGGGAGAGCTTGGTACTTAAGCGGTCTTAATGACCCACCTCCTCTTCTTTGGAATCCTACCTGGTGCATAGTATTTTTTCATCTTAGCTCGCGGGACTTGTTAACGGGCCAAGATAAGTGAAAAAATAATTAAGGGAAAATTTCTGAAATGCCCCTAAGGGCAAAAATGACCAAAATACCCCTATGTGTTAAATGTAAGTTTATTGAATGTGACATGCCTATTTGCTGCATACATATAATATTCTGCTTAGGTTGCATATGGGATGGGAAATATGGAACAGAGGAAGTATATGAGGATCACATGGTTGCTTGACAATCGTGGATCCACCAACGGCTTTTAAAGCCCAATATGTAAATAAAGGTAGTTCCGCAACCGGGCTACCATGGTGTGTGGGCTGGGTGGGTCGATATTTATATCCCTACATGGTGTGACGGGGGACGAAGCTAGTGTGTAGCGGATGGATAATTTGAATGGGATTGCATTGCATGATTGATGAATGATGTTTTTTTTAAATGTTTGTTTTCCGTCGAGGGTTGTACACACTGAGTTTGTGAAAACTCACCCCCCTCTTTTATTTTATTGTCAGGTGATGCTCAGTAAAAGGTACGATGTTTAGAGGAACTCTGGGTGGTCAGCTAGCAAGGCAACTTGGACTTGTTTCTCTTTTAAAATCATATAAGTTCTTTATTTTATTAAGTATTTTTCAAATCAGAAAGTAATAAGGCTTCCTTCTTATTATTATTTGGATTACTATCATTTTCATTGTAATTACGAGAAGTTGAACATGGGATTCCTAAGTTATAGTATGTTTTCTACGTTTCTGCAACTTAAACTTTAACTGATAAAGTTTTCTTAAATCAAATGTTTTAAACAAGGCTTTCACAAATGAAAGGTGTGTTTATTTTTAAAATAATTAAGGGTTCTTTTATTTAAGAAGGGTTTTCAATGAAAACACGGTTTTCGTGTGACACGCCAGATTCGATCATAACGTTTGGGCCGGGTTTGGGGTGTTACAAATCTAACATCAAAAAAAATATTTTATTATTATTTTAATATTTAAAGCATGATATTAGGGTTTTGTGAAAAATTCGTGAAAAAAATTTACCGTTTGAGTGGTTAATTCGGTAAAAAGGACTAAATCGCGTAAAGCGCAAAAGTTGATTTCTATTAGCTAAATGTGTCTCATAGCTATAGAACATTAAATTAAAGGTCCTTATGTTGATATTAGACTATTGGCATGTTGAGTGGACATTAATGGGCATGAAATGGATGTTTAACATGTTTATTAATTAAGGATAATATAGTAATTCAGGAAATAAATAAGTTTAATAATAAAAAAAAACATTTGTATCATCTTTCTCCTTCAATTCTCCACTGGAAATGAAAATTTTGAACAGCCATGGAAGCTTGAGTATTTGGCCAAGCTTGGAAGTTAATTCAGTGAGTGGTTTTTGCTCGGTTTTTAATTGTTTTTACGTTTTTGGGATCATTGCTTCGTAATCTAGCTAGCCTGTACCTCTGATTTCAAAACTGTTAAAGTATTTGAATGTTGCCATTATTGAATGCATGAGTATTTTGATAGTTGATGATGGAAAATAAATTATTGTTTTTGGATATACATGTTTTGTAAAGTGAATTTTGGTAAAAATGTCAATTTTGGACTAAATTATGAATTATTAAAATTACGTGGTTGAAAGTGTGATTATTTGGAAAATATGGGTTGCTAAGGCAATAAGAAGAATTCAGCTAAGCATGGGTAGGATGAAATTGCTTGAAATTTGTGATTTTATGTGATAAGGACTAAATTGCAAAAATGTAAAATAATAGGGACAAAAGTGTAATTTTTTCCAAAATGTGTAAGTTGTGTTAAATTGAATGAATTAATGATTAAATAAGTAAATTATTTTATTATATAGATTGAGAAAAATGAGATTCGGATCTAGAACGGAGGAAAACAAAGTATCGGATTAGTCAACCTAATTCGTTGTTACAGCGAATTAGGTAAGTTCGTATGCTAATAAACATATTTAAATTGTGATATAAATGCTTATTTATCATTGAATTTAATTGAATTATATATGTTTCATTATCATTAAATTACTATGAATGTTAAACAAGCAAATTCGAGCAAGAATCGATGAAGTTACGATATCCAAAAGCCCCGTACGAACCTTAGGAATAATATAGGATACAAATGTCATGACATTAGGATTACCAAGATGTGATTACATGTAAAACCATATCTGGGACATTGGCATTGTATTGTGATTACGTGTAAGACCATGCCTGCGACATTGGCATCGTCATATGATTTCGTGTAAGACCCTGTCTGGGACAGTGGCATTGATATGTGATAACATATAAGACCATATCTGGGATATGGCATTGTATGAGCTTTATGTGATTTTTGAGTATCTTTAACGATTCTAAATGGTTCAACGAGCATAGTTAAGACGAGAAGGAAAGTACAATTGAATTAAGTGATATAGGTTCGTACAGAACTTATATGAGAATCAAATGAAGGTAATTTGTTAAGTTTTTAGTGTATCATGTATATGAAATGCAAAGATTTATGTATAAGTATGTTCAATGCCAAAATGTGTTTATTTGGCTATAATCAGGTATGAATTGAATGATATGTGAGATATGGGTTATATTTGTTTTAACTGAATATACATATGGCACATAGTGTGTGAAACACCGTTATTTGATGATATTAAATTGAATAGAGTTTATATATAATTGCTTGTGCATGTAAAAATGTGAATGAATTGATAAGAAGTATTCAAACCATACGTATTTTGAATGAATAAACTCCTGAAAATCTTGATCATCTATGTGCATGAATTCGAGATTGAATGGTGAAATCATATGAATTATATCATGTTTTGAGTAATTGTTTAAAATGTGGTTATTTAATAATGTGAGGTTACTACCATACGAGCTTACTAAGCTTTATAGCTTACTTTGTTTTCTTTTCTATGATTATAGTGTTCGGAGGCTTGCTCGGGTTGGAAGTCGGTAGAGATCTCATCACACTATCCAACTATCATTTTGGTACTTAAAAGCTTTGTGATTTTGGTTATGTGGCATGTATAGGCTAGTGTCATTATGGTATATTTTGTGTTATGGAATTACAGCCGTATGATTAGGCTAGTATATGGTAAAGTTGTGAGATGTGAATTTTGCTTATAGAATGTATTTATATATGCTATGTGATGTGAATGGTATGCCTTATGAAATTGGCCAAGTTGTTGTAGTTGTTTTGATGGTTGGATAAATAGGTGGAATAGATGAAGTTGGCATATGAAATCAATATGATTGGAGTAGTACATGTGTATTGAATTGGCTAGTGTTTATATGGTATGAAATGTGCATGAGTTAATGATGTTTTGGATGCCTATAAATGCATTGAAATGGTATAAAATGTCTTGTTGTAGGAAAGCATGAGAAGGGTGAGAAATGTGGCTTTAACCAAGCCTATTTTCACTCCACACGGCCGAGGACACGGGCGTGTGGCTTGACTGTGTGTGGCACATGGCCTTGGTACATGGCCGTATGTCCTCTGGGGTACCATTTCGAATTAAGTCAGTATACCCTCTAGGTTTGGCACGGCCTAGACACATGGTAGTGTCTACTGGCCACGTGTGGCACACGGGTTGGCACATGGGTGTGTGGCCGGTTGTGTGATCCAAGTCAGTAACCCCTCTAGTTTTCCTACGATCATGGCACACGGGCGTGTCTCTGGCTGTGTGGTGCAAGTCAGAATGTATGTCCTGTTTTCACACGGCCTGTGACACTGGCGTGTCTGGTGGCTGTGTGAGGCACACGGCCTGTTCACATGGGCGTGTGACCCCTCAATGCTTGAAAATTTTAAGTGATTCCTAAAGTTTGCAAATGTGATCAGTTTAGTCCCGAACCTTCTCTGAAGCATGTTTAAGGTCTCGTAGACCTATTTAAGGGACATTGTGTATGTGAATGAATGTTATTAGATAATGAATGTGTATTGAGTTGTGAAATGTTGTGTTTGATTAGTAATACCTCTCAACCCTAATCCGGCGACGGACACGGGTTAGGGGTGTTACATAGATTGTCATCTTTGTCATTGTTACTTGGTAGATCAGACACCATGATACGCTCTAATGGATCGTCTTCTGAATTGAGTCTCTCACTTGTAAGTATCAATGATTCTATCTTGAATGTTGAATAACATTCCTCACTTGCATCAAGATATTTCTTAGATTTGAATAAATTAAAGGTTACATGATCATCTTGTACTCGTATGGTGAGTTACCATTTCTGGACATCTATCAATGTTCTTCTAGTTGCCAAAAATGGCCTTCCCAGAATAATAAGGACTTTCTTATCTATTCAAAATCCAAATAAGAAAATCAGCAGGAAAAATAAATTTGTCAACACGTACCAGAACATCTTCAATCTTTCCCTCCGGATGTGCTATCAATCAGTTTTCTAGTTGAAGTGTAATCGTTGTCGGCCTAACCTCACCAATCCCTAATCACTTGAATACAGACTTGGGCATTATATTTGTAACAACCTGTTTTCAGTGAAATTGGAACAGTGGTTTTGAAACCACAAATTCAAAGTCAAAAAATTTGTTTTATTATTATTTTATTGCCTAAAACATGATAGTAATACCGTATAAAAATTTTGTTAAGTTTACATGCTTAATTTGATAAAAAAGACTAAAACGTGTAAAGTGCATAGTAGCTAATGGTATTAAATAGCTATAGAACCTTAAAGTATGAGCCCTTATATGGTAATTAGACCATTTATATGTTAGTGGATGAGCATGGTTTGGCATAGGTGTAATTATTATTGTTTTAAAAGGTTATATATGTAATTTAGTAATTAAATGTTAAATTAATTGTAGTAAAATAAGCTTTCATCTTTTATTGTCTTCTTCAACCGATTTTCACAAGAGAAAGTAGCCATTTTTGAAGCTAGGGTTCGACCATGCTTGTTTGGCTCGATTAGGAATGTATTTTGTCCCTTTTTTATTGATTTCTATGTTTTCGAGAACATTGTAGCTTAATTTATCTAGCCCAGGGACTAATTTGTGAAACTGTTAAAATATTAGGGTTTTTCCATTGATGAACATACATGAGTTTTGATGTTTGATGATAGAAGATGGATGGTTGTTGATAGATAAACAACTTTTGTTAAGTGATTTTTAGTAAAAATGTCAAATAGGGATTAAATTGAAAAATAGTAAATATTACATGGTATAATTTGTGAATTAGTGAAATGTGTGGACTGCTATAAGTGTATAAGATATTCAGCTAGGCCTGGGTAAGGGTAAAATTGTATGAATTTTATTTTATGGGCCTAAAGACTAATTTGCAAAGAAGTTAAAAGTATAGGGGCAAAATGATAATTTTGGGATAAATTGAATGAATTATAAATTAAATTGAGTTAAATTTATCTGTTTAGATCAAGACAAACCTTGTACGACTTTAGATTGGGACAAAGAGAAAGTCTCAGATTAATCGCCTCCGTATCTACGTATACTCTTCGAGGTAAGTTCATGTGGTTAAATTGTGTTTATATGTTTTATATTGAATTATTTATGAATGGTGAATTGTTATAAATATACATGGTTTCATATCCAATGAAGTTCGACAAATACCAAGTCCCGTTTGAACCTGAGGAATCCGTAGGATACAAATGACATGACATTAGGGTTTACATGATTTGAGTGCTAGTTTTGAACGTCCTACCGATGCCTGAGGTCCGGCATGTGTTGTGGATACTCCATAGTTAGTGTGAGTAGCATTATGTAGCTATGTTTCAACCCACAACTTGTGAGAGCATATCAGTTCACAGCTTGTATGAGCATACATGTACATGAATTGATGGATTACTATTATATGAGCTAGCACACTATGTGTGAGCTATCCCAGGTATCCAACGGTATTCTAAACGATTCAACGGGCAATGTTTCAATACGAAATGATAAGAGTTCAATACGAACTATTACAAGTATATACATGAATTATATGGAATATTGTTACATGCTATGTGGAAACTTGAATTAGAGCTTGATCAATTAGTGTATTCATCCATGTTAATTGGCTTATTATGTAATTACATGGCTAACATGGTTTGTGTATATGTGTTTAGGCATTTGGCTAAATTATATTGGGATATGCTTGTTTACTTACCTATTATATGACTAAATGGTAAGTTAAATTCTATGTTTTACGAACTTACTAAGCTTAAATGCTTACTCTGTGTTATTTTCCATGTTTTATAGTGAATCGAAAGCTCGTTCAGGTTGGAAGCTTGTCGGATCTATATCATACTATCCATCAGCTCTTTTGGTACATTTGGTTGTTAAATTTTGGTTATAATGGCATGTATAGGTATTTTTGGCTAATGTGGTCCTGCATTTTGGTTGTGGTTTTGGCCATTTAATTTGGCTCGTGATTTGACATTTGTTGGTGAAATGGTATAGTTTTGGTATGTAAATATTAGCCTTAATATGGTTGATGATTTGCTTAATGTGTTTGAATGATGGAAATTAAAATGATAGTGGAATGTGTATATTATATATGTCTTATAACTTGTTGTGAATTGGTACTTTGCTATGGAAAACATATATGTATATTGAGGCTAATAATTGAGTGATATGGTTCGTACCATTTGGTATGTTTTGGTAAGGTAACTACATGGCATGTATTGATGCAAATGTGCCTATAAGTTAGTTGAGTATTTTGGTCAATTAGAGTGCGTGATTATACATATTTACATGTTGTCATTTGAGATGCCTAAGGGAATATTGGTTGTATGATGTTGTACCATATGTATATGACTTGTTTATGCTTGATTTGAATGCCTTGTTATGGCTTGTAAGTATGTGCAATGTTAGTGTAGTACATACCAATTTAAGTGAAAAAAATGGCTTGTAAAATGGCCTATTTTCGTTCATACGGGAAGAGACATGGGCATGCGTCTTAGCCGTATGTGACACAAGGCCAAGTGACACGGTCGTGTGTCCCCTGTAGCTTTCAAAGGGTTGCAAGCCAGGCTGTTACACGGCCTAGCACACAGTCTAGCACACGGGCGTGTGGCTTAGCTGTGTGACCCAAGTCAGTGAGTTACATGGGCACGAGCACGAGCTGGGACACGACTGTGTGTCCCTACTTCGAATGCCCACACGGCTTGAGACACTCGGGTGTCTCTTGGCCGTGTGACCCCTGGAGTGTTGAAATTTTCAATGTTTTCTGAAAATTTTTTGAGTTTCTGATTTAGTCCCGAATTGTTTCTAATGCATATTTAGGGCCTCGAGGGCTCGTATAAGGGACAATATGTATGATTTGACTTGGTTTTAATATGTTTATTAATATGATATGAAATGTTTGAAATTTTTGTCCATTTGAATTGTAAACTTCAGTAATGCTCCGTAACCATGTTCCGACCAAGGATACGAGTTAGGGGTGTTACAATATTGATACTTGCTCCCAAATCATATCGAGCCAATCCATAATAAGAGTCTCCAATGTAACAAGGTAAGGTAAAACTCCTTGGATCCATCATTTTCAGATGTAGTTTATCTTGCAAAAATGTGCTACATTCTTTTGTCAAGGCAACTGTCTCAAATTTCCCCAACCTCTTCTTTTTAGAGAGAATATCCTTTATGAACTTGGCATAATTCGACATTTGCTCCAAAGCTTCCACAAGAGGGATGTTGATATATAATTGTTTAAGCGTATCTAAAAATTTATTAAATTGCACCTTTTGTTGATACTTCTAGAGTTTCTACGGATAAGGAGGTGATGGAGTTTTAACTTTGAAAGGATCGCTTTTCAGAGGTGTGGATGTCCTTGTGATTTTCATGGGCGTTGCGCCTTTAGGATGCTAAAAAAAATGAATTTTACTATCTCAGATTTTGGGCCTAGTCGAAACAGTGGTTTTGGAACCACAAATCTGACATAATAAAATTCATTTTTATTAAATTTTTATGGTCTACAAATTTATGGAATTGTTTTGTGAAAATTTTGTTCGACAATTTTGACGTTTGGGCACCCAATTTAGTCAAAAGGACTAAATTGTAAAATAGTGCAAAACTTGAGTTCTAAAAGCTAGAGGTGCCAAATTGCTATGAAAATTTAAATTGGAGGTCCTTAAATGGTAATTAGACCATTGGTTAATTTGTTGGACAAAAATGGACATGAAATAGGTGAAATAGAATATTTTTAAGTTAGGGGCATTTTGGTCATTTAGTAATTAAATGATTAAATAAACAAAATAAAAGCCAAATTTTGCTCATCTTCAACCCCTTGGTCGAATTTTTGAAGACCACCATGGCTAGGGTTTTGTTCAAGGTTTCCAAGCTCCATAGTAAGTTCGTTCTTGCCCCGTTTTTAATGATTTTCATGTTTTTGAAATCCTTGTAACATGGTCTACCTATTTCTACCATTTATTTGAGCTATGATAAGGGTCTAGCATTTGACCCATGTTAGAAATTTGTGTATTTTGATGTTTAATGCTAGATTATGCATGTTTATGGTTGGAGAAACAACTTTTGCTAAGTGATAAAATATGTAGAAAAAGTGTGTTTTAATGGAAATTGTGGGCTGTTATAGTTATGAAAATGGTTCGACTAGGCTTAAGGTACAAATAAATTGAATGAAAATCGTTTTTTGAGCCTATTTTTGTCTTGGCAAATTGGCTTGGTAAATAGCTTATTTTTGTCTACACGGGTAGAGACACGGGCATGTGTCTCAGCCGTGTGTGACACATGGTCAGGTTCCACGGTCGTGTGTCCCATGGTGTTGAAATTAAAGGCAAGTCATTATGCTCCACACGGCCCAGCACACACGCGTGTGACTTGGCCGTGTGGCATAATTCAGTATACACTAAAGGTTTGGCACAGCTTAGTACACGGCCTGGCACACGGGCGTGTGTGGCCATTTTTAGGGCACATGGGCGTGTGTGCTGGCCATGTAACCCAAGTCAGAGAGTTACACAAGGTCGGACACTGGCTGGGACACGGCCATGTGATCCCATTTTTAATGTCCACACGGCCTGTGACACGGGCGTGTGTTTGGCCGTGTGAGACACACGGTCGGGCCACACGTGCGTGTGTCCCCTGTAATTTGCAAAAATTTTCTAAGTGTTTTAAAAATTTCATAAGTTATCGGTTTAGTCTCGAATCGTCCCGAATGCATGTTTTGGGCCTTGTAGGCTCGTATTAGGGACGATATGATTGATGTTTATTGATGATTACATGATATTTGAATATGTATATGAAATGTATTGTTTAATTGTTTTAAAATATCCAGTAATGCTCCGTAACTCTATTTCGACATTGAATACGGGTGAAGAGTGTTACATTTAATGGTATCAGAGCTACGGTTTAGTCAATCTCGAACTAATGTAGCGTGTGTGTGAGTCTAGCTATACATGCCATATATAACCTGTGATAGTGTGATATTTCCTGACAGTTTAAAATGTGTTTTCATATAGTAAATGAATCCTAATCGAGCTGTAGCTGATGATGTTGAAAGTAATGCGCCTGCCTCCATTCATGAAGTAGCGCAATAAAGTCGAGACACGTACTGGGTAGCCAAGGGGGAGAGGCTAAAGAAGCCTTATTCCAGATGATGAATGAGTGGTTTACGGAGTTTGTTTGAACAAATTCGGCTGCTTAACAACCTCCACCCCCACCTAATCCCCAACTGGTTCCCGTAGCTCCTCAAGGTGTCGAGTTTTTACGACTGAATAAACTACCAGTTGATAAGATTTGAAAACATGGAGCCGAAGAGTTTAAAACTAATGTGGATGACGATCTTGAGAGAGTTGAGTTTTGGCTTGAAAACACCATTCGGGTATTTGATGAAATTTCTTGCACACCAGCTGAGTGATGTGTCATTAGGGGTTACTATGATTATGTGATTTGGGTGCTGGTCCTGTACGTCCTACCGGTGGTTGGGTATATTGGCATGTGTTGCGATTACTTGACAGCTTGTATGAGCAGTACCATATAGCTACGTCTTGACCGACAGCTTGCGTGAGCAGGCCCGTTGATAAATCGAGAGTGGGCGTATATGTGATATGAAATTAAGATAGCTTTGGCTATGTATGTGGCACTTCGGTGCGAGATTCTCGAGTATCCTATATTATTCTGAATGGTTCAACGGGAAAAAATAACGGTACATGGATGTAAGCAATAATAAGGACCAGTTCAGATACTCGTGATAAGTTTGGCAAGTAAGTGATAATTGATAAGTTCATATGAAAAGTAAGTGAAAGATTATAAATTTATAGATGATACATAAAATTATGGCAATGTGCAAATTGTTGAATTGAATGTATTGCTTATATTTACTTATGTTCTTTAAATTGTGAATGAATTGGTATATTATTCTTATTAATCATACCCCTTGCTGCATTTGCAATAAAATATATTTCCTAACATATACAATGGGATTTGAACTCAGAACCAGATAGAATATAGACAAATGCTTAACTAGTGAACCAAGAGGCTTATTCTTGACACCAATTTACCCAGAATTGCACTTAACCACCAAACTCATGGGTAAGGGTATATTTTTTTAAAACAACAAAACTTTTAGCAATGCAACTTGAACTCCAAACCTTAAACCTAGACGTAGAGCACAAAACCACAGATACAGAAATTAATTATTGTAGATTTTCACAATTAAACTCTTAAATTTTTGGGGTATTACAACTTTCTCCCCCTAAGAAAATTTTAGCCTCGAAATTTTATTTGAGTCAAACAGATATGGATACAGTCGTCGAATTGATTCTTCCAGTTCCCACATGGCTTCCTCAGTACTATGGTTCTGCCATAGGACTTTCACTAGAGGAATCATTTTCTTCCTCAACATCTTAACGTTATGTTCCATGATTTGGACAGTTTCCTCTTCGAATGTTAAATCTGGTCACAATTCAATCTCATCAAAAGTAACAATATTTGATGGATTCGACCGATACCGTCTCAGCATCAATACATGAAATACATCATGAATTTGTTCTAGTTCTGATAGTAACTCCAACTGATATGCAACAGGCCCGACAAGCTTCAGAATACGGTAAGGTCTAATGAACCTTGGGCTCAGCTTACCTTTGCGTCGAAATCAAAGAACCTTTTTCCGAGGTGATACTTTTAGAAACAGTTGGTCACCTACTGAAAACTCAATATCCTTTTTTTTTTTAAATCAGCATAAGGATTTTGTCGATCAGAGGCTACTTTCAGACGATCACGAATCACTTTCACAGTGCTCTCAGTTTTAGAAACTAGTTTAGGACCTAATATCTGATGTTCACTTAATTCAGTCCAACATAACAGAGTACAACACTTACCACCATATAAGGCCTCGTAGGGTGGCATTTGAATACTAGACTGGAAGTTGTTATTATACACAAATTCCTCCAACGATAGATATTCCTCCCAACTACCCCTGAAGTCTATCACACAACCCCGAAGCATATCCTCTCAGATCTGAATAACCAACTATGATTTTCCATCAGTCTGAGGGTGATACACAGTGCTAAAATTAAGTCGAGTGCCTAACGACTTATTGAGTTTCTTCTAGAATCGAGACGTAAATCGTGGATCTCTGTCAGAGATAATTAAGACTAGAATTTCGTGTAGCCTCACAATTTCGGTGATGTACAGTTTAGCTAATTTCTGTAAAGAGTAATCCGTTCAGATAGGAATGAAATGAGCAGATTTGGTCAACCGATCAACTATGACCCAAACTGAATCCTTTTTAGTAGGAGTTAAAGGTAGCCCTGTAACAAAATCCATTGTTACCTACTCCTACTTCCATTGTGGAATCTTTACGGGCTGAAGCAGTTCGGAGGGCAACTGAGGTTCGGCCTTAACTTTTTGACATGTCAAACAATAAGATACAAAAGTGACTACCTTCTATTTCAATCCGAGCGACTAGAAAAGCTCTCGGAGATCCCGATACATCTTGTTCCCACTAGGATGCATAACATAGGGGCTATTATATGCCTCCTGCAGGACCGAATGCCTTAATTCCTTGTCATTGGGTACACAAATCTGACCTTTGAAGCACAACACATTATCCTTGTTCAAGCTAAAATCAAGATTCTCATTCAAGTCAACATGTTGTATACGCTGGACTAAGGACTCATCGCTCAATTGCTTAGCTCGAATCTACTCTACCCAAATCAATTTTACCTGTAATTCAGGTAAAAACCCTCCATCCTCAACCAAACTTAGATGAGATAACATTGCTCTCAGATCTGCCACCACTCTACAGCTAAGAGTATCAACTACCATATTAGCCTACCCTGGATGGTATTCTATAGTGTAATCATAATCTTTAAGTAACTCAACCCATCGGTGCTGACAAAGATTTAACTCTTTCCAGGTTAACAAATATTTGAGACTTTTGTGATCGGTGTAAAGAATACACCTTTCACCATACAGATAGTGTGTCCAGATTTTCAAAGCAAACACAACCGCAACTAGCTCTAGATCGTGTGTTGGGTAGTTACCCTCGTGTGTCTTAAGTTGTCGTGACATGTAAGTGACCACCTTATCATCTTGCATAAGCACATATCCTAGCCTAGCATGTGAAGCATCACTATATACCACAAATTCTTGACCTGATTCCGGTTGAACTAATATAGGAGCTTGTGTCAAAACAAATTTGAGTTTATCGAAACTAGATTGTTGTGCCTCAGACCATACGAATGGAGCATTCTTAGGTAATAGCTTCGTCAGAGGTGACGCAATCAGGGAAAACCTTTCGACAAACCTTCGGTAGTACCTAGCTAAACCCAGGAAGTTACGAAGCTTAGATACATTTTTTGGCCATAACCATAAGACCTAGAAAGGCGACTTCCTGCAACCAAAACTCACACTTACTGAACTTGGCATACAACTATTTTTCATAGAGTATCTAAAGTTGTACGAAGATGATCATCATGTTCAGTTTTAGTTTTAGAGTAGATCAAGATATCATCGATGAAAACCACTACAAATTGATCCAAGTACGGTTGAAATACCCAATTTATTAAATCCATAAATGCCGCCAGGGAATTCATTAATCCGAAAGGCATTACCAGAAACTTGTAATGTCTATAACGAGTCCTTAGAGCAGTTTTGTACACATCACTCTCTTTGACCTTGAGCTAATGGTAACCAAAGCATGGGTCAATTTTAGAAAAGATGGACGCTCCTAGAAATTGGTCGAACAAGTCGTAAATCCTTGGTAATGGATACTTATTCTTGATTGTTAACTTGTTTAATTACCTATAATCAATGCAAATTCTCATCGACCCATCCTTCTTCTTAACAAAAAATACCAGTGCCTCCCACAGAGACACATTCGATTGAATAAATCCTTTATCGAGGAGTTCCTGAAGTTGCGCCTTTAATTCAGTTAGCTCTTTCGGTGCCATACGATAGGGCGTAATGGAAACTGGAGCCGTACCTGGTAACATATCAATTCCAAACTCCATCTCTCTATCTGGAGGTACTCTGGAAAATTCCTCGGGAAAGAAGTCCGAGAATTCCTTCACGGTACAAACATCTCCCACTGAAAGCTTTTCGGAAGTAGTGTTAGATACGTAAGCAAGGTATGCCTCGCACCCCTTTCAGACTAACTTATCTGCTACAAGAGCAAAGATTACATTAGATAGGTAATCCCGACACTCACCAATCATAACCACCTCATCATTCTCCGTCGATCTCAGAGTAACCTTCTTAGTTGCACAGTCTAGACTAACCTAATACTCAACGAGCCAATCTATTCCCAAAATTAAATCAAACTCATTAAAGGGTAATTCTATTAGATCAGCTGTAAATACCAAACCCTGGAGCTCTAGGGGTACTCGCCTTTATATTCTGTCAACCTAAATTGACTGACCTAAAGGGTTAATCACAGAAAAATCTCTAGCAGTATTCTCAGCGGTGAAACCCAGATTTGCAGAAACAACACTAGCTATGTACAAGTGAGTAGATCCAATATCAATGAGAGCATAATACAGGATAGAATGAATAAAGAAGGTACCTGCAATGACATCAGCATCATCGTTGTAACAGCCCAATTTTAGCTAAATTAGAACAGTGGTTTCGGAACCACAAATCTGATGTCAAAAAATTATTTTAATATTATTTTTTATTTTTATAGCATGTGATTATATATGTGTGAAAATTTCGTGAAATAATTTTAATGTTTGAGTGCTTAATTTGACAAAAGGACTAAATCGCTTAAAATGCAAAAGTTCCATTCTAATTGTTAAAGCCTTTAATTGCTATGATTTATTAAATGTGAAGTCCTTATATTGTTATTAAACCATTGATAGTGGAGATGGACATAAATGGCCTTGAATTATATGTTTTATTAATGTTTAAACAAATGTTAATTAAGTAATTTGTGAATTAAGTTTAATTAAATTAAAATCAAACAAAATTTGAATAAAAAGAAAGCTATTTTCAAGATTTAGGGTTTTGCACCTTTGATATTTGATTAAGGTATGATTTTTGATCCGTTTTTGATAATTTCTACATTTTTGTGATCGTTGCTTTGAGTACTAGCTAGCCCATGCCTTAATTTTCGAATTTGTTGATGATTTTATGAAGTGCCATTATTGAATCTATGTGCTTTGTGAAGGTTGATGACAAAAAATGGAATATAAATGATAGATTAATATGTTTTGTTAAGTGATTTTTAGAGAAAATACAAATTAGGGATTATTTTGTGAAAAGATAAAAATGTGGGGTTAAAAGTGTGAATAAATGAAAGATATGAGCTACTAAGGGAATAAGGGTAATTTGGCCAAGCATGGTTCTTATTGAATTTTGTGAATTTTGTGTATTTATGAAATAGGGACTAAATTGAATAAATGTGGTACTGTAGGGCTAAAGTGTAAAGATACCCAAATATGTATTTGTGGATTAAATTGAATGAATCAATGAATAAATGAGTTAATTTTGAATGTATATAGATCAAGAACGAAAGAAATCAGACTTAGATCGAGGCAAGAACAAATTACTTGCTTAATTGGCTAGTTTCGTTGTTTCTACGATTGAGGTAAGTTCATATGCAAATAAATGTCTTTGAATTGAATTATATATGTTTGATTATCATTGAATTGCTATGAATGTTGAACGAGCAAATATAAGTAAGAATCGACGAAGTTACGATATTTGAAAGTCCCGTACGAACCTTAGGAATAGTATAGGATACGAATGTAATGACATTAGGTTATCAAGATTTGATTACATGTAAGACCATGCCTGGGACATTGGCATTGTATTGTGATTATGTGTAAGACCATGTCTGGGACATTGGCATCGTTATATGATTTCTTGTAAGACCCTGTCTAGGACAGTGGCATCGATATATGATAACATGTAAGACCATATTTGGGATATGGCATTGTACGAGCTTTATGTGATTTCTGAGTATCCTTAATGATTTCGAATGGTTCAACGGGCAAAGTCAAGTTAAGAAAGAATGTGTGAATGAGTTAAATGGCTCAGGTACATATGAGATTCATACGAGTATTGAAAAGGGAAGTATTTGGTGAAATTACATGTGAATTTGAATAAGCATTCATTGAGAAAGGTTTATGACCTTATAAATATTTACTCATAGTTTCCTATTGATAGAAATGATATTGTTTCATGTGATAATTTATTTGTATATGGCTTACTAAGCTTTTAAAGCTTACTTTGTGTGTTCTTTCCTTGTTTTATAGATAATCAAAGCTAGCTCGGATTTGGGAATCATCAGGAACATCATCACACTATCGATCAACTTGTTGGTACTTTTGATGCTTTGTATATATGGTATATGACATGTATAGGCTAGTGTCATTTTGGTATGTTTTGAACTTTGAATTTAGCCATGTGAGTTGGCTTGTAAATGGTGTTATTGGTGGAGTTGAATTTTACTTATGAGTTAATATGTGATATGTGTTGTATTTATGATGCCTTATGTTTTGGTAGACATGATATGGTTATTTTGATGGGTTGATGAATAAGTATTTAGTAAATTGTTAATGATGTGTTATGGTTTGAGAAATGGTAAGTTTTGGTATAATTTAAGATGATGTTTGGATGCCATTTTGGTTTAGTAAATGCTTGATGATTTAGGTTATGTCTAATTGTGGATATTAGTTAAAGTATCAATTTGATTTGGTATGCTTTTGGTTGTGGAATTGAGTAGTGAAAATGATGATGTATTAATGGCATGAAATGTGCATGAAATAGCATGATTTGGTTGCCTATTAATGTATTGAAATGGTACCATTTTGGTTGCTAGGTGTGCATGAGGAAAGGATGGCAAATTGGCTTTGCAAATAACCTATTTTTGTCCACACGGGCAGAGACACGGACGTGTCTCTCAGTTGTGTGCGACACATGGTCATGCTACAGAGCCGTGTGTCCCCTGAGGTACCCTTCGAATTTAAGTCAGTATGCCCTATAGGTTTGACATGGTCTAGACACACGGGCGTGTCTACTGGCCATGTGTGGCACACGGGCTGGCATATAGGCGTGTGGCTGGCCGTGTGACCCAAGTTCGTAACCTCTCCAATTTTCCCACGGCCATGGCACACGGGTGTGTCAACGGCCGTATGGTGGAAGTCAGTATGTATGCCCTATTTTCAGGCGGTCTGTGACACGGATGTGTCTAGTCGTCGTGTGAGGCACACGGCCTGTTCACACGGGCATGTAAACCCTGTATGCATGAAAATTTTATAAGTTTCCCAAAGTTTGCAAATGTTATTGGTTTAGTCCCTAACCTCGTTTAAGCATGTTTTAAGGTCTCGTAGAACCTTATAAGGGACAATATGATTATGTTAGATTGATATTTATGTGAAATTGAATCATGTATGAGAAATGTATATTATAAGTTGTGCTTTGATCGGTAATGCCTCGTAACCCTATTTTAGCGAAGGATACGAGTTAGGGGTGTTACAATCGTTCTCCTCATGGTGTCTCACCGCATAAACTAGTGTCAGCTGACGAGCCTCAGCCTGACCTGTACCTCTACCCAGTGCTCTCTGTCCTCTCCCCGATCTTTTGCCACCTCTACCTGTACGAAAACCTCTGAATGGTTACTGAACCTCTCTCGGAGGCCGAACATAATTCAGAGCTAGAGTCCGTGCTACAGTTGGCACTGAATCAGGTCGACAGGGGCAATCCATAACTCGATGCTCCATCGAACCGCAATGGAGGTACGCTCCTAATTTCTTCCAACACTCGTTCAGGTGGTGCTTTCCGCAATCATTGCACAGCTGAATGTTAATCACTACAACTGATGCCTCGATTCTTAGGGGCCTATCAAATCTAGCCCACTTCTTAGGGCACTGAACAGAACCAGAGGGACTCGAATCCCTCTTAACTTTATTCTGATCCTTCTCACGGTCACGCCGCTCGCGCTCAATGCGCTTCACTTATTCTACTATTTTTTCCTTGTCCACTAATACCACAAAAATTCGCTCCCTCTGAGGAGCTATCAGATCCCGCAAATCATATCTCAATCCTTCCTCCAACCTACGCACTTGTCGTAATCAGACGCTACCAGTGTCCATGCATACCTATTCAGTCACAGAAACTCAGCCTTATACTCAGCCACAGACCGTTCGCCCTGAACTAGGCTCATAAACTCTCGTCGGCGAGCCTGAACATAACTCACCCCACATATTTACCCTGAAAGGCAATCTTGAAATAGTCCCAGTTCACTTGTTCAAGCTAAGCACCTTGCTCAATGGTTATCCACCACTGATAAGCTTCGTCTCAGAGTAGAGACACAGCACCCCTCAATTTCTGAGTAGGAGTATAGTCAAGGTCTGTCATAATACGCTCGGTAGCCTTGAACTAATATTCAACAATAGTACGAGCGACTCCTATAATGCCCCTGAACAGTTCAGCACCATTCGACTGGAGTTGTTTAGTAACCGACCCTTGGCCTCTCCATCCCAAATGAGTCCCAGCGACCCTCTCCAGTGCCCGAATCATGGCCTGGGACAGTGCGTCGTCCCCAGCCATTGAAGTCTGGCACTCCATTTTAGCAGTGGGAGTACCAACAGTCTCGCTGGTCTCCAGATTAGGCATACTACACATAGAGGATGACACGACTCGAGCTCCTCCTCGGTGTCATTGACGCCTCCGTATACCACATCCACGACTTCCGCGCGAACTCATTCTGGAAATCTAGCTACAATATTAGAATACGCAGATTAGTTCAGGCATCCAACAGGATGATTCCACCAGTTCACATCAAACATTTTACCCACAACACTTTAAGGGTTATAATCTTTATAACAGAACAAAAATACTTATAGGGCCAGCGTCGGAGGCTCGGTCGTTCACTAGAGTTTCAATGTTTCTAAATTAGTTCAGATACTAATTATCACTAAGCTACTTTTCTCACACATTATGAGCCTAAACACAGTCCGAGTGTTGATAAACTTGGCTCTGATACCACTAAATGTAACACTCTAAACCCGACCTAGACATCCAAACCAAGTTTGTAGAGTCACGTCATTCGTACTAATATTCATACTATCATAACACAGTTGAATTGAACAATTCATTACGTAACATTCATCACAACAATAATTTAAAACATAAAACCTTCATAAATTACATAACATCATAGAACATAAGTCCCTAATATTAATGCTTAAAAGAAAAGATAATAGTTTGACCGAGCTTCCGCGACACTGAACCGATCAAGATTGGGAACCACCTGAAATCCAATCAATAAAAGGGTGAGTTGTGATCTCAATGCGTAAAAGGAATGTAATTCAATAATAAGTGATTATAAATAAATTTTAGTTCAGAGATCCGGTTTGACATAGAAATATGTTCCGTCTAGATTCAGAGCAGAGATGTTACACATATGTACATATATACAATTTCAGTTCAAATATGCTCCAGATCTAATTCAGATGCAATATTCCTATTTTCGTCTGCTACACACCATCTTCGGCCATCCCTACACACCACTATGGACATTTAATGCCCATCCATCCCTACACACCTTTAGAGTTTTCATTGACACTTTCACAGAAACGTAGTTTAGCTGCTAGATTAATATGTGACAAGCACCAGAATCAGAGTAATACTAATTGTGGCATAGCCACGATTTCATTACAGACTCTTTCCTTCTTCACAACCTCCCAACACATGCCAATGCAGAACACAAATACCCATAACATATGATCAATCATTCTAACTCCTTATACAATTAACTAAGATAGTTCCAAAATAGTGTAGATATTACAGTGCACATATAATATTGTTACTTGCGGATCAGTCTAAGTGTATCAGGCAGTTCTCACATAATTAAATTCAATTATTCGTACGTTGAGGAAACTAATATCAAGGTTAAGTAACATTCTTGGCCTCAAAAGACAATTTTCAGGCTCGATAGCCTGCCACACAGTCTGGTCACACGCCCGTGTGCTTTGGCCGTGTGGTTTTTAAGCATAAACAGTGAGTTACATGGCCTGGACACATGCCCGTGTCCTTGCCCGTGTGACACACACGGCTTGGGTACATGCCTGTGTCCCTGTTTGTGTGGCTTTTATGCCACAAACTGTGAGTTACATAGCCTAGACACACGCTCGTGTCCGTTGCCCGTGTGAACCCTACAGTAGCATGGCCACACACGGCCTAGACGCACACCCGTGTGGTTGCCTGTGTGGCCCCAATTTAGTAAACAGTGAGTTACATAGCTGTTCACATGGTCTACCACATGCCCATGTGGCCCACACGACCTAGTCACATGCCCGTGTGCCTGGCTGTGTGGTTGACAGCCACCATTTTGTTTTGACGGGGAAACAATACGAAAATTTCCCAGAACCTAATTAATCATTGAACAACCAATCACACCATCAATTTCAATATTTAGCAAAATCAACCCACCGCTACGGTTATGTCAAAAGATTGACGCAATTCCAACTCAACTCGTACACTCACCTCACACGAAACAGGATAAATCAGACTATCACGGTGGATTAAAATCTTTTGCAATATCTTTGCCTAAACAAAGTAACCAATCGGGTGTTTAACAGAACGTCAAGTAAATGCGTAAAATCCCGTTTCAACAAAAAATGGCTAACACAACGAAAATTGCAAACAAAAGAAAATCACAATGGAACTTACACAATATCGACCTTATAGGCAACAAGACTTCCTAATTCACATCAAATCAATTGCAGAAAAGAAGAAAATAAAAAGAAGAATAGGAAAAACAAAGAACTTAAAAGGTTTTAGAAAAGAAAAGAACGATCATTTCCTTTGAAGGTTTTAAATTAACCACCACCCTGAAAAATATATAGGATTTTTCCTATGAATTTTATCACCTTTTTACTTAAATTAATGAAATATGTGAAAATATGAAATTAGGACATAAAAATTATTAAAATGTTATTTTACGCTTTATTATATAGTTTTCATGCATAAAATGGCTTATTTTATATTTATTTGAACATATTATATTTTTAAGACATAAAATGGGCCATGCATGATTAAATTAAATAATAAAATATAAAATTATATTTAATAATTCATTTTAAAATATTTCATTAATAAATTGGGTTTTAATTAATTATTTAAATTGGATAAATTTTGTTCTTTGATCCTTTAATTTATCTATTTATTTTGGACAGGTCTGATAGCTTTGCTGGATTACAAAAAAAGGATCCAAATTGAAGACCAAGTCAACCCAAATTCGGCTACATATGGCTGTCCACATAAAACACTTTTTGGTTTAATTACACAAGGGCCTTGCAATGTTGAAGAAATTAAAGATTTGCCTAAAGATTTACATTTGACCGAGTCTCAGTCCTGAGTTGTTTTGGCATTTAAATTGCTTAAAAATCAAGCAAAATTCAGCTCAAATCCACCAAGCATGGTCGGCCACCTTGGAGAGCCATCAGCAAAGGAGCAAAGCGAAGAAGTGAAGGAGCCTCGTCGGTCAGAGTCTTGGGTGACAGCCACTCTGATTTGGGTTTAATCTTTCTTTTCTTTAATTTAATCTAAAAATGTTTGCTATGTGTTATTTGTTCTTGTTTACAACAATGTTAGCTTAATTTTATTTAAGCTAAGATGATTGCTTTGATTAAATAATATTTATTTGATTCATACTTATAATGTTTGTGCCTTAATCGATAATGTTTTCAATTAAAATCAAGTCTGTATTTCGTTCATACATGATTGAAATGCACCTGAATTAGCTGAGCAATCCTAACCAGACGATGACTAGTGGACACATAATTGAAATGTGCATGCACAATTTAGATCCTAACATGATTAAATTGCAAGTTACATAACAACTCTAACCAAGCTTTGTTATCTGCATAGTTTTTAGATTTGTGTGATTAAACTTTTTCAAACCTAACACATCCCTGTTACCTCACACGAATGCTAAGAAACCCTTAGTAAATAAGGATCAGTAAAATATGTATTTAGTAAGTAAAGGATTCTGAAAGAACCTAATGTGGTTTCCAAACTCATGGAATGTTTTTCCGAATTTTATTAAACATGTTGATAATAAATTGAGTTTAATTAAACTAATTTTCCTAGTTTATTTATGTTATAATTATTGCAAATTGTGTTTAATTTTGCTAAAATCTATTTCATTAAAATAGTTTGCATACTTAGGATAATTTGCATTAGGGATCATTGCATTTAGTTTAATATATTTTAATCATCACTTCTTAACCATATTGTGTTTTTATTTACCAAATTGTTAAGGGTAATTTTACAATCAAGTGATTTAACACAAATACAATCCCTGTGGAGACGATAACTCGATACTTACTTATTACTTGATAATGACTATGTACACTTGCACAAACCTACGCGTTACAAGTTTTTGGCGCCGTTGCCAGGGATTGTTAACTGTTGCTATAGTCATTTTTTTTTGTGAAATTATTTACTTCCAATTTGGTTTATTTCTAACATTACTAACTTATTCTTTTTAATTTTGTGATTTTCTTTTCAGGTGTTTTTGAGCATAGATCAGATTATCGATTTACTCCCTGCAAACCCTAAAATTGAGTGAACTTTCAGACAAACACCTTTGAAATCAGAATCAAGACCAAGGTAATAAAGTCGATCGTGTTCGAAATCCCATCTTCAATGCCGATGATAGGGATTGAAGCATCAGATAATATGCTGTGCCACTTTTCAGTAAGTTAAATCCAGGAATTAGAAGGCCAGATATTGAGGCAACCCAATTTGAATTGAAACCAATGATGTTTGAAATCCTCTAAACAGTGGGCCAATTCAGTGGTATACCCGCAGAAGATCCACATCTCCACCTTCGATTGTTTATGAAGGTGAGTGATTCATTCAAGATAGCTGATGTGACTGAAGACGCACTGAGGTTGAAGTTATTTCCATACTTGTTGCGAGATCGAGCACGAGCATGGCTCAATTCATTGCCACCAAGTTCCATATCTACATGGCAAGAACTAGTAGAGAGATTTTTGGTTAAGTATTTCCCGCCTAGCAAAAATGATAAGTTGAGGAACGAGATCACAACTTTCCAACAATTGGATGACTAGTCTTTGTATGAGGCTTAGGAACAATTCAAGGAGTTACTTTGTAAGTGTCCTCATCATGGGATTCCTCATTGCATCCAGTTGGAGACATTCTATAATGGTCTCAATGCACATACAAGATTGATGGTAGATGCTTCTACGAATGGTGCAATTTTGTCTAAGTCTTATAATAAGGCCTATAAGATCATTGAAAAGATCGCGAGTAATAACTATCAATGGCCATCAAATCAAACAGCTTCAGGAAGATGTGTAGCTGGAGTTCATGAAGTTGATGCCCTTACTTCATTATCAGCTCAGGTATCGTTTATTTTCTCTATGTTAAAATAGTTTATCGCTAATAGTGCTAATAATTTTGCAGCTTAGCCACCAAGTCTGTTTGAAGTAGTTTCATGTGTGTACTGTGGGGAAAGGCATTCTTTTGAGAACTGTCCATCAAATCCCGAGTCAGTGTACTATGTGGGGAACCAATATCTAAATAGGAATGGAAAAGAACCCCAGTCTAACTTCTACAATCCTTCATGGCGTAATCATCCTAACTTTTCTTGGAGCAACCAAGGAAATAGACCAAACAACAACCTATTGTAGCATAGACCCAACCAATCTCAAGGGTTTAATTAGCAAGCTCCAAAACCACCTCAATCTGAGGCATCAAATAGTTTGGAGAACTTGTTGAAAGCGTACATGGCAAAGAATAATGCTTTGATCCAAAGCCAAGCAGCAACATTGAAAAATTGGGAAAACCAAATGGGTCAGTTAGCTACGGAGCTTTGTAATAGACTGCAAGGAACCTTGCTGAGCAATACTAAGAATCCAAGAAATTTGGGTAAATAACATATCAAGGCAGTGGCATTGCAAAGTGGTAAAATTCTGGAACCCCGATTGATTGATGTCGAAGATAAGCCCATTGAGAAGAATCAACCAGCTGTTGAAATTTCTACACCAAAAGAGTCAGAATCTGCAAAGGCTGACAAGGTAAATCCTAACTTAGTGAATTCAGATAATTTAACATCTTCTTTGGATGCAAATTTACCTACTCAAAAGAGTTATCTGATTCAACTGAAAGTTCCATCATCTCCATAGCTGCATAGATTGCAGCAACACAAGTAGAAATAGGAGGTGCAATTCAAGAAGTTTTTGGATGTTCTAAACTAGTTACACATCAATATTCCATTAGTGGAGGCTTTAGAACAAATATTGAATTATGTGAAGTTTATGAAGGATATACCGTCAAAGAAGAAATAGCTGAGTGAGTATGAGACTGTTGCCTTGATAAAAGAGTGTAGTGCATTCCTATAGAACAAACTACCATCGAAATTGAAAGACCCATAAAGCTTTACTATACCCTATAACATTGGTGAATCTTACTGTGGTAAAGCTTTGTGTGATTTAGGAGTGAGTATCAACTTGATGCCTAAGTATATTTTCAAAATGCTAGGGATAGGTGAAGTAAGACCTACAACTATGACACTTCAGCTAGCAGACCGATATTTAACATATCCCAAGGGAAAGATCGAGGAAGTTTTAGTAAGAGTCGATAAATTTAATTTTTCTACTAATTTCATTGTCTTAGATTTTAAAGCAGATAAGGAAGTGTCGATCACCTTGGGAGACCTTTCTTAGCCACAAGAAAAATGTTTCTTGATGTGTAGAAAGGTGAACTCACCATGCGAGTTCAAGATGATCAGGTAACCTTTAACATTCTTAAAGCGATAAAATTTCTCGATCCGACAGAAGAGTGTTCAATTGTGGAAGAGATAGAAACCTTGGTTTCTATGGAAAGTAATTTTTAAGAAAATCCATTGGAGAAAGCCTTAGATCTTGACCCTTTGAAGGATGAAGAAGGTGAAGAAAACATGGCTTTGATGGAAGCCAATCCGACAAATTTTATTCAATCTACACAGTTTGAACCGTTGGAGTTAAAAGACAGAGAATTTTTGCAACCCAAGTTGTCATTTGAAGAACCACCTAAACTCAAACTAAACCTTTCCATTTGAAATACGTGTATTTAGGTGACTATTCCACTTTGCCAGTGATTATTTTAGTAGTATTGACGAAAGATCAAGAGGAGCAACTAATTGTTGTTCTAAAGAAATTTAAGAAAGCAATTGGTTGGACCATAGTTGATATTCAAGATATAAGCCCTTCTTTTTGCATGCATAAAATTATCTTAGAAGAAGGAGAAAGAGCTCATATTGATGGGCAAAGAAGGCTCGATTCTATTATAAAGAAGTGGTGAGAAAAGAAGTGACCAAATGGTTAGATACAGGAATCATTTATCCTATTTCAGATAGTTCGTGGGTAAGTCTGGTGCAGTGTGTGCCGAAGAAAGGTGGAATCACGATTGTTGAAAATGAGCATAACGAGTTGATTCCAATGAGAACTGTTACTGGTTGGAAAATCTGTATTGACTATAGAAAATTGAATAAAGCCACTTAGAAGGACTAGTTTCTATTGCCTTTTATGGATCAGATGTTAGAACGACTGGCAGGTAATGAATTCTATTATTTTTTAGATTGCTATTCGGCATATAACCAAATAGTTATAGCTCGGGAGGACCGACATAAAACAACCTTTACTTGTCCATACTGTATGTTTTCTTTTAGGCGAATGCCTTTTGGTTTATGCAATGCACCTGCAACATTTCAACGATGCATCATGGCAATATTCACTGAGATGGTTGAAAATTTTGTTGAGGTTTTCATGGATGATTTTTCTATTTTTGGTAACACTTATGATATTTGTTTGAGTAATTTGCCTAAGGTATTGAAGAGATGTGAAGAGACGAATATTGTCATTAATTGGGAGAAATACTATTTTATGGTTAAGGAAGGGATTGTCTTAGGGCATAAAATCTCAAAGAGAGGAATTAAAGTCGATAAAGCAAAGGTGAACATAATGAAAGATTACCAATCCCAATGAATGTGAAAGGAGTTCGAAGTTTCTTAGGCCATCTGATTTTTATCGGAAGTTTATCAAAGATTTCTCTAAAATTTCTAAACCGTTGTGTTTGTTATTAGAGAAAGATACAATTTTTGATTTCAACAAAGCATGCTTGGAAGCTTTTTAAGATCTAAAAAATTGGTTAATTTCAGCTCCAATAATTGTTACACCTGATTGGAGCTCACCTTTTGAGTTGATGTGCGATGCAAGTGATTATGCCGTTGGAGCTGTGATGGGTCAAAGAAGAAACAAAGTGTTTCACCCTATTTACTATGCAAGTAGAACTTTGACGGGAGCCCAACTCAATTATATGGTAACTGAAAAGGAACTCTTTGCTATAGTTTTTGCTTTTGACAAATTCCGATCATATCTTATAGGTACCAAAGTTACAGTATTTACTGACCATGCGGCTATTAAATACTTGCTTACGAAAAAAGATGCAAAAAGAGGCTAATTCGTTGGATACTTTTACTCTAAGAATTTGACCTTGAGATCCAAGACAGAAAATGTGTTGAAAATCAAATAGCTGATCCTCTGTTGAGGTTGGAAAAAGATGAGGTAACTCAATCATGTGTGCCTATCAATGAGAATTTTCTAGATGAACACTTATTTGAAGTAAGTCAAATTCATGAAACACCTTGGTTTGCTGATTTTGCCAATTATCTTGCATGTGGAATAATTCCTCGAGAAATGACATACCAACTAAAACATACCACAATTGCACATTAACATCACATACCATAAGCCATTATCAACTATGAGTTTAAACATCAACTAGCCAAATCACATGCCATACATCAAAAATATACATTTTCAAAAGTACCAAAATGAGGTGTGATAGTGTAATGACGATCCTTGATGATCCCTGGGCTTGCAGTAGCTTTGATATCTATAAAACAATGCAAACATACACAAAGTAAGCTATCAAAAGCTTAGCAAGCTTATACCCAAAAACATCAACAGTGTATAATATATGAAACATCAATACATAAGTACTTAATAAATTATCAACTAAACCATTAAGTCCATGCCAACATCATTCATATGTTTATACCAATACAATAAACTTTTTATGAATTTTACCATCTACCACATTGGTATTATACTTACCTAAACATTCCCGTATTCATTCGTTTTCATTCTCACCTCTTGTTCAGATATTTTAAGACTTTCTGAAGATCACCAATGTTTCAAACATTTACACACTTAGTGCTTTAAAGATTAGCTGAAGCTATAATAATTTCACACACTTACTGCCATCTCAATTAACCAAAGCTAGTTCGGTATTGCACACTTAGTGCCTCATATAGCTAAAACTAATTTAACTCGCACACTTAGTGCCAAATACCATTTGTTTATCATCGAATTCATCCAAAGCAAATATATATATATATATATATATACATATATGCGTAATCAAAACAACAACATATACTCATAACATCATGTTCTACGTACGAACTTACCTCGTATTCAGAATTGTCGACTCGGACTGTTTACTCTACAATCTTCGACGGTCTAAGTCTAAATTTCTCCTTTCTTGATCTATATGTATTCAAAATTAACCTTTTTATTCACTAAATCATTCCAAAAAATCCATATACACACAATTAGGGCATTTTGCAAAATAGCCCTCACATTTTCACATTTCGAAACTTTAGTCCCTAATTCACAAAATCGTAAAATACACAAAATTTTCTTATACACATGCTTGGCCGAATTCCCCTAGCTCTCATACAAGTCCATACATTTCATTTATTTCACATTTTAGTCCCTCAAAATAACATTTTTACAATTTAACCCAAAATACTCAATTTCATCAAAAATCCAAAGACAAGACATTTAAACCCAACACAAGGTTTCATAATTCATCAACTAACATCACAAATCTCATAGTTTCATCAATGGCACATTTCAAAATCAGAAATTGAAGCATGGGTTCGATAATATACGAAGCAACGATTACAAAAACGTAGAAATTATCAAAAACTGATCAAAACACATACCTTAATCAAGGATTACAAGTGTCGAACCCTAAGAAAACTTTTCTCTTTTCTTTTCTTGTATTTTCGGCTAATGATGGACATAAAATTATCCATTTTTCATGCATTTGTTTTATTATTATTAACATATTAATTAAATTCTCATTTTACCTTTTGTTATAAATCTATTAAAACATGAATATTGAGGTCATAAATGTCCATCAACCATTTAAATGGGATAATAACAACATAAGGAACTCTCAAATATAAAGCCAAGTCAAATATGCACTTTTAACATCTAGCACATAGCTTTTACATTTTACGCGATTAGGTCCTTTTTCAAAATTAAGCACATAAACAATTAAATTTTCACACGAGACTTTCACACATGTCAATTCACTTATAAAAGGCACAGAAAATAATATTAAAAATTTTTCTGACTCTAATATGTGGTCACAAAACCACTATTCTGACTAGGGTCAAAATCGAAATGTTACATTATGCTTATGTGAAGAACTGTGATAAATTCCAAAGGACCGGAAATATATCAAGGAGGAATGAGATACCCTTGACAAACATTTTGGAGATTGTATTATTCGATGTATGGGGCATTAACTTCTTAGGCCCGTTTCCTTCTTCCTATGGGAATAAGAACAAATACGTCTTAGTTGTTGTGGACTATGTATCCAAGTGGGTTGAAGCTAAAGCATACCCTACAAATGGTCCTAAGGTAGTCATGTGATTCCTACATAAGCATGTGTTTACATGATTTGGGACACCAAGAGCTATTATTAGTGATGACGGTTCTCACTTTGGGAACAAATGGATTAAATGGTTGCTTGAAAAATATGATGTGGAGCACAAGATTGCTACTGCATAGAAAGAGTGAACCGTGAAATCAAAGGTATCCTTGAAAGGGTAGTATGCCCTAGCAGAAAAGATTGGTCTCGAAGGCTCGATGATGTATTATGGGCCTATCAAATAGCATTTAAGACACCGATAGGCATGAATCTTATCGGTTAGTCTTTGGAAAGGCATTAAAGTTGGAGAATAGAGATCGCTAGGTTTTGAAGCAGTTGAACTTTGATCTTAAGCAAGCTGGTGAGAGAAAGATGCTACAACTTGATGAGTTGGAAGAGTTGAGGTTGTTTTCCTATGAGAATGCGAAAATGTGTAAAGAAAGATCAAAGAGATGGCTTGATAGTTATATACAACCTCGCGAGTTTAAAGAAGGTCAGAAAGTTTTGTTATTTAATTCAAGGTTGAAGTTATTTTCTGGGAAGCTTAAATCCCGATGGAAAGGACCCTATCCTATCTACAGAGTTTATCCTTATGGAGCTATTGACTTATACGGCAATTACGGAGGTACGTTTAAAGTTAATAGTCAACATCTCAAACACTACTGGGATGGTGAAGTTGAACGAGTTGAATCCTTGTTCAAATTAACAGACCCTTGATTTTTCATGAACTCATTTTGTAAATAAACAAATAATTAGAACTTATTTTCTTAACTTATTACATTTAACTAATTCTGTCTAAGGAGATTGGAACTTAAGTAGGACCGCTGTGACCCCTCCAACCTTTCTTGAGAATTAATTTAATGTAATTTGTTAAGAAGAAATTTTCTAATTAAGATTTAAAATTTTTAAGTTTCATTTGTTTTGTTTAAATTTTAATGTTTTGTGTTAATAAAGGGGGTCAAATTTGGCCCAACTACTAATCAGTTTTTTTCTTGAGTATGTTTGTAAATATAGTCTGAGTTTAAGGCCCAAGACAGCAAAAAGGAGGGAAAAATCCATACTTTTCCGCCACTCCCATTACTTGCCGCCCAAGTAACCCTAATGTAGTTAAATTTTTGCTACATATTTCCCTAATTTTTCCCTATATAAACTCCTTTTCATTCTACTATTTTTCATATCCCTCAAAGCAATTTGCTTAACCCTAAAAATTCCTAAATCTCCCTCTTGTGTCGTTAGCCTCAAATCCCAAAAGAAACCCCAGTCTCTCTTCCCTTTTTGGTCAAAACCACCTATTACCGCGCAAGAAAATTGCTAAAGCACCAACGTTGCTACCGCACATCGCTATTGTTGTTGCCGCATATTGCCGTTGCTATCGCATGCTGTCATTGCCATCGCACCATCCTTGCCGTTGCAAGATTTTTGTCGAAGCAAGTCTTTACCCATCTTGCCGATTTCTCTTTTCCCCCTTGTGCAAAAACTTTTTCCAAATTCTCAAGAAAAGATACCATGTCTCGAAAAAAAAAAACTAGATCTTCAAGGACTACACCTGAAAACCCGATTTTGATTGATGAAGAAGTGAAAGAAAGATTTGATTCAATCTTCAAGCATCAACCTATGATGCCAGAAAAAGGTTTTAACTTGAAAAGTCATGATTTGATGGTTGTTCCTATAATAGTTAGAAAGAAAATAAATGCTCTCAGGTGGGAAAGATTTTGTAATGCTCATTCACTTCTCGATGATAAACTAGTTCGAGAATTCTATGCTATTTTGACTATGCAAGATGCTACTAAGGTCATTCGAAAGAAAAAAGGTACCTCTTACTTCTAAGTCCATTAATGATTTGTTTAACTTACCTGATGTTGAAGAAGATGAGTACTACCCTATGATGAACAATATCAATTGGGCTTTTCTTCAACAAGTGCTTGATGTTGTGACAAATCTAGGATCCCAATGGATTATAAGAAAGTATGGGAGCCATTCTTTCCGAAGGGAATACCTAAAACCAGTAGCAAAGGTATGCTTTTATTTCATTCGCTATAGCTTTATGCCTATCTCACATAGTTCCACCATCTCGATGGAACGAATGCTTTTGTTATATGCAATCTTGACAAAAAAATCCATTAATTTTGGGAAAATTATTCTCAAGGAGATTCATGATTGTGCTAAAAAAAAGACGGGAAGTGCTTATGTCCCATCATTATTCACTTCACTTTTCTTAAGGGCCCATGTTAAAACAAAAGCAAATTTGAAGGGGCAATATCTTCAAGGGTGCATTACAAATCATGATCTTGAAAGGTTAGTAGAGAAGGTGCATGAGCTAAATCAAGGCGAGCAAGAAGAGCCAACTGAGCCAGATATCGAGGAATCAACAAAGGAAATTGAAACTAAAACTAATTCAATTACATACACTGAAGAAGAAGAATCTGACAAGGAACCGAACAGTCCTAAACCAGTTAAAGGATCTACAACCCTTGAACCAGAGGTTGAGCCAGAACAGAAACAGTCAAGTTAAGTGCTGAACCTGAATCTACAACTCCAATGCCGACTTCTGCAAGTGCTTCAAAGAAATTGGAGTTGTCAACTATGATGGATATGTGCAAATTCTTGCACAATCAACAACAAACTTGTTGGAAATATGCAAAAATTAGAGATGACTCAATTCGAAATACTTTTAAGAATATCTCTAATGCTTTTGTTCCTGAGTTTCCAGGTTGTAACACCCTGATTTTGGCCCTAGTCGGAACAGTGGTTTCGGGACCACAAATCCGACGATGAAAATTTTATTTTTTTATTATATTTTTATGGTCTACAATTTCACGGAATAATTTCGTAAAAATTTCGTTCGAAAATTTTGACGTTCGGGCACTTAATTTAGTCAAAAGGACTAAATCGTAAAAAGTGAAAAAGTTGAGTTCTACATGTTAGAAGTGTCAAATTGTTATGCGTTTTTAAATTAAAGGTCCTTAAATGGTAATTAGACCATTGGTTAATTGTTGGACAAAAATGGACATGAAATGAGTGTAATAAAATATTTTTAAGTTAGAGGTATTTTGGTAAACTAATAATTAAAAGAATTAAAAAGGGAGTTAAGCCAAATTAGCTATCATATTCTTCATTCAATCGTTTCTACCAGCAGCAGCCATGGTTAGGGTTTGTTCAAACTCCCAAGATCGATTGTAAGTGCTCCCTAGCCCCGTTTTTTAAAGTTTTTTACATTTTGGAAAAATTAGCTTATTCTTGCAATAACTTAACCTAGGGTTTATATTTGGAAAAATACCCATAGGTGATTTTATGGTAGAATATGAAGCTTGAAATTGTGTTAAACAACTTTTGCTAAGTGATTTTACGAGAAAATGAGTAAAACGACATAATCGATAAAAATACCTAATGTTCATAAGTACATGTTAGAGTGCGAATTTGATGTTGCTATAGAAGGGAAAAATGATCATCATGTCATAAAACATAAGGAAATAGGATGAAGTTTAATTTACGAGCCTAGGGGAAAAAAATGTAATTTTGACAAAATTTAGGGGCAAAATTGTATTTTTCCAAAATATGATTTTGGGTTAATTTGAATAATGTGAGTCCTAATTAGGCTATATTTGAAATGATAGAGCAAGGAAAATCAAAATTCGGGCTAAAATCGAAAAGTATCAGGTTGTGGACAAAATGGTAAAAATGGCCATTTTCGCGTACGAGGTAAGTTCATATGACTTTTAATAATGCAATGTGTAATTTAATATTATTACCTTGATATTAAATGAGATGTAAGTTCATGCGTAAATGTGGTAACATAATTGTCATTTTAAGTAATCTAATGTTATTTATATGATATGATAATTATTATCATGAAATATTATACTTTGTGGTTATTGTTGAGTAATATGAAAAATTATGTGAATTACTTGATAACTATGAAATGCTACCAAGTATCGATTCTGATATCCTGTGGAAGATGGCAGAGACTTATGATCGAGGAAAATCCTGTTTGAACCTTAGGAATAGATTAGGATACAAGTGACATGTCACTAGGATATTTGAATTTTGAACTCGTTGAGTTGAGTCCGAGTTCGTGAGATGTAACTAGGCATCCAAACTCGTTGAGTTGAGTCCGAGTTCACTTATGGATGTGAACGCCCGAGCTCGTTGAGTTGAGTCCAAGTTCGCTTATGGGCGGGTTACATGGTAGCTTGGCTACATAATTTCCGCAGGCTATTGAGTTTTTCTAGCTGCAGGTATGACACTTATGTGCATGCATTCCGTGTATCCAATTATATTCCGAGTGTTCAACGGGTAATTTGGCAAAGTATTCGTTGATGATCCCAATGAGATAAGCCATTGGTGAGTATGTCTTTGAGTTATGTTACAAGTTGTACAGGTATGTACACTAAACTTATGTGTGATGCCTTGACATGTGATGATCTATGATGTATATAGTATTTGGTGAATACTATAAAAATGAAATGATTTGGAATAAGTCCTTCATACTTGATGATATTGAGATTATGGATTTCTGCTTATGAAGCATAATTATGTGTTCTTACCATTATGAATGAAATGATATTGTATGGATTTGGTGAATAATAGTAGTGAATGAGTAAATTTAGCCTTGGCAGTTTTGGGTTACTGTAGTGGTGAAATTTTGGAAATTCACAATAAATTGTGGAAATTGGATTATGGGCTGAATAAAATATGATATTAAATCCCAATGAGTCTAGTTTTACATAGAAGAACCGGTATATGCAATCGAAATTTATATTATGAGATATTTAAATTGTTGTGAGACAGAGTCTGAATGACTTCGTGATCCCCTATTCCTATTTGAGAAAATCATTAAAAGTTGTATAAAAATAATTATGGGTTGTAATTTATATTATTAAAATCCTTATTGAGTTTATTCTCTAGAAATATAGATGAGAGTATTATCCGAATTCTGTACTATGAGAAAAATAATTTTTAGTGAAGAGAGGTCAGAACTGTTGGACAGCGAAACAGGCGAAATTTTAATGAATAAACTGTACTAATTGGCTAAACTAAAAATTCTGGAAATTTTATGGGAGAAAGGTATATAAGTATAGTTTTAATAAAAATTAATGAAACCTAATTTGGAGTCGTGTATCTCTAGATATAAATTTAATTAGTAACTGTAACTCGGTAAAACAGCTTAACCTAAACAAGAGTAAATTGTACAATTATGATGTTTTACCTTAAAAAAAAAACATGTGGGTAATTGCTTATTAATTTCATATCGACTTACTAAGCATAAAGCTTACCCCTCCTCTCTACTTCTTCAGTTTTGGTAGGTCGGCTCGGGGTTGGAGATCGTCGGAGGCAAAATCACACTATCAAGTTATCATTTTTGGGAGAATTAATTCAAATATTAGAAATATCAAGTGAGTGGCATGTATAGGACGTTGGTTTGTGATATGTATTATTATTATGACTTTAGCCATACATATCGGTCTAAATTGAGTTATCGTATATGATCATGAGTTGTGGTCCTTATCCATCATGGTTTGTAAGTTTAATTAATCATGCCATGTCCTATGTTTTGATGTGATGATATAGTTAGCTTTGTTTGTTATGCATGATTGGTAATACAACAGGTAAGTTAAATGCAGGCCTGTGGATTATGAATTAAATGGAAATCAGTAATGTTGCCTTGAATATGGATGTTTAATGGACAAATTGGTAACTACATTATGATGGTATAAAATGAGAATAAGACTTAGCATGTCTAGTTTTAGTTAATGTAAGAATGTATATTATATACAGGATGGTAAGCAAATATGCTTAAAGTGAATGACATGTTATTGCATGATTATGGATGTGTAAGTGCTCATTTATGCCATGTTATATGTTTTAATATGAGTTTATGCATGTGTTCGAAAAGTTTTGAATTAAATGAAATTTTATGGCCCGGTTTGTAACGCCCCAAGAATTGGGCCTTGAGTCTGGGTTCGGGCAGAAGACAGCCCGAATAATTTGGATGTTCTAATTAGTTGATTGTTATTATTAATTATTATTATTATTATTTAGTATGTTTAAATTTAGTAATTAAATAAATAACGAAGGGCTTATAGTGTGGGGAAAAGTCCAGGGTTTGGCCCACAAAATTCTTAAATTTGGTCTCTTAAGGAAATCTGGGCAGTAGGCCTTATTAATAAATTAGGCCGAGTTTTAGCATGAAGGAACGCCTGGCCCAGTGGTTAGGCATGCTGGACAGCAAGAAGGAAGGCTGGGGTTCGATTCCCAGCGTGCGCAACATGTTATTTTTTTTATTTAAGTTACGGTTAAGATAGGGGTTAAGAAGTGTAGCGAGCATAACCTAGCATAAGGAGCGCCTATGGCACAGTGGCAGCAGCGTGCTGGGCACACAAAGAGGGCACAGGTTCGAGTCCTTACGTGGGCGAGTTCAGTTTTAGTTTTAGCGAGCCAGAACGGTTGTGGGTAAAGGTTAAAATTAAATGTGAAAGGATTATGTCATGAAAGGAACTTCGGTGCAGTGGCAAGCAACGTGTGTGTGGGGTTAGAAGGTCACAGGTTCAAGTCACGTGGAAGGTGAAATTCTCTTTTATTTTTAAGTGGACCAAAGCTCCAGCAGGTAAGGTTTATAATCAATTGTAACCATATATTACTAAAGGAGAAAGCGTGGTGTAGTGGCCAGAAGCTCGGGCGAAGGCGCAAGGGCGCAAGGCGGACAGAGGTCTGGGGTTCGAGCTGCATCTTGCGCATGCAAGGTTAGGATTTTTGCTGCATGCGTGGGGAAGGAGTTGGGGTCTGATCAGGACTCTTGGTAGTATGCTGAAGCGGTGGAAACAGTGGGCTTGATCGGCTAGGAGTTTGAATGAAATTCAAACATTGGATGTGGCTAACAATAAAGGAGCAATTCGGGAATTGGAATTAGGAAAGAATTCCTACGCCAAAAGGCACTCTTTCGGCCATAGCTATTAAGTGTCGTATATTTTGGCCTTTAGGATTCATTTTTTTTCCTTCTTTCTTTTATTTTCTTTTATTTTCTCCTCTCTTTTCCTATTCTTTTTTCTTCTTCTTTTCCTTCATAGCCGAATCCTTCTACCCTTCAACTCAACATCACTTTCTGACCATTGTTTTAAGCCTCACAGCCGAATATCCCGAAAGCCTATATTTTTTGTGCTGAAATCTCCTAGCCAAACCTACCAATTTTTCTTCATCCTTTTTGGTCGATTCTTTCTTTTTCTAAACCCTAAAACTCTGTCGACAAAGCCACTACAAAACCCTCATCTTTTCTTCACTGTTTTAAAAGCCGAAAACACATAGCCATAGGGGCATAGCCGAATTTTTTTAAGATCACTAAAGGCTCGATTTTTGTTAACATTTGAAGGGTTAGATCTGCGTCAGAATCGAGTAGGAATTAACTGGAATCATTGACCGAAGAAACTGGTGGTAAGTTTTTGGAACCTATTCTTTATTTTAGGTTTTAAGAAAAGTCGAAATCCCTAAGGGTGGCTAACGTTTTGGACTAAGGGTTTTGTGTCTCTTTCTTTTTGATTGTGTAAGAGTTAGTGTAGATAAGAGGACAAGAGGACGTACAGCAAAAAAGGTTTGAAGAACGTCTCGGTTGAATCTTTGGATCTAACCCATATTTTGGCAAGAAAGTAAAGAACTCTGGGATCTAAGGCTGTATTGGCCGAATATGGTAAGGGGTTAAATACGTAGTTGGATTTTGATATTTAGATTAACGTGTTAATAATCCAATTTTAGGTAGTTCGTGTGTGGATCTTTCCAACGTACCATTATAAATCAGGTGTGTAACAGACACCCTCTCATAGACTAGATCGGCAAAAGCTGAAAAGCCGAAATACCGAAAAGCCGGTATTTTGGGAACTTGCGAGTGTGCGAATGCTCATGAGATTGAAAGTTGACGTATATGGTAAAATAAAGTAATAAGACTACAGAGTGCAGGATTCCCTGCATTTCGATATTTTGGGCTTAATGGGCCAAAATCGGGATAATGGGCCAATGGGCCCAAATCGGTAAGAAAACGTGGTAAGTGTTTCTGATCGTACGTAAATGGCTATGTTATGCATGAAAACCTAAAGAATAGTTAAATTAATTGAATACCCCTATGTATGGAAAATTACTGTTATACCCTTAGGCGCAAAATTACCATTATACCCCTAGGGTTACTTTTGACTGAAAGGCATGATGATTTGATTCTGTATGATGTATGCCATGATTGTATATCTGTTGCATGGGGACATGGGTTATATTATGGAAGAAGCGTCCTGGTGGCTATGCCACAATCATCTGATCTGGTGGCTCCGCCACATTTATCTGTTCTGGTGGCACTGCCACGATTATCTGTATCTGGTGACTCTGTCACATTATCTGTTCTGGTAGCCATGCTGCAAATTTCTGTGGCGTGTAGCGGTTGGGTGGGTCGAGTAGTCTCCCCACATGGTGTAAGGTTGGACGGGGGTGTATATGGTTTGATATGGGTTGGGTTTATGCATTTTCATGTGATATTTGTTCTGTACTGTTATGGGCCTAAGGGCTTCTTTCTGATATCTGTTCTGGGCTAAGGCAAACTTAATCTATTTCTATGGTTTGAGCTGATATAGGCTATGGTTGGGTTAATTTACACACTGAGTTTCCCCAAACTCACCCCTTTGTTTCATCCACGCAGGTAATCCCCAACTATAGTGGGCTTGGAGCTGAGAGGGATTCAGAGTGGCCCCATGTTTTGCAAATTTCAGTTTTCTTCTGCTGAATTGGACTTTTTATTTATTTACTTTTATGTTTTGGGTTTTAAGTTGTAATAAGGCCGCTTTAATTATTTTTATGGTTTTAATAGGTTTTACTAGTATAAATATGATGATATTTTTTTTATCGTTGAATTTGAATAGCTCTAGGGCGCATTTTTTTAAAAAAATAGTTACTTGATTTCAAAATATCACGATAACAAAGCAAAGCTTCCGTAATGAAAATGATTTCCAAAGTTAATAACTTTTTAAACGGACCTAAACGAATTGGTTTTCTAAGAACATTTCCCTAAGTTAAGGTGTGGCAATGGCGGTGTGCATGTCTAAGATTGGATCCGAAGGGAGCTTGGTACTTAAGCAGTTTAATGGACTCACCTTCTCTTTTCCGGTTTCCTACCTGGTGCACAGCTTCCATTCACTTTAACCTATAATGAGATTAACCTTTAAAAAACTAAGTAAGTTTTTTTAGATCAATAATATAAAATGTTTTTAACGCTTTGATGTGGCACGTCGAATTCGGTCATAACATCTAGGTCGGGTTTGGGGTGTTATATTTAGTGGTATTAGAGCCAAATTGCAACAACTCGGCTGTGGAATCGGTTTACAAAAACAAAGATTTTCGAAAATAATTTTTTTTTATGATTACAAAAACTCAATTTTTAAAATCTGGATCTTCAGAAGGTGGCATTTCAAATCTCCGGCCCAAGTCTGTAAGTATTTCTGTTACTCATACTACATTCTATTAAGATATTACTGTAGATAGAACTGAGACCACATCATGACATTATAGCTAGGACAATACTAAAAACCCTAGAATACTGAGACTATAGCTAGGTAATGATTCTGTGAAAATAGAAACTTTAAAATACTATCTCTGCATAAAACATATGAATATGTACTAAAATTTTTTATTCGAGATCTTGGTAGTTATTGTTATGCATGCCGAAAATGTAGAGTGTTGATATGGATTCTGAGGGTAAGCGAAGTCTACCAACTTCGGGTAGCTATAACTCAAAGCTTGGGACTAAGGCATTGGCCGAGTTAGTAAGAAAAGTGGTAGAAGAAGTATTGGAGACCGAGGTTAAGAAAATTAGGGAAACGCTTCAAACAGGGTGTTTGAAGTGTAAGAAGGGGAAGGATTCTAGTTCTCAGACGACCAAGCCTCGTCCTGTGAAACATGTTAAGACACGACCAAACTTTCCAACCTGTAAGAACTGCAACAGGCGTCATCCGGGTGAATGCCATAGGAAGACAGGAGCTTGCTTTAGATATGGGTCCAAGGAGCATTGAGCTCAGGATTGCCAAGCTTATTCTATTTAAGTGTGTGTTACGAGTTTTATACGTGGTTCGTAAATGTTTCCTTTACTTTGGTAATTAGATGTTCTGGGTCGTACTAAGAATTATTTTTAATCAGAGTGCGCAGTGAAAGCATAATGGTTTGACTTGAGTAATACGATTTGTTGATGGTTTGAAATTTCGAGGACAAAATTTTTTAAGGGGGATAGAGTTGTAACGCCCCAAAAATTGGGCCTAGAAGGTATTGGGCCTTGAGTCTGGGTTCGGGTAGAAGACGGCCTGAATAATTTGGATGTTCTAATTAGTCGATTGTTATTATTAATTATTATTATTTAATATGTTTAAATTTAGTAATTAAATAAATAACGAAGGGCTTATAGTGTGGGGAAAAGTCCAGGGTTTGGCCCACAAAATTCTTAAATTTGGTCTCTTAAGGAAATCTGGGCAGTAGGCCTTATTAATAAATTGGGCTGAGTTTTAGCATGAAGGAACGCCTGGCCCAGTGGTTAGGCACGCTAGACAGCAGGAAGGAAGGCTGCGGTTCAATTCCCAGCGTGCGCAACATGTTATTTTTTTTATTTAAGTTACGGTTAAGATAGGGGTTAAGAAGTGTAGCGAGCATAACCCGGCCTGAGAGCGCTTTGTGGCGCAGATGGCAGCAACATCTTTGGGCACACGAAGAGGGTGCAGGTTCGAGTCCTTATGCGGGTGAGTTCTGTTTTATTTTTATCGAGCCAGAACAGTAGCGGGTAAAGGTTAAAATTAAATGTGAAAGGATTACGTCATGAAAGGAACTTTGGTGCAGTGGCAAGCAACATGTGTGTGGGGTTAGAAGGTCACAGGTTCAAGTCACATGGAAGGCGAAATTCTCTTTTATTTTTAAGCGGACCAAAGCTCCAGCAGGTAAGGTTTATAATCAATTGTAACCAAAAGGAGAAAGCGTCGTGCAGTGGCCAGTAGCTCGGGAAAAGGCGCAAGGACACAAGGGCGCAAGGCGGACGGAGGTCTGGGGTTCGAGCTGCATCTCGCACATGCAGGATTGGGATTTTTGCTGCATGCGTGGGGAAGGAGTTGGGGTCTGATCAGGACTCTTGGCAGTATGCTGAAGCGGTGGAAACGATGGGCTTGATCAGCTAGGAGTTTGAATGAAATTCAAACATTAGATGTGGCTAACAATCAAGGAGCAATTTGAAAATTGGAATTGGGAAAGAATTCCTATGCCGAAAGGCACTCTTTCGGCTATAGCTATTAAGTGTCGTACATTTTGGCCTTTAGGATTCATTTTTTTTCCTTCTTTCCTTTCTTTTCTTTTCTTTTCTCCTCTCTTTTCCTATTCCTTTTTCTTCTTCTTTTCCTTCATAGGCGAATCCTTCTACCCTTCAACTTAACATCACTTTCTGGCCATTGTTTTAAAGCCTCACAGCCGAATATCCCTAAAGCCTATATTTTCTGTGCCGAAATCTCCTAGCCAAACCTATCGATTTTTCTTCATCCTTTTTGGTTTATTTTTTCTTCTTCTAAACCCTAAACCTCTATCGACAAAGCCAGTACAAAACCCTCATCTTTTCTTCACTGTTTGAAAAGTCGAAAACACATAGCCATAAGGGCATAGCTGAATTTTTTTAAGATCAATAAAGGCTCGATTTTTGTTAACATTTGAGGGGTTAGATCTGCATCAGAATCGAGTAGGAATTAATTGGAATCATTGACCGAAGAAACTGGTGGTAAGTTTTTGGAACCTATTCTTTATTTCAGGTTTTAAGAAAAGCCAAAATCCCTAAGGGTGGCTAATGTTTTGGACTAAGGGTTTTGTGTCTCTTTCTTTTTGATTGTGTAAGAGTTAGTGTAGACAAGAGGACAAGAGGACGTACAGAAAAAAGGGCTTGAAGACTGTCTCAGTTGGATCTTTGGATCTAACCCATATTTCGGCAAGAAGGTAAAGAACTCTGGGATCAAAGGTTGTATTGGCCGAATATGGTAAGGGGTTAAATACGCAATTGGATTTCGATATTTAGGTTAACGTGTTAATAATCCAATTGTAGGCAGTTCGTGTGTGGACCTCGCCAACGTACCAGTATAAATCAGGTGTCTAACTGACACCCTCTCATAGACTAGATCGGCAAAAGCCGAAAAGCCGAAATGCTGAAAAGTCGGTATGTTGGGAACTTGCGAGTGTGCGAATGCTCGTGAGATTGAAATTTGATGTATATGGTAAAATAAAGTAATAAGACTTTAGAGTGCACGATTTTGTGCATTTCGATATTTTGGGCTTAATGGGCCAAAATCGGGATAATGGGCCAACGGGCCTAATTCGGTAAGAAAACGTGGTAAGTGTTTTTGATCGTACGTAAATGGCTATGTTAAGCATGAAAACCTTAAGAATAGTTAAATTAGTTGAATACCCCTATGTATGGAAAATTACTGTTATACCCCTAGGTGTAAAATTACCATTATACCCCTAGGGTTACTTTTGACTGAAAAGCATGATGATTTGATTCTGTATGATGTATGCCATGATTGTATATCTGTTGCATGGGGATATGGGTTATATTATGGAGGAAGCGTCCTGGTGGCTATGCCATAATTATCTGATCTGGTGGCTTCGCCACATTTATCTGTTCTGGTGGCACTGCCACGATTATCTATATCTGGTGACTCTGTCACATTATCTGTTCTGGTAGACATGTTGCAAATTTCTGTGGCGTGTAGCGGTTGGGTGGGTCGAGTAGTCTCCCCACATGGTGTAAGGTTGGACGGGGGTGTATATGGTTGGATATGGTTTGGGTTTATGCATTTTCATGTGATATTTGTTCTGTACTGTTATGGGCCTAAGGGCTTCTTTCTGATATCTGTTCTGGGCTAAGGCCAACTTAATCTGTTTCTATGGTTTGAGCTGATATAGGCGATGGTTGGGTTAATTTACACACTGAGTTTCCCCAAACTCACCCCTTTATTTCATCCACGTAGGTAATCCCCAACCATAGTGGGCTTGGAGTTGAGAGGGATTCAGAGTGGCCACACGTTCTGCAAATTTCGGTTTTCTTCTGCTGAATTGGACTTTTTATTTATTTACTTTTATGTTTTGGGTTTTAAGCTGTAATAAGGCCGCTTTAATTATTTTTATGGTTTTAATAGGTTTTGCTAGTATAAATATGATGGTATTTTTTTTATCGTTGAATTTGAATAGCTCTAGGGCGCATTTTTTTAAAAAAAATAGTTACTTGATTCCAAAATATCACGATAACAAAGCAAAGCTTCCGCAACGAAAATGATTTCCAAAGTTAATAACTTTTTAAACGGACCTAAACGAATTGGTTTTCTAAGAATATTTCCCTAAGTTAAGGTGTGGCAATGGCGGTGTGCATGTCTAGGATTGGATCCGAAGGGAGCTTGGTACTTAAGCAGCCTAATGGACTCACCTTCTTTTTTCCGATTTCCTACCTGGTGCACAGCTTCCATTGACTTTAACCTATAATGAGATTAACCTTTAAAACACTAAGTAAGTTTTTCTAGATCAATAATATAAAATGTTTTTAATGCTTCGATGTGGCACGTCGGATTCGATCATAACGTCTAGGCTGGGTTTGGGGTGTTACACAATTTTCGTCTATGTGCATGGTTAAGTTTTGTAATGCCTCGTACCCTGTTTTGGCCTTGGATACGGGTAAGGGGTGTTACACAGATGCTATCTTTGACACATGGACGGAAGATACTGGCTATGCATGCGGAGATGGAGCTGAAGAAGGCAAGGGGAATGAGTTAGAAAAATAAAAGGGGGGATTCTTGTCTTATTATTTATTTTATTATTTTTATGACTTTAGAAATTTATTTCTTTCGTAATTAGGATTTAATTTCTACAAAATAAAGCATAACAAACATGAATAAACTTAACACTTCTTTAGAAAGAAAAAGACTAAGTAATATGGTAATGGGAATGAACATGTCTAGGATTGGGTTATTAGGAAAGACTTGGTATTTAAGTAGTCTTAATGACTCACCTGTCTTTCTTTTCAACCCTACCTGGTGTTCAGTTTTCATTCATTACTTAGTTCTTGCAATGAGGACATTTCTTCATTTTAAAGGGGGTAAGGAAAATAAATTGCTCAAATTTTAAAATTTTTCCAGTATGTTTCAATCATTTCTTTCATAAGTATGTTTTAATAAATGAATGTTTAGAGACATTTTTTTGTAAATGAGATAGTTTGTATGCAAGTATGAATGATGATTTTATTTGAGTGAATGCATGTTATCATGAAAAATGGAATGCCTGTATGATCTTAGCCTTAGTAATGTTTGCCATGAAAACTTAGTTTCTCTTGATATTAGACATGCATGAAGGGTTATATCTTTAGAATTGACTTAGTAACTTTCTTGAAGAAAATTCCTAGGGGACATAAAAATATAAAATGATATAGACACTATTTCTTTGGATCATTTGAGCCTTTTCAAGCCAACCCTATGATATTAGACCCTTGAAACTGTAATTTTGATCTTAAAGGCCTATTTATTGCAATGAACCTACATTATAAGACACATTACCATGTTTTTAAGTTATCCTAATTTTGTGCACCCATCTTAACTAAATTTGCCTTGGTAATCAACATTTGAGGAAAATTTCAAAAAGCTGTATGTGCTCATGCTTAAAAAAAGAAGAAGAAGAATGAGATGAAGGAAGAGCAAAGAAAAGTTTGCTCAGTATCCAAAAAGAAAAATGTATGAGCTTGAGTTCAAAATAAGTTTAGGGGTGTTCCAAAGATTCACTTAAAGAAAAAGGCTATATTTCGAGAAATCCAAGACAAAGTTAAAGGTTAAGATTTTGCAACCAAAATGTCTCATCTCTTAAAATCCCTACCTTTAACCGAGCCCCATTACAACCTTATAAAAGACCTATTGATTTGATGATTATGTCACCAACATTAGTGGAGAGGAAGTACTAAGTTCAACATATGAAGATTATAAATAAGCCTTATGATTGTTTGCTTGATTGATAAGAAATTATGTTGAATGAAAAATGTTATCTATGGCTATGACATACATACAAACTATGATTCATGTTGGCATATTTTGAAACTTAGTATGAAACTCTAAAAATGTTTGCATATAAATTGTTTGTTAATAAAGAAGATCTATGAACATGAAGTTATTAATGCATGATTATGGGACAAAGATTGATGTTGCTTACACAGTTAGCAATTTTGCCGTAGCAAGACCTTTTGCTGTGCATAAACATTGCTCGGGACGAGCAATGATTTAAGTTTGGAGGTGTGTAAACTGAAAAATATATAGGACTTTTCCTATGAAATTTATCACCTTTTACTTAAATTCATTGTTAAAACTAAGTAATTGTTTAATAAATTACTGAAATATGTGAAAATATGAAAGTAGGACATAGAAATTATTATAATGTGATTTTATGCTTTATTATATAGTTTTCATGCATAAAATGGCTTATTTTATATTTATTTGAACATATTATATTTTTAAGACATAAAATGGGCCATGCATGATTAAATTAAATAATAAAATATAAAATTATAATTAATAATTAATAATTCATTTTAAAATATTTCATTAATAATTTGGGAATTAATTAATTATTTAAATTGGATAAATTTTGTTTTTTGGTCCTTTAATTTATCTATTTATTTTGGACAGGTCTAATAGCTTTGCTGGATTACAAAAAAAACGGTCCAAATTGAAGACCAAGTCAATCCAAATTCGGCTACACATGGCTGTCCACATAAACCACTTTTTGGTTTAATTACACAAGGTCCTTGTAATGTTGAAGAAATTAAAGATTTGCCCGAAGATTTACATTTGACCGAGTCTCAGTCCAGAGTTGTTATGGCATTTAAATTGCTTAAAAATCAAGAAAAATTAAACTTAAATCCACCAAGCATGGTCTGCCACCTTGGAGTGCCATCAGCAAAGGAGCAAAGTGAAGGAGTGAAGGAGCCTCGTCGGTCAGAGTCTTAGGTGACAGCCACTCTGATTTGGGCTTAATCTTTCTTTTCTATAATTTAACCTAAAAATGTTTGCAATGTGTTCTTTGTTCTTGTTTACAACAATGTTAGCTTAATTTTATTTAAGCTAGGATGATTGCATTGATTAAATAATATTTATTTGATTCATGCTTATAATGTTTATGCCTCAATCGATCATGTTTTCAATTAAAATCAAGTCTATATTTCATTCATATGTGATTGAAATGCACCTGAATTAGCTAGGCGATCCTAACCAGACGACGGCTAGTGGACACATAATTGAAATGTGCGTGCTCAATTTAGATCCTAACCCGGTTAAATTGCAGGTTGCATAACAACTCTAACCAAGCTCTGTTATCTGCATAGTTTTTAGATTTATGTGATTAAACTGTTTCAAACCTAACACATCCCTGTTACCTCACACGAATGCTAAGAAACGCTTAGTAATTAAGGATCAGTAAAATGCGTATTTACTAAGTAAAGGATTCTGAAATGACCTAATATGGTTTCCAAACTCATAGAATGTTTTTCTGAATGTTATTAAGCATGTTGATAATAAATTGAGTTTAATTAAAGTAATTGTCCTAGTTTCTTTACATTATAATTGTTGCAAATTGTGTTTAATTTTGCTAAAATCTATTTCATTCATATAGTTTGCATACTTAGAATAATTTGCATTAGGGATCATTGCATTTAGTTTAATATATTTTAATCATCACTTCTCAACCATATCGTGTTTTTATTTACCAAATTGTTAAGGGTAATTTTACAATCAAGTGATTTAACACAAATACAATCCCTGTGGAGATGATAACTTGATACTTACTTGTTACTTGATAACGAATGTGTACACTTGCACAAACCTACGAGTTACACACCCCTTCCGACATTTGCAATAAAATATATTTCCTAACGTATATGATGGGATTCAAACTCGGAACCAGACAAAATACATATAGATGTAACCAGTGAACCAGCAGGCCTATTCTTGACACTAATTTACCCGGAATTGCAGTTAACCACCTAACGCATGGGTAAGGGTATATTTTTTAGAAATAACAAAACTTTTAGTAATGCAACTCGAACTCCAGACCTTAAACCCAAAAGTAGAGCACAAAACCACAAATACAGAAATTAATTACTTTAAATTCTCACAATTAAACTCTTAAATTTTTGGGGCGTTACAAAACACATGCATAACGTCCCTAATTCAATCCCTCGAGGCCTAAGAAACACTTTAGAAATGATTCGGGAGTAAATCAAAAACATATAGAACTTCATGGAAAAAGATAAAAAAATTTCACATTGTAGGGGTCACACGGTCGTGTAGACATTCGAAGTAGGGACAAATGGTCATGTCCCAGCCAGTCTCTATGCCCGTGTAACTCTCTAACTTGGGTCACACTGCCGAGCCACACGCCTGTGTGCCAAGCCGTGTAACATTCCAAATGAAACATTTAAAACCTACAGGGGACACACGACTATGTCGCATGGCCATGTGTCACACACGGTTGAGACACACACCCGTGTCTTAGGCTGTGTGGACATGAAATAGGCCATTTTCAATCCTTTTCTTTCACCCATTCAAAGCATGCTCTTACAAGTCATTTGCACCTTTAACCAAAGCATCAAAACATACCAAAACATGCATATTAAGTTAGACTTAAACTTTCTAAATAAAATTTTCAATGGGTTGTAAACGGACATTATGAACTATTTGGTTTTTGGGGATTAGTACGAAAGTTTAGTACTAGAGTTAATAATTAAAATTTGTAAAATTTTAGTACTAGAGTTAGACTTAAACTTTTCCAAATTTAGTACTAGAGTGAGTTTTCTTTTAAAACTCAGTGTGTAACTCCTACGTAAACAGAAATTCAGATTTAATCACATGATAGAACAAATACAAACATAAATATCTTGTAGAATCAGAATCGTAACAGAGTAGTACAGATGCAAATATGTATAATCCTACCCTCATTCTTTACACACCAGCTCCGACCATCCCAACACACCATGTGGGGTATAAAACACCTACCCAGCCCTACACACCGCATAGTGTCCATACGACACTTTTCAAAATAATTGCAACAATGCTACCAGTATAATGGCGCAGTATAGCCTCACATAGAATATTTCCTCCACACAATACATGTCCCACCACATAATCAAATAAAAATAAAAATAATAGATGTAGAACATGCTGTATACATAATAGACCATAAATATTAAACATTATTTACGTCAAGTTTCATACTATCAGTTTAACATATTTCATGCTTAATAGCTTATAAAATCTCATGCTGATCCCACAGAAGGCCCATAGTCAATCGAAATGACAAGTATAACACTAGGGAAAAATTCTAAAATTTTAGGCCCACACACCCCAAAATGGCCTTGCACTCGGCCCACACACACCTGTGCAGTCCACACGACCCAAATTGCCCTAAACTGTGTCTCACACATAGCCTCAGACACGGCCTATCACACGGCTGTGTGTCATACATGGCTTGGCACACGATCGTGTGGCGTCGATAGGCCCCAATTTTAGGTTTCGCCGTTCGCTATTTTTCGAGTTTCTCGCTACACATCTTGTTCGATTTTGATGGGAATGCAACCACACAACTCTTGTGACCTCAATATGATAAATAAAATGGTTAACCACAATAGCTAGGCACAAGATAGTCAAGAATCGAAATCTTCCAATGTAACACCCCTAACCCGTATCCGTCGCTGGAATAGGGTTACAAGGCATTACCAGACAATACATCTCATTCTCATATATTAATGCATTCATTATCATAAACCACTTGCAAACGTTCACATTGTCCCTTATAAGGTTCTACAAGACCTTAAAATATGCTTAAGAGTGGTTCGGGACTAAACCGATCACATATAAAAAATTTCGAACACTTAAAAAAATTTCATGAAATCATAGGTCACACCCCCGTGTGATCAGGCCGTGTGTCTCACACGGCTACCAGACATGCTTGTGTCATAGGCCGTGTGAAAACAGGGCATACATACTGACTCGCACCACACGGCCGGAGATACACCCGTGTGCCTTGGTCATGAGAAATCTGGAGGGCTTATTGATTTAGGTCACACAGCCAACCACACGCTCGTGTGTCTAGCCCTTGTACCCATCGAAATGGCCACACACCCACGTGTGCTAGGCCGTGTGCCATTTAGGGGGTATACTGACTTATGTCAGATGGTTAGTCACATGCCCGTGTGTGAGCCCGTGTGACACACACTGCCAGTAGATACGCCCGTGTGTCTAGGCCATCCCAAACCTGTAGGGTATACTAAATTAATTCGTAGGGATCAAGTAACATGACCGTGTGTCGCACAAGGCTGAGACACATGCTCGTGTCTCTTCCTGTGTGGACAAAAATAGGCCATTTAAAAAGCCAATTTGCCACCCTTTCCACAAGCACATATAGCAACCAAATTAACACCATTTTAATACATCTTTAAGAAACCAAAAAATGCCAATTCCTATTCATATCATGCATCTATTCACAACCATTTCAACCACTAAATTCCATAATCAAAATATACCAATCCATTATGCCAAAACCATTACAATGTACCTAATTTCCAAATGCATTAACTCATCAACTTATCCTCTATTTCAAGTCACTTAATACACCATATCATCATCTCAAATCAAACAACAATATGCCAACTTCCAAGCATTAGTACATCAATTAATAACCAATCAAATGAGCAACCATTTAGCTATATCAATAACTATGGCAAACATACCAAAACACAAGGTAACTTATAATTCACATATATCACTTAACAAGCATATAATTTAAGCCAACTTAATGGCCATACATACCAACATTTACAAGCCAAATCTCATGGCTATAATCATAGCTCAAAAAATTTCAAAAAGACACTAGCCTATACATGCCATATACCATATATACAAAACTCCAAAAGTACCAACAAGTAGTCGATAGTGTGATGATGGTTCCTGATGATCCCCGATATCCGAGCTAGCTTTGAAAGTATAAAACATAGAAAGAACACACAAAGTAAGCTTTAAAAGCTTAGTAAGCCATATACAAATAAAGTCATCATATGAACCTTTGCATATCAATTCATATATGCTAAACATAACTAATCACACACAAGTTCACAAACCTTTCTCATTGAACACATATTCAATATCTTAATCAAATTCATCATTTACTTCACTTCTCAATACTCGTATGAATCTCATATGTACCTGAGTCACTTAGCTCATTCACATATTCTTCTCAACTTGACTTTGCCCATTGAACCATTCAGAATCGTTAAGGATACTTGGCAATCACATAAGCTCGTACAAAGCCATATCCTAGATATGGTCTTACATGTACATACCTATCGATGCCACTATTCTAGACAGGGTCTTACACGAAATCATAGTAGGATGCCAATGTCCCAAACATAGTCTTACACGTAATCTCAATACAATACGACTGTCCCAGACATGGTCTTACATGTAATCACATCTCGATAACCTAATGTCATGACATTCGTATCCTATGCTATTCCTAAGGTTCGTACGAGACTTTCGAATGTCTTAACTTCGTTGATTCATGCTCGTATTTACTCATTTGACATTCATAGCAATTTAATGATAATAAAACATATATAATTCCTTTCAAAGACATTTATTTGCATATGAACTTACCTCGTAGTTGGAATAGTGGAATCGGATCGACTATTCGATAACTTTCAATTTCCCTCCATCTAAATTCGATTTCTTTCGTTCTTGATCAATCAAGCCTACAAGTGCCGAACCCTAAAGCAATATTTTTGGCTTCCTTTTTCATCAACATTCAGCTATCAAAGTAAAATATGGACAAAATTCCTTTTTGTTTTTATTATATTATCATTAATAACCATTTTACAAAATTAACCTTAATTAAAACCATTATAAAACACATAATTCAAGGCCATTTATGTCCATCTCCACTATCAATGGTCTATTTACAACATAAAGACTTCACATTTAATCACCCATAGCAATTAAGCACTTTTAACAAGTAGAATGCAACTTTTGCATTTTACGCGATTAAGTCCTTTTTCTCAAATTGAATTATTAAACGGTAAAATTAACTCAAAAAAATTTTACACATATATATTCACATGATGTAAACACCAAAAATAATATTAAAATAATTTTATGACCTCAGATTTGTGGTTCCAAAACCACTATTCTGATTTAGGTAAAACTGGGCTGTTACAACTCTCCCCCTTAGGGATTTTCGTTCATTAAAATCTTACTAGTGAATAGGTTTGGATATTGCTTTCTCATAGTATCCTCGGGTTACCACGTAGCTTCTTCTACCCCGTGTCGATGCCATAATACTATTACTAACGCTATTCTTTTATTTCTCAGCTCTTTGATCTCTCGAGCTAGAATTTGGATCGGTTCTTCACTGTACGATAAATCTGACTGAATATCAACTTCAGTCGGGGAAATGACATGTGAAGGATCAGATCAGTATCGTCAAAGAATCGATACATGAAATACATTATGAATCTTTTCTAACACAGATAGTAATGCTAGCCAATATGCCACTGGTCCAACTCACTCGATAGTCTCATACGGCCCAATGAATCTCGGACTCAATCTGCCATTACGACCGAATCGAAGTATTTTATTCCACGAAAATACTTTCAAAAACACTTTATCCCTAATCTGAAACTTAATATCTTTCCATTTCAAGTCTGCGTATGATTTTTGATGATCTAACGTTGCTTTCAAACTTTCGCGAATTACTTTCACTTTTTATTCAATCTCTTTGATTAGATCAACCCCATGGATCTTATTCTCGCTTAACTTAGTCCAGTACAATGGTGGTCGACACTTCCAACCGTATAAAGCTTCGTATGGTGCCATTTTTATACTCTATTGGAAACTATTGTTATACGCAAATTCAATCAATGGAAAATACTTTTCCCACGTACCTTCAAACTCAAGAATGCAACATCTCAACATATCCTCTACTATTTGTATAACTCGCTCGGATTGACCATCCGTCTGCAGGTGAAATGCAGTACTAAAATGTAACTTTGTACCCAGTGCATCTTGCAATTTCTTCCAAAACCTCGATGTAAATCTCGGATCTCTATCTGAAAAAATAGAAATAGGTACTCCGTGTAATCTCACAACCTCAGAGATATACAATTCAACTAACGTTTCAAGCGAATAGTCTGTTCGTACCGGAATAAAATGAGTTGATTTTGTCAATCGGTCAACAACAACCCAGATTGCATCTTTCTTACTAGGAGATAGGGGCAAACCCGAAACAAAATCCATAGTCACTCTATCCCACTTCCACTCAGGAATCATAATCGACTGCAATAAACCAGACGGTACTTGATGCTCAGCTTTCACTTGCTGACAAATCAAACATTTAGAAACAAACTCTGAGATATCCCGTTTCATGCCATGCCACCAATAGAGTTGTTTCAAATCGTTATACATTTTCGTACTTCCTGGATGAACAGATAAATGACTATTATGTGCATCGTTCAAAATCATCTGAATCAACTCTGAATTTCTCGAAACACATATTCGACCTTTGAATCTTAAACAATCATCAGAATCAACTTGAAACTCTGAAGAAGGGTTTGAATCACATTGAACTCTTTTAGCTAACATTTCATTACTAGTCTTCTGAGCTTCATAAATCTGCTGTACTAACATCAATCTCACTTTCAACTCAGCTACAATCGAGCCATCATCAGAAAAAACCAACTGAGGATTCATTGCACTAGAGTAAACAAATATTTTCGGCTTAATGCATCAGCAACAACATTTACTTTTCTCAAATGATAGTCAATCACTAGTTCGTAATCTTTTAGCAATTCTAGCCATATCCACTATCGCAAATTCAAATCTTTCTGAGTCATCAGATATTTTAAACTCTTGTGATCGGAATAAACATGGCATTTCTTACCGAACAGATAATGGCGCCAAATCTTTAACGCAAACACAATGGCTACTAACTCTAAATCGTGCGTCAAATAATTCTTTTCATGTGGCTTCAACTGTCTCAAGGCATAAGCTATGACTTTGCCTTCCTGCATCAAAACACAGCCCAAACCATTCAATGATGCATCACCATTGATTACAAATTCTTTATTCGATTCTGGTTGTACTAACACTGGAGCTTCAGTCAAAAGAGTTTTCAGTATATCAAAACTTTTTTGACATTTATCAGACCATTCAAACTTTACATATTTCTGAAGCAATCTTGTTAACGGAGTCGCAATCATTGAAAAGCCTATCACAAATCGTCGGTAATAGCCAGCTAGTCCCAGAAAATTGCGGACTTCAGATACATTTCTCAGAGGTTTCCAATCTGTAATCACAGATATCTTGTTCGGATCAACTCGAATACCCTATGCTTACACAATATGTCCTAGAAAACCAACCTCGTGCAACCAGAATTCACATTTACTAAACTTTGCATATATCTGTTTATCACGAAGAGTTTGCAACACAATTCTTAGATGCTCGTCATGCTCAGTTTCATCACATGAATAAATCAATGTCATCAATGAATACAATGACAAATCGATCTAGGTATGGTTTAAAAATCTGGTTCGTTAAGTCCATAAAGGTAGCAGGTGCATTCGTTAGTCTGAAAGGCATAACTAAAAATTCATAATGTCCGTACCTCGTTCTAAAAGTAGTCTTTGGTACATCAGAGTTTTTAACTCGCAACTGGTAATAACCCTATCTCAAATCTATCTTCGAAAACACTGTAGCCCCTTTCAATTGATCAAACAAATCATCTATTCTGGGCAGAGGATATTTGTTCTTGATTGTCACTTTGTTGAGCTGTCTATAATCTATACACATTCTCATAGTACCATCTTTCTTTTTCACAAACAATATAGGAGCACCCCAAGGCGAGAAACTCGGTCTTGCAAACCCTCTGTTGGTCAACTCTTGCAACTAAGAATTCAATTCTTTTAACTCTGTCAGAGCCATTCTGTACAAAGCTATTGATATCAGTGTAGTTCCCGGTAGTAACTCAATGCCAAACTCAACCTCTCGAATCAGTGGTAAACCCGATAACTCTTTAGGAAACACATCTGGGTATTCGCACACAATTGGTATTGATTCAATCTTCTTTTCAGGTACTTTTGTATCAAGCACATAAGAAAAATAAGCTTCGCAACCCTTTCTCACATATTTCTGAGCTAACGTCGATGAAATCACTGCTAGCAATTCATTTAGATCATCTGACTCAATTCGGGTAATTTCATTATTTTGAAATCTCAAATCAATCGTCTTTCGTTTGCAATTCACAATAGCATCATGCAAGGTTAGCCAATCCATACCCAAAATTATATCAAATTCATCAAATGGAAATAACATCAGATCAGCTGGAAAACAGAAATCCCGAATTATAAATGGACAATTCTTGCACACTTTATCAACCAACACACACTTGCCTAAAGGGTTTGATACTCTAATTAAAAATTCAGTAGACTCTACAGGCATAGTCTTACTGGATACTAAATTCACACATATATACGAATGAGTTGATCCTAGATCTATTAATGCAATAACTTTAGTATCATAAAGATTAAAAGTACCGATAATAACATCTGGAGATGACGCTTCTTCGCGAGCGTGAGTAGCGTAGGCTCATGCAAGTGCTCTGGCCTCTAGCTGCAGTGTTACTCGGCCTCATGTTTTGTACTATATCTTGCTCAGGCAACTCAGGACAATTAATAATAAAATGATCCAATGATCCACATTTAAAATAGGCCCTGTCATTCAATCTACAATTACCAGAATGCCTTTTACCACAATGTTTACATTCAAGTCAGTTAGGTCTCGCACTCCCAACACTAGCTATCGAAGTAGCTGGAGCTTTGAAGCTCGACTGTTGTCTTACTCAATCTCTATTTGAATGTCCCACCGAAGCAGTAGAACGATTAAACAAGTCTCAAAATTTCTTCAATACAGATTGATAAGATTTACTAGTTGATCTCTTTCTTGAATCTCTTGCTTCAAAATCAACTTTTCTTTTTTCTTTGCTGAGATCCTTGGCTTTACAAGCCCTCTCAACCAGTACCACAAATTCTTTCAATTCAAGAATCCCGACTAATAGTTTTATATCTTCATTCAGTCCATCAATGAATCGTTTACACATGATCTCTTCAGTAGAAACATATTCTCGAGCATATTTGCTCAATCACACAAATTCTCTTTCATACTCAGTCATAGTCATTCGACCCTATTTCAATTCTAGAAAACCTTTATGCTTCTGATCAAGGAATCGTTGACTTATATATTTCTTTCGAAACTCGGATTGGAAGAACTCCTAGGTAACTCGTCCTCTAGGAACCACTAATATCAACGTTTTCCACTAATGATATGCATTATCTCTAAGCAAAGATACAACACACTTAATACATTCATCTAGAGTACATGACAATTCATCAAATACTCTGTGTTCTCGAGCTAGAACTCAGCCCTCTCAGCATCATCATCAACTGTAGCCTAAAACTCTTCGGCCCCGTGTTTACGTATCTTATCCACTAGTGGCTTACTCAATCGAATAGGACCTATCACTTGTGGTACAACTAGGACTTGTTGAGGAGCAGGTGGGGGTAGAGGTTGTTGAGCAGCTGGATTCGTTCGTACAAATTTCGTGAACCACTCACTCATCATTTGGAAGAAGGCTTTCTTAGCCTCTCCCTTTTGCCCCTTGGCTACTTTCCATATTGTCAGCTACGACTCGATCGGGATCCATTTTCTATATAAAAAACACATTTTTAACTATCAGGAATCATCACACTATTGCAGTTTATATATAGGGCATGTTGGAATGACGAAAATGTGCAAGTGTTTACAATCTCAACAAGTAATAAAGTGACAAGTAAATGTCAAGTTATCGTACCCACAGGGACTGTGAAAAGAATTATTATGAATGCTATTTAAAACACTTTGGTGAAGAAAAATATTTTGTTTAAAGAGGGTGATTAAAAACTAAGATTTTAAACTAAGTAAACTAAATAAATAAATCTCAAATGCACAATTTCAAAATACAAATTTAATCAGGATGACATAATTGTGTTAGATCAATTACATTTCTTAACTTAAAATTATTAAACTCATGTTTAAATTGTTATGAATAAATTCACGGCAACTCGGTGATTTGCTAACTTATGAAAATACTCACCTACCAAAATCTATTCATCTCTTGCACATATCCCTATGTCAATTCAATCGATTAAACAAATCTTAATAGGCAAATATGTTATTGCACATATATACTTATTAAGTCCAAATAATATCTTAAACATATCCCTATGTCAATTCAAACAATTAACTCGATTTAATAAGCACATAAAAGACTATGTGAGGTAACAAAGTATCCTTACCTTGAAACAGTTTAATCACAATAATCTTGCAAGTTATGCAAGGCAAATGTATCGTCAGATACCATTGCTAATTTAACCCTCAACTACCTTAGATGATTAAACATGCACTGGTTAAGTACTGTGTCCATTAATTACAATTTCAATCCGTTTAAATAATTAATTCATTAGTTACCTAACAATTGTAATGTAAGAATAACTTAGTCATGATTTTACTTAATCAAGCATCTTACCGAGGCCTATAACAACATAAACGCAATTTTAATAATTTAAAAGGAAGAAATGCAATCAACCCAACACGAATTAAATTCAAGCTAAGCTGATTAAATTAACCATTCCAACAACAAAAATATTCATAAATATTTTCATCACAAAAACAACAAAAATTAAAAAGAGAGGGAACAAGAATCAAATCCGGTGTTTTTCTGTGGCTTAACTAGGTTGCTCTATTCTTCCTTCTTTGTCATTCTCGCTGATCAAGGCTGCTATGAACACTCAATTGTTGCTCCAAAATGGCTGAAGAAGATCCCTTTCTCAAGAGGAGAAATCGGCAAAAGAGCAAGGAACTTTGAATGGGAAAATGAGAGAAAAAAAAGTGAAAGAAGAATTGTGATAGAAGAGATGTGAATGGGGAATGTGTTGAATGATCAACCAAGGGGGCTTTTATAGCTGAATGTGGCAGCTGAAATTTGCTAAAAATAGCAGCCAAAGCGCCACCCCCTGGCCAGCCTCCTATGTGGCAAAGCTGATTGTTTTAACTTTGCTAAATATGGATTGGGGCAAATATACAAAGCCACCAATTGTGGAGGGGTTTAATGGCAATTTGAAAAAGTCTTCAAGGGGCTCTTTGCAAGCTTAACTAATTAGATAATGAGATGAATTGGGTCAGCACTTGGATGGTTTTGGGCTGTCATTTTCTTGGCCAGTTCGGTTCAATTGGACCACTTTTTCATAATTAATTAATAATAATTTATTAACCCAAATTAACTTGGATATAAATTAAAATTAATTATATTATGAATTGATGTAACACCCCTTACCCGTACCCGAGGCCAGGATAAGGTACGAGGCATTACCGGACAAAGATAAAAACATTAAACTAAAATACGGGCCATAAAATTTGTATCAAATTCAAACTTTTTGCATTTAATCATAAGGTCCCTAATACAAACCTACGAGGCCCAAAACATACTTTAGAAAGGGTTCGGGACTAAACCAGGAACTTACGAAAATCTTGGAAATTTCATGCTTTAAGGCTCCACATGCCCGTGTCCCAAGTCGTGTTCCATACACGGCTGAGACACATGGTCGTGTCTGCCTGTGTGGAATATACCTAGGCTATTTTCCAAGCTTTGGTCAACCTTAATCTCTTACCCACTTATACAAAATCAAAAGCATATAACATGGTATTCATTTAATGATTAAACAATCTCAATTTAAACCACAAACATAGCATTTGTATGTCATCATACATGTGTCTCTCATAGTTATTTTACCTTGTCTATTATAGTACCACTTATACATTTACACCAGGATTATCATCTTACCACTTCATATTTAAAGCTAGATAATATCTTTATAAAATACCACAATTCAGATGCGCAAAATAACATGTTTGCCTGAAACATTTCAATTCAACTCCATACCCAACAAGCATTACATTAAGACTAGTCATATATTTTTATATATATATATACACGTCATGACACATATCATTCTCTTTCTATTTTCTTATAAACACATATCCTTTATTTCATTATATCAATATTTCATATACCATAGTTTCCATGTATTCCACATATATTTATTTTCCTCCTCCTCCTCTCCATTCCACATCCTTAATGTATAGAGCATTCTTGTAAGTACGATTTCACAATTTACTAATAAACGCTCACATCAAACTGTCCACACGAGTCATATTCACTTACTTATTTATAATTTGAGCTACAGAGCTTGAAATTAAGATCCGTAAATTTTCTATAAAACTAGACTCACATATCTTTCCACCATAAAATTTTCATAATTTTTGGTTTAGCCAATTAGTACAGTTTATTAGTTAAAGCCTCCCCTTTTTCAGAGTATGACTACTCTGACCTCTGTGTACTACGAACCAAATTTCTTCCTGTACAGAATTCCAACGACCATGCCATTTATTTCCCTTAAAAATAGACTCAATAAAAAATCCAGGCATGTAAGTTATGACTCTTAATAATTTTTTTACAATTTATGGTGAATTTATAAAGTCAGAATAGGGGATCTCGAATTCATTCAGACCCTGTTTCACAAGAATTCAAATATCACACAATATAGAATTCTTTTGCTTCCCCTGTTTCTTTCATGTGAAAATAGACTCATTAAGCTTTATTTTCATATATATTTTCATTTTTATTCAACTTTCACAATTTTTAGTGAATTTTCAAAGTCACGCAACTGCTGCTGTCCAACACTATTTTACTACTAAAATTCATTCTTACATAATTCCACTTAATCCGTTTTGTCTTATCAAACGTCACCAAACTATCGAGCACATTGCTCATAATTTTCATAAACATATACCTACACTATTTCATCACAAAACTCACAAAGCAAGACATAGTAAGTCTCCGTTGAACACTTCGGATCAATCCTCGATACTTGGTGGTTTCAAACACATAGCTCCACCCATCATAAAGTTCGGCTCTCTTGTACACATGGTGAACACTTAGTACCACCGATGTGACCTAGCCGCTTATCTCCTAGCTCTCTTGTCTACATGGTGTCCTTCACCGGAACCACGCATGCGACCTAGCTACATATATCCCGTAGCTCTCTTGTCTACATGGTGTACACATAGTATCACCCATGTGACCTAGCTACATCATAATGTCTCGTAGCTCTCTTGTACACATGATGTGCACTCAGCACCATACATGTGACCTAGCTACATACCATCTGTATCATCCAATCTTTTCGAAGGTTCAACAGGGATTTCTCTGTCTTTTCCAACAATTTCACCAGTCAAATAATTATCCACAAACATATTTCCAATATTATTATAAAATATCATAATACAAGTAATATTGATGTATTACTTACATATAAACTTACATCTCATTTAATATCAAGGCAATAACATTAAATTACACATTGCCTTATTAAAAATCATATGAACTTACAATTTCGCATAATATCCATAATCATAGAAATCACATTTATGTATGATAATTCAATGCACTTCATGTACCATAGACATATTTTTAAATCAATTCATAAACTTGGCACCATAATCATTTAATTTAACATAATTCAATTAATTCACTAAATTTAACTTTCAAATATAAATTACAGCATTATTGCTTTATTATTATCATACCAACTTACATACTTTCAACACCTCGGATATCATACTAAATATATCAATTTTACATTGAAATATGCATAAATTAATGCTTATTATACATATTAACTTACCTCGATACTAAAACGGTCATTTTACCAACTTTCTCAATTTTTAATTTTTCTCTCATTCTAGGTTCAAATCTCATTTTCTGGGATCTAAAACATCATATTTTACTTATTTAACTAATGTACTATTCAAAACAGTCCTTAACTCAAACTTTGGAAAAATTACAATTTTACCCCTAAACTTTTGCATAGTTACACTTTTGCCCCTAGGCTCGGGAATTAAACTTCATCCCTTATTCTTATGTTTTATGACATGCTGATCACTATTCCCTTCTATGGAAACATCAAATTCTCACTCTAACATATACTTATAACTATTAGGTATTTTTACCGATTAAGCCCTTTTACTCATTTTCACTCAAAACCGAGTAGCACAAGTTGTTTAACATAATTTAAAACCTCATATTCTATCATAAAACATCAAAATAAACACATTTCACCTATGGGTATTTTTCCAAATATGAACCCTAGCTTAAATTATTGCTAGAATAAGCTTAATCAAATTAATGGATTCCAAAAACGTAAAGAACTTGAAAAACAGGCTAGAACAGACTTACTATTGAGCTTGGAAAGCTTGAAAACCCTAGCCATGGCTTCCCCCATGCTAATTTCGGCCTCCATGAAGAAGATGAGTAGATTTTGGCTTTATTTTCCCTTTTTATTTCTTTTAATTACCAAATGACCAAAATGCCCTTCCTTACTAAACTTTCAAAAATTCCATCCATGTCCAATTTTTGTCCATAACTTAGAAATTGGTAAAATTCTATTTAAGACCTCCTAATTAATATTTCAAAGCAATTTCATACTAGAAACTTCTAGAGTGCAAGTTTTGCAACTTATTCAATTTAGTCCCTAACTTCAAATTGAGCACTTTACGCATAGAATTTCTTCACGAAATTTTCACAGAATCATGCAATCATATCATAGACGTCAGAATAATTATAAAATAATTATTTCTATCTCTGATTTTGTGGTCCCGAAACCTCTGTTCCAACTAGACCCAATTTTGGGCTATTACAACTCTCCCCCCCTTTAGAGATATTCGTCCTCGAAAATCTTTCTGGAGTGAGGTTTAGTATCTTTCTCATAATTTCCAGCATTACTAACTAATTTTTTTCAAGACAATACTTTTAGAAACACTGTGTCATCAATTTGAATCCCAAGATAACTCAGTCAACTCTGATATTTCTCTAACTCTGTCCTTCACTTGTCAACCATTCTCAGTCTCTGGTCATATCTATAATTATTTTATCACTGAACTCTTTGATTCCACACTTAGGAACTTAGTCAACATAATTCTCATGAATTTCCATTATTTACACCTCATCGGTAAGGGGGTGAGGTCGTATAGTCTCTAACTCGATTCTGACATATATCTATATGACACATTCTTTTTTTTTTTCTTTCCATTATCCACATATATCATTATAATCATACTATCCACTTCAAACAATTTATTATTCATATCTGTCTTACATAAAATTTCCAACTATCTCATTTTAAACAAGTGCACTCACTCATACATTCTATGAATTTTGAATAACTTTAGTCATCACATTTACTCATTAATTTAGTCAAGCATGCAACAACATATGAAGGCCAAACAAATATGAATAAATATATCACTATATAAACTTTCATCTCACATATTATCACATATACATATATCACGAATTCTTATTCATACCTTTCCGAGTTTAACACATCATAGCTACACTTTATTCAAATACTTCAATATCGCTATCAAATGGTCAGATGTAGCTCGGTTGGAGAATACTTCGTTTTCAACAAAATGGTCCTCATTAGTGTCGGGAGACATCACATTATCACATATTTGTGGCATGTATAACTAAACTCTCACACTTGCTATGTTAGTCCGAGAATCGACTAAACCTAGTCTGATACCACTAAATGTAACACCCTTTACCCGTACCCGAGGCCGGGATAAGGTACGAGGCATTACCGGACAAAGATAAAAACATTAAACTAAAATACGGGCCATAAAATTTGTATCAATTCAAACTTTTTGCATTTAATCATAAGGTCCCTAATACAAACCTACGAGGCCCAAAACATACTTTAGAAAGGGTTCGGACTAAACCAGAACTTACGAAAATCTTGGAAATTTCATGCTTTAAGGCTCCACATGCCCGTGTCCCAAGTCGTGTTCCATACACGGCTGAGACACATGGTCGTGTCTGCCTGTGTGGAATATACCTAGGCTATTTTCCAAGCTTTGGTCAACCTTAATCTCTTACCCACTTATACAAAATCAAAAGCATATAACATGGTATTCATTTAATGATTAAACAATCTCAATTTAAACCACAAACATAGCATTTGTATGTCATCATACATGTGTCTCTCATAGTTATTTTACCTTGTCTATTATAGTACCACTTATACATTTACACCGTGATTATCATCTCACCACTTCACTTAATCATCAAGCATTCATATTTAAAGCTAGATCATATCTTTATAAAATACCACAATTCAGATCATAAAAATAACATGTTTGCTCTAAAACATTTCAATTCAACTCCATACCCAACAAGCATTACATTAAGACTAGTCATATATTTATATATATATATATACACGTCATGACACATATCATTCTCTTTCTATTTTCTTATAAACACATATCCTTTATTTCATTATATCAATATTTCATATACCATAGTTTCCATGTATTCCACATATATTTATTTTCCTCCTCCTCCTCTCCATTCCACATCCTTAATGTATAGAGCATTCTTGTAAGTACGATTTCACAATTTACTAATAAACGCTCACATCAAACTGTCCACACGAGTCATATTCACTTACTTATTTATAATTTGAGCTACAGAGCTTGAAATTAAGATCCGTAAATTTTCTATAAAACTAGACTCACATATCTTTCCACCATAAAATTTTCATAATTTTTGGTTTAGCCAATTAGTACAGTTTATTAGTTAAAGCCTCCCCTTTTTCAGAGTATGACTACTCTGACCTCTGTGTACTACGAACCAAATTTCTCCCTGTACAGAATTCCAACGACCATGCCATTTATTTCCCTTAAAAATAGACTCAATAAGGAATCCATGCATGTAAGGTATGACTCTTAATAATTTTTTTACAATTTATGGTGAATTTATAAAGTCAGAATAGGGGATCTCGAATTCATTCAGACCCTGTTTCACAAGAATTCAAATATCACACAATATAGAATTCTTTTGCTTCCCCTGTTTCTTTCATGTGAAAATAGACTCATTAAGCTTTATTTTCATATATATTTTCATTTTTATTCAACTTTCACAATTTTTAGTGAATTTTCAAAGTCACGCAACTGCTGCTGTCCAACACTATTTTACTACTAAAATTCATTCTTACATAATTCCACTTAATCCGTTTTGTCTTATCAAACGTCACCAAACTATCGAGCACATTGCTCATAATTTTCATAAACATATACCTACACTATTTCATCACAAAACTCACAAAGCAGTACATAGTAAGTCTCCCGTTGAACACTTCGGATCAATCCTCGATACTTGGTGGTTTCAGCACATAGCTCCACCCATCTTAAAGTTCGGCTCTCTTATACACATGGTGAACACTTAGTACCACCGATGTGACCTAGCCAGTTTATCTCCTAGCTCTCTTGTCTACATGGTGTCCTTCACCTGGAACCACGCATGCGACCTAGCTACATATATCCCGTAGCTCTCTTGTCTACATGGTGTACACATAGTATCACCCATGTGACCTAGCTACATCATAATGTCTCGTAGCTCTCTTGTACACATGATGTGCACTCAAAGACCATACATGTGACCTAGCTACATACCATCTGTATCATCCAATCTTTTCGAAGGTTCAACAGGGATTTCTCTGTCTTTTCCAACAATTTCACCAGTCAAATAATTATCCACAAACATATTTCCAATATTATTATAAAATATCATAATACAAGTAATATTGATGTATTACTTACATATAAACTTACATCTCATTTAATATCAAGGCAATAACATTAAATTACACATTGCCTTATTAAAAATCATATGAACTTACAATTTCGCATAATATCCATAATCATAGAAATCACATTTATGTATGATAATTCAATGCACTTCATGTACCATAGACATATTTTTAAATCAATTCATAAACTTGGCACCATAATCATTTAATTTAACATAATTCAATTAATTCACTAAATTTAACTTTCAAATATAAATTACAGCATTATTGCTTTATTATTATCATACCAACTTACATACTTTCAACACCTCGGATATCATACTAAATATATCAATTTTACATTGAAACATGCATAAATTAATGCTTATTATACATATTAACTTACCTCGATACTAAAACGGCCATTTTACCAACTTTCTCAATTTTTAATTTTTCTCTCATTCTAGGTTCAAATCTCATTTTCCGGGATCTAAAACATCATATTTTACTTATTTAACTAATGTACTATTCAAAACAGTCCTTAACTCAAACTTTGGAAAAATTACAATTTTGCCCCTAAACTTTTGCATATTTACACTTTTGCCCCTAGGCTCAAATTAAACTTCATCCCTTATTCTTATGTTTTATGACATGCTGATCACTATTCCCTTCTATGGAAACATCAAATTCTCACTCTAACATATACTTATAACTATTAGGTATTTTTACCGATTAAGCCCTTTTACTCATTTTCACTCAAAACCGAGTAGCACAAGTTGTTTAACATAATTTAAAACCTCATATTCTATCATAAAACATCAAAATAAACACATTTCACCTATGGGTATTTTTCTAAATATGAACCCTAGCTTAAATTATTGCTAGAATAAGCTTAATCAAATTACCGGGATTTCAAAAACGTAAAGAACTTGAAAAACGGGGCTAGAACGGACTTACTATTGAGCTTGGAAAGCTTGAAAACCCTAGCCATGGCTTCCCCCACGCTAATTTCGGCCTCCATGAAGAAGATGAGTAGATTTTGGCTTTATTTTCCCTTTTTATTTCTTTTAATTACCAAATGACCAAAATGCCCTTCCTTACTAAACTTTCAAAAATTCCATCCATGTCCAATTTTTGTCCATAACTTAGAAATTGGTCAAATAGCTATTTAAGACCTCCTAATTAATATTTCAAAGCAATTTCATACTAGAAACTTCTAGAGTGCAAGTTTTGTAACTTATTCAATTTAGTCCCTAACTTCAAATTGAGCACTTTATGCATAGAATTTCTTCACGAAATTTTCACAGAATCATGCAAGCATATCATAGACCTCAGAATAATCATAAAATAATTATTTCTATCTCTGATTTTGTGGTCCCGAAACCTCTGTTCCAACTAGACCCAATTTTGGGCTATTACAATTGATACACATAATTTTGGACCGTCTTAGCCTGGAAATTAATTTTCCTTAGTACTCCAAATTGCTTCCCGGTTTTGTGCTTTTAACAATGTCTACCGAGCCATTTTTCGCCCTTTGTGCAATTCTATCGAAAATAACCAAAATTAATAAAAATTAATTATAAAATTAATTAAAATTCAACATGTTCATAATTTAAGTACAATTTAATTATTTTATTATAATTAATTATTTTTCGACAAGAATTTAATCAAATTCGCATGAATTTAAGTTAAAAAGGGTATAAAAAGTGTGTAAATTTGTGTTTCCACACCCCCAAATTTAATTCATGGCTCGTCCCGAGTAATGCACGAATTTTGAAAAGATTTTCTCAGAAACACCTTTGAAAAACTCCTTTAGAACGACATTTTTCTCAGAATTATGATCTTAATATACTTATACTCAAAAATAAGAAATTTGATAGTTACGCTACTTAAGTATACATATCATCCACATTAACCTCAACAACTATTACAATAGCAAAATTAGAAGAAATGCTTCCTTAACAAAGACATGTTAACCCTTACCAATTTGATTTTTATTCCCTTATTCAAGACTAAGCTGCAATCATTAAGTTTAACTTATGTCTTCATATGTTGATCATAGCAATTTCTCTCCACTAATGTAGGTAGTATAGAAACTTGAATCAATAGGTCTTTAGCAAGGCTGTAACGTGGCTAGGCTAGGGGTAGGTGAAAGATAGATAATTTTAGGCTTAAAACCCTAGACTTAGTGTTAATTGGACCTTCAGAATTTTTACCTTCGATGCACCAACATACTTAACTTTCACTTGCTCTTTTATACATCTATTTTCTTTCAAGTACATGTGTTTTTTTTAATATGAGCACTCGCTTCATGTACTACACTTTTTTGAGCATTTGATATTTCTTTCAACTCCCCTAAACTTATTTTCAAATTAGTACTGAGTCTAGTGTCTTGGACAATTTAAAGATAATTAAGAGAGAAGCGATGGCTAAATATTGCAAGGGTTCATATAAAATTAGGCCATATAGTCTCCAAGTTGGGTTCCAAGAGATAAAATTCCATCATGGTTGGCTTGAAAGGCTCAAACAGTCCAAACAATAGTTGCCTAAATCATTTTCAACATTCCATGCTTCCTAGGATTTCGCCTCAAGAAACTACTAAGTCAATTCTAAAGACTTAAACTTTCATGCATGCCTAACTTTCGTAAGGATCTAGAAATTTATGCTACGATTTGCATGCTTTATTAAAAATACATTCATATCATTATTAAGCTAACATAATAATTTATTGAAATAATAGAACTTTATTTATACTGAAGTTTAGAATGCTTAACAAAATTTCAAATTATTGAACAAAATATATCCTAATCATAATTAAAAGAAAAATATATCCTAATAATTTTTCGGTCCCCCTACTTAATATGAACAATGTTCTCATTGATTAAAATGAATAGATACTATACACCAGGTAGGATTTTAGAAAAGAGGAGGTGAGTCAATTTGACTACTTAAGTACCAAGCTCTTTCTAAATCTAATCCTAGACATTTATATACCTATCGCCACACTTTATACCTTATGACTTGCTCCAATTTTATTAATGATTTTCCTCTCTTATTTTACTATGCGAAAATAAAAATTCCTAATTAACTTAATCCTAAAATTACCTAGGAACATAAATGAAATAAAGTCAAGATCCCCCTTTATTTTTTTGCAGATCCTTCCGAATTTGACTCATCTTTTGCTCCATCATTATTTCCTTTACATGAATCGCTTCGCTTCTTCTTCGATAGTGGACTCCATGGTTCAAATATGAAATCTGGAAACTCAAGTACAAAAATAAATGGGTCATTGTTAATTTTTGTAAGAGCACTTCTCGTCGAGCCATCCCTTATTTTTGATATCTCTACTAAGCTTGTTGTTGCCACTGCATATGTTGCATTATGTCCATAAACTTTGACAGATCATCTCAAAGATCTGGGCGACGCAGTTTGATTGTCACTGGCGATAAGTTTTAAAATTTATAAATGATCGAACTCAAACTATCTATTATCACGACAAAGGCAAGCGCACCTATCGAACAGTAGTATAGTTTTAGCAAGACCGGATGTCAAACCCAAAGGAACTAAAAGTACTAGTATTAACTTTCTTTTTATTATCTAGCCTAAGAATAATGAAGATTGTTTTAACTAACTAATTTACTAATCTAAGAATGCACATAAAATAGATTGGGGAAAATAATTTTGGAAAACTAATTGATTTAAGACAACACCCAAGGAAGAATCCACCTAGACTTCTCTTGTTAACTGACTCTGAACCAGACGATTTATTCACTTGACTTGATCCGTAGGAATCCCTAAGTTATGTTATTATCCCTATTCAAGAATAATAACGTCTAACCCTAGGTTGATTAATTGAAATCTCTTTCTAATTAAAACCCTTAGTTTTGCATTAACTCGATCTATGGATTCCCTTATTAGATTTGACTCTAATCCACTAGATTTATGTCCTCCTATCTCTAGGATTGCATGCAACTCCGCTTAATTACGAGCGATCTACTCTTAGACAGGGATTATTCATCCTCCGAATAAGCACATCAATACTTGAATCAATATCCTGGAATATTTAAAAAAAAGTTTAAAGTCATAATTAAGAACAAATCAAATATTTATCATACAGTTCAGAAAATATTAACAAGATCCGTCTTATGTTTCATCCCCCTCAGGTATTTAGGGGGTTTAGTTCATAACTAGAAAAGAAAACATTTCAGAAGAATGATAACAAAACATAAAGAAAACCCAAAAAACCCTTAAGGAAATTGAAGGGAGATCTTCAGTCTTGGAGATGAATCCGGCTTTCGAGATGGATCAATCGACTTTCTTTGAGTAAATCCTTGCTTCCTACTCTCTGTCTCCTCTTTTAATCCTCCTCTAGGGTGTTTAAATAGGATTTTGAATGCCTAAAAGCCCTCCAAATCGCCTTTTTCCAAATAGAACTTAACTTGGGCTCGATAGGGACACGCCCGTGTGTGATTATTTCAGGCCATGGTCAAGGCTGAGAAATAGACACGCCCATGTTGAGGTTCTTTTAGGCCGTGTTCGAGCCTGCTAGAATGGCACGGGCATGTGTGCTACCCGTGTAAGGAACTCCAGGCCGTGTTGTTTTCCCACATCGGCCTATTTTCTCTGTGTTTGGCCCGTTTCTTGTTCTTTTTGCTCTCTTGTGCTCTTCTAAGTATAAAACATGAAATTAAAGGATTAGGAGCATCAAATTCACCAAATCTAAGGAGAAATCATTCATAAATGTGTTAAGAATGGGATAATAATATGTATAAATTACGGTTTATTAAATATCCCCACACTTAAGTGTTTGCTTGTCCTCAACCAAAATCCTCAATTCATAATTAGGAATTTCTTTTTCTCAACTTATAATTCCTATCAGTAATATCTCAAACTAATCCATAAGTAATCATACATTGAGAATTCAACTAAAAGAACATTAAAGTTTCAAACATTCCAAGTTGAGCATTTAATCACGAAAAATATAGGCATCTTCCCTCATCAAAGTAATCACCATTGATTCGAAATCTCACAGAGTTTAACATCCTCACTAAAGATTCATTCAAATCACTCGAAGTGTTTAGGGATAATGAATTTAGCACTCAACAGTCAATATGAAAACTTATTGCCATAGGCTTGCATGAAAATCAAATCTCCACCACTATAAATTGAGATGATACATCAATCAAAAGGTCTTTAGAGGGTTGTAACGAGGTTTTGGTTAAGGGTGTGGTCACAAGCTGAAAGAGAAGGCTAGAATCGAAATTGAATTGAAAAATTACTTAACTAGAAAAATATTTAATCATCAATTGCGTACAAAAGAGCTTCTTCTCAGAATATGGAATTAAACACTCAAGCTTCAAAAATACGACTTATTACTAATAAATAGATATGTATTTTTTTTAAGAACAAATTAAGTAACATAGACTAACTATTAAGAATAAGACATAGCTAAGCAATTTATTCAAATCAGATCTCGACAAAAATAGGGATAAAATTAATTGAGGGGATTTCAACAATAATGAGTTATGGGTTAATATAGGGGGTAAATTAATGAATAGGATGTTAGGCTCAAAGGGGTTTACTAAGGGTTAATTGTGAAGGTAGGCTTTTCATGGCATGAGTGGGTTAAACCTAAGTGCCTCTATCATCTTGACATAACAAATCAAATGTTGTGGTCTTGACATGCATAATCAAGTAAGTTCTAGAAGAATAATTCGATATTGACGCACTCAAAGCAACAATAAAAGTGAGCATGAAAGAAATAATAGATGCTCTAAAGGCTCAAAATCTCACAAAAATTATGGCTTTTTGATGTTTAAACCTGTGGATGTCAATTCAAGATAATACCTAAACTTGGAGAAAACATCCTAAAATTTTAAATTCTCAAAAATCAACTTATCATGCTTAATTCTCTAATGTCTTAAAGTTTAAATAGTCAATGCATGAATGCCTATGTTTTAATTCAATATATATCAATAAAAATCATAAATTAATCAAAATTCATTCTAAAAATTATATGAGCGATTTACAAGAGAACAAGACAAAATTCAGATAAAATTTAAGGATTTTTTCTAATAGTGATATAGTTGACTCCCCCCACACCTAAGATGTACATTGCCCTCAATGTACAAAGATAAAGTTAGTGGCAATCATAGATATAAGATCATAAGATAGGGAGAGAAGTGAAACTTCCTGAATGTTAAATGAATGAACTCCCTAGTTTGGAGTTATGTAGAGTGGAGGAGGATACTCCGGTAGTGGTATAGGTTGGGTTCCACAAGTGCTGTGCCAAAAGAATATTATATATCGTGGTGGCTATGATCGTGGTCGAGTAGGGCTTGGCAGTCGTGGAGAACCTTTTTCAGTGGAATTTGAAGTTCCTAACTGATAGTGAGCTTTGGAGCTCTTTATAACTGTGATGAAATCAGGAAATCTTTAGGGAATATAAAGAAGGATAATTACTCGTAATGAAATAGCCGAAATTAAAATTTGTTTATAAAACCTAAAAATAAAATAGTATCAAAAGGAAATGAAAAGTTAAAAGTGAAAATAATAAGAAAAATGATAAATAAAAATAGAAATAGAAATAAAGATAAAATATAATTAGATCTTTAAATATCATTATCGCTAGATGGTTCCCGAGGTGGTGGTGGCGATGAAATGTGGAGGTGCTGACAAATCTATTGTAGAGTAGCATCAATGTTATCAAATCGCTGAAAACACTGCTGCTCAAATCGAGTGAGGCACTCAGAGATGTCAGAATATGAAGCCGCCGCATAAAATAAACGATGGGTGGGTGGTGGTTGAGACGGTGGGTCCTCGTGTCGTGGAGGGACATCATCGGTAATGTCCTCGGGGGCCTCCTCCTTGGCTGATTGGGCGAGACGATATTGAGGAGGGTAGGTTCCATGACGCTTTTCGATCATCCTCATACTTAGCATGCTCGAGATGCCTTGTGGAGATATCTGGCTAATGAGGGTAAGGGAGGATGCTTGTGCCGCTGTGTTGAGGAGCCGGAAGTGTCGAGTCAGTCGAGTCACATAGGGGCCAATGGAGATGACCCCCTTCCGATGCTGCTCCGTCTGATGGTGAATGGCAAGGGCGATGAAATTGGCAAGGTCGAAGACGTGCCCATGAGACATACTCCATAGAAAGTAGGCGTCGTGAGTGTTTACGACGCCGGTGCTCTGTCATCTCCCTGTCAGAGTGTAGGCTAAGATGGCGTATAGGTACCTCAAGGATGAAGGGAGAGCCGATGCCTTGGAGCGGCTAGGGTTGTAGGTGGCCGAGCGAGGGACGAGGGCGTTCCAACACTTCGAGGGAGAATAATGGATGTGGCAGTTAAGAGTATCGAGGTCGTTCTCCTCCTTGAACTCCTTCGTGTAGAGGCCCAGTGTAGTATAGTTCGAGTGACATCTTGAAGATGGAAGGTTGAGTAAATTTTGAGTGTGAGCTCAAGGTATGTTGGCTCGATGATCGCAAAGAAGAGTTCCCGTGGATTGCTTATTAGAAGAGCTCTGACTACATCAGCCAGTTGGACTTGTTTGAGTGCGGCCCAGTCAATGCAGCGGCCCGCAACTAAAGGTCGGGCCCGAAGTATCTAGAAGAGTTCTTTCTAGGGTCCCACGGGAAACTGAAGGAAGGGGTGGCGAATCTCTGCGGTAGGAACCGAGGAAGACGATGCTGCTTTCCTTTTCTTTGAAGCAGAGGCGGCAGCCTTTTTACCACGACTTGACATGATATCTGCAGTAAGAATAGCATGAAGTTATAGGAATAATCCACACGAATGGAAAAATATGCAAGTATGTTAAAACTAAATATTAATATTTTATGGGGGTTTTCTGACTATAGGGAAAATCTACTGAAAACAACCAAATCCTTTATTATGAATATGAATACGAGAATGATGCTAAGGAAAATAACTATTGGATGCATGTGTAATAGCCCAAATTTACCCGAGCCCGTGCAATGAAATAAACAAAATTTGTAAATTAAATAAATAAATGTCCTTGTTGAAATGTCCAAATTACAATAAACAGGCCTAAAGGCCCGATAGCCCAAACTTAGTTACACTTGTAGCCCAACTGGTCTAAACAAGAATGCCCATTAAACCTATACCTGGTTACACTTAAAACACCCTTGGCCCATGTACTCGAACCTGACCCAAATCAGTAAAGCCCAGTGAGGTCCAATCCCTAAGTTGAATCAGGAAACTCTAGGGTTTCCAGAAGCTTCGCGCCGCAAGCATCACGCCCCTTCGTCTTACTCCATTCCAGTGGATTCTCATCGACACCGTGATTTCAGCCCCGTATTGTGCCATAATCGACGAATGGATCAACGCCAGCCCACTCCTCACCGTGAGATCCTCGATGGTACCTACAAAAAGGGAAAGAAGAATAGTAGAGATGAATGCAAATATGGCAAGAAATAAAATCAAGGATTGTAAATTTGTTTTCAGTGGCTATAAAAGCCCAAATCAAGAACGATGTAATACTACATTTTTTATATACATACGCATATACAATAAAATATCAGCACCTTATCGAAGAAACAGAGGTAATATACCTTTACATTTTTATTTTCTCTAAATACATGCAAGTATTATCAAAATAAACTAAAAGGAAATTTACCTGTTGAAATCGCACGAAAAAATTGAGGCTCTTCAGCTGCCTACCGCCGTACGTGGCGGAGTCAGTGGCGGCACGTGGGCGCGTGGGAGCCTGAGGATGAAAGCTCGACGGAGCTCCGAGAGCCACCCCCCCAATCCTCTTTCAGAGGATTTTTAGTTGTTTTTTTAAACCCGAGTTAAAATGATTTTAAGGCCAAAATTTGGCTTATATAGCCTGATGAAAATGATGTCGTTTCGCTTAAAACAATAAGCTTCAAAATGGTATCGTTTTAAGGCTGAGGATCCGCGTGTTGACCCGTAACCCGGGGAGGATCCGCGTTTTTTTTGTAAATTGGCAAATTGCTGTTTGAGCCTTTCCCCATTTTTTTATTTTTTAATCTCGTTGAATTTTAAATTTTATATTTCAATTTGGCCCCGACCTCTTTATTTTTGTTTCAATTTAGTCTCACCTGCCAGTGTAAGGCTTATTTTGCGAACAACGCCATTTCGGGATTAGGGCAAATTTCCTAGTGAGTACCTCGGAGTTTTGTGCGCGTTCCAATTATGCCTAAACCTCTTTTTTTATATTTTAAAATCAGCCCTAGAACTTTAGTTTTATTTAATTTTAATCCTTTTAAATATTTTTGCATAATTTACTTATTAAATACTTTATATATTATTTATTTTACTATATTTATATGTAAATTATTACATATTATATTATTTATATATCATTTTATTATAAGCTATTTATTATTAAAGATTTTGTTATTATTGAAAATTACATTTTTATATATCATTATTTAGAGTTTAGTACGTAATATTTTAAAATTTAATGTGAAATTTTGTTCCTGTTTAATATATTCATATCTTTAATAAACATATTAAGTTATTAAATCATACAATATATTTATATATATTAACTATTGTTTAAAATTTTCCTTTATTATTTATATATATCGTTTTAAATATTTTTATTCTTTGTAAATTGTATTTAGACTTTATCCTTTTTACGTACATAATTTGTTTGTTTATTTTAAGTACCCTTTTCCGTATTTACTTGATGTTGTTTTGATATAGTAATCTTACCTCATAAATTATTTGTTATTTTTATATTATTATTTTTATACATTTGCATGAAATATTATTACATATATATTAGGTAATTATATTGTTCTATTTATTATTCGCCACGTTGTATTTAGCATGGAATGATAATGTATGTATATTTACGTTTTTACGATTATATATGCATGAGATATTAATGTATATTATGTGAGTTATGTCATTATCATTTTCTATATTATATTCACATCAAATGATAAAGCATGTATCATGTAATTAGGTTTATCTTTTGTAATATGTAAAATACATCATTACTTTTAAAAATTATATCTCATTTAATTCAAAAGGATTTTTTTAAAAAAAAGGCAATGTTTTTTATATTTAGGAATTCGGGAAGTAGTGCCCTAACATGCTGGGTTGCGATTTTCCGTTTGTGTAAATGTCTAAAGTATCCTTCTAAATAGATTTCGTAAATCACGAGATGATTTCGATTACAAAAGTTTAAAGATATTGCGTCCAAACATGCTGGATGTGATGTTTATACTCTTTCGGAGTGAAAGAACCTCGACTTTCAGCAAATTATTCCGGTTTTAAAAAGAGATTTTATTTCTAAATTCTTTCAAACTTTTGACATTAAGACAAAATTATTCAATTTGGTACCAATTTTGGACGTTGCGAGGGAGCTAATCCTTCCTCGTACGTAACCGACTTCTGAACCGTTTTGTTATAACTTCGTAGACCAAAATATTTTATAAGGTGATCCAATCACACCAAAAAAGGTTGGTGGCGACTCCCGTCGTTTTCAAAATCTCGTTTTAAAAAAAAAAAAGAGGTTTCGACAGCTTGGCGACTCCACTGGGGACATAAGAGAGTCAGGCCAAGAAATTGATTATTTTCTTTCTTAATGTCGAAAGTTTGGACAATTTTAAAATTGATCCTTTTTACATGTGTTTGGCTGCATATGTTTGTTATCTTGTTGCCGCACACTGCATTTGCATGACTGCTGTGGTTGCACCCCTAAGTGGGAGTGAAAAGCTACGCTTTCGTGAGGTTTTCACCTCTGAATGAGCTAGTGGATTACTTCCGGGATACATCTGTACCCATGTCTTCGTGAGATTTTCATCTTCGAATGGCCATAGGGAAATGTGTCCCCCTGAACTGAACTTGGTCTATATGAGCATATAATGGGTGAGGACTGAGGAATCTGCTGGTTCAGGTAACCTTGCTTTAGAACTAAAACGCATATAGTGAACTTTAAGTGTTTACCCTAAGGAGTATAGTGATAGCCTTTAGTAAATTACCCTTATAAGTATTTGTTTATTATACTTTTATATATGATACTAATTTATTTTATTTTGCTATCATTACATGTCATTCAACATTTAAGGGTGTCGATTCACGATTAGATTTCTAGACTAGAAAGTTTTGTAATGAGAAACGAATATCTTAATAAAGTGGAGGACAACACCTCTGTCTGTACCTGGTCAGAGAAAACCCAGTTAGAGAAAGGAGATAGTGTCACCGAGGGGTATACATTAGAGTTATGGGACTTCACTTGTATTAATTCGACACAGAATGAGTTTCAAGAGTTGAGAGACATTTGGGCCCATGGGATAACGAGGCTAAGCAGCTGTTCTACCAGAATTATGGAGATCTTCCCTATTTGCTAGATATCAAGGTGGATAAGCATCTGTTTCGAGCTATGGTACAATTTTGGAACCCTGCCTATAGTTGTTTTACCTTTGGAGAGGTAGACTTAGTACCTACCTTGGAGGAGTATACGACCTTGCTTCGCTGTCCAAAAATTCAAGGTAACAAAGCTTATGTTAGGACTGCTAACCTCTTAACTTTCGCGAAGAAATTAATGATGATCACAGGGATGAGTGAACAGTGGGCTGCAGCTCGAATCCAACAAAAGGGTGATGGTAAATGCATTTCGTGGGTAAGTTTGAGGGATATAATATTGGCACACCTAGACGTGAAGAGGAGGTTCGATGTCCTAGCTTTAAGTATTTATGGTTTGGTGATTTTCCCAAAAGCTATGGGACACATAGATGAGGCAGTCGCGGATTTATTCGATCGACTAGGTAAGTAGAATACACCTGTGCCTGCAATCCTAGCTGAGACATTTAGATCCTTGAATGCATGTCGGAGAGTTGGGGAAGGTAGATTCATTGGATGTGCACAGTTGTTGTTAGTTTGGTTCCACAATCACTTTTGGAAGGTCGATTAGATTCCTTGCCGAGTGTTCTTTAAAGATTATTCTCCCTTAAAGGAAGCAGCAGCTACACCAAGGAGGGATGACATTACAGAGGGAAGGTGGATAGAAATACTTCAGAACCTCCAAGAAGAAGATGTTATGTGGAAAGCCCCTTGGATAACTCCTAGCGAAATTCTTTATTGTTGCGAAAGCTTTGATTGGGTACCTCTTCCTAGAATTTGGAGAGTTTTCGGCTATGCACCATTACTCGTCTTAAGGCAATATAAGGAGAAGCAATTTATACCAGCAACACAAGGGCTAGCTCAGAGTGATTTTTCATATAAGGGGGATCATTATAAGAAAAAGATGAGAGAAATTTTCGAGGCTTGGAAGAAGGTTTGCTATGTGAAGATTCTGACTAAAAGTCCGACGATAACTTTTGAATACAAAGGGTGGTTCAGTAAGAGGGTCAATGATAACATCCCTAGACCGAGTTTGGAGGCTGCTCGATCGATGGAGGAGAATTTACGAGTGATTCCGTCAGAGTTAGAGGTCATAAAGCAAGAGTTCGAAAGGAAGAATTTAGAGCTTGGAAGAAAGATAGAGAGGCTTGAGGAGGAAAAGATGTACCTAAGCTTAGATGTCGACATCCAGAAAATCAAGGTCGAAAAAGTGAGGAAAGGAAAAAGGAAGATTGAGGAAGACTGAGATGACTTGAAGACGCAATATAAAAACAGATAGCTATCACTGAAGAGAGCTGGATTGGGGAAGTCTTCAGAGCAGTGGCAACAAGAGGTTCAAGAAGAAAGAGCCAAAGTCGAGTATTGGGAGAAAAAGTTCCAAGAGAAGCAAGTACAGAATCAGGCCTTAGAGAAAGAGAATCAAGGATTAAAAGCTAAGGTGACTGAGCTTGGACGATCTCTTCATCATCATCGAAGTCGTAATTTTACGGTCGAGTTAAAAGCAAGTCTGAAAAAAATCAAGGAAATGAAGCACAATATTGGAGAGTTGGAAGCGGCACTGCAGAACTGTGAGATACAGATTGAGCAGCTCGAGGCAAGGGAAGGACGTTGGAAGGGAGAGCTTCACCATTTTCAGGATCAAGTTAGAGATAGAGACTATCTCATGGGAGAAGCCATAGCCCAGATTCGAAAGGTTGCTGATCATTTGCAAGACCTGGCAGAGCAAGCTAATGTATTAACTACAAAGTATGAGTTAGTGTCAGATAGAGGTCTAGAGTTAGCTTTGTTGTTGGATAGGGTTAAAACTCTAGGCCAGAGGGCGAAGGCGTATTTGTAATCCGTTTTGTGTAAAGATTTTTGTTTCTTAAATAACATTTTCTAAAAGAAACTGAATCAGAATTGATATCTTTTAGCATTCATGCATTTGCATCTCATCGCATCATATGCATTCAAATTTATAGAAAGACCCTAATTAGTTAAAATTATTAGGGAGAAAGAGAGAGTGTGAGAAAGGAAAATCTGGAAGCAACACATCCTTACGGTACACGCGCCAAGACAAAGAAAATAGATCAAAAAAGAGCAATTGTGGAACAATTGGCAAAAATCCAACAAGAGATGAAGGATCAAATGTTGGAGGCTCAAAGGAATGTGATGGCTGAGATGGCTCAGTTGTTGAAAGGGGCGACGGATAAAGGAAAGGCCCCTATGACCATCACTGAACAAGATAATGAGGATCATCCTCCGGGTTTTACTCCGCCCCATGTGCAAACTTAACCTGAACTGTATCCCCGAAGGCCTTCTGTCACAATAAGGCCTCAACATGGGCAAGTCGATATTGGAATACCTATTAACTTTCAAACTGGCTTGGGATTCAACCCAGGAGATAACCCTACCAATCCAGTCATCCCTGATTTAGATGTAGCTGAGAGGGAAGAGATGAGGCTCGAATCATCAAGGCAATTAGAAGAGCGTTGTAGATGGTTAGAGGAGAAGTTTAAGGCATTGGAAAATGCTGATAATCATCAGGGAATTGACGCCAAGGACTTGAGTTTGGTCCCAGATTTGGTGCTTCCATATAAATTCAAAATACCAGAATTTGAGAACTACAATGGGACTACTTGCCCTGAGGCCCATATCACCATGTTCTGTAGACGGATGACTGGCTATGTAAACAATGATCAATTGTTAATCCATTGTTTTCAGGATAGTTTGGTTGGGGCAGTGGCTAGGTGGTATAATCAATTCAGTCACGCAAGGATCGGTTCTTGGAGAGACGTAGCGCAAGCCTTTACGCAGCAATATAATCATGTGACTAACATGACTCCTGATAGAATCACGTTGCAAAACATGGAAAAGAAGCCTAATGAGAGTTTTAGGCAATATGCACAGAGGTGGAGAGAGGTTGCCATGCAAGTTAAACTACTATGCTGTTTATTAACACTTTGAAGGCCCTTTTTATTACTCATATGATTGGAAGTACCACCAAGAGCTTTGCTGATATAGTTATGGCAGGAGAAATGATCGAGAATGCCATAAGGGGTGGCAAGATAGAAAGGGAGACTACTAAAAGATTGGCCCCAAGAAATAAAGATAATGAGGTGAACAATACGAGTAATTATAATTCAAAGGCGATTACGGTTAGTCAGCCCAGAGTAACTACAGTTGGGCAACAAGATTCTCAAAAACAGGGATCTGGTTCGAGATAAAATTCTGAGAAGGTCTCATTTACGCCTATCCCAGTGACGTATCGGGAGCTTTATCAAAGTTTATTCAATGCGCATGCAATAGCTTCTTTTCATCTAAAACCTCTGCAACCTCCATACCCTAAATGGTACGATGCAAACGCCAAATGTGAATACCATGCAGGGATATCGGGGCATTCGATCGAAAATTGCACTGGCTTTAAAAAAGCAGTGGAAAGACTCATCAAGATGGGGGTTGTAAAATTTGACGATACCCTTAGTAATGAGAACCCGTTGCCAATTCATGGTGATCAAGGGGTAAACGCAGTTGGAGACACTGGTATGAGAAGGATTAAAGAGGGCGTGGTCGAGGTGAGAACGTCGATGAATGTAATTTGGGAAGAAATAGTGAAAAAAGAGATGATAATCTCTAAAGAAAGGAATAAAGGAGTGAGGGACTACTGCGAGTTCCATGCTGAAGAGGGAAATAAGATCCAGGAATGTGACGAGTTTAAGGCCTCGGTACAAAGCCTTATGGATAATAATGAGCTGGAATTTTATGAAGTTGGTCCAGACGAGGGACATATATGCACATTAGAAGGTTGACCGAAGAATCAAAATCGGCCAAGGATCATTATTTCTTTACCAAGAAATAATGAAGTTGAAATACCAACGGTATCGAAGGTCATTATCCATAAACCTATTTCCTTTCCTTATAAGGATAACAAGAGGGTACCCTGGAATTATGACTACAATGTGACAATGCCGGAGAAGGAGGATATAGCTAGTGCTTCTAAGGAGGGTCAAGGTGAGGGTTCTTACACACGCAGTGGGAAGCGTTATGATGTAGAAGGCGTTAGAGTTGAGCCCGCAAAAGCAAAAGCCTTTGACAAAGGAAAAGGGACAGAAATACTGGTTAATGGGCCAGTGAAGGAAGAAGAAGCCAGAGAATTTCTAAAATTCTTAAAACACAGCGAGTACAGTGTGGTTGAACAATTGCGCAAACAACCAGTTCGCATATCAGTGTTGGCTTTGCTTCTGAGTTCAGAGGTACATCGGGAAGCATTAATGAAGGTGCTCAATGAGACTTATGTTACTAATGATATATCCATCAATAAGTTGGATCGATTGATAAGCAACATAAGTGTTAACAATTTCATCTATTTCAATGATGACGAAATCCCACCTGGTGGCATGGGATTAGCTAAAGCTTTACACATCACCACTCGCTGTAAGGGGTATACATTGCTGAGTGTACTTATTGATAATGGATCAGCCTTAAATGTCTTACCATTATCTACGTTGAATAGATTACCCATAGATAATTCTCACATGAAAACATGCCATAATGTAGTGAGAGCATTCGATGGTACGGAGAGAAAGGTCATGGGAAGAATTGATATTCCTTTGATGATTGGGCCAAATACTTATGAGGTGGAATTTTTAGTGATGGACATCAAGCCCTCTTACAATTGCTTGTTGGGGAGGCCTTGGATACACTCGGCAGGAGCGGTGCCCTCATCTTTGCACTAGAAATTAAAGTTAGTAGCTGATGGACGGCTGGTCAGCATAAATGCGGAGGAGGACATTATAGCAACTGTTACCAGTGACGCACCCTATGTAGAAGCAAACGAAGAGGCAATGGAATGCTCTTTCTGTTCATTAGAATTCATTAATGCAACATTCATTTCAGAGGGGAGTGTGGTGCCGGTGCCCAGGATATTCAGAACTACAAGAATGGGTTTGCGAATGACAATGGGGAAAGGAGCTTTGCCAGGAAAAGGATTGGGAAGATATCTTCAAGGAGAGATTCAAATTCCAGAACTAAAGGGGAAGAGAGACCGTTTTGGCTTGGGTTACAGGCCAGATCACAAGCAAAGAAGGAAGAAAATAGAAAAGCGTCAAAAAAGAAGAAGGGCGCATTTAAGTGGAAGAGAAGTAGAGTGGGAATTGATGACGTTCCCCCATATATCCCAAACTTTTATATCAAGAGGGATAATTCACCCTAAGGGAGGGCTGCTTGAAAAAGGAAGCTATCACATAAATGCTGTGCATAATGAAGAGTCTGGACAGCGAAATCTTGAGGGCATTCACCCTTACGAACCAGGAAGCTCTTTAAACAATTGGGTTGCAGAGGAACTTCCTATAGTTTTTAAAGATTCTTCAGAGTAATTTTTAGAACACTCTTATTGTTCTAAAGCCTAGGAGTAGTAAGATTTCATTTGTAAAATAGGCTCATGTTCAGATATTTACATTTCAATAAAACGCAACTTTTGTTATCGATCAAGTGAACATTCTTTTATACTGTTCAATTTTCTTTTGACATTTAAATTCTTTCAAATTTTTTCCTTTTCATTCATAACATAAAAATAATTGTTCCTAAAATTCATTCATTCTTTGTACATTCTTTTATACCCCGTAGGTCCCTAGATATCAATGACATGAGCATTGATACTACAAATTCTAGATTCTCTTTTGAGCAAGACATGTGTTTAGAAGAACTTCAGGATTTTAAAGATGACAGGGATTGTGATATGTCTCCAGATTTGTTGAGAATGGTGAAACAAGAGGAGAAACAAATCTTACCCCATGAGAAAGGAGCAATAGAGAATGTAGCCTTGGAGGAAGGGAAAGAGGTGAAATTGGCACACATATTGCTAAAAAAACAAAACAAGGCCTTGTTGAATTGCTACGTGAATTCAAAGATATATTTGCATGGTCATATCAGGATATGCCGGGATTGAATACTGATATCATGGTACATCGCCTTCCCATAAGACAAGATTGCAAGCCAGTTCAACAAAAATTGCGAAGAATGAGGCCTGATATTGTGTTGAAAATAAAAGAGGAAGTCAAGAAGTAGTTTGATGCTGGATCCCTACAAGAGGTTAAATATTCAGAATGGGTGGCTAATATTGTACCTGTCCCTAAGAAGGATGGAAAGGTACGAATGTGCGTTGACTACAGAGATTTAAACAAAGCTAGCTCGAAGGACAATTTTCCTTTACCGCATATCGATACTTTAGTAGATAATACAGCAGGGTATTCGTTGTTTTCCTTTATGGATGGTTTCTCAAGGTACAATCAGATAAAGATGCATCCTAAAGACATGGATGAAACTACCTTCATAACATTGTGGGGCACCTTTTGTTACAAGGTAATGCCCTTTGGGCTGAAGAATGCAGGAGCAACATACCAAAGGGCTATGGTGACCTTGTTTCATGATATGATGCACAGAGAGATTGAGGTGTATGTTGATGATATGATTGCCAAATCTCGAATAGAGAAGGAGCATATTGAAGTCTTGAGGAAGTTGTTCCTAAGATTAAGAAAGTTTCAGTTGAAGCTTAATCCGGCAAAGTGCACTTTCGGAGCTAGGTCAGGGAAATTACTAGGCTTTGTGGTCAGCGAAAAGGGAATAGAAGTTGACTCAGACAAAGTTAGAGCCATACGAGATTTGCCTCCACCACGTACTCAGAAGAAAGTTTGGGGTTTTCTTAGAAGGTTGAATTATATTGCTAGGTTTATTTCACAATTAATAGAGAAATGTGATCCTATATTTCGCCTCCTTAGAAAACACAACCAAGGTACTTGGGATGAGGAATGCCAGGATGCCTTTGATAAAGCAAGCAATACTTGTTAAACGCTCCAGTATTATCTCTACCTAGTCCAGATAGACCATTAATTCTGTACTTGTCGGTGTTTAGTAATTCCATGGGATGCGTGCTTGGTCAACATGATGAGTCAGGAAGAAAAGAGAAAGCGATATATTACCTCAGTGAGAAATTTACTGAGTCTGAAATGAGATATTCGCCAATTGAAAAGTTGTGTTGTGCTTTGATTTGGACAACTCGAAGGTTAAGGAAATATATGCTATATCATACAACTTGGCTAATTTCAAAACTTGATCCATTAAAGTACATGATGGAGTCAACAGCCCTAAATGGAAGAATGGCAAGGTGGCAAGTATTGCTCTCAGAGTTTGATATAGTCTATGTGAGTCAAAAGGCTATAAAAGGAAGCGCGATAGTAGAATTTCTAACTAGCAGAGCTTTAGAAGATTATGAACCATTGAGCTTTGATTTTCCTAATGAGGAGTTGATGTATGTGGCAGTTATTGAAGAATATTCATGGAAGTTGAACTTTGACGACACATCCAACGCGGTAGGAAATGGGATTGGGGCAGTCTTGGTATCCCCAAAGGGTGATCATTATCCATTTACATGTAAATTGGATTTTGACTGTACAAACAACATGGCCGAATATGAAGCATGTATCATGGGGATTCGAGCAGCCAAAGAGTAGAAAATGAGAACCTTGGAAGTATATGGAGACTTTGCATTGGTAATTTACCAGCTTAGAGGTGAATGGGAGACAAGGGACCCCAAATTGATTAATTATCGAAAGGAAGTTTTGGAGTTACTTGAAGAATTTGATAATGTCACTTTCAGTTATCTCCCACGGGACAAAAATCAGATGGCGGACGCTTTGGCAACATTGGCTTCCATGATTAAAGCAAATAAGCAAGAGGATGTGGAACCAATTCAGATGAGCATTTCTGAGGTTCCAGTTCATTGCTATAACATCGAAGAAGAGGAAAAGGATGACCATCCTTGGTATCAAGATATATTATGGTATGTGAGAAATCATGAATATCCTGAGCAGGCAACTGAAAATGACAAAGGAACTTTGAGGAGGTTAGCCTGCAAATATGTCCTAGATGGGGACATCCTTTATAAAAGAAGGAAAGATCAGGTATTTTTGAGATGCGCTGACGCTGTAGAAGCTAGACAAATCCTGGAAGAAGTACATGAAGGAGTTTGTGGTACCTATGTTAATGGCTTTACGATGACAAGACAAATCATGAGGTTTGGATACTATTGGTCTACTATGGAAGAAGATTGTATAAATTATGCTAAAAAATGTCATAAATGCCAGATATATGGGGACAAGATCCATGTACCACCTTCACCCTTCCATGTTATGACTTCTCCATAGCCCTTTTCCATGTGGGGCATGGATGTCATTGGGCCAATATCACCAAAAGCTTCGAATGGGCATCGTTTCATTTTCGTGGTCATCAACTACTTCACAAAATGGGTGGAGGCAGCTTCATATGCTATTGTTACCAAGTAGGCAGTAAGTCGATTCTTGAAAAAGGAGATTATTTATCGGTATAGAATGCCTGAGAGGATTATATCGGATAATGCATTGAACTTGAATAACAGTATGATTGCAGATGTTTGCAGTCAGTTCAAGGTCAAACATCATAATTCATCTCTATATCGCCCGAAAATGAATGGGGCAGTGGAAGCTGCCAAGAAAAACATCAAGAAGATAGTGGGAAAAATTATTGAAACTTACAGAGATTGGCATGAGAAATTACCGTTTGCACTCTTAGCCTATCGAACGTCTGTCAGAACCTCTACTGGGGTAACTCCTTTCTCGTTGGTTTATGGGATAGAGGCAGTGTTACCTATTGAAGTAGACATACCTTCTTTTCGAATTTTGCCAGAGATAAAGCTGGATGAAGCAGAATCGATTCAAGCGCAGTATGACCAATTGAACTTGATTGAAGAAAAGAGGATAAGGGCTATTCGTCATGGTCAGATGTATCAGAAGCGAATGATGCGAGCCTATGACAAGAAAGTTCGTTCAAGAGAATTCCACGAAGGGGATCTTGAATTGAAAAAGATTCTTTCCATACAGAAGGACTTTAGAGGAAAATGGATGCCGAATTGGAAAGGACCGTATGTTGTGAAGAAGGCTTTCTCTGGTGGTGCATTGATTTTGACAGAAATGGATGGGAAGAGTTTACCCAATCCAGTGAATTCAGACTTAGTCAAGAAGTACTTTGTCTAAAAGAGAAGGGAATCCAAAGTGAAAACCCGCAAAGGGCACTTTGAGACTTCTAAAATAAAAAAAGAAAAAAAAATTTGGAGAGGCCAAGGTGAAAACCCGCAAAGGGCGCCTTGAGACCAAAGGGGTTTTGAGTTGAAAACCTGAAAGGGCTGCTCAAATTTTGAGAGGCATGCAGTAACCTTGCTATACCAGATTTGACGAGAAGTAGAGTGTGTTACATACTGGGGCATCAACAAAGTACTTTTGATCTTCTAAACACATGTTAAACTCAAAACAGTCTTCATGGAATTGGTATACAGAAGCCCAAGCTGCGATATGTTGAACATCAAATTTTTGTTCTGTTTACTATCTTTAGATTCTTTTTCTTCTCAAAGATATGTTTTTAGATTAATTTCCTGTTGTATTCTGATGACTTATCTAACTATTCTCAAAATCAGATTATTTGTCTTCCAAAGTGTGTTGCATTGAAATAATGATTGATGAACTAAATATTTTTACAAAGTTTTGCATATTACTCCGGGAATTTCTAGAGAATACGAGAAACTAAAACAGAACAGTTGTTTGAAGAATTCCTATAAGTAAGGCTCGGAGGTATTCGAGGAAATTTCTTCAGTCTAAAGAATAATTGGACAATTCAAATAATTCAATCTTAGGAGAGGATCATTTCCAGCTGGTTGTAACATTTGGAGAATGGTACAATAGGACCAATCTGATTCAAAACATAGGAGCAGAGTATGATTGATATTGTGAGTAAATAAAAGTGGAACTTTGATGGATGAATAAGTAAAAACGTCCGAGTTAGGAGACATTTTCATAACATCTTGCATTATAATATGTCTATTTAGGAGCATTTGACTCATTTCGATAATGGCACCCTAATTATTAGGTATGAGCACATATGCATTCGACAGGTTATGTCCTTTAAAGGGCATTGTAGATCACCGATGACAGATTTGGCGTCTCTGTATTGTCAGAGAGCAGATCACCGATAGTAGATTTGGCATCTCTATATTGCCAGAGAGCAGATCGAAGATAGCAGATTTGGCATCTCTGTATTGTCAGGGAGCAGATCGAAGATAACAGATTTGGTGTCTCTGTATTGCCAGAGAGCAGATTGAAGATAGCTGATTTGGCGTCTCTGTATTGTCAAAAAGCAGATCAAAGATAACAGATTTGGTGTCTCTGTATTAGATGGGGAGCAGATCGAAGATAGTAGATTTGGCGTCTCTGTATTGCCAGAGAGCAGATCGAAGATAGTAGATTTGGCGTCTCTGTATTGTCAGAAAGTAGATCGAAGATAACAAATTTGGCGTCTCTGTACTAGACGGGGAACAGATCGAAGATAGCAGATTTGGCGTCTCTGTATTGCCAGAGAGCAGATCGAAGATAGTAGATTTGGCATCTCTGTATTGTTAGAGAGTAGATCGAAGAAGCTGATTTGGTGTCTCTGTATTGACGGAGAACAGATCGAAGAAAGCACATCTAGCGTTTCTGTATTGACAAAAAGCAGATTGAAGATAGCGGATCTGGTGTCTCTGTATTAGGCAGGGTGCAAATCAAAGATATCAGCATAACGTTCCTGAGTTTGTGGAAAGTAGATTGAGGACCATGAGGTCAGGATCCGATAAGACCAGGGCAAATTTGGTCCTTTTATAATCTTTGCTCTATTCCTGTTACATAGTAATAAGCAAAGAGAGGCAGCTATAATAGCCCAAATTTTCCTGGGCTCGTGCAATGAAATAAACAGAATTTGTAAATTAAATAAATAAATGTCCTTGTTGAAATGTCCAAATTACAATAAATAGGCCTAAAGGCCCAATAGCCCAAACTTAGTTACACTTGTAGCCCAATTGGTCTAAACCAGAATGCCCATTAAACCTATACCCAGTTACACTTAAAAAACCCTTGGCCCGTGTACCCGAACCTGACCCAAACCAGTAAAGCCCAGTAAGGCCCAATCCCTAAGTTGAATTAGGAAACCCTAGGGTTTCCAGAAGCTTCGCGCCGCAAGCATCACGCCCCTTCATCTTACGCCGTTCCAGTGGATTCTCATCGGCACCATGATTTCAGCCCCGTATTGTGCCATAATCGACGAACGGATCAACGCCAGCCCACTCCTCACCGTGAGATCCTCGATGGTACCTGTAAAAAGGGAAAGAAGAACAGCAGAGACGAATGCAAATATGGAAAAAAATAAAATGAAGGATTGTAAATTTGTTTTCAGTGGCTATAAAAGCCCGAATCAAGAATGATGTAATACTACGTTTTTATATACATACACATATACAATAAAAAATCAGCATCTTATCGAAGAAACAGAGGTAATATACCTTTACCTTTTTATTTTCTCTAAATACATGCAAGTATTATCAAAATAAACTAAAAGGAAATTTACCGTTGAAATCGCGTTGAAAAATCGAGGCTCCTCGACTTTCGACTGCCGTACGTGGCGGAGTCAGTGGCGACATGTGGGTGCGTGAGCGCGTGGGAGCCCGGGGACGGAAGCTCGACGGAGCTCCGAGAGCCACCCCCCAATCCTCTTTCAGAGGATTTTTAGTTTTTTTTTTTTTAAAACCAGAGTTAAAATGATTTTAAGGCCAAAATTTGGCTTATATAGCCTGATGAAAACGATGTCGTTTCGCTTAAAACAATAAGCTTCAAAACGGTATTGTTTTAAGGCTAAGGATCCGCGTGTTGACCCGTGACCCGAGGAGGATCCGCGTGTTTTTGGTAAATGGGAAAATTGCTATTGGAGCCCTTCCCCATTTTTTCATTTTTTAATCTCGTTTAATTTTAAATTTTATATTTCAATTTGGCCCCGACCTCTTTATTTTTGTTTCAATTTAGTCCCACCTGCCAGTATAAGGCTTATTTTGTGAAAAACGCCGTTTCGGGATTAGGGCAAATTGCCCAGTGAGTCCCTCGGAGTTTTGTGCGCGTTCCAATTAGGCCTAAACCTCTTTTTTTATATTTTAAAATCAGCCCTAGGACTTTAGTTTTATTTAATTTTAATCCTTTTAAATATTTTTGCATAATTTACTTATTAAATATTTTATATATTATTTATTTTACTATATTTATATGTAAATTATTACATATTATATTATTTATATATCATTTTATTATAAGCTATTTATTATTAAAGATTTTGTTATTATTGAAAATTACATTTTTATATATCATTATTTAGAGTTTAGTACGTAATATTTTAAAATTTAATGTGAAATTTTGTTCCTGTTTAATATATTAATATCTTTAATAAACATATTAAGTTATTAAATCATACAATATATTTATATATATTAACTATTGTTTAAAATTTTCCTTTATTATTTATATATATCGTTTTAAATATTTTTACCTCACTTATTCTTTGTAAATTGTATTTAGACTTTATCCTTTTTACGTACATAATTTGTTTGTTTATTTTTAGTTCCCTTTTCCGTATTTACTTGATGTTGTTTTGATATAGTAATCTTACCTCGTAAATTATTTGTTATTTTTATATTATTGTTTTTATACATTTGCATGAAATATTATTACATATATATTAGGTAATTATATTGTTCTATTTATTATTCGCCACATTGTATTTTGCACGGAATGATAATGTATGTATATTTATGTTTTTACGATTACATATGCATGAGTGGAAACACAAAAATTTATATACTTTTTTATACCCTTTTTAACTTAAAACCAAGCTATTCCGGTTAAATTCTTGTCAAAAAATAACTAAATATTATAAAATAATTAAATTATGTTAAAAATATGAACATTATGAATTTTAATTAATTTTATACTTAATTTTGATTAAATTTGGTTATTTTTGACAGAATTACACAATTGGAGAAAAGGGCCCGGTGAACACTGCGAGAAGAACAAAACCGAGAGTAATTTGAAGTATCAAGGCCAATTAATTTCCAGCCCAAGACGGTCCAAAAATGTGTATTAATTCATAATTAAATTAATTTTAATTTATTTCCTATTTAATTTAGGTTAAATGAATTAATTTTAATTAATTATGAAGAAAGGGCCTAGTGAACCGCACTTGTTGAACCGAATGAAGTGAGCTAAACCAGCCACTAATTGGGCTGACCAGAACCGTCCATTGGCTAACCCAAATCAGAAAATTAGCTGGTAAAATACGCTTGCAAAAAGGCCCTTGAAAAACTTCCAAATTAAGTTCAAACCCCACCTTTATTTTAGGCGTTGAAGATTTGCCCCAGCCTATTTTTAGCAAGGTTGAAAGCTTCAACCTTGCCATGTGTGTGGCCGGCCATGGGAGGGCTTCCTTGGCTGCTGAATTTGCTATTTTTAGCAGCCCTCTTCAGCTATAAAAGCCACCCTATGCTGCTCATTTCAAAGCATCCCTCAACATCTCTCATTCCATAACATTCTCTCATCCTTTCTTCACTTCTCTTAAAGTTTCCTCTCCATTTTTCCATCCCATTTTCCCTTCCCCTTGTGCCGATTTCCTCTCTTGAGAAAGAGGTGTTCTTCAGCCATCTTAGGCAGCAATCGAGGATTCATAGAATCTTTGCTCGGTGAAGACAACGGAGACAAAAGAACGGAGCAACAGTCAAGCCGCAGAGAAACACTAGATTTGCTTTCTGTTCCCTTTCTTTTTAATTTCTGTTGTTTTTATGATGAACATATCTATGAATAATATTGTTGTTGAAATGGTTATTGTAATCAATTTAGCTTGAATTTAATTCGTGTTGGGTTGATTATATTTTGCCTACTTGAATTATTAAAATAGTGTTTATGCTGTTATAGGCCTCAGTGAAATGCTTGATTAAGTAAAATCATGCTTAGGTTATCTGGCATTATAATTATTTAGATAACTAAAGAATTAATTGTTTAAGCGGATTGAAATTGCAATTAATGGACTCAATGCTTAATCAGTGCATGTTTAATTCTTCTAAGGTAACTGAAAATTAAATTAGCATTGTATTTGGCGATACATATGCCTTGCATAACTTGCAAGATTGTTGTGATTAAATTGTTTCAAGGTATGGCTACTTTGTTACTTCACATAATCTTTTACATGTTTATTAAGTTGAATTAATCAGTTGAATCGACATAGGAATATGCGAGAGATAATTTAATTCAATAAGTATGTATGTGCGATTGTAACATCCCAAAATAGGGCCTAAACGGAATAGTGGTTGCGAAACCACAAATCCGAGGTAAGTTTACAGTAAATAAATGCAATATTCTTTTATTTTACATTATTATTGTAAATTCCAGCATTTATATACTTATTTTATGAGAATATTTGAAGTCGAATTAAAGGCGAAGAAGCCCCGTTTGAACCTTAGGAATGTTAGGATATTGGGGTTGACAGGACAGGACAGGAAAGAAATGAGCCATGTAAGTCCATATCAGATATATGGCTTTGGAGACAGGAATGAGCCATGTAAGCCCATATTAGATATATATATATGGCATTGGAGACAGGAAAACTTCATGTAAGTCCATGTCGAAGACATGGCATTGGCAGGATATTGATAGGCAGGAACGACCCTAGTATCCTTAGTATTCCAAGTGGTTCAACGGGTCATTGTACACATTAAATTACAGTGAATTATCAGAAAAAGGAAGGTAGATTATATTTATGAATAGTGAAAGGTCAGGTAAGAAAGAAGGTATGTGAGTAAAGAAGAAGGTAGAAAATGAGAAGTAAAGAAAGTTTATGAGGCTAGGTGACATTATGTATAATCATTCATTATGTTGAATGTTGTAATTTATTTTCTTGTAAGCTTACTAAGCTTAGTGCTTACTCTCTTTATTTTCTTTTTCTTATAGTTTTTATCAAGCCACTCGGGGATCGAAGGAAACGTCGGAGACCCGATCACACTATCGAAGGAATCACATTGGTATAGTTAGACGTTTCGTTTTGTGTATGGCATGTATAGGAACTTGGTTTCTTTTGATATGATATGATCAATGAATGATGTGTAAATACTTGCTAGTGATTAGCTAATAGAATGGCTGATGATATACATGTTTAATAGTATGTATGATTAAGTACTAACTATCACATGAAAACTATGAAAAATGTGAAAGTAACTTAAAAATAGATTCAAGTATCAAGAATAACGTGACTTTGAAAAATCACTAAAAATCGTAGAGACATGGTTTGATGGTGAATAATATATGAAATTAAAAATAATTGTTTCTATTTTCATATGGAATAAGCAAAACAGGTAAAGATTTTGTATTTTATAAGATATCTGAGTTTTAGTGAAATAGGCCCAGAGCAATTTCTGGATCCCCTGTTTCAACTTTAGAAATTCACCATAAATTCTAAAAAAATAATTAGGTGGTGTAATTTATATGGTTAGAATCCTTATGAATCTAGTTTTAATAGAAACAAACTGTATAGTCATATGAATTTTTTAGAGGGAGAAAAGTGGTTCGTAGTAAGTAGAGGTCAGTGCAGTCGAATTCTGAAACAGGGGTAACTTTAACTAATAAACTGTACTAATTGGATAAGTAAAAAATTCTAGAAAAAAATTAGTAGATAGATATATGAGTCTAGTTTCAGGAAAAATTTACGGATCTTAATTTTGAGTTTTGAAACTGAGAAATGAATTTTTAAGCAACCATGACGCAGAAAAATAGTTTATTCCGAAAATTAAAATCAGTGGTTTAGAGTTGTTTAAAAGGTAAAATAAGTTTAGTAACACCTCAAGTTTGACTCCGGTGATGGTTTCGGGCGTGGGGGCATTACATTTATTGGTATCAGAGCAGGTTTAGTCGGTTCTCGGAATAGTTAGTGTGAGTAAAAGTCTAGCTATACATGCCATACCCGTATTTTGATAGTGTGACGACTCCTGACGATTTTTAAATATTTTGTTTTATAGTAATGGATCCCGAGTGAGCTGGTGATGATGATGTAGAAAGTAATGCGCCTGCTCCTGCGGAAGGGGCAGCGCCATCTAAGAATAGGCCATGAATGATTGATCGTGGAGGAGTGACTCGAGAAGCTCTCTTCCAAGCTTTGAATGATTGGTTTGCCGAGTTCGTTAAATGCGAATCCGGCAGCTTAGATCTCCACCCCTCATGATTCTCAGGCTACCCATGTAGCTCAAGCTCCCCCAGTCACAGATACAGTGATAAGAGAAAAGCCACCAGTTGATAGAATTAGGAAACAAGGGGCAGAAGAGTTCCGAGCAACAAAAGATGATGATGCAGAAAGAGCAGAATTTTGGTTAGAAAATACTATCGAGTCTTTGACGAATTATCTTGTACACCCGAGGAATGTATGAAATCAGAGTATCACTTCTTAGAGACTCACCTACCATCGGTGGAAGACACTTGAATCAATTGTACCAAAGGAGAGGGTCACTTGGGATTTCTTTCAGGAGGAATTTCGTAAAAATTACATTAGTCAAAGGTTTATTGACCAGAAGAGAAAGGAATTCCTGGAATTGAAACAAGGTAATATGACAAAGACTAATTATGAGCGCGAATTTGTCAGGCTTAGTAAATATGCTCGAGAATGTGTGTCCACAGAGGCTATCATGTGTAAAAGGTTTGAGGATGGGTTAAATGATAATATCCGATCACGAGTGTGTCCTAGAAATAAAAGAGTTTGTTATTTTAGTTGAGAGAGCACATAAGGCGCGCAGGAGTCATTAAAAGAAAAGGCAAAATTGAGACAGAGACACAAGATACAAAGAAGAGACAGATGAGCAGGTCATTCCAGGCTACATCCAAAAGGCCAAAGGAGTTTTCTACCAGATCTAGTTTCTCAGCTAGGTATTCTAGTCAGAATAGAGGCAGTAGATTTAAGGATCCGAAGGCTCAGACCATCTCGGCTGCAAGTGTAGGTAATGTTGGACAGGGTAGATCAGGGTGTCCGCGGTGTGGTAGACTTCATTATGGTCCTTGTCGGGCAGGCAAAAATGTTTGTTATAAATGTGGTGCTCCAGATCATTTTGTACGAGAATGTCCAGAGGTGGCTAACCGAGAGGTAACACAGAGTGCTAGATCCGGAAATGCTCCTACTAGAGGCAGATCACCGAGGAAACCGGGAGTAGGAGTAAGTAACAGAGGTACCTCAAGAGATTCGGCTATGAGACCAGATGTTAGAGCCCCTGCAAGGACTTATGCTATCCGTGCTCGCGAAGAGGCATCCTTCCCCGATGTGATTACGGGTACATTTTCTCTACATGATATTAATGTCATTGCTTTGATTGATCCGGGTTCAACTCATTCATATGTTTGCAAGGAATTAATGCCTAGTATAAGTATGCTTATAGAATCTACAGAATTTGTGATTAAAGTATCGAATCCATTAGGCAAGCATGTATTAGTAGATAAAGTATGTAGAAATTGTCCTTTGATGATTAGAGGCTACTATTTTCTGGCCGATCTCATGCTATTGCCATTTGATGAGTTTGATGTGATTCTTGGTATGGATTGGTTGACTACACATGATGTGATAGTGAATTGTGGAAAGAAATTCATTGAGTTGAAGTGTGAAAATGGTGAAATTCTTCGGTTAATTCTGAAAAAGTCGATAGTTCATTTCCCATAATTTCTGTTATGTCTGCTCAGAAATGTTTGAGAAAAGGGTATGAAGCTTATCTTGCTTTTGTGTTGAACACTAAAGATCCAGAATCGAAAATTAAATTAGTGCCTGTGGTATGTGAGTTTCCCGATGTGTTTCCGGAAGCACTACCAGGTTTACCTCCTGTTAGAGAAGTTGAGTTTGGTATTGAGTTGATTCCAGGTACCACGCCCATTTCTATTGCTCCTTATAGAATGGCTCCGCTGGAATTGAAAGAATTGAAAGCTCAATTGCAGGAATTAACAGATAAAGGCTTTGTAAGACCTAGTAGTTCACCATAGGGTGCACTAGTGCTATTTGTGAAAAAGAAAGACGGATCGATGAGATTGTGCATAGATTATCAGCAACTTAACAAGGTAACAGTAAAGAACAAGTATCCATTGCCTAGAATTGATGATCTGTTTGATCAATTGAAGGGAGCTACTGTGTTCTCCAAGATAGATTTTAGATCCGGATACTATCGGTTATGAGTTAAAGAGTCGATGTCCCAAGATCGCTTTCCGGACTAGGTATGGTCATTATGAGTTCCTTGTGATGCCATTTGGCTTGACTAATGCTCCTGCCATTTTCATGGACTTAATGAACTGAATTTTCGGACCGTGCATTTGGATAAGTTTGTAGTTGTGTTCATTGATGATATCTTGATTTATTCTCATGATGAGACTGAGCATGCAGAGCATTTGAGAACAGTTTTACAGATTCTGAGAGATAATCAATTATATGCCAACTTCAGCAAAAGTGAGTTCTGGTTACGAGAAGTTGGTTTTCTTGGACATATTGTCTCAGGTAAAGGTATTAGGGTTGATTCGAGCAAGATTTCAGCCATTGTTGATTGGAAGCCTCCTAGAAATGTATCAGAAGTTAAAAGTTTTCTTGGTCTTGCCGGATATTATAGACGATTTGTAGAGGGATTTTCCATGATAGCTACCCGTGACAAGATTGTCATAAAGGATATCAAGTTTGAATGGACTGAGAAGTGTCAACAGAGTTTTGACAAGTTAAAAACATTTTTGACTAAAGCTCCTATTTTAGTACAACCAGAACCAGGTAAGGAGTTTGTGATTTACAGTGATGCGTCCATGAATGGACTTGGTTGTGTACTTATGCAGGAAGGGAAGGTAATTGCTTATGCCTCTAGACAAACTAAAGCCACATGAGAAGCACTATCCGACACATGATTTAGAGCTAGCCGCCATTATTTTTGCGTTGAAGATTTGGAGACATCATTTGTACGGTGAAGTGCCATATATTCACCGATCACAAAAGTTTGAAATATTTGATGACTCAAAAAGATTTGAATTTGAGGCAAAGAAGATGGTTAGAGTTGATTAAAGATTATGAGCTAGTGATCGATTATCACCCAGGTAAGGCAAACATTGTTGCTGATGCTTTGAGTAGGAAATCTTTATTTGCATTAAGAGCTTTGAACACTAGTCTAGCCTTATCAGATGATCGATTTATCTTAGCTGAGTTGAGAGCTAAACCGATGTTTCTTGAAGAAATTTTTAAAGCTCAAAAAAATGACAGTGAGTTGTTAGCCAAAAGAGATCAGTGTGAGTCGGATATAGAGTCAGATTTTCAGATCAGTTCTAACGGTTGTTTGATGTTCCGAGACAGGGTATGTGTACTGAAGAATGATGAGCTTATTCGAAAGATCTTACAGGAAGCACATAGTAGTTTTTTTGTCTATTCATCTAGGTAGTACAAAGATGTATAATGATTTGAAGAAAATGTACTTGGTGGGTAGGAATGAAAAGGACATTTCGAGTTTGTTTCTAGATGCTTGATCCACACAGTAAAGTAGAAAGGCCGAACATCGTGTACCTTCAGTTTATTGCACTGCATGCTAGTCCCCGAGTGAAAATAGGATCGAGTTACTATGGATTTTGTGGCGGGATTGCCGTTTACAGAAAAAAAGATGCAATATGGGTTGTGATTGATAAGTTAACGAAGTCGGCTCATTTTATCCCGGTTCAGATGGATTATTCACTTGACAAGTTGGCCGAGTTGTATATTTCAGAGATAGTCGACTACACGAGTACCATTATCGATTATTTCGTATAGAGATCCAAGATTTACTTCACGGTTTTGGAAGAAATTACGAGAAGGCTTTGGGCACAAAGTTGAGTTTTAGTACACTTTTTCCATCCTCAAACCGACATCGATCGAGAGAGTTATTCAGTACTTGAAGATATGCTTAGCATGCGATGTCTTTGAATTTCAAGGCGATTGGGAAAAATATTTACCATTAGTAGAGTTTGCCTACAATAATATTTATCAATCGAGTTTGAAGATGGCACCTTATGAAGCTTTGTATGGACGTAAATGTCGCACACCTTTGTATTGGACAGAGCTTAAGGAAAATCAGATTGACGGGGGTTGATCTAGTTAAGGAAACAGAAGAGAAAGTAAAATTCATCGAGATTGCTTGAAAGCAAACTTCAGATGCACAACGAATGTGATGCAAATTTGAAGAGAAAAGAGATTGAGTATTAAGTTGGTGACAAAGTTTTTTTGAAAGTATCCCCGTGGAAGAAAGTTCTCAGATTTTGCAAGAAAGGCAAACTAAGTCCACGTTTCATTGGACCGTTTGAAATGATTGAGAGAGTCGGACCATTAGCATATCGGTTAGCTTTGCCGATTGAGTTAGAGAAGATTCATAATGTATTTCATGTGTCTATGCTACGTCGTTATCGTCGAGATCGCCACATGTGATTTCTCGACAGAGGTTGAGATTCACCAGACATGACTTACGGTGAAGAACTGGTAAAGATTCTAGCTCGAGAGGTAAAGCAATTAAGGAACAAAAGTATTGCACTTGTGAAAGTACTATGGAATAGACATGGGGTAGACGAGGCTACATGGGAACCCGAAGAGGCTATGCAGCAACAAGACCCAAATCTTTTCACGAGTAAGATTTTCGGGGACGAAAATCCCTAAAGGGCGGGAGAAATGTAACATCCCGAAATAGGGCCTAAACGGAATAGTGGTTGCGAAACCATAAATCTGAGGTAAGTTTACAGTAAATAAATGTAATATTCTTTTATTTTACATTATTATTGTAAATTTCCAGCATTTATATACTTATTTTATGAGAATATTTGAAGTCGAATTAAAGGCGAAGAAGCCCCGTTTGAACCTTAGGAATGTTAGGATATTGGGGTTGACAGGATAGGACAGGACAGAAATGAGCCATGTAAGTCCATATCAGATATATGGCTTTGGAGACAGGAATGAGCCATGTAAGCCCATATTAGATATATATATGGCATTGGAGACAGGAAAAATTCATGTAAGTCCATGTCGAAGACATGGCATTGGCAGGATATTGATAGGCAGGAACGACCCTAGTATCCTTAGTATTCCAAGTGGTTCAACGGGTCATTGTACACGTTAAATTACAATGAATTATCAGCAAAAGGGAAGGTAGATTATATTTATGAATAGTGAAAGGTCAGGTAAGAAAGAAGGTATGTGAGTAAAGAAGAAGGTAGAAAATGAGAAGTAAAGAAAGTTTATGAGGCTAGGTGACATTATGTATAATTATTCATTATGTTGAATGTTGTAATTTATTTGCTTGTAAGCTTACTAAGCCTAGTGCTTACTCTCTTTATTTTCTTTTTCTTATAGTTTTTATCAAGCCACTCAGGGATCGAAGGAAATGTCGGAGACCCGATCACACTATCGAAGGAATCACATTGGTATAGTTAGACGTTTCGTTTTGTGTATGGCATGTATAGGAACTTGGTTTCTTTTGATATGATACGATCAATGAATGATGTATAAATACTTGCTAGTGATTAGCTAATAGAATGGCTGATGATATACATGTTTAGTAGTATGTATGATTAAGTAGTAACTATCACATGAAAACTATGAAAAATGTGAAAGTAACTTAAAAACAGATTCAAGTATCAGAAATAATGTGACTTTGAAAAATCACTAAAAATCATAGAGACATGGTTTGATGGTGAATAATATATGAAATTAAAACTCATTGTGTCTATTTTCATATGGAATAAGAAAAATAGGTAAAGGTTTTGTATTTTATAAGATATCTGAGTTTTAGTGAAATAGGGCCAGAGCAATTTCTGGATCCCCTGTTTCAAATTTAGAAATTCACCATAAATTTTAAAAAAATTATTAGGTGGTATAATTTAGATTTTTAGAATCCTTATTGAATCTAGTTTTAATAGAAACAAACTGTATGGTCATATGAATTTTTTAGAGGGAGAAAAGTGGTTCGTAGTAAGCAGAGGTCAGTGCAGTCGAATTCTGAAATAGGGGTAATTTTAACTAATAAACTGTACAAATTTGCTGAGTAAAAAATTCTAGAAAAAAATTAGTAGATAGATATATGAGTCTAGTTTTAGGAAAAATTTACAGATCTTAATTTTGAGTTTTGAAACTCGAGAAATGAATTTTTAAGCAACCATGATGCAGAAAAATAGTTTATTCCGAAAATTAAAATCAGTGGTTTAGAGTTGTTTAAAAGGTAAAATAAGTTTAGTAACACCTCAAGCTTGACTCCGGTGACGGTTTCGGGCGTGGGGGCGTTACAGCGATAGCATGTTTACTTTATTAAATCTGTTTAGTCAGTTGAATTGGCATAGGGATATGTCCAAGAGATAAATGGAATTTTTTTAGTAAATGTGTTCATAAGTTAGCAAATTACTAGGTTGCCGTGAATCTATTCATAATAGCATAAGCACGAATTTAATATTTCTAAGTTAAAAAGGTATAATTAATCCAACACAATTATATCATCTTGATTAAATCTTAATTGAAATCGTGCACTAGAACTCTTTTATTTTTTTTAAATTGTTTGCTTAGTTTTAAAATCTTAGTTTATAAATCACTCTTTTCAAACCAGAATTATTTTTACCTCACCAAAGTGTTTTAATTAATTTCATAAATATTGCTTTTTACAGTCCCTGTGGGTACCATAACTCGACATTTACTTGTCACTTTATTACTTGTTACGATTGTGTACACTTGCACATTTCCACCGTTCCAAGTTTTTGGCGCCGTTGCCGGGGACTGTATTTAAAAAAAAAACATTATTTGTGAATTTATTTTTACATTTTGGTTCTTTTATTTTCCTGTTCAATTTTATTTACTTAATTAATTCTCCTCTGATTATTTCAGGTGTTTATGAGTATTGACCGAATTATCAACTTACTCCCAGTGGACCCTGAAATAGAACGAACCTTTCACCAACGAAAAAGGAAAGCGAACCAGAGAAGGACCGAAGAGATGAATTTCGAGAATATCAATCAAGGAAACAGAGCAAACCTTGCTCAAAATCCTATCCTTATTGCTAATGATAGGGATAGAGCTTTACGACAATATACCGTGCCAGTTTTTAATGACCTTAATCCAGGATTTAGAAGACTCGAGATCGAGGCACAACAATTCGAGCTAAAGCCAGTCATGTTCTAGTTGCTTCAGACAGTGGGCCAGTTTAGTGGAATGCCTACTGAAGATCCTCATCTTCATTTAAGACTATTTATGGAGGTGAGCGACTCTTTCAAGCTAGCCGGAGTACCCGAAAATGCATTACGATTAAAACTGTTCCCGTACTCACTGAGGGACAGAGCTCGAACATGGTTAAACTCACTGCCACCAAACTCGATTTCTACATGGCAAGAGTTAGCAGAGAGATTTCTTGTGAAGTATTTCCCACCTAGCAAGATTGCTAAGCTGAGAAATGAGATTATTACTTTCCAACAAATGGATGATGAGTCCTTGTATGAGGCATGGGAAAGATTCAAAGTGTTATTACGAAAATGTCCTCATCACGAAATTCCACATTACATCCAACTTGAGACATTTTATAATGGTCTCAATGCCCACACAAGGATGGTAGTAGATGCTTATGCTAACGGTGCTATCTTATCTAAGTCTTACAATGAGGCTCATGAAATCATCGAGAGGATCGCCAGTAACAATTACCAGTGGCCAACCAATCGAGCAACGTCAGGAAGACGAGTTGTTGGAATTCATGAAGTGGATGCTTTCACTTCACTTGCATCTCAGGTATCTTCGATATCTTCAATGTTAAATAATATTACCACTAACGGGTCTAACAGTTTTGCAGCTCAACCACCTAACCAATATGAGAATATAGCCTGTGTTTATTGTGGGGAAGGACATGTGTTTGAACAATGTCCGTCAAACCCAGAATCCATGTACGATATAGGTAATCAGAACCAGAACCGAGGAAGGCAAGGGCTGCAATCCAACTTTTACAACCCATCATGGTGAAATCACCCTAATCTTTCCTGGAGTAACCAAGGGGCTGGAGGCAATAACAACTACGCCCAACCTAGACCAATCCAGTCACCTAGTTTTTCACAGCAAGTTCAGAAACTAGTTCAGGCTGAATCATCTAATAGCTTAGAGAATTTATTGAAGCCATACATGGCAAAGAATGATGCCACTTTAAGGAATTTGGAGAACCAAGTGGGCCAACTTGCTACTGAACTTAGGAACCGTCCACAGGGTGCTCTACCTAGTGATACGGAAAATCTGAGAAATCCAGGAAATGAGCATTGTAAAGAACTAACATTGAGGAGTGGAAAAACGGTAGAGCCCAACATTATTGAAGCTGAAAAGGAGCATGCTGAAGCTCAAGATTTAGAAGAAGTTCAACCGAGTGTTGAAGTTCTAGTTCCACTAGAACTAGAACCTGCAAGACCTGAAATGGTAACCTCAGAACCAGCCAATTCTGATCAGCCAACCAATCCATTAGCAGCAGAATTGCTGCTAAAGACAAATCAACCAGCACCAACTTCAGTTTATAAACCTCCACCACTTTACCCCCAAAGACTCCAGAAGCAAAAATAGGAGGTCCAATTCAAGAAGTTCCTTGACGTACTCAAGCAACTTGATATCAACATCCCGTTGGTTGAAGCACTTGAACAAATGCCAAATTACGTAAAATTCATGAAAGATATCCCGTCCAAGAAGCGACAACTTGGAGAATTTGAGACGGTAGCTTTGACGAAGGGATGCAGTGCATATCTTCAAGACAAATTACCCCTTAAGCTGAAGGATCCTGGGTGTTTTACCATACCATGCAACATTGGAGCAGCTTATTGTGGTAAGACACTACGTGACTTGGGCGCAAGTATCAACTTGATGCCTATGTCGATATTTATGAAGTTGGGGATAGGTGAAGTTAGACTTACTACGGTTACACTTCAGCTAGCAGATCGATCTTTAGCACATCCAGAAGGAAAAATTGAGGATGTATTGGTACGTGTAGATAAGTTTATATTTCCTGCTGATTTTGTAATTTTAGATTTCGAAGTAGATAGAGAAATACCAATTATCCTAGAGAGACCATTCTTAGCAACCGGAAGAACACTTATTGATGTGCAGAAGGGCGAACTTACTATGTGCGTTCAGGACGATCAGGTAACATTTAACGTTTTCAAGTCAATGCGATTTCCTGACGTAATAGATGATTTTTCTCGCAGATTCGACTTAGAGGATTTAATAGTGGAGAAGAAACTCAACTCGCTGAGGATCCTCCGAAAGAATTTTGACATCGCACCCTCCAAGTGATAAAGAGGAGGATGAAAACTTAGCTTTGCTAGAAGCTAATCAAAAGGGATTTAATCCACAATTTCATTTTGAATCTTTGGATTTAGAGGAGAGAGATTACACACAACCAAAAGCGTCAATCGAGGAGCCACCTAAACTAGAACTCAAGGTATTACCTTCTCATTTAAAATATGTTTATTTAGGTGATGCTTCTACTCTTCCTGTGATTGTTTCAGCAGAGTTAACTACTGAGCAAAAAGAGAAACCTATCTTAGTTCTGAAACAATTTAAGAAAGCTATCAAATGGACCTTAGCTGATATTCGCGGTATTAGTCCATCTGTATGCAAGCACAAGATCATCCTGGAAGATGGTGAAAAAGGGATGATCGATGGAAAATGAAGGCTGAACCCCATCATGAAGGACGTAGTGAAAAAAGAGATTATCAAGTGGTTAGATGCGGGTATCATTTACCCCATTTCAGACAGTTTATGGGTAAGTCCGATCCATTGCATAACAAAGAAAGGAGGTATCACAGTCATAGAAAGCGAGAATAACGAGTTGATACCAACTACAACAGTTACGAGATGGAGAATTTGCATCGATTACCGGAAGCTAAACAAGGCAACTAGGAAGGATCACTTCCCTTTGCCATTCTTAGACCAGATGCTGGATAGACTCGCGGGGCGAGATTACTACTGTTTTCTCGATGGATACTTGGGGTACAACCAGATTATGGGAGCACCGAAAGATTAACAAAAGACCACATTCACCTGCCCGTACGGTACATTTGCATTCAGACGCATGCCATTTGGTTTATGTAATGCACCTACTACATTTCAAAGATGTATGATGTCTATTTTCACTGACACGGTGGAGAAATTTTTGGAAGTTTTCATCGACGACGTTTCAGTGTTTGGAGATACGTACGATGACTGCCTAGCCAATTTAGCTAAGGTACTAAAGCGATGCGAAGAGACAAACCTAGTCCTTAACTACGAAAAATGCCATTTTATGGTACGAGAAGGTATCGTTCTGGGGTAACGGATAACAAGACATGGCATCGAGGTAGACAGAGCAAAAGTAGATGTTATTGAGAAACTCCCACCTCCAACATCTGTAAAGGGTGTTAGGAGCTTTTTGGGCCACGCTGGTTTCTATCGAAGATTTATCAAGGACTTCTCCAAAGTTGCTAAACCTTTATGCAAATTATTGGAGAAGGACACGATATTCAAATTTAATGAGGAATGCTTAAAAGCTTTCAATGACTTGAAGAATCGATTAGTCACAGCATCCATAATTGTCACACCAGATTAGGACTTGCCATTTGAATTGATGTGTGACGCAAGTGACTTCGCAATAGGAGTCATTATGGGCCAAAGAAGGAACAAAGTTTTTCATCCCATCTACTATGCAAGCCTAACTCGACAGAGCTCGCTTAAACTATACGGTAATGAAAAGAGTTACTTGCTATCGTATTAGCTTTCGACAAGTTTCGATCTTATCTTGTAGGTACCAAGGTAACTGTCTATACAGACCACTTGGCAATCAAATATTTACTTGCCAAGAAAGACGCTAAGCCGAGGTTGATCTGATGGGTACTTCTACTTCAAGAGTTCAATTTGGAAATTCAAGATCGAAAGGGAGTAGAAAACCAAGTATCAGATCACTTGTCCAGATTGGAGCCGCAAGAAGGGAATTCTCCACTTGTGCCGAATCAATAAACATTTCCAGATGAGCATATACTGAAGGTAAGTCATGTCCATAATACCCCTTGGTTTGCTGATATTGCTAACTTTTTAGCTTGTGGTTTAATGCCGTATGCTAAGACATATCAATAAAGGAGAAAGTTTCTTCACGATGTAAAGTACTATTTCTGGGAGGAACCATATCTGTTTAAAAAGTGTACAGATCAGATGATTAGGAGATGCGTGGCAGAAGAAGAATTACTGCAGATTCTATACCACTGTCACTTAGCCCCAAGTGGGGGTCATTTTGGAGGAACTTGTACTGCAGCCAAAGTATTGCAAGTCGAATTCTTTTGGCCAACACTATTCAAAGATGCATATGCATACGTAAAGAGTTGTGACCGATGTCAAAGAGTTGGAAAATGTCACCAACAGAAATGAGATGCCTAGAACAAACATCATTGAGGTCAAATTATTCGATGTTTGGGGTATTGATTTTCTTGGGCCCTTCCCTTCGTCTTTAGGTCACAAGTATATACTGGTAGCAGTAGATTATGTGTCCAAGTGGGTCGAGGCAGAGGCATATCCGACAAACGATGCTAGGGTTGTGATGAAGTTTTTGCAGAAACACGTATTCACAAGGTTTGGAACCCCGAGGGCCATCATTAGTGATGAAGGGTCCCACTTTGTGAATAAGTGGTTAAAATGGTTACTAGACAAGCATGCGGTGAAACACAAGGTTGCAACGGCTTACCACCCGTAGACGAATGGACAAGCTAAACTAGCAAATAAAGAAATCAAGGGCATATCGGGGAAGATAGTTTGCCCGAACCGACGAGACTGGTCCAAAAGACTAGATGACGCTTTATGGGCTTACCGAACAGCATAGAAGACACCTTTAGGGATGTCACCCTATAGGTTGGTTTTTGGCAAAGCATGTCATCTACCTTTGGAGTTAGAGCACAAAGGACAACTCAACTTGGATCCTAAGCTTGCTAAAGAGAAACGGATGCTCCAACTCAATGAGCTAGAGGAATTCCGGCTATTCTCCTACGAAAATGACAAATTACTCAAGGAGAGACTTAATAAATGGCATGACAAGCACATTCGAGTTCGAGAATTTGAAGCAGGTCAGAGAGTTTTGTTATTTAATTCCAGACTAAATTTCTTTCCAGGTAAGCTAAAATCACGTTGGTCCGGTCCATTTACAATTCACAGAGTCTATCCATACGGAGTTGTTGAACTCCAAGGTAAGAGAGGTAATTTTCAAGTTAATGCTCAGCGTTTGAAACATTATTGGGGGAATAAAACCAAATGGGATAACGTCTCGTTCATTTTATCAGATATTTAATTAATCTTCGTGTTTTGTTTAATAAATAATTTAGGGTTTATTTTTTGGGTTTAGTATGTTTAAATAAATTCTGTCTAGGAGGTTGAAACTTAAGCGGGACCATTTGTGACCCTTCCAATCTTTCCTGGAAATTTATTTTAACATAATTTTCCAAGAAATTTTTCCCTAATCAACAAAATAAATTTTTGTTTTTCAAATAAAAGGGTCAATTTGATCCAATTTTTAATTTGCAACTCAATTTTTAATTTTCATTGAGTCTAGGGACTTAAATTGAATTATTTTTAAAATTTGATTGCTCTTTTCGTAACTAATCAAAACTAGATGCCTCTTTTTGTAAATATTTTTAAAAGGCTTCTAGAACAAATGCTTTTAGTTAAAAAAAATGATAATTATTAATATATAATTATACCCATTATAATATATATTAATTATTATCAATTTTTGGATTTTGTTTGATAAGTTTTTATACTAAAATGATAATCTTTAATATATAATTATATCTATTTATATATTAATCTTTATCAATTTAGCATGAAATTAGGATTTTATCTTTGTTTTAATAAATTAAATAGCAATTAATAGTTTAATATATGCATATATCTAATTATTAATTGTTGCTATCTTTATATAGGATTAGAATTTAGAATTTTTATTAATTAAATTGTTTTAAGAATTCTACTCTAATTCCTATTTCTCCCATTATAAATACTACCCATCTTCCCATTCACCTAACACTTAACACCCAAAGCACCAAAATACCCAAGTGCCGAAACCCCAAGCAACAGCAGCTCCAAGCAGTTGGCCAGCACACGCCCAGCTCCATCGCACACACGTCCCGCGCACAACGCACGCATTGCCTCGAGTGGCCCCAGCCTCAGCTCGCGCCAGGCCTTCACCCAGCGTACGGTACCTGCCCTCCGCACCATCCTGCGCTCGCCCGAGTCCCACCTGCTGCCGAACGCCCGTGTTGCTACCCGCTCTGCTGCACACCGCTGCTCCCACATGCACCACGCCTGCACGCCCTAGCTGCTTGTGTGGCATTCCTCTTCCATTCATCCTAAGCTACAAACCTCCAACCCTTCTTTTAAATTCCCATCTTTTTTGCCTTTATTATTATTAATTCTTAGAGTTCTTATATTTTTACAAAAAAAAGGTGGTAAGACCTAGCTTTTCTTAATTTTAATTTTAATTAATTAATTTTTCAAATCATTGAATTATTTTTATTAAAATTTATTGAGAAACTAATTTTTTTTCCATCTTATGATCAGGTTAAACATGCCTCGCAAGAGAACTCGTGCTTCCGCTCAAATTGATGAAACACAAAACAAATTCCACTGTGAAGAAGCCAAAGTTAGATACGAAAGTATCTTCAAAAATCAATAGATGCATCTAGAAAAAGGCTTCACTTTAAAAGATAGCAACTACCGAGACTTTATGGCACGTATTCGTCAAGTTACTGAAACCTTAAATTGGGAGTTGTTTTGTGAAAAGAGACCCAGTGTGGATGAGGAACTAGTTCGTGAGTTCTATGCAAATTTAACTTCAAGCGAGATGATAGAAGTTTCAGTTCGCAGAATCAAGGTATCGATAAATTCAAATGCTATTAATGAGTTCTTTGAATTACCAGATTTTGAAAACGATGAATATTACACATTGATGAGCAATATCAAGCCTGAAAATTTGCAAAAAAATTCTCGAGGAACTGATAGTTCCAGGTTCTACATGGATTGTGTCAAAACAAGGAATCCATATTTGTCGAAGAGAATATCTAACGCCACTCGCAAAGGTTTGGTTTTACTTCATCCGATTCAGCCTTATGCCTAGCTCACACGGGACTACTACCTCATTAGAGCGAATGGTCTTATTGTACTCGATCCTAACTGGTAAGACCATTGATGTGGGGAAGATCATCTTGAGGGAGATACATAATTGTGCTGTTAAACACTCTGGCCCTGCTCATTTTCCCTTTATAATAACAATTCTATGCTTGAAGGCTAAAATTCTTCCGAATGTAAGGAAGACAGGGTATAGCCAGGGCACAATCACGGATTGGGACCTTTATCGAGTAGCCAGAGACTGAGTTTTACAGCAACGAGATGAAGTAAGTGAGGAACCAGAGGACCCTGATGAAGAAGAAGATCCTGCGATGCAATCATTTGAAGTCCCTGATAAAGTAGAATCAATGGAGCCAGAAGCTAAACCTGATGCGGAAACTTCAATGTTTTGAGCTAAATCGTCGAGCCCAGACCTTCGAGATGAGCTATCAAAACTGATGGACTTAATGCAACATATGCAATGGCAACAACAAGCCTACTGGAGATACTAAAAAATAAGGGATGACTCGATGAGAAGTGCTTTTAAGAAAATATACAATGATCCATTTATTTTTGTGCCTGAATTTCCAGATTTCATATTCGAGCCATGGACTCAACTCTCAGAAAAGGAGCGAAGCGATTCATGCAAAGGCAATAGTGATGGAGCAAAAGATGAGTCAAATTCGGAAGGGTCTGCAAATAAAGGGAGGATCTTGACTTTATTTTATTTCTGTTCTTAGGTCATTTTAGGATAAAGTTTAATTAGGAATTTATTTTTGTTTTTTGCATAATAAAACAAGAGAGGAAAATCATTAATAAAATGTGAGCAAGTCAAAAAATTTAAAGTGTGGGAATAGATATATACATGTCTAGGATTGGATTTAGAAAGAGCTTGGTACTTAAGTAGTCAAATTGACTCACCTCCTCTTTTCTAAAATCCTACCTGGTGTATAGTATCTATTCACTTTAAACAATGAGGATATTGTTCATTTTAAGTTGGGGGGGTCGAGAAATTGAATTATTTCCACTCAGAATAAAATTTTTCTTTTAATTATGATTAGGATATATTTTGTTCAGAAATTTGAATTCTGTTAAGTATGCTCAATTTGAGTATGAATAAAGTTCTATTATTTCAATAAGTTATTATGTTAGCTTAATAATGACATGAATGTGTTTTTAATGAAGCATGCAAATTCATACCATAAATTTTTTTAGTTCTTTAGGAAAGTTAGGTATGCATGAAAGTTTAAGTCTTTAGAATTGACTTAGTAAGTTTCTTGAGGCGAAATCCTAGGGAGCATGGAACGTTGGAAATGATTTAGGCAACTATTGTTTGGATCGTTTGAGCCTTTCAAGTCCGCCATGGTATATTTTATCCGTTGAAACCCAACTTTGAGACTATATGGCCTGATTTTATTTCGACCCTTATAATAATTAGCCATTACTTTTCGCTTAATAATCTTAAAATTGTCCCAAACACTAGACTCAGTAATATTCTAGATGTTTTTCGAAAATAAGTTTGGAGGAGTTGAAAAGAAGTATCAATTGCTTGAGAATTGCAGTACACAAAGTAAGTGCTCGTGTGCCTAAAAAAAAAAGAAAAAGAAAAGAAAAAAGAGCACATGTATTTGAAATATGTTCAAAAGAGCATATGAAAGTCAAGTTGGTGTATCGAAGGTAAAAACTCCGAAAGTTCAATCGACGCTGAGTCTAGGGTTTTTTTTAAAACCAAAATTTATCCATCTTTCACTTACCCCTAGCCTAGCCACATTACAACCTTGATAAAGACCTATTGATTCAAAGTCCTCATGCTACCTACATTAGTGAGAGAAATTGCTACAATCAACATATGAAGACATAAGTTAAGCTTAATGATTGCAGCTTAGTCTTTAATAAAGGAATAAAAATCAAATTGGTAAGGGTTAACATGTCTTTATTACAAAAGCATTTAGTCTAAATTTTGCTATTATAATAAGTTGTTGAATTTAGTTTGAACAATATGCATACTTAAGTAGCATAACTTAACAGATTTCTTGTCTTTGAGCATAAGTATTTTAAGTTCATAATTTCGGGAAACATGTTGCTCTGAAGGAATTTTTCAAAGGTGTTTCCGAGAAATTCTTCTCAAAATTTGCAAATTACTCGGGACGAGCAATGAATTAAGTTTGGGGGTGTGGAAACACAAAAATTTATATACTTTTTCATACCCTTTTTAACTTAAAACCAAGCAATCCCGGTTAAATTCTTGTCGAAAAATAACTAAATATTATAAAATAATTAAATTATGTTAAAAATATGAACATTATGAATTTTAATTAATTTTATACTTAATTTAGATTAAATTTGGTTATTTTTGACAGAATTACACAATTAGAGAAAAAGGGCCCGGTGAACACTGCGAGAAGAACAAAACTGAGAGTAATTTGAAGTATCGAGGCCAATTAATTTCCAGCCCAAGACAGTCCAGAAATTTGTATTAATTCATAATGGAATTAATTTTAATTTATTTCCTATTTAATTTAGCTTAAATGAATTAATTTTAATTAATTATGAAGAAAGGGCCTAGTGAACCGCACTAGTTGAACCGAATGAAGTGAGCCGAACCAGCCACTAATTGGGCTGACTAAAACCGTCCATTGGCTGACCCAAATCAGAAAATTAGCTGGTAAAATATTCTTGCAAAAAGTCCCTTGAAAAACTTCCAAATTACGTTCAAACCCCACCTTTATTTTAGGCTTTGAAGATTTGCCCCAGCCTATTTTTAGCAAGGTTGAAAGCTTCAACCTTGCCATGTGTGTGGCCGGCCATGGGGGGCTTTCTTGGCTGCTGAATTTTCTATTTTTAGCAGCCCTCTTCAGCTATAAAAGCCACCCTATGCTGCTCATTTCAAAGTATCCCTCAACATCTCTCATTCCACAACATTCTCTCATCCTCTCTTCACTTCTCTTAAAGTTTCCTCTCCATTTTTCCATCCCATTTTCCCTTCCTCTTGTGCCGATTTCCTCTCTTGAGAAAGAGGTGTTCTTCAACCATCTTGGGCAGCAATCGAGGATTCATAGAAGCCTTGCTCGGTGAAGACAACAGAGACAAAAGAACGGAGCAACAGTCAAGCCGCAGAGAAACACTGGATTTGCTTTCTATTCCCTTTATTTTTAATTTCTATTGTTTTTATGATGAACATATCTATGAATAATATTGTTGTTGAAATGGTTAGTTTAATCAATTTAGCTTGAATTTAATTCGTGTTGGGTTGATTATATTTTGCCTACTTGTATTATTAAAATAGTGTTTATGCTGTTATAGGCCTCAGTGAAATGCTTGATTAAGTAAAATCATGCTTAGGTTATCTGGCATTATAATTGTTTAGATAACTAAAGAATTAGTTGTTTAAGCGGATTGAAATTGCAATTAATGGACTCAGTGCTTAATCAGTGCATGTTTAATTCTTCTAAGGTAACTGAAAATTAAATTAGCATTGTATTTGGCGATACATATGCCTTGCATAACTTGCAAGATTGTTGTGATTAAATTGTTTCAAGGTATTGCTACTTTGTTAATTCACATAATCTTTTACATGTTTATTAAGTTGAATTAATCGGTTGAATCGACATAGGAATATGCGAGAGATAATTTAATTCAATAAGTATGTATGTGCGATAGCATGTTTACTTTATTAAATCTGTTTAGTCGGTTGAATTGGCATAGGGATATGTCCAAGAGATAAATGGAATTTTTTTAGTAAATGTGTTCATAAGTTAGCAAATTACTAGGTTGTAGTGAATCTATTCATAACAGCATAAGCATGAATTTAATATTTCTAAGTTAAAAAGGTATAATTAATCCAACACAATTATATCATCTTAATTAAATCTTAATTGAAATCGGGCACTAGAACTCTTTTATTTTTTTTAAATTGTTTGCTTAGTTTTAAAATCTTAGTTTATAAATCACTCTTTTCAAACCAAAATTATTTTTACCTCACCAAAGTGTTTTAATTAATTTCATAAATATTGCTTTTTACAGTCCCTGTGGGTACGATAACTCGACATTTACTTAGTCACTTTATTACTTGTTATGACTGTGTACACTTGCACATTTCCATCGTTCCAATGAGATATTAATGTATATTATGTGAGTTATGTCATTATCATTTTCTATACTATATTCGCATGAAATGATAAAGCATGTATCACGTAATTAGGTTTATTTAGCATTGATTTTCCGTAATATGTAAAATACATCATTACTTTTAAAAATTATATCTCATTTAATTCAAAAGGATTTTTTTTTAAAAAAGGCAATGTTTTTGATATTTAGGAATTCGGGAAGTAGTGCCATAACATGCTGGGTTGCGATTTTTCGTTTGTCTAAATGTCTAAAGTATCCTTCTAAATAGATTTAGTAAATCACAAGATGATTTCGATTACGAAAGTTTAAAGATATTGCATCCAAACATGCTGGATGTGATGTTTATACTCTTTTGGAGCGAAAGAACCTCGACTTTCAACAAATTATTACGGTTTTAAAAAGAGATCTTATTTTTAAATTCTTTCAAACTTTTGACATTAAGACAAAATTATTCAATTTGGTACCAATTTTGGGCGTTGCGAGGGTGCTAATCCTTCCTCGTACGTAACTGACTCCCGAACCCATTTTCTTATAACTTCGTAAAATAAAATATTTTATAAGGTGATCCAATCACACCAAAAAAGGTTGGTGGTGACTCCCGTCGTTTTCAAAATCTCGTTTTTAAAAAAAAAGGTTTCGACAGCTTGGCGACTCCACTAGGGACATAAGAGAGTCAAGCCAAGAAATTGATTATTTTCTGTCTTAATGTCGGAAGTTTGGAAAATTTTAAAATTGATTCTTTTTACATGTGTTTGGCTGCATATGTTTGTTATCTTGTTGCCGCACACTACATTTGCATGACCGCTGTGGTTGCACCCTTAAGTGGGAGTGAGAAGCTACGCTTTCATGAGGTTTCACCTCCGTATGAGCTAGTGGATTACTTCCGGGATACATCCGTACCTATGTCTTTGTGAGATTTCCATCTCCGCATGGCCATAGGGAAATGTGTCCCCCTGAACTGAACTTGGTCTATATGAGCTTATAATGGGTGAGGACTGAGGAATCTACTAGTTCAGGTACCCGTGCTTTATAACAAAAACGCATATAGTGAACTTTATAGCCTTTAGTAAATTACCCTTATAAGTATTTGTTTATTATACTTTTATATATGATACTAACTTATTTTATTTTGCTATCATTACATGTCATTCAACATTTAAGGGTGTCGATTCACGATTCGATTTCTAGATTAGAAAGTTTTGTAATGAGAAACGAATATCTTGATAAAGTGGAGGACAATGCCTCTGTCTGTACCTGGTCAGAGAAAACCCAGTTAGAGAAAGGAGATAGTTTCATCGAGGGGTATACATCAGAGTTATGGGACTTCACTCGTATTAATTCGACACAGAATGAGCTTCAAGAGTTGAGAGACATTTGGGCCCATGGGATGACAAGGCTAAGCAGCTGTTCTACCAGAATTATGGAGATCTTCCCTATTTGCTAGACATCAAAGTGGATAAGCATCTGTTTCGAGCTATGGTACAGTTTTGGAACCCTACCTATAGTTGTTTTACCTTTGGAGAGGTAGACTTAGTACCTACCTTGGAGGAGTATACGACCTTGCTTCGCTATCCAAAAATTCAAGGTAACAAAGCTTATGTTAGGGGTACTAATCTCCCAACTTTCGTGAAGAAATTAATGATGATCACAGGGATGAGTGAACAGTGGGCTGCAGCTCGAATCCAACAAAAGGTGATGGTAAATGCATTCCGTGGGTAAGTTTGAGGGATCTAATATTGGCACACCCAGACATGAAGAGGAGGGTCGATGTCCTAGCTTTAAGTATTTATGGTTTAGTGATTTTCCCAAAAGCTATGGGACACATAGATGAGGCAGTCGCGGATTTATTCGATCGACTAGGTAAGCAGAATACACCTGTGCCTCCAATCCTAGCTGAGACATTTAGATCCTTGAATGCATGTCGGAGAGTTGGGGAAGGTAGATAAATTGGATGTGCACAGTTGTTGTTAGTTTGGTTCCACAGTCTAAATGTCTAAAGTATCCTTCTAAATAGATTTCGTAAATCACGAGATGATTTTTGTAATATCACGAATTAGGGCCTAATCAGAATAGTGGTTTTGTGACCACAAATCCGAGATAGAGATAATTATTTTATAATTATTTTGATGTTTATGATATGATTGCATGATTGTGTGAAAATTTCGTGATGAAATCCTATGCCTAAAGTGCTTAGATTGAAATTAGGGAATAAATCGAATAATTTGAAAAACTTGCATTCTAGGAGTTTTTAGGATGAAATTGTTTTGGAATATTAATGAGGAGGTCTTAAATAGCAATTTGACCAATTTCTAAGTCTATGGACAAAAATTGGACATGGATGGAATTTTTGGAAAGTTTAGTAGTAAGGGCATTTTGGTCATTTAGTTATTAAAATGAATTAAAAACAAAATTAAAAGCCAATTTTTGTCCATCTTCTTCATTAGGTTGAAATTTCAAGGGTTCTCCATAGCTAGGGTTTGTTTCAAGCTTCCAAGCTCAATAGTAAGTGATTCCAAGAACCGTTTTTAATGTTCTTTACGTTTTTAGAATCCCGGTAGCTCGATTAAGCTTATACTAGCAATAATTCAACCTAGGGTTCATATTTGGAAAAATACCCATAGTGAAATTTGTGTATTTTGGTGTTTTATGATAGAAAATGAGATTTTAAATTATGTTAGACAACTTTTACTACTCGGTTTTAAGAGAAAACGAGTAAAAGGGCTTAATCGATAAAAATACCTAATAGTCATAAGTACATGTTAGAGTGTGAATTTGATGTTACCATAGAAGGGAAAAATGATCAACATGTCATGAAACATAAGAATAAGGGATGAAATTTAATTCCCGAGCCTAGGGGCAAAAGTGTAATTATGCAAAAGTTTAGGAGAAAAATGTAGTTTTGCCAAAGTTTGTACTAAATGCTGTTTTGATGAATGTATGTATTAAATAAGATTAATTTGGCATTATAGATCAAGAGAAATGAGATTCAAGTCGCGATCGAGGGAAAAACAAAGTTTACGAAGAATAGGCTCGATTGCTTATAATTTTGTACCGAGGTAAGTTCATGTGTAAATGTAGTAACATAATTGTCATTTTAATTAACTTAATGATATTTATATGATACGATGATTATTATTATGAAATATTATGCTTTGTGGTTATTGTTGAGTAATATGCAAATTATGTTTATTACTTGTTAAATATGAATTGCTATCGAGTATCGGTTTCGATATTCCATGGAAGACGGCAAAGATATGTGATCGAGAAAAAAGCCCGTTTGATCCTTGGGAATAGATTAGAATACAAGTGACATGTCACTAGGATGGTTGAGTTCCCAACTCGTTGAGTTGAGTCCGAGTTCGTGAGATGTAACTAGGCATCCGAGCTCATTGAGTTGAGTTCGAGTTCACTTATGGATGCGAACGCCCGAGCTCGTTGAGTTGAGTCTGAGTTCACTTATAGGTGGGTTACATGGTAGCTTGGCTACATAAGTTCCGCAGGCTATTGAGTTTGTCTAGCTGCGGGTATGGCTCTTATGTTCATGAGATCTGCGTATTCGAATTATATTCCGATGTGTTCAACGGGTGAATCTTAAGTGAATAAGAAGAAGGCCTAAAATGAAGGTGACATGTTGGTAAGTGTGGTAATGAGAAAATTTGGCAGGTATGTGCTTAAACCCTCGGGTTGAGAACTTGGTATGATGAAATCGTAGAAAGATATTAAATACAAATGAAACATGAATGTCTTGGTGTTGTTTATGCAAATAATATTTTTGTGGGATTGTGTGATTATGTTACTTGCTATTTGCATGTGAACTTACTAAGCATTTGTGCTTACCCCCTCCTTTTCTTTCATTGTAGTTTTGACAAGCCGGCTTGAGAACTGGGATAGGTCGAAGACTCGTTCACACTACCCGAAGGCCTAAATTGGTAAAATGGCTTGTGTGTTTTGAATGTGGCATGTATGGCAAAATACTCATTTTGTGCAAATGATCTTATGATATGGCTATGGTTTGGCAAGAAAAGGGTTTGTAAATGATTAGCCATTTGAATGGCCAATCTAAGTCATATTTGATGTTATGTATGTTTAAAATGATATTTAGTCCATGAAAATCCTTAGTAAAGTGAAATTTGCCATAAAATAGAATCTGGCAGCAGCAGTGATGTAAATTTGAAAAATCACTAAAAATAGTAGAAATGGAATTAAATGATGAGTAAGTTATGAAATTGAAGATCTATGAGTCTATTTTCATATGGATTGAACAAAACGGTATATGAATTATATTTTATGAGATATTTGAATTTTTGTGAAATAGGGCTAGAGTGATTTCTGGATCCCCTATTCTGACTTTAAAAATTCATAATAAATTGTAAAAAAAATAATTAGAAGTCATGCTTTATTATTTACAGATTTTTATTGAGTCTAGTTTTAAGAGAAACAAACATCATAGACATTGAAATTCTGTACAGAGAGATATCTGATTCGTAATACACAGAGGTTAGAGCAGTTGAACCCTGAAACAGAGGAGCCTTTAACTAATAAAATGTACTAATTGGCTTGACAAAAAATTCTAGAAAAAAATTAGTAAATAGATATATGAGTCTAGTTTCAGGTAAAATTTACAGAATTGGATTTCAAGTTTCGAAACTCAAGATATGAATTTTTAAGCGATTGTGATGCAGATTGCTAGCTTGACTAGAAATTTAAAAAAAATATTGTTTGAGCGGTTTAAGTAATGAATTAAGTCTGTTAACACCTCGTGTTCGAATCCGGTGACGGTCTCGGGTACGGGGCGTTACAATTTGGATTATGAAAGTTTAAAGATATTGCGTCCAAACATGCTGGATGTGATGCTTATAATCTTTCGGAGCAAAGGAACCTCGACTTTCAGCAAATTATTACGGTTTTAAAAAGAGATCTTATTTCTAAATTCTTTCAAACTTTTGACATTAAGACAAAATTATTCAATTTGGTACCAATTTTGGGCGTTGCGAGGGAACTAATCCTTCCTCGTACGTAACCGACTCTCGAACCCGTTTTCTTATAACTTCGTAGACTAAAATATTTTATAAGGTGATCCAATCACACCAAAAAAGGTTGGTGGCGACTCCCGTCATTTTAAAAATCTCATTTTAAAAAAAAGGAGGTTTCGACAGCATGCATATGAGAATGATAATGAATTGAGGTTTCATAAAAATGGCAAAGAACTCTATGGAAACATAAAAAAAAAATGAATGTATTACAATGCATTGACTAAAATGGTGAAGAATAACAATCATACGTATGACTATAGTGAGAACTATGAATATTAATCAACAATCATCCAAATAGATCAATAAAAAATCATAAAATTAGTAAAAGAACTAAAGAAAATAGAGAGAAGAGTAAACAAATGAAAAGGAAGGAGCTTGGGTGTCGAAAATGAAGTTGAAAGCAGCGCATGGGCGAGGCAGAGAGGGTGTGTGGACTTGCAGCGGCTAGGGTTAGAGATTTTAGGGGGGAAAATGATGAATAGTGAGGGGTTTTTATAGATTTTGGGGCACACGGCCGTGTCCTAATTTTAGCCCGTTTGTTTTGCGTTTTTCAAATTTCGGTGCATCTGACATTTAGTCTACACCCGTGTTCCTTGGGCGTGTTGGTGCACACGGCCGTGTCACATGGTCGTGTTCTGCTTCGTTCACTTCTCCCACGCCCGTGTTAATTTGACTGGTTCGACCACGGGTGCTAGGCACGGGCATGGTGCACGCCCGTGCTATTTTCTCAGGTTCAACCACGGTTCTAAGACACGGGCATGCCGCACACCCGTGTTGTTTTGGCAGGATCGCCCACGGCCATATCGCATGGCCATGGCAACTTGTCGTATCCCGTGTTGGGGAAAAATCTTTGCCTTGTTTTCACATGATCTACAGCACGCCTGTGTGCCTGGTCGTGTAAGTGTGGAAAACCTATATTCAAGAGCTCAGTTAGTAAGTTAGGTGTTAAATACTAGAATTTAAAGAAGTTAATACTGTTAGTGCTTGAGTTGCCTCTCGAGAAGCGTTTATTCATAGTCTAAGCTCGACTTACCTTAATTTCACGCGGTCATGGCAGTTCGAGGGGTTTACACTCCTTATTCCTGCTATCAATTTTATCAAAATAAGGTTTTAAGCAAGTAATATTTACCTTAAACATGTCAAATTTGGAATGAGTTACCTCGACTGTGCCGTATGGGAAGATGTTAAGTACCGTAAGAGGCTTTGCTCCATTCGGCTCAGAAGTGGTAATACGAGGATCTGTGGCATCTAATAGTAGTTTGTCTCCAACCTTAATTTGATTTGGAAAAAAAATTAGCTCATTATGGCGTGTTTTCGATTTATGTGTCTGCCATTCGTCTAGCTCCTCGATTTGTAGCCTTCATTTTTCATGGATAGGCCCTTTGTTGTTGCTTGAACATGGCTCATAGATGCCTTCGAACTTATTTCCCGCAAAGTAGGTTGCAACATATGGTTAGTTTTAGTAGAATTATTTATACAACCACCTTCAATTTTTGATGTGTTGCTCGAATTGCGAGCTTGTAAGGTGATTTTTGTAACGCCCCGTACCCGAGACTGTCGCTGGAGTCGAATACGAGGTGTTAACAGACTTAATTCATTACTTAAACAACTCAAACAATTTAATTTTAAAATTTTTAGACAAGCTGAAAATCTGTGTCACAGTCGCTTAAAAATTCATATCTCGAGTTACGAAACTCAAAATTAAGATCCGTAAATTTTCCATGAAACTAGACTCATATTTCTATCTACTAATTTTTTTCTATAATTTTTGGTTGAGCCAAATAGTACAGTTTATTAGTTAAAATCTCCCCTATTTTAGGGTTCGACTACTCTACCCTCTGTGTATTACGAATTAGATATCTCTCTATAAAAAATTTCAATGACTATGAGGTTTGTTTCTATTAAAACTAGACTAAATAAGGAATCTTTACATATAAATAAAACTTCTAATTATTTTTCTAAAATTTATTATGAATTTTTAAATTCAGAACAGGGGATCCAGAAATCACTCTGGCCCTGTTTCACAAAAGTTTAAATATCTCATAAAATATAATTTATATGCCTGTTTTGTTCAGTCCATATGAAAATAGACTCATCAAGATTCAATTCCATAACTTATTCATTATTTAATTCCATTTCTACTATTTTTAGTGATTTTTAAAATTCACGTCACTACTGCTGTCTGAATCTATTTTATGGTAAATTTTACCTATTTTATGGTTTCTATGGATTAGCTAGCAATTTGACATACATAACACCAAATATGATCATGATTAGCCATTCCAATGGCTAATCATTACCAAGCATTTTCATACCACTCAATAACCATAGCATAAGACCATACATACAAAATGATTATAGTGCTATACATGCCATACTCAAAATATACAAGCCATTATGCCAAGATGGTATACGGATAGTGTGAGCGAGCCTCCGACCATTCCCGATTTCCGAGCTGGCTTGTCAAAACTACAAGGAATGAAAAGGAGGGAGTAAGCATAAATGCTTAGTAAGTTCACATGCAAATAGCAAGTAACATAACCATATAAGCAAACATAAAATATCATTTGCATAATCATCATCAAGACATTCATGTCATATTTTCATTTATCATCTTACCACATTGTTGATATATCGAGTTTTCAACCCGAGGGTTAAGTACATACCTGTTCAAAGTATCCATCTCACAACACTTACCAAAACGTCTCTTGCATCTTAACTGTTCTTCCATTTCATAGAAATTTTCACTCGTTGAACACATCGGAATATAACTCGGATACACGGATAATTTGCACATAAGTGCCACATATGTAATCAAGCAATCATGTAACCCGCCCATAAGTGAACTCGGACTCAACTCAACGAGCTCGGGCCTTCGCATCCATAAGTGAACTCGGACTCAACTCAACGAGCTCGGATGCCTAGTTACATCTCTCGAACTCGGACTCAACTCAACGAGTTCGAACATTCGCATCCATAAGTGAACTCGGACTCAACTCAACGAGTTCGGATGCTCAACCATCCTAGTGACATGTCACTTGTATCCTAATCTATTCCTAAGGTTCAAACGGGCTATTTCCCTCGATCTGACATTTGCCATCTTCCACGGAATATCAGAATCGATACTCGGTAGCAATTCATATTTATCAAGTAGTAAACATAATTTGCATATTACTCAACGTTAACCATAAAGCATATTATTTCACGATTAAAAATCAGCATATCATATGATTAACATCAATAACTTAAAAATAACAGTTATGCTACATTATTTACACATGAACTTACCTTGTATGCGAAAATGGCTACTTTTACCATTTCGTCCACAACTTGGTATTTTCTCCATTTTAGCCCGAATTTCAGTTTTCCTTGCTCTATTATTTAAAATATAGTCTAATTAGGACTCACATTATTCAAATTGACCCAAAATCATATTTTGGCAAAATTACAATTTTGCCCCTAAACTTTTGCATATTTACACTTTTGCCCCAAATCTCGTAAATTAAACTTCAGCCTATTTTCTTATGTTTTATGACATTCTAATCATTTTTCCCCTCTATAGCAACATCAAATTCTCACTCTAACATGTACTTATGAACATTAGGTATTTTTACCGATTTTGTCGTTTTACTCGTTTTTACATAAAATCACTTAGCAAAAGTTGTTTAACACAATTTCAAGCTTCATATTCTACCATAAAACATCAAAATAAACACATTTCACCTATGGGTATTTTTCCAAATATGAACCCTAGCTTAAATTATTGCTAGAATAAGCTTAATCGAAAGCTAGGATTCTAAAAACGTAAATAACATTAAAACTGGGGCTTGGAATCACTTACTATTGAGCTTGGAAAGCTTGAAAACCCTAGCCATGGCTTCCCCCATGCTAATTTCGGCCTCCATGAAGAAGATGAGCAAAATTGGCTTTTAATTTTGTATTTTAATTCATTTTACCCCTAAATGACCAAAATGCCCTTACTACTAAACTTTCAAAAATTCCTTCCATGTCCTAATTTTGTCCATGAACTTAAAATTGATCAAATTACTATTTAAGACCTCCTAATTAATATTTCAATGCAATTTCATACTAAAAACTTCTAGAATGCAAATTTTACAACTTATTCGATTTAGTCCCTACTTTCAATTTAAACACTTTAGGCATAGAATTTCCTCACGAAATTTTCACACAGTCATGCAATCATATCATAATCATCAAAATAATCATAAAATAATTATTTCTATCTCAAATTTTGTGGTCACGAAACTACTATTTCGACTAAGCCCAAAATCAGGATATTACAATTGTTTTGTCTCCCATATGAAGTGTGAGTTCGCCTATGCCAACATCAATAATTGTTCTAGCAGTCGCTAAAAAGGGCCTTCCTAAAATTAAAGGAATGTTACTTTCCTCCTCTATGTCTAGAACAACGAAATCCACTGGGAATATAAATTTGTCAATTTTGACGAGTACATCTTCAACAATACCCCTAGGAAATCTGATAGTTTTATTTGCTAATTGAATGCTCATCCTAGTTTGTTTGGGCTTCCCAAGAACTAGTTGCTTAAACATTTTGTGTGTCATGACATTGAAACTAGCCTCTAAATCAGCCAACGTATTGTTCACATCTAAACTACCAATTAAACAAGGAATTGTAAAACTCCCTGTATCTTTTAATTTATTGGGCAGCTTATTTTGAAGAATAGCCAAGCAAACTGCGTTTAACTCCACATGCGACGCCTCACTCAACTTCCGCTTATTTGCTAAAAGCTCCTTTAAAAACTTCATTGCGTTCGACATCTGTGAGAGAGTTTTAATAAACAGTAAGTTGATATGTAATTTCTTTAAAAGTTTAAGGAATTTACCAAATTGTTCATCTGAGCGGTCTTTCCTTGTCGCATTAGGGTATGGTACACGAGATTTATATTCTACACTTACTAGTTTCTGCTCATTGTGGCCTACTTTACCTTTGCCTTTTCTTTCCACCGTTTCTTGCTTTGGTTCTGGTTCTGATGCAACTAACCCTTCCTCATTTCTAATGTTAATCGCATTGAGTTGTTCCCATGGGTTAGGTTCAGTATTACCTGGCAATCTACCTTGTTGTCGTTCGAAAATTAATTTGGACAGCTGGCCTATCTGAGTTTCGAGCCCTTGGGTCGATACTTGTTGATTTTTAAGTGCTGTCTCAGTATTATGAAAATGAGTTTCCGACACCGAGATGAATTTTGTTAGCATCTTTTCAAGGTTCGATTTCTTTTCCTATTGATAAGGTGGTTGTTGAAAACCCAGAGGATTTTGTGGCCTTTGATTTCCTTGACCACCCTATGAGAAATTTGCGTGGTTCCTCCAACCTGCATTATAAGTATTACTGTATGGGTTATTTTGACGTCTAGAGTTATTGTTACCCATATGTGGACTTGTTCCTCTTCGGTTATAGGATTGAAGGGTCAATATTTTGTATGTACGCCTCCTCCACTTGAATCACACCTTATCACTAGATGTACCTGCGTAGAACCAAGTAAACCATCAATCTTTTTATTTAAGAGTTCTTTCTGGTTTGACAGCATAGTAACCGAGTCGACATTATAAACGCCTGCTCTTTTGGTTGGCTTAATCCTCATGACTTTCCACTGATAATTATTCAGTAACATCTCCTCAATAAATTCGCAAGCTACTTCAAGTGTTTTGTTGTTGATGGTTCCACCAGCTACTGCATCAATCATCTGTCTTGTCAAAGGGTTCACACCATTATAAAATGTTTGAACTTGCAGCCATAGAGGTAACCCATGGTGAGGGCACCTTTGCAGTAAGTCCTTATATCTCTCCCATGCATCGTAAAGTGTTTCTAAATCCATCTGCACAAGAGAAGAAATATCATTCCTTAGTTTAGTTGTTTTAGCAGGTGGAAAGTATTTTAGTAAAAACTTTTCAGTCATTTGTTCCCAAGTATAATTGATCCCCGTGGTAATGAGTTCAACCACTGTTTAGCCTTGTTCCTTAGTGAAAAGGGAAATAACCGAAGGCGAATGGCATCATTAGAAATGCCATTGATTTTGAATGTGTTGCAAAGTTCCAGAAAATTGGCCAAATGAGTATTTGGTTTTCGTCCTGCAAACCATCAAACTGAACAAACAGTTGTATCGTTTGAATTGTGTTAGGTTTCAGTTCAAAATTATTTGCAGCAATAGCAGGCCTAACTATACTCGATTCAGTTCCTGTTAAAGTAGGTTTAGCATAATCATACATAGTACGAGGAGCGTGGATTTTGATTTATCACAAAGAAGAATCGCATGAGGTACTGAATTTTCCTGATTTTCAGCCATCTCCTCGGTTGTAGTTGGGATATCGTCCTCTTACTCTTCCTCTGTGTATTTTAGGCTTCGCCTTATTTCACTTCGATTTTTGCGAGCTATGCGATCGATTTCTTTGTTAAAAAGTAATGGTCCTGGCGGGTTTCTTCTAGTCATAAACTACAAGAACCTACCAGGAGAAAGAAAAAGAGAATTTAGTTATGAAGATCAAAACAAAATTTAAATTGCAATAAAAGTAAATGGCTAAAGTAATAAAAATCGAGTGTTCCTAATATCTTAGTTCCCCGGCAGCGGCGCCAAAAACTTGATTGTCACTCACGATTATAAATGATCATACTCAAACTAACTATTATCACGACGAAGGCAAGCGCACCTATCGAACAGTAGTATAGTTTTAGCAAGATTGGATGTCGAACCCAAAGGAACTAAAAGTACTAGTATTAACTTTCTTTCTATTATCTAGCCTAAGAATAATGAAGATTGTTTTAACTAACTAATTTACTAATCTAAGAATGCACAGAAAATAGATTGGGGAAAATACTTTTGGAAAACTAATTGATTTAAGACAACACCCAAGGAAGAATCCACCTAGACTTCTCTTGTTAACTGACTCTGAACCAGACGATTTATTCACTTGACTTGATTTGTAAGAATCCCTAAGTTATGTTATTATCCCTATTCAAGACTAATAAAGTCTAACCCTAGGTTGATTAATTGAAATCTTTTTCTAATTAAAACCCCTAGTTTTGCATTAACTCGATCTATGGATTCCCTTATTAGATTTGACTCTAATCTGGCAGATTTATGTCGTCCTATCTCTAGGATTGCATGCAGCTCCACTTAATTACGAGCGATCTACTCTTAGACAGGGACTATTCATCCTTCGAATAAGCACATCAATACTTGAATCAATATCTTGGAATATTCAAACAAGAGTTAAAGTCATAATTAAGAACAAATCAAATATTTATCATACAGTTCAGAAAATATTAACAAGATCCGTCTTAGGTTTCTTCCCCCTTAGGTATTTAGGGGGTTTAGTTCATAACTAGAAAAGAAAACATCTCAGAAGAATGATAACAAAACATAAAGAAAACCCAAAAACCCTTGAGAGAAATTGAAGGGAGATCTTCAGTCTTGGAGATGAATCCGGCTTCCGAGATGGATCAATCAGCTTTCTTCGAGTAATTCTTTGCTTCCTACTCTCCGTCTCCTCTTTTAATTCTCCTCTAGGGTGTTTAAATAGGATTTTGAATGCCTAAAAGCCCTCCAAATTGCCCTTTTTCGAATAGAACTTAACTTGGGCTCGACAGGGACATGCCCGTGTGACACGCCCGTGTGCGATTATTTCAGGCCATGGTCAAGGCTGAAAAATAGACACGCCCATGTTGAGGTTGTTTTAGGCCGTGTTCGAGCTTGCTAGAATGGCACAGGGGTGTGTTCTACCTATGTAAGGAATTTCAGGCCGTGTTGTTTTCCCACGTCGGCCCATCTTCTCTGTTTTTGGCCCGTTTCTTGTTCTTGTTGCTCTCCTGTGCTCTTCTAAGTATAAAACATGAAATTAAAGGATTAGGAGTATCAAATTCACCAAGTCTAAGGAGAAATCATTCATAAATGTGTTAAGTATGGGATAATAATATGTATAAATTACGGTTTATCACGATTTAGCTCTGAACATTAAAGACTCGACACAAGGTTCAGCTTCTGGTTCTATTGGTTCCACCTTATCAGGGACTTCAGTTGACTGCACTGACTCGATCTCTGTTGGATATTCTTCCTCTTCTTTGGGATCATCACTTTCTTCAACTCGCTGCTGTAGAATAGAACCTCCAACTACTCGGCAGAGGTCCCAACCTATGATTGTGCCCTGGCTATACCCTATCTTCTTTATGTTTGTAAGAATTTTAGCTTTCAAGCACAGAATTGTTTTCGTAAAAGGAACGTAAGCTAGGCTAGAATGTCTAATGATACAATTCTTCATCTCTTTCAGGATGATTTTTCCCACATAAATGGTTTTTCAAGTTAAAATCGAGTATAGTAAGCCCATTTGCTCTAATGAGATTGTAGTCCCGTGCAAACTAGGCATAAGGCTGAAACGGATGAAATAGAACCATACCTTTGCGAGTGGTGTCAAATATTCTCTTCGACAAGTGTGGATTCCTTGCTTTGTCACAGTCCACTTAGAACCTAGAACTGTAAGTTCCTCGAGAATTTCTTGCAAATTTTCAGGCTCAATGTTGCTCATCAAACAAGAATATTCATCATTTTCAAAATCAGGTAATTCAAATAACTCATTAATATCATTTGAATTTATTGGTACCTTGATTTCGCGAACTAGAACTTCTGTTAATTCGCTTGAGGTTAAATTCTCATAGAATTAATGAACTAGTTCCTCATCCACACTAGGTCTCTTCTCACAAAACAATTCTCAATTGAGGGCTTCAGCAACTTGACGAATACGTGCCATAAAGTCATTGTAGTTGCTCTCTTTCAATGTAAAGCCTTTCTTTGGATACATCTATTGATTTTTAAAGATACTCTCGTATCTTACTTTGGCTTCTTAACAATGGAACTTGTTTTGTGTTTCATCAATTTAGGCGCAGGCACGAGTTCTCTTGCGAGGCACGGGTAACCTAAACAAAAGATGGGAAAATTTATTTTCCCAAAAATTTAATTAATAAAAATTATTAATGATTCAATAAATTGAAAAATTAAATATTTGAATAAAAATAAAATTTAAGAGAAAATTCGGTCTTATCACCTTTTTTTAAGAACTCCTAAAAAAATAGTTAGAAAGCAAAAGAGGTCGATTAAGGTTGGTTGGAGGATTTAGCTAAGGATGGGTGAAGGTGTGTGTCGCTCGGGTGTTGGAACGCTGCTAGGTGTGTGGGTGGAACGGCACGAGGGCAAGCAACAAAGCAGACGGAGTTAGGGGTTGGGCAGCAGAGCAAGCTGGGCGTGGTGGCTCTGCGCGCGATGGGCAAAACCGTCGTGAGGTTTGCTTGCGGGCGTGTCAGGCCGCCGCTTTGGGTGATGTTGTGGCTAGGGGCTTGCGGCACTTAAGGGATTTGGTGCTTTGGGGTTTTGAGTGATGAATGAATGGTGGGAAGTAAGGGTGGAATTTATAGTGAGAGTAGTAGGAATTAGAGTAGATTTCTTAGTATAATTTAACAATTAAAAAAAATTCTATTTATATTTCTTCTCAAAGTTAACAGCAATTAATAATCAAATATATGCATATTAAATTATTAATGCTATTAATTTATTAAAACAAGATTAAAAATAAACTAATCCTAATTCCATGCTAAGTTGATAAAAAATAATATATAAATTATAATAGATATATTTATATATTAAAGATTATCATCTTATTATTATTATTATTTTAATTAAAAACATTTATTCTAGATGCCTTCTGAAAATATTTACAAAAAGAGGCTTACGAAAAGGGCAACCAAATTTTAAAAATAATTCAATTAAGTCCCTAGATTTAATGAAAATTTAAAATTGAGTTGCAATTTAAAACTTGGATCAAAATTGACCATTTTATTTGAAAAACCAAAAATTTAATTTTCTATTTAAGGAATAATTTCTAGGAAAATTATGTTAAAATCAATTCCCAGGAAAGATTGGAGGGGTCACAAGTGGTCCCGCTTAAGTTCCAATCTCCTAGACAAAATTTATTTAAACATACTAATCCCGAAAATATACCCTAAATCATTTATTAAAAAGGAAAATAAGAAAATTTAAACATCTGATAAAATGAACGAAATTTGATTTCGTTCAATCTTATCTCCCCAGTAATGTTTGAGATGCTACGCATTAACTTGAAAATTACCTCCCTTACCTTGGAGTTCAACAACTCCGTATGGATAGAAGCGATGAATCATAAATGGACTAGACCAACATGATTTTAGTTTACCTGGAAAGAATCTTAACCTAGAATTAAATAGCAAGACTTGCTGACCTGCTTCAAATTCTCGAACTCGAATGTGCTTGCCATTCCATTTCTTAAGTCTCTCCTTGAGTAATTTGGCATTTTCATATGAGAACATTTGGAATTCCTCTAGCTCATTGAATTAGAGCATCTGTTTCTCTTTAGCAAGCTTAAAATCCAAGTTGAGTTGTCGAAGGGCCCAATAAGCTTTGTGCTCTAACTCTAAAGGCAGATGACAGGCTTTCCCAAAGACCAACCTGTAGGGTGACATCCCTAAAGGTGTCCTGTATGTTGTCATGTAAGCCATAAAGCATCATCTAGTCTTTTGGACCAATCTCGTTGGTTCGGGCAAACTACCTTCTCAAGTTTGCCTTTGATCTCCTTGTTTGCCAGTTTAGCTTGCTCATTCGTCTGCAGATGGTATGCTGTAGCTATCTTGTGTTTCAGTCCATGTTTATCTAATAACCATTTCAACCACTTGTTCAAAAAATGGGACCCTTCATCACTGATGATGGCTCTTGGGGTTCCAAACCTTGTAAACACATGTTTCTGCAAAAACTTCATCACAAGCTTAGCATCGTTTGTCAGATATGCTTCAGCCTCAATCCACTTAGACACGTAGTCTACAGCTACCAAGATGTACTTGTGACCAAAAGATGGAGGGAAAGGACCAAGAAAATCAATACCCCAAATGTCGAATAATTCTACCTCAATGATGTTTGTTTGAGGCATCTCATTTCTACTGGTTACATTTCTGATCCTTTGACATCTATCAAAACTCTTTACGTAAGCATATGCGTCTTCGAATAGTGTTGGCCAAAAGAATATGACTTGTAATACTTTGGCCGTAGTACGTGTACCTCCGAAGTGTCCCCCACTCGGAGCTAAGTGACAATATATAGAATCTTATGTACTTCATCTTCTGCCACGCATCTCCTGATCATTTGATCTGCACACTTTTTAAACAAATACGGCTTTTCCTAGAAATAGCACTTCACATCGTGAAGAAACTTTTTATTTTGATGATACGTCTTATCAATCGGCATCAAACCACGAGCTAAATAGTTAGCAGTATTAGTAAACCAAGGAGTATTATGGACATGATTTACCTTTAGTATGTGTTCATCTGGAAATGTCTCTTGAATTGGTATAAGTTGAGAGTTCCCTTCTTGCAGCTCCAATCTGGACAAGTGATCTGCTACTTGGTTTTCAACTCTTTTTCGATATTGAATTTCTAGATCGAACTCTTGAAGTAGAAGTACCCATCAGATCAGTCTTGGCTTAGCGTCTTTCTTGGCAAGCAAATACTTAATCGCCGAGTGGTCCGTATAAACAGTCACCTTGGTACCTACAAGATAAGATAGAAACTTGTCAAAAGCAAAAACAATAGCAAGTAACTCTTTCTCTGTTACCGTATAATTCAGTTGAGCTCCTGTCAGAGTTTGACTTGCATAGTAGATGGGATGAAAAACTTTGTTCCTTCTCTGGCCCATAACAGCTCCTATCGCGAAGTCACTTGTGTCACATCAGTTCAAATGGCAAATCCCAGTCTAGAGTGATGATTATGGGTGCCGTAACTAACCAACTCTTCAAATCATTGAAAGATTTTAAGCACTCTTCATCAAATTTGAACGTCATGTCCTTCTCCAATAATTTGCATAAGGGTTTAGCAATTTAGGAGAAGTCATTGATAAATCTCTGATAGAAACTGGTATGGCCCAAAAAGCTCCTAACACCCTTTACTAATGTTGGAGGTGGGAGTTTCTCAATAACATCTACCTTTGCTTTATCTACCTCGATCCCATGTCTCGTTATCCGATGCCTTAGAACAATCCCTTCTCGTACCATGAAATAGTACTTTTCCCAGTTGAGTACTAGATTTGTTTCTTCGCATCGCCTTAGTACCTTCGCTAGATCTGCTAAGCAATCGTCATACGTATCTCCAAATACTGAAAAATCATCCATAAAAACTTCCAAATACTTTTCAACCATGTCAGTAAAAATAGACATTATACATCTTTGAAATGTAGTCGGTGCGTTACATAAACTAAATGGCATCATCTAAATTCAAATATACCATACCGGTAGATGAATGTTGTCTTGTGTTGATCTTTCGGTGCCACTGTAATTTGATTATACCCAGAGTATCCATCGAGAAAACAGTAATAGTCTCGCCCTACGAGTCTATCCAGAATTTGGTCCAAAAACGGCAAAGAAAAGTGATCTTTCCTAGTCGCCTTGTTCAGCTTCTGGTAATCAATGCAAAATCTCCATCCCATAACTGTTCTAGTCGGTATCAATTTGTTATTCTTGTTTTCAATGACCGTGATACCTCCTTTCTTTGCCAAGCACTGGACCGGACTTACCCATGAACTGTCTGAGATGGGGTAAATTAGACCCACATCTAACCACTTGATGATTTCTTTCTTTACTACGTCATTCATAATGGGGTTCAGTCTTCGTTGTCCATCAATCGTCCCTTTCTCGCCATCTTCTAGTATGATCTTGTGCATGCATATAGATGGACTAATACCGTGAATATCGGTTATGGTCCATCTCATAGCCTTCTTGAATTGTTTCAATACGAGGATGAGTTTCTCTTCTTGCTCAGTAATTAATTCTGCTGAAACAATCACAGACAAAATAGAAGCATTACCTAAATAAACATATTTTAAATGTGAAGGTAGTACCTTGAGTTCTAATTTAGGTGGCTCATCGATTGACAGTTTTGGCTGGGCATAATCCCTTTTCTCTAATTCCAAAGATTCAAAACGAGATTGCGTATTAAATCCCTTTTGATTAGCTTCTAACAACGCTAAGTATTCATCCTTCTCTTCATCATTCGGAGGATCTGATGTCAAAATTTGTTCCAACGAATCCTCAACATAGTTGACCTCCTTATCCACCATTAAATCCTCTAAATCGAATATTACAAAACAATCATCAATTGTGTTAGGAAATCGCACAGACTTAAAAACATTAAATGTTACCTGATCATCCTGAACACGCATAGTAAGCTCACCCTTCTATACATCAATGAGGGCCCTTCCGGTTTCTAAGAATGGTCTTTCTAGGATGATTGGCACTTCTTTGTCTGCTTCAAAGTCTAGAATCACAAAGTCAGCTGGAAAGATAAATTTATCTACACGTACCAATACGTCCTCGATTTTTCCTTCTGGATGTGCTAAGGATCAATCTGCTATTTAAAGTGTAACCGTAGTAGGTCTAACTTCACCTATCCCCAACTTTCTAAATATTGGCATGGGCATCAAGTTAATGCTTGCACCCAATTCACATAGTGCCTTACCACAATATGTTGCTCCAATGTTGCAAGGTATGGTAGAACATCCAGAATCCTTCAACTTTGGGGGTAGTTTGTCTTGAAGATATACACTGCATTCCTTTGTCAGGGCTACCGTCTCAAATTCTCCAAGCCTTCGTTTTTTGGACAAGATATCCTTCATGAATTTGATGTAGTTCAGCATTTGTTCAAGTGCTTCAACTAACGAGATGTTCATATGAAGTTGCTTGAGTACATCTAGGAACTTCTTGAATTGAATTTCCTGCTTCTGCTTCTGAACTCTTTGAGGATAGGGTGGTGGAGGTTTTTTTCCTGAAACTGGTTGATTCGTCTTCTGTGCGATTCTACATCTAATGAAGCTATTAGTTGATCACAATTTGCAGGTTCTGAAATTACCTTGTTAGGTTTTGCAGACTTTGGTTCTTGTGAAACTAGAATTTCAACACTCGGTTGATCTTCCTCTAAATCTTGAGCGTCAGCTTGTTCCTTTTCAGCTTTGACGGAATTGGGCTCTAAAGTCTTTCCGCTTCTCAATGTCAATGCTTTACACTGCTTCTTCCCTAGATTCCTCAAATTTTCCGTATCACTAGGTAAAGCACCTTGTGGTCAGTTTCTAAGTTCAGTAGCAAGCTGGCCCACTTGATACTCCAAATTCCTTAGAGTGGCGTCGTTTTTCGCCATGTATGACTTCAATAAATTCTCTAAGCTATTGGATAATTCAGCTTGAGCTGGTTTCTGAACTTGTTGGGGAAAACTAGGTGGCTAGGTTGGTTTAGGTTAGGCGTAAGTGTTACTGGTTCCAGCCCCTTGGTTACTCCAGGAAAAATTAGGGTGATTTCGCCATGATAGGTTATAGAAATTGGATTGCAGTCCTTACCTTCCTCAATTTTGGTTCTGGTTACCCATGTAATACACGAATTCTGGGTTCGATGGACATTCTTCAAACAAATATCCTTCCCCACAATAAACACAGGCTATACTTTCAAATTGATTTGGTGGCTATGCTATAAAACTATTAGACCCATTAATAGTAAGATTTTTAAGCATTAAGGATATTGAGGATACCTGAGATGCGAGTGAACTATCTACTTCATGTATTCTAGCAACTCGTCTTCCTGATGCTACTCGATTGGTTGGCCATTCATTGTTGGTGTTGGCAATCCTCTCAATAATTTCATAAGCCTCGTTATAAGACTTAGAAAGGAGAGCACCATTAGCAGAAGCGTCCACTACCATCCTCGTGTCAGTATTGAGACCATTATAAAATGTCTCAAGTTGGATGTAATGTGGGATTCCGTGATGAGGGCACTTTCGTAATAATTCTTTGTATCTTTCCCATGCCTCATACAAGGACTCATCATCCATTTGTTGGAAAGCAGTGATCTCGTTCTTTAACTTAGCATTATTGCTAGGCGGACAATACTTCATAAAGAATTTTTCTGCTAACTCTTGCCATGTGGAAATTGAATTTGGTGGCAATAAGTTCAACCAGGCTCGAGCTCTGTTCCTCAGTGAATACGGAAACAACTTCAATCATAATGCATCTTTGGGTACTCTGGCTAACTTGAAAGAATCGCTCACCTCCATGAACAGTCTTAAGTGTAGGTGAGGATCTTAAATAGGCATTCCACTAAATTGGCCTATCATCAAGCATCCGGAACATGATCAAGCCAGCTCGAATCACAGTGCCTCAATTTCGGGTCTCCTAATACTGAGATTAAGATCATGAAATACTGGCACAACATACTGTCTTAAAGCTCTATCCCTATCATCAGCAATAATGATAGGATTTTGAGCAAGGTTTGCTCCATTTCCTTGGTTCAAATTTTCGAGATTTATCTCTTTGGTCCTTCTCTGATTTGCTTGTCTTCTTCGCTCTCGAAAAGTTCTTTCTATCTCAGGGTCTATAGAGAGTAGGTCAATAATTCGATTAATACTCATAAACACCTAAAATAATCATAGAAGAATTAATTAAGTTAAAAAATAAATAGAAAATTAAACCAAAATGCAAAACTAACAAATTCATAAAATAATGACTTTTTAAAACAGTCCCCAGCAACGGCGCCAAAAACTTGGAATGACAGAAATGTGCATGTGTACACAATCGCAACAAGTAATAAAGTGACAAGTAAATGTCGAGTTATCGTATCCACAGGGACTGTGAAAAGAATTATTTATGAATGCTATTTAAAATACTTTGGTGAAGAAAATATTTTGTTTGAATAGGGTGATTAAAAACTAAGATTTTAAACTAAGTAAACTAAATAAATAAATCTCAAATGCACGATTTCAAAATACGAATTTAATCAAGATGACATAATTGTGTTAGATCAATTACATTTCTTAACTTAGAATTATTAAACTCATGTTTATATTGTTATGAATAAATTCATGTCAACTCGGTAATTTGCTAACTTATGAACATACTCACCTACCAAAATCCATTCATCTCTTGGACATATCCATATGTTAATTCAATCGACTAAACAAATCTTAATAGGCAAATATGTTATTGCACATATATACTTATTAAATCGAAATAATCTCTTAAACATATCGCTATGTCAATTCAAACAATTAACTCAATTTAATAAGCACATAAAAGACTTTGTAAGGTAACAAAATATCCTTACCTTGAAATAGTTTAATCACAATAATCTTGCAAGTTATGCAAGGCAAATGTATCGTCAGATACCATTGCTAATTTAACCCTCAACTACCTTAGATGATTAAACATGCACTAATTAAGTACTGTGTCCATTAATTACAATTTCAATTCATTTAAATAATTAATTCATTAGTTACCTAACAATTATAATGCAATAATAACATAGTCATGATTTTACTTAATCAAGCATCATATCGAGGCCTATAACAACATAAACACAATTTTAATAATTTAAAAGGACGAAGTGCAATCAACCCAACACGAATTAAGATCAAGATAAGATGATTAAATTAACCATTCCAACAACATAAATATTCATAAATATTTTCATCACAAAAACAAAAAAAATTAAAGAGATACGGAACAAGAATCAAATCTGGTGTTTTTCCGTGGCTTAACTAGGTTGCTCTGTTCTTCCTTCGTTGTTGTCCTTGCTGATCAAGGCTGCTATGAACACTCAATTGCTGCTCCAAAATGGCTGAAGAAGATCCCTTTCTCAAGAGGAGAAATTGGTAAAAGAGCAAGGAACTTTGAATGGGAAAATGAGAGAAAAAAGTGAAAGAAGAGAGAAGAATTGTGAGAGAAGAGATATGAATGAGGGATGTGTTGAATGATCAACCAAGGGGGTTTTTATAGCTGAATGTGGCAAGTGAAATTTGCTAAAAATAGCAGCCAAAGAGCTACCCCTTGGCCGGACTCCTATGTGGCAAAGTTGATGGCTTCAACTTTGCTAAGTATGGCTTGGGGCAAATCTACAAAGCCACCAATTGTGGAGGGGTTTAATTGCAATTTAAACAAGTCTTCAACGGCCTCTTTGCAAGCTTAAATAATCAGCTAATGAGCTGAATTGGGTCAGCACTTGGACGGTTTTGGGTTGTCCTTTTCTTGGTCGGTTCGGTTCACTCGGTTCGGTTCAATCGGACCACTTTTTCGTAAATAATTAATAATAATTTATTAACCCAAATTAACTTGGATATAAATTAAAATTAATTATATTATAAATTGATACACATAATTTTGGACCGTCTTAGGCTGGAAATTAATTTGCCTTGGTACTCTAAATTGCTTCTCGGTTTTGTGCTTCTAGCAGTGTTTACCGAGCCATTTTTCGCCCTTTGTGCAATTCTATCGAAACTAACCAAAATTAATCAAAATTAGTTATAAAATTAATTAAAATTCAACATGTTCATAATTTAAGTACAATTTAATTATTTTATAATAATTAATTATTTTTCGACAAGAATTTAACCGAATTCGCATGAATTTAAGTTAAAAATGGTATGAAAAAGTGTGTAAATTTTTGTGTTTCCACATGTATAGCAAGACTCTCACACGCTACGTTAGTCCTAGAATTGACTAAAATTATCTTTGATACCAATTAAATGTAACACCTCTAACCCGTATCCGTCGTCGGAATAGGGTTAGAAGGCATTATCGGGCAATACATCTCATTCTCATACATTTATGCATTCATTATCATAAACCATTCACAAACGTTCACATTGTCCCTTATAAGGTTCTACGAGACCTTAAAACATGCTTAAGAGTGGTTCGAGACTAAACCGATCACATATAAAAATTTCTGAACACTTAGAAAAATTTCATGAAATCATAGGTCACACGCCCGTGTGAACTGGCGGTGTGTCTCACACGGCTACCAGACACTCCTGTGTCACAGGCTGTGAGAAAACAAGGCATACATACTGACTTGCACCACACGGTCAGAGACACGCCCGTGTGCCTTCGCCGTTGGAAATCTGGAGGGGTTACTGACTTAGGTCACACGGCCAATCACACTCCCGTGTGTCTAGCCCATGTACCCATCGAAATGGCCACACACGCCCGTGTGCTAGGCCACGTGCCATTTAAGGGAGTATACTGACTTATGTCACACGGTTAGTCACACGTTCGTGTGTGAGACCGTGTCACACACACGGCCAATAGACATGCCCTTATTTCTAGGCCGTGCCAAACTTGTAGGGTATACTGACTTAATTCATACGGCTACCCCAGGGGACACACGGTCGTGTAACATGACCATGTGTCACTCATGACTGAGACACACGCTCGTGTCTCTGCCCGTGTGGACAAAAATAGGTCATTTGAAAAGCCAATTTGCCACCCTTTCCATAAGCACATATAGCAACCAAATTAGCACCATTTCAATACATCTTTAAGGAACCAAAAACATTCCAATTCCTACTTATATCATGCCATCTATTCACAACCATTTAAACCACTCACTTCCATAATTAAAACATAAAAATTCATTATGCCAAAACCATCACAATTTACCTACTTTCCAAATGCATTAACTCATCAACTTATCCTCTATTTCAAGTCACTTAATACACCATATCATCATCTCAAATCAAACCACAATATGCCAACTTCCAAGCATTAGTACATCAATTAATAACCAATCAAATGAGCAACCATTTAGCTATATCAATAACTATGGAAAACATACCAAAACACAAGGTAACTTACAACTCAGATATATCATTTAACAAGTTCAGATATATCATTTAACAAGCACATAATTTAAGCCAACTTAATGGCCATACACACCAACATTTACAAGCAAAATCTCAGGGCTATAATCATAGCTCAAAACATTTCAAAATGACACTAGCCTATACATGCCATATACCATATATACAAAACTCCAAAAGTACCAACAAGTAGTCGATAGTGTGATGATGGTTCCCGATGATCCCTGATGTCTGAGCTAGCTTCAGAAGTCTATAAAACATAGAAAGTGTGACAACCCTAATTTGACCCTAGTCAGAAAGTGGTTTCGGGACCACAAAACCGAGTTATAAAAAAAAAATATATATATATATTTATAAATTATGTTTCATGATTTCGAAGTAAGCAAATACGAGTGTGAAAATTTCAAGCTTTGATTTGGTCATTTGCATGTGAATTTATTCAATAGGACTAAAATGTGACACTTTTGAAATGTGATAGGCTAAATTAGAATGAGTAAATAATGCATGTGTTTAAAGGAATGGTTTTGCATGTTAAATTGCCCATTTTAAGCTAGTGGCCGGCCATGTGCTAGTCATGTTATAAAATATGAATTTTATATTGGTTTTATTTAGTTAAATGATTAAATAACATGAATTAATGAAATAAAATAAGGAATTAAAATAGCTACTGGGTGAAAATAACAAAGTTAGCACCTTGTTCATCCCAAAAACCGAATGTGAAGGAGAGTTGGGGAGAAGAACCATTCGGTCACTAAAATCATCTTTAAGGTATGAGATTCATGTGATTTTTTTAATTGCTTGATAAATTTGAACTAATTGCCAAGTTCTTTAGGTAACCCATGTTAGAGATTTTGATATTAGGATGACTAGCACTTTCGGCCATGATAGTTGAGGATTAGGGATTTTATTTCTTGTTGAATTGGATGATTCTTAGTGTGTGAGTGTTTGAACTAACTAAGGATCAAAAGAAAAGATGCATAGGTACAAGAAGAAAGAATCGGCTACTATGGTTGATGCTAATGCCGATTGTGAAAATGCTATATGTGGATAATATATGTGATTTGAGTTAATAATGTGAAAAGAATATGTAGTTATATTATAATTCATTAGGTATTAAGTTAAAAGTAGCTAAAATTTCCATTTCTTTAGCCGAATATGTGAATGATCATTGAAGAGTTTGTGGATGAATATAGGTGAACTTGGTAAGAGTATTCGGCCTAGTGTATAATGATATAAAGATGTTAGAAATTATTTTTGATTAGGTGTATGTATAATTAAGCATATAATAGGCCTCAACATAGAAATGCATATTCGGCCATAGGAGGAAAATTGGTGTTACATGCATTCGGTTAGGGGCAAGCATATTGATGCTTTTATCTTGGCCTAAACAATCGGCTAAAGGAGAGTGTGGGTTAATATGTTGAATTGATTCATGGTTTCATATATAGGTGACTCTAATGTCTAATGTATATATATATATATATGGGCTAAATACCTTGAGTTCCTCTTTTCGATACTCAAACGACTAAATCAATTTATTTGTTAAATTAAGCTCAAGAGCAAAGGGGAACTAAATCCGATAAAGGGAAGGAAAAAGTGGTCGAATAGTCATCGGAGTTGTACGACAACATCCGAGGTAAGTGTTCGAGTAATGAGACTTAGTTTACGAATTAATTAAGTCATAACTTACGAGCATAACAAAAATATGGCGATATGATGATTCTACTTGAATTATATGTTGAATTATTTAGTTTATATGAATGACGGGTAGCTGTATGTGCATAGAGATCGTGTCGTAAAGCAAACTAAACCATGATGCTTGTATGTGACTAGTGAGCCAAAAATGAGATTGATTAATACGTGATTTGCGTTTGAACTCAAATTACGAAATTGAAATATAGACATGTTATGAATTATGGATATGTGCATGAATATTTGGATTATGTCCGGCCTATGTCCCAAAGGCAATTGTGCGAGTTACTATATCCGGGATATGTCCCGAAGGCAATTGCGCGAGTTACTATATCCGGGCTATGTCCCGAAGGCAATTGTGCGAGTACTACATCTGGGCTATGTCCCGAAGGCAATTGTGCGAGTTACTATATCCGGGTTATGTCCCGAAGGCATTCGAGCAAATAACTATATCCGGTTAGATCTCAAAGATACTTGGCTTGGGATTGAGCAACTTGCTGTAATAGTTTCAATTGATATGCTCTTAGAATTCCAACGACGAGGTATGTTTCGTGTTTGCATTAAATTAGTTGATCCCTTACAAGTAGTTTTCTCTCGGTCGATAAACGAACTACCGGCCTTTGACTAAGTCGATCTTTTGTGCATGAATATAAGGGTAGTAATGCGATGTAAGTGTGATTTTGAGAATATGTATGCATGATATTATTTGTTTAGTCGTATGAATGTTATACTTCGGTTGTGTATAAGTTCATTATTCAATCTTACTAAGCATTAAATGCTTACTCCGCTTTCTTTGATTCTTTGTCTTATAGATTTTGGTTCGTCACCATCTGACTCTGGGATTTTTCAAGTTGAAGTCGTCCACACTATCAAAACCCCTTTCTGGTACACTTTTGGTTGAACTTTGAAATGGCATGTATAGGATTGCCCTTGTTGATGTTGTCTTATACCTTTTTGTTTTGTATAAATTTGATAGTCATGCGAAAATGACTTATATATATATGTTTTGAGTATATTGTTATAATCTTCGTGTATGTATATAGTTATTGAGAAATGTGGATATGCTTGGCAATGATTGACCATTGGGATGGTTAATCACAATCTTATTTTGTACTATATATACTAAAGGGTTAGTTAAATCATGGAAACTGAGTAATAGGTAAAGTCTACCCTAAAGACAGACGTTGATAGCAACAGTAGTGTCAATCTGAAAAATCACTAAAAATTGTAGGAATGGAGTTAATTAGTGAATAAATTATGTAATCGAACCTTGATGAATCTACTTTCTTATGGAAGAAACGAAACGGCCAAATGAATCAGATGTTAAGAGATATTTAGGTTTTCATGAAACAGGGCTAGAGCGATTTCTGGATCCCCTGTTCTGATTTTGAAAATTTACTATAAATTAACCAGAGATAATTAGAAGTCATGCCCAATATGTACAGATTCCTTGTTGAGTCTAGTTTCTTTAGAAACAAACGGCATAAGAATTGGAGCCCTGTATAGGGAGATACCTAAGTTGCAATGCATGAAGGTCTGTGTAGTCGAACCCTGTAACAGGGAAGACTTAAACTAATAAACTATACCGTTTGGCCCAATCAAAAATTCTAGAAAAAAATTTGTAGATAGATACATGAGTCTAGTTTCAGGAAAAATTTACGGAATAAGTTTTTGAGCTTCGGAACTTGAGATATGATTTTTAAAGTGGCCGTGATGCAGTTTGCCAGCATGTCTGAAATTTTTTAAAAATGAACCGTGCAAGTCAATGAAATAAGTCCGTAAATACCTCGTGTGCAACCCCGGTAACGGTCTCGGGTACGGGGTGTTACAGAAAGAACACACAAAGTAAGCTTTAAAAGTTTAGTAAGCCATATACAAATAAAGTTATCATATGAACCTTTGCATATCAATTCATATATGCTAAACATAACTAATCACACACAAGTTCACAAACCTTTCTCATTGAACACATATTCAATATCTTAATCAAATTCATCATTTACTTTATTTTTCAATACTCATATGAATCTCATACATACCTGAGTCACTTAGCTCATTTACATATTCTTTCCCAACTTGACTTTGCCCGTTGAACTGTTCAGAATCATTAAGGATACTTGGCAATCACATATTCTCATACAATACCATATCCCAGATATGATCTTACATGTAAATACATATCGATGCCACTGTCCCAGACAGGGTCTTACACGAAATCGTAGTACGATGCCAATGTCCCAGACATGGTCTTACACATAATCTCAATACAATGCCACTGTCCCAGACATGGTCTTACATGTAATCACATCTTGATAACCTAATGTCATGACATTCGTATCCTATGCTATTCCTAAGGTTCTTACAGGACTTTTGGATGTCGTAACTTCGTCAATTCATGCTTGTATTTGCTCATTTGAATTTCATAGCAATTCAATGATAATAAAACATATATAATTCAATTAAAATATATTTATTTGCATATGAACTTACCTCGTAGTCGGAATAGAGGAATCAGATCGACTATTTGATAACTTTCGATTTCCCTCGATCTAAATCTGATTTCTTTCATTCTTGATCAATCAAGCCTACAAGTGCCGAACCCTAAAGCAATATTTTTGGCTTCCTTTTTCATCAACATTCGGCTATCAAAGTAAAAGATGGACAAAATTCCTTTTTATTTTTATTATATTATCATTAATAATCATTTTACAAAATTAACCTTAATTAAAACCATTATAAAACACATAATTCAAGGCCATTTATGTCCATCTCCACTATCAATGGTATATTTACAACATAAGGACTTTCCATTTAATCAACCATAGCAATTAAGCACTTTTAACAAGTAGAATGCAACTTTTGCATTTTACGTGATTAGGTCCTTTTTCTCAAATTGAGCTATTAAACGATAAAATTAACTCACGAAGTTTTCACACATATATATTCACATACTGTAAACACCAAAAATAATATTAAAATAATTTTATGACCTCAGATTTGTGGTTCCGAAACCACTATTTTGATTTAGCTAAAACTGGGCTGTTACATCCAATACACCAAAACTCATTCAACTCTTACCTAAACCCAATGAACTAATTAATCAACAAGTAACAAATTTTATCCAACACACAACAACCCCTTCAATTGCAAAAAGCAAAGCCAAAGATCAACAAAAATAACTAAAAAGAAGAATGAAAGTTATCCCAATCCCTATGTAGTAGTGGCGCAAGAAGGAAAGAAGAACAAATAATAAAAGAAAATGAAAAAGAAAAACAATGAAAGAGAGATGGTAACGTGGGGTTTGAGGGGAGATTTTTTTGGAACAAAAATAAAATTAAAATTAACCCCCCACATCCACTTACCCTAGAATTATGCAACAAACTTCTTCCTACTCTAGAGTTAAACTCTAATTCAAATTCTACTAAACAATACAACCAAAAATTAACTAACAAAATGCTCCCCTAAAGACTCGAACTCACGACCCACCCTTCACACCCAAGGCCCTTAACCACTAAAGCAGGTATCTAGTTATGACGAATTTTATTAAAGCAAGGATTAAAGCTTTGGGGCATTACAACTCTACCCCCTAAAAGAAATTTTGGCCTTAAAATTTACCTGACTCAAACAAATGTAGATATTGTTGACGAATCGAGTCCTCATGTTCCCATGTGGCTTCCTCGGTGCCATGATTCTACCAAAAAACCTTCATCAGTGGAATGGACTTCCTCCTCAAAAGCTTAACATCTTGGTCCAAAATCTGAATCAGCCCCTCTTCAATGATCAAATCTGGCCTCACCACAATCTCTTCAATAGAAACAATATAAGATGGGTCTGACCAACACCGCTTCAACATAGACACGTGAAACATATCATGGATACGGTCTAACTCTGGAGGTAACTATAACTGATAAGCAACTGGTCGCAGACGTTTTAGAATCTGATACGCCCAATGAACCTAAGGCTCAACTTGCCCTTACATCCAAACTGTAGAACTTTCTTCCATGGAGATACCTTAAGAAACACATAGTCACCCACGAAGTACTTAATGACCTTCCTTTTCGGATTTGCATAGGACTTCTATCTATCAGAAGCTGCCTTAAGACGATCCTAAATTAGTCTTACTTAATCTTCAGTCTCGAAAACCAACTTAGGACCTAAAACCCATCGCTTACCCAACTCAGTCCAACACAATAGAGTTCAACACTTACGACCATACAGAGCCTCGTAAGGTGCCATCTGAATACTAGACTGGAAATTATTATTATAGGTGAACTCGATTAATTGCAAAAAATCCTCACAACTACCTCAGAAATAGATCACACAACTCTAAAACATATCCTTCAGTATCTGAATCACCCTCTCAGATTGGCCATCTATTTGAGGATGGAATGCAGTATTGAAGTCCAACCTCAGATCTAGTGCCTCATCAAGTTTCCCCTAAAATTGAGAAGTGAAGCAACGATCTATATCAGAAATAGTTGAGACAGGTACCCCATGAAGTCTTACAATCTCAGAAACATATAACTTGGCCAACTTCTGAAGAGAGTAATCTGTACAAACAAGAATGAAGTGGGCAGACTTAGTCAACCGATTCACAATGACCCACACCAAATCCTTCTTAGTAGGTGTTAAGGGCAACCCATTGACGAAGTCCACAATTACACATTCCTATGTCCACATGGGAATCTTAACAGGTTGAAGCAAACCCAAAGGCAACTGGTGCTTAGCCTTAACTTGCTGACACGTCAGGCAATAAGAAACAAAATATGTTACCTCTCATTTCAACCCAGGCTACTAGTACAACTCCTACAAATCCCGATACATTTTATTTCTTCCAGGATGCATAGTATAAGGGCTACTATGCGCTTCCCTCAGAATGGACTGCCTCAAATTAGAATCATTCAATACACAAACCTATCCTCAAAAACACAGATCCCCATCACTATTCAGTCCAAAGTCAGAATTGCTACTATCCTCTACCTGACAGAATTACAGAACCAGAGAATCATCCCCCATTTATTTTTCCCGAATCTGGTCAATCGAAGTCAGCTTAACTGCAACTCGACTCACAGACTCCCATCATCAAATAAACATAGGCGAGTAAACATCGCCCCCAAATCAGACGTTGCCTTAAAACTAAGAGCATTGTCCACCACGTTTGCCATACTAGGATGATACTTAATCGAACAGTTGTAATCCTTAAGGAGTTCAATCCATCTATGTTGTGTAAGGTTTAACTCATTTTAGGTAAGGAGATACTTGAGGCTCTTGTGATCAGTGTAGATGATACACCTCTCACCATACAGAAAGTGTTTCCAAATCTTTAAGGCGAAGACAACTGCAGCTAACTCAAGATTATGCATCAGATAATTGCGCCCATGTGACTTAAGCTGTCGGGACGCATAAGCTACTACCTTACCATCCTGCATCAGGACAAATCCCAAACTGATGTGCAATGCATCACTATATACTACGAACTTCTTACCATATTCAGGTTGTATCAGAACAGGAGCCTAAGTCAAAATAGAATTGAGCTTCTCAAACCTCGATTGGTGCTCATCAATCCAAATAAATAGGGCATTCTTATGCAATAACTTAGTTAGAGGAGTTGCAATCAAAGAGAACCCATCGACATATCTCCAATAATAACCCACAAGTATAAGGAAACTGCGGATCTCAAAAACATTCCTAGGCTATTTCCACTCAAGCACAGCCTCGATTTTCCTAGGATCAACTTAGATCCCTAGAACAGTCACCTCCCTTAACCAAAATTCACACTTGCTCAACTTAGCGTAGAGCTGTTTCTCTTGGAATATTTAAAGAACTACTTTAAAATGTTCATCGTGATCATCATCGGTCTTAGAGTATACCAAAATGTCCTCAATGAAGACCATGATGAACTGATCCAAATACAGTTGAAAAACCTGATTCATAAGGTCCATGAATGCATCCAAGGCATTCAATAAACCAGATGGCATAACTAGGAACTCATAGTACCCTTAACAAGTACTAAAAGTAGTCTTATGGACATCAACCTCCTTAACCTTAAGTTGTTGGTACCCAGAATGGAGATCTATCTTGGAAAACACTGAAGCCCCATGAAACTAATCAAACAAGTTGTCGATCCTTAGAAGAGGGTACCTATTCTTCACTGTTAACTTATTCAATTAATGGTAGTCAATACACATTCTCATAGTACCATCCTTTTTCTTCACAAATAACACTGGTGCACCCCATGGTGACACAATAGGATGGATGAACCCACGATCAATGAGTTCCTAAAGCTGAGCCTTTAATTCTATAAGCTCTTTCAATGCCATATAGTAAGGATCGATGGACACGGAGCTGTACCTAGCATAAGCTCAATACCGAACTTGCCCAATTTGGAGGTAAATCAGTAACTCCTCAGGAAAAATATTCGAAAATTCTTTAAATGTTCAGATGTTTCTAGTAAATAAATCCACAGAAGTTGAATCACTTACGAAAGCCAGATACGCCTCACATCCTTTACGACCTAGCTTTTCAGCCACAAGAGCGGAGATCACATTAGATAAGTAATCCTAACGCTTACCAATCATCACTACCTCCACATCATTCTCTAATCTCAAAACCACCCTCTTAATAGCATAATCCAAATTGAATCAATGCTATACATTCCCAGAATCAGATAAAATTCTCCAAATGGTAGCTCCATCAGATTAGCTAGAAATATAACCCTTTGTATCTCCAAAGGTACATTCCTATATAGTTTATTAACACTAACAGATTGGCCCAACAGACTAAGTATAGTAATCTCTCCAGAAGTGCTCTCAATAGAAATCCCCAATTTTATAGAAACAGAGCTAGCTATATACAAATGTGTTGACCTTATGTCTATCAATGCAAGGTAAGAGGCATCATAAATATAGAATGTACTTGTAATCACATTAGCAATATCTCTGTCCTCACGATGCCTAGCAGTATAAACCAACATAGGCTACCTCGCCTCAGTCTAATTAGCACCTTTGCTCGGTGCTCTCTGCCCTCTACCTATACCATTACCACCCTTGGTCGGACCACAGCCCCTAGGCGGCCACTGAACTGCTCGCTAAGGTTGATCAAACCCAGAGCTGGAGCTCGTATGTGATTAAAATGCTATGGGGAATCTCTGATAGCGTGCTCCATCAACCCACATTGCAGACACACTCCCAACCTCCTTTAATACTCACTCGGATGGGTGTCTACCTTAATCTTTACACAATTGAGCCATAGTAAGAGCAACTGGAACCATAGCTCTCAAAGGCCCATCAGACCTAGCCTATTTTTTAAGCCTCTGAATATAACTAGAGGGCTCTAATTCCCTCTTATTCTTACCTCTCTCACGGTCCCTATTCTCGCACTCCAAGCGCTTAATTTCCTCAGCAACCTTCGCCTTGTCCACTAAGATGATGAATTCCCGCTCCCTTTGTGGAGCTATCAAAACCATCAAGTTATCCCTTAATCCATCCTCAAAGCGGACACACTTCTCATACTCAGTCAATATCATCCCACAAGCATAATGGCTCAATCTTAGAAATTCGGCCTCATACTTAGCCATAGTCCTATCCCCATTCGTAAGGTTCATAAAATCACGTATATGAGCATCCACATAACTTATCCCCACATATTTACTCTGGAAGACGTTCTTAAAATAATCCCAAGAAATTTGACCCGGCTGAGTGCCCTCCTCAACCGTTAACCACCACTAATACATCTCATTGCGAAGTAAAGATACCGCTCCTTTCAATTTATGCTCAGGGGTGCAATCGATGTCATTCATGAGCCTTTCGGTGGCCTCCAACAAATATTCGACCACAATCAAGGCGACTCCAATAAAGCCCCAAAACAACTCAGTGTTGTTAGACCGGAGACGTTCAGTTACCGACTCACAACTCCCAGAACCAGAATGGGGTCCAGCAACCCTCTCCAACACTCTAAACATGGCTTGGGATAATGCGTTGTCCCCAGCCGAGCGACTTTGAGACCCGAACTCAGTAGTAGGTGTAGCTGATGTCTCACTCATATCCATATTGGGCATACGACCCATCGAAGATGACTCAGCTCGAGTCCCTCTACGGCGCCCGCCGCGCTCACAAGTACCGCAATGGAACGACAAAAATATGCAATTGTACACAATCACAACAAGTAATAAAGTGACAGTAAATGTCAAGTTATCGTACCCACAGGGAATGTGAAAAGAATTATTTATAAATCAATTAAAAACACTTTGGTGAAGAAAAGTATTTTGATTTGATGAGGTGATTAAAAACTAAGATTTTAACTAAGTAAAATAAATAAAAATAAAATAAAAGTTCCAATGCAGGACTACGAAAGATGATTTCAATCAAGATGACATAATTGTGTTAGATTAATTACATTTATTAACTTAGAATAATTAAACTCATGTTCATGCTGTTATGAATAAATTCACGGAAACTTGGTAATTTACTAACTTATGAACATACTTACCTGCCAAAATTCATTTATCTCTTGACTATATCTTTATGTCAATTCAACAGATTAAACAAATTTTAATAAGAAAATGTGTTAATGCACATACATACTTATAAAATAAAATAATCTCTTGTACATATCTCTGTGCCAATTCAAACAATTAATTCAATATCATAAGCACATAAAATATTACATGACGTAACAAGGAATTTCTACCTTGAAATAGTTTAATCACAATAATCTTGCAAGTTATGCAAGGCTAATGTATCGTTAGATACCGTTGCTAATTTAACCCTCAACTACCTTAGATAATTAAACATGCACTGATTAAGTATTGTGTCAATTACTTACAATTTCAATCCATTTAAATAATTAGTTCATTAGTTACCTTACAATTGTAATGCAAGAATAACTTAGTCATGGTTTTACTTAATCAAACATCTTACCGAGGCCTATAACAACTCAAACACAATTTTAATAAATTAAGTAGACGAAATGAAATCAACGTAACACGAATTCAATTTAAGTCACATTAATTAAATTAAACATATCAACATCACAATTATTCATAGACATGTTCATAACAACAATAATAAAATTAAAAAAGATAAGGAACAAGAATCAAATTCGGTGTTTCTCCGACGCTTGACTAGTTTGCTTCGCTCATCCTTCTCCACTTATTCTTGTTGAACTGAGGCCTCCACCAAGACTTGAATGTTGCTCCAAATGATTATTGAAGGACTCTTTTTCAAGAGGTGAAATTGCCAAGGGAATGGGGGAAGAAAATGAAGAACAACAGAAGGGAATAAAGAGAGGAAAGTGAAGAAATGAATGGGTTTGAGGTGTGTTTGAAGCGAGCATCCAAGGGAATGGGCTGCCCAGTGCTTGATTGGATCGGTTTTCTCGATTCAACTCAACTAGGCCCCTTTTCATAATTAACTAATAATAATTTATTTAACCCAAATTAAATTTTATTAAAATTAAAATTAATTATATTATGAGTTAATACACATAACTTGTACCGTCTTAGGCTGAAAAATTAATTCTCCTTGATGCTTCAAAATTGCTTCCCAGTTTTGTGCTCCTAATAGTGTTTGCCGAGCTGTTTTTTGCCCTTTGTGCAAATTTGTCGAAAATAATCAAAGTTAATCAAAATTTGATATAAAATTATTTAAAATTCAACATGTTCATAATTTGAGTGCAATTTAATTATTTTATAATTATTATTTATTTTTTGACAAGAATTTTTACCTAAACTGCATGAATTTAAGTTAAAAAGGGCATGAAAAAGTGTGTATATGTTTATGTTTCCACACCCCCAAACTTAATTCATCGCTCGTCCCGAGTAATGCACAAATTTGAAAAGAATCTCTCGGAAATACCTTTGAAAAATTTCTTCAAAAAAACATTCTTCCCAAAATTATCATTTTCGTATACTTATGCTCAAAAACAAGAAATTTGCTATTTATGCTACTTATGTATACGTATCATTCAAATTAATCTCAATTATTCTTAAGATAGCAAAAATAGACTAAATGCTTTCTCAATAAAGACATGCTAAATTCCTACCAATTTGATTTTATTCCCTTATTCAAGATTAAGTTGCAATCATTAAGTTTAACTTATGCCTTCATATGTTGAACGTAGCAATTTCTCTCCACTAATGTAGGTAGCATAGAAACTTGAATCAATAGGTGTTTAAAAAGGATGTAATGTGGCTAGGCGGTAAAAGATAGATAAATTTAGGCTAAAAAACCCTAGACTCAGTTTGAATCGGACCTTCGGAATAATTACCTTCAATACACCAACTTACTTTGTTTTCACATGCTCTTTTGTACATTTATTTTCTTTCAAGTGCATATGCTCTTTTCTGTTCTTTTTTTTTTCACGAGCATTTTGTTGTATGTATTACAATTTCTTTTAGCATTTGATACTTCTTTTCAACTTCCCCAAACTTATTTTCAAATAACATTCTGAATAGTACTGAGTCTAATGTTTAGGACAATTTAAAGATAATTAAGAGAAAAGTGATGGCTAAATATTGCAAGGGTTCAAATAAAATTAGGCCATAAAGTCTTAAAGTTGGGTTTCAAAGGATAAAAATTCATCAAGGTTGGCTTGAAAGGCTCAAACGGTCCAAACAAAAGTTGCCTAAATCATTTTCAACATTCCATGCTTCCTAGGATTTTGCCTCAATAAACTACTAAGTCAATTCTAGAGACTTAAACTTTCATGCATTCCTAACTTTCCTAAGGAACTAAAAATTTTATGGTATGATTTGCATGCTTTATTAAAAATATATTTATGTCATAATTTAGCTAACATAACAATTATTGAAATAATCAAACTTTATTTATACTGAAGTTTAGCATATCAAACCATTTTTTTTACAAGAAAATGACCCGAGGGGCAACTCATTTTATTGCATCACTTATAATAACATCGTGGATTTCCATAGGATAATCCATATCAAACGTTAAATCACATTTATTCTTTATAGCAATTTTAATGAGCATATCTACAACATCGTTACTCTTTCTAT